>OZ035989.1:33142500-34624750 GCA_964035005.1 Erebia palarica | reverse complement strand
TATTTTGACATACTTTTATCCTATTTGCATAAGAAAACGGTGCTTATGACAAATATTGTATTATAATAAGTAATCAATTACAATAATTATTGTAGGCTATTTCTGTGATAGAATGCAATCTATAACTAAATCGACAGCATTAAACATATTGCCAACCCTTTCATAATACTCTCTGCAGGAAGGGACAGAACTAGATTTAAAGCTCTAATTTTAGTTCAGTTTAGATATTGTGTTATACAGAATTGACCGCAATGTGGCCAAAAGGGCTAAGTCTAGGCAATAAAGCTAGTGGACCTCAACAATAAGTCCTCAGGCGACGAAACTTTACAGTATGATAAAGTATCATGAGTTAAATGTATATTATAAATATCCAACAAAAAATCTGAAAGGAAGTAAGGTTTTTCTATGTTAAACCCAATAGTTAAAGCAGGAAGGTACATTATCGCGTAAATGCAGTTTAGATTTCATCATAAAATCGGCTTAATTATCGATGTTCTACATGATTATTTCATTTGATATAGGTACTACCTGCTATTATTTTAAAAATAAATCGAGACAATATTCAGGCATAAATATTAAGTTTTAGGTATAAATGCCTAACTTCCGGATATTTTTTTTGTTGGATATTTTTGTGTAAGTTTTGGATCATCCAATACTAAAACCCAGCCAAGTTTCATCGACTGAGGATTTAATGCGGGGGTCTCCATACAACGGACTGTATTACCTAGACTAGTTACCAATATTTTTAGTGCTGTCGTTTAGTATAGAAATTGTTCACTACAGAATCAGACCCATTATCTTGTTAAACGTTGTGGCAGATTCTCTCTATCAAAATCTCTGAACTAAAAGGACAGCTCTATTGCTGCCCCTTTCCGTAGGGAGTATTATGAAAGAGATAGCAATGTGAATAGAGCTGTCATTTTAGTTTAGTTTAGAGATGGTGTACAACAGAAATGGCCCCAATGGCTCTTATTCTCTGTGCCATTCAAATCGAATTTGACGCTCAAGGTATACGGTAGCAAAGAGCATAAAGAACCAGGGGTAGAGGACAGAGGTACAACTCCATACTTAAGCAAAATCTGCTTATCATCGCTGATACCCTGTAGTTCTTCTGCTTAGCTCTAGATGGCGTTAAAACGAAAGCTTTGAAATAAACTTTTTGCTATCGGATTTTATGAAAATTTTATATTTAATAGTTAATTAAACTTAATAAATAAATAGTTAAAATAAAGTAGAACAACAAAATACATGTTTTCATTGAGTTTCGGTTGATTTAAACAAAATTTATACTTATTCGAGACAAGTAACGCCATCTAGAATTTATTTTAGAACTATGGTACCCGTTGTATGGAGTTGTACCTCTACCCCTGGTTCTTTATGCTCTTTGACGGTAGTAAAATCGAAGCAACGCTTCGAAACAAAATATCTAAACGAAAATCGAAGTTTAACATCGCTAGAGTATAATATATCCGTGCTAAAAGTCTTATGTTTATTCAATTATTGTATGTAAAATCTATAAGGTCCACTTACAGTCCCCCCAACTTATCTGGCCCGGTGGCCAAAAATTGGAACAAATTTTTATACGACTGCCTGAAAAAAGGAGTAAGTATATTGTTTTCAGGGTTCATGTATGTATGTATGTATGTGTGTATGTATGTATGTATGTGAGTTTGTATATTCCACCATAACTTCTATACGCCTGAACCGATTTTGATAAATGGGGTATAGTTAGAATTCCTAGCTTATTCCGGGTGACAAAGGCTAGTAAAATTAAAAAAAAAATTGATGGGGTGACCATGGTCCCGCATTAAAGACCAAAATTGAAAAAAAATATTCGAAAATAAGATTAACTAAATAATCATCATCTAGAAAATGATGAGTACATTCCAAAAATATATAACACTATAGTTCAATATATAGTGATTCACAAAAAATATCATTTAATAAAAAATGTGAATAAGATTCCAAAGGCTATATACATGCAAATCGCTTCTTATCGAGGTAAACTCCAAAAATAATATGGCAGGGCAGTCTCATTTTTTAATTCGTTAAATTAATTTCACTTTTTATGCCTATTTAGTTTTTGTATTTTATTTCATTTTTCATATATACTAGCGAAGCTGTCACCGGGTTAGATAAGTTTGTCGGACTATAAAGAAGAAGAAGAAGGAAGAAAAGAATATGAGCCCGGATCCCTAATGCGATTATTTGACATTCCGATATACATATTATATTAGTATGTATTCCTTTATCTACCTCTTAACTGTACAATTTTAATGTATATTTTGAACTACTTAATTACATTTCCATTCAACTGTACCTTTATCTGAATTTAAAAAATATCAGAATTTTTCACCATAATTTTTAAAATATAACAGATTTTTTAACGCAATTCATGTTTAAATAACTATTATAATGAGATTTTAGGATAATTAAAACCAGTTGATGTCCGTGATTTCGCGTGAATTTTGGTAAATAATAATAAGAATTGATTAATTAATTATACCTTACTATTATTTTAGTTTCTATGACGTGTAATAGTACATTCTTACTTTATAATAATACAAAAGTATTTCTTATGAGATTATATTTATTTATTAATTACTTGTAATTATATTATGTCACCGTAAGATTGTAAAAACCGTTAGATTATAATCTAACTCGCGAAATTCTAAACTGTCGAAAGATTACAATTGCAATACGGTGACATATACACACTCCATGTAGTTTTGCCCAAACAGGCAAAAGGACAGAAACGCATCTGCGTCACGATTCGATTTCGTGCCCCAATAGTGAACATGTTTTTTTTTTCAATGTTTTTGTATTCGATCGTCAAAAGCGTCTTGAACTTATATTATTAGTGTGTTCAACCCTATAGCCAGAATAACACTTGTAAGTTATTGCTTAGAGTACGTATGTTACTTACGTAACTAGCATTTGCATATCTTACGCGACTTACAAGACTGTTTAGCGTTTACAGTTCGTAAGTTACTCAAGTGAACGGCTTACGTGAGTAATAGGCCTATTACACTGCACTTTTCACAGGGACCCTTACACTTGAATCAGTGTAGTGTAATAGGATTTATGGAGAAAGGGTACCTAAATTGATCCTTATTACTGTGTAATAAGCGACGCTCTTACTTGCGGCCACGCCCACCCTTACCACAGGGCCCTGTAGAAAGTGCAGTGTAATAGGCCTATAAACTTGACTTGACTGTGTGCGAGCAACGAAAATTACTTATTTTCCATACATACTCAACTTTTAGTTCACACCAAACCACTCCTGCTGCATAGTCGCTTCGCGGACTATGGTTTGTCGAATATACGACTTTTTGGCAGATGCCATTTGCATAGTACTGTTTCAGTCTGTCTCACTCTAGTCCTTCACTATTTCTATACACCTCTCATCGGTGAAAATTATCATCCATAATTGTAAACATAATCGGCGGCCGACTATTATAGTACTACACCACTTAGCGTGGCCGTATGTCGCATTGTTCGCTACGGCGTATTGACAGGACAGTGTAAACGAAAAATGCAGTCTGACTTTACTGCTTGAAGCAGTCAGAATGGACTACTTCAAGCTGCGACTGCATAGTGAACTGCACTTCTCCGTACACACATACATGGAACCGGTCGAGCAGTTGCGACTGACTGCTTCGGGCGGTTGGCAGCAATAGTAACTTCAAGCTGTTCACTATGAGCGGTGCGTGTATGTTGATCACTGACTAATGGGCCTATTACACTGCACTTTTCACAGGGCTCTGAGGTAAGTGTGGGCGTGGCCGCTAATTAGAGCGTCGCTTATTACACAGCAATAATAGGTCTATTACACCGCACTTTCCACGGAGCACTGTTTAAGGGTGGGCGTGGCCGCTAATTAGAGCGTCACTTATTACACAGCAATAATAGGCCTATTACACCGCACTTTCCACGGAGCCCTGTTTAAGGGTGGGCGTGGCCGCTAATTAGAGCGTCGCTTATTACACAGCAATAATAGGCCTATTACACCGCACTTTCCACGGAGCACTGTGGAACCACCCTTAGGTGGACGTGGCCGCAAGTTAGAGCGTCGTTTATTACACAGCAATAAGGATCAAAATAGGGACCCTTCTGTTAAACACTACACTGATTCAAGTGAAAGGGTCCCTGTGAAAAGCTTAGTGTAATAGGCCTATAAGGACCAAACTAGGGACCCTTTCTCCCTAAATTTGATTACACTACACTGATTCTAGTTTAAGAGTCCCTTGCAAAAGTGTAGTGTAATAGGCCTATAACTGTTCGAGCAGTCCGTGTATGGCCGGCCTGAGCCTGCTGCTCTGCTCACATTCGGTGGCTGACATTACGTATGTGTGAACGTTCTTAGGTAAGCACGTACACTAAATCTTGTCGCAAATATTTACCTCATCGCGGTGTATTCCAATGTCCACGCCGTGCAATAACACGATACCAATAGGCATGATGACAGTAACCATGAATCAATGAAATTATTTTTATTAATTTGTCTAATGAAATAGGATTCATGGATTATAAAAATCGTATTTATTTTTCTATTTCGAGTGAGATTGCTATTTATTTTGATAAAATAAAACTATAAAATACATCAATCCGCCATATTGGATTAAACGCCAAGAAGCGAATGACGTCACAATTGTTTGTTTCGAGCTTTGACAATCACATCATTGTTTATTGCACACTGCACAGAGTACATCGGTAAAAACAATAGTGACGTCACAAACGACGCCATGACATTGGCTAGCGTTTTGGCGTGAATTCTAAAATTTAAATTTCATATGCCAATTTTATGTACCAAACCTTATTTTTCTGCTGAAATAAGATATTTTTTCGAAATAGTGGATACTTCCGAACATAATCTGACCATTTTTCAAAATCAGTCATCATGCCTATTCACACTAGGATATTTTTAATGCTAACTTTACCTTTCATTATAATGATTTTGATGCTAACTGTACCTTTGACTATGATATTCCAATCCTCAGTTTTCATTCCATTTTGTCTTCGAGCCATAGCCATATTATTTTGTCTGATGCGTCATTTAATTACTATTATTTCTATGAAAGTATTGTATTTTTGTTACAGATTTTAAATCTTTGTTATTGAGATGAAAGCTGCGTGAAATATTGATCTTTGATTATTTGAATTTTATTAAGTATATTATTGATTAATGTTAAAAAATATTTATGTTTATTATTTTATTCTAATTATCGATAAGCAAATAAAATTAAGTTAATTATGTAAAAATGTAAATCTGAAATGATATAGATCACGTTTACATGTAATTGTCTGATTTTAAATTTATAATATGTGATGTAATAATGGCAAATACAAAACTGACTAAAATATTAAAATGCCCTCAAAACTGTTTGTTTTTTTTTTTGTTTAAATAATTTGAGTGTAATATTTACAAAAAACCTTAATATACAAATAACCTTGAATGTTTGTGCTATTCTGAAGAATACTGTTGTTTTATTGAGTGTTGTTTCTTGTGACATAATAAAAATAATTTTGTGAAATTGTCATTTTTTCCTGACCATAATTCGTCACCTCCATAACAAACTTACGAATCTGCACTTTTTGTGAAATCAATATTTCGTTGAAAAATCGTAACCAAAATATGTAGTACTGCACACCGTAGTAAAGTTAAATATTTCTGGCACTGATAGTTATAGACTTCAAATTCATTGACAGAAATACGTAACTTTACCACAGTGCTACATTTGGTACGGTTTTTCATGGAAATATTGATTTCACTAAAACTGCAGGTTCGTAAGTTTGCCATGGAGGTGATATTATCACCAACTCTTTCCATAATATCATACTATTATCAAAATACTGAAAAACGAGTTGTTGCCCGCAACTTTTCATGAGATAGCTACATCGCCTTTTTTAGTTTTACAACCCTAGAGGTTCTTTATCAGAAAAGGCTTAAAACAGGTAGGTATAATATATTGGTTTTAATATTAAACTAAATACTGTTCATCCACCACCCACAACTACAGCCCATTAAATGGGGGAATACTGTTCATGCTAACTTCAAAATGTTGGATTTCCATAAAACCTTCCAACCCTCATTTCAACCCCTAAGGTTGATTTTCCTTAAATCATAGCTGATCCCAATGCCTTAGGAACCTGCTCTCTTGAGGTTGCTGAAAATATCCCTTCTTGGTCCCACCTATCAATAGGAAACGAACTAGGAAGATCCCTACTAGTGACACTACATGGGCAATCCTCAATCTTCTAGGGTTATGGCTTTGCAGCTAACAGATGGCGACTGTAGTCCCACAAACATAACTGACTCGGTGACAGCGCCGCTAGTAGATATATGAAAAATAAAAACTTATCAGACATTTCTAATCTCGCATCTGAGGTTCTAATTTTGGCCACCGGGTCAGACAAGTATGACAGAGAGCAGTATTTAAAATGAATACCAAGTCAATTTTGGAATTTTCTTTCTCAGTCTTCAACAGATGGCGCAAACTTTTAAAGAGCCATGGAGGATAAAGTCGTGTGGCGTGGACGCGAGAGAAGCCCCGTAAAAGCGGCGCCATAGATTAACTACTTTATATAGACCGAGTTTTGTCCGAGCTTGAATCATGTCGTCTAGATGGCGCTTGTTTTTATGGTCCAAGTATTTATGTTCGGAGACGACGTAGCATGTTTCAGAGTTCCACTACTTCCACCACCACTATAGCCCATTAACGTCCCACTGCGACACATAGGAGAGAGGGAATTACAGCTTAGACCAACTACGCTGATCCAATGCGGGTTGGCGGGCTTTAATGATCATTATCACGTTAGTGATAATAACCGGGACCGACGGCTTAACGCGCTCTCCCAGGCACGGGGGTGAAACACCACCAACTTCCTAACTCCGGGCTAGTACTGAGAATTTCTAGTCAGAAAACCCCAATACTTATTACGGGTCCCTCGTCGGCCGCAGTCGAACATGCTAACCACTCAACGACCTCAATTTACATACATAGACGGGCTCTGTAAAATAAAGAATGTAAACTCATTTTACTAACGCCATCTAGGCTGCGGGAACTGGCTTGCAACATATGTGCAATTTTGAGTGACAGCTTGAATGGTTGAAAGTATCATAAATGTTACTTGTCTCTCGTTGAAAGTGTATAACCTCCCTTAATGGCGCTGGTGTAGACAAAGGGTATGGTATGAATCATGTAGCAGTAATATTGTTACATACGAACTGAAGTATGCAGAGTAAAAAAAATTAATATCATTGTCGACTAAAGTAGATAGTGAGAGTTTCAATGACTTAACAAAATAATGTAGTAAATAAAGAACAAATATATGTAGTCGTTAAAATATAATACGCAGAAAATTATTATTGTTTCCTACTTTATGCGGATTTTGAAAAGCGCGCCATAACTTAGCGCTTCCTCTAAAATTTACCCTGATGCTAATTTGGCGCCCCCAATTTAATTCATTTCGACGGACACATTTCATATACACTGATGATTCTCATTTCTCCTTACCTCTCCTCCATATGATTCGGTCATAGATTAGTACAGATGCGCTTGTTGCATCAGTGTACTCTCTGAGGTAAACGATAAATGTAAGTATGATGTTGTTATTTTTACCACTTTCCTGGAAAACTATTGGACAGATTATAATGCAGTGTTTGCATTAGATATGTATAGCTTAAGAAAAGGTTCTTAGATATGTTTAAAGGCCATAGTCCACCAAGCTGCGCTCTAATAGTGATTTTTATTTCTAAGATGTTTTTATAACAAAGATATTCCTAAATTAATTTAGGAATATCTTTGTTAAATTTTCGACAAAAAGACTAGGTGAAACTTTCAAATATAATTGAAAGGATTCATAATAATTGATAAAGATTTAAAAATTACCATAATTGACGAATCCTCTTTATTTAGGAAGTTGTTTAAAAATATAACTAGCTGATATCCGCGACTTCATCCGCGTGGATTGAACTCTTTAATTTTCCGGGATAAAAACTAGCGTATGTGTTATGTCAGACTATAATCTATCATTGTGCCAAATTACACCCAAATCCGTTCAGCCGTTCGTGCGTGATTGAGTGCGTCCATCCATACATCCAAATCCAATCCAAACTTTCACATTTATAATATTATTATATAGTTATTAGTCATAGATAGGTCTCTGCTGTGGAGACCAATCCTAAATCTATGTTATTAGTATATATTTATATTACGTCGAGGTAAGTATTAATGCCTATTATCCGTTCTGCCCATCTATACTTTAACTAATCTTTGTTGTTTTTTTTTATCGCACTGGACTGGACTATTCTAGGGCTGGAACCAAAAGCCGTAAGGCTAGTTAGTTAAAAAATATATCATACCGCGGAAAATAAAATATGATTGCGTAGTGGATAGAAATATTAATAAGAATAAATAACGCTTTTTATGAATTGTAAATTGAAACACTTCTTTTAAAACAAAAATTATACAGCACAAAACTAATTAGTTATTTAGATGTTAACTTTAATAATAACAAATTATCTACACGATGAGCGATCCTTTGATTAAGTATTTAATACTTATTCAAAGGAGCGATCGTGACAGCGCCATGACGGGGACAAAGACAGGCTTATGCAAGTGAGGAGCATGCACTACAAGTCGGACGACCAAATTTTTTCCATGAAAGGGCCCATCTAGAGTAGGTACTACTACTACTACTACTACACTACTACTACTAGAGTTAACAGTTTCAGAGTTCAATCGAGTTGAAAGTACTTATGTATGTGCAGTTATAAAGCTAAACTAATGATTTAACATGTGTTTTGCAAATCGATTTGAATTCAATGTGTGGTTATTACCTTATAAATTAAGTAGGTGCAATATTGTTCTCTAGGTGATAATGATTGATTAGAGAGAAGTTTAAGGTTCCCTGACATTTTAGCGTGCCCCTAAATATCTGAAAATTAAAGTAACAATTAAACATTTCGAGCTACCTATAGTAATTCAACTTAAAAAAAATCCAGGCCTGTCCTGGCAAGACAACAAAGTCGAGTCAACCAACAAAACACGCAAGAGCCACTTATTGTCGCGATTTACGGCGGAGGGACCATAATTGTTGACTTGTTCCTGGGTAAAGTTCTGAAATCATTAAAATTCAACGTACAGAAACCGGTAATGTCAACATACCCCAGGTAATGTTGACGTTACATACCCCAGGGTAATCTTGACATCACCAAATGATCCTCTTAGAGCTACAATCGTTGAGACTTACAAAAACTGAGAATTGTTTTTTTCCAACTGCCTTGACTGCCACCTTGGTTCCTGAATTAAGCACCTTACTTGGGTTAAGAGGGCGTGGTTTATGAAACCGGATAACAGTGGATTTTATTACATATTTTTATTTTCTGGGTTAGGTGCTCCAGTAGTAGGACATTAGGTATAGTATATATGTTCTTGTCCACTATGAAATTAGTAAAATATCATCGTTGTAAGTTTGTAACCTTACCCTTTCCCACAGAGTATAGTTCATTACATTATCCCTTTATCCTAGCTTACTGGAAGGCTAACTAATATCACTGCTATCACTATCAGCATACTGTGATGTAATAAGTAGTTAGGTACCGTTCAGCATCTAACAATAGATCAATCACGATCTCATCGTGAATTTGCTTTTTTTCTCAGATTTATTAAATTAGCGTTGACGAGCAGCATGTGTTTTGTTTGCGTTCAAATAAAGAATGCTGTGCATAGAGGGTGAAACGCGTAGCGCAGTGGAACGTGTCATTAATTTCGATGCACTTGTTTCTTAGGCGAAGCTCTCTATGTGTGCGTACGTACGTCTGTGTGTGTCTGGTCATTACCACTCTGCATTATTTGTAACGTTAGGGCTGGGATGGGCCTGTCCCTACTCCCTATCGGCTTCGAGTCCTACGCTCCCTTCCGCGAGTATTTGAATAGGCTCGCATGTTGCGTAACGCGCGGCCAATGACAGCGCCCCTGCACATGCACGGGGCGGAGTCCTTACGTCACGGCGTTCTGCCTCCGCCGGCCGCGCAGCCGCCGTGACGTCACGCAGCCTTCGCCCCGCGCCTGCAGCGATCGCAGCGCCCATGCGGCCTACGGCGACGAACCGAAACTCGCGACAAAACACTCGTGCGCTCAAAGATGGCGGATGGGTCGCCCGAGGACCGTGCCGGTCGGACTCGAATCGAAGATTTAACTTTTTCCGCGTCTGAACCGTCACATGGTGACACAAAAAAGTGTAGTGGACAATCGTCGGACTGCGGTAGATTGAAGTTGTTGTTCTACACAGAACTGGAAGCGAGTGAATCGTGTGAGAAAAGTGAGACGCGCGGCGTGGCCGCCGATTGTTCCGTGGCGAATGCAACGACAGATTTCGGAAAAACTCTCGGTTCGAGCGTCGACAACGGCGAGGACAGGAAGAAGCGATGCTTCGACCGCTATGACAGCTCCGAGTCTTCTGACAGGTGAGACGGCGAGATGAGATTGTAAATAATTAATTACCTACCCAAAGTTTCCAATAATTATAAATTTTTGTTTTGATAGTGTCAAAATGAGCGGAGTCAATGCTCTAGTGACCGTAGGTAGGCTGTTGTGCTTGTTTCAATGTCATGGCCATCGCGAGAGGCTCGTGAGCCGTGTTGCTAGGCCTATTCGGTTGAATGCCCTCCGAATCGCTGTCGAGAATGAGTCGCGGTATAGTGTCGTAACCGCATCTAATCTTGATTAGGTACTCAAACAGCGTTTATTTTCAGTGCAGTTCTTACCTTAAAATCATCGTGTAACCTGTGTAATGTAACCATTACATAGCAAAGCTTTTTCACATGGATACCGTGATCATATCATGCTCTCTCAGACGGAACATAAAGGCAATTATGTGGAAGCTAAATATTATGTGAAGTCGTGTCATAATTCCGAGTCTAAAAACTTAATCAGATAATTATGCTGATCAGATAAGACTAACTTGAAGAAGTATTCTTCGCTGGTTGTTAAGACAGTAGAATTTTTCTGTGTGATAATTAATTAATATCCAAAAAACTTAGTTTTAAGTAGTCACTTATTCCATTTTGATTTTTACTTAGCTGACCCACCACTGCTTTGTTTGGGTAGAACTTCTAAAAGCAACTACATAAAATTACAGACTTGTATACTAACTTAAGCACAAGTACTTCATTGATTTGATTTGAGAAATCAATACTAAGGCCTGTAATAGGTACTTAATAAAGCTACATCAACTAAGCATAAGACTAATGTCTCTATCTCATACATTGACCGATAATTGAGAACCTGTGCTTAGCTGATGTCCACTTACTAATACAGGCTGATGAATAACTTAATACTAACTATGTATCTAAGTAGTTAAAATAAATTATTTGGGTCAGGTCAGTACCACTAAGCATTAAGGAGACAACTACATGATTCTTATGCTAAATTCCAGTAAGGGTGTGCTTATAGGGCTAGTAAGTACCTAGGTATATCACATACTATAATTTTTTACATGGTATTGAAATCTGAACTTGACTTACTTAATTTACATTTGGTCATTATCACACAGTCACGTAATAACAGAACTTGATAACGATAATAGCCTAGGTATAATTATTATATATGATAAAAATATCTCTTTATCTTTATTCTCAGATGAGAGATCAGACTTACATGAAAAATAATTACTTACTTATTATAATTATTCTATTTGATAGTAGGTATTATGTTGTATTAGTGACTCCATAGATAGGTAGTTATAAATACTGCTGAAAGTTAAGCAAAAGAAATCTTTGATCTACTTGATTCACTAAAAGTAGGTGCTAAACCCTTTTTGTTAATGTTGCTAGGGAACCTACGAGGTAGTGCTCACAAAAGATGTCATATAAGTACTTAAATGGCTGATGCCCGCAACTTTGTCTGTGTAGAATATATTTTTTTAATTCCCATGGAAACTTCTTAATTTTCCAGGATAAAAAGTAGCTATGCCACTCTCCAAGTCCTCAACCATACCCATGCAAACAATCACATTGATCCGTTGCTTTGTTGTGGTATGATTGAAGGTATGATATGTGATGATTGGTGCACACCTATTTATAGACACATAGAGCAATAAGATTTGTATATTCTGGTTTGATATTGTTATCATTTGACCTATCTCAACCAGAAACAGACAAAGCTTTTGTGAAATCAAAATAAGTAGGTAGTTACTTATTTATGAAATGTAAGTACTTACATAATAACATTATTTATACCTAAATTGAATGATTAAATATGTATCGCAGAGGAGTCAGAGGTCGCTAAATGACTGTTTTATCTACTTTGACCTAGCAAAATGCAGTAGTTTTACTTATTTTTATTTTTTATTAAAATGAGGCCAATTCTGTTTAACAGCTCTATTTTTATTGCCATCCCTTTCAGAATAGTTCTAGCGGAAAGGGGTAGCATTAGATTAGAGTCGTCATTTTAGTTTAGTTTAGAGATGGTGTATGACAGAATTGGCCTCAGTGGCTCAATACTGTATCTAAATTAAAAGGAAATGGTGACTGACTGGCCGATCTGTCAACTCACAGCTCAAAGCACTGCACAAATTGGGCTGATATCTGATCACAATTAACCATATCAATAACAACAAACTATTGAGTTTAGAGGTCATTGGCACTACAAGGCTAGCACAAAAATTATGCTTACTTCATGCTAAGAACAGTAGGCCGGCATTCAATTGAATTGATACAATTTTTAGCACTCCCCTAGTGCTAGCTGCCAATTTATCACCAACATCTAGAGCTCTTGTAGTAATGTAAAGGATTGGCTAAGTTTCTCATTAGTAAGTTCTATGAACAACATTATTATAGTATGAAGTACATCGGTACATTTTAGCCATCAAATGATTTAAGCCAATAAATAATGAGAGAGTTAGTTACCCTTTAAGTTACCAATTTTAATTTACGGAAATTACATAAGTAATATTAGGTACTTTACTACTTCAGTAGGTAGTTATGCGCTAAAATATTAAAAATAAATAAAATAATTCAAGGGGAAAGTTGGTAGTTACATATCACCCAATCCAGATGCTATTAGTATAATAAAAATAGGTTTATCTCTTTTACTCTTATGGTTTGAGTCACTCAAGGGATAAGGATAGAATGATAACTTGTCATCATAAAAGCATTTGGTAGTCTTATTATCGTAAAACCTGCCTCAATCATTGTTACAGTCTGTAACAATGATTGAGGCAGGTTTTACGACTGTAACTTACAGTCCCAATTATTATCATTGGCTGAATATATGGTATTCTTTCCGAATCATTGGATTTTTGCCAGTAGTGTAAGCATGTTAACCAATCAGGGGAGATTACGATTTTTTATAATGAAGGTAATTTTTACATAATTAGGCTGATTAATATTATATTTCCTTAGTTTTATGTATTGAAAATATTATAATTTAAAACCCAGCTCCCAATACCTACTTGTTTTAATAACTTTTAACATAAATAACAAGTTATACCAATAGTGCATTCAACTGATATGGCACTAGATAATGTCTGAAGTGGGTATATGTGGGTCACCCATTATAGCCTGATAACATGCGCTGTTGTGTGTTAACTGTAAGCTAGGCGCGGTTTGGGTGTGGGCGGTTTAATACACCCACTTGATTATGTAGTTATTATAGTATAATTTCTAACATACAATTTTTGTCAATTTCTACTAACTCCTGTACTTATTATTTTGTACCTAATTATTATGTATTTAATATGTACCGTATGTATGTATACTTGAATATAAGTATTTAAAAAAATAGTCAAATATTCGGGATTTTTTAGGTTTTACATTGCCAACTCCTCACTTAGTTCATAAATAAGTGATGAAATAAAATTATTGTGGACTGCATGTACAAATTTTTTATTGTATAAATGCAACTACTTAATATAAATTGCAATAACCCATATAGAGGTTGCTTTACTACAGTAACTAATAATGTGGCTAGGCAATCAAGGGTGTTATCAAATTATCATTGCTAAAATGACTGATAACAATGATAAGAAATTCACTTGACATTTTGCAAATAGTAACCTTATCAAGCACCATAGCCTAAGCACTACAATTGATACCTAGCTGTTTCATTACAGGTTTGGCTGGCGGCTTTCTCTTTTATTGTGAATTTTGCAACTTACTAAACTTTACTCCTATTTTTTTATTACAACTTTTTGAATATTTAGTTTTTGTCAAAGTTTAAAGTAAGCAAGTACTTAAACTTGCATAAGTAACTTGCCTACTTGACCTTGGACCTCTATTGAGTTAACTAATAACCAATCACAGTTATTGGTCCTAGGTAACTATTAAACTAAACTATAATATATGTATACATCTTGATGAAACAAAATCGGCTAACAGTGTAATAAATAGTTAAGTTCATCTTCCATGTATCCAACTTTACTATCTGCCTTTACATATTATATAACTATGATGAATCCCAAGATAGTCATATCAATATAATATCCCTAAAGCCTAAAAACGTATGATACATAGACTAGGAACTCTTGGATAGGTAGTTGATGGCTAATGGCGGCCGTGATTGTGAGATTAATTATTGTGAAAATAAATATTATTGACTGATTATGCGTGTTTCCTTTTAGCACCCTATATTTTATATAGGCATGGCGCACATTGCTTAAAATTCGAGTTGAACTACGGAGCTTAATTTCTTGGTATAGCTATGTACCTACCAAAGTTACCTATAATATTGCAGTAGATAGATATAGATACGCTCGTAGCCCTATAAACTATTTTGACTAGACGCTGTTATCGACCGAGCTGGCTGGTTATCCAGTTATTTCGTTTTCCTAAACACCAGTTTCATAACTGGCGCGAAAGTTAAACAACTGACTTTGAGTACAAAACGAAGAATCGGTTTTGTTGGTAGTGGGTTCGCGCTAAGCGGAGGGTGAGCCGTAAAATAAAAAGTTAGGACTTCTAACCGATGCGGCGGGGCGGGGGACGAACGGGTTCCCGGCCGCGTTGTTGTATGTAGCTGCCTGCCGGGCTACAATATCTACTTACTTAATCGTAATTTTATATACCTATCGAAAACTACTCACGATAGTTAGTCCGAAGTTTGAAATGTATCGCATTTTGTTGATAGTGAACAATTTAATGGTGACATTTACACTTAAGTTACATTATACTGATATATAAAAATGTGAAATAACTTTTAATTTACTTTAAATGGCGATGTTACACCATATTTCCGGTGCATTGATCCCAAAGCAAGCAACTAAGTGACTATAGCTATAATAGCATAGTATCAATTTTCAGTGGTCATCATTCATTCGTCATGTAACGGGAAAACTGGTGGTCAGATCACATCTTTTAAAAAAAAATTGTTATAGAAACGTAGGCTCGCTGTATGATTAGTCTAAATTTTAATATTGCAATTTTGCCTTTTGCGTATTGAATCCTTTGAACACCGTTAAAGTAAAATTAACAGTAAAATCGTGCATTGTCGAGTCAACATCTGAAGATGCTCCGGTGTCGGAGTGAAACGTACGTTGAGAGTGATTTGGAGGATTTATGTGGTGTGGTGTTGTGCTTGTGCAAATTGCTGGGTGGTGGGTGTCGCATGCTGCAGGTGAAAGACAAGTACTGTACCACACAGATTTGTCTACTGTGGCGGATTATAGCGAAATAAACTTCTAGTTCATTCACTAAAGTAAAATTAACCCAAGAGTCTGACTCTACTCTACTACTTAATACTGACAAAAGTTTCTCTCTACTCTCTAAGTCTAAGTGTGAGATCTATAGAGCGAACTTTGACTTTACTTAGACTTACGACATGGTTAAAACGAGACAGATTTAGGTATGTTACTCACGTAAGTCCATCTCGTTTTACCTCTGAGGCAAGTCAAAGTACGCTCTATAGATCTCAGCATAGTCTACTATGATGCACAGCGTTTTCGTCACGAGTTTTTAATGGATCGTGGCTGTGTAGACTTGTGTTATAATGGCAGTAGCATACCTCCCCGCGTCAACCGGTCGCGTCATTAGAAGCGTGCGCGAGCGCATTGGCCCGGCCGCAGTGGTGCATGCCCCGCCGGGCCCGGGAAATGCATTGCGCGTGATTCGCGACCCTGGACTTTTTTTTGGAACATCTGCGAATATACTTTGCTTCTCTCTCTCTCTCTTATCAACCCATTGCCGACTGATTACTGAGCACGAGTCTACTTTTAGAATGATAAGGGTTTGGCCATAGTCCACCATGCTGGCCAAGTGCAGATTGGCTGGACTTCACACACATTTGAGAACATTATGAATTTATGAAAACTCGGATATATTATGCAA
The DNA here is from genome assembly GCA_964035005.1 of Erebia palarica. NCBI lineage: Eukaryota > Metazoa > Arthropoda > Insecta > Lepidoptera > Nymphalidae > Erebia > Erebia palarica. Next base: position 34,608,423 of record OZ035989.1, on the reverse strand, counting down.
ATTTTGTACTTAGAAGTTACCGTTACAAGCAAATTATATTTAATTTCTTAAAACCATAACTTCGAAGAGTTGGAAGATGTGTGCCCGGGGATCGGACCCGCGACCTCGTACAGGAGGTCGGGTGTCTTAACCACACACCACAAGGCTAACACCGCTTCGCTATTCTTTTCTTTGAACCAACATAAAAAATGATGAGGTTCTCGATCTCACACGTTTTTTTTATTAATTTTGGCAGTGTTACTACATATCCGATATGATAGTTCTACTTAAATTTGTCAACTATTACTAAGGTCATAATCGAAAAAATCGAAAAATTCTACTTAGGACTGATCCGGTCGAAGGAGGTGCTAGAAAGTAGCCAATTGAAAGAAAAACGCAACCTAAGCTTTGAAGTGGAGTGGAGCGGGAGGTCACTGGTCAGCGTCTGTTTTGATAACGACCCCAAACTGTGTATTTACATCCGTAATTTGCTATCATTATACCAATTTCGGTACCAGACAACAGTTCATTCCATGTATGTACCAGAGGATTTAGGTATCTACGCTGCGCCGGCGGAAACTTGGCTCTCAAAAATGTAGAAAGAGAAAGTTAATTAATAGGCACAGGCTTGCGGGACGTAACTGTACCTTGACCAAAGGCCCTAAATTAGCCTTTGTTACTAAAGACTCAAAGACAGACAATGAGCAGTTGGTACTTTGTATGCTATGCGAAGCCCTAATGGTTGCAGAGGTAATAAAACTGTTAGGACCAGTCCGGGTCGCTGTCAGGTAGAAACTGAGTCATCCGGCCCGAGATGGTCGTTCAACCTCACTGACATTTTTTTTGTTTTAATTATCGGTTGTTTTTGACGAGCTCGCTGTCATAAAACGTTATTTCGTGGAGGTTAATAATTTTAAATAAGTGTAAATTGTCCGCGCGCGAGCTGTGAAGAATCGTATGGAATGTTAAAGTAATGACTTACAGTTGTTTGAAGTGCAAAACAATACTGCTATCGCGAAATTACACGCGTCAAACTAGAAACTAGTGCTGGGAGCCGTCGTCTCTTCAGACCCCGATCCCTCGGAGCTCGCGCGGACTATACTAGCCTCTTAAGATACCTAGTATTCCTAGTGCCAATTTGAAACAAAAATCCGCAAAAAAGTCGATCCTGCAGTTTTTATTTATACGACTGCCTGAAAAAAGGAGTTTTTATACGACTGCCTGAGAAAAGGAGTATATTGTTTTCAGGGTTCATGTATGTATGTTTGTATGAATATGAGTTTGTATATTCCACCATAACTTCTATGTGCCTGAACCGATTTTGATAAATGAGGTAACGTTAGAATCCCTAGCTTATTCCGGGTGACATAGGCTAGGGAAATTTTAAAAAAAATTGATGGGGTGACCATGGTCCCGCATTAAAGACTAAAGTTGAAAAAAATAATTCTAAAATAAGATTAACTATATAATCATCATCTAGAAAATGATGAGTAGATTCCAAATATATATAACACTATAGTTCAATATCCAGTGATTCACAAAAAAAATCATTTAACTAATAAAAATTTTAATAAGATTCTATTTAACTAGATTAATTTTTTGTTTGGCAGGGCAGTCGTATTTTTTAATTTTGTTAATTATGACTTGTTTATTTATTTCGGCATAATTGTTTTATTAATACACGTCTTTTGCAAAGCCCCCTGGTTTAGTTAACCGCAAAATGTGTAAGATCCTGCTCTATGATTATAACCAATACATACCATGTATGACTTGTATTGAAAAAGTGTGTACCATAAGTGGTCTAGTAGTTTTTGAGGAAACCTGTAACTGTGTCTATAGTAACACAGAGTAGATAATAGTACCGACGTAATAAGTGCCCAAACAATATACATAATTGTATGAGTTGAGATGTGGGTAGAAAATAAAAATACAGGAACAAACCGGCGGGACGGTAAAAAACAAAAAAAGAGAATTTTGATGTAACTTTTTTGCGGTCTCATAACATGTTTTCTTACAAAGTTTGATACCTGTAGACGGGGAGATGCCATTATATTAGAGCGTGCAATCTATTGGAATTTTAAATCGCGTAGCAGCAGGGTGGTTACTAGCTATGGGCTATGGCAGAAGCCTCAGAAAATCAGTAACAATTAAAAGATTATTCCGAAGTTACTACTACCGGGAATGGAACTCATGTCCTCCATCCTATGAGACCACGGCGTTCACCACTGCGCCAGGGCGGTTGTCAAAAAGGCGGGCTTGCCTTTATTTTTATCTTTCTTAGAGATATATCTACCACCAGTCTCTACCCTCCAAGCATTATCATCTCAAGTTCAACCCTACTAGGTATACCTGTAGTTGTAGTATTATCTAATCCTACAGCTGTAGCAGCAACTGGGCATGGGTCTCCTCTTAGTTTGGGAAGGGTTACCTAGTGGGCTTAGTTTAAAGCAGATTGAAAGACTTCACAAAATTTTAAGAAATATGCAATACTCTCAGTCTTAGGCATGCAGGTTTTCGCACGATGTTTTCCTTCACTGGTATATACTTCACTCCATAAAAACGTGCATGACCGCTGACCAGGGTTCGAACTTCGAACCCTCTGAATAGGCAGGCTGAAGTCTATCACTTGGCTATCATCGCTTTTACATCCTCCAAGCTTACAACTTTGTAATCTTCAGGTGCAATTTTCGAAGCTAATGACCCAGTAACAGACATCTCTCTGCCTAATAAATAAAACAAACGGATTATACTTAGCTATAATCAAATTCCTTAGCTCGTTTTTATTGTAAGGAAACTAAACATTTCTTAGCCCTAATCATTCCAGTTTGGCAACGGTATCTAATAAGTTAGTAGGAAATAAGGTATTATGCAGCACTGAACTCTAAATAGAATAATAGAAATAGTATTCGCCCTCACATAGTTGATATAGAATTTGAAATACACGGTCTAAGCGCACCAAAATGTCACGAGTAAAATGAACCTTAATGGCCTACTTTTAAAACTCAAATTTGTTCATACATCTACAACCAGTGCAAATGGTCCAAGCGGACCTTGGGAAATTAAAATCGATGATACTGGCTCAATACTTACCCTACTGTTGTGTTTCGGGGGCCGTTTATCGCCGATTTTGAACAACGCACTCATGAGCGACTTATACAGAAATAAAATTCGAAAGAATTTATCCGACATCATAAGCAACGTAAATTAAATTGTAGTGCCATGCTGATAAGTTTACTTTTGCCATAACACATAATGATGGATCAGTTAGTGCCCATATCGCCAGACTATCTCATGCTTTTACCTGATCTAAATTTATTCTGATTTCCTTGGTATTATGGTATTAAGGATAGAAGTCACGCAAGCCTGCCTGAAAGTGGAATGTTGAATAGCCTTGGAGTAAGTCTAGGAATAACGCGCTCCAATGTTGCCTAGGCTTGATTTAAAGGCTTGGACAGACTCAAAGTGCGGCGGACCATCATACTGAAAGCGTGTACGATTTGTAATGCGACGAAACCAAGGACGACCTCCGTGGCGCAGTGTGTAGCGCTGTTGTCTTAACGTGCGGAGGTCCCGAGTTCGATCCCTGGTAGGGTCAATTTGGGTATTTATAATTTCTGAGTTTTCCCTGGTCTGGCCTGGTGGGAAGCTTCTGCCGTGGCTAGTTACCACCCTACCGGCAAAGACGTGCCGCCAAGCGATCTAGCGTTCCGGTACGATGCCGTGTAGAAACCGAATAGGGGCATGGGCATTAATATAACTGCCATGCCCCTAACAGGTTAGCTCGCTCCCATCTTAGACTGCATCATCGCTTACCATCAATTGAGATCGCAGTCAAGGGCTAACTTGTAGTGGTTTAAAAAAAAAAAGGAAACGAAAGCGCAGCGCGACTCATAAATGTCTCATCCATGCCTATGCTTCTTGTAACTACTGATGGCTCTTGTTTTTGTCTTGAATAAAAGATTTACCTTGATCCTGTGCGGTGAGGTATTAGTCGATCTATTTTGTGCGCGAGTTGTCTGTTCAGGCCTTTAAAGTGGCGACATGTAATTACCTTACTTGATGAGCCTTTAAATTCCTTTGATGGCCACAGCTATGTAAGCATGTTTCCAAAGAAACTTAGCATCTAGGCATGTGAAAATAAATTGCTGTAGTAAATAAAAATTCTTTGCATACGTGTAAATAAAGGGTGTAGTTTTACCGTGATTTAACAAGTCATAATTAAAAAAATTAAAAAACACTACTGCCCTGCCAAAAAACAAACTAAAAAGTTAAAAATCTAAATTAATCTAGTTAAATTAGAATCTTATTCACATTTTTATTAGATGATATTTTTTGTGAATCACTGGATATTGAACTATAAGTATTATATATATATTTGGAATCTACTCATCATTTTCTAGATGATGATAATATATAGTTAATCTTATTTTCGAATATTTTTTTCAACTTTAGCCTTTAATGCGGGACCATGGTCACCCCATCAATTTTTTTTTAAATTTTACTAGCCTATGTCACCCGGAATAAGCTAGGGATTCTAACGATACCTCATTTATTAAAATCGGTTCAGGCGTATAGAAGTTGTGGTGGAATATACAAACTTACATACATACATGAACCCTGAAAACAATATACTCATTTTTTCAGTCAGTCGTATATAAAGAGGCTTTTTATAATACTAGTTACTCACGTACTCCATCCACCCCGAAAGTAGACCTTAAAGAAGATAACAGAGGACTGCGTGTAGTAACGCGCTCTCCAAAAAGCTTTATGTCCAGTTGTGGACCGATACAGGTTCATGAATGTATGTTGCTGTATAACTTGACGACCTCCGTGGCGCAGTGTTGAGCGCTGTTGCCTTCACGTGCGGAGGTCCCGGGTTCGATCCCCGGCAGGGTTTGGAAATTTATAATTCCTGCATTTCCCTGGTCTGGTGTGGTGAGGCTGTGGCTAGTTACCACCCTACCGGCAAAGACGTGCCGCCAAGCGATCTAGCGTTCCGGTACGATGCCGCGTAGAAACCGAATAGGGGTATGGATTTAATATTACTGCCATGCCCCTAAAAGGTTAGCCTGCTACCATCTTAGACTGCATCATTTCTTACCATCAGGTGAGAGCGCAGTCTAGGGCTAATTTGTAGTGGATAAAAAAAAACTGCATCAAGTCTGACCCTGAACTGGACAGGTATTTTATTAAAAAAGTATTATAATAAAAATCTTTTTAGAAAGTTAAATAAATCCCTTGTACAATTTAAGTACAAAAATTATTTTAAGAAAGCTTAAACGTACGTTTTGTGCAACACTTCAAATTGGCAGACCAATCTGTTTGTATTGAGGTTGGTACTCTCAGATACGTGCCCCAACTGATTTTCAGTGGCCGCCATATTTCCCACGGTAAGAATTAAAATTTCTATAAAACCAGAGATTAGATCCACGACAAACCGTTTCCTACGAACTATCCGTTGAACCGTGAAAGAATCCGTTAACTCGTAAAAATCGAACACGAATTAACTGCATAGTTAACAATGTGAACACGTATTCTTACAGTTCTTGCCTATTATAATAGGTGTCTGGTTGCTTCAGTCGTGTCTTCATGCCTTCGGTGCATTTGTGTTACACGTGGTGCTGTATTTAGTATCACACAAAGTTTTTTTATTTTTTATTCCACTACAAGTTACTACCCTTGGCTGCGATCTCATCTGATGGTAAGTGACGATGCAGTCTAAGATGGTAGCGGGCTAAACTGTTAGGGGTATGGCAGTTATTTTAAACCCATACCTCTAGTAGGTTTCTACACCCGAACGCTAAATCGTTTGGCGGTACGTCTTTCCCGTTAGGGTGGTATTTAGCCACGGCTGAAGCCTCCCACCAGACCAGACATTTTCACAGAAATTTTACAAAAATATAATTTTCCAAATTGACTCTGCCGGGAATCGAACCTGGGACCACCTACGATAAGACAACAACGCTCAACACTGTGCCAGGGAGGTTGTCAAAATTCCGACTATTTTTTTAAGACTTGATCAGACATAAAGCTTGCTTCAGGTGGTGATTATCTTGAATAAGAGATTCAATATATTAATGTTCCTTCATTTAGCGGTAACAGGTGCTAAGTTTCAATCTTGACAGCTCTTAATAGTTCATTTTTAAAATAGCTGTACCCAGTAGTAGTACCCTTGCACAGACAGACGGACTAGACCTAATTTTTTTGGTATTATGACAGCCTAAAAGGCTATTAGGTGTACTGATTTATCACTGCTACTTGTGTTGTATTTTTTCCAAACCAATGCGGCTAGTTTTCGCATACCAATATGATCTTAAGGGATTTAAGTTGGGACTTAGGGATGTTCTTGGGTTCTTTGTACTAGCACGTTTCTGGTTTTCACTTTATACCTATATATATTTTTAAAGTTTAGTTAAGTACATACTGAACTTCGAAACTGTTTAGCAATAAATGTCTTTTTGTATATAAATGTTAAGTAAATATTTAAATTGCATGTCCAAGTTTTTGAACACGGAAATGCAGACACGCCTCATCCAATAAATTTCAAGAGCAGCCAAACATTTCGATACAATTAAGTAAGTGCGTTGCAATTGGTAAACATTAACGTCACCACCAGTATAATAAACTATTGCAATTTAAAAAAATCCGTCCGAGTCGGACTCGCGCACCGAGGGTTCCGTACAAACCTGTAGTAATTTTAAAAATATTAAAAAAAAATATTATAATATGATGTAACTAAAAATTTATGCTTTTCCTTTATCTGTGCTATAAGACGTTGCTTCGTACCAAATTTCAAGCAATTTGATTTTTTCACAGCTCCAAGGGACAGTAGACCTGAGTATTTGATATGAATTTCAGCTTGATACCTCCATGCGTTCCTGAGAAGAAGGGTCTTGACAGACAGACATACGGACAACAAAGTGATCCTATAAGGATTCCGTTTTTTCTTTTTGAGGTACGGAACCCTAAAAATATCGCTACGGAATTGATCGAGAAATACCCTCTGCCAGCTGCTCTCGTATTCACCTGCCCGGCTTTGTCATGTTACCTTTGACATTCTCAGCTATATCTAAAGTTTGGGCAAACAGAACGCGCGACGGTAGCCTAAGAGCGAAAATACACAAGAGATCAGTACGACGCGACGTTTTGTATTATCGTCTAGTGAGCGCACTTTATAATACAGTGAATGGTGCGGACTTTTTGTACGTTACTCAATGTGTTGACATTTCATTTATTCATAATTCATAATTAAAACTAGAAAAGTAACAGTAAAACCACATACACAAATAACAGTAACATAAAATAAAACAAAGTTGGACTTACATCATAATTTGGCCATTTTGTCTGACTCCTAACTAGATAAACATTATTGTTTCTAACTAGATAAACATTATTGTCTCGCCGCTTGTTTTAATTATACGACTGCCTGAAATAAGGAGTATATTGTTTTCAGGGTTCATGTGTGAATGTATGTATGTATGTATGTGAGTTTGTATATTCCACCATAACTTCTATACGCCTGAACCGATTTTGATAAATGAGGTATCGTTAGAATCCCTAGCTTATTCCGGGTGACATAGGCTAGTAAAATTAAAAAAAAAATTGATGGGGTGACCATGGTCCCGCATTAAAGACCAAAATTGAAGAAAAAAAAAGCGAAAATAAGATTAACTATATAATCATCATCTAGAAAATGATGAGTAGTATAGTTCAATATATAGTGATTCACAAAAAAATATCATTTAATAAAAAATGAGAATAAGATTCCAAAGGCTATATATCCAAATCGCTTCTTATGGAGGTAAACTCCAAAAATAATATGGCAGGGCAGTCGTATTTTTTAATTCGTTAAATTAATTTCACTTGTTTTATCATACTTGACTAAATGTAACATCTTATATTAAACCTATACAGTTCTTTGAGATGAGGTGAACTGTATGGCGCGTTTCGATGACATTTTGCTGTGCAGTTTCCGTTGCGCGTTCGGTTTGTTTCAGCCTATGAAGTGTGACTGCACGACCACACATATTCTTTCGAATTTGATGCTTACAACATAACATTTATTGAATTTTTTCGTGTGTAAGCCACGTAAGCTTATGGATGCTTTGTTTATTGCCCATGGTGCAACTTTTTTTGGAAGTTTTGTGAAATGGCAGGAAGTGCAGGAGGAAGGATGACCTTGTATGAGGAAGGTCCAGGGGGCAAGGGTCCAGTCAATGATGATTCATTGAGACTTCTCTAGACTATCATGGTTGTCAAACGAATAAAAAAACATCATCATGTTCCAATGTGCAGAATATCCCCCGAATTCAGTAAATGATGATTGATTGCTCCATGAATCTTTACTCGAAGCGTACCTTGGTAGATTGGTAGATGAGGATTTACTTAAGTATTGGTTGATTTTTGAGTGCACTGGAGTTGTGATTTTTACGGCAGTAAATTTTTAGTGAAACAAAAATTTCCATTTTTAGTAAAACAACCGCTCTATTATATTATGTGCTCTATTATTTGAGCGGCTAGCCACCCTACATTTATGTCGTGTGTCTGTTGAGCGTCCATTAATTCCAATTATTATCTGTATTACTGATATTACTTTCAGCTCGCCCTTATTTCCTTGTGATATTTATTGAGCACTTGTGGGTACTATCTACTGAACGTATCTCGTGCCTACGAGATTATGAGTAATCTTCACGTGCGAGTTTGATGGCCTTCGGTGAGGAGCGTTTTTGTCTTTAAGTTCTGCCCCCCTATTCTCTTACTCAATGACTATCAAAAAATTAAAACCACTGACATATATTTTTCATCCATTGAAGGTTTGCTATGAAAATTTTATTTTTATTTCATAGCAAATCTTCAATGAATTGAAAATATAAGTATCTCAGTGCCTTTTATTTTTTGATAGCCACTGAGTTAAAGAATAGGGGGCAGGACTTGGCAGACTTGATTTGGCTCCGTTGTGGGCAGGAGCTGTTTAAAAGTAAGGGGAAGTAAGTAGTGTTTAGGTTAGTTATTTTTTTTAATTGTTCTTGTCTTGTCTGGTGAGGTATGGTGGGGTGGTCCTTTTACATAATATTGTCAAGGAATTCACAGATTTAGAGATTAATTAAAAGACCTGACGGGATGACTCTTGTTCCGTGGAAGCAAGGAAGTTCGCTTGGGCTGTTTAACTTATTGTTTTTTAATGTTTAGTTTTTAATTTGTTAATATGATTTTTTGATTACTTTTCATATTTGAATAATCAAATTACCTAATAATTATTCACAGATTACATTATTTACTACAAACACCGGAAAATGATTACTTAGAAGTTAGATTAGATATTTTTTTACTTTAAAGATTAAGTACTTACCTACTTCAATAATTATTTCGTAATCGCTTATTTTAAGTAGGTAGGTACTAATCAGCTATCAGGGCCAGCGAAATTCTGTTAAGTGAATATTTTATATTGTGTTCATTTATTTGAATTTCGCTTTCTGTGAATCAAACTGTTAGGCCAGTGTCTAAATAATTATAAACATTACCGTAGAGCTACTATCAAATTATTAATATCCCTAGTACTAAGAGTAGAAAGTATTAAAAGTACATAGTAACTAATAACTCTACTGACTATATCTTTTAAATAAAATTCTCGTGTCACCACGTTAATTACCATACTCCTCCGAAACGGCTTGACCGATTTTTATGAAATTTTATATGCATATTCAGTAGATCTGAGAATCGGCTACTATCTATTTTTCATACCCCTAAAACACCTCAATCCACGCGGACGGAGTCGCGGGCATCAGCTAACACAACTATAATCTTTTTGCAAGTTCGTTAACAAGCAATCGGCTTTTTTTCTGGTACTAATTCTGTTAATAATAAAGCTATAGTTAATTTTGGAACACTTTTTCTTAACCCCGTAGTTACTCTATTGAAAAACAGATTGGTACACTTTAAAGCGTATTATAAGCATTTCCAAGCACGACTCCGGCAATTGTCAAGTCAGCTTTACAAACCACAATAAGCGTGAAGAAGCAAAATTTAACATGGCTTGTCGTTAGGCTCCTAAAAAATTAAGTACTTTATAGTCCCACAAACTTATCTGACCCGGTGACAGCGTCTCTAGTGAATATTAAAAATAAAACAAAAACAGAAACCATACATACTTAAGCAACAAGGCATAAAAATTAGTTCCAATTTTGGCCACCGGGCCAGATAAGTTGGTGTACTATACTCCATTCCAATTCGTAAATACCTATCTCTTTGTAATAAGGCCTATAATCGCACTACGGATGTTGGTCTTTAAAGTCAGTCGGACTATTAGCTCTGAAACCGTTCAACAAGTTGAAATTTATGATGTTATCACAATTTACTAAGTAAAAAATTGTTAAATACTTAAGAATAGTTTTTAACTATTAACTATCAGAACAAAAAATAAAGATGTTCAACACTACCATTTTGTGCAGTCATAATTTTTTTCTCTTAAAACAAAATTTCTGTTCGAGTTATCAATGTCATGGTCCCGTCTTCGAGATGTAGGTGTTTGCCCTGAACGGTCGTGGTCAATGCGATGGATATTTTAGAGTCGACAAAAAGGAGTTCGATTTATTTTTATTTGCACAAAATTGCCATTGTAGTCTAGGCGGTCTCATGGATCATGGTATCATTGTTGTCTAGGTGGTATAGTCGTAGACCAAAGTAGTGAAAGTGTCACTTAGAGTTTAGGTACACAAAATTAATATATCTGGTTCGCATAATATGGCCAACGTTGACAATGACGTTGATCTTTCAAAATGTTATCTACTTAACTCTGAAAAAAAAATTCAACGAATAAAATTCTTTCCTTGCAAACAATAGCTTACCAAGACAAACTTTTTTCATTCAAGTAAATATTGTATATCCTGCAATTAGAACAATTTTCATGGTTGGCCAGGGACAAAATGGTTGAAAGTTGGTGTATGTCTTTAAAATAAATAATAGAGCAAGGCAAAATACGTAGTTATTAGTTCCCTACGGAGCACGCACTTTCCGATCACATGTACAATTTGATCGATCCGCTGACAAACAATGTGTTGAAAGAAAAATGTATTAGCCCTTGTCTAAAGCATTCGGAGGGGTCCTCTGAACACGCCCTTTTTGGCGATTGCGTCGGAAGCAGTAGAAATGCAGCGGGATTATGCAGCAATCTGCCGAGGGGGCGCCCACCCCAAAAGTATCGTGTTGCCAGGATTAATTGGTGTTTACCCCGGGCCTAGGGGTAAATATCTTCGAATCATATCACGCGAAATTAGCAACGGTTGTAATGCAAAATTAATAATGCTGGAACATGATGCGGAGGTACAATTTGTGGTTGGACGTGAGGGCGGCGAAACCTGACGTTAAGGACCTCTCCACAAGACGATACGAAGTCTGAAGTACCGAAGTATTAAATGTATTCACCACAACGTTTATGTACCATTTCATAACATTTAATTTATTTTAATGACCCTATTTTTATTACTCACTTCATATTATAACAATACGTATCTAGGTGGAAAGCCTAACGCCTCCAGCGTTGAATTTGTCAAGCGCTACAAAGGCTTCATCTATCATCGTGATGTTTGCAGTTGAAACCCTTCATTTTTAAATCTACCGCCGTTTGAAGTAAATCCGTTCTTGCTGTAGGAGTCGGATTGAGTTTGTTGTTTTCTCATCAATCATAATGTCCTGTATCCTGAACTTTTCTGAGTTCTAATCTTTCAGTATTTAATCAAAGAGAGTATCGCATCTCTCAGAGTCCCTAGACTTCATCAAATTATTGCATGAAAAATAACATTGCATGAATGTAATTATTGCATGTTAACTAAGTCATTGTCATCGTCATCTCGACCCATTGCCAACCCACTTTTTCCTCTCCGATTGTAAGGGGTTTATAAGGTTTACAATTGGACAAGTACGGATTGACTTACTTCACACACCTTTTAAAACATTATGGAAAACTTAGGTATCCTTGTTTCCTCACGCGCTGGTCTATTTTACCGTAAATCAGGTAACTAATTAATTGCTTGAGAAAGATAACTAAGTAGCTACATTACGATAAATATCCCGCTGTGATAAGACTGATATGATCGTCTCAAATGGGCATGAATAATCTAAAAATATGACGAGTACATTTATCACAATATACACAACAGTAGATACTAGATACGTTCGATAGTAACATTCCTTGTACTTAATCCAAAATTTCTCATCTGGGAAGAATTTAAAACAGATCAATTTTGTAGACGGTCGGAATGGTTGAGTGCATTCTAGACGAGGCGGCCGGTCGAGGAATGCAATTGGACAATACGACGACGTCTGTCTTGATAGATGGGATCCAATAAATTGTTGACTCAGTAGAGTCGGTACCTACCTATGAACGAGAGCCCTCGTGTGCCCTCAGGACGACTAAGTCATTAACTATAAGTCATTTTCTTTGAATGTAAATAAATCTTGTGTATCTACATGTGCCCGATAATTTGGATTATAACTGATAGTAATTTCTTAATTTTGACACTATTTTGTCATTTGTTTTGCTCATTGCTTCGCCTGCTTTTCATATTTTGAAGCCTGCGCCTGCAGGTGGGAGAACGACAAATTAGAGCGTTTTCAGATTAACCGATCCGATATCGGATATCGGAGCCTATAAAAATACTTAGTCTGCAGAAATTAAAATAGGAGTGCCTCTTTGTCTTTATACTTTATTTACCTACTGTAATATACTTCATTGTAACTAAGGAAACAACAAGCTTTTAATTCGCTGCAAAATCTGGTAAAACAGAAAAATTCTTCGAAGTAAAACGTGCAGCATGGGGTGATTGACTTTTTTAGTGGATTATAGAAAATTAGTAAGCTTTATGTTCCTTGGTTATCATGGACTTCCGCAAAGTAACGCTTGCTTCTATCGAAGTTTATTGTAACTTATATCAGTCTTTTCAGAGACTGTTACTTTACAAATAGCGTTACACTTACAATTCTGTTTTGTTAAAAGAAATGTTTGACCTAAACAGCGAGGAGACTATGGTCAAATTGAACCACATTAATATTTCATGTCCCGAAACCCGATTCGGGAGGCACGAGCCACCTAAATGGAATGGTAATATCTCCGTCCTGTGTAAATTTGCTGTCTTCGCTTTACTTATGTTGTCGTTTCGCTTCACTACTGCCGTTTCTTGTCATGTAAAAAGAATCACTCGGTAATAATCGCCTTTCCTTTTATTTCACAGCGTAATGATAAAAGACTAGGTACTTAGATACTGGGTCAGTGAACGTCAGTATTCAACTAAAGCTATCAAAAGATTTTGGTCCTCTGAAAAAGTCCTAGTTATTTAAGATACTAACGACGCTCACTGTCTTTCAACCCTGTCCCCACTACCAAAGGTTAAATGGAGGAGAATACCTTTAAACTTTAAATCAAAACAAACAAACGCATAAAGAAACGTCATATTTCATACATAACATTTTCATATTCAATTTTCATTTCAAGGGCATTTCTCGGGATGGATGCGATGGGCTCAGATTCATGGGCCAAGTAATGTTCGTGGGCATGTAGTAAAAATTTAAAAATATTTAAAAAATCCTTTAGTAGTGGTAGAGTCTTAACGTGTCATAAGTGACACAAGTTGTCCTACATGAAATATACAAATCATTTATCATGTATCACAACTGTAGATTGACGAATATCAACGACGACAAAGGAAGTATCGGTGTAAAAGTTTTAATTTATTAATAGCGTTATCCGTCGCGTGGAATATGCTCGGAATCCCCAAACAAATCAACGCGGCGACAGCATCTGCGTCCGCTCAACGATTTTATTAAATTCCTCGATTAAATAGCCGCCGGTAACGAAAGCTCCTCGATATTATCGCGAAATCTCGACACCTCACCTCGGCTTGCCTCGCCCGGTTTGTAATTACGGCCCCTTCGAACTGCGACGTCCAAGTACCCTTTCGATTGATTTCTGAGTACTTTGCTTGCTTCCTGAGCCTATTTCCGATCGGACTAAGTGCTGAATTTTGCTGTGTATAAAAATTTTGTACAATAGGTATGATGACCTGCGTCCGCTCAACGATTTTATTAAATTCCTCGATTAAATAGCCGCCGGTAACGAAAGCTCCTCGATATTATCGCGAAATCTCGACACCTCACCTCGGCTTGCCTCGCCCGGTTCATAATTACGGCCCCTTCGACCTGCGACATCTAAGTACCCTTTCGATAGATTTCTGAGTACTTTGCTTGCTTCCTCAGCCTATTTCCGTTCGGACTAAGTGCTGAATTTTGCTGTGTATAAAAAATTTGTACAATGGGGATGATGATAACTCAATCAAATCAGCAACCCTTTATATAACTTAAAAACGCACTCCTAGTATGGAAGTTGTATGAAATTTGCAATTGTAACGTCATAAAATTTCAACGCACTTTTATTCTTTAATCTTCATTGTAAAATGGTTAACAAACTTAAAACTAACCGAGGACCGGACTAAGTGCTGAATTTTGCTGTGTATAAAAATTTTGTACAATAGGGATGATGAAAACACAATCAAATCAGCAACTCTTTATCTAACTTAAAAACGCACTCCTAGTATGGAAGTTGTATGAAATTTGCAATTGTGATGTCATCAAAATCAACGCACTTTTTTTTAAAATCTTTATTTTAAAATGGTTATCAAACTTAAAACACCGAGGATGTGAATTTAAGGTCTTTTGGAAAACCCTCTATTTAATAATCAGTTAGAAATAATTTATTTTTGGTATAGGCATCATCCCTATCCTTATGCGTATTAACCTCATCTCACCCAGTTTTCTACATCCTTATGATACATTTCTAGGAATGAACTTGTGCTGTGTCTACATCCACATAGGCATCTACTAGGCGGGCGCGCTTCAACTACCTCATCATTGCTTTGTACTGAGCATGATTGTCGTCAAGCGCAAGCCTATCTTGCAATTAAAAACAAACATTGAATATAGAGTTAATGTTATTTTTGGTATATCGAGTTATTTGGGCACTTGAACTTAATTTGCCTTGCTCAGTTGGTACCTACGCCCCTCCAAATAACCCCCGGTAGATATGTTTTACTTAGCAAATTGTGCACACAGTAGATTTATCGTACTAGTTTGAATGATGTCCTTCGCCTTGCCCTTTCATCAATCCTTTAACTACATAACTCTGAGAAATTTTGCTACCTTAGTTTTTCAATAATAATTGTACCTGAATTCGGTTTTATGGACGTTTAAATTGAAAAAGCTTGAAATATTTGCTTAATCAAGATTTGGACAGAAACCCTATCTATCTATTGTAATCTATCTATTGTAATAACAGAAGTCAGTTTTTGAGATCAAAAATGGCTTCAGCCAAGACATCCAAAATAAATCATGTTTCCAGGAATCTGTTACTGGGTAATAGTGGTAAGGGCCACGGCGCTATGCTTTAAATAAATGAAGCCATTAAACGAATATATCGATGGCATTGCAAGTACGATAGGTCGGCCGTACCCTTATCTTCTCATTTATCTAAATGGTGACTTGACCCGTTCACAACCAGGCCAGGTTCAGTTCATTAGCCTGTCTCAAGCTTGTGGGTACTTATCATTATCAATCGATTCATTTATATCAAAAGAGCTGATAAGACCATATAATATTTATAATATAATATAGGTATTTACTTAATTTAGCCCCTAAAATCACTGCAACATACTGGTGACGTAGAGATCTCTATCTCTAGAGATATTTTTTATCTCAGATCTGATATCCATATCCATAAATATAAATGCGAAAATGTGGCTGTGTGTCCGTCTGTCTGTCTGTCTGCTATGCTTTCACGGTTCATCTGTTTTTATTTTATGAAATTTGGGGTATCCCGGGGAAGGGCATTTTACTCCGGAAAATAAAAGAGTAGAGAATAATCCAGCAGCAGATGTTCTGAAAGCATGTACAATTGTATATGGGCTAATACAAAACACATACCAAGCATGATTACCTTAATTTAACACGTTCTTTGAACTATTAAAATTGTCTATGACGTAAAACAGGATGCATTTTTTTGTCTTGATTTACTTAAATCTTTGTTTTGACATTTGTGTGTTAAAGTATTTATAATATTATTATAGACAATTGTATGGAATGAAAAGTTTACCTTTTTCCTTGACTAAAATAAAAACTAAACCTTGCATTTACAGAAAGAGCTTAGAATAACATTCGCTATGGGACACCAACAAACGTATATCGTTTAAGGCAACAGCACGCCTGTCTTCTAAACAGGTGTTATGGCCCTATTTTGGAGGCTACATGCATAGCCCCGTGATAAATGCACAAACCGCGTCGTATATTTCTGCTAATGGGTTGCCCGTAATGGCTATCACATGAGTTTTCCCTTTACTTCTTCAATTACACTTTACAGCAATGGGAGGAATTTTATTAGCTATTTAGAATGAAATAAATGCAATCATTATTCTATTTTTGTTTGGTGATTCATGCTCAAGACGGTCTTACATAAATTTACTAACAACATCAATACAGGCAGTATTTTTTTTTTTTATCCACTTAAAGTTAGCCCTTGTCTGCAATCTCACCTGATGGTAAGTGATGATGCAGTCTTAAAATGGTAGCAGGGTAACCTGTCAGGCGCATCGCAGTTATTTTTAATCGACACCTCAAATCGGTTTATACTCGGCATCATACCGGAACGCTAAATCGCTTGGCGGCACGTCTTTACCGGTAGGATGGTAACTAGGTACGGCCGAAGCCTCCCATCAGGCTAGAAAAAATTCAGAAATTATAAATTCCCAAATTGACCCTGCCGGGGATGGAACTCGAGAGCCTCCTCGTCCGACGTCCCCGTCGACGTCCTCAGGGAGGTCGTCACAAAAAAAACAATGGTTACTTCATTGCAAGGCAGTCCTGAATTATCCAGAAGTAACAATAGTTCCAAGTTAAGTCAGATACTGATTAATAACACAAAGCAAAACAAACAGTACGCCAAGAAATGTAAACAATTCCAGCTGATGGTGAAAACAAAAACACCTTCGAATAACCATGCACGTAAAAATGCTTGATGTGCATTTGCAGAACGCAAGCTGGACAAGTGAAACGGTGGTGTTTTAAATACAGTGTCAGTTTCGTGTGGCTCGTAAAAGACCACTGTTGACAGATAACGTCCGTGTTTACGCTGCTAATTCACGGAGGAACGTGTATAGACGATCCAATTTGGTTACAGCCGATTTGATCGGACTGATTTGTCGGAACAGGCGAAGCAATATACACAATAATTGTCAGGGCAAAGACATGACCAGTGTATGTTGCTAGGTAACTAATTTAGACGGATCTGCGGTGCTTGCTTATACGTTACAAAATTCTACCTTTCTGTGCATGAAAAAGTCGAAACTTCACGTGTACTGAAGTACATAACTGTTGCATACCCAGTCAACACGATAGCTAGGCCCAAGTTGCTAAGATCTAGGCAACATGTGCGGTCTCCTAAACTGTGGAGGAAGATAGTTAAACCGACCTCTTTAAAAGTTCTTTTGAGTCTGGTCCGGTAGACCTTTTTCAAGGTTTGTACCAATAAAATTGGATCGTCTGTCATCACGAATACTTATGGTGCATACTTGCTGCATAGAACGAGTTCGGCACGTGGCAAACAACCTGGGAAAGGTCTTACGTCGACGACCGATAGCACCTGCCGCCTACATTAAATTGTTTCTTTTTTCCGCAAATAGTTGCCTAAGGCCAGTTGTCTATCTGTTGCGATTAAATTGCGAGTAATGCATTGGTAATTTGCTCGCAAAGAAGCTTTATTGTTTCAGAAACCTTTTTGTGTGCAGGTGTGTTAAAGTTATGGTTGTAGGACGAAATATTTGTTCTTTACAATGTAACCTAAGTAGTTTTCTTAATAGCTATTTCTTAGAAAGTATCTACTGATGGCATGTGTCATTCTACTAATCACCCAAGTGAGACTGTTTTATTGGAGGAAGAAAAATCTTCATGATTATCATAACCTGGCATGCCCGAACTAACTTACAGACGCTGTGCAATACTATAGTGGATCGCACTAGTTGAAAGCATAACATTATAGGAAATTCAGCTATCGAACGCTATTTTGGTCATATTCGTAGTAGCGGTGCCTTTTTATAAATATCGAAATATGTAATTTTGATTAATTAATTACACTTTTGCTTAGTTATCGGAAGTTTAACGGGCCAATCATTTATAATTATGTTCCATTAAAGGGGTAATTTATAAAATGTGATTACGTCGATTCTGCACCCACATACAAGCCCTTGCACCTTTGGGTTATCGAGTGAACGTCCATTACGTAGGTGTTGCGAACAGCTGCGCTATCGAAATATTGTCGATAAAATTATCGATACCATGATAAATGATTATGGGATCGTATGTGAAATGCACTTTACTTATTTATACCTAATGGCAATGGACTCAGCGGGGCTTCTGAATTTCTGAAACATAAATATCTATCAAACATAATTCTAATACTTAATATGGGTGTATTTTGATTTTTTATGTTAATATGACAGATATTTTTTAATTGACTGCCTCGTTGGTTTATTGTTTTGCAAGATTCATTAAACATCATCAGTGCCTGGATCCGATTCCGGGTTCGGGCCAAAAATAGCTTTTGGAGTTATAAATTTTTGTTTAGAAATTCTCAGTATAGTTACTTAATAGACTGTGGAGTTACAAAGTTAGCGGTGTATTGCCAAGGTTTCTTGGAGAGCGTGTAAAGCTGTCGGTCCTGCGCCTATAGGTATCTCTCTCCGTTTGTGTCGATTTTGCCTATGAGATAGAGAGAGAATAAATATTATTGTAATTATGTATCCCACAGCCATAATAATAGTATCTCTCTAGCCAAACTCTGAGCTAATTAAGCCATGTTTTATAGAGAAAGTATTATGATACCAATAGTTCATAAATAATGTTGTTAAAGAATTTAATGTTGCGTAAACATACAAAAACTTGAGTATAATTAATTATGTTAATGCAATTAAGTGTTATAAATAAGATTGAAGTGCAATTATCGCCTGATGAACCTTCACAACTATATTATTATACTTCTATATTAATTTAACTTCATAACGGATTTAGTAGTTATGCTATTAACGATTTATGACGATATTTATGATGCTTATGTCAACGGTTTATATTCAGTTTAAACCTGATCTTAACCGTTAACATATGAAAAAGAAGAGATGCATTATGCAGTTCCTAGGCTATGCCTCGCACTGCGAAATAAAACTTTGCTATTTTTTTTTAGAACTGTAACTCAATTATATTATTTCTTTTTTTTCAGGTACGAAATGAAGCGTTACGAAAATACGAAAGTTTGATTGATAAAACACAATAGTTATTATTGTCATAAAGTAAGTTCTGTCTAATTAATTATTTAAGTGTAAGTTTGTGTATAGTTTTAGGTTTCCGCTTGACTAACCAAAGTCAAAACAATAGCTGCATTATTTTCGGTCATGGAACAGGCTTTTCTTTTATAAAAATGTATTGCTTAAAAAGAAGCTAGGTTACAGTGCTTATAGTCAGGTATAACCTAGTAATTTTGTGAGAACTTAAAAAAAACTTAATGAAGACTGTTACTTTCCTCTGAGTTTTCACTTTTCACCCCACTACTGCCGCGGCCAGTTCTCAAAATAACACCTATATAAGATGTTTAAAGTATATAGATGTTCAAAACAGAAATAATACCATACTGCAGACATTCCTTAAGTGAAAGTATATTATGATGGTTTATTAAAACGATCAATAAAACGGACGTAAAGTTTAATTAGTTGTTTTTATTGGTCGTCTTGGGCATCGAGCGGTGCAGATGTGGCGCCAGGGCTGGGGGAGAAATGTCACGACTCCACTCATACTCGTGTGTCGGAGCGTTCCCTTCGATGTACTGCTAGATTCAGAACCGGCGGTATTTTTACTTGGATGATTAAATATACACTGAGAAAAATAATAAATGGTTAAAATGTGTGAATACTAAGAGTAGCTTGTGAGAGGTTTTAATTGTTTTATTGGTCGTCTTGGGCATCGAGCGGTGCAGATGTGGCGCCAGGGCTGGGGGAGAAATGTCACGACTCCACTCATACTCGTATGTCGGAGCGTTCCCTTCGTTGTACTGCTACATTCAGAACCGGCGGTAGTTTTACACGGATGATTAAATATACACAGAAAAATAATAAATGGTTAAAATGTGTGAATACTAAGAGTAGCTTATGAGAGGTTTTAATTGTTTTATTGGTCGTCTTGGGCATCGAGCGGTGCAGATGTGGCGCCAGGGCTGGGGGAGAAATGTCACGACTCCACTCATACTCGTGTGTCGGAGCGTTCCCTTCGATGTACTGCTAGATTCAGAACCGGCGGTAGTTTTACACGGATGATTAAATATACACTGAAAAAATTATAAATGGTTAAAATGTGTGAATACTAAGAGTAGCTTGTGAGAGGTTTTAATTGTTTTATTGGTCGTCTTGGGCATCGAGCGGTGCAGATGTGGCGCCAGGGCTGGGGGAGAAATGTCACAACTCTCCACTCATACTCGTATGTCGGAGCGTTCCATTCGATGGACTGCTAGATTCAGAACCGACGGTAGTTTTACACGGATGATTAAATATACACTGAGAAAAATAATAAATGGTTAAAATGTGTGAATACTAAGAGTAGCTTGTGAGAGGTTTTAATTGTTTTATTGGTCGTCTTGGGCATCGAGCGGTGCAGATGCGGCGCCAGGGCTGGGGGAGAAATGTCACGACTCTCCACTCATACTTGTATGTCGGAGCGTTCCCTTTGATGGACTGCTAGATTCAGAACCGACGGTTGTTTTACATGGATGATCAAATATACGCTGAAAAGATAATAAATTGTTTAGATGTGTGAATACTAAGGTTTTTTTTACGGTAGATTGTGAGAAGTATTAATTGTTGTTGGTTTTAATAACAATTCCAGCGAGGGCTGAAGGAGAAATGTCACCACTGAACTCATACTCTTAGTTATAAAATTGGTAGTAGATTACTTGGACGGCAAGTACCTACTTGATAACGTCCATTTAAAAGCGATATGAAGTTGCTTGGTACACCTTGTCGCCGATGTTAAAAAGCTATTTTCACTTTACTAATTAATTTAATAATAATATGTTAAAAAAATAGTGAGATGATAATTTAAAATTCAACCCCCCTAAAAGGGGATTTTGGGCATCACTTAGTAATTAATATGAAAATTGAACTAAAATTGAGCGAAGCCGCTGGATAAAGCAAGTAAATATTCAATTTAGCAAATTAATTCTACCACCAGTTTTGTGACTATCCCTCGGATGAACTCATTGTGCTCGTTTCGGGCCACAACGAGGGTACGTCCTGTCACAGCTCGCAGCGATAATGTCTATCGATCCAGACGCGAAGCAACAGAAGTGCAGCGCCTAGCTACCCCACTGTTGCTAATGGGATTTGGCACGTGAAAGTATTACCTACTAGATGATGACATGACACCTTAATTTTCCGCGATAAAAAGCCTAAATCCTTCGCCGAGATACAAACTATCCCTGTACCAAAATTCATCAAAATCTGTTGAAAACACCGTGAAAGTGCAGCAGACATATTTCGCCTATTTTTAACGACCTCCGTGGCGCAGTGTGTAGCGCTGTTGTCTTAACGCACGGAGGTTCCGGGTTCGATCCCCGGCAGGGTCAATTTGGGAATTTATTATTTCTGAATTTTCCCTGGTCTGGCCTGGTGGAAGGCTTCGGCCGTGGCTTGTAACCACCCTACCGGCAAAGACGTGCCGCCAAGCGATTCAGCATTCCGGTACGATGCCGTGTAGAACCCGAATAGGGGTTTGGGTTAAATATAACTGCCATGCCACTAACAGGTTAGCCCGCTACCATCTTAGACTGCATCTTCACTCTTCAGGTGAGATCGCAGTCAAAGGCTAACTTGAAGTGGATAAAAAAGAAAAAGACAGGCAGACACACTTTCGCATTTATAATATCAGTATGGCTAATTGATTAAATTCAAGTCCTCGACGAGGGCACAATATTGAATTTTTTTTCGAATACCTTTATGCAGCAGGTTGTGACTTGTGAGTTGTGACCTGTGCCTTAATGTAACGTGTACTACAAAAGTCATCGTGAATTGGAATCGTTAAAATGAAATAGGACAGTTCGCGCACCAGCTCCGAGGAATCGGGGTCTGAAGAACGTCGTCGCTCCATATCCAGCTCGCTCCCAGCACTAGTTCCGAGCTTGACGCGTGTAATTTCGCGATAGCAGTATTGTTTTGCACTTCAAGGTGGAAGACAAGGGTCTGCCCGCGAAATTCAAATTTAATTTGGTTTTCCCCAATTTGTAAACTAATACGACAAAGTAGGCTTAAGGCATTCAAATTGCCCCCCTAGGAATATCATCTTCACAGGTTTATATAAAAATCTTTACTTGAAAGTGTCCAGTTTAAGAAATTAGTCAAAATAATTAGTTTGACGTGAGTTACTCACAAATTTGTCATTATTTTGACTAATTTCTTAAACTGGGCACTTTCAAGTAAGATTTTTTTATGAGTTTGACGTGAGTTACTCACAAATTTGTCATTATTTTGACTAATTTCTTAAACTGGGCACTTTCAAGTAACGATTTTTATATAAACCTGTGAAGATGATATTCCTAGGGGCGCAATTTGAATGGCATAAGCCTACTTTGTCGTATTAGTTTACAAATTGCGAAAAACCAAATTAAATTTGAATTTCGCGGGCAGACCCTTGTCTTCCACCTTAAACAACTTTAGGTCATTACTTTAACATTCCATAGGATTCCTCAGAGCAAGCGCGCGGACTATGAGTGCAAAGTAATAGGTACTAATCGCTTGTCTGAAAACAATGACTAGTAAGTAAATAGATTGATTTTGATAGAGTTTAAGATCGCTGTTGATTTTCATTCATATTTGATGAATAATAAGGTAATGGGTGCTACGCGTAATTCAGTCCGGTTGTCTTTTCGTAGTTTTTCTAAGTTACAGAATAAGCTTACGCTCGACAATGGAAATGAATGATGAAATCTAGGTTGGAGCGCGCTTGCCTAGAAGATGTCTAGTCATTTTTTTATACTTTTTACTCAAAAGGTCTAAAATTTAAGCTTATCTTTTTGCTCTGGAGGCATACAACTAGCGCTTAAAACCGTATTGTCTTAATATTGCAGACGTTCGTGTTTTAGAAGTATAATCCCTATTTTAGGGACGTCAAGGTACGTGACATAAAACTGTTATTTAGAAGTAATACTGCTTTAAACGATGGTAGAAACCCCCCAGTTGTAACTCCGCCTCCGTATCGTATTTTTGCGGTGAATAATAATATAAAAGAGCCAAAGCGGTCGCGACTCGTAAGTCCTAACATGTACACAATAAATATTGATTGCACATTTCATAGCATCGCTGTCGATTTTATGCGTGTTTTTGCGGCGGGCGCGACATCAATATGCATTCGAGTCGCGTGCTACGCGCCCGGTCCTTCAGCTGTTTCTTCTATGCTACGGCGTTAGGGTTGCCAACCTTTTTTCAGTTAAAATAATTTCAGAATAAGCTCTTAATAAGTCATAATTAAAATAAATAAAATACTTGACCGCCCTGCCAAAAGAACGACCTAATAATAATCCCATCAAAAACATAAATGTAAAATGAGAGCCAAGTTCAAAATTGTGATATATATGCCTTGGTTGTTGACTTCAGCGACAAAAGGAGTGAGATCTAAATGGGTGCCAAGTTCAATGGTCAGTCCTGCAATTTATATATCCCATCAAAAACATAAATGTGAAATGAGAGCCAAATTCAAAATTGTGATATATATGCCTTGGTTGTTGACTTCAGCGACAAAAGAAGTGAGATCTAAATGGGTGCCAAGTTCAATGGTCAGTCCTGAAATTTATTTATAACAACATATAATATTTTATAACAACTTAAAATATCATTTCTTCTTATAACGTAGTATAAAATGTTGAAGACTAAGGCTTTGGCTTGGCTAGTTTTCATATACGAATTATAGCGTTCACAAGTTGTAAAGCTGTAAGTTCTTATTTTATTCTTCCGAAAATTTGGCTTGCTGGTAGAAACTGTACTTTTAGGTACCTACTTAATAATAATTCGTATATGGAAACTAGCCAAGCCAAAGCCTTAGTCTTCAACATTTTATACTAAGTTATAAGAAGAAATGATATTTTAAGTTGTTATAAAATATTATATGTTGTTATAAATAAATTTCAGGACTGACCATTGAACTTGGCACCCATTTAGATCTCACTTCTTTTGTCGCTGAAGTCAACAACCAAGGCATATATATCACAATTTTGAATTTGGCTCTCATTTCACATTTATGTTTTTGATGGGATATATAAATTGCAGGACTGACCATTGAACTTGGCACCCATTTAGATCTCACTCCTTTTGTCGCTGAAGTCAACAACCAAGGCATATATATCACAATTTTGAACTTGGCTCTCATTTTACATTTATGTTTTTGATGGGATATCATTACTTTTTGTACAGAAATTATTGAACTCAATCTCAAACTCAAAACATATTTATTCAAAATATGTACCTACAAAGTACACCTTCTGAACGTCATGCTTACAGAGCATAAGACGTGATGGTGATAATTAACTACGATATCTTAAAACTAAAGCTACGAGGGTTCCAAACGTGCCCTGGTCTGAGAAGAGCCCGCAATAAACTCCGCTTTTTTTTTATTATCACCATCTCACAAATATTTGAAATTATATATATGTACTTATAATATAACATTACATAATCAGCCGTTGTAACAATTCATACCCATGCCTTGCTATCATTCAAATAATCCTTTACACTGTAATAGGACTTTTCTATTAGTTTAGTTTACGTTTTACATTAGTAGGTACTTATTATTTGGTGTAAGGTCAGTGTGTCACCCACCAGTAATTCTATTGTACGACTCATTGTACAAGATAATTAAAGACGAGAATTCTCAAGAAAAATATATAGTGTACCTAGAGTTACACTGACATTGACAGATTACATCTATGGTCAGACTACCTCTACAGCACATTTCTACATCTCATCAATTTTGATTGCAAAAGTTCAAAATCAAAAGTTTTTTGTGAAACATTGAAAACAAGCACGGTAAACAGTCGATATCACTAAAACCACTATAAACAATGAATACAAATCACAATGACTGACAGCTTGAACTGACGACTTCAAATACGTTTCTTCTTCTTTTCTGTCAATGACGTTTCGTTGCACAAAATGTATGAATACGAAGGTAAGGTTTTAATGCAACTATATTATTATTCATTATTATTTACATTAAAATAATAATTATGTGTCATTTTCAATAGTTAAGGAGTTACTACCACCGCTCAAAGCAGTATTGTTTCAAACTAACGGTTGAATGTCACGTACTTTGACGTCCTTAAAATAATGATTATAACACTACAACATAAACGTCAACAATATTAAAATAATACGGCTTTAAGCAATGGTAGCATGCCTCGTGTCAGAGTTTTGATCTATCCTTTGATCATAAAAATGACGATTTTTGTACGTTTATATCTAAGGTGTGAGGTGTGCTTATGAAATTTGGAGCACATATGTATCTCACGGGTCTCAATATATGCGCCAAATTTGACATGTTTATGTGAAATAGTTTTTGAGTTATGAGGGGGTCAAAAGTGGCTCCAAATGGTTCGTGTAATATTACACACGGTGCTGCTCGCCAGTTTTTTTGAACTTTGGCTGGACACGCTTCCGCGTGTCTTGATCAAAAAACATCTAAATTAATCTAGTTAAATTAGAATCTTATTCACATTTTTATTAAATTTTATTTCTTTGAACTATAGCGTTATATATTTTTGGAATCTACTCATTATTTTCTAGATGATGATTATATAGTTAATCTTATTTTCGAATTATTTTTTTCAACTTTAGTCATGGACCATGGTCATCCATCAATTTTTTTTTTTAATTTTACTAGCTTATTTCACCCGAATAAGCTAGGGATTCTAACGATACCTCATTGATCAGAATCGGTTCAGGCGTATAGAAGTTATGGTGGAATATACAAACTCACATACATACACACATAAACCCTGAAAACAATATACTCCTTTTTTCAGGCAGTCGTATAAAAATATAGTACATATCTACACCTGAAATACTATTAAGTAAGTAGTTGTGTATTAAAAGAGTAAAAAATACAAAAAAATATTTTACTTCTTAAATACACCCTGTCTCACATTTCGTAGTCATCAAATAACTGTCGGTTGAAATTTAAATTTTGGATTTGTAGAACAACTAATTTATTTCATGCTCAGCAACTATGTATGTATTAATATATGCCTGATATTAAAACGAATTGGATAAAAAAAACTTCGTCCTTCTTTTACAATTTGCGGATCTATCTTTTAAAAGTAAAATATTGGTCTATTTGGCTGAAATATATTACTTTTGCGTATTTCATTCAAATAGTACTTAAAATCAAATACTATTTTTGCGTATTTGTCTGGTGGGAAGCTGCGGTTGTGGCTAGTTACCACCCTACCGGCAAAAACGTACCGCCAAGCGATGTAGGGTTCCGTTACGATGTCGTGCAGAAACAGATTACGGGTATGGGTTAATTAAAACTGCCATGCCCCTAACAGGTTAGCGCGCTACTATCTTCGACGTATCGACTGCATCATTACTTACCACTAGGTGAGATCGCAGGCTAACTGATAGTGGATAAAGAAAAATATTTCTTCAACACTATATAGTACGGTTGCCTCGTTGGTCTAGTGGTTAGCATGTTTGACTGCGGCCGATGAGGTCCCGGGTTCGATTCCCGGGTCGGGCCATAATTAAGTATTGGGTTTTTCTGACTAGAAATTCTCAGTACTAGCTCGGAGTTAGGAAGATGGCGGTGTTTCACCCCCGTGCCTCGAAGAAAGAGCACGTTATTATCAGTAACATGATATTAGTCGTTAAAGCCCGCCAACCCGCATTGGAGCAGCGTGTTAGGACTAAACTCTAATTCCCTCTCTTCTATGAGAGTGGAGGCCTGTGCCCAGCAGTGGAACGTTAATGGGCTGTAGTGGATATGTCACCGTAAGATTGTAAAAACCGTTAGATTATAATCGAACTCGCGAAATTCAAAACTGTCGAAAGATTGTAAACTGTTCAATGTTCTGAGTGTCAATTTTTTAAATACTCATTTTATTTACGTTTTCTTGTCTCTTTCTTGTAGGTTAGGTTAGGGTTCGACATAAATAATCAAGTAGTGCCCTTGACTTAGGTTTCATAACAGGTTAGCCCGCTACCATCATAGACTGCATCATCACTTACCATCAGGTGAGATGGCAGTCAAGGGCTAACTTGTAGTGGATTAAAAATAAAAATTAAATAAAATTATCGGGTTTAAATATCTATCAGATTACAATCTACCAGAAAATAATGCGTTAAATTCTAATCTTTCGACAGCTTAGAATTTCGCGAGTTAGATTATAATCTAACGGTTTTTACAATCTTACGGTGACAGATATAGTACGGTTGGCAACCCTAGCTACGCGGCCGGTCTGTCAGCTGTTTCTTCTATGCAGCGCGGCCGCAAGCTGCGTTCCGTATAAGGAAACCAGGCGCTCGCGGATGGATTACGAGTTACGACGATTACATCGCAATTATCCGAGCGAGCGGAGCTCTGCCTACGTAACGAACCACTTTCGCGATCTTTGTTCGACGCGACATTGACCCCGGCGATCGGCCGAACGAGCGGACTACTTATGTAATTTTTCGGCTACTCAATGGCATGACCTTCGCAGTTCGCACTTGCGTCTACTGATTTATTGTCATGGTTTTTTTAACGGGCCACTTTGTATTTGAGTCTGGCATCGAGCATTGCTTTTACGAAATTATGGTTGCTTTATATTGCATAAGCCGGCCTCTCTATATGAAAATTAATAATTAATATAGCGTATTCTTTTTTTGCGTATTGCTTTTACGAAGGTTGCTTTATCTTGGATAAGCCGGCCGCGTCGCTAGAGAAAAATCCATAAAATCAATACTAAATGCGAAAGTTTGCTTCTGTGTGCTACGCTTTAACGGTCCATCTTTGTAATCGATTTTTATAAAATTTATAAAGAAGTAGGTTTTATCCCGAATTATATTGGTACATAGGCTTTTTAAAAATAAAAACTTAATCACCTACTCGTAGTTATTAAATCTTACTAATCTTACTAATATTTATAATGCGAAATAATGCGAAAGTTTAGATGGATGTATGGATGTTTGTTACTCAATCACGCCCCAACGGCTGAACGGATCTGGCTGAAATTTGGCACAGAGATAGATTATAGTCTGGAATAGCATAGGCTAGGAAAATAAAGGAGTTCCGCGGGAACCAAAAAACCTCGATCCACGCAGACTAAGTCGCGGGCATTAGCTAGTAATTAATATATAGTCGTGTCAATGTCATGATATTCTTTTTAGCGGACTTCTTTGTATTGATGTCTGGCATAAAGCATTGCTTTTATGAATCATACGCTTCTTTTGTATTCGCACTTGCCCGTACAGACTTTACTGTCATGGTTTCCTTTATAGCGCGACACTTAGTATTGAAGTCTGGCATACAGCATCGCTTTTATGAATGTTATAGATGCCATAACTGGCGTAAGCTTGCCTCTCTATATGAAAATTTATAATTAATATAGCGTATTCTTAATACTTATGTTCTTTTTAGCCGGGCATATATTTATCCCGGACAATTATAGAGAGAGACAAACCTAAACGCGGACGCGTTTGCGGGCATAGTCTAGAGTAGGTAGTTGTAACGGAGGCGTTCTTAGCCGATGCGGAGGTGAAGCGGCTTTGCCAACGCGGATGCGGAGGTTAGCGGAGGCGGAGGTGGTTTTCTTCCAGGAGGTCCATTTTCTGTGCTTTAGAATGCGATGAATCCCACATTTAATTTTTTTTGAGGATTCTTCTAAGGACAGTTGCCTTTTTGCTTTTTGTAATGGTGTAACTGACATCACCTGCTTCGATTTGTACCTCTCGCATTGTAAGTCAACGTAAATAAACCTCCGTTACAACTCCGCAATAAAACGGCGGAGGCGGATGCGGAAGCGGAGGTACGATTATTGCGAAAGTTCCGCACTTACGGAGGCGGGGTCGAGGTCCCGTTAAAACCCTAGTCAGACTGTAGTTAGACTGTAGTAGTTACTCGCACATAATTTTTTGGCTATTCGTGTCCATGGTATGGCCTTCGCTTTTCGTACTTGCATCTACTGAGATGTTTTTCTTCTTTAGCCCATTTTTTGTTGATGTCTGGCATTGAGCATTGCTTTTTCTGTCATGAGATTATGTTTAGCATAGCATATTTTAGAAGAAGTGGTAATGAAACAGTGGCTGTAGATATTATATATCATTTCTCTGAATTCCCACAACGATAACTGATATAAGATATTATCATAAAGATATTACAACATAGCTAACTTACTATTTTTTTAATGCTCAATGATTATAAAACATGAGCAAACTATTTCCGTTTAAAACACTAGATAGATGTTCATTACAAATAATAAACGGTTGCTTAGAATTATGTCAATAATTACCAGTAAGAAATAATTGTTTCTGTGATTGTAAAGAAGATAATATGCAGCTAAGACATTCTTTCTATTTTCCTCGCTGTAATTTCATTTCAAGGAACTTAGTGGAGCATAACTACTAGGGAAGACATTGAGTTGAGCATCACGTATCTAAGGGAGGCCTGTTTCCTGAATAGCGTCATTAATTTCTCAGATCGCAAATACTTCAAGCAATTGTGAACGTGATCATCATTCACATAGTAGACAACTAAGTGCACAATTTCAAATAAAAAAGTTGTGAGAGTTAATTTTTTTGCTGGTCGTTGCCTTTCAAACTCTTTGCTTTGACTACGTTTGTTAGAATTATCCACAGATAGGAATGCATAAAATTCATTGTATCCACATGTCTCAAGATGAGCAACCTTTGTAACTTGAACTATTTTTGGGTTTTCCTTCATTTTGGTAACCGATTGAAAAAAATCGTATTATGGAATTTGATAGTTTTGGTTTGGAATTTTAAAAAACCTGTGGCCATGCGAACACAGCCGTAGTCATGATCTTGTTCTTTTGAACCTAATATATATTTTATAATAAATCTGTCTGCGCTATACACAGATTGTAAACACATGGTTAATTTAACACATTCTGTTAATTATCACTGCAAAGTTGAATTAACCTAAAGCTAAACAACGAAGAAGCGAGACTTCGAAAGCAATGAATTTTATAAGACCGCTATAATAGAGTAAGGACCATAATTACTTCCCAAATTGCAAGCGAAGTACCTGGTTGAGAGCTAGTTAGACTGTCTGCAAGGCTAATCGATCAAGACTGGATAATTAGATGAAAGCACTTACTTGCATACCTTATTCACTAAGCCTCCTATAGATGAGCTGACAAGTTTGATGCTGACAGGCATCTATTTACTAAACTATAATATCTTATTTATGTAGTGTATAGGCCTCTTCCTACTCCTAATACGGACAGACTATATTCTTCAATGAGTGTGTCCTGCCCGTAATGATGTATGGGGCGGAAACGTGGACACTGACGGTAGGCCTCATCCACAAATTAACATACATAGCCCGCTCCATAGCTCGCTCAGCATGCTATAGAGCGGGCTATGTTGGGAATTTCTCTCAGGGATAAAATCCGGAACCAGGAAATTCGGAGAAGAACTAAAGTGACCGACATAGCCTTGAGGGTTAGCAAGCTGAAGTGGCAGTGGGCAGGTCATGTCTGTCGCGGAACCGATGGCCGTTGGGGCAGACGTATTCTGGAGTGGAGACCGCGTACCGGCAAGCGCAATGTAGGACGACCTCCAGCTCGCTAGTCCGATGACCTCAAAAAAGGTTGATGGATGGATGGATATTTCTTCAACTAGATCTTTGCCAAACTACGAACTCACTTAATTTTTTTTTAGTATAAACTGGCTAGCTTCGTTGTTGTTTGCTTACCACTATTTCATTTGGCTTGACTACGGCTCGAAAATAAAGGCATCTATTATTATGGTCCAACAACACACACTATGTATTGTAACCATCACTGGTTGTCGTGCTAACCAACTTACCAAGTACAAATAAGGGAGCTCCCGATCTAAGTTGGAGCTGAAAGTTGGCATGTCTGTAGACGTGCGGGTAGAAGCTATAAAATTATTCGGGTACAATATTGAGGTAGTCTCGGATACCTGAAACTTTAATTATGTGTACTCAAGAGGTACAGATCCTTAAGACACTTGAGACGTCTGGCCGCACCAATACAATTCCGTGGTTTGCGCACTCGTTAGTTTTGATTTGCTTACCTAATGGCGCGATTTTACTTAATCGTTACTCCTTAGCCCGTACTCGAGTACCCGAACAACATCAACCGAAATCCAGCAACCAAAACTTGGTTACCAAAACCGAAATATGGTTTTTTGAATTCTAGCCTGATCTACAGATTACAGTTAGCCCGCTACCATCTCAAACTGCATCTTCACTTACCATTAGGTATGTTAATTCTTGATTCTCCATTTAGCTTAAATACTACCGTTTAGGAAAATCTTTGTTGCATACCTGGTTGGTAACTTTAAAAAAATATTCTAGGATGACTAATAACTTACGATATTATTTCATCTATTAAGTATTTGATCTATGGTTTGATCTGTGGTAAGTATAACTATTAATAGGCCTGAGACTGATAGACCATCCATTCGTCTTTTTTATTCCACTAATGTTGATGTATTTTGGTTAGTGTAATTAAAAACGTTATAATCTGTTTGTATTTTATATACCTTCTACATATCTCCATAATTGAGCAAATTATAATAATGCATGTAAAGTTCGCATATTAGTAAGCATAAATTCGTTAAAAGAAAAGGACTTGACCGGTGGAACTATGGCAGCTTGCCTAGGTGTCAAAAATCAATGTTCAGCAATGATTTCTTTATTATTGTAATTGTAATATTTCACTGTTTTCAAATAAAAAAGTTTCAGGAGTCTGAAGGCTCGGAAAACTGCGAAAATGAACAAAAAAAGTTTCACCAAAAGATTGCTTTCCCACACTAGATGGCGCTATTTATTGTGTTGAGCGAGTCTAAAAAAATATTTTCAAGTATTATTTCTTTATTATTGTAATTGTTATATTTTATAGTTTTCAAATAAAAAAGTTTCAGGAGTCTGAAGGCTCTGAAAACTGAGAAAATAAATAAAAAAGGTTTCACCAAAAACTGCTTTCCCACACTAGATGGCGCTATGTATTGTGGTGAGTCTAGAAAATATTTTTAAGTATTGCTCACTACATTTGTTAACAAGTTTAACTATTCGACCACAGATGGCAGCATATACAACGTGAAAGGGCGTTCCAGTTTAACTATTCGACCATAGATGGCGGCATATGCAATGTGAAAGGGCGTTCCTTTAAACGCAGTATTTCAAAATGCTTTGTTCGATCTATTAGTTTGAGACTTGTCAAAAAATAAAAATAATTATAAACAAAACATACATTTCCTTTTCATTACTATTTAATTGATCAAAAATAAATCATTCATAATATAATGACTAAGGTACTTAAATGGTATTCATGTAGGGTTACAAGATTATTAATAGGCATGGATATAATGGAACGTCAAAATGGAGTAGTGCTTAGGGCGCTTTTAGTGTCACGCGGATTTGCTCACGCACGCGGGATTGGACCGCATGCGTAGCATCCGCAAAGAACAATTTCATATAGGTATCTATTGTAAAGCGTGATAAACGCACGCGGGACGCGGGGCGCTGTGCGGGGCGTCACCCCGGTGCGGGGTATCCGCATGCGTAAGCGCTGCCTACAACTTCAGTGCCCATTTTAGAGTCGAGCGGGGCGCACGCGCCGTATTGTACTACCGAAATGAAAATCGATACAGAACGAGTAATCATTGAAGTTCATCTGCGGCCCGTTTTGTGGGATAAACGCAATGAATTATACAAAAACAGGGACGCGAGGGAGGCTGCATGGAGAGATATTTTGAAGGAATTGGCACCTAACTACGAAAATTTGAGCGAAGAGGAAAGAAAAGAGGCGGGTATGTGTTTGGTTCATTATTTTATTTATACAAGCATCATTACTTTATTAATATAAGCATAATTATTTAATTCACAAATAACATCAAAAACCTTCTAAAACCTTTTGAGTTTAGTTAATTAATTATATATCGGTGTTGCCAGGAGACTTTTCCTTCATTGATAAAGTAATCTGCAAATATATCTCTGATATTACTTGCCGACGTATTACTACTTTCAGTCTGCTGCCTGGGTAGTGGTCCCGTAAAACCATTTGTGACAAATGTATGGCTGACCTTGTAGCCATCCCGTTTCCTTATGAAATTGTGAAGTACACATGCCGTCTTGACTATTAATTGTGCTAGATCTAACTTGACATTCATGGATCTGTGAAATATTCTAAATTTATTTGACATAATTCCAAAAGTGCATTCTATGTACCTTCTAGCTCTGGACAGACGGTAATTAAATATTTTCTTTTTGTAAGGTAAATTATCACGAGCATAAGGCCGCATCACATGTGATGATAAACCAAATGCCTCGTCTCCCACTATCACGAACGGCAACTTTGCTCTTACACTAGATGGATAAGCTACTTCGGGGCAAATAATAGGCAACTCTTGCGGGTCAGGGATACCCAACGTGTTACTTTCCAGTTTCGTATACAATTGACTCCTTCTAAAGATGGTTGAATCGGCGTTGCTTCCACTGGTACCGACATTAATATATGTAAAATTATAATCAGCATCACACATTGCGAGGAGCACTACAGAATAATATTTCTTATAATTAAAATATAGTGATCCACTGTGCGGCGGCCGAATCACTCTTATATGTTTTCCATCAATTGCACCCAAGCAATTAGGAAAATTTGTATATGTGAGAAATCCCTCTGCGATTTCTTTCCATTTGATCCCATTAAGCTGTGGAATACATTCAGACTTTAGTTCAATCCATATTATGTAACAAACTTGTCTTACTATTTCGCTAATTGTTGCAATTCCAATCACATAGGAATAGTGTAGATCAGTGAATGTATTACCAGTTGCCAAATATCTGAAAACAAAAACAATATATTAATAATATGATAACATAATATATTAATAATGCTGACATCAGACATAAGACAGCATGCACCGCTCGAATTTTACTTCAGAAGAAAAATAAATACCCTTAAGGTGAAAGGGCACGGAAGTAGCTAGCGCTAGAAGTTTTTAATTCGTTTTAACTACAGTACTATAGCTACGTTAGATTTCTATGATTTGCCGAAAATTTTATCATAGGGGGGTATTTATGCAGTTATGATTTCATATGAAAAGTTCGAAGTATAGTTATGTATCTCATATCTGCTAAAAGTGGCCACTTTTAGCAGATTTGAGACACATAACTATGCTGTAAATATTTTATAAGAAATCTTCTCTGTATAAATTAACCCCTATGGTAAAATTTCCGGCAAATGAAAGGAATCTAATAAATATATATAATATAATATAATGAAATATCGTTTATTTCAGGCAATATTTACATTACAAGATGTCCTCCTTCATGAAGGTTGACAGATGCAAATAAAGCAAATTTTTGTTAAAACAAATTAAAAACTTACAGCGCTAGTGACTTCCGGAAGTTTTCACCTTAATTTTGATGATGGCAAATTTTACTGTAACAAATAAACAAATTGCCCGATTCAATCCGGTGTTTATCCAAAAATCCTTAAATGAAGTTCTAATTATTTTTGTAAAAAATGAATTATTTCGTCGATGTCTGCGCCGCGCCGCCCCGGCCGCGCCGTCTGCGTCTAGTATAAGATTCACTTTGCGCTATCGTTCGCGGCGAAATTGACCGGCCTGCGCCGGCCCGCCGTTTGCGTTGCGCCTAAGGGTACTTTTCCTTCAACTGCGGCCTTATTTTTCCACTCTGTATAGGTATATATATATTGCTTGATTTATCTAATGCTTCATGAGACAGTGTAAAGTTGACAACATGTGTGAATTAAGGAGGGCCTTTAATCGAATGCAGTTAAATTTCCAACTAATATCAGATTTGTACACACGGCCACAGATCAAGCTTCCCAAAACCAGTATAAACAGGACTCATGCGTTGTTTATTATCGTAGACGACTCGGCGCCCGGCGAGGCCCTAGCAAGTTCCGTTTATTGGTACTGGTTTTGGGTAACTTGATCTGAAACTGTGTGTACTTTTGCCACTTACTTATTATATTTTGTCATTTCAGACAAGAAAATACAACAACGCTGGCGAACAGCAAGGGACACTTACCAGAAAGACAAGATATCTGAAAAAAATCAGCCATCCGGCTCTGGGAGTAAGAAGAAGAAGAAGAAATATTCTTACTATGACATTTTGACTTTCTTAGACAGTACAACGGAAACTGCTGGAGAAGAGTCACTCTGTGAAGAAATGTCTGAACAAAGTAATTTAGAAACACCTAATGAGTCCACGCAACCAGATACTTCACGTCAAGAAAGTTCTCACCCAACATCAAAACAAAAACAAGTAAAATCTAAAAAGCAAGCACCATCTGAATTTGAGGCACAGTTATTAGAATGCTTAAAGTCTAATCAACTGGAGCTAGAAAGTGAGGATTTGGCTTTCTTTCAGTCTCTGCAGCCTTCATTAAAAAGATTCACTAGATATCAAAAACTAATGTTCAGAACAAAAGTGTTAAATATAGTTATGGAAATGGAAAGTCAAACACAACCTGCATACTACAGTCCCATACCTACAACAAGTTCTAGTGCTTTTACTGAGCTTGACAGTTTGTCACCGATAAATCAAGATTACCAAACCAATAGTATAATCCAGGATACTTCGAGTCTTAACGACAATGCTATTAGTTCTGCTGCAGTGAATGACAATGAAACTCTTATTTCGACTGAAAGCGGCCTGTTTAATATCACGTCTTATGACGTAATTTATACCCCAGCAACAACATCATCTACAGGCGAAAGTAATGTCAACGCTCAGGATACAAATTTACAAAGAAATGAATGATGTAAAATTTGATTTTTTAATTTATGAATAAAACTCTTTTTATTAAAATGAGTACGATTAACTTTTTTTCTCCAGTTTCTCTCTAATTGTTTGTTTAATCATATGAGTGCGGTTGTACACACGGCACAGATCAAGTTACTCAAATCCAGTATAAGCGGGACTCCGACGGGTTACCTAAGTATGATAATACGCAAGGCGCGAGTTCCATTTATGCTGGTTTTGGGTAACTTGATCTGTGGCCATGTGTACTTTATCAGATAAAAAAAAGGATTGTGTATGTAGGTTGAACGTACCAATCCCAAACCAATTAAGGACTTTTTTTGACTTTAAATTACTGTCATGTGCAAACCTATAACTTTTATCTATATTATAATAAGTAGCGTGTGATGAAAGGTAGGAATGATTCCACTTTAATGGCGACATTTTATGAGTGAAATAATCTTATTTAATGAAATTTCAACATGAAATTGAATGAAATTATGAACAATGAAATTTCAGAGTACATGACAAAATTTTTTTTTTGCACATGTAAATTTACACATGACAGTAATTTGAAGTCAAAAAACGTTTATCCTACCTGTTCAAATCCCTTTCCACTAAATCATAGCAGGAAATTAAATATTTAAAATTTAAAACTTACCTTAATGTAATAGCGAGCCTCTCAATCGGTTGTATTGTAATCCTTCGTAAACTGCTTTTTTGTAGCTTATTCTCAATTTTACACAACAGTTCATCAAAAGAACGAATGGACATTCGAAAGTAATTTTTAAATTTACGTTCATTATTTTGTAGTTTTCCAAAGCGTGTAACAAACGCCCCAGCAAGAAGCCTATTTTCAAGAAAGGGATCAACATGTACTCTTGTCTTCTTGTTTCGTCGTTTGTAAAGTATGTAAGCGACACATATTCTTCTGACATTGATCATTTTTGAACACGTCTATACCGTTACGCAGCCCGTAGAAAACTGAAACTCATGCTGCGTATGATCCGCAGCGTGAAATTTTACGCATGCGGTCCAATCCCGCGTGCGTGAGCAAATCCGCGTGACACTAAAAGCGCCCTTAAAGAGGAAAGCGGACGCTCAAGATTTAAACAATAAACATACTGTTTTTTTTGTCATTTGAACCCTGACCTTATTTGGAATAATAAATCCATAATAATTTCGTTTTGAATTTTTAAACCTTACTGTAAAAACGGAAATCCTGTGCATTGTCCCGAATCGGAGGGCAATTACTGGTCATGTCCTTTATCGCATTCGCTACGCAATAAAATAAAGCAGCTTAAATGCCAACATAATATACATTTTGTGAAAGTTAAAAGTATCGTAAATTATCATAATATTGTAAAACACCTCACACCTGTCTTCGGCTTGGTAGTCGCAAATCATATCCCAGCCTGAGTCACCCATCCGCTTATAGCGATCTTTATCGATATTTATTGGCAACCAATTATGATCGTTTTATCGGAGTCTTTCTGGAATATCATAAGAAAGACAACGGTCAAGGGACAAGATTTTTTTTTTCAGCACCAGAGGAACCGCCGCTGCGTTAAACAAGCTTTGCTTATTAAGACTGCTTATTCGACAATTGAACGACCCTTTTATAGTGCTATTCCTTACACAATCTTCCGTGAAGAAAATCAGAGAATTATATATAGAGTCGACTACAGCTAAAGATCGCATCTAATTGGCGAACATTCTTGCGCTTTTAGCCCAAATCGAGAGTGCCATAATAACAATTATGTATTTATTAACCAAGTTTCTTGCTGTTTCTTCTCGGTAGGACGGCATTCCGAACCAGTGGTAGACTCACTCACTTTCTGTTTGACTATTGAGATTGTAATAATGACTGTTTGTTTGTTTTAAATTCTTTATTGCACATAAGAAGATTACAATGCACAAAGGCGAACTTAATACCTAGAGGTATTCTCTTCCAATGACTGATGCAATTGTTTCGTAAAAGAGCTACAGAATTAGCACTCCGTTTGAGCAACTAACTGACTGTGCTACACATAAAGCTATCTAACCATCAAGAGAAGTAACTTCGCTCGCTTTCTACGTCTCATTGGTATTAATTATTTCGAGCCAGCCTCGACATTAGGTTGCTAAATGAGACAAATTCTCGATCAAGCTGCGAAAAATTACTCCAAGACTCCAAAGTGGTATTAAATTATTTAATTATGCGAGTCATTCACATATAATTGAATATGATTGAACATGTGATATGAAAAGCTGGTCAAGGGCGTGTCAGAACACGCATAAGGTAGGGTTCCATAGCCATGCTTGATCCTATAACTTTAACGGTTATTATTTCCTATACACGGTGTTTTTGTTTTCATAAAACCTTTCTAGTTAATTAAAGTTACTTTATATTGAGTAATAATTCGTTGACTTTCGAATTTCATGTTTCCTGTATTACTATTTTTCAACTTTAAATATGCCTATTCTATTCCAAGTTCTTAGCGCTGCTTAACAGTTGGAATAGTAAACTTTTTACTATGAGGGTTTCTTGTTTTACTACGGAACTCTAATAAATGGTCTGTGTGTTTTGTTCAGTACAAATTAGCAGTCGACGTGATGTACATGATTAACTGCTGCTTACGCGATCGCTATCACCTTGCCTCTTGGTGTTTTATAAGGTGTTGTGTATTAATTTAATAGGCTGTAAAGGGGGGCTTAGTACGGTACCTATTCCTTATTACAGTACTAGCTGATGCCCGTGACTTGGTCTGCCTGGATCGACGATTTTTTGGTTCCCACGGGAACTCTTCAATTTTCCGGTATAAAAAGTAGCCTAAGTGTTTTTAAGGGTTAGAAAAATAAATCCATCCAAACTTTCAAATTTGTAATATTAATTAGTATAGAATTATAGATAGATAGATTAAAATATTGGGCGAACCTTTAAAACTATGATCATCAATTTTGTTGACATTGGGCGTAGTCAGTAATCACTAAGATGACGAATTCCACCTTGGCTGACTCCTCGGCTTGGCTGTGAATTTCTGGAAATGCTTTCGTCAGATCTACTGTTACGTTACAGAGAAAATCTTTATATCAAATTGCGTTTCCCAATCCTATGATTTAACGGGGCTCGTTGATAATGTCAGTCATATAATTTTCGTACATAAATAGGTTGGATCTAATTTGAAATCAATACTATTATTATAAATGTGAAAGTGTGTGTCTGTTTGTCTACTACGCTTGCACGGTCCATCTTTTCAACCGATTTTTACGAAATTGGGTACAGACACCTTTGTTGCTGCCCGGGCAAGGTATTGCAAGCGAATTTTCGCAAATCTTTGTATGCAGTTTTCTTTCTATTCAAAAATAAAGGAATGTTTTCTTTGAGTAAAATTTTCTATCTACATATTCGTAGTCCACATATCGTATTAAGTAGAGTACTTTCCCTTCAGGTGGCATTACAAAATTCCAACCTGTATTTTTTGTATCGCCTTTTGTAAGTTATTCAGTTTTGGCGATGATGTTACAACAGCAGGGCTACCGGCTAAAACAGACAGCTACAGTGTAACGATCGCAATCACCTCTAATTGGATAACACTCTTCTACTATTGGACAAAATCCATTGACGCAGCAAGAATAGCATAAATTCAGCCAATCACAACAATTGATACTGTAACAATGTATAAGTATGTATGTTTATTTATATATTATATGTGTAGCATTTATGGTTTTTATTTTATATTTAGTATATATATGTATATGTATTATAATTTGTAGCTTTATATCAATATATATTTTTATTTATTTTATTATTTCTGCACCATCTACCGGTTGTTTCTGTATGTCCTTTTAAACCATTGGTTCCCTGAAGAGATCGCTGTGAAGCGATAAGGCCGCCAAATTGTATACTTCCTTTGTTTTTAGCTAAGTTTACTGTTGTTATTGTTTTTTGGTGTACAATAAAAGTATATTCATTCATTCATTCATTCATTCAATGATTGATGCAGAAGATACGCGGTCGCCCTG
The DNA here is from genome assembly GCA_964035005.1 of Erebia palarica. NCBI lineage: Eukaryota > Metazoa > Arthropoda > Insecta > Lepidoptera > Nymphalidae > Erebia > Erebia palarica. The sequence goes on along the minus strand of OZ035989.1, from coordinate 34,568,358 downwards.
TTGATAATGGAATAATAAAATATGATTACGAGCTTGTAATCGTGTGCTAAGATGCCCCCGCGTTGTCGGTTCGGAGCCAACATGAAAGGATTTTTGCGGCACGCGAGCTCTGTGGCAACTGGCAAGCCACCGTGGTAGGGTTGACACCACCAAAATATCATTGTATAGTATTTAGAACATTTAACAAGTCAAAATTAAAATAAATTAAAAAAACACGACTGCCCTGCCAAAAAACGAATTAAAAAGTTGAAAATCTAAATTAAACTATTTAAATTAGAATTTTATTAACATTTTTGTTAAATAATATTTTTTGTGAATTACTGGATATTGAACTATAGTGTTATATATTTTTGGAATCTACTCATCATTTTCTAGATGATGATTATATAGTTAAACTTACTTTCGATTTTTTTTTCTAATTTAGTCTTTAATGCGGGACCATGGTCACCCCATCAATATTTTTTTTAAGAGTACTTTCCCTTCAGGTGGCATTACAAAATTCCATCCTGTATATATTTTTGTATCGCCTTTTGTAAGTTATTCAGTTTTGGCGATGATTTTACAACTGATAAGGTGGTAAAATGGAATAATAAAATATGATTACGAGCTTGTAATCGTGTGCTAAGATGCCCCCGCGTTGTCGGTTCGGAGCCAACATGAAAGGATTTTCGCGGCACGCGAGCTCTGTGGCAACTGGCAAGCCACCGTGGTAGGGTTGACACCACCAAAATATATGTGTATATGTCACCGTAAGATTGTAAAAACCGTTACATTATAATCTAACTCGCGAAATTGTAAACTGTCGAAAGATTGTGAACCGTTCAATGTTCTGAGTGTCAATTTTTGAAATATTCATTGTATTTACGTTTTCTTGTCTGTTTCTTGTAGGTTAGGTTAGGGTTCGACATAAATAATCAGGTAATCTATATTAGATTACGATCTATATTTAGATTATAATCTAACGGTTTTTACAATCTTAGGGTGACATATACATTTAACAAGTCATAATTAAAAAAATTAAAAAACACGACTGCCCTGCCAAAAAACGAACTAATAAGTTGAAAATCTAAATTAATCTAGTGAAATTAGAATCTTATTAACATTTTTATTAAATAATATTTTTGGTGAATCACTGGATATTGAACTATAGCATTATATATTTTTGGAATCTACTCATCTTTTTCTAGATGATTATATAGTTAATCTTATTTTTGTTTCTTTTTTCAAATTTAGTCTTTAATGCGGGACCATGACCATGGTCACCCCACCAATTTTTTAAAAAAAATTACTAGCCTATGCCACCCGGAATAAGCTAGGGATTCTAACGATACCTCATGTATCAAAATCGGTTCAGGCGTATAGAAGTTATGGTGGAATAATTAAGCTCACATACATACATGAACCCTGAAAACAATATACTCCTTTTTTCAGGCAGTCGTATAAAAAGTCTTAACGACTTCCACCCTTGTTTCTTACCGACCGTGTTATACCTATAAGTATTACTTTAGAAATGTTTTCCATATTTTGATAGAATCTAAACTCCTGAGCCTGCAGGGGGCAGTGTCTAATCATGTTAGTAATTATCACAATCATTATTGAGTAGAATCTGTATTATTGTAATTGACTTTTATGATGTTTCAACAAACTACTTTCCCAATTCAAACTTTTATGCTATTAAATCATCGATTTATGTATTTAGTAGATGATGCCCGCGACTTCGTCCGCGTGGATTAATGTTTTCTGATTCCCGCGGGATCTCTATAATTTTCCGGGATAAAAAGTAGCCTATGTCCTTCCTCGGGATGCAGCCTATCCATGTACCATATTCATCAGAATCGGTTGAACAGATAGGCCGTGAAAGCGTAGCAGACAGACAGACACGCTTTCGAATTTATAATATTAGGATGGATTTTATAAACTAGGTATGTTCAACAACTCGGTAGTTACCGCTCTGACAGACGGAAGGACGGATAAGTGCAAAGCAAAGAGACTTTTTTATCTGTCAAACAATCAAAGCGATGCTATAAATTCCCTATCATTTCGGGTACTCATTGTGAATTATTACATACTTAAATCTTAACTCTAACTTGCTCCAAAGATTTGAAGCGTAGTAGACCCTAGCAGGAGGCTTTCAATTCTACCCGGGAGCAAGTCCCCGGCGGGCAACATTTAGACTGAATAAAGTGCACTTAATCGTCGGCGCAGGCGCTCTGCCCGGGGGAGCCCAATTTGCCCGCACTGCCCCCATTATAATGCCAACTTTATACCTACATGCACCTATATGAATGTCTATTTTTTGGCCGATTGTTAGTGCCCCTAAAATAACAAACAAAAATCCTTTAAACCAGACCCTATTTCGCAGATTTCTATAGTCTACTAGCTGATGCCCACGACTTCGTCCGCGTGGATTGAGGTGTTTTAGGGATGTGAAAAATAGATAGCCGATTCTCAGACCTACTGAATGTGAATATAAAATTTCATAAAAATCGGTCAAGCCGTTTCGGAGGAGTATGGTAACTAACATTGTGACACGAGAATTTTATGTTTATGAGATACTCTATGGGTAGGCACTAGGCACTTTCTATAGGACACAAGATTGGCGTTACAATAATCATTAATATCCATTCTAGTAATATAAATGAGATTGTATGTCTGTCTGTGCTGTCTTTTTCACGGCCCAGCCCTTGTACCGAAGTGTCTGTGAGTCGTATTCCTCATTACTGAGGGTCGTGACTCGTGACCTCGTTAATCAAATAATGGTAGGAGTTTTGAGATAATATCAATGAATGTGTTGGGATAACAATGCGGTGAGTTCCCACGTCCTTAAGCATACGACTCTGCACTCGACTAAGAGTAATTAAAGTTTTAAACTCTTGGTTTTTGTAACGATTATTTTCATATGTTAGTGATAATAACTTTTTTAAAGGTTAACCAAAACTATCAAATGCAGAAATTCTACAAATAACATAAATTACACTAAACATATTATATTACAGCTCGTATTGGCTACAGGCATCTGCTATTTGAAGGTTGAGAATGATAAATGTAGTTCTAGATAGTATTAAAAGCTTTTAGTGCAAGGAAATTGCATGTCATTATATAAATACATACTCTTCATAATATTATGTAGAATTGTAATTATGCTGAATGGGTTTCCGATGTATTTTTTTGCTGGGTTCGATATTTATGCGGTAGGTACTAATTTAGTGGTGAAGTAACTATAGTAATAATTTGTGGCGTTTACGCAAAAGAACGCCACAACGCCAGTTGGCGAATCAATGGTATAGACCGCAACACCATTCAACGGCTGCTGTGCTTAGATATAACAGAAGGATTATATACTAGCTTAGGTGCACTAGCTTCGCTCACTGTCGTTAAGAAACAAGGGTTGAAATTGGTTAAGACTTTTTTATACGACTGCCTGAAAAAAAGAAGTATACCTATTGTTTTCAGGGTTCATGTATGTATTTATGTGAGTTTGTATATTCCACCATAACTTCTATACGCCTGAACCGATTTTGATAAATGAGGTATCGTTAGAATCCCTAGCTTATTCCGACATAGGCTAGTAAAATTAAAAAAAAATTATGCTATGACCATGGTCCCGCATTAAAGACTAAAGTTGAAAAAAAAAATTCGAGAATAATATTAACTATATAATCATCATCTAGAAAATGATTCCAAAAATAGTTCAATATCCAGTGATTCACAAAAAAATATCATTTAATAAATATTTGAATAAGATTCTATTTATCTAGATTAATTTAGATTTTTAACTTTTTAGTTCGTTTTTGGGCAGGGCAAGTCGTGTTTTTATTTTTTTAAATTATGACTTGTTTAATGATTATTAAATAGAAACGTCCACGTCTCCTGTTAATTTAATGTTTATTAACCATTTTAAATTATCAATTTAGACTATTTTTTCTTTAATCGATAGGTGCGTTGACTTTTTATGACGTCACAATTCAGTATTTTATACAAAATCCTATACTAAGCTCTCGTTTTGAAGTTTGAAGAAAGGTCAGGTACTTTTCCTTTGACTAGTAGAATACCTATACAATTGTACCCAAAGTGAAAATGTGAAATAACCAAACATCCTTAAACAGGTATTTCTTCATTATCAATCGAGACATTTTAACTGACTTTATGGTCATAAAAATAGCAATTTTCATGAATTATCACCTGAAACTGGAAATTGACGGACTTTTACACAAAGTTTTATTACTTATTGCTCCCTCATCCTAACCCCCTTGGCCTTGTGTGAGTGTATTAGTAGAACCTGTGTCATAAAATGACACCTATTGTATGAGTGTGTTGTTAGTTCCGAACTCTATACACAGATTAAATGAGTGTAGTTAGTACCTGTAATGATGATGTAGATTGTATTTATTTATTTATTTTATTTTATTTATCTGGCAGTTAGGTTTAAGTATTTTTTTTATTCTTGCATTGTTATTTCATTTGCCACTTGTTTTCCACAATAATGAAAGCTGGTCAACCGAGTCGCTCTCACGTCACTTTGTCAAATTCATTTGTTTATTTATTTATTTTATTTATCTGGCAGTTAGGTTTAAGTATTTTTTTTATTCTTGCATTGTTATTTCATTTGCCACTCGTTTTCCATAATAATGAAAGCTGGTCAACCGAGTCGCTCTCACGTCACTTTGTCAAATTCATTTGTTATTTTTGTAGTGGGAGGTTTAAAATTTGCCTATTTGCCCAACCCTCCTCGATAATAATTGTAGTGTCCGTTCCAATTGGATGCTCAGCCTCGACGCGTGAAATGTTTGGGCGTTTGACACGCGAATTGGCTTCGTTAAGCTTGCTCTGTTGTTTATTTTCAATAACACTTAATGAACCGCGTATGTCATAACAGTTGCACCGGCTTTCTCGTTTCCGACAGCACCGACGCCCACCTTTTAGGCCCACGAGGCGAGTTCTTAGGGTTCCGTCGTGATTCATTCCTCTTCCTTTGCAACCTCTCCCAAGTCCCACTACCAAGGGTCACTAGTAGAGATCTCTTAAAGAGACAAGTGCTTCCCTGTTTATTTTTTCTTTTTTCATCTTATTTGTACAATTATTAAAAAGTTACAAGGTCATTATAGTTTCGGCACAATCAGTCTGACTGGGTTACAACTTACACTTTACAGCCTTTTAAAACATTGATGAGTAGTAAAGTTGTATTTTTTGCAAAAATCACAGAATTCAGTTACCAAATCAAATTTTGAAAAAAAAACATTAGGTACCCGTTGGTTTACCCCCTCGATTGTTATTATATTTTAAAGTCATTGCGGTTTTTAGCGATTGTTGACCTAAACACTTATGACCTTTAGTTTTTAGCAACTAACACGGCTACGGAACCCTACCTTATGCCAGTTCTCAGACACACTTGACCAGTAATTTTTTCTTATAAAATACCGGCTCCGAGTGCGTGTTCCTTTGTCGATGTTTCCCTCACAATGAGCCGGTTTCATTATGCAGGGCGAGGCAAAAAGGAACGAAACAGATGTACGCTGGCGGTGCGCTCGCTGGTTAAATAATAGCCACGAACGATGCCCAGGCGCATCGATCCGGAGCTGTCGTCTTTTGTGTCATTGAAACGCCCAGCTACTGATATTTCATTTATCACTACCACTAAACAAACCTTCGTGCATCGGAGAACACGTTAAGATCAGTCGTGACCAGAGCCCCCCGATTGTTAAATATTGGATAGAAGCAGGCGTTACTTTACGGAAGTCCATGATAGTGAAAGAACTTGAAATTTAATTCGCTATATTCCGCTACAGTAGGTAAATCAATGTGGGCGCTGTGTACTGTGTATCTTGCCATATTCACCACACCACTTTCAAAGTATTCTCAACGTACGTTTCACTCCAACATCTTCAGGCGATGTTGACTCGCCAATGCTCGATTGTAAAGACAAAGATTGTGTCTTTACAATCGTGTAAATCTTAATCGTAATCGTTTGTCAACCGTATAATTCGACCTGTTTAAGGAGGTCACGGATGCCTGCACGTCAAAAAGCATGAATGAACTCCTTGAACTGTTCGAGTAATACGTTTTAAGCTGTCAAATGCCTTCATTGCACCGTTGATTTTAGTATCCAAAAACTCGTTTAATATAAGTTTCCCTCAAACAACATCAAGAATGAGCGCTGTGATTCAAACAAAAAACCTAGGAAGCGTTTACCATAACATAGCGGTAAAGGAATTAGCGACAAAAACACAAAGAAGTCCGCTCGGCCCATCATCATTGTTGCATGTTGCAGCCTCTCGTAGTAAAAAACATCTTAACACCCGAAGATAGAGGTCATTTTCTAATGAGGCGAGGGTATCGTTTGATAAGAACGGCTGGCTCCCGACTGACGCGACCATCGCGTGCGTGTGCGCCTGCGGGCGAGCGGACATGGGGAAATTATCTTACTTACTGGCCTGTCTTACTGCCAATGCTTCTACTGGTTTGATCGTCGTCATGTCAGCCTGTGGACATGCACTGGTATCCATAGTGAGCGCCACCATACACTGTCCACAGACTTCCTTGTATCATCAGGAACCTGAAGCCGCTGTGGGCAGTTCATATTTGTTTCTTGAGCGATGGTGACTGTGTCCTCAGACTTCCTTGTATCATCAGGACCCTGAAGCCGCTGTGGGCAGTTCATATTTGTTTCTTGAGCGATGGTGACTGGAGTCGATAATTTTCAGAGTGGAGTTTGTGACCCGTTTTATGAAATGAGCTCATCTTCAGCATCCAGTTCCAATAACTAGCATGCGCTGAGCTTGAGAGGAAACAAAACTATTAAGGTAAATAAAATGCCCCATACATGAACGATGAATACATCTGCCGAGGCTACTCGTAGCTCTGTATCATCTGTGGATATCAGGATACTACTCTACTCGTGGAGCAAAATATAAGCGTGAGTAGGTACAAAAAATTTCATCGATAAAAGAATTCGAAGATATATTAGTGAAATTAAAATTTAAAAGGGCAAAGGATGTATAAATAAACAAGTAATGGAATTGCGGACTTATCTCCGTCAAATGAGATAATCCAACGACGTAAATAATTGAGTTATAGCTAGCAGACCGGACGGACGTCTTAAGTAAAAACAAACATCACAAACTCCTGATGAAGGATAAGCGGTCGTCTAAATTAGTTCTTGAATAATCTAAGTGTGGAACGCTCGCGAAGCAAGCTGTAAAACAACATCAGCACGCTTAACGCCGAAGAGTAGAGTTCAAAATGGAGAATCTGGACTGATTTTTGGGCCGGTGTACGAGGAGCGACCACAACGCGTCTGACTAATTGCAACTCCCGTACTGATAATCCGTTCGCAACGGGCGGCCTCCAAATTAAAAACCCCCGACAACTGTCCGGCAGGGACCCCGGATTACCCGCTCCCACGGCCTCGCTCGCGGACCCTCCGAAAACCTAGGAGGGGAATTCTAAAACTTTCATCCGAAATTCGAAATCCGGAGATGAAATAGTAATTTATCAAAGGATTTTGAGCGACCCAAGAAAGAGAAGTGATAGACGGATTCCGTTTATCGTAAATCGCAGTCGTGTATTTATCGCGAACTCTGCGTCGCCGGCGAAAAAGGTTGAGGCATGTGATCTTGTGAACATTTTTTTCCGCACTGATGTCCAAAATATGGTGTCGTATTACGTCCGGCTTTAGCCGCAAGAACTTGCGGTCTTGCATGATAGCTAGTACATAAAAGTCATAGTGAATGTTAGTTCAATCTGTGTTTTTTAAATTTGCATTTGTTCGAAGACATCCTTTCTTATATTTTCTCGCAAATAGGGTGTAAAGTTGTATGTGTCACCGTAAGATTGTAAAAACCCGTTAGGTTATAATCTAACTCGCGAAATTGTAAACTGTCGAAAGATTGTAAACTGTTCAATGTTCTGAGTGTCAGTTTTTGAAATATTCATTGTATTTACGTTTTCTTGTCTCTTTCTTGTAGGTTAGGTTAGGGTTCGACAAATAAATCAAGTAGTGCCCTACTTGATTTATTTATTTAGGTTTTATCGGGTTTAAATACCTATCAGATTACAATCTACCGGAAAATAATGCGTTAAATTGTAATCGTTCGACAGTTTGCAATTACGCGAGTAAGATTATAAACTAACGGTTTTTACAATCTTACGGTGACATATGTATCACATGAGAAGAAAACTTTTGAATCCCCAACTTCGATCACGATTCTCTGCTTGCACAAGAACTAACTTTGTTCTCGTGTTTCACAAAAAACTAGAGCAACATGAGTCGGAATTATCAGGATTTTATTTTATTTATAAGCTTTCAACACGTGTATGTATGAGGCATTCAACACAAATACAGCGAGGCGTATTAATATTCAAATGGCTTTGGGCTAGCGATGCTGGAGCTCCCAGCGGTATTAGTCCCATTTATACTGCGCTGCGGTGCGTGGTCAGCGCGGGTAAACATCGCATGCGAGATCACAACAGCTCCCTTTACATAATAAGTTAATATGCACGCAGCTGCCTGCTTCAGCTCCACTTCTATTATAAACCAATAAAAGTTAACGTTTTTAAAGTACATATAACATGATTAGCTTTTATATTATTTTGTATTTATTATTGTATATTATGTATGTCACTACAGCCCATTAACGTCTCACTGCTGGGCACAGGCCTCCACTCTCGTAGAAGAGAGGGAATTAGAGCTTAGACCCACCACGCTGCTCCAATGCGGGGTATAACGTCCCACTGCTGGTCACAGGCCTCCACTCTCGTAGAAGAGAGGGAATTAGAGCTTAGACCCACCACGCTGCTCCAAACGACTATTATCATGTTAGTGATAATAACCGGGACCGACGGCTTAACGTGCTCTCCGAGGCACGGGGGTGAAACACCGCCACACCAACAACTAGAATTTCTAATCCGAAAAACCCGATACTTAATTATGGCCCGACCTGGGACTCGAACCCTGGACCTCGTCGGCCGCAGCCAAACATGCTAACCACTAGACCAACGAGGCAGTTATTAGTATTATGTATGTATATTAGTACTTTTTTGTTGTTGTATGTATGTTATTAAATTATGTGTTTCCTGTATATATTATATGTAAGTATATTTTTATGACATTTATCATAAGTCATAATTAATAAAATCTATTCTCTAGTTTATAAGTACCTACTCAGCTTTATCTATTTTTCACCATTCTCACATTCTAGGGCCGCTGGAAGAAATCTCTCCAAGAGATAAGTTGTCCTTGTACATGTCCTTTAAATTTGTATGTTTATTTTTTAAGTTTGGTACTAACTGGTCAATGGTTTTCCTGGTGGGAGGCTTCGGCCGTGGCTAGTTACCACCCTACCGGCAAAGACGTGCCGCCAAGCGATTACGCGTTCCGGTACGGTGCCGTGTAGAAACCAAATAGGGGTACGGGTTTAATATAACTGCCATGCCCCTAACAAGTGAGCCCGCTATCATCTTAGACTGCATCATCACTTACCATCAGGTGAGATCGCAGTCAAGGGCTAACATGTAGTGGATAAAAAAAAAAATATATATATATAAATAAATAAATAAATATAACGTACGACGGTAGTCTGAAACTAATTTGTAACATAGAAATAGATTAAGTCGGCTGCGGCACTCAGACCGATGCGATGGGGCGTGTACTCATTTCCTCGGAACAGCTGTTGTAAAGGTTACGCCCGTAATCTTGCACCTGCGACCCTCGCAATGTCACTTAGTCTACCAGCTTATTACAGCCCTATTATTGAAATCCGGAATTTAACATGTAAATCAATCAACATGGGAGACCTCGAGTAGTATTTTTATATGGCTGCCTTAAAAAAGGAGTGTATTGTTTTCAGGGTTCATGTATGTTGTATATTCCACCATAACTTCTATACGCCGGAATCGATTTTGGTAAACGAGGTATCGTTAAAATCCCTAGCATATTCCTGGTGACATAGGCTGGTAAAATTTAAAAAAAGAATTGATGGGGTGACCATGGTCCCGCATTAATGACTAAAGTTGAAAAAAAAAACGAAAATAAGATTACCTAGGTATATAATCATCATCTAGAAAATGATGAGTAGATTCCAAAAATATATGATACTATAGTTCAATATCCAATAATTCACAAAAAAATATCATTTAATAAAAATGTGAAGAAGAATCTAATTTAACTATTTAGTTCGTTCGTTCGCTCGCTCGATTTTTAACTTTTTAGTTCGTTTTTTGGCAGGGCAGTCGTGTTTTTAATTTTTTTTTAATTTGAATTATTGTTTGTTATCCTATCATACTAATGAGAAAGTGTGTTTGTTATTTGTTTTGTTCTTCAATCACGCTTCAACGGATCGACGTGATTTTTTGCATGGGTATTGTTGAGGACCTGAAGTGAGTGTCATATGCTACTTTTTATCCCGAAAAATTAAAGAGTTCCCGCGGGAATAAAAAAAAAACTTAAAACAAGCGGGTGAAGACATGGGCATCAGCTATCTAAGCATGTAATTGCACCGTTTTCTCTATTTAATTTCATTTAATGTAGAATTGAGTTTATATTACAGTAATTGAAACAGTTACAGGAAACTAACAGTTTTATTATTTACTGTTTCAATTACAACATTAACTTTCCCTTTCTGATTTCTAACGAGACTTCAGCTTACAAAGCAAACTCAGATTAAATTGGTTGTTGAAAATCAACAGGAGTACAAATCACAAAGGTTGACATTTGAACAGTAGCCCTCTCTTCTGTGTATAGTCACAACTCACATGTTAATAATAAGTCCATTTAACTTATTGTCGAGTAATGTTTTAAATGTAAAATTGTGTTTTTATTTCACGGCTCAGCCATTGAACTTGGCACTATAAACACAGATAGCTTGCATCCGGACATAAGAAACTTCATAAGTTTACAACGAAGGGTTTCAAAACCTAAATCTCCACGGATAAAGTTGAGAACGAAAGCGACCTTTATTTAATATTTCGCTTTCCAATGATAGAGTTTCGGCAAACATGTCCCGTGCAAGCGTTCCAAACGTTTGTGACGTTTAAAAAGATTTCATATTCCATCGACGGCACACGTGCGAGGGAAGGTTAACAAAGGGTTCAATTTTTTATTCATAACCAAAAAAAACTTCCAACAATTACCGGATTAGGGATGAAATGTTAGGGGTGGTTTTATGGAGCTGATCATTTTTCCTCGGGTTGAGAGATTTCTTGGTGGAGTTTATTTAATGTAATTATTACGTTTGCCGTTTAACTGCTGCGTTAAGGAAAAGGCTTCTTTTTTTCTATTCCCATATACCTGGTATGCGGTCCCGTGTTTGAAAGGCAACCTTACACCTAAGTACGTAATAAAAGCGTTTCGTATTTTGTACTCACTTTATATTTTTCATCATTCTTTATCTTTTTCATGAAATTTTTGAGTTCTTTAAGCTTGTAGATGAAGAGGTTTGTGTATAGACACCAGAAATTATATAAGCCCAAAAGATAGGTAACATAGGCCTTTCTTTTGAACAATTTCTTACTTATATACCTATGTACTTATATACCTATGTACTTAATTACTTACATATTTACTTTTATGTATGTGTGCTTATACTGTTGGTTTTATTACACAAGAGTTCCAATCTATTAAATGCTGTCTCGTTTATGGTTTGAAAAATGAGATATAGTAGGCGCCATAGTTGAATGCAGTCGGGGCCTGAGGTGACGGGCCTACTTGCCCATATGATTTTATTTTCTTTAAGAACTTAAGAAATAAAGTAACTTTTGGACTTTACTATTGTGTTTCAATCAATATTTTAAATGTTTTTAAAATAATACAACCACTGCTTGTATTTGTAATTTATCGATATATGACTGTCAGTAATAAGGTCGCAGCACTAGCACATTCCTAAGGTATAATACCTTCCTAATATTCATACTATATAATACTGAGGTCTACTGTCCCTTGGAGCTGTGAAAAAATCAAACTTTTAAGCCAACGCAACCAAAAGATACAGCCGTTTATGCTGCCAATTTTCGACACTCGCAAGGGAATGAAAACCTAGAGGGTACTTCCCGTGAACTCAGAATTTTGAAATTTGGTACGAAGCAACATACAGCACAGATTAAGGAAAAATTTCGAAAAGCATAAATTTTTAGTAATATCATTAATAAAAATATGTATTTTTAATAAATTTAAAATTACTACAGGTTTGTACGGGACCCTCGGTGCGCGAGTCCGACTCGCACTTGGCCGGTTTTTCTTTATTGTACTGTATGATTTTTTCTGACAAATAACGCTGACAACGTTGCTAACTAACTTATCGACAGATTATAGTCAGATTTATTATTGGTATCAATATCGACCGTTAGTGTTAGTATTCCAAGTAAATAAGAAGGACATTCTATACTACATGAATATACATTTACATTGCAATACTTCGAGTTATAATAAAGACGAAATTCACTCTCTTGCTGCAGAAATATCTATTCCTAATATGGGCCAACCGGGAAAAAGGATCTCAGTAAAACTGTCAAGCTTGTATTTTTTGGGTCCAAACATTCCCTCACTTGAAAGTTTGTCTGTTGCTCTAATCACTAGGCCAATAGAGGCTGTTATGTCGACGAAGGGTGTATTTGCTAGAGAGTTCGTCCTGGGATGGTGGAACATCAAAGGCTTTTACGTCGCCTCGTGGGAACGCGGTTAACTCGTTTACTGTTATTTTTGTTTTGTTCGTTTGTTCCATTCGGTCGCGAAGTCGGCCGCCGCCGGATTATGAGATTATTGCTGCACTCAGACTGATCATCTTTTTGTGTTGTGTTGATTGTTTCTTCCTCTGTTGGTGTTTTTTTTTTCCTATAAAATAAAGCTTTCAATTTGTATATTAAAAAAATAAAGAACCTATTAATTAACACAAAATGCTTTTGCTTATCTTTCTCTTCTTCTTTATAAAAATTACTGCTGCGTCTAGACGGTTTTTCGCAGCAGAATCTGCTTTCCAACCAGTCTTGTAGAATCAGTAGAGTAGAGTCATATGTAAGCACCATTAGATAAACTACTTGAAAATATATTTTACATTTCCGCGTTTATTTTTTAATCAGCCCCCCGATTGTGTAAAATGTGCGTTTGTGAAACGTATAAACCGACCTGTTTAAGGAGTTCATAGATGCCTGCACGTAAAAAAGCATGAATGAACTCTTTAAACAGTTCGAGTTATACGTTATTAACTGTCAAATGATTACGATTGGCTTAGCCAATTGGGCCTCAGGTTCGAGACAAAGAAAGTATAAGTATGTCAGTAACATTGACATTTGATAGGTTGACCTTAAACTTAAAACCTAAATGCATTCAGATCAACTCTCAACTCGCAGCCCACGAGCATCATCTGGTATGAAATATTTAAATATTTGGTTTCCTTTTTTTCCGCCATTTGTATGTTAATGCTCACAGTTCACAGCGATATACAACGATTCAAAAGCACTTGTAAAAGTTTATTTGTATAAAGAAGTTTGAAGGAATATCGCAATCCACGTCCGATACTCTGAAATCACAATTTCTCTATCCGTCGAAGATAGTGTTCCGCGCACATAAAATAGCTACTAACCGTACAATAAATCGTATTTTACGAGTAGATTACTCACAAGCCGTAAAGTAAATCTACGTAACTAACGTCTATTGACCAAGTCACAACTCACAACACAAAGCCGTAATTGTTTTCGTTTTCAATAGTGATACAACTTTGTAGCGCCGCTATAGCGACGTCACTCATTCATTACATGATAACGCGTGTGCAGAATTGCGTACGCCACAATGGCAATGCTAATCGTTAAGATTATATAAAGATCAGAGGTGCGATTATGTTAGAATTGCCGATCCAATCGTCAAAGTTCAGCGTCAGAGTAAAACAAACCATAAAGGCATTGAATTAGAGCTCAATTTCGTGTTTCGTTTAGGTATGTACGATATCATAAACGTATGAGAATGGAAACACGAAATGGAGCTCTAAATCAATGCTGTTATGGTATATTTTACTTTGACACCGAACTTAGTCGATTTGATTGACAATTCTTACACAATCGGGGGGCAGAGCACATACACTTGCGACACTGCTCTATGGCTCTCATAGTTCCTTAGTTAAGATGATTTGTGAGATGGTGATAATAATAAAAAAACCCGACTGAGTTTGCTGTGGGCTCTTTCCAAACCAGGGCGCGTTTGGAACCCTCGTAGCTTTAGTTTTAAGATACCGTTACCGATTATCACCATCATGTTTTATAAGTATGTAATTTTTAACGTCAATAAGTGTGCCTACAGTGTACCTATATTGAATAAATGCGATATCGAGTATTGAGTACTGCATCCTTGTATTAGGGGCAGATCCAATGGGCCCCAGGGGTGAATTAAGCTTTACTTTATCTCAGTAAACGGTGACCCAACATATCTTCCTCTTCAAGTGCTAACGTTCGTTTGTTTGGTGAATTGCTCACTACTGGCTATTGTTATAATTGTGGCTACCATGGAAGACCTGAGGCCCAATTGTTTAAGCAAATCGTAATAATTTGATAGCATAGAATGTATTACTCGAACTCTTTGAGGTGCAGGCAATCTATGAACTCCTTAAATAGGTCGAATTATCCATATGACAAGCGATTACGATTGCCTTACTCAATCGGGGGGCAAAACTAGTTTTAAACGCGACGACTTGTATGTGTTGATCAGAAGTTTCTTTTATCATACCTACTACATATAATATTCCAGTAGATTTTAGAGTAATTTTTACTTATTCAATACAATGATAACGTTGCGTTGTATTGCGTACGCTACAATGGCTATTCTAATCGTTAAGACTAAATATAGACACGAGTCCTTTTTTTATCCACTACAAGTTAGCCCTTGACTGCGATCTCACCTGACGGTAAGTGATGATGAAGTCTAAGATGGTAGCGGGCTAACCTGTTAGGGGCATGGCAGTTATACTAAACCCATACCCCTGTTCGGTTTCTACACGGCATTGTACCGGAACGCGTAATCGCTTGGCGGCACGTCTTTGCCGGTAGGGTGGTAATTAGCCACGGCCGAAGCCTCCCACCAGGCCAGACCAGAGAAAATTCAGAAATTATAAATTCCCAAATTGACCCTGCCGGGATCGAACCCGGGACCTCTGCACGTTAAGACGACAGCGCTACACACTGCGCCACGGAGGTCGTCGAGTCATGAAATCTTATCTGTCGGTCGGTAGCGTCATTCTTTATACTGTCTACAGAATACAAATATCACAGCAGAACATGAATGTAGCATGGCTCGTATGCAATAGTTACGTTAATAGGCATGATGACAGTAACCAAGAATCAATGCAATTATGAATTTATCTAATGAAATAGAATTCATGGATTATAAAAAACGTATTTATTTTTTTATTTCGAGTGAGATTGCTATTTATTTTGATAAAATAAAACTATAAAATACAGCAATCCGCCATAATGGATTAAACACCAAGAAGCGAATGACGTCACAATTGTTTGTTTTAGAGCTTTGACAATCGCACTATTGTTTACTGCACACTGCACAGAGTACATCGGTAAAAACAATAGTGACGTCACAAACGACGCCATGACACCGGCAGGCGTTTTGGCGCGAATTTTAAAATTTAAATTTCAAATGCCTATTTTATCTACCAAACCTTATTGATCTGCTGAAATAATATATTTATTCAAAATAGTAGATACTTCCGAACATAATCTGACCATTTTTCAAAATCAGTCATTATGCCTATTGTGCTACGAGAGTGCGATCGTTATCACGTCCGTCCACGCGATCGCAAACACGCACTCGCCTGCGAATCGATGCCCATCTTTCAATTTATTTCAACGAAGACTAGGGGGCCAGGCAGACGTTGTCCTGCCTAACCTAGAACCCGATTGCAACGCCCCCTACTTTTTTCATGAGTCCAATTATGAATATAAACCATCCCTGGACCCACCCAATCATGCACAAAAAATTTCATCGAAATCAGTCAAGCCGTTCTCGAGTTTTAGCGCGACTAACGAACAGCAATTGATTTTTATGTATATAGATAATAATGCATTGTCCATTGTCCTCGATACGACGCGACAGTATCAAACTGTAGCTGGCCTACGTTGTTGTAGATAAGTTTGCCATTTTCTATAATCGTCGCTTACGTCGCTCACCTAAGACTTTATTTTGAGTGTTCAATGAAGGTGGCGGGCGTAAAAGTAAATATAAAGTAGAAGTACTATTGTTGTAGGATAGTAAAGTTAGTGAAGAATCATGACTTCCTGAAAGCTAATTTCCTTATAAAAATAGATTTACACATTTACACCTACTCGGGGCCTACTACTCAGGGTATTTCAGTTTCCGTGTTCAAAAATGTGGATCTCTCCCAAAACCGCGACCTCCATAGCTAAGCGAAGTTCGAGTAGGTGAAACTAAATGAAGCGACGACGAAACGGGTCTTCTGGCGTAGCCCATCCATTTTAAATCTACATTTTTACAACCCATAAAAAATTACAAATTTTGATTTTATTGCCTATTTGTCAAACACCTCACTTCATACAAACACGGATTCCATGTGTCAAGGCAAGTCCTGCCTTCTATTGAACACGGAAATAAATACACCTATCAGGGCGCAACCCGTGCGCGATTGGAGAACTTGTGCCTTGAATTGAGCACGACTTTGAAACGAAGCGTAACAAACCGAGTGTGCGGGTTTCGAGGGGATACTTCTTTTGAAAACGACAATACGCCATCCGAGCCTAAAGCCTGGACTCTGAAGTCTGACGTAGATGTGTTTGAAAAACATATTAAATACCTAGTATGAAACTTAATGTTATAGAGACGCAAATATTGATCGTATGCATTAAAGGATAACAAACTAGCGTGCATCGTACGCAACAATGGTTATGCTAATAGGCGACGAGGTTGTGATTAAATAATAAAGCCCGTCCACACACACTTGCCCGATCGATCGATAAGGCCATCTGGACGGGTCCCGCGACTAAAAATTTAACTCTAACAAATTCGAGGGCGTGTCTTGAATTTTCAATAAGTAGGGCATGAAGCCAAAGCAGGTGGGGTGGAGGCTCTTTGACCAATTATCTGGAATAGATTTAACAGAAAAAATATAACACTCCTTAATATCTTATCATCATCATAATCTTCACCTATATAAGGGCTACTGACACGGGTCTCCTCTCAATATGAGAAAGGTTCAGTAGGGCAATAAGTAACCCAGGCAGGGCAAGTACCTAATTGGCAATCTTCACACATATGTATGTTCGAACGGGGAACTTAAAATCATACTGTAATAACAGACCGATTTTGACGACCTCCCTGGGGCAGTGTTGAGCGCTGTTGTCTTAACGTGGGGGATCCCGCGTTCGATTCCCGGCAGGGTTGATTTGGGAATTCATAATTTCTGAGGCTTCAGCCGTAGCTAGTTACCACTTTACCGGCAAAAACATACCGCGAAGCGATTGAGCGTTCCGGTACGATGCCGTGTAGAAACCGACGAGGAATTTATTTAACTGTTATACCACAGGTTAGGTTCTGTACAGGTACAATGTAGTCATACCCCTAACAGAATGGTCTGCAACCGCAATAGAATGGATCATCACTTCCATCAGGTGAGATCGCACTCAAGGACTAACTTGTAGTCGAATAAAAAGAAATACGGGTTTCCTCACTATATAACAACAAATTAAATAAGGCACTGAATATACTTATACGTGAAGCGTTTTTAAGCATCCGTCTTTTATCGATTTCTTGTATTTTTTACTGTTAACAAAAAAGTAAGCATTAAAACTCATAAAAGCCTCAGGGCTCCATGACTCGTGAAAAGCCCGTAATAATGTCACAATATCAAAACTTTTCGCATATTCGTACTTAATAAATTTTGCACACAATAAATGCGTCCCTCCAAAGTGCCATTCACAAGAGCTCAATATTGCATTAATGAGGGCCCCGAACAATGCTATTTAATTTTGAACTAAAAGAGTCGAGTATATTTTCCTGCTATTTTAATATGACACTCTATGTGACAACTATCTATATGTGGGTAGAGTTCAAATTAGCATTGTCCGATGGTAGTTGTGCGATTGTAATTTATATATGACAAGGGTTGGCTCCAAGTCGGGGGTGGGCGGCACGTGCGTACGCATTTTGCGTATTACCTAAATAAATAGCAACGAGTAATGCGAACATTTCGTTTTGTTGTTGTTTCGCGGTTCTCACGGTGGGTCTCATTCTTTATAGGCTTATTAAAGCAATACCTAATCAATATTACTCAAAATGGCAGTTTGATGACACATACCTTGACGTTCCTAAAATAAGGATTTTAATTCTAAAACAAGAAAGTCAACATGGCTTTAAGCGTTGGCAATATGGCGAAGAAAATCTTCCCAATATCTGAGGATCATCTTTGTACTGTTGTTATCAATAGTTATAAATTATAATCGATTTTTAATTTAGTTTTAAAACTTCAAATATGATTTTTGTCTTTAGTTCATTTAATTTTCCAACTAGGTATACTAATATATTTCCGATGCTGTAATTCTTCATCCTTCAAGTGAAGCTCAGAATTTGCTGATAGGTAACTGAGACTTATTGTCCATCTAACTTCAGTTTTAAAGTGGTATGTTAGGTGGTTGAGAAGTTCCGAAACACTAACACACGTTATAACTATAACCACGAATTATAACTGCGTGTATGTGTAAGTAGATGTACCTATCTCGCCACACGCCAGTTGCTTTAGCGGACATCGCATGCATTAGCATAATCCGAATGTGCACGTGTTACCACGCCACGCGACTCCGTTTCATTCAAAACAACCCTTTTAAAATGCTCATTGTGATCTGCCTTGGTGATTTGGTCCATTCTTCTATGAGATGACTGCCTGTTGGCAAATATAGGCCGGATTAGGGGTGCACCGATCGATTTGTAACTGTCCTTTGTCAACTCCGTAATCGAGGTCAAAATTTTATAAATATTTAAATTTGGAATAGCAACTTATTCATATCCATATTATAATTTCTAGTTCACTTGTATAACCTGTTTAATATGTTTAAGTTACATTTTATATATCTGTGCTTTTCATGTCATCCCTGGAATCAACTTGTCAAAGACAGACTTCAAAAAAATATTATAGATTTTAGCAGTTTGGTACAGGAAGCTCATCATGGGTACCTAGCTCTGCCTCCTATGACTCGTATTGATACGGTTGTTAACGTTCCTCCCTCGGAAATTTTAATTAGAAAAAGTTTTTAAATTTTTTGTCTTTAGTGTTTTTTTGGTATGCCTTTTGGTTTTGTATTGCAATCGATACGGACTCACTACTCAATGTACGTATTATATTTATACTCAGTGCTTTTCCTCGTTTCTGTCTTAATTTTCATACAAAACACATCGTAGACGAATAATAAAGCAATTGGATATATTATCGAGAGATCCTCATTTATTGAAGAGTACATGGGCTGAACGGATTTGTTTTATTCATAAGGTTTGGACATGGCTGTAAAATCTTTCCACTATTTGTATTCCGTTTGAAATAGGTACGATGCGATGTTTCGTCTATTAGTACCAAGAGAAAACGCATTCCTTTTTTATCACTTAGACTATCTTTGATAGCAACCACTTCTGATACATCCATTATTTGATAACTTATCTCTCTTCTTATCTTATCTACAAAAAGAGTGGAGTAAAATCTAACTTATCTTAATCTCAACGTAGAAATTACTATTTTGAATGCATTCGTTAGCTTACGAATGCATTTAAAATAATGTCAATTGTATATTATAGAGTTTAAACTTGCAGAGTAACGGGTACGGCGAGCATACTACGATCTACATGCAGCTATAGGCTTTATTTCTAAAATTAACCCTATCTTTTTGAAATAAGTATCAAAATCCTCTAAACCTTTACACATCGCTGCATCCTTTCGATAGTTAACTTGCAAATTTGTTCAAGGACTTCGTTGCCCATAGTTGTTTCTGGTTACGATTAGAATGTTAGGCACAAAATTATATACCTTCGGGTTTACGTGAACATCGCCGAATGCAAATGTCGTGATGTTCGAAATGGTTACAGTCTTCCAAATTGCCTATTCGCGTCCGCCTTCACGATCGGAAATTATATCTTCGACGGTAAAATAAACTTGCATAGTCTTAACTAGGCAGTATCAGTTTCCCAACGTTAAAACAAGATACGATATTTACAAATGTTTGTAATATGATAACAAAAGCTAATAGTAGCTGCTATAAGTATGGGTTGAAAGGAAAATTGCTAAAATATTGAAAGCATGCTACAAGCTATTCTTATACCCTTACAAAAATAACAAAGATAATAACTGAATGATGAACGTAGAAAAAGTAATCTTTACTTTTGATAGATTGATTGCAAATAATGAGTGATTATGCTGAGAAAAAAGCATAGAACTAACAACACATTACAAAACTTTTTAGCTAGAGTAGATATGTAACGAAGAAAAGTCGGACAAGGGCCAGACTGCCAACTCTTAAAGCTATATTGTTTCATTATTGTTGACTTTCGTGTTTTAAAATAATTATTTAATAAATAATACTTATTGTACGAACGTCGAGGTACGTGACATCAACTGTCATTTTGAGTAATATTACGTATTGCGCTAAGCGTTGGCAGTATGGTCCTGAATCGTTTTGGCAAATCGACAGACCTGTTCAATAGCCTGTAGCGATTATTATGTGGACTTTCCGGGACGCTAGGGCCCCATCTGAGCGGTTCACAGTTCACATGACGCCCCCTTTTCTAGGCCACTGAATAAACGCTTGCTCTCTTTCTGGAATAGTCGTGTCGTGAAAAACGGAACGTTACAATGACACTTATGTTAATCCCCGTGAAATGTTACCAACTCGTGTTGGAACTTGATAAAATAAATAGAAATGAAAAGAATAAACGAATGAAAGAAAATAGGAAGATGAAAAGCTTATATTACTATTTATGCTAAGAAACCCCCTCCTATTCAAATAGCCATAATATCGTGGATCGAAAAAAATAATTCTGCTTAGTTAAACTTTAGAAGTGTGATTTTTAAAGGTGTATTTTTTGTTTTATCTCCATTATTCTCTTTCCTTCTGTAATTCTCCTTTGTATTGTTTACTTGTTTTCCCTGCATGTGTTTTGTTTATCCACTACAAGTTATCCCTTCACTACGATCTCATCTGATGATAAGTGTGAATAGCTGAAAGTCGGGTGATGTATATCGTATGATCCTTGTTGATCAATTAACAATTCATCTGTTTTGGTGGATTATAGCGAATTAAGCTTCATTGTACCTTGTTCACTTCAGTTATACAGTTGTTAATGGTATCTATAGCTATTAACACTGACATTTTGTCTATGAAATTAAAAGCATTATCATACAGCAATCTTTATGAGCGAATTCGAACAAAACAATAAGGTGCCCTATCCAGATGGCGTATTTTTGTGCGACCCCCACGTACCGTATATTAGGTTAGAAGGGCTGGCGGGGCGAGATCGTCGGCTCTATCGATCACTTGTTGGTTGATTGATAGTGCTTAATCGTGTTTGCTACCTTCCAATGCATAAATGAGCACATCTGTCGTAGTTTTTGCACTGCGGTAAGCTTTAGTCAAAACTTTTATTGTGACAACGGTACAGACTTTACTTCAGCCGAACATAAATTGGATTTGTCTTTATACTTCTTCTTTCTTTTACGTAAGTCGTAATCTGCTGTAACTAAATAGAGTTCAAATAAAGTGCACGTGGATACTTATGTTGGAGTCACCACCAACCCATCAGTCTAAGATGAGCTTTGATTGCTGAATAGGTCACAGAAAGAGTCACTTTCGAAGACAACGTTGGGCCCAAAGATAAAAAAGCAGTCACAGGTTTTATAGGTAATTATTTATAAAAATTAATTGCTAGTATCTGCTGTTATATACATGAATATGATATCCAATCGAATTGATTAGAAAGGTAACGTTACCCTTTATCCCCGCTCACTCCACCCCATAGCAACGCAGCTTTGTAACAACAGTGTTGGTCGGGTTTCCTACTTCAATTACAACTACTAGAGGTGGCTTTGTGTTCGTTGTTCACGCCCCGGCTCGCAACTGCACTTGACTTTGAAATTTTTAATTACGCTTTGTACTATTTCAATCGTGTATGCCTAATGAATTGTACGCCACAGTTTTTGCACGTAGCGACAACTCTAGCGCTCCCCCACCTTGTTTGTGCTCAATGATTCGGTTGAATTTTATGCTTGTCTATTTATTAAACACTTGGTGGTTTTAGTTTTTTAAATTCCCGCTCATTAATTTTCCGGGATAAAAAGCCTATGTCACTCTCCAAGTCCTCAACTATATCCATGCCAAAAATCACGTCGATTCGTTTTTCCGTTGCGGCGTGATTGAAGGACAAACCAACAAACAAACACTTTCGTATTTATAATACAGATTAGTAGTTTCGTTTTAGTATGATGAGATGATGTCCGTGACTTTGTCCGCGTGGCTGTAGATTTTTTGAAAATCTGGTGGGAAGTCTGATTTTCCGGGATAAAAAGAAGCATATGAACTTACCTTCATTCCCCGGGCTACAATATATCTCAGTACCAAATATGGTCAAAACCAGTTGAAATGATGGGTTGTGAAAGCGTAGCGGACAGACACACTTTCGCATGTACGAGTATAAAATGAGTACCTATGGATATTAGAAGATATTAGAACTTTGGGTCGGAAACAAAAACGAAGTCAATAAGATTCTGTACCATAAAAAGGGGTTTCTTAATTTTCAAGCCATAATGGTTTCTACTTGCTAGTTAAAACCTGACTCATATATTGGTATATTTGGCAACAATGTATTACCTGATTGGATTGACAGTGCTCACTTGCCTTTGGATGTGAATGGGATACAAGTCACCGGATCTTAGGAGTTTTAGAAGTTTTATCTTACCTGCACCTCAAACCGGGCACATTCCCAAGTCATGACTAAAACAGGAACAAACTTCGTACGTAGTACTGGCACGTTAATACACAGTTGCATTTCAAGCGTTAATGAATCCTGTTGATTGTTGCCAAGCCTATTTTCTAAAGCATAAATCAAACTAAGCGTTTTAAAACTTTGATCATTTATCAGCAGAGGCTCAGCTGTTCGAGAATCCCTTAGTCCTAAAGTAAGGAAGTGGTGACAGGGAGAGACGTTATTATAAACTTTGTCCTCTATTAGTTCAATATGGACACTCTTGTCGTGATGGCGTAGAGGTCATTTTTGCTTACACTTTTTGTTCTATTGCGCCGTGAAAGGATAAACCGAAAGTCTTAGGGTTGTCCTTATTTGAAAAATGATACGTTTTGCTCTATTATTACCATTTAAAAATTCTAATTTACTTCAATTTTTAAACACTTCTACTTAATAAATAGTGCTTAATAAATAGATTCCTTAGTCTATGCTTCTACATAATATATATTGAATTTGTTAAAATATAACTTACTAAACTTATTTTAGAATCAAGTTATTAAATATTTTATATATATCAAAATACAGATTTTGATTCAGATTTGAATTTACTTTTAATGTTAAGTAACTCCTGTGTGGCCAGATTGGGCCAAACGGCTACTAGCTATTATAGCATGAGCACTATTTCAGCAAGTTGACATGGAGACGCTCGAAGGGGGCATTCGAGCATTCTAATGTAAGCATAATAAGTATAGCTACAGAGCTTTTTTTGTGATGCTATGACTGAGAGGTTTAAATGCTTCAAGCGTTTATATTATTCCCAATGCTTGAAGCTAATAAAAACTCAAAAGTTTTTTCTCAAAACCGTCTAAACGTTAAATCACGAAAACAAGTAACTTCGCGGCCAATTAATAGACAAATGAATCGGTTCTACCTACGCAATCATACTAATCACCACGTCGGGCTTATCGGAGGCGTTTAACTCGCGCGCCCGGAGCGACAACCCTAATCCGTGCGGGCCGATCGCTCGTTAATCACGGACGCCTGTAATTGCCGCACCCGCACCCCCCGCCTCTCTGCGTCGACCCTAATTTGATTTTAGGGCCTAGAAATGATGCGTCTACGAGTCATAATTAAAAAAATTTAAAAACACCACTGCCCTGCCAAAAAACAAACTGAAAAGTTAAAAATCTAAATTAATCTATTTAAATTAGAATCTTATTCACTATTTTTTTAAATGATATTTTTTTGTGAATCACTGGATATTGAACTGTAGTGTTATATATTTTTGGAGTCTACTCATCATTTTCTAGATGATGATTATATAGTTAATCTTATTTTCAAAAACAAATTCAACTTGAGTCTTTAATGCGGGACCATGGACACCCCATCAATTTTTTTTTAAATTTTACTAATGTAAAACCTATGTCACCCGGAATAAGCTAGGGATTCTAACGATACCTCATTTTTCAAAATCGGTTCAGACGTATAGAAGTTATGGTTAAGTATGGTGGTTTTCCGGGATAAAATGTAGCCTATGTTTTATTGCAGACTATAATCTATCATTGTGCCAAATTTCATCCAGATCCGTTCAGCTGTTCGGGCGTAATTGATTAACAAACATCCATATACATCCATAGAAATTTTCGCATTTATAATAGATTAACTCGTCATTTGGATACCGTGAAATGACACACCATTCAAGGGCTGATTTCATCGCTTATATAAAGCAAGATATAATTAGTAAACAAAGCCTATAGTGAATTTATTTTCGTTAGGAAAACTTTCTTTGATCGCTTGAAATTTTAGTTCTCAATTCCCTAGAAAGTTGGTGGGACTTGGAACTTGGAAGTGATTTTAAGCAAGAGATTTTAGGCTTCGCTAACTAATATTATAAAAATTGATTGAAGAATCGAATGCAGCACCGTTCACTTATAAGAGGGTTTACCACTGCGCCAAGGAGGTCCAATCGGCATGATGAAAATAACCAAGAATCAATGAAATTATGAATTTATCTAATGAAATAGGATTCATAGATTGTAAAAAACGTATTCATTTTTCTATTTCGAGTGAGATTGCTATTTATTTTGATAAAATAAAACTATAAAATACAGCAATCCGCCATAATGGATTAAACACCAAAAAGCGAATGACGTCACAATTGTCTGTTTTCGAGCACAGAGTACATTGGTAAAAACAATAGGGACGTCACAAACGACGCCATAACACTCGCGAACGTTTTGGCGTGAATTTTAATTTTATTTTTCTGCTGAAATAAGATATTTTTTCCAAATAGTAGATATTTCCGAACATAATCTAACCATTTTTCAAAATCAGTCATCACGCCTATTAGAATGTCTGACTTCCGTAAATAGATATTTGAGACGGTCCAGACGCAAAGCGGCCGTGTGGCCGGCCTAGTCAAAAACGACCTTTGCGCGTCCCGTTGTCTGCTTTTTGTTTTTTGTCTGCGAGTGTAGAATGCCTTAAACCGGTTCCGCGGATTGCATTACAAGAACTTCGTTGTCTAGATCTATAATATACTATAGTTATGGGGTGCATTAAGCGTAGGATAAGTTCACACTATCGACATAACTCACGACAAAAAGTTCCTTGCAAATATGACTAAAAATGTAACCTGTATGACCGCCTTCACTAGGTCCAAATCTGTGCCCTTCACATTTTCTTGAATAATACGACCGTGTTGATCGAATTTCGGTTACAGTGACCAATCTGAACAGAGAGGTCGTAAAAAATAATGCACAGCTGTGCGCAAATACAGGTGCACTGTCCAATATCTATACCCTTAATCTTTTAATCTTATAGGACATCGGATAGGACTGGAGAAAGATCAGGGGCTGGATCAACCTGACATTCTTACGTCCATATTTCTAGAAGCCACGTTGCATGAAGCCACTCCATAGAAAATGACCGACATATCTAAAAAAAATGGCAATGGACTGCCGATAGAAGTGAAAACGTATTTTTAATAAAGAACCTTAACACTAAGGCATTACAGTTTAATTTCGAATGTAGTAAATTTATATTGGAGACCTTTTGTCTTCGTAACAACGCGAGCATGTCGGTCTTCGCGAATCCACAAGTTTACCCGCTACCAAAAAGTAGTCAACGCGGCTAAAGAAGTTTTCACTTCAATGACAACGTGGGCCACGTGAAGGGTCAGCTGTTTGATATAGTTGCGTCGCCTCTCATTTATCGTTCACGTTGGACGAAGCCTTAGACCTTATAGCGAACAGGCTGTGATTAGAAGTAATGAGAGCCTGAGTAGTGCCGGTTGCCACTCATACGCATTTATACATTGCGATGAGGCTGTTCTCCTGAACGTGTGTTATGCTATTAACTGCAACGGGTTTATGTTTACGGAAGCGTTTTTTTATTTATAACAATAGCGCTTACAGTGAAAAAATATACACTGTTAGTCTTATTAGTTGATGCAATCTCTAGCTCTGTAGAGTTTTAAAATTATGAACTGTTTCCAGTACATACTGTACATTTCCAGTTTGCTATGTTTTTATAAAGGTGCTGTTTTATAAAGATGTGTTGGCAATCAGCCCCCCGATTAATGAAATCGTAATCGTTTGTCAAACGGATAATTCGACCGAATCGACACCTACTTTTAATTCGATCGAATTAAAAGTAGGTATAAACTCTTTTAAACATTTCTAGTAATACGTTTTAACGTAATGATTAGGATTTTCTTAGACAATTGGGCCTCTGGTCTGTTGCAGCCTTGGCCAAGGCAAGGTAACCCTAGAAACTGTGTTAACCTTTTCCGGTCTCACCCCATCCATCAGGATAAGGTGAGATTGGTGTCGACGCAGTAGTAAAGCGCTTGTTTCTTAAGAAAATTATGTTTTCGTCCGCGTTGAATCCCGTGGGAACTCTTAAATTTTGGATGATAAAAAGTAGCCTATGTCCTTCCCCGGGATACACCATATCCCTGCACCAAATTTCATCAAAATCGGTCGAACAGATGGGTCGTGAAAGCGTAGTAAATAGACAGACGGGCGGTCAGACAGACAGACACATTCGCATTTATAATATTAGTATGGATTAGTTGATTCATCCTGGTTAATGGTTTTTGAAAATAATGGAAGTTATAACTAGGTATAAAACAATCACCGGTTTTAACTTTTAACTCACTTGTATCATCTGTGATATATTTATAGTTATAATGAATTCTTATCACTCACGATAGTTTGTTTAAACGTTAAAATAATGGGAGTTCGTTAGGGAACCTTCATGCAAAATCTCAAGTTGGTAGATCGAAGACGTGTTTAAACCATGATTTAACATGGTTTAAACTGAACGGTGGTTCTTGAAGTCAATTAATTCTCTTACATTTAAAGATTAATTAATTCACAACAACCCAAATGAACTTTGCATATGCAAACGAGCACAAGTACCACGTATATTTGTTTTAAGACTACCAGCCATAATGCCCATTACAGCATAGTGATACGACCAGTGCCATTAGGCGAAGTTCCTAATTCAAGTAAAGGTACAAAGAAAACTTTCCTTCTGATACACGACACCGTAAGTTCATATTATGGAATTTTTATGTCGCATACAAGCCTAAAGCTCTTTCATTACGATACCTCATGAAAGTGCTGAGATGTTTTATGAGCCGTTTTATTGCTTCATTGCCTCAATATTCCGTAGGGAATACTAATTAGCATCGCGTATGGAGGTTGAAAAAACTGTAATAAAATGCTAACGGATTTATAAATGCACAAGTTATCACGTTACATCGCTTGCGGCATAAATTATGATTGAATTCGGTTTAAAAATTGATATGTGGTAGGTAAAATTTGAGCTTGTAACCTGTTGTCGATGATCTACACCAGGGATTCCCAAAGTGGTCGGTAAGTATTTTGTATCAATAGGAAAAAAGTGTGTGGGTGCAATTTACATACAGCAGAAGTGATACTTCAGAAAAGTAGCCTACGAGATTTACTTGTATTCTATCTCATTCTGTCGCAGGCTAAATCCTATTATGAATATGTTTGTCTCTTTTTGGCGTTGCTTTTTCGTTTCAAATCAACGATTTGTGGTGGATTTCTGACATGCCACTGGCAACACAAATTTTAAGTTTGACCGGCCACAGCCGGCACCCTGCTAAAGAAGATTCACTTCAAAATCTAGAGAGGATTTTGAAAGTAATTTGGCTATGCGGGTCTGAGGTATCAGTCCATTTTGGAAAAGGGGTCTCTTGCCCAAAATAGTTTGGGAATCCCTGATTACACGAATCATATGATCTCTCCGAAATGTTCCGATGATGAATCACTGAATAAAGAAATGTAGGCCCTGAATACCACTCTTTGTTTAAAACTTGAAGGGCTTAAAGAGCTGTAAGCTACAGGCGAATGGCGAAACGCAGTGTAAGGAAAGGCTCATTGGAAGAAGGAAATATTTCTTCTTCGTTCACGAAGCCAATAAAGTAACAGTAGTAAAAAAGGGCCTTAGGATAGAGTGAACAACCTGCGGACTTTCAGAAGATGCAAATAATGCAACGTCGCGTAATGCAAGGTCAGACTTAGTCCCGCGGGTCACTTGTGTCAGTGGAAAAGTTGTAAAAGATCTATAAAGATTGAGAGTACAATTGAGTGCTTGATTAGCAGTTGGCTCTACCAAACATTTTAGTAGTATTGTCGCATTTTTCGCGAAATTTCATTCCCAAATTCATGTCACAAAATATATTTTTTTAGCACTAGGCAGTAGAATAGATATGTATTACATACGCAGATGTCTAACCAAGATTCAACTAGGGCAACGATGGTGTCTGTTCAAATCTATAGGCCAGCACTCAAAATCGTTTCCCATGTAGCAAAATTTAATTTTAGCAACATGGGAAACACGTTTGTTGCTTAGTTACATCTAGGCAACAAGTTGCATTAGTGCTAGTTGCCAATGCAGTGATGGTATTATAAAGTACAGGTTCGCCTTGAGGCCGATGCAATCTATTGAATGCTGCAACCTAACTTAGATTTATAGTTGTGTTTTACCGCTTAACCACTGATACTCCTACTGCGCCGAGGATATCTTATAGTTTTGAAATCGTTACTGCAAACTATTGCGAAAGTTCCGACAAATCCGCTTTAGAAGATTTATCTCGGTTGGCGACATCTTGACTTGAACATAAAATCTACTTAGGTTTATCTTTGGTTTTACGGTCTCTCATCGGATCGTTTTCGAGTTAACGGTGAAGTTTGAGTCTATATTATAACCAATAGAATCGTAGTTGAAAAAGTAAGTTGGAATAATATCTTGTATTAGTAATATAATGTTACTTTCCATTTTATAGCTTGCTGCGTTCACTTAAAGGATCAAAATTGGTAATCATCACTTCAAATAAATAACTGCATAGTTATATTTACAGTGCAATAATACAAGACTTTTGAACTTAAAAATCTGAGATGCGTTAGCAATAAGAAAAAAAATATTGAATCGATTTGTGACACAGAATGTCCATAAAGTTTAGTGGACATAATTTATCACAGCAACACCTTGGCACCACCTGTCCCAAAAACCGGACACTATAAATAATGGGAAAACCTGTCCAAACCCTTCGGAGTTAGGGGAAAGTGTCTCGTGCCAACCGAGGAGGGGTCACATTGTCTAACAACCAAATCTCAAATAGAGTGGTGCTTATTTAGGCGTAAAAAGCAAACACTATGACAATGTGGGAAAGTATTATTATTCCTTACGGAGACAATGATGCGTTTACATTTGGGAGTTGTGTAGAAAAGAAAGGTAACTCAGCTAGTCTTCTTCTTTCTGATTTACTAATCGGTAGAATAGGCAGAAATTCTTCTTTTCTAATCGGTATATGTCTATTGGCGCTTGAAATTTTGACATTGCATCCAAGTGGGCAGTTCAGTCCAGCTGGGCTGAACTTGCTTAGGTACTCAATAAGAAATTAATCTTATTTATTAAAATACAAATAAAACAGTATCTGAAGTTAAGTAAAGTAGTCACTGTGTGGCAGAAAAATAGGCTTAAACGGTCACCATTAACAGTTTAAAAAAACCGGCAACTGAGAATTTTTGAAAAATTAATATATATGACACGTAAGTCCAATTGAACGAAGGTTTGGTATCAATGTAGTGAGATATAAAAGTTTTTTAATTTACCGGCTAATGATTGGCTGCAATTAGACCTGCATGCATGTGGTGATGCAGCCTAAGGTGGAGCGTGCTTGCCTAGAAGATACCCATTCCCTCTTGATTTGTAGGTGCCTGTTTTAAAAGTGGAGGGGAAAACGGATGCCGGAACGGCATGAATCCATATACAAGAGGTTTGAATTAGGAACGAGGAAGCAAATCGCTTTGCACGTGCACGTGCTTATGATTTGAAAACGAATGATCTGTTACCGTAAGCTGGAAGAGTATGTCAAGAATGTAAACACCGATAGATAATGATGGATTCGGGCATGTGTGACCTCGTTGGTATGCAATGTGTATGAACCGATTACGTTTGTTGAGCAACGTCGGTTCAAATTAGTAACTGGATTGGTGACATAGCTGTGGTTTCACTTAATTAGATCGTTACTTTCCCTTTGTTCGTTGGAGAGCACGTTAAGCCATCGCACGTGGTGATTAACTCTCTAACATTACTTGATAATCGTACGCTAGATCGAAATTCGTTACAATACGCATATATTATGATCTATCGTACTAAATTGGATGCTTTCTACGTATTCCGTTAAAAATAGGAAAAATGTAAAAAGCAAAAAGAGAAATTTAATAACTAATCATTCAATATTGCGATTTTGTTCAAAAGGGCGCAAGTTCAGATAAAGCAATGCTGATACCCAAAAGGGACGATCAAGTTTTGGAACTAAAATTAATTATACCAAACCACAAGACAGCAAAACAAGGAACTCGGAAAGATTGTAAAAAAGAGTAAATGCTACGCAAATCATCATGACAATATAAATCGCTTAACAACTTGAACCTTTCATTAATTAAAATGTAAAAGAAACGAGAGAACGTGAAGAAATATATTTCAACGGATAGATATTCGATGCCTCTATTTTTGAGAAAGAAAATGGATAGCCTGCTTCCTCATATAACGACTGCTGTGACCAGAATTAGTTTTAGTTAACTAATGAACTCGTTACGGCCGTATATCACTCTACGAATGCGTTTGATCGTAGCTAAGGAAGGCATTCATTGTACGTGTATACTGTAGTGTATACCTGCATTGGACAAGGCACAAAAATTTTGTGTAATTAGTTATCGCCTCTATCGAGGTTTTCTTTTATTTAACATGCTTAGGAAGATGTCGCCTTGTAAAACTAGTAATAAACAAATTCAGCTTGAAAAGTTATGCTAGTTTTATTCTCAATTCAAACATTTACTATCGCACTAGATGATGCCCGCGACTTCGTACGCGTGGATCAGAATGTTTCGATTCCCGCGGGAGTTCTTTAATTTTCCGGGATAAAAGCCTATGTCCTACCCCGGGATACAACCTACCACTGTACCAAATGACATGATGAGCCGACAAAGCGTAACAGACAGACAGACAGACGGACACACTTTGACATTTACAATATTAGTATGGATTTCTTAGTCTCTGTTGTAAAAACTAACACTGCATTTTTTCCCTCATTACTAAAGTTACATATAATTCACAGTTGAATTTGAATTCACATCTCTGTATGTTTTCCCATTTTCTGCTGCAATAGTTTCAATCAGGATGTACGCGACACGCAAACCGTATTCACGTTCGGTAAAATTTGCGTAAATTTTAAAGTCAATACCGCAATTCGCGTCGCATCCGTTGTCCGGCCAGCAAATAGCCGCAGGTCGTTGCTGGCAATTTATGCCTATATATCCTATAACGATGTCCTATTTGACTGATCATTTGTGTACGTTTAAATTACTGCCTCTATGCTGGAGATATTTGTTATCAATAATTAATTAAGTCTTTGATATGCCGTGTTATGACTAAGGTTGACAAATGTTTATTGGATAGAAGCAGATGTTACTTTGCGGAAGTCCATGATAATGAAGGAACTAGAGTAAAAGACTAGGTAAAGTGTCGTGCATTGTCGAGTCAACATCTCCAGAAGATGCTCCGGTACCGGAGCTAAACGTAGTTATTCATTTTATTTACGTTTTCTTGTCTCTTTCTTGTAGGTTAGGTTAGGGTTCGACATAAATAATCAAGTAGTGTAGTAGGGCACTTAGGTTTTATCGGGTTTAAATACCTATCAGATTACAATCTACCGGAAAATAATGCGTTAAATTGTAATCTTTCGACAGTTTAGAATTTAAAGAGTTAGATTATAATCTAACGGTTTTTACAATCTTGCGGTGACAGATACACACCACATAGATACCACATAGATTTATCTGTTGTCGCGGATTATAGCCACTTACACTTCTAGTTCCTTCATCAGCACAATGTTACATAATGGTTACATCGAACGAGTTTATCAACAAATGCTTATTCTGCTTCTTTCTTGCCGTTGCCTCATGAATTCTTTACTCTAATCTAAAATATCTTGAATTCGATTCAAAATACAATTCATGTCATAACTTAAGACAAGGAAGACGTTGAAAATTTGTCGTTTCTAATAGCATTCCGTTTAATGCATGCAAAAGGTATGATATGAGAATACGTAAATTATGCAGAGAGAATAACACTTAACTCTAATGAGGACGCCACGACAGATATTGTGGTTCCATTAAACATTTATTATAACAGCACTAGCGCTACAAACACTAGTTTAACTTGTATATACGTATAGTTATAAACCACGCAAGCCAGTTCACTGCCTGAATGCTAAGCAGTTTATACGACAACTCCCGCTGGTTCTGATGGCCTAATACGATCCCGCTAAATCATTGCTTCCTACAGATTTTGCTCATTGACTTTTTCACTAACAATATTGTGTTTTCTCCCGCAGGTACGTTCGTGAATTTTCGGCGAATGATATTTTGTAAGTGAAAATCTTGAATATAATAGGGATATAAATAGAATATACTAAAAGGGAATAAAATACACATAAACAAAATATTAGAGCTTGATTAAATATTTATTTAGAACATATTATATACTTCATTAAATCAGACTTTAAAAATTAATTTAATTAGCACGATGTGTCGTATAACTCATTAACAATAATATTATTCGCACGTTTTATATGTATTATTTATAACTTATGCTATACTCAAAGTTGTTTTTATGTATCATTTACATGGTCACTAACAATTTTTTGTATATGAATATGGTAATTTTCTATTTAACGGTTGTCAATTGTATAATTAGTTTCGTTGATTCCCACAATAAGAACAATTAAAAAAAATGCTTCAAAAAAATATAAAGTCAACGCTCTTAATTAATTTGTGCCTTTGAAAGGCTAAGCGGAAAAAAGCGGATTAGGTGTCCGTTCGGGCTGCATCGATGCATCACGAGTTGCGACTTGCGATGCTAAGCTACAGACCACAATGTGGACTTTTCAAGGCTAATGTTCTGTCGCCAATAGTCTAGCTTTGCGATGACTTCTGCTACTGCTTCTATGAATGGTTTCGTTGAAAATCCACACTATTTGCACATTTATTTTTGAAATATTACGCGATTTAGTTCTTAACGATTTTTATGAGCATCTATACTCAACCTAATTCTTTCTGTGAATATAATTCCTGGCATGCCATGCATTTGGTCTGGTTTTAACATATAACATAACAAAAAAAAACTTGTTACGTATACGCAGTTGATTCTGTCAAGAATTATGATTTTAATCCTTGTTACATGTCAATAATAAATCTATAAACAATAAAAATGCTGGTCAAATTTTGTGACGAATTGTGCTTTTCCTTGAGGCGATACTCTCCCAAGAATCGAACCAAAAAATCCAAGAACTTGAATTTCCGAGGTGCCGTTTCAGTTCCTTCACTTTTTCACTAATAAGGCAGGGTTTTTAGTCGCGCCACATATCGCTAGTGTGGTCGCACGCTAATCGCAGCCGAGGTCAATGGCAGGGAAGAGGCAGGTAAGGAAGGTTTTTTGTGGAGTTGGGCCTCTACGCCGCATTCCGCCTGCGCCCAGCGCCCTCCGCTACCGGATCTGATGTAGCAAAGCTTGAATATTGTACTGGGATTTCTTTACTTGCATATTACTATCGGAAATCTGTTAAATTTCTGTCCTCGTAGAACCTCCTTTGAACAGTTTTTCTTACGCTCCATCTATGATTAAATTCGTGTTGTCATAGATAGAAAGATTTTTGGGAATTCTTCGCCCATTCTAGCAAAATTATTGTCTATAGTCTACACCAATGGATTTTTATCGTATCAATTTGGGAGTCAGCATCCATTACACATTATTGTTAGTTAATCTTTGAAGATAGTTTAACTGCAGATAATAATTATTATATTCGTCAAATCTGACTCACGAGAGTAATTTCCGATTTCGAAGAACACCAAAGTTACCACATCCTCAAATTTTCCCCAAATGCTATCGCTATTAGCCATCAGGTTTCGGAGAAATAAGTAAGCACATAATAGGCAGTTTTTGTCTGACAAAACGTTAGCAGGAATTTATGTTGAAGAATTTAGATAAAAACCGTCTCTAGCGATTATAATGTACATAATATACGTCACGATTTTGATATCATTCGACTTACTAAGCTATTTTAAATATGCGTTTTATATTAAGAATCAGGAAACAAGTTTTGAACTTAAACCAACTTAATACTCTTGAAATCCTATATATATTGGTACCAATAAATCAATGACACGCGAGATGCTTAGCTAAAGTCAAGTCACATCATGAAAATCTAATGAGTAGTTTGACAATAAGAAAAGAAAAGCACTTGTAAAAGTGCTGAGTCTCGGCTATGATATCCATTATAACAAATTAGGTGAGCTTAATTTGTCGAAAACACAAACCTGCACCTCATTTCTTGTATGCTCCGTAGGTTAAGGCATCGGACCGTAAAACACACCTAACCTGTCAAGCTCATAACTCTTCCGGAGTCGTATAAAAATAAACACCTTAATGGTTCTAGTCGTGACTAGTTCACATTGCGTCATATTAGCAAATCGTGAAAGAGGTCAGGGACCTGGGCGTCGGCCACGCGAGCCGCGACCGATAGCCGATGTTCCCACCGCGCTCCCACCCGGACGGAAATAGTGTTCGTAGACGAGTCACTACGACTGTTAGGTACTCACCTTGAAGCGTGTGAATACGAGACTAGATACCTACCCACCTACTATACCACAGATCACTCCATTCACAAACAGGATTGTGAAAACTGCGATCCGTAAACGGTGGTAAAAATGGATGAAGGATATCTAACATATTGCAGTTCCAGGCCTCCAGGTGAATTTTTAACGAAACTATTTTGAAAACTTTTAGTGAATACTATAAATGAAACGTGGAACTGTCGTGTTGGCAGTAGCGATTGATTGGCAATTTCTATGGCTGCTCGCGAACGATTAGCTAATGAACGACTGCGATAAAAAAAACAATATATGTATTAGATAGATGTATTGAGAAAAACAACCGAATTCAGAAATTGAACCGTCTTTTTGAAAAAATAACAACATTGCTATGTTACTTATCGGCTGATTCCACATTATTATTAATTTAAAGGGAACTTACGGACAAGGATAAATCCATCGACGTGTTTCAAAACAAAATCAAAAAATTTAAAGCGAAAGTAATCAACATTCTTAAAAGCGCTACATAATTTAATATAATTAACAATAAGTTTAGTGAACTAATAAGTCTAGTATTTTTTTTAGCAATAGGTATAGTTTATATAATTTACTAGTGGGCCAGGCAGACGTTGTCCTGTCTAACCTAGAACCCGATTGCAACGCCTCCTACTGGGTCCAATTATGAATATAAACCATCCCTGGACCCACCCAATCATGCACAAAAAATTTCATCAAAATCGGTCAAGTCGTTCTCGAGTTTTAGCGAGACTAACGAACAGCAATTGATTTTTTTTATAATATATATAGCTCAATTACCACTCACTGACTGAATAATTATACATAATTTGTTTATATTAGTACGACCTCTAAATTGTGCGTGTTGTGTTTGTTGCCTATAAGTGAAATTATGTGTGTTCTACTACCCTAAGTTTATATAAGTGTAAGTTTAATTTACATGTAATTTTGTTGGTAGTCCAAGTAAAAATAAAATAAATTTAATTTCGGTGGAATGAGTAGATAGACCAGACGCATTTACAGATTTTGATGTGATAGATCTACGACCGAATCTTAAATTGTATAACTATTTCAATGACTTCTATTGATCGTGTAAAAATGTAAGAAACCCAACTTGTCGAAGTCATGGAAACCTAACAAAAGTTTTTCATCACTTTCGTTCCCAAGAATGACCATATTCTACTTGAATCGTTATCTGCGGTAGGTATACCCATTTCATAAGTGGCGTCAACCTCGATCCAGGCAGTCTAAAACCATTTACCACGCTCTGTCAAGCAAATGTCAGTAACATAGGTCTGAAACTGGTCTTAGCTACATTTATTCATTCATACTTTTACTGGTCTTAAACATAATAATATATCATTAGTTATTTGTAAAACTATTTAACGCTAATTATACTTAAAGAAGTTTTTTGTTCTTTAGTAATTTGTTAAAGGAAAGCATCAGCAGCATGTTTAAGCAATAATGTTTTAATCGTTATTTTTCATGTATTAAAGGTTTTACGAATATTCGGTTTAGATTATCTATTAATTACTAAAATAAGTAACTAATCCTTCTCTGCGCTATTCTGACTAGTCTATATTAATATTATAAAGAGGTAAAGTTTGTGAGGTTATAGGGGGGTAATTTCTGAATCAACTGAACCGATTTTGAAAATTCTGTACAAATATAAAGCCATTATTTGTGAGTGTAATAGGCTATATTAACTCTAAAAATTAGGGAGTTCCCGTGGGAATTTAAAAAACTTATTTCACCTGCTAGCTCTCTGTATAGACATAAAATAGATTTCATGCCTCTGTTTATTTTTTGTAGAGACATAATAGAGTTTATGTGATATAAATTTTGTGAATCTTTAGATATTCGTGTTGCATGTGAGCAAAATTTTTGCAGCGCATAACTCGCTAAGAACTGGTTTATTATATTAAAACACGTCTTCTCAGCTGTAGGTATCCAGTAATACTACCTGCATCTCAATGTTGACGAAAATTTAAACGAGCTCCCAGATAAAACAAATCCATATAAGCCTAGTGTCACTTGAGCTATGTTTTATTTTTGATCGTTTACCAATAATGTTGAACTAACAACTCACTTAAGATAAGTTGATTTCGTGACAGTTTTTATTAATAGCTGCCATGTTAAATAACTCAATTATACACCTACTTTAACAGACTCGTTTAGCAATAAATTTTGCGCTAGCGTTTGTTTTTGTTTTTTTTTTGCAAAAAGATCGTTTATTTGCGGCGAGGCAACATCTTATTTTGTATTTCTTGTAGATAAAAGACCAGAAGCTGTTTACTATTTTTTATTGTCTGCATGATATTGTTGCTCGCTACAAAACTGTAGTGTGTTAACAATCTTAGTTGATTTGAAAAGGATTCAAACCGACTTTAATAGTTATGTAATCCTTTTTTAATTTGGAAAGGTCAACCAATAAGTTTACCTTATTTACTTTTGGTCAAGATCTGCTGAATATCTTTGAAGGTGGATGATAGACAGAGCTGCTCATGTTAAGGAAATAACGGATCTAAAGGGGTCGCTCGCGAGCAGTGTAATAGTTTTATTAAAAGTACACTTTATTTTCAGCCATACTTAGTCTATACTATACTCCATAGGATATAGGAATTAGAATATTATAAAAAAATAAGAATCTCTTTTTTGTTTTAAAACAGGCTGTTTTTAATCGACTTCCAAAAAAGGAGGAGCTTCTCAATTCGGCGCGTATAATTTTTTTGTGTATGTATGTCGGTGCATATCTCCGTGGTTTCTGAACCGATTTAGATTTTTTTTCAGTCCTTAGAGGAAGCTCTCGAGGTGGTCCAATAAAAAAATCTGACTTCAAATCCTCAATACTGACACTAAAAAGTTCTAAATAAAAATTCTTTCCAAAAAACGGACTTCCAAAGCTATTGTAAAGTAAAGAATAATTTTGATTTCTACACACTATGTTGAAGCCGGCCGGGTATAACAAAGATAAGCAAAGTTGACGCATCAGGTTCGCCCGACTTCAACAGAGTGTATAGAAATCAAAATTGTTTTTTACTTTACAGTGGCTATTTAATACTTATGACAGTTATTCTGAAATCAAATACTTGTAGTTTTAATATTGCTGTTTGCGTGTGTTTATTCGATCTTTATCAAAGGCAGTTTGAATTATACGCGTTGATTAAAAAAAAAGAAGATTAATTGAAAGATTTATAATGAACGATTATGTTGCACTCTCATGCATGTAATATTATACCTTATCTGAATATCCATCTCAAATACGATGTTCCATTTATGATGGTTTTAACTTCCAATCAAGGGCTTGCGGTTTCGCTTTGTGAAACTTTCAAATTTAGCGAGTCACTGCAAAATCATTTGCTAAATCATGAACAGACTATTTAACGATCCTATATAGCAATGTTTGAATGTGAACACATTTCAAAAAGATCATAAGTAATCACATCTTGCATTAAAATCATTATGATTGATCCAAACGTGCTTTGGAGAATTCCACGAAACACATGAAAGAATAGCAAGCAATATCAAACACGACCTTTAAAACCACTGACACTTTTGAAAAATATAACCGTACTTTAATAAAAGGATATTGTCAAAAGATTGAATCCGCTGTAATTGTTGTAAATTAACGCAACAAATAACGATACTGACTGAAGTAATTATCTTATCTAAATTACATGCACGATGGACCTCGATACAATTAAGTGGAGAAATCACCGCGAAGAAGAAATAACTATGTACCTATGTTTGCTCTATTTTTTATACAGATGACTAAGGGTGAAGTGTAGCGTCTCTTAATGTAGTCGCGGAAAAAATATGAGGGTAGATCAAAATTAATGATCGATTGCAATTTGATATTTACAGGATTTTCTTCTGTTTCTCAATCACGCAGTTTGTTTATTATAGACTGCAATAAACTAGAATAGACTTCCTCCAATAGATTCTATTTTCTTCTTATTTAAAAAAAGCGTTTTTCGGGTATGTTTTTCTCAGACTGACCGAATGTTTCTCCGTCTACCATCAGATCCAGTGGTCTTTTCAGTTACCGGAAATTTCTTCCCGCTATGGCCCTTCTGGATTAAAATACACGGTAATATATACATATCTATACGTATAACATAAAATTTGCAATCCATACGAGGGGCTGTATCCTGCCTTTCAACCAACGTATTCCAATGTAGCGAGTCATTGCAAAAAACGCGAAATCACGATCCGACGCTACGCTACCTTTCAGCGGTCCGTAATTGTAATTTACGATGAATGTTCTACACTATTTTCTGTCTATTGTCCCGCTGTTTTTGTTACGTGTCGCCTTCTATCATTTTGGTTGTAACATATATTTGGAGACTGATGACTGTCAACTAGGTATGAACGAATTCGGTTTGATGGAATCAATCTTGTTGTTACTGGATTCTGTTCAAAATTTGTAAAACTAAATTTAACGAGAGATAAATTTATATCAATTTAAGATTTACTCTTGATTATTTCGTCTGCTTGGACTTACTTGGTTACCTCAACTAATTTTATTAAATGGTGTTGACTTTTCATTACGAAAAGTATCTATGTTCTTACGCTGCCAGTCAGTAACTCTGTAGGTACTAAGGTTCCTGTGTTTAGTCGGTCGAGTCACCGAGTGCAACGGTGCAGTGGCGTTGACCCTCGCATTATTTACCGTCCGGTTCCCCGCAGTCCGCGTAGAACGCCTACTGCCAGTATCGTTGCCGGCCCGTTTTATCTCGACAATGCCTTCTGTTGTGTCAGAAGTACCTGTACTATTAGTTGTCCTGCATACCAGAAGTCGGTAGTTGCGAAGGAGGCACGACTACTCGAGCTTAATATCTCAAGACAAGGTACGATGGAGATAGCAGCTGAACTCGATTCAGGTATACATAGCTAAACGGACGCCTATGTATCATGAGTAAGTGTAATTAGTCCCTAACGCGTAACGCACCAAGTGAAGTGGAGGCGTCTCTTTTGATAGCAATAATTATCAGCTCATACTAAGCTTTATTTACGTAGTCTTCTCTGTTTGTTTTCATGATTTATTCACGTGGAAGACCACCACGTCAGTCACTGGTTTTCAGTTTGACGTGATGTTTGGCCAGTTTCACGCATCTTAAAATAACTCGTTCATTTTGTATGAAAAGTACAGCACGCTGTAAAACAATTTTAAATTAAACACTAGCTTTAAGATCTAGCCTAGGGGTACGGGGAATAGTACCACTAGGCTAGATAGTAGGTAGGTAGGAAAAGTACACGGAACTCCGTAAATCGTGTCGTAATAGTGGTAATTTGTTGAATATAATATTGGCTGACCCATTGACCTGACCGATTAGGGGTATGGGTAGGGGTATGATGACCTCCCTGGCGCAGTGTTGATCACTGTTGTTTTAACATGCGGAGGTCCCGGGTTCGATCTCCGGCAGGGTCGATTTGAGAATTTACAATATAATTTCTGAATTTTCCGTAGCCTTTGGCTTCAATCAGCTTTCGTAACAAGAGCCGCTGTTTATATAAACGTCTTTGAGGAATCATTCTGTACCTGAAAAGTACTATTAAGTATTCTGTGGTCTTACCCAAGTTCCATGGTCCAAACGAAAACGAACGAAATTTCCTAGAAGGCTCAGGTACTTGTAATTTGCCAAAGCTAATGCTAGCAACAAAGGATCGTGATTGGGTAATGGGCGTAGTAAAAAGGTATATGAGTAGCAAGTTGCAACCTTTATAACCTTGGCAATATGCATCGCCAGTCACATTGCATTGTTCCTCTCTGACAGAATCTAGCTTAAACCTTGACACGTATACGATAAGTATAGTAATTTTAGAATTTAAGGTTATGCTAATTTTGTCTACTATGTGCTGTTTTAGGATAGTTAAATGGCTTAGAACAAACCTTTGAATAAGAAGATAATAGGTATAGTTTTATTATTATGTAACAAGACGATGTCTACGACTTCGTCCGCGTTTGTTAGTTTTTTGCAGCAGGAACTCCTCAATTTTCCGGGATAAAATTAGCACAATATGTCCTACCTAACCTATCTCTATACCAAGTTTCATGAAAATCGGTTGAAAACATGGGCCGTTAAAGCGTAGCAGACAGACACACTTTCGCATTTACAACATTAGTATTGATACAATCTCAGGCTTTGAGTCACGAAAAATGTCTTTCTTAATTATTCATGAATAAAGTATGCATGATGCACGATATCAGACATCAGTGTCTTATACTTTGAGGTACTATCTTCGTGATGTGATGGAATATTGAAGAAGTATAAATCCATCATATTGATGGATTTTTCTGCTCTATTCCTCGTCAGCTATTTTCCATAACCATGTAACATTTTGTTGTAAAATTTTCTTAGAAAATAATATATTGGCGCGTTCACCAGATGTCGTTTCTGGGTAGACCATAATACTACGAGCCCTGCAACTTTATTATTCGCCTACATTGATTTACAGCGCCCCTTCCAGTCCCTTTAACGGAACGTCCTTTTGTTTCGAACGGCCAAGTTTTTCTATAGTTCTTTGTCTTAGCGTTTCTTTGAAATTTTGTGTTGGCTTACAAAATAAATATAACGCCGCAGCTACCCCGTCTTTTGTCTGCTGCTTAGGATCTATTATTGTATGTATGGTGATGAGGGTGTACTAAGCCGGGACAAACATTAAAGGTAATGCTAGCCGGTTTACGACGCGTCTTTTATAGCTGTTGGGAATACTGATCAATTTTACAACACTGGGCATCATTGATTCTTATAGATAAATACATTCGTCCATAACATTTATATTAATTTGTTATTTAATGCATATTATATAATTAGCATACAAAAAATTCAATAAAGAAATGTTAAATTAAGAAAAACACTATTACAAATTATATTTACAAAAAATACACGCCGTCAAAGTGATCGTTAAATAACACATCATATTCTTAGTTCTGATAATGAGGTAAATCGAATAGAAAGAATTCAGAGCGCTTATTCGGGTGATTTTATGAAAAGTACGCAGTAGTCCAGTAAACCATCGATTATCAAGAGTAGCATTTAGCAGGCAATTAACTTTGATTATGATCCGATGGCTTGCAACAATCTTTCTATACTAATATTATAAATGTGAAAGTTTGGATCCATGGATGGCTGGATGCTTGTTACTCAATCACACCGGAACAGCTGAATGGATGTGGATGAAATTTGGTACAGAGATAGATTATAATCTGGAATAACATATAGCCTACTTTTTAATCCCGGAAAATTAATGAGTTTCCGCGGGTACCAAAAAACCTTAATCTACACGGACGAATCCGCGGGCATCAGCTAGTTAATAATAAATTCAGAAACAAACTGACTTGACCTAGTTCGCGACAGCGTAAATATACCAGGGGGCTTACTACCATCGCTTGAACCAGTAAATGTTTTTATATTGATGCCGCTCTTCGTTCAGAACTATATAGTTCCTACTCTATATTTTAGGGACGTCAAGGTTCGTCATATTAAACTGCAATTTTAAAATAATCCTGCTTTAAGCGATTATACTACGCCAACTGATAGTTAAATCATTTCAAATTGATAAACAGAATAAGCGGTTCACCTCACCACTAAGAGATGCACTTGCAAAATTCATTAGCCATTTTACGAGGTGGTCTACATAAAGTACACCAGTGAATGGATGCACTATATCTAAGTGCAATAGAATCAACAGATACGCTCGGAATTGAATACAAACAGCTTGCGGTTGCAGTAACAATGTCCAGACTTGTTGCGATATCAATTGTACCTCACTACACTACATATCTACCTACCCAGTGTACCCAGATATCAGGGATCTCGGTCAATGTGTTGTTGAGGGAAAGTTGTGAATTCCTTTGTAAACCTATGACCTAACTTACAAGTATGTGCTTGTAGGTTTATGCATTAGGGGATTTTTGTGTTTGATTTCCATTGGTTTCCATTTGGCTAATGAGGACACTAGTCCATATTATAAGCAGCAGTAAGGCAATTGGCACGACATATATACAAAGGAAAATCGCCGGCGTACTACAGAAGTAGTATACTCCTTCGAATGTCAAGGATTTAAGGTTTTAAGCTGTAGTCGACCACTCTAGCATAGTAAAGATTTCCAGACTTCAAAGACCAGTGAATATATCACTATAACATTATTATGTTTTCCTTCTATTCCAATACGTTAGCGTAGATAGGTAATTAATTTACCAAAGTTATTTCTTCGTCTCTTAAATTATGGCTTTCATTTACGTTTGCGTTGGTTATTTAGGTACGCATATATGAAAACCCTTGAATGTCATAAAGCCTTGAAGAACGTTTGAAGAATGCCAAGCAGAGGGTAACTGTACGTAGCTTCTTTTCCATAGAAATGTTAGCATTAATTGCTCCAGGTACATACACAATGAAATTTTGATGAAATTTGGTACAGGGATAGGTTGTATCCCGTGGAAGGACATAGGCTATCCTGGAAAATTAAAAAGTTCCCACG
This sequence comes from Erebia palarica, assembly GCA_964035005.1. Classification (NCBI taxonomy): domain Eukaryota; kingdom Metazoa; phylum Arthropoda; class Insecta; order Lepidoptera; family Nymphalidae; genus Erebia; species Erebia palarica. The sequence goes on along the minus strand of OZ035989.1, from coordinate 34,524,732 downwards.
GGAATCGTAAAAACTTAGTCCACGCGGACGAAGTCGCGGGCATCATCTAGTTTTCTATAAAAGTCTTATAATTCTTAGAATGTAGTCAAAGATTTCCTAAAGACCAATCCTAAATCTATGAATGTAATATACTAATAAATAACGCAATTTCACGTGGGAACTCGAATCGATATTGCGGCTATTATATCATACGATAACACGATAAGGCGTTTACCATCGCTCGCCTATCGAGTCGGAACGGGCTCGAGTTGCAACATCCTCGCAACTCGATCATTCCCGCGCTGTAATCGTGATCGGATTCAGGTTTCTAGTTCTGAGAAGGTCCCTAAGCCCTGGTCAGACGACGTGACATTAGCAGTGCGGAAGGATATATCAGACTGAACACGTCGTAACTGAAGTGACGTGAGTCGCAGACCTATAACTCCTTGTGATTTATGCACTTTAATATAAACCGGTGCAAATATTTTTTTCTTGGAGTTTCATGTCCGTCGCTGATCTGTATTCATGAGCCTGTTGACGCTCATCGCAAACTGCGAGCTACAAAGTGGTAAGACCCAGTACATGCGGATTTTAGGTGGGAATTGGTTCATATTCACCTCCCTGATAGCTCCTATTCTTCATCGCTGACACTGCGGATGCAATCCAGACATGCGGAACTCCATGAATCCTAAAAATTTGATATATGAGGGGCGTCACTGAAGATGGAAGCGGTAATGCGGTTCTTCAGTGTACACACCTTCATACAGTTCATGCAACTTCGAGGAGCTGGGGTTGTTGCGCGTTATGTATGGATCAAGCCTTTAAAGTACATGCTTCTTCCTCCTTTATCCTTTGGATATTTCACCATTTATTAAACATAAAAAACTTATGTCTTTAAATGTCCATTATGAAACAAATGACAAAATTAATAAAGTGAATTTTACCATCAAACCATATCACGTGATCCAAACATCTTTGGCAGAATCGTGACGGGGACAGATTTTAAGTTTATAACTTTAAAGACCTGCTCATAATCTGGAGCGAAACTTCTCAAAACAACACAAAACAAGTTGAGAAAGCAGTATAAATATTATTTCATCGCCACGTGGCGAAGACTTTAAAAAACTTTAAAAGAAATGTAGTAAGTAATAGAGCTATTATTACACCGAATTCCAAGTTTCAAACATGGTCCCCGGTTGAAGTCCTCGGAACTTGAGGAATCTTGTGTCGCGTAAAGTTTTCACCGAAACATCAATTTCATAACGTTCCCGTAATTAAAGGAGCGTGTTCGTAACTTTTTTTTCTTGGAACAATTTGATGCAAATTATGTGACTCGAGAAACCTTCGAAAGAAGGAACCGCTGATGGGAACCAATCCTCAACAAAAGAAACACAAAATGTTACTGTTTTAATACCAAATTGAATAGCAAAATAAGTTTTTTAAGTCTTTTGTGTAAGTCGTGATCTTTTTGGGAGTAACTAAGCTAAGTTCGTTGCCGGCGCTTCTGTCTTCTTCCTTCTTCTGCTTTTGAGTCGGTGGTCGAGACTTGACATCTTATAAGTGACGCAAATCAGTATCGTGATGTATTTTTTAATCGACTTCCAAAAAGGAGGAGGTTCTCAATTCGGCGTGTGTACATATATATATATATATTTTTTTTAATGTATGTTACTGCATATCGCCGTGGTTTCTAAACCGATTTGTTTTTTTTCAGTGGTTAGAGGAAGCTCGCGGGGCGGTCCCATAAAAAATTCAGACTCCAAATCCTCAATCCTGATGCTGTAGGTGTACCTACGACTCAAAACTAGGGAGTTAGGGCATTTTCGGGCGAGTATAACAAAGATAGGCAAAGTTGACGCGTCAGGCTCGCCCGACTTCAACAGTGTGTAGAAATCAAAAATATTTTTTACTTTACAGTGACTTTGGAAGTCGGTTTTTTGGAAAGAATTTTTATTAAACTAACAGGGTTTGCAGTTCGCTTTTATGTTTAGCTGCGTACCGTTTAGGCTGCCGGTCAGCTTTACCAATCATATCATAGTCTATGTCGCAATTAAAAAAAAAAACCTTTTATTCTAAGCAGTGGGTATCTATCTGACTAAATGAAAGTCTCTTTGTTGTTTTAGAACTGACGGTGGGTAGCCCTAACAAAAGTGCATAGAGCGAAAGCGTATTTCGGTCCAGGGCTGGCTCGCCGTAGGTCGGCGAATGCAAGGCCTGCTGTCGCAACACTGCAGTTGCATTCAACCTACCTATTTCTATTCCATTAGAATGTTTGCGAGTTGCGAACGGGTTGCAAGGTCTCGCCTGCTTTTGTATATCCCCCTGATTATTATTTGCAAACACGCCGTCCTTTTGTTTGTTACATTTTGAGGGAAATATTACTCAGATGTAGGTCGGTTAGATAGGTTAGTTAGATGTAGGGTGTTGAGGTTTTTTTTTTTTTATCCACTACAAGTTAGCCTTTGACTGCGATCTCACCTGATGGTAAGTGATGATGCAGTCTAAGATGGTAGCGGGCTAACCTGTTAGGGGCATGGCAGTTATATTAAACCCATACCCCTATTTGGTTTCTACAGGCATCGTACCGGAACACGTAATAGCTTGGCGGCACGTCTTTGCCGGTAGGGTGGTAACTAGTCACGGCCGATGCCTCCCACCAGGCCAGACCAGGGAAAATTCAGAAATTATAAATCCCCAAATTGACCCTGCCGGGGATCGAACCCGGGACCTCCGCACATTAAGACAACAGCGCTACACACTGCGCCACGGAGGTTGCTTTTCCGCTAAGTATACTCTCCGATATGTTTGTGTGTGTAATTTGTAAATGCGAAAACACATTAGGGATAAAAAATCGTCTGGCAAAATTTTATACGTGGTTTCGACAAGATTAAATTTGGTTTCTCCCCGATACGTGCGTTTCGCGCAGACTTTTTGTCTTGTCCGGTTGCTAATGTGCTTTCGCTTTGCTCAACACTGCAGTTGCACTCAACCTACCTATTTCTATTCCATTAGAATGTTTGCGAGTTGCGACCCGGTTTGTTACATTTTGAGGGAAACATTACTCAGATGTAGGTCGGTTAGATAGGTTAGTTAGATTTAGGGTGTTGAGGTTGCTTTTCCACTAAGTACACTCTCCGATATGTTTGTGTGTGTAATTTGTAAATGCGAAAACACATTAGGGATAAAAAATCGTCTGGCAAAATTTTATACATGGTTTCAACAGGATTAAATGTGGTTCCTCCCCGATACGTGCGTTTCACGCAGACGTTTTGTCTTGTCCGGTTGCTAATGTGCTTTCGCTTTTCTCAACACTGCAGTTGCACTCAACCTACCTATTTCTATTCCATTAGAATGTTTGCGAGTTGCGACCCGGTTGCAAGATCTCGCCTGCTTTTGTATATCCCCCTGATTATTACTTGCAAACACGCCGTCCTTTTGTTTGTTACATTTTGAGGGAAACATTACTCAGATTTAGGTCGGTTAGAGGTTAGTTAGATTTAAGGTGTTGAGGTTGCTTTCCCACTAAGTTTAGTCTCCGATATGATTGTGTGTGTAATTTGTAAATGCGAAAACACATTAGGGATAAAAAATCGTCTGGCAAAATTTTATATATGGTTTCGACAGGATAAAATGTGGTTCCAACACATTGGGGATAAAAAATCGTCTGGCAAAATTTTATACATGGTTTCAACAGGATTAAATGTGGTTCCTCCCCGATACGTGCGTTTCACGCAGACGTTTTGTCTTGTCCGGTTGCTAATGTGCTTTCGCTTTTCTCAACACTGCAGTTGCACTCAACCTACCTATTTCTATTCCATTAGAATGTTTGCGAGTTGCGACCCGGTTGCAAGATCTCGCCTGCTTTTGTATATCCCCCTGATTATTACTTGCAAACATGCCGTACTTTTGTTTGTTACATTTTGAGGGAAACATTATTCAGATTTAGGTTGGTTAGATAGATTTGATTAGAGGTTAGTTAGATTTAGGGTTTTGAGGTTGCTTTTCCACTAAGTATACTCTCCGATATGTTTGTGTGTGTAATTTGTAAATGCGAAAACACATTAGGGATAAAAAATCGTCTGGCAAAATTTTATATATGGTTTCGACAGGATAAAATGTGGTTCCCACACATTAGGGATAAAAAATCGTCTGGCAAAATTTTATATATGGATCTCGACAGGATTTAAATTATCGTTATCGACACGTGTACGTTTCACGCAGACGTTTTGTCTTGTCCGGTTGCTAATGTGCTTTCGCTTTTCTACCTAAGATAAGGTACGTTTTCTATCACAAGCAAAGACTGAACAGTCGAACCGAACCTACCCATTTCAATTTTATTAGAATGTTGGTTCCAAGGCCTTTACAGACGCTTTTGTATATTATGATTTACTAGCTAAAGCCCGCGACTTCGTCCGCGTGGATTGAGGATTTTCGGTTCCCGCGGTATCTCTTTAATTTTCCGGGATAAAAAGTAGCCTATGTGTTATTCCAGACTATAATCTATATCTGTGCCAAATTTCATCCAGATCCGTTCAGCCGATGGGGCGTGATTGAGTAACAAACATTCATGTATAGATGCATACTCGATCCCCCAAATTATCACATCAGTTCCAAACGGTGGTGCTTTGTTATATTTATGTGCAAACGTTTAGTCTAAACGTTTGAAGTTATTGAAATTATTTATAAAATTAAATAAAAATAATAAAATAAACTTTGAAATTTATTTTTTCGGATATCATACTAATATTATAAATGCAAAAGTGTGTTTGTTGGTTTATTGCCAGTTTGTCCTTCAATCACGAAGCAAACGTTCGACGTATTTTTTTTCATGGGTATAGTCGAGGACCTGGAGGACATGGCTACTTTTTATCTCGGAAAATTAAGGAGTTCCCATTGGATTAAAAAAACTTATTTCACGCGGACGAAATCGTTGGCTTCAACTATAAATGTATAATTTCGAATATCTGTCTCAAATATCTAAATTAACTCTCTCGTTTTAACTATGGACGGTGTTTCATATAATTAACATAATATTTTAAAATAAATTTACATTTCACTAAATTTGATTATTGCTTTTTAAAGTAAACATTATATCTAGTAACAATAAAGAAACTGTGCTTTCTCATAAATCAAAGTCCCTACCAGATTTCCATAATGCGAACTAATAGAACACGTATCGACCTTTACGAGAGTTTAAGTACCATAAAAAGCCGTAGATGACATTCCATAGTCTCTCATAAAAGACATTGAATGTGGTTTGAATGCTGAGTCAATAGGCCATTACTTAGAATCAAGAACGTCTTCACATTGACACTGTAAGCAGTGCCACTGAGCGAAAAACACGGGTGAATGCCACTGTCACTGATACATACATTTCAAATAGATCGCCGTATTAAGGCCCGTACGAGGCTTTTATAGGTACTTAGTGGAACTAATGTGGAATAATAAGTAAGGACGTAAACTAGTCTAACAGCTCTAGTAGCTTGGTGTTTATTCCTATCTAATGAACAAATAATGTGTCTATAAGTGTTTTCTTCATCGCAAGCAAATATTTTGTATCCTCGATTCCCAATTACTTAGAAAACGCTTGTGTCGAACATCGAGTCTTGTCTCGACCAAGTATCACAGTGGGGTTCACAAAATATTGTGCACTTCAACCCCACCAAGACACAAGTATGCGCGTTTTCGGCAAAAAATACCCCCTTTACAACCTCTATTCTCTTCTAGAACGCTCCCCTGACTCCATCTAACAGCAATGAATCCTCGGTGTTAGTATATCGAACGAAGTCCAGTTCCGCGAACATCTAGAAGTAAAAGCAAAACTAGCATCCAAAAAACTCGGGGTGCTCAACAGAACGAAGAGATACTTCGCACTTAAGCACATGCTTTTGCTGTATAAAGCGCAAGTTCGCCCCCACATTGCTCTTACCTCTGGGGCGGAGCACCCCAGTACCAGCTCCTTCCATGTGACCGGATACAAAGGCGGGCAGTTCGACTCGTAGACAATTCCAAAATTACTTGCACGCTTGTGCCCCTATAGAGCACCGAAGAGACGTTAATTCTCTGTGTGTTTTATCGTCTCTACAGTGGGGAGTGCTCTGAGGAGTTATTCAATCTAATACCACCTTCCGTGTTCTCCAGTCGCGCCCTATGTCGCAGAAACAAATTTCATCCTCACCACCTGGATGACTGGTCCTCTTCCACCACCCGTTTGTGTGTGATCTGCCAGTTTTTTTAAGAAGTTTGGTTATTGTTCCGGTCCGGAAATATGGGTTCTTAATATTATGGCCCCAACGCGTCCAGTCTCTTTATTTCTATGAGGTGAGGCCACAACTCATTCGACTGGTAATAAAAACAAGAACCGAACACCAATATAGGTAGGCTAGGTTAGGTTAGGCACGGCATCGACCTGATTGCCCTTTGCCAGTTTCGGGGCTGCCCGCCGGCTGTCTGGCTTTTTATGTAAGAAAATACACGCACGCTAGACACGATTAGCTGGTATAAGCCACAAAAAGTTCGACCTTGTCTGGTTATAATAGGCGTGTGCCCGGTCTAAGGTCATACCGTCATAGTTGCTATTTAGTATTCTTGTTATACAACATAGTTGTTATCTTATATATGTCACCGTAAGATTGTAAAAACCGTTAGATTATAATCTAACTCGCGAAATTGCTAACTCTCGAAAGATTACAATTTAACGCATTATTTTTCTGTAAATTGTAATCTGTTAGGTATATTAACCCGATAGAACCGCTTCACTACCTAATTATTTATGTCGAACCCTAACCTAACCAACAAGAAACTGTCAAGAAAACGTAAGTACAATGAATATTTCAAAAATTGACACTCAGAACATTGAACAGTTCACAATCTTTCGACAGTTTACAATTTCGCGAGTTAGATTATAATCTAACTGTTTTTACTATCTTACGGTGACACAAAAATCTCGTGTCACAATGTTAGTTACCATACTCCTCCGGTACGGCTTGACCGATTATTATGAAATTTTATATGCATATTTAGTAGGTCTGAGAATCGGCTACTATCTATTTTGCATACCCCTAAAACACCTCAATCCACGCGGACGGAGTCGCGGGCATCAACTAGTTATGTTCTAAATACTTCAATCAATTGGTACATGCACAAGTGGAATTAATTTAACGAATTAAAAAGTACGACTGCCCTGCCATATTATTTTTGGAGTTTACCTCCATAAGAAGCGATTTGCATATATAGCCTTGGGAATCTTATTCACATTTTTTATTAAATGATATTTTTTGTGAATCACTGGATATTGAACTATAGTGTTATATATTTTTGAAGTCTACTCATCATTTTCTAGATGATGATTATATAGTTAATCTTATTTTCGATTTTTTTTTTCAATTTTGGTCTTTAATGCGGGACCATGGTCACCACATACATTTTTTTAAAAATTTTACTAGCCTATGTCACCCGGAATAAGCTAGGGATTCTAACGATACCTCATTTATCAAAATCGGTTCAGGCGTATAGAAGTTATGGTGGAATATACAAACAAACTCACATACATACATACATACATACATAAATACATACATACATACATACATACATACATACATACATACATACATACATACATACATGAACCCTGAAAACAATATACTCCTTTTTTCAGGCAGTCGTATAATAAAAACATCAATTACTCAAGTTTAAGGCATAATATGTCATTGAATAACCTAGATAATAACTACCGCTGAGTTTTGCTGTGAGTGCTGGTTTTTGACATTTCGAAGTCCGAACCAGAAGAATCTTCAGTGGTTTATTTGAAAAATCAAAAATCCGTTCGATTTATTTATGTAATATATTCTATTTTATATAATTCTTACTTGTGCACCTGTTTTCCGAACTAATTAGAACTGTGTCTCGAAATCTATACCCAGTTTAGGAAATCTATAACCTTTTGTATCGGGTTCGATGTAAAATATATCATCATTAACTCGCTTTCGTACATGAAATTGCTATATAAATCGTCCGGTGGTTATTTATGGTGTATTTTACGCACACCAGCCTTACCAGCAGGAGGTGGTTTAATTAAACCCGAAAGACTGTTTCTGGTTGTACTAGATGCTGCCGATGTATCGTGAAATATAACTACTTAATGGAGGATTAATTACGCTTGACACTATTTAGAAAGAAGAAAGAAAGAAAGAAATCTTTATTCAGGGATACAAGACAATAAAACAGGCTTATAAGAAGAAAAAAAAAAGGCAAAATGAGACTTGATCCCCAAAATGGTCTTCACTCAGCATGTGCCATACCTGTTAGGATACAGCGCTGATCTTCCGTAAAGCCAGTATGCTTGGACAGTATGATTTACTAATCTTTATGCAAATTAAAAACTGTTGAAGAATTCGCATGAGCAGAGCCTTTTGATTTATTGATATATTTGTTGTGAACACAATATTAACATGCATTCTGCCATTTCTGGCGTACAACATTTAGAATTATTAATATCAAACATTATTAAATTATACTAATTAAATTATTTAACAAAATTAAATTGGTCAATTAAATTCAAAATTATTATTACACTCAATAATGGACAAATCATACAATACATATTATCAAATCTTCGTAGGGGGAAAAAATACAAATACAAATAGGGTACCATTATATAATTCTTATGTAAGTTATTGTTTTAATGATTTATAATCAAAAAAATCTTTAATTGAGTAAAATGAATAACTCAAGAGCCATTTACTGAGGGCAGGCTTAAATCGTTTAATAGGCAAGGTCTGAATATCCCTAGGCAACAGGTTAAATATTCCAATGCACATAGCACGACAACTTTTTAAATAAGAAGATCAATTTATCACTTTGGGACGCCTGTCCACTTCCAATTAAATTTTACCACTTCAATTTTAGTAAAAAATTACCACATTGAACTAAAATGGGTTGGGGAGGGCTGTCTCCTACTTATATTTTTTTTACTTCTATATTTACAAACCATGTTTTTATTCTATTCAATACCAACATCTCACTAACCGACCAAGTATGTTTCTTAATTGACATAATTAAACAAATTAATATATTATAATGTATGTTGGGTTTCAAAGTACATTTATACGAAATGCTTGCAGGTGTTGTTCTTTAATTTAATACCTAACGTTAATTTAATTATTTATGTTAATTCGATGTAAATATTTACTTATCGACGGTAATAATTACGCCAACGGTGAAATCAACACCACTATGTTCTGGCTGCGGCAATTGGATTGGTAAAGATATTATACTTAGGGTAGCTAGCACAAGGGCATTTAAACTGATTTAGTTAAATTTTATAAGGTTGTCCCTTTTTGGCAAATGCATATTGTAGTTATCAAAAAGGGACAGCATTAAAATATTTAACTAAATCAATTGAAGAGTCCTTGTGCAAGTGGGCCTTAATTACAATTTTTGGGAAATAATAAAAGCAGTCAAATGCTCATATTATATTGTTATTGTTGATTTGGATTCTCTACATACATACAAACATACTTATTACTTACTGATTTTCAAAAGTTCCCAAAAAACAAAAGGAATTAATTTCCAATCCAACTTTTCTGTTGTTGTTTAGTTGAATTATGTTTTTAATCTTTTTCATGGCATAGATGAGCCATAGACTAATATAAGTCAAAAAGATGAATTAATGTTTAAGTATAAGTTTGTTGATATAAAACGATCTAGATATCTTTAGTGATAAGGCCGCCTTTGCATGTCTGATCGTGTTATGTTATCTGCGATAGCTAATAAATAAATTTAACTAGTAATACTAGGTATGTTACAATAGTCATGGCGTGAAGTACAGGCTATTGGATCACTAAGTTGTGGGAGGTATAATTCTGTATGTATGTCATCGTAAAATTGTAGAAACCGTTAGATTATAATCTAACTAGTGATATTGTAAACTGTCGAATGATTATAATATAACGCATTATTTTTCGGTAGATTGTAATATGTTAGGTATATTAACCCGATAAAACCTAAGTGCCTGGCCTGATTATTTATGTCGAACCCTAACCTAACCTACAAAAAGAGACAAGAAAACGTAAATTCAAAAATTGATACTCAGCACCGTTCAGGTTCACAATTTTTCGACAGTTTACAATATCGTTAGTTAGATTAAAATCTAACGGTTTTTCTATTTTAGGTGACATATTATACATGTCATCGTAAGCATCTAACGCTTCAATCATGTCATGCATAATGTCATGCAATCTAACGCTTTTTATCTCGATAGATTGTAAACTGTCGACAGATTGTGAATCATTCAATGTTCTGAGTGTCAATTTTTGAAATATTCATAGTATTTACGTTTTCTTGTCTCTTGCTTGTAATAGCAATATTGTATGGTTCGACATAAATAATCAGGCACTCAGGTTCAATCGGGTTAATATACCTAACAGATTACAATCTACTGAAAAATAATTTTACAATCTCGCTAGATAAAATCTAACAGTTTTCACAATCTAACGGTGACATATACACTTATATGTACACTCATAGCTGTCTCACCTACCCTATCACATTACATCAGTTAAAAAACGTAAGCAGCTGTTAATTCACATGAATATTCCTTTAAAATCAACTTTATTGATATTTTTATTTCCACTTAATTGCTTCTAATTTATTGATCATCGTTAAATTAATCACTCCCTACTCAACTTACACCCCATTGATTTATGATATAAGTGCTTAGTGTGATACTTTTAAGTAGATAAGTACTTATTCGGTTTGTTTTAAATCCTGCTGTATAACAAGTAACTATCTAAATAATAACTAAAAAATAACTAAGTAAATAAATTTCATCCAGTCTGTCCATTTTGAAAATAAACTACTTAATATATGTATACAAAAATTTGGGCAATAATGAGAGTCGATTTTTATTTAGTTAACCATCTGAGGTTTACCGTATTTAAGTTATTATGAGATTTCTTTGACAGTTTAGTTTAGTTTTGTGGAAAAACTAATACCGCGTAAAAAATAATGACTGGCAGTCACTTCTGCCGAAACCTTGTGTTCTGACATTTATTTATATTATGCTCTAATTGAAGAATAGAGACGATTTGGAATGAGGGTCAAGGGTTGTAACTTTTAGCTCAAAACTATTCGTGTCTTAACCCAGAACTTGAGCCCCGAAAGTTAAGTTAGTTTTATTTCATTACGCGTGATATTTCTGGTTTTTTTGAGAGAATAGGTGTTAAGTGTTTACATAAGTAAACACTTCTACGGCTATGGCTCCCACTGGCCCCCACTTAAACATTTCACGCACGTCACAATAAGTATTAAGTCATAGGGAGTTACACTTTGGGACTGTTCTGAGGTCGAGCTGTTTGTATTAAGATACAACGTAGTAGGAAACTTGAGCGCAAATGGTCATATGTTTATGTTACCCAAATGACCAACTCTCGCTTTACAATGCGGTCGTATTCTCAGGCCTTTGTTCCAGTCTGAGCCACGTTGACAACTCCAATATATATATAGCTATTTGGATTTATTGTGACTAACTAATAACTTACTATTATTATTAGGATAACTACAAGTTATGTTAAATAGTTAACTTCGATAATCTCAATAAATAATAAATATACCCGCTGGCCGCTACTGAATTGCATTAACGTTATGCGTTAGCAAGTTACAAGTCATAAATAATATAAAAACCCAAACACATTACAGTAATACTTGACATAAACTGCCTATAATATGTATATATGCTAGTAACTTTTCATAGTCAGGAAGTAATGTACATTTTATTCATATTATAAATATAAACTGTACATACATAATACATATGTATTTATTAGTATATTATATCACAATTAAGTGGTTCTAACTGGACAATGATAATAAAAATGAAAAAGTATCTCTGTATATATTTAGATTTACCATTGAAAATGAACATGCAGTTCATAAAAATATCACCATGTATGTGTTTATACTTTTAATTGAAGTAATATTAGAAATTCATTATTATTGACTATTAATCATAATACTCTAAATAATAGTGCATTAGGAATGAAAAAACAAGCAAATTACTTTGGTGACTGTTGTAAGACTGACTGCATTATTACACAATATTTAGTTGGACAACTGCTTGAACTATCTGCATTAAGTATATGATTGCCATTTGCATCTGAGTCATAGAAATCTTGCCCGATTTTGTTGCAATTCGTAAGTGCACTAACTTATGCTTGATGGCTGATTTGAAGTTGGTTATTGGTTACGTATAATAAATTCATCATAAAGAGTTCATGGACCTTGTAATGTTGTTGTAATGACTTGTTTTGTTGTAATGACCTGGCATGTGTTGTAATGACTTCTAGAAATCTAGATTATCGAGCTGTATTTATGGTAGTTAATAGTTTTTGACTTCTTGAAGCATTTCATAGCGGTCGCTTGAAAGGAACCATAATAACTACATTATACACTTATTATTAGAATACGAAATACGTTCCTACGTACCTCCTGGATCATAGCTGTTAATAGTAATCATCATTTCTTACAACCATATTTACAAGTCTTTCAACACATGCGTTGACTACCGCACCGGCAATTTACATTCGGCGTTGAACTCACGCGATCGAATGCAAATTGGGGCCTTGGAGCGTTGCACTTCGAACGCAGACATATTTTGAAGACCAAAGTTTGAAGGCGTGAGCTGGCACAAACACAAAGCCTTCGGTATAATGATAGTACCCACTTGGACTCAACTCTCAAGTCTCAACTACGTGGGCGAGAGAGCTAATTTAAAAAACGCTGGCCGCATATGAAGCTGTTATGACTCGGGAGAGCTTTAGTCGGGTATTTTATGGTGGAACTTTTTTCAAGTTTTATAATATTCTCTTGGTCGGCATTCTCAGGCTTCTTAGCGTAATTGGTATTAATATATCTACATTAATATTGAGCTTTACTGCGAAGTAACGCTATGTTCCTTTTGATTGATGTTATTCTTTGTTGGTTTAGCTGGATTTTTCCCTTTATAATATTTTAAATATTATTTTCTTTATTTTAATATTCGACTTATTTTCTAGTCTAGTCAAACCTTTGATGAGGTAATGTTTGGAAACCCAGAAATAAAATCATCAGAACTTTCAATATCAGTTACTCCGTTAATTGCGTGAACGATTATATCAACAATTTAAGTTTCTCTTAACTGTTTAGACAAACTCCGATATTGGATGGCACTCTCAATGTTTGTGAGCGAATCTGACCGGATAAACAAATGATATCGAAATGTTTGCCGGTCCTCAACCCTTGCAAACTTGCGCAATACCATTTTATGCAACTCCGCCGACCAGTGTCTCCAAAACAAAAGACCCCTTCAAACTCAAACAATACTTACTAAACTTTCAAGATACGGCGGTTCTTCTTTAACTGGCTGAATAACTTGCTCTAGGCAATAAAGGGAAACTAGCGCCTTGAGATTTACTTCCCGTGCCGGTTTTAACTGCTATTGCAATCTTACGGTTGCTTACTTGCCGCTGTTAATTTCTGATTGGGTTTACGTTTTAAGTCTTTCATTAAAACTTTTTTATTGGTCTCTTGTCGGATATTAATGAAATGTTGTGTTCCCTGATTTTCTCTTCGTGTAAGTAAATTAAGGTTTTGTTTGTATTGTAAAAATTGCATTGTGGTCGGCCAGGGCCAGATTGTGGTCTAGTACTACTGTAAGACCCTTGCCATCATCTTTATCCAATTCTTGTGAGAATTTAGTGGATTATGTATAATTGGCAGATACTTTGCTTGATAAATGTTTTGTTACCTATCTCAATGGAATACTATCACTGCTAAGTTCTATTACCATTAACTTTTAGGAAAATCACGTTTATAAAATCAATATTCTAGTAAAGTAAAACGTAAAGGCAGGAAACGTATTTTCGTACTTTTTCTCTTTATTAATTCTCCCTTTATACTTACAGGTACTAAGCTGTTCCTCCTTAGTATTTTTTCATCGTCTCTATTACAATCAGCATAAGTTCTTAAATATTTTCTTTCTAATTCCATATCGTTATCTGTGACTACGAGGAGCGTAATGATAGTATAATTATTAAATGCAAGAGTGAGTTGAATGCATTCGTTCGAGGTCCGCCGGCGGCGGTCAACGCACCCTCACGTCCAACATTGATGTAATATTTTTATTCTAAACAAGTTAACATGCCCCGGATTTGTACGGATGGCTATATATGACTATGTACTAAAATTATCACCCCTTTCTGAAATTTGCGTTATTATAAGTGAAATAACATGTCAGAATACTTTTTATGGACAGAATATTTTTCATGAAATTTTTCTTTTTAATTTTTTATATGTTTTCTGCGTCGATGTCATAATGATTATACTATGTAGTAATTGTCATTGTAGTGGTACTTCACTATCATAAGCTTATTTCTTAATATTGTATGACTGGCTCTGGTTGCTCCTGTCTTTCTTCGCAATTTCTGCTGCACTCTGTTTCATATGAAAGTCCAAAACTGCCACACGACGACTTTAACACACGTGTGGCAGTTTTGGACTTTTCTACGAAACCGAATGCAGCAGAAATTACGCGACTAACAACTCTAAAAATTGCTCTTGTCTGGCCTCACACTATGCGAGTGCGACTGTGGAATGTGGATCACACATTAGTTACTATTCAACACGTCAACGTCAAAATCTCTTTCCATTACCTCTGCGGTGCACCGTGCAATGCCTCGCCGTGTCCGAGTCGCGGTCGGATGACGGTGATGCTTATCGGCCGACAATTAAAACGTACCGCGACCTGTTGCTTCTTCCCCTTTTGCCCCTCTTCCGCTCCATTGCATTCTCGAACACTTTCAATTGGGATTTATGGAGACTGGTTTTTTATTTTCCAATTTTTGCCTATTACCGACCGGGTAACCCTATTGACGATTTGTAAGCGTCAATTCATTTGTCGTATTGTCCGTGCTTACCGTAAATAAGTATCTATTCATTATCTGTTTATGAAAACAAACTGTTGAATGGAGTCCCGGTGATTTTATTACCGTCTAGATCTCGTAATAATCTTGTTATAAATAGAAGATGTCATAATGTACAGAGTTTATAAACACACACGCCCACTTGAATGTTGAACAACACATACGATCTCGATAGCGGCACGTGTTTTTCAATAAAAACTTTGGAGGTCAAGTGTAGTAGGCGTATTTATATCGGAACGAGGCTAGGTGCCGCGTCTACGGGGGCGGTCATTAACTGGGTCGCGGGGACAAAGACCCCAGCCCCCGTCGAGGGGGAAACTAGGGGTGGCTGGAGTTTCGCTTTCTCCCTCGCATTTCTTCGTCGGCGCTCGTCTGACGTCGGTTTCCGCGAAACACCCCGATCTTCCCGCGAACTGGTTCTGAGAGCTTTCGCGATAAATGTTTACTCTTCGCGCTCTCGATGCGGGCGTCCACCTCGAGGGGATTAATTTAGAAGTTCTCGAGCATTAATTCTTGTTGAGCAGTTTTCCCTTTTTGCGGCGGTGCGGGGAAACGCGGCCGTCGGAACGATTATGCGGTGATTTTTCGTGAACGGACGAGCGAGAATTGAACCCTATGCGAAGGTGCCTTTGCGAGTTCACCGCAAGGGCGCCGTGAACAAATGTATAAATATTTATTATGCAAATCCGATGTAATGAGGCGGCCGCGACATCGACCTGACTGCGCAGGAAACGAGTGTCAGGTTCCCTAAAGTATCGAGGGCGCTGACGAATCAAAGATTAATTATTGGAAAGGTTATTGCACGTTTGGAATAATTGAACAACATAAACGGTCAGTGACATTCTATTTCAATGCACGACCTTTACGTATGCCATTATATTGATCTAAACTTGCATTTTGTTTACCAATGACTAGATTACCTGCGTTTTAATCTGGGCGGATTGAGGTTTTCTTTTATCCCGTGGGAATTCTTTGATTCTTTTGGAATAAAAAGTAGCCTACGTCGCTCTCCAGATCTTAAACTGTTTTCCACACAAAAATTTACTCCGTAGCTACGTTACAGGACAAGCAAGCAAACTTTCGTATTTATCATGTTATTAGTAGGTCTTTGATACCTTACTATCTTTAGAAATATGTCTTCTACTTAACCACGCAGAGACGTCGAGCTTTTTATATTTTTATTTCGCTCATAAATGAGCAAGCAAAAGTACAAAATCCAGATATCGTATGTCCAAACGATACATGTTCAATATCTACTTACCATAATGTAAAGCATGCGTAAAAACTTGTTATGACTTAGATATTTATGATAATCCGTAGTGCCAGCGCTTTTTGTTCCTGCACTCTGCAAAAATATTAAATTACCTAAGTATTTATTATAATGATCATTTTACAGTTTATGTTATGGGCACCGCATGTTTTTTTTTTTTATTATGTTATTATCATACTAATATTATAAATGTAAAAGTGTGTTTGTTTGTTGGTTTACTGGTTTGTTAGTTTGTCCTTCAATCACGCCGCAACGGAGCAACGGATCGACGTGATTTTGGCATGGGTATAGTTGAGGACCTGGAGAGTGACATAGGTTACTTTTCCCTGTTCCTCGCAAACGCCTTGGCTGGATAGGGACCGTATAGCGCGACCCAGCCGCCAGCGTCGTCTGATAGACCCTCCTCCGCGGGACTTTTCACACATTCCCTGCTCACCATCTGAGGCACACCAGGAACACCGACGTGTCTCCTGTCTCCAGACCTATTTCGTAATGAGCGACAGAGTCCCCATGTCTGTCGTTCGGAAGCCCTTCTCAAGGGGGCAGGCGGCGATCATGGGCAACACGCCTGTGCCCGCCATTCTATGGTGGGTGGGATGAGAGCCCACGTCGTCCTCTCTCATCCGCTCCGCCGACTCCTTCTGCGGCATGACAATCTCGCAGAAGGATTCCACCGCCTTCCAAGATCTCTCGCTTCCCACCGAGGCTGTCTCCATCGCTGGAAGCGAGAGGTTCTGCCCCACCAGCTCAATGAGCGCTTCCCGTGGCTCCGCCCACGCTGTGCACTCAGCCAAAGTGTGCTGCGCCGTGTCCAAAGCACAGAGAACTGCCACACTAATGGCACTCCTACGTGGGCTCTCTTCCCGCAATCTTGCACACTTACCTTCCGAAACAGCCGACGTCATCTTACCTGACTGTACTGAAAGCTTACTCATCTAAGCTCTCCTAGATTTGCCTGGGCAGACCTAGTTTTTTACTAATGCATATTATAAAGTACCTACAGTTGTAGTTATAGCTGGTGGCATTGAATCACATCTAATTTGCAATTGCGCTCTGATTTATGCCCGCCCTCGTCATGATTTACATTGAGATCGTAGCCGCAACGTGGGACTTGCGAAATTAATAAATCATGATTTATTTGCATTTCATATCCCTGCCGAACTGGGTTATGACAGATGCCTAAGTTATTTAAAATACAAAAAACAACATCGTTGGTATAGGTCAACGCTCGGCGCCTTTAATGCCTTTTCTTGGAGTCTTGTGGCTTAGCCCCGCCTGCAAGACACTTTATGGCGTTTCGTGAACAAAAGATTTTCTTTGGCCCCGATGATCCTAAGGCCCCCAGATTGGATTTGAGATGTTGAGCCGTCAAGATTATAGATGTAATTTCGGGGTGGAGAGAGCTCTCAGCCTGATGTGGATACTTATGTCAGTTTAGCTAGTATAGGTCAAGTTGCAGTTATGCATTTTGTTCCGGAAACAAAAAGTGTTTATGGATTCAATTTTCAAAGCTTCTCATTATCATCATAATCGTAATCTAGTATCCTACATATCCACTGCCACTGCAGCCCTTTAACGTCCCACTGCTGGGCACAGGCCTCCACTCTCACTTTAACGACTATTATCATGTTACTAATAATAACCGGGACCGACGGCTTAACGTGCTCTCCGAGGCACGGAGGTGAAACACCGCCAACTTCCTAACTCCGGCCTAGTACTGAGAATTTCTAGCCAGAAAACCCCAATACTCAATGATAGCCCGACCCGGGACTCGAACCCGGGACCTCGAACATGCCAACCACTAGACCAACGAGGAAGTTACGTCCACCTCACATACATACATACATACAGCATACATTATATTATCTCATTTATATTTGGAGCTGTGATATATTCTCGTATCTTATATAGCTCGATGTAGAGCTACGTGCTCCTTTGTGCCCGCGGCTATTAATCAGCGGCCGTCTGTCGCCCGCGCTAAGTGTGCGAACACGGAACGCGGACTCTATAGATGTGCCATATAATTAAAAAAAAAAAAAATCAAGTAGACCTTTTATTGCAAGATAGGCTTGAACTTAACGACAATTATGGTAAATGCAAAGCAATGATGAGGTCTAGGTTGGATCGCGATTGCCTAGAAGACCTTGCCTTGAAGGTATTTTAAATCATCTTCGCTAAAGCATCTTCTTGCCTTTCTGGGCTGGTTTATTTTGATTAATATTCCAATACAAAGATTGTTTAATATGTATTTGGAAGGAAAAAGAGGAGAGGAAGATCAAATAAAAAGTTAATGGATATGCGTGTAAAATGGGTGGATAATTCGTGGACGGCTGGCAGAACCGAGTGGGAGAAGAAGACATTTTTTGCAGAACCCACGTATCGTAGGATAAGGACAAGTAGAAAGTAATCCGTAATAATATTATAAATGCGAAAGTGTATGAATGTCTCTCTACTATTTTTTCACGATTCAGTAGCAAAACTGATACCGACGAAATTGACCAAAGAGTACCCTTGGAAATTAAAAAAAACTGAAAACTACGCTAACAGCTAAAATGAATAATTTGCCCCTGTGCAATTGCACTCAGGAATCAACCTATTTGCAGCGCTGCGTCACTTTTGAGTTGAACTGTGTATTGAATTTTGACAACTCTTTCTGTCTAATTCGTACTTTTTTTTAACGTATTACTTTTAAGTTCATTTGTCGTTGCCATTTACAGTACCACTGTTACAGTGAATAAAAGAGCAAAATATTGAATATGCTGATAGCGAAGATCTTTTTTGTTCTCTGTCCTTGCTTTTATATTCTATTATTGACTTTATTAGTATTATCTATGTGTCTCTGTTGCCCGTAAGTTTTATAATAGTATATTTTGATGTTTTATTAATGAAATTTCTTTAAAAATTGACTAAGATAATGATATAAAGATGACTATATGACAATGTACCTATTGATCTAATGAAGTTTAAACTTAAAAATACATAACTATTTGCACACCACTGTATGGTAGAATATGTAAGGGAAATATTATTGTTAAGGCCTATGTACCCATATTCCAGCAAATAAAATATTATGTATTTATTTATTTAAAAAAAAAATTTTTTTTTGCAAATATGTAGAACAATTTTTGCAATCGGCCTCTTGAAATTAATCATTGCAGATCTACTTGTCAGTGCTCACTTCCAGCATCTGTACCAATACGGCTCGTCTACGTCGGATGACGCGTTTGGCCAATAGTAGTGGCGTGCCGTAGGTCAGTGATCGCAGAACGCTGATTGTCCGACGGACGAATGCCGCAGTCTCTCCTCTCGACTGATATGCATGAATCGTATTTATTTAACTAATATTATAAATGCGAAAATTTGGATGGATGTATGTATGTCTGGATGTATGGATATTTGTTACTCAATCACGCCCCAACGGGTGAACGGATCTGGTTGAAATTTGGCACAGAGATAGATTATAGTCTGGAATAGCACACAGGCTACTTTTTATCCCGGAAAAGTTCCCGCGGGAACCAAAAAACCTCGATCCACGAAGAAGAAGTCGCCGGCATTAGCTAGTTTGCCTATATATTATCTTTTTTTTTGAAATAAAAAAGCAACTGCCGAGTTTCTTGCCGGTTCTTCTGCTTTCCGAATATCCTCCCGACCGAATTTTGGCTACGGCGGCCTATCTCCAGAAAGATTAGCCATCTGCGCGGAAGATATTATAGTGCACAAGTGTGTGCACATACACAGGTGCACTCTCTCTCTGTTCCTTTACTCTCATAGCCCGATGGGACGGAAAATCCGACACGACCGGAGAGAGATCTCCTCTCGACTGATATGCATGAATCGTATTTATTTGCCTATATATTTTCTTTAAAAAAAAAAAGAGCAACTGCTAAATTTCTTGCTGGTTCTTCTGCTTTCCGACTATTATGATATAGGACTACCATGTACCTACTGGGTAGTCCTATATCATAATAATGTCCTCCCGACCGAATTTTGGCCACGGCGGCCTATCTCCAGAGGGATAGCGATCTGCGCGGAAGATATTATAGACACAGTGTACTCTCTGTTTCTTTACGTGCTCTCCGAGGCACGGGGGTGAAACACAGCCAACTTCCTTACTCCGGGCTAGTACTGAGAATTGTCAGAAAAACTCAATACTTGTTGTGGCCCGACCCGGGACTCTAACCCGGGACTTCGTCGGCCGCTGTCGAATGTGCTGACCACTAGACCAACGAAGCAGTCTTATATGATAAGTGGCACACGTCATGCAACATATCAGCATCTATTACACAATATGTCATGTCCCATGCTCCTCTTTATGATTACAAAAAATCGCTTTACTTTCTTCCTAGCGTTCTATAGGTAGGTATCAAATATCCATAATTGGTGGTATCATAATCGGCGGGGCACATAGTTCGTAGAACAGATAGGCCCAAAGTGCTTGAATGGCGGCCTCGCACCGGGAAGCGCAGCGTTGGACGACCCCCCACGGGACGATATGGACGAGATGGACGGACGATCTCAAGCGTGCAGCTGGGAGCCGCTGGAAACAAGCGGCACAAGACCGTGCTCTGTGGCGATACATGCAAGAGACCTTCGTCCAGCAGTGGACGTCTATAGGTTGAGACGAGGACGACGACGATCACCCCTCATATGTAGATTATGTTGGTACCATTCTATACCGTTATACTGCTAAGTAGTAGTAGTAGTCTTTATTGCATCTTAACACATAGTACCAAATTATGCTTACAATACAGAAGACAGGAAACTGTGGTAATGCGCACTAAAGTGATTTTTTAAAGGCAACCCGAGCGTGCTAAGCTGATGACACTGGGTCTAGGAGCTCATGTGGTCGATGCACATTAAAGAAAAATAATAACTAACTAAAACTAAAATAATAACTTAAATAAAATAAAAAAAGTATAAAATATGCTAAGATATAAATCAGGTTTCCAACCTCCAGGTTGCAGCCTCCAGGCTATTCCGATGTTAATACATCTCGGTCGTACTAAGTTAAAGCTATGGCGACACATACAAGAAGAGCAATTAATGTCAGAGATTTTCATACAAATGTGTGCCCCTGTATTAAATCATGCAACTGATAACTACGGAATCTATCGGCGTTGTCTCTAAATTCACTCTGAGGTTAACAGCTGTTGACCTATGTTATCTGCTCTAGGCCAGTGTGAAATGTTTTATGGACTGATTTTCGATAGTTTTTATCTCTATACCTACTATCCATACTGAGTTTCATATAATGCTGTTTTTACCATTGATTGGTAATCATACAGTTGGGAGCTTGATACTGAATTTATTTACAGAGACGATTCGAGTCCCTCAATGTTCAAACTAGCTTTGTTTGCAAGGAATGTCAAATGTGCTTAGAATATTTCTGGTAAATTGGTAGTGAATTCACCACTACAGCCCATTAACGGCCCACTGCTGGGCACAGGCCTCCACTCTCATGAGAGAAAAGGAATTAGAGCTTAGACCCACCACGCTGCTCCAATGCGGGTTGGCGGGCTTTAACGACTATTATCAAGTTAGTGATAATAACCGGGACCGACGGCTTAACGTGCTCTCCGAGGCACGGGGGTGAAACACCGCCAACTTCCTAACTCCGGGCTATAGTACTGAGAATCTCTAGTCAGAAAAATCCAATACTTGTTTTGGCCCGACCCGGGACTCGAACCCGGGACCTCGACGGCCGCAGTCGAACATGCCACCCAGTAGACCAACGAGGCAGTTCGATATTCGATATGGTAGTGAATATCGATCACTAATAAAGTGCAATGTCCATTCGATGATTGATTGCAAAAAAGCTTCATCAATCTTTCTGCGACAATGTATTTCAGCCAATTAAATCTAGGCAGGCGCGCTCCATTTTAGGCTGCATCATCACGAGTGCCGGCCTATCTTGCGATAGTCACACTATAGCTTAGCTATAGGCTACCCACTGTATGATTGTTTAGCAATGTTTTAAGCTTTTACTCTCCATGTGGGCATTGATATCGCTTCGATATCCATAATACTATGCGCTCGTTTGATATACGAGCTTCGATGAATTATGAATTAAAATTAAATATCCCTTTAATTTAGTGCTTAATTATCTAAAGTTACAACGTGCATGGTTTTATCTGTATGTTAAAATATGATAATGAAACTAAAGCTACACTCAGTGATTATAATACGTACTTTATTGCTCTGGGATTGGTTACGAAACTATTTTCTTCGAGTCGCGTTGCAGAGAACTTGAGTAAAAGACGAACTACCTATTCTGTGGTATAAGTACTAATAGGCCTCTTACATCATCTTACATCAGGAATCAGCGTAGGGAAATAAGATTTAGGGAGTAAGGGTTCCTAATTTGATCCTTATTGCTGTGTAATTGCCCATTCCACAGGGCCCTGTGAAAAGTGCAGTGTAATAGGTAAGTTTATCATGCATTTCCATGAATTAGTGGATTATATTTAAATGGTTGTATTAGTGGACTGTATATTTTATGAATGAAGATTATTGAAATAATAGTTTTAATTACATAACAGAATTAATGTATTGTCGTTAGCCACATAGCAATTATATAACTGTAACATAACGGTATCTGAATTCTGTACACATAGGTAAGTATAACTTGATATTTTTACTAGAAAAACCATTATTATAGACTAGATGATGCCCGCGACTTCGTCCGCGTGGATTAAGTTTTTTGCTTCCCGTGGGAACTCTTAAATTTTCCGGGATAAAAAGTAGCCTGGGTCCTCCCCGGGGCTTACAACCTATTCCTGTACAAAATTTCATCAAAATTGGTTGAACAGATGGGCCGTGAAAGCGTAGCAGACAGACAGACAGAGACACTTTCGCATTTATTAGTATGGATACAGAGTCTAAAACAGAATAAAACATAAGAGTTACCTGATTTTATTTGTATTCTTAATTTATACACATAATATCATGCAACTTTAGAAAATTTATTCGTTAGCTTATCTGTAATATGATGTAAGGTATTCTAACCGTATTTAGACAAAATCTCTGAAACCCGATATAGGATTTTTATAGTGAATGGGAGTCGTAATAGCGGCGGTACATCTGATGCTACAGTCCCATTAGCCGTTAGGTTCCGTTCCCAGTACTTTATGTTTGATGGTGTCTGCCGTATAGGAACCCATAGCGTGTTCAAATTTACCCCTTAATACAAAGGATTAGATTCTATTATTGCAACGTAGTCGTACCAAAGGGTAAGGATTATGTGCGGCCCGTTGTACTGTCAGTGCTTCCCGTAAATAAATCATGCTGAAATATAATTTAAGACTAAGATATTAACTGGTATTTGTCATCGTTCTGCTGGCAACTGTTACTGTACAGTTTTACTGAGTTCCCACTTTTCATTTCATCGAATGCGTCCTCAGCTTTATTATACGACTGCCTGAAAAAAGGACTATATTGTTTTCAGGGTTCATGTATGTATGTATGTATGTGAGTTTGTATATTCCACCATAACTTCTATACGCCTGAACCGATTTTGATAAATGAGGTATCATTAGAATCCCTAGCTTATTCCGGGTGACATAGGCTAGTAAAATTTTTAATAAAAATTGATGGGGTGACCATGGTCCCACATTAAAGACTAAAGTTGAAAAAAAATATTCGAAAATAAGATTAACTATATAATCATCATCTAGAAAATGATGAATCCAAAAATATATAACACTATAGTTCAATATCCAGTGATTCACAAAAAAATATCATTTAATAAAAATGTGAATAAGATTCTAATTTAAGTAGATTAATTTAGATTGGCAGGGCAGTCGTATTTTTTAATTTTTTTAATTATGACTTGTTTTAAACGCATGCAGTTTTTCTATCTGCTGTTTATCTGAGATCAGTCGTAATAACTTAGCCAATGACCCTTCCAATTAAGGCTCCACCGCGCAATATACCGTAACGCAATACTCATCTGATTGCTTTGGCTGTTAGTGTGCTTTCCAGGCGTTTGCTTTGAGCTGTTGTATTATTTAGTGGCTTGTTTTGATTCATCATACTGCTGCATCAGTTAATTGATGCAGTATCAAGAGACTTATAATATATCTAGCTGATTGTTTTTTTGCAATTTTGTTTGTGTTTTTTGTGTTTAACGCTATTTGTTAACTGGTAACCCCGCACTTGCGAGATCAGCTAAATGCATGCCGGCTTGCCAGTAATTGGGTGTACACTGTAAAATGTTTTATATGTGTTTTGTTATTTTTATGATGTTTTTGTGTATTACCTGTTGGCAAACCATTAAATAAAATAAAATAAATAATAATAAATACTAATATTATAAATGCGAAAGTGTGTTTGTTTGTTGGTTTGTCCTTCAATCACACCGCAACGGAGCAACGGATCGAGGAGATCCCGCGGGAATAAAAAAAAAACTTAAAACACACAGACGAAGTCGCGGGCATCAGCTAGTATCAAAAATTTCTCAGTTCTGTGTCTATACTTTTTAAAAGCAATTAAATTCTTCTCATAAAGTTAACTGCCTCGTTGGTCTAGTGGTTAGCTCGTTTGACTGCGGCCGACGAGGTCCCGGGTTCGAGTCCCGGGTCGGGCCATAATTAAGTATCGGGTTTTTCGGATTAGAAATTCCCAGTACTAGCCCGGAGTTAGGAAGTTGGCGGTGTTTCACCCCCGTGCCTCGGAGAGCACGTTAAGCCGTCGGTCCCGGTTATTATGACTAACATGATAATAATAATAGTCGTTAAAGCCCGCCAACCCGCATTGGGGCAGCGTGGTGGGTCTAAGCTCTAATTCCCTCTCTCCTATGAGAGTGGAGGCCTGTGCCCAGCAGTGGGACGTTAATGGGCTGTAGTGATGATGATGATGATGATGAAATTCTTCAGTCTAAATTTTTCTGATGTTTTTTTTATTATATTTGTTTTGTTGAACAAATTATTGAATTATTCGTCATTCTTTCTAAATTCTATTGTCAAGTGACTTTTGCCTTAAATAATGGTATTTCTATACAAAACCTTCCGAATTGCATTTTTACCGCCTTCATTATAGGTAGTACGTACATACGTACATACACTTAGTGCTTCATAAGTTTATCATGACCTAAAGACTATTAAATATCGTCATCCAGAATTACTCAATGGATTAATAATTGAAATAAAATATGTCTAGCTACATAATGATTTGATTTAATAGCTGTACTTATTTCATACTAATTGGCTTAGAATTTTCTCTATATAAAAGGAATACCTTACTCGTAGAATGTTGTGTTAAACTTAGCTCTACTTCATCTACCAGAATGTGACAAAGGGATACTGCCTTGGCACTATCAGCGTCTATAGACTTGCACTTTTTCAGCAGGATGCACATTGGACAAACACAGTGATCAGAGTTCTATACAAACCTTTATTAACTTCGTTAATTAAACAACTGTTTTCTCAATCAGGTACAAGAACTTTGTTTTAGGTACCTACATAAATTTTAATAATGCCCAACCTTCACAACTCTACACTTCTAAAATATCTCGAATCTTCCTCCCTTCTCGCTATTAACAATCCACAGTCTATCCTCTCTTTTTTTTTACAAGATGCCCGCCTAGGTGCTTTATGCCAGATCATAGATCACCTTGGTGTTGCCAACATCTAGGATGCAAAGCAAGTAGTTAGGTACTAACTGGCAACTACTATACGAAACGAAAGTAACGAAAAAATGGTTATAATTACTATTAGTTAAACACGGTACAAGTTATGTAATATCCATTCAGGCATCCAGTTGTTTGTTCTTTTCAACCATTTGCCGTGAGGGTGTTGCTATTCTTTTTCCGTTGTTTAATTTCAAAGAGTCTCCTTTGTTAGGGCAAGACGTCTCGGAGAACAATACTAAATGTTTTTACAATAGCGGCACGGATCCAGCCAAACATCTGTTATTTATAAAAAAGGTCTTCCTTCTATTATGTAATAGCTTTAGCTCGTAGCCCGTGCAAGTAATTTTCTTATATCAGAGTTCAGAAAGCGACGATTTGTTGTTGAACTTTTACAGGTGTTATTTTCAAAGGCTTTCCTCCCTTGATATTTAATTTTCACACCACTCGCTCGACAATGCCTTATTACAAGACCTGTTATCTAAAGGTAAAGTACGTCATTACATTCATAAGGCTTAGCAGGGTTGTACGGAAATCCCCTATGGGTTTTAAAACTTGTAATGTGATTTGAATTTAGAAAGATCCCGCATTTGAAGAAAATTATGCCGTCTCGCTTCGACGAGTGATAGCGTCCCTCTCACTCGCATGATTTGAATTTTGCTATCTCGCTTCGATGAGTGATGGCGTCCCTTTCACTCGTTAGAGGTTGCAAAGCACGAACCATAGAGTAAAGATTATTGAAAATTCTCTCCAAAACTTATCTCCGAAATATCATATTGAGGTGTTAATGAAATTAATTATTTAATTAATTTGAAAAGTTCGAGTAACAACGATAACAGCAGTAATTTATTGAATCATTAATGAATTGAATATTGTTTTTATTATTTACTAGATAATGCCGGCGACTTCGTCCGTGTGGATTAAGGTTTTTTGATTCCTGCGGGAACCCTTTAATTTCCCGGGATAAAATCTAAAACTGTACAAAATTTCATCAAAATCGGTTGCATAGATGAGCCGTGAAAGCGTAGCAGACAGACAGACATACAGACGGACGGACAGACAGACAGAAACACTTTCGCATTTATAATATTAGTATGGAATGGATTAGCCTCGATTTATTGTCTCGCTAGGAGTGAAAAGTTGAGTATTCAACGCAAGGGTAATGCTGTCTTCGTCTTGGGCGCCCGTAAACTTTATGAACGTAAACCCCGCACCCGTAACGTAAGACATTGCATTACCCCCATGTTAAATAATCTGCTATTGCACGTTGTTATGCTCGTGCCTTTAATTTTCATAAATAAGAGCACAGAAAGCGACTTCTTGTTAAACTTTTACAGGTGTTATTTTCAAAAGGCTTTCCTCCCTTGTTATTCAATGGCTTTTTCACGTTGTCAGAAAGCGACGACTTGTGAACTATTACATTTTGTTTCATATTTGAAAAGGCTTTCCTTTTTGTTATGTGATGGGTTTTGCACGTTCTTCTGCACCGCGCAGGATCGATAGGTTCTAGTTAATATATAACAGCTGTTACTTATAAAAGGGTTTTTCTCCCTTGTTTTAATTATATAGTGGCTTTTTGACGTGGTTCTTTTGATAACGATGATCGAACATAGAATTTTAATACGAATCTAGCAGTAAGCGTGTACGTAGGTGTAAAGGTAATAAGGAGGTAGTTATGCCGGGTAAAACCCCTTGAAATCACCTCTCAGGCTATCGTGCATCGCTGCAGCAAAAACTGTATCACCGCGTCGATGCTCAAATGGGGCGAGTTTCGGGTTGGGGGTGCGGGGCGCGGGGGGTGCACCGGGAACAATGCGGCCGTATCGATCCGCCCTCGTGCCGCGTCTACTCCACTCCACTCTACTCGACACGCACGCCTCCTCGCGACCTATGCGCTCCTGGTACTTTCTTTCCTCAGCGTTCAATGATGCCTGCTGTGAGTAAGCGGCCATCTTATTTTTTTTTTAAAAAAGCAAACATGGTTTTGAGTTTAGAGTATCGAAAACTGAAACAAACCACAGCGAAAAAGTTAATTTCATTTTCTAAAAAATGATATGAAATGTGCACATTTCATACCCTGTAAATGAGTTCGAAAGTTAAACTTCCCGGCCTAGGCCAGTAAAGAATGTATGTATTTTCATTACATATCATAAGTTTGAATTTGGAATCTTTCTTCCGGAATATCTTGTTACTTGTTATAATGTTCTTTGGCCTAAATAGTTTAAATTTGGAACTCTACAGTATTACGCGTTCAGCATTCACAGCGCAAAAAAATATATTTAAAAAAAAAGGTCACTTGTTTCATTTTTTTGAAAAGCACTATACACACCTCGACCGGAGAGCATTTCTGGTCTCGTATATAGCCGTCTAACTAACACTCGACCAGAAAACGCGTACTTCCCGGTCTCGCGATGTAATGTATTATTCCTGTTCATCCATCCATCAAACTGTATTTATTTATCCAGTTCTGGACATATGCATCTTGGAGAGCGCGCTACTACAGCTTCTTCCCGGTAGAATCTGTTTTAGAAACCGAAGTAGCTTTATGTTATAAGAATCAGAAATTACCGGACTTCTGAATTAACATTATTTACTGGACGATGTAAAATTGCAAACATATTAGTGGCTATTAGGTAAGTGGGGTACATATAATAAGGAGTGCCAAACCTAAGCGGCAAGTAAATGGAGCGAAATAGTCTGTCCCTACGAGATTAGAATCTCGATAAGTGTCCGTATCAATTACATACGCGACCGGCAAACGGAGTCGAGAGCGGCCCCAAGGGAGACGGTGTCAAAACCAGCAAACTGGAGCCAACTGTGCTTTGTAATCGAAGCCTGAGAGCTAGAGTTAAGCAGCAACGTGCCTTACATCTGTAATGTTTACTAATTTCAAATAGGCACACACAATACGACATAGGCCACACATAATATTAGGACATGAAATGCAGAGTTGTGTATGTAAACTTTGTTGCATTATCGCAAAACTAACTTTGCAGCATAACATTAAGTTATTATCTAGTTATTACGCACTTGCACCGATGACATACCTTGCTTAGACAGTGTTTTATCTGTTATTTTCATTTGTACTAAACAACTATGTTACACATGGTATCAGGTGTCAGTTTTTTATGTAGGTACTCTCATTACTCGAAGAGTAACGAAACAAAGGCCCTATCTTCGGGCCCTTGCCCGAAACGATGCGATGAACGTAGTGAATCATATAATATTCATCATTTTAGTGTTCCGGGAAAGGGATGGCAATAAAGCAATGTTGGCCACAACAAGAGAAAAATATCACGTGTTTTTTAAAGAACTATTTATGGCTATTTCTAATATCTACGTAATTAAAAAAAAATTATACCAGAAACCATTAACTTTATCCGAATGTAACTAAAAATCTAGCTTTTGTAGCTTCCTTTGGAAAATATTTGTATTGAATTGTAGCCAACCGTGTTTCACTCATAATAAATAAGATTATAGAACCAAAAAGCACACATTGAAATGTCAAAGTTATTGTTTTTGTAGTATTAACAATTAATAACCGATTGTAATCAAACACCACCGACTAACAACAAACTTAATTAGTTGGTATCGGACCGTATTGGAAAGGTAGCAGCAATGGTCTAACGCTCAGAATACAGAATTTGAGGTCGAACGTAATTTTGGTCGGACCAACTTAGCCCAAGCATCCTACTGAAAATTAACTTAGCTGACTCTTCAAGTATGCCCTTCTCTTACGGCCAGATGGTATAAATATCGATGCACCACAGGTATTGTGAAGTCCCTAAAATATAAGCGATAGGGTCTGTTTAATTTAGCGTAGGTACCTTTGAGCGTGCCTTGCCAGTGAAACCTAATAATACTGGTTCCAAGCGACGTTAGCGCGTGCCGGCTAATGAGTTTTCGGTGAAAGCTGCACGCAAAGAAAATACATACAAGAAGTCTCATACATATTGCCGGCATTGGTAGAATAGTACCACGTACAACCTTGAATTTATAGTTCAATTCTTCAGCCCAATTAGTGGCAGCCTTGCATGGGCAATAGAATGCGGTATGCGAAAATTCAAAACTACGGATTTTAGTTCGTGACTTTTTATTAAGTAAGACGCGTGGTATTCGATTCCTTTTAGCTTAGGAGTTTACGAAAAATACTCGTTTATTAGTCGAGTATATTATTTCAAAGTTCAAACACTACCTTTAATTAAATAAAATATCATCCCGTTTTCTTATTATTTCTTTAAAAAGACTCGGTTATTTGGAGCCGATGACTGCTTTATTTGGAGACCCGTTTCAAAATTAAAGTTAAACTGGTCATTTTAATAATTTTTCAATCGATAATCACCAGCAATGTTAGCGTCATTTGGGAGTCAATAAAAAGCTCGATTGACATCGCGACTGCATGCGGTGTTCCCGGTAGGCACCGCATGAAGATCGTTGTGTTTGTACATTGTATTTGTATTTTAATGGCCGTCGTTTTAAAGCACAAACTCCTCGTAAAAGATATATTTTTTCGTTAAAAGGGTACTAAACGTAAGGTGCTTGTACTACACATTTTGATATCTTAAATCTTTCTGTGATACAAGTCTTAATATTATTACCTTTTGCCCTCTATTTTAGGTCGTGTTTGTTTAACCTTTTTTTTATATGTTATGCCGTGTCGAAAAACTTTCATCCAAAAAAAAAAATCCTGCACTAAAAATATTTTAAGTTTATCGCTCAAGCGGAGTTTTTAGGGTGATTTATATCCAATCTATCACAACGATCGCTTCGGCGCTACGTGCGTTAACGCTCTATCGATGAGTGACAGCCATCCTAAAACTATTTCTGTTTTTTGTCCAACCCTCGGTGTAGGTCTCTTTTTATTTGTGTTGATTGATACAGTTAAGGGTGCTTTTTTTCATTGGAACTAATATTACAGATTGACAGTCACCTAAATTGATTATGTTATACGCGTACACATGTACTAACTCATGTTTATCGTCTCTGATCGTGACACGTGGAATTCCGTTCCCATTAACCACAAGCACAAATGATCCGGTATCGTGCAATGAATCATGGCTTCATGAGAGAACGAATACCTTCTCAGTGTTTAGTGTTTGCCTTAGATAACAACCAAATACAATAGCCGCATCTGCATTCAACTCTTTCCCTATTCGAGTGCGTACATAGCTAAATAACTGGTGTCTGGTTAAGTGCGTATCAGAACACGCATAAGGTAGAGTTCCGTAGGCATTGATAATTGCTAAAAACTTTGGCGGTCAATACGGTAGCTTTTTCTGTAACATGACTGAGAAACCTCATGAATCATGATGATTTTCATTTCAAACACCTATTCAACGTGTTATCATGCTAGGAGTGAAGCATTTTTTTCCGACTTTATATAGATACATAAATGCTTTATTGCCACACAAAACATTATAATAAATAATAAAGTTAGCAAGCAAAAATAAATAACCAGTGCGCAAAGGATCTCTTATCACTAAAAGTGATCTCCTCGTGACAACCTTAATAGTTAATACATATAATATACTACATTAACTATCATCATTATCATCATTTATTTATACAATACATTTGAATATAATATATATAAATATTTTAGACCTACATAACAGATAGTAAACAAATACATAAATAATTTATATCATATTAGTTTTCATGTAGCATTTTGTTATATAGACAGGCTACATGAACCTAGAGTCAAACAAAATATCACATTTTTTTCATAATTTACTTAAATCCGTATCTGTATGTAACAGGTTAGATTAAATGTGCCGTGCTAAATTAAAATGTTTAAAGTAGTTAGTTTATTTTAAAAATGACTGTCACACACAGACAAGCAGCAGGGCGACCGGCTAAAAATGACAGCTACAGTGTAACGATCGCAATTACCTCTTATTGGTTAATACTCTTCCACTATTGGATAAAATTCATTGACGCAACAAGAATGACGTCCTCCGTGGCGTAGTGTGTAGCGCTGTTGTCTTAACGTGCGGAGGTCCCGGGTTAGATCCCCGGCAGGGTCAATTTTGGAATTTATAATTTCTGAATTTTCCCTGGTCTGGCCTGGTGGGAGGCTTCGGCCGTGGCTAGTTACCACCCTACCGGCAAAGACGGGCCGCCAAGCGATTTAGCGTTCCGGTACGATGCCGAGTAGAAACCAAATAGGGGTATGGGTTTAATATACCTAACTGCCATGCCCCTAACAGGTTAGCCCGCTACCATCTTACACTGCATCATCACTTACCATCAGGTGAGATCGCAGTTAAGGGCTAACTTGTAGTGGATAACAAAAAAAAAAATAATCACAACAATTGATACTGTAACAATGATTGTTACAGAAGTTAAGCATCGCACTACACATAGATGGACTTGACGTAATTATAAGGGATCGTTTTACTACAGAACTCTAAAAAAACTCTTTCAATTAGCGCTCCGCGAGCCGCCTCGGTGTTTGTCATTTCAATTTTGAAACGTACTCTAAACTCTTTGACGGGGCCAAAGTTAACATGCCAGGCATGCCGCGGGTGAGTGAGCCCCCAGCGTAGCTCCTCTCTTTCCCGTGTGTTCAATTTTCAACCCTTTGTGTAATCCCACTTGATTGATAAGCTTAGACGATGGCGGAATGTGAGGACAATTTGAGTTCGAATTCCTTTTCAAAGTTAATATTAATAAATATCGAGAGTTTATACCCTCGACACGTTTAAGTTATTTGTCCTTGCTCTTGAAATGTTTCTCAGTCACTCGAAACAATATTTTTAACATATCAACGAATCCATTGAACTTCAACTATGAAACGAATCGATGCGTGATTTACTGACTGTAATGACTTTGTTTTAGTTGTTTATCATAAAGCTTAGGCGATGGCGGAATGTGAGGACAATTTGAGTTCGAATTCCTTTTCAAAGTTAATATTAATAAATATCGAGAGTTTATGTCCTCCCTCGACACGTTTAAATTATTTGTCCTTGCTCTTGAAATGTTTCTCAGTCACTTGGAACAATATTTTTAACATATCAACGAATCCAGTGAACTTCGACTATGAAACGAATCGATGCGTGATTTACTTACTGTAATGACTTTGTTTTAGTTGTTTATCATAAAGCTTAGGCGATGGCGGAATGTGAGGACAATTTGAGTTCGAATTCCTTTTCAAAGTTAATATTAATAAATATCGAGAGTTTATGCCCTCCCTCGACACGTTTAAATTATTTGTCCTTGCTCTTGAAATGTTTCTCAGTCACTCGAAACAATATTTTTAACATATCAACGAATCCATTGAACTTCAACTATGAAACGAATCGATGCGTGATTTACTGACTGTAATGACTTTGTTTTAGTTGTTTATCATAAAGCTTAGGCGATGGCGGAATGTGAGGACAATTTGAGTTCGAATTCCTTTTCAAAGTTAATATTAATAAATATCGAGAGTTTATGCCCTCCCTCGACACGTTTAAATTATTTGTCCTTGCTCTTGAAATGTTTCTCAGTCACTCGAAACAATATTTTTAACATATCAACGAATCCATTGAACTTCAACAATGAAACGAATCGATGCGTGATTTACTTACTGTAATGACTTTGTTTTAGTTGTTTATCTTATCATTATTTACCTTCTTTATTACCTTTACCCGGATATTTGTCATTGTAACCAGCAATCGGTTTTTAAACTTAAGTTTAACAATCAAAGCTATACTTACTGTTATTTTTTGGCTTCAATCTGCAAAGTTTCGATTCCACTTGCCACTTTTTCATCTCTACTTACTTAAAATTTGAGGAGGTATATATTGTAGATTCTTATTTTTTTATTTTACCGTTGTTTATGTACTGTTGTTCAAATTATTCCATTTTGGAATGGTGCAGTACAATATTAGCTACATATCCCGTACCCGCCCTGAACAGCCAGGTTTTTTTACTCTTGCGGATCGTTTGTCCAATAGTGAACTTGCCTCTCTGTCACCAGATGACAGATTGATTTCGGATTGATCAGTCATTTGACGACCTCCCTAGCGCAGTGTTGAGCGCTGTTGTCTTAACGTGGAAGGTCCCGGGTACAATTCCCGGCAGGGTCAATTTTGGAATTTAAAATTTCTGAATTTTCTCTGGTCTGGTCTGGTGGGACGCTTCGGTCGTGGCTAGTTACCACCCAGTGGTGTGCAGTTCGTAGAGGCATAAAAGCATTGCTTACCCAAGAGGAAATACGTCAATGTTCATTTTTTACCAAGATAGTCGGTAATTAGGTATTCGGACTTACCGATGCCTACCCTAGCTTCAAGCCCTGTGCACGCCACTGTTACCACCCTACCGGCAAAGACGCATCGCCTAGCGATATAGCGTTCCGATACGGTGCCATATAACTGCCATACTCCTAACAGGTTGCATCTTCACTTAACATCAGATGAGATCGCAGTCGATGGCTAACTTATAGTGGAATAAAAAAAACCTTACAGGTCATAGCAATTATTACTAAGATGAGGGTATGCCATCGCTACTGACTTGCACTACAGTGAGGCATCCGGGCCATTCCGCTCAATTAGCCACGGGCTCGCCTGCTTCTCTCCGCTCCGCAGATGCGTAGTCGGCCGCTTTGATTGAACTTTGATTACTCCAATCCCGTCCGGATCGCGTATTGGTGTTAAATAGACGCGAGCTGACGGCCGTCCTTGCGATTGATGTCCTTTTTTATACGACTGCCTGATAAAAGGAGTATTTTGTTTTCAGGGTTCATGTATGTATGTAATTATGTATGTATGTATGTATGTATGCACTTGCACTACAGTGAGGCATCCGGGCCATTGCGCTCAATTAGCCACGGGCTCGCCTGCTCCTCTCCGCTCCGCAGATGCGTAGTCGGCCGCTTTGATTGAACTTTGAGTACTCCAATCCCGTCCGGATCGCGTATTGGTGTTAAATAGACGCGAGCTGACGGCCGTCCTTGCGATTGATGTCCTTTTTTATACGACTGCCTGAAAAGAGGAGTATATTGCTTTCAGGGTTTATGTATGTATGTAATTATGTATGTATGTATGTATGCACTTGCATTACAGTGAGGCATCCGGGCCATTCTGCTCAATTAGCCACGGGCTCGCTTGCTCCTCTCCGCTCCGCAGATGCGTAGTCGGCCGCTTTGATTGAACTTTGATTACTCCAATCCCGTCCGGATCGCGTATTGGTGTTAAATAGACGCGAGCTGACGGCCGTCCTTGCGATTGATGTCCTTTTTTATGCGACTGCCTGAAAAGAGGAGTATATTGCTTTCAGGGTTTATGTATGTATGTAATTATGTATGTATGTATGTATGTATGTATGCACTTGCATTACAGTGAGGCATCCGGGCCATTCTGCTCAATTAGCCACGGGCTCGCCTGCTCCTCTCCGCTCCGCAGATGCGTAGTCGGCCGCTTTGATTGAACTTTGATTACTCCAATCCCGTCCGGATCGCGTATTGGTGTTAAATAGACGCGAGCTGACGGCCGTCCTTGCGATTGATGTCCTTTTTTATACGACTGCCTGAAAAAAGGAGTATATTGTTTTCAGGGTTCATGTAATTATGTAGGTATGTGAGTTTGTATATTCCACCATAACTTCTATACGCCTGAACCGATTTTGATAAATGAGGTATGGTCCCGCATTAAAAACTAAATTAGAAAAAAAATCGAAAATAAGATTTACTATATTATCATCATCTAGAAAATGATGAGTAGATTCCAAAAATATATAACACTACAGTTCAATATCCAGTGATTCACAAAAAAATATCATTTAATAAAATGTGAATAAGATTCTAATTTAACTAGATTAATTTAGGTTTTTTTGTTAATTTTTTGGCAGGGGAGTCGTGTTTTTTTTTATTATTATTTTACTTGTATCCATTTTAGCCGCATTGTTGATATTGGTGGTTCATATTGGTCACCTTTTCGTTTTATTGACTTCGTTAACGTTGAGTTTAATTGGTATTGAAAATAATTGTTCTTTAAAATTTTACTTTTTTTGGTTACACGATCACTATTAATCTAAGGCACGTCGGCTTCACGTTAAAGTATTTATTGTAATCTGCACATTTGTATTATCAATCCCGATATTTGTTGAACGTGTAGTCTAGTGTATTGACTGATTTTAATATTTAACTGTTTAATTGAATTCTATATTTCTAGATTTATGTATTACGTGATTGCAGCCCCTCGAATAATAGTGATTTAAAACATTGACCGTGTGGTCTCGTTTCAGTATTTACTCATCAGTGTATCTTCGTAAGTCTGGCTCCGTTTGTTTTCATAAAAACTTGTATTCATTAAAAAGTAGTCACTGCAAACATTTTCGTCTAATACACTGTCGTTCACACGCCAATAAAGTAGAATTTTATCGAATGCAATCGTCGCAAACTCAACGAACAACTTCGATGAAAGATGTAAAAGGAAAAGGTAAATTATTACCTGATGCCCGTAACATGGCAACAGCGTTAGGAAATTTGCTCCCGGGCCGGTCCCCCAGTGAATGGGGAAGTTAGGGAAACTTGGGTTCAACTTTCACGCCACAAGCCACTCGCAACTTTTTATAGCTCGCGAGACGTGGACTGTTGAGGGCGTAATAGGCATTCCGCGACCCGGATGCTGGATTACGGCACCATAATTGATTTTCTGTTCCCTAATTTGTTTAGTTCGTAATTAATTTAATTGCGTTGCCATTTTTGATTTATTTTTCGCAACTTTTTCATTTATAATTATTATTATTCCGCTACAAGTATTTCATATTTATTAAAATAAAAGAATATGTCCTTTGACTGAAATTAGATATCTTCAATATTTAATGTAACTTTCCCGTTCGTTTTGTCCACCTATATATATGTCACCATAAGATTGTAAAAACAGTTCGATTATAATCTAACTCGCGAAATTGCAAACTGTCGAAAGATTACAATTTATCGCATTATTTTTCGGTAGATTGTAATCTGTTAGGTATATTGACCCGATAGAACCTAAGTTCCAGGGCACTACCTTATTATTTTTGTCGAACCCTAACCTAACCTACACGAAACAGACAAGAAAACGTAAATACAATGAATATTTCAAAAATTGACACTCAGAACATTGAACGGTTTACAAATCTTTCGACGAGTTAGATTATAATCTAACGGTTTTTACAATTTTACGGTGACATATAAGATAATGACACCATAAAACAGCCATAATAAAAAATAACGTCTCGAAAATAAAACATCTCCAAATAACTATACATTAATTAGCGGAAAGACAGATTGGAAACTACATCCACTTGGATTTTTACGAATATTATAAGCTAGATAGGTAACAGATATACACTCGGCGTCAAAAAAATCGCACATCTTAAAATATTTACTTCAAACAACTTTAAACCTTATTTGAAATCAATAATGAGGGTCATGTTGGATATCATTTGAAAGGCGATGAAATGGAGAGCACGAAAACAATTCATTTAATTATTTTTCATTTATTAGAACAGCACAAAAAAAAGAAGTATATAAAACCGTAAAAATCCTTAATTAAGCCTTAATTTAAAACAGACTAATTACAGAAAAAAGAACACAAAAATGATCTTAAAACTAATCTAAAATCTAGTGTTACCCCCCCTTGCCCTGATGACGGCTTCCATACGCTCGCTCATGGATCTTACCAATTTTAAAATTTCTTCTTGAGGGATAGTATCCCATTCCTCAATAACTGCATCTTTGAGTTCCTGGAGAGTCGCAGGAGCGGGATCATGAGACCGAACCTTGCGTTTTAAATGGTCCCATAGGTGCTCAATCGGGTTCAGGTCTGGACTTCTCGCTGGCCACTGCATGACAGAGATCCCAACCTCTTGAAGGTAGTCGCGCACAATCATTGCAGTGTGAGCGCGAGCGTTGTCATGCATCAACGTGAACCCCTCGCCAACAAAACTGGCATAGGGGACCACATGTTCTTCCAGTATCTCTGTAATGTACCGGTGAGCAGTCAGCGACCCTTGCCCGCGAGCACCTCGAGCCCGGGAGACGCAAACAAGGTCGGTTTTGCCGTCGGCCGACATGCCGCCCCAGAACATACAAGAACCGCCTCCATATTCCACCGTCTCCTGGATGCAGGCTTGGGCGAAACGTTCACCCTGTCTTCTGTACACTCTTTTGCGTCTGTCGTTGCAGAAAAGGCACACTCTCGTCTCGTCTGAGAAGAGAACAGCTTTCCATTGTTCGAGGGTCCAATTGACGTGTTCACGAGCGAATTGCAAGCGGGCTCGCCGATGCTCTGCGGTCAATTTTGGACCCGTAGCAGCTCTTCGCGCCGCTATTTTCCTCTCCCCCAGTCTTCGTCTAACCGTAGACATACTCACGGTTCGGTCTGCCGCAACTCAGGAGCATTTAAGAACCGATTTCTCAAAGATGTCACTACGATGAGTCGGTCGTCACTCTCCGAGGTACAACGACGTCTACCAGACCCATGTCTTCGGACGTAGCCACCGGTCTCCAGGAAACGCTGATACACTCTTCGAACCGAAAAACGGCTCAAATTGAGTTGCCGAGCGACATCACACTGCCGCATGCCTGATTGCAGTAATGCAATCATTTGGGCGGCCTCATCAACAGTGGTATCCATCTTCAAGGGTATTTTTCTTGGGAATGAGCTTCTCGTGTGTCCACTTCGACGGTTGGATAGCGAATGATCCCGGTTGAACCTGTATTGACCCTTTTATACCTACAAAAGGTAGCGCAACTAGCGGCTGTTTTAAAGAGCAAAATTGTAAGTGTTTTCTTCTTCTTTTTTGTGCTCTTCCAGTAAAAGAAAAATAATCAATTGAATTGTTTTTGTGATGTCCATTTCGTTGCCTTTTAAATGATATCCAACGTTACCCTCAATATTGATGTCAAATAGGGTTTAAAGTTGTTTGAAGTAGATTTTACGAAAGGTGCGATTTTTTTGACGCCGAGTGTAGTTTAATTTTGCTTCTTACTTTCAACGTGTTACCAACACACTATTGCCTATTCTGTGGTATTACTTTGAATTCTGTAATATGATGCTATAAGCAGTACTTACTATACTTCTTCTTTTGTATTAAAATATTTAACTATCGCGAAAGAAAAAACAAAATCGCGTTTCTTTTTGTTAACAAATAATGATGAATTAATAACGGTGTCGACAACTTAATCATTTTAGTATTAAAGCTTTATTTCATTTAGTTTTAGAACATATTCTTAATTCTTAGTTAATATATTGGCTTTCGACAGATTAATATGTTAACGTTAATGGTTAATTATATGGCCGCTTTATTATTTCCGGTCCCGTGTAGTGACAGATGGGTATGGCTATTCATTATTAATATTGACCTAATCGTTCCTATTTAAATTTATTTATTTACCACTCCACAAGTCTACAACTATTATGAACGATTTAAAACTTTAGTTGAGTAATGACTAATGAGATATTTAAAGTTGATCTATAGGTATTTGATGCAATTCATATTTTACTCTGGCGTGGGCTTATTGTTAAAAGTTCCTTGAAACCACTGAATGCTTATTTAGCATTATTTATTGATATTAAACTCGTACGTAGGTCGAAAAATATTAAGACTTACTGCCGGGTTCGATTCCCAGCATAAATATAATTTCTGAATCCGTAATTCCGATTTCGGCGAATTTATAATTTCAGTTGTGTCGATTTTCAATTGTGTGATAAAGAAATTAACAGGCAGGTAGAGTACTATGAATACTGAATGTAAATTATAGATTTAAAAGTTTAGCGCGACAGGACAAAACGTGATTCTCCTCTGGCACAAATGGATAGAATGTCGCGTAAGAAAGCCAGAACCTCCTCTAACTATATTTCGTTCTTCTTCTCTACTTTGCTTGCTCGGGCAGTAACTGTCGACACATTTTTAAAGTCGGTCAAAAGTTAATAGGTAGCTATAGCTAATGTAAGTTTTGTTATCCATCTGTTGATTCGTAGAAGAGAGCCCGTGTCGCCGGCGGGGGCTATTTTTACTTTTACGGGTTCGTTCCCGGTCCCTCCTCCCCCCTTCTCCCCCCTCCTCCCCCCTGCTCTACTGCGCCCTGGCCCTTCAACCCTGCCCTGCCCGTACATTGTGGCGACCGACGGGTCTCACGTCACGTAGGATGCCGTATTATATTGAATTGGGATCGCTACTCATAAAATGCACCTACCTTTGAGGATATTGCTGGCCCTAGTCGCCAATAAGATCTAGTTTTACAAGCATATGAGATGAATATTATAAAAGAATATCAAACTGAGTTTGTTGTGGACTTCTTCTCAGACAAAAGCGCGTTTGGAACTCTGCCTTGGAAGTTTGGAAGCCCTAATTGTAATATTGACTTTCATAAGGTGTTGAATGTTACCCAGTTTGAATAAGTTAAGTTTGAGTTTTTCGAGTCGAGTTTTCGAATTAAATGGTTAAGGTAACACTAGCTAGCGCGTCCCTGCTTCGCTCGGCTGAATTTTTTTGAACGTGCACCGACGTCATGAAAGGAAGGATGTGTTCAGTGAAATCACCTAACCCAAATAAATATTAAAAATCTCGTTCACAATCAAGTAACGAAAAGCTAAATTAAAACTGTGTGTAGTCCTTATTCCAAACATCGAATTGCGCTAAGTACTGCAGTCCGTCAAGAATTCATCGTCAATAATTATTAATATACTTAATTAATTAATATTGAAGATGCGAAATGTTACGATTGATAATGCTTTTTTTGCTATCAACTCGCCCTTAACGGTGTACCAACGTTGGTGGAGAACGTTCGTAATGTCTACACGTGCCCTTTTTTACACAACAAGAGGAGTTGAATAATTCAACATGTGCGAGTCCACCGCGAGAGTTCCGTGTAACGATTATTTGTTCCGACATTTATTAATATTATTAATAACGTAGGTACCTACTAGGTACTCGTAAGTCGTAAGTGCTTTTTTGAGACTCTTTATTTAATTTTTTATCCAGTTTTTCCGCCTAAATGAGTTGCCAAAGACATTTATTAATATTATTAATAACGTAAGTTCTCGTAAGTGGCGTGTCCAGAAGTTTTCGTAAGACCTTTTATATTTTTTTTTTATTCAGTTTTTCCGCCTGAATGAGTTGCTACTTGCTGCAAAGAAATGTGTTTTTAAACTGACAAAGACATTTATTCATATTATTAATAACGTAGGTTCTCATACGTGGCGTGCCCAGAAGCATTGGTGCGTCTCTTTATTTAATTTTTTATCATGTTTTCCTCGTAAATGGGTTCTTAAAGGATAACGGATTTGCGTGAAAACCGTTTGAAAGCATTCCATAGCCGCTGTAGTAAACTCATCCAAGTGGATTTGGGTTTTTCATAAATCCTGGGCGAATTATTCTTTTTCCTATGGTAATGATAAAAAGTAGCGAGGTGTGAAAAGGTAAGAAATGGACACAGGCAAAGAGATTTATAATGAACAAGTCACTTATGAGGTGATAACTTCGCATCTTCGTCCGCGTGAATTTAATTGACTCTGATTTTCCGAGATAAAAACTCCGCGTGAATTTAATGGTATCTGATTTTCCGAGATAAAAACTACACAGGCTTATGTGTGTCAGTCCCCGGGACGAGAGCGATCTCTGTACCCGTCGAAATTAGCATCGGGACGTGAAAAGGAAACAGAGACGCACACTTCTGCATTTAAGTATAACATTAGTATGACTGAGGGACGAGTGGCCTAGTTGTGACAACGCATCCGAATTTGGAGGTTCAAATTTGGCTTTTTTATTTCCTCCGTACCTCGAAGAGCACGTTAAGCCGTCGTTACCGTTTATTATCACTAAGATCTTATAATAATCGTTACAAAAACGAGAGTTTTTTGTATGGTGTACAATATTTTACTTAACTTTAGTCGACTCGTATACGCGGAAGGACGTGGGAGCCCACCGCATTATTATCCCAAGAAAAGTCCTACCATTATTTGATTAATGTAAAGGGGTCATGACTCACGACCCTCAGTAATGAGGAATGTGACGCACAGAGTTTTTTTAATTGACCGAGCTAAGCGAATGTCTCTGAGTCTACTTGAGTGAATTTGCACTTGTCCGTCCGTCCGTCCGTGCGTCTGTCAGAGCCACAGAACTCTCAATTGAAGTTGAAACTCAGAAGTTGATCTCAGAACTCTCAATTTTCTGAAAGGCAGAGCCTGAAACTTGATCAATTATTTGAATTATATCCTGTACTTGAACAAGAAATACTAAAATTAGATAAATATCATATGGAAAGGAAATTATTTAATTTTTAATGAGATTCAGTATTTTTAACAGAACTTCACAATGATGTCAATAGATGGCGCTCTGTAAAAGTTTATTCGTTTCTCCAATAACTCTTTAGCTCTTTTTGCATCTAATGTTAAAAGTTAACTATTACAATATATAGTCTTATACTAGCTGACCCGGCAAACGTTGTTTTGCCATAATATGAATTATTAAACTTGCTATTATGCTGCTCCCAAGCGGAGGAATTTGGCAAAACGGGACCCCATTGATCAGCTATCGACCAGGGTTGAAAAATATAAAATGTTATCAAAACAGGGGTCGGTGGTAGGAGGGTAAAAATTTAGGACTATAAATATATTTTTCAATTCCACACCATAAAAAATAACAAAAAAAAATTTGTCCAGAAAATAAAAAAAATGTTTTGGGGTGAACCACCCTTAACACTTAGGGGTGTAAAAATTAGTTATAAACCTATTCTCATACCTACTGAATATGCTTATGAAGTTTCATCAAAATCGGTCAAGCCGATTCGGAGGCGTATAAATGTCACCGTAATATTGTAAAAACCGTTAGATTATAATCTAACTCGGGAAATTCTAAACTGTCGAAAGATTGTAAACTGTTCAATGTTCTGAGTGTCAATTTTTGAAATATTCATTTTATTTACGTTTTCTTGTCTCTTTCTTGTAGGTTAGGTTAGGGTTCGACATAAATAAGCAAGTAGTGCCCTTATACTTAGGTCTTATCTGGTTTAAATACCTATCAGATTACAATCTACCGGAAAATAATGCGTTAAATTCTAATCTTTCGACAGTTTAGAATTTCGCGAGTTAGATTATAATCTAACGGTTTTTACAATCTTACGCTGACAAACACTAAAACTGACACAAGAATTTTATATATTAGATGGATACCGCGAGGTCTCAGTTCGGGGCGAACCACTAGTTAGCATCAGCATGGACAGTAGCTATGGGTAGTTATGGCGAGTGCACGAGTGTGGGGTGTAATCGTAATGGACAATTATTTCGGCAGTCGGCGCTCTCACGCGTGGCTCGTGCGTGCGCGCTATTATTACAAGATGCGTGTGTCAGCCATGTGGCCGCCG
The DNA here is from genome assembly GCA_964035005.1 of Erebia palarica. Lineage (NCBI taxonomy): Eukaryota > Metazoa > Arthropoda > Insecta > Lepidoptera > Nymphalidae > Erebia > Erebia palarica. The sequence continues at coordinate 34,481,563 of OZ035989.1, read as the reverse complement.
GGCAAGGTATGGGAGGTAGCGGTTTACTGAACGAATTTTTTTTTTTTTCAAAACACTTGCTCGAAAAATGCACTTACAGAGGCAATAAACAGGGCTTGTAAGTTAAATTTACTGCCTGTGTGCAGTAAATTTGCAGTTTTTTTTAATTTGTTTAAGTCCACGTTACTTCAAAATAAAAAGTTTTCTTGCGAGAAGGTTCATAATGATGTTGACGTTGTATGTAGAAAACTTAAAAAATAATGACATTTAGATGTGAATTGATGGAATTAATTCATAAAATAGAAAAATTGTAATTAATATAATTAATTAGAATTGTTTTAAGTTCATAAATTGAAAAAGTTAAGACTGAATAGTCCAGGTTGGGAGCTAGAACTGGAACCTAGAGCTATGAGTCTAATTAAAAAAAAAACGCAATTACAACAACGCATCTATTCTAAATTATTAATAAATATGAGTGTAGATGTAGTAGATGTGATGTGGAATCATAAAATTAATACAACAATTAGGTAGGTACAATTAGCCGCCAAAAATCTCGAAATAAGTAGGTATGGGCGTGGAAAACCATTTTCTAGTGAGTACCTAGTGCCTACCGACTCTACTTACTGTACTACTCGATTTTTATTTTCAAGTTTTCTCATAAATGTATTGAAAAATATCATATGACACACGGGTGTTAAGGTTTCTAAATACTCGTGACGATGGTCAGCCCTCGACTGGCGACATCGGGCTGACATTAGTCAAATCGTATGTAAAAACCTACTTATCGCTCTTATATCACAAACTACTATTAACTTCCTTGATAAGTCAGCCCTGGACAGCTTGACGGTACACTCTTAGATGAAAGCGAAATAATGGTAGATTTAATAAATCCGAACTCCAATCGGCATTGCCGGTAAAGTGATAAATTAGTATACTTATACACATTCGAGGTGAATTAGCTCTGGATTAATTATCAAATTAAGTCTGCGGAGTCGGTTACTAGCTACTGCCAAGCACTTTCAAAAGTTATTGTGTGATAAAAAATGGGTTTAAGATTTACGTGGGGGCAGTGGGTCTGGATATTCAGACAACAAATAAACGCTTTTTCGGTAAAATTAAGTAATCTTACCTACGTAACCTTACTCAAGAATCATGAGGAATTCCTTTTTTGCATTAGTAAGTTTCAAACAGCGCTTATTGGTCATTATTTACTTTTCATCTTTATAAGCAGCACTCAAATACCAAGTAGAAGAATTCTTGGATTGTGCAATTTAAAAAAAAAATTATTCCCACAAACTTATCTGACTCCGGGACAGCGTCTCTCGTAGATGTTAAAAATAAAATAACAAAAACTAAACAGGCATAAAAATTAGTTCCAATTTTGGCCACCGGGCTAGATAACGATTTGACGACCTCCGTGGCGCAGTGTGTAGCGCTGTTGTCTTATCGTGCAGAGGTCCCGGGTTCGATCCCCGGCAGGGTCAATTTGGGAATTTATAATTTATTAATTTTCCCTGGTCTGGCCGTGGCTAGTTACCAAGCCTACCGGCAATGACGTGCCGCCAAGCGATTTAGCGTTCCGGATGCCGTGTAAAAACCGAATAGGGGTATGGGTTTAATATAGGTAATTGCCATGCACCTAACAGGTTAGCCCGCTACCATCTTAGACTGCATCATCACTTACCATCATCGATCTGTGAGATCGGGGTCAAGGGCTAAAAGGCCTATTACATTGCACTTTTCACAGGGACCCTTACACTTGAATCAGTGTAGTGTAATAACATTTAGGGAGAAAGGGTCCCTAAATAGGTCCTTATTGCTTTTATAATAAGCGACGCTCTAACTAGCGGCCACAGGGCCCTGTAAAAAGTGCAGTGTAATAGGCCTATTATTTGTAGTGGATAAAAAAAAAAAAGTTAGTGGGTATATTATGACACGCTGTATCCTTAATCCTTGCGCCGGGCTTGGCAGGTCGATAAGGCCATGTGTGCAGCCTCCGCGGGAGACCGCCCCCCCTCGCCGACTATTTTCATTTCATCTCAGATCACTCGCATTGTACTAACCTGACCTTTATTGTACGAATAGTAGCTTCTATTATCCTCACTCCAAATATGTTCCAATAAGGGAAGGATAAACTTTTTTTTTTAATTATACGACTGCCTGAAAAAAGGAGTATATTGTTTTCAGGGTTCATCTATGTATGTATGTGAGTTTGTATATTCCACCATAACTTCTATATGCTTGAACTGATTTTGATAAATGAGGTATCGTTAGAATCTCTAGCTTATTCCGGGTGACATAGGCTAGTAATTTTTTTTTAATTGATGGGGTGACAATGGTCCCGCATTAAAGACTAAATTTGAAAAAAAAAAAACGAAAATAAGATTAACTATATAATCATCATCTAGAAAATGATGAGTAGATTCCAAAAATGTATAACACTATAGTTCAATATCCAGGGATTCACAAAAAAATATCATTTAATAAAAATGTGAATAAGATTCTAATTTAACTAGATTAATTTAGATTTTTAACTTTTTAGGTCATTTTTTGGCAGGGCAGTCGTGTTTTTTAATTATTTTAATTATGATTTGTTTGCAAGATAGGCTTGCGCTTGACGTAAATCATACTTAGTGCAAAGCAACGATGAGGTCTAGATTGGAACTTGGAACTCGCTTGACTTTAAAGTTATACTTGGCAGGAAAAACGCGCACTGGGGAGGGTTTACCACACCTTAATTGGATCAGAGGTGAAAAAAGACGGAAAGAAACCGGTAAAGAAAATTTGATATCTATTAGAAAAAAATACAACACACAAAATTGGAATGCAAACTTTCCCCTATACCTTTCCCGGAAGGTTCACTCTTAACTTAAAGCTTTGATATTTTAATGGTGCTTATATTTTTTTCCTTCATTTAAGTACTTAATTCAGAGACTATACAGTATACAAGGTATAATGTAAGTTTCGTATTACCAGCTTTTTTTAATATTCATCTTTTTTTGCCTCAAATTTCAAATTAACTACACTTCCTACAGCCCACTCTATTCTCATCCTGATCGATAACACCCAATAAACTCGTTCTTGTTATGAGCTTAACAAATTCTAGTGCCATACCAAAACTAGTTCCAGTTTATAGAATTAAAGCGTGGGAATGTATAAGTATTAATTGTAGACGTTGCGAATTCATTCAAATTAATTACACTCACTGACATAAGTATTATGCGTGCTAGGTATATGTAAATGATTTTGACTCATTTCCTTGTATTCTTTTAGACGTGGAGACTTTTGCTGTAAGATGTTTGTGAATATTTACTATGCTTCTTTGCTGTTCAGCTCCCCGATTGTGTGAGGAAATCATAATCGTAATCGTCTGTCAAACGGATAATTCGACCTGTTTATGGAGTTCATAGATGCCTGCGCCTCAAAAAGCATGTGTGAACTCCTTGAATAGTTCGAGTAGTACATTTTAAGCTGTCAAATAATTACGGTTTGGTTAGACAATTAGCCAATCGTAATCATTTGATAGTTCATATGCTCGAACCGTTAAAGGAGATCATACATGCTTTTTGACGTGCAGGCATCTATGAACTCCTTAAACGTGTCGGTTTATACGTTTGACAGAGGATTACGATAACGATTTCCTTACACAATCGGGGGGCTTGTTTCAATATTATGAATTATTTTTAGGTGTGGACGTTCTCGATTACTGTACAGTTAGTAGTCGCCTCAGCATCGCCACGATTCCCTCAAATCACGACCGCGCCGGTATATCGATCGCGGGAGTTAGTAAATCTAATAAGTTTTTTGTCGGACGCGAAACGAATGAGGTAAAACGTGTTTGAAATAGACAGGGGATTAAGTATCCCCTCGCGATCGCACGAGGGGGAGAAGTAGTGTGAGAGTGCCGCTATAGGGTTATACGTAGTTGTGTACTGAGTGCGTGCTTCGGGCATAGTCGCAGGGATCAATTCCACGCGGATCGATTTCTTTTGTGGAGGAAAACGAAGTCTGAGGAGGCGAGCATTGAGCAAACAGTGGTGGCAAACACGCCAGGTACGGAACATACAAACAGCTGGCCGCATTGTGTGCCCGGGCCGAGTACCTCCCGTACCCGGTCTGGTCGGAGGCAACCGGAGCGGCAACGTCGCGTTGCCCGACATTGAGTTGTAAGACTCGGCGAAGAAGTTACAGCGGAAGTATGTATTCGTACAGTGGGTCAACGCCCATACGAATGACGCCGCCCAGACGTGTATAGTCTGACAAACTAGCTGACCCGGTGACAGCGTCGCTAGTGGATATGAAAAAATAAAATCGATGATCTCCGTGGTGCAGTGTGTAGCGCTGTTGTCTTAATGTGCGGAGGTCCCGGGTTCGATCCCCGGCAGGGTCAATTTGGGAATTTATAATTTTTTAATTTCCCTGGTCTGGCCAGGTGGGAGGCTTCGGCCGTGGCTAGTTGCCACCCAAAGACGTGCCGCCAAGCGATTACGCGTTCCGGTATGATACCGTGTAGAAACCGAATAGGGGTATGGGTTTAATATAACTGCCACGCCCTTAACAGGTTAGCCCGCTACCATCTTAGACTGCATCATCACATACCATCAGGTGAGGTCGCAGTCAAGGGCTAACTTGTAGTGGATAAAAAGAAAAGGCATAAAAATGTGTTCCAATTTGGCCACCGGGTCACATAAGTTTGTGGGACTGTAACCTAATGATGTAAAACCTACATCAATCATTGTTAAAGTCTCAATTGTGTTGATTGGCTGAAGTTATGGTATCATTGCTGCGTCAATGGATTTTGGCTAATAGTGAAAGAATGGTGAGAATCAGAGGTGACTGCGATCGTTACACTGTAGCTGTAATATTTAACCAATCGCCCCCCTGATTACCATGAAACTTGTGGCTCCTAGAGGTACGTTACTCTCACCTATGGCTGAAAGATAGGAAACTGCATACTTGTATATGGTCATCAAATGGATAAATTTTTTTGTTCCAAATTCTGCCAATTTCTTCCGTCACCTCGCAGCGTTGCTAAGTCAGTGTCTAGATCAGGAATTGCGAACCAATGGCACGCGTGCCATTAATGGCACGCCACACAATATTTTGGGCACGTCAACGATCACAAAATTCATTATGCACTAATAAAAAAAAAGTGTGAAGTAGGTATTATATGACGAGCAAACACGAGTAATATAAGTTATTTGTCATCTAATCTGGAACAACAGAAGTCACACTAATTTTACTTTAATACAAATTACGCGTAAAATTGATTGCAAAATGTATTTTTTTTAGTAAATAAAGAGTTTTGAGTTGATATTAGGTATTTATTATAAGTATTTGCCCAATAATCACAAAGTCAAAATTATTTGATGGCACGTCTATGTCATTAAAAATTTCTATACAAAAAATGGCACGTTGATACATACAGGTTCGCTTACCACAGTCTAGATGCATCTGTCGAGTGACTGGTAGGAAATGTTTGTTTGTGTTTCCTTAGACTGTGGCTAAGTAGCGAAGAACTTGTTGGTTTAGGACAAACTAATATCGGTGCAGCGATTTGTGTGTCAAGCCGGCCCACGCTGCATGTGGATATGCTTATCTCGCTGGTAAGTCGCTCGTTACGAAATACCATGATATTGCCTCTCTCGGATATGTAGAGGCTGTGTGACTGAACGTACGGCAAAAGAGACAAAATTTCTGGCTGCGTTACCAATCATTTCTGGATAATAAAATGAATTATTGACCGAGCGAAGCGAAGATCTCTGCGTCTACTTGAGTGAATTTGCACTCCGTCCGTCCGTCCGTTCGTTCGTCTGTCAGAGCCTTATAACTTCTGAATTATTGGCCTAAAACCAATGGCCTCCAGCCGAATATGGCTTAAAAAGTTATAAAAATCTTTACTTCAAGGGGGCTCTCATAGAAGCAAATGCGAAGTAAAATATTTTTAAAGCGTTACCTATATAGGGTTCCGGTATATCATTTTAAGGATAATTAGGAATAGAGTACAAAAATTTATTTTTTTTAATTTTTCCCCAAAAATTGACGAAATGGGGGGCTTTCAAAGTGGAGATTTTCTAACGTCCAAAGTTGATCTCAGAACTCTCAATTTTCTGAAAGGCTGAGCCTGAAACTTGATCAATTATTTGAATTTATATCCTGTACTTGAACAGCAAATACTAAAATTAGATAAATTATAAGGAAACGAAATTAGTACATTTTCAATGAGCTTCAGTATTTTTAACAGAACTTCACATTGATGTCAATAGATGGCGCTCTGTAAAAGTTTATTCGTTTTTGCTTACAAATAATAGTACGTTAGCACCATCTTACGTGGAATATAAAAAAATACCGCGATGTCTCAGTTCGGGGCGAACCACTAGGTTAGTAAGTTTCAAAATTCTAATGTCTCTATACGTTGATACTGACACAAAGTAATAAATTCTACGTATATTACGAGTTGTTTTGGTGTCCAGTAATTAGTAGGTAGTTAGGTTAAAGAAAGTAATTAAATAAATCAAAAAGAACAGGAGCTGCATCCACTACTACTATATTATTATATTTAAAAAAAAAATACTTCTATTACATTCTTAAACGACTTAGCATTATCCAAATAGAAACCAGCACTAATAAATTTCGGGACTATATTACGGGTAAATGATGACTACAGGTGTCACGATCACAATCACTTCTGCTTGGGTAACACTCTTCTATACTGATACTATAAATGCGAAAGTTTGGATGGTTTGTTACGGCAACGGCTGAACGCATGTGGATGAAAATTAGCACAGAGATAGATTATAGTCTGGAATAACACATACCTAGGCCTATATTTTTATTCCGGAAAATTAGAGTTCCCGCGAGAACCGAAAAACCTCAATCCACATAGCCGAAGTCGTGGGCATCAGCTTATTTGGAAATATGTATTTTTAAATCTTTCTGCTTGTTTGCTTATTTAGGGGAGCTCGCAAAATGTAATATGCCACAAACCCCACAGACTCATGTAAAGATAGAATCACAGGCTCACAGCTCCGTGACAAACACAATTAGAGCTTTCAGTGTCACAGTCGTTGTGTGCATTGTGCAACGAACAGACGTGTGTGATGTGCACGGTACGCCTCTGTGCACTGCAATGCGTCACGCACCGCGGCCCGGGGTAATGGAGAACTTAATGAAGTGAAACTGCTTATACTGACTGTTATCAATATCAATTAATGAATTGTGTTCTGAACGTAATACGTGAATTATTGATTGTATACGAAAGAATGATAATTGATTGTATAACTACGAAAGATGAATAGTAATTGTTACTTGTCCATTAGACAATAAGGGTCTGCTGGGCGACCGCGTATCTCTGACAGCTACAGTGTAACGATCGCAATCACCACTGATTGGATAACACTCTCCCACTATTGGACAAAATCCATTGACGCAAAAAGAATACCATAAATTCAGCCAATCACAGCAATTGATACTGTAACAATGATTGATGCAGAAGATACGCGGTCGCCCTGCTGGATCAGTCATAGCTCATAACCATTGATGTAGAATTTTAGTACCTTTCTATTTCAATGCTAATAACTCACATGAGTCTGACATGATTAGTTAGTCAATGGTCATGACTGATATTATACCAAAAAAATATTATAGAGTGGTCACTGCTATCTGTTAATTTTGTCATAACTACCAGTTATGTGACAAAAGCTATTCATTATAAGTGATAACCTTACGTACTGCTTTGTTTTAGGGGTAGGGATGTTAGTTTAAACTTTGCAAATAATTATTTATTTTTATTATTTTTGTACAAAATATTGTCTGAAAACTAATTTTAAAAAAGTGGACAAAGGTAAAGCTTATCTCTTAAAAGAAATCTCTTCCAGCCTTCCTTGAAATTGTTAAGTAGTACAGGTACAAAAATAAAATATTTTATTGGAATTTAAAAAAAAATGTGGATATGGGAACATTTTCTAATCTATAAAGATGTACGTCCTTGTTAAAGGTTTTATTTCAAAGCAGCGTGTCCCGTGTCCTTAGATTACGTGGTGATCATGCCATGCCAGCTGCAGAAATTCAAAGAAAATCAACTTGAGCTTAAAACACAACCTAATAATAAATATTTTCATTTGAGAAAAAGCACCGGGTTTCCAGCTGATTCTTCTTGGTAAGTAGATTTGGTAGAGTGGTAGATTCACTCGACGATTCAAAAGCACTTTTAACATAAGTTTATTTGAATAAAAAAATACGAGTTTGAGTTTGAAGTTTAATTTTGAAGGAACTTGAATAGTTTTCGCGGAATATTAAAATAATAATTGGTTATTATATCCTCGCTAGCGCTAGCACCCTTCGTGCAGCGGAACACGCAACGCATCGGACTCTCTGAAAAATGGAAACTTAATGAACTGACTGCGATATTGCACTAATTAAGTTGTAATACTACGTAATTAAGTGCAATTATCGTATTGGGCCGTAATAGGCGGATATCGGCTTCCGCAGTCTTGACGAGTAATTAAATTTTTTGAAGTTCTGGTGGTAGCGGTAATTCCTTTGTAAATAAAAGAAGTGAGATTCTATATCTATAGATATTTTAGGAAGGACTAGCTTTTGCCCGCAGCTTCGCTTACGTTAAATTCGATTTTCATACAAATTTCAAACTATATTATCCCTTTAGGGGTTGAATTTTCAAAAATCCTTTCTTTGCGAATGGTCTACATTATAAAAGCTACCTGTATGCCAAATTTCAACCCGATCTGTCCAGTGGTCTGTGCGTTGGTAGATCAGTCAGTCAGCACCTTTTCCTTTTATGTATTTAGATATCTTCTTATCTTTTGGAGCTTGGAGCCCTGGATCAATACTCAATACTCAATATCATTTATTCACACTACACTTATAGACGTTAAAAATTACTTACTTATAAAATATGATGGTGATAATCGTTTGCGGTATCTTAAAATTAAAGCTATGAGGATCGAAAAAACTGATCTGCCAAGATATTTGAAGTAACTACGATATAAGAAAATAATTAAGAACATTATTTAGAGTAATCTTTATAAGTTTATAGCAACTCGTACCACAATTAGCGTCTCTAGAATCTAGATTTAAGTCACACTCCAAGCGTTAGCCTTACAAAGATTTAAACAAAGCTTTAGATTAGAGATATTATTAACAAGTCATAATTTTAAAAAAAAAACACGACTGCCCTGCCATAAAACGAACTAAAAAGTAAAAAACCTTAATTAATCTAGTTAAATAGAATCTTATTCACATTTTTATTAAATTATATTTTTTTGTAAATCACTGGATATTGAACTATAGTGTTATATATTTTTGGAATCTACTCATCATTTTCTAGATGATGATTATATAGTTAATCTTATTTGCGAATTATTTTTTTTCAACTTTAGTCTTTAATGCGGGACTATGGTCACCTCATTAATTTTTTTAAATTTTACTAGCCACGGAATAAGCTAAGGATTCTAACGATACCTCATTTATCAAAATCCGTTCAGGCGTATAGAAGTTATGGTGGAATATACAAACTCACATACATACATACATGAACCCTGAAAACAAGGCTTTTTTTAAGGCAGTCGTATAATAAAAAAAGATTCAGTACCGTGGCATAATTAGCCAACGTCAGAAATCAGAATATCGCTGTAAGGACTCATGTTTATAGCAGTCAACAATGGGGTTTCAGTGAGGGAAATTCGCGGTATGCACAAAGATAACAAACGAACTAGAATGCCGTATGTTTGTACGACGCGTCGGGGGAATGGGACACGTGATGAACTGAAAGTGACGATATCAATTGGTGTATTAGTCAAATCAAATCAAATTAATATATTTGTCAATACATTAAGTACGTGAGATGTTAGTTTTACAGAAGGTATCATATATTCATTATTTTCATATATTATTTAGACACCATACATACATTAGTGGAATTATCGGCCGTGTTGAATGGACGTGGATTTGCGAAATCGTGTCTGGCTGTTGTCAGTTGCAGACACTGATAGAAACATTTGAGTGAACCAAACACCACCACCACTACAGCCCATTAACGTCCCACTGCTGGGCACAGGCCTCCAATCTCATAGGAGAGGGGGAAGTAGAGCTTACACCCACCACGCTGCTCCAATGCGGGTTGGTGGGCTTTAACAATTATTATCATGTTAGTGATAATAACCGGGACCGACGACTTAACGTGCTCTTCGAGGCACGGGGGTGAAACACCGCCAACTTCCTAACGCGCCTTTGTAACTATGCGAAATTATGTGCGTTTTAACTTTTAAGAAATTGAATATCACTTCTTCAAACGATGAAGGAAAATATCGTGAGGAAACCTGCATGCCCGAGAGTTCTTCATAATTTTATCGAAGATGTGTGAAGTCTGCTATACTGCACTTGGCCAGCGTAGTGGACTATCTATAGCCAAACCCTTCTCATTCCGAGAGGAGACTCGTGATTAGTGCTTAGCCGGCAATGAGTCGTAATGATGATGATGAAAGAGTTGTAAAAAATTTCAAACTACGTTGTGTACGTAGACTCACTACTAGTGACGTATTAGACTCCAGCTGTTCCTTTAATGCAATAAGATTTGCTAAATATCAGAAAGTTTCAGGTAATTGGGAAGCCAACTTTGTGTTGGCTATAAACTTTGTTTCGACCGGAAATTGCTAGACAGTAACGGTGAATCACATTAAAGAAACGTGACGTTCATTGATTTGTTAAGAATTATTATAAAGAAGATATCGTACAAATAGTATGTGAAGCTATCATTTCTAGTACTGTCCTTGGTCTTTATCCAGACGCTATGGCTGACAATCCTGATAGAGGCACGGAACTGCCTTTAAACGTAAAAATTATGGTAAATAAACAGATAAATATTTGATGATAGATAGTGAATTTTGTGAACAGTAAATCGATTAATATTTTACAATTCTTAGTAACTACTGATTTATGTTCACTAGCTTTTAGCCGTTACATCGCTTGGCTACAGTTACAGGTGTATTTATGCAACACCAAACGCGTGTCGGGCCATGCCCGTATTTTAGGCATACAAAACTATCTTACCGATCTTTGACCATAACCGTCCCGCGTTTACAGTTACGGTGTATCGTGATACATCTATATAATAATAATAATAATAATATAATAATGTAGCCTTTATTTACTGAAAATCTACAAAATTAAATTATTTACATTCACTATTTTAACATACATCTATACGTCATACATCATTTTACATTTATATATAGTATTACTTATAACAAAACCTATTCTACTACTTAATGTCTTAGCTAATTACACTGTGATTAATTTTCAGTACGCCCTTTGGACGAAGGCCTCCTCCAGTCGTTTCCATGTGTTTCTATCTTGTGCTACTCTTTGCCAAGTTGCTCCAATCAATTTCACGAAATCATCACTCCATCTTATTCTTTGTCTTCCTCTCGATCTTTTTCCATCTCTGGGATACCATTCTGTTACTCTCTTTGCCCACCTATCTTGTTTATGCCTACAAACATGTCCGGCCCATTTCCACTTTAGTTTTCTGATTTTTCCTCGGATATCTACGGTCAATTAAAAAATGGCAATGGTTTGATACATCCATACAAATATTACAAATGCGAAAGTGTGTCCGTCTGTTTGCTACGCTTTTACGACCCACTGTTCAACAGATTTTGACGAAATTTGGTACAGGGATAGGTTGTATCCTTTTATCCCGGAAAATTAAGGAGTTCCCTCGGGAAGCGAAAAAACAGTCCACGCGGACGAAGTCGCAGGCATCATCTAATATAAATATAATATAATTACTGGGAACTCGGTATTTATGAACAAAGCGATGTTATATTTATCCGTCGATATCGATAGTTTATTGTAATTAATTTGAACAAAAAGCTATACCGACGCAATTATGTGCAATGCATCGATCGTGTGTGAAAAATATCGTCGTTATAGAATATTAATTGATGAAAAAACCATATCAATAGCTCGTATACGTTAATGACGTTGATTGCTGTGATGTATTAAAGAAAGCGTTTTGTCCGCAGGTACGTCCACTGAGCGTTCGACGTGAGCAAGCCCCGTGGGAAACAGTCCCTGACCACCGCGCACAATGGATAAGGTTACCAAACTTCCAGCACGTATGAGGATTTTCCCGTATCCGTAATCTATACTTCTATACTAAAATTATAAGTGCGAAAGTTTGGATGGATGGATGTTTGTTACTCAATCACGCCAGAACGGCTGAACGGATTTGGATATGTCACCGTAAGATTATAAACTATCGAAAGATTGAGAATCGTTCAATGTTCTGGGTGACAATTTTCGAAATATTCATTGTATTTACGTTTTCTTGTAGGTTAGGTTAGGGTTCGACATAAATAATCAGGTAGTGCCAGGGCACTTAGGTTCTATCGGGTTAATAAACCTAACAGATTACAATTTAACGAAAAATAATACGTTAAATTGTAATCTTTCCACAGTTTGCAATTTCGCGAGTTAGATTATAATCTAACGGTTTTTAAAATCTTACGGTGACAGATACACTGAGATAGATTAAAGTCTGAAATAGGACATAATAGAACTTTTTATCCCGGAAGTTTTTAAATTATTACCACGGGAACCAAAAAACCTCAATCCGCTTGGATGAATTCGCGGGCATCAGCTAATTTAACCTATATATTTTTACCTCATCTTAATTAATCTGAGACCTCATTATACCAATTTATTTATGTTAATTAAATTCATTTTTCTTAATTATTATGGGTCAGTATCTTAGGATTAGCCAAGCGACTACAGTCACGTTTTTTTGCAGAAGCTAGCTGTCATGTTATGAACCTACAATGTCAGTGTCAATTTCCACTGCGCAAGAAATGCGCAGTGGAAACTTGGCTTTTTTGTAGATGTAGCTTTTTAAGCTCATCTCTCCAAAACGTTATGTATCCCTGATCCCGTACTCTGTGAAGTATAGTGACTATAAGTGACTTCTTGAAAAAAACGATTACCTCTGCCTATTTTAAAAATGTGTTAATTGGAATATTTAGTCTTTTTACATGAGAATTTATTCCAAGTATCATTTTATTTTAACTTAAGTTATTCTTGATTTCCAATGGACTTATCCCATAAAGTGTCTTCGCCTGGCAGCCCTACAGTGGGGTTACCTCAGTGACCTGCTCTAGCGAGCGGAGAGTGCTGAGGTTTACCCTGTTTATCAACTAACTGCATATCTATAGGTATCTATGTATGTAGATATGATCCCTACGTAGCTTACTGCCTCGAATCTAAAATAACGTTTTTAAGTATTTTAAAAAATTGTTTATTTTACCCTTTAGTTTAGTTTTAGTTTAGTTTACCCTTGAATTTATTCCAAGGGTAACAGAGACCCTGAAATCCGTTTATTATTATTATTTATTTTAACACTACAAGTTAACCCTTGACTGGTATCTCACATGACGGTAAGAGATGTAAGTTGGTAGCGGACTAACCTGTTGGCAGTTATAATTAAAAATCCCAACCCTTATCGGTTTCAATACGACATAGTACGGGAACTTTAAATCGCTTGTCTAGTGTGGAGATCATGATAATAATAACATTAAGTAACGAAATAAATACACCTACCTAGAAAAAGGTAATCCTCTCCTTCAAAAGTAAACATTACATAGCTACGGTATTGAACTGTTTACCTGCTATTTTTTGCTGATATTTTTAACTGCACTTATTAAACCTACAATAAGCAATTCTATCTTGCTTGAAAGGCCATCTGAATGTATTTCACATCTGTGCAACAGCCCACAGATGTTGAAATATTTTAACAGTGCGTTAATTAACACGTCCAATTAAAATCCCAACGCTGACGCATTTCTTCGCGTTAACACTTGTTTAACAAGAATTCCTTATCAGTGGGTGAGTGTATCCTATAGATTCTCATAAGCGCGGAACACTTATAGTAACATGTAACCGCGGTGGTCGGTTACTATTCTTAGTATTTGCGGTGACTAGGTACGTACTGCTTTACACAGAAGTTATTTTGACGTTAACAATGAATAAACTGCAAGTGGAAATACGGTGAACATATTTTACTTTATACGTTCCTTGTAACTGCAAGTTTTAACATCTTATTTATTGTGGCCAGATGGAAAAAAATTACAATAAGGTAATAACATGAAATAGACGGGTCTCAAATCAGCTATGTTAATCGTGTTGCTTTTTAGGGTTATTCGTATTTCTTTTGTTCTATTAAACCACTAGCTGATGCCCGCGACTTTATGCCCCTGGTTTAAGTTTTATTGATTTCCGCGGGAACTCCTTACTTTTCCGGGATAAAAATATCACTCTCCAGGTCCCCAACTATACCGATGCCAAAAAGCCGATCTTTTGTTCCGTGGCGGTGTGATTTGAAACACAAACAAACACATTTATAATATTAGTATGATTGGGTACCTATATCACGTTATCTTCTGGTTGATAATTACTCTAGGCAATGGGGCGGTCAGTTGTATTGTATGGAGACCCCAGCATTAAATCCTCAGTCGATGAAACTTGACTTGGTATTGGATCATCCAAAACTTGCACAAAAATATCCAACAATAAAAACATCCGGAAGTTATATATTATGTATATTTAAAACTTAATATTTATTATACGACTGCCTGAAAAAAGGAGTATATTGTAACTGAATATTTTCTCGATTTCTTTTTAAAATAATAGTAGGTAGTATATTTACACTCAAAATCGAAATATCAGATGAAATAATCATGCAGAACATCGATATTTAAACCGATTTTATTGTCAAATCTAAACTGCGTTTACGCGATAATGTACCTTCCTGCTTTAACAATTGGGTATAGCATAAAAAAACCTTACTTCCTTTCTGATTTTTTATTAGGTCAACTAGCTTTATTGCCTAGACTAAATGATAGTCACATAGAACAGAATAGCACATCATCCCACCTCTGATACGTAAGAGCTATAGCAGAAAATGTACACATACCGTTTAAATATTGAAATACCTGTTTACATTAATTTTTACTAAATAAATAAGATCAATGAAGGAAGCTGGCTCTCGTAAGTTGTACTAGAAATAACTCGCCCCCAGCGTCGATATTATTGTGGACTTTTTCATATTATTTGTTCATTATTCTGTAAATTCTTTGAACTATAAAATAACATCGCCGCCTCATACGCCTGAAGAGATCAAAGGTGCACTAAACGTGCTTCCATGGCGTTAAGTTACTCACACGTGGCGCACAGACCACTCCCCACAACACATTATACACTCTAATGTATAGTAAATAGAGTATATATTATAAAATTGATTTATGTGGCTTACCGTGCCGAGTTAGCCTCATTTAAACTCGTTCGCCTGTAACTTGCGTAGGTTTGGTAAAAGTTGTTTACGTACATTTTACATACACATGCATATGCATAAGTTTGTATAAAATGTTTAGGTAAGTACCATCTGAGATATATTATCGTGTTCGATCTCGTATACCTATACAATCATTTAGAAAAGCTCGATAACATCTAACATTTAACCCACTAAATGTAGACCGCATACCGCATAGGGTATAACTTAGAAAGGTGATTTAAGGTTAATATTGATAAAATTAGCTCAGTCAAATTCAGGAGTAAGTAATATATCCCTTGGAATGACATAGGCAATTTTTTATCTCGGAGAACTAAGTTCCCGCGGGAATCAAAAACCTTAATCCACGCGGACGAAGTCGTGGTCATCTTCTAGTGGTACAATAAGCTTGTACAATGTTGACTCTTACTTACTTACCTTCCATACTTCTTCCATCTTACATACTTTTTGCCTTCAAAGTAAAGACCTAAGTTAATATAACTCATATAAACCTTTAAAAAACTTAAAAACCAGTTTTTTGCTATCGAAAATGTAAAACATTTTTCTAAAATTGTCATTTATTAATATGAGTTGAAGTCAAGTACATGATAAATTAAAATCTTTCCCCACAGTAAAACTTGAACAAATTTATTTGAAACCGTGTACCGGGAAACTTATCAACTCGCTTACCTGGATAACTACCTGAGTTTCTTACAAAGTGAAACTTTCCAGCAATATAACTTTGACTTTAGGTGCTCCTTCGGTCTTATCTTTAATTGTTATTGCACCAAACCAACCTTTACCTTTGGGTAAATCCGTTGTGAAAAGTAACAACAGGTTATTTTCTACTAAAGTATAATGATACTCGCGACTTTTTTCACGTTGATTTGGATTTTTTACCATTGAAAATGGTTATCAGATGCAAATTGCCTCAGACGTATTTTTGGCCATAGCTCCGAGTATTTTGAGAGGATCGAAATGGGAATAGTACCATGAGTTGAAAAATTTATCGAAACACGTGTGAGCGTTTGAATTTTGAAAATAGGCTGGTAACTTTTTTTGGAATTTTGAAATAGAAGTGCATTCGAATTGGAATTTTGAAAATAGGTCAATATATTTTTGAAAAGATTTTTATTTCAGATTCTTTTTTTCGTAAATTGTTGTATTCATTTTCAATGCGGGGACTGCGAAATCTGTGAATTTTTTAATTTCTTTATTTTTCGGATTGAGCGCTGCGTAGGCTTTAGTGGCCGCTACAGTGTCACCGGGGTTGGGGTCTAGGCGTCGCCGAGAAATGAGCCTTGTTGGATGTCTATTCTCTTTGTTCCTGGATAAAAAGTATGTGTATGTAAAGCTTATGCCCTTCTCTGGGAGGCAGGCTATCTCCGTACTTGTCAAAATCGGTAAACTGATGAGCCGTGAAAAGATAGCAGTATTGACATAGACCTATAGACGGACAGACAAATACATTTTTGCATTTCTAATATTAAGTGTGGGTGTATTAATTTCATTTTTCTTACATCATACTCCGCATCACAGGCTTTTTTTGTTCTACACTTCAAAAAGTTCTAGTTAAGAGGTGCCGACGTTTTCTTTTGTTTAGTGCACGTTCGTGTTCATGTGGAGATAAAGTTGAAACAAACAAAAAATCACCGTTATTCGCCGTCAAAAAATATCTGTTAAGTGGTTGCTTTTAATGAGGCAAAGATGAGATGAAGGTAAAGTTTAACGTTGTATTAGTTGTAGTAAACAGTAAGTAATTCGTAAAATTTTTAATGGTTCTATTGACGTGAAACGTAACAAATTATACCACGGAGTTATTTTATGCGACAGGAGTACTCGATCTCCATCCGCGTCGGCTCAAGTAAATTGCCTATCTGCCCACTTCACCCGTTGTAATGGATTTGTCAACAAGTAACTCAATACGCTGAATTGAATTACCGAGAGACCCACTGCATTTGCACACATTTTAAAGGTCTAGTCAAATACAAAGCGCGACGGAAACCAAATCTGTCTGTGTGTGAAGCAAGTGTGTCTATCTAATTGTCCGCTACGCTTTTCTGGCCCTGCATGTTTTCAACCGATTTTGACGAATTTTCGTACAAACGTTGGTTGTATCCTGGGGAAGGACAAGAACTTTTTATCCCGGACAATTAAAGAGTTACCACGGGAATCATAGACCTTAATCCACGCGGACAAAATCTCGGGCATCTCGTAGAATATAAGCTGAATCTATAGTTTCTACTATGCATGTAATCACGGCAGGTTCACCTCATACCTAATGCATAGCGCTATCGCGGCGGCTGCAACTGAGCTTCCACTTGTGCTTGCCAGAATAAACGCATTCACATTATATATGTCGATAGGGACAAATAACTCTTGACATTCTATCGATGCAGTTGCTGATTTATCGATTTTTCAATGAGTAAGTATGAGTATTGACATCGGGTGAATTTGTCTCGCCTCATTATTAACTCTCACCCTCTCGCATCCTCCTTTGAAGAAAACTACACATTACACAATATACACAGTAAACTAGTAATTAGATTAATCTGCATTCATCAAGTTTTTTTGATATTATGAAATGAGTATTGAGTATTGACATCGAGTGGATTTGTGTCGCCTCATTATTAACTCTCACCATCTCTCATTTCCACTGAAGAAGAGTACACATTACACAATACACACAGTAAACTAGTAATTAGATTCATCTGCGGTCATCAAGAGCACTTTTTACTCGTACATATCGGATGTTCTTCTGCATAACATTAACATCTATCGTACGGTCCTAATTTTATGATAACAACTTCTCAAAACAGCTTTGTGGATAAGTTACTGGTCGAACGTCTCGGTCGTCGCGCGTAGTCTGCCCAAGCCTGAACTGGGACCCACTGTGCACACTTTAAATATGTATTTTATAATTGGATATCCCGCGTAAAGGGTTCGTTCTTCGTACTCGTTGGTAATAATGGAACGGTGCCGCTATCGACTTTTCTTTCTTTGTTGCTAGTTTGATCACTGGTTTAGTTAGGGTTCTGTGAACGAGCAGCTACTATTTTGGAATGGGTCTAGCCGTTAATTAATTTTATTGTACGTTACTCAATATCTGTTGGCTCACACTGAACGCGTCGTTCGAAGGATTGTTTAATAAAAACAATACTTAGCCAAGTTACGTCTTGATTTTGTAATTATGTGTTTTATGAGTTCACACTCTTAACTTAACTCTTTTATACGTAGTATTAGACATAAGATTCAGTTACATTCCGATTCAAACTATGACGTCTCGCAGGTACAGTCAAATGAACCGTCCCGCTGATGCCTAATATTGTAATCCGCTCAAGTCATAAAGTTTGAATCGTATTGTAGTAATAGGTAGACTGATAATGCCACATTCTGGTTAATCATACACAAGATAACTGATACTCATAACAAAAACATAATTCCCAAGACCGTGAAGTGTGGGACTGCAGTACAGTTGCAGCAAAACAGCCCATAAAATAGGGCAATGCATGAGAGCGCATTTCCGGCGAAGCCCGCATCTTTGTCGGGACCGCCTCTGTTATCTCGGGCTCGCATACGCCGACAGACGTAATGCGTACTCTGTAATTACGCTCAATGCCAGTTTCGCTAACGTTCGCGTCTCGCGATGCTCCGTTAGAGGTTTCTTCTTCGGAATCTAGTCATTAAATCATAGTTTATTCTATTCTTTAAAAGTTCACCGTACCTATGTCATATTATTGTTAGTATCTTAGGAAAGCTGTATTTTTATTCTACTGCAGATTTATACCAAGAAGCAAACATGCAACGTGACTAGGAATACTCAATACTCAATATCATTTATTCAATATAGGTACACTTATTGACGTTAAAAATTAGTTACTTATAAAACATGATGGTGATAATTGGTTACAGTATCTTAAAACTAAAGCTACGAGGGTTCCAAACGCGCCCTGGTCTGAGAAGAGCCCACAACAAACTCAGCCGGGTTTTTTAGAATAGAATATAATATTGACAGAAAACAACACTCGACATTCCCAATCGAGCATTTTGTCACTATCCGTTTCACTCCTAATGAATATGATAGCTTCTCGTTGCTCGTATTAAAACAAAACTAATAAATATGTGGTACAGAATTTAAATACTTAAGATTTTGCTAGCATTAAATTCACCCGAATTTAAGAGGACAAAATTTAAAAATAAGTAATTGAGCTTTAAATTACCTAGTCTTTAATTTAGATAGAGTAAATCATATCTGACAGATCAAAGCACGTCTGCTCTTAAATCCATAAGAATGGAACTCAAACATGAAATACAAAAACCCTAAAGCAATAATGAGAATTGGCTTTTTACCCCAGAGGTTATTCCGTCCCAAGCCAGCGAGAATATTCAAATTCCACCTACGATCGTCCCTAAATCCGTTTATCGTCGGCGCAGAAGAAAAGGCTCTGGGAACTTTTTGCACGTTTTTTGTCGCCCTTTCCTCGTGTTTAATGCCTGTTGCAAGATTTATCACTTCGGCCCCCACTCGCCCCGCGCCCTGTCCAGTCTAACTCGTTGCCACTAATTAATTTAAACGTGTTCTGTAAGTAACATTGCTAAGTATAAATTGTTGTCTTGTAACTTTATTAGTGTACAAAGCGAAGGTGTCAGAACGTTTGGAGGAGCAAAAAGTTAAACGCAAGACAATTATAAACACGCGCAGCAAAACATTGCTCATGTGAGATATTGCAGCCAGTTCTGTATAACATAATCTCTAAACTAAAATGACAGCTTTAAATCTAGTTCTGTCCCTTTCCGCAGGGAGTATTATGAAAGGGTTAGCAATATTTTCAATGCTTTCATTTTAGTTTAGTTTAGAGATTATGCACTACAGAATCAGCCCCATTGTCTACGAAATGGAAAATCAGGAATTAGAACATTCAAATCAATTTATAAGTTCATTAACATCACATTATTCGGAGACTTGTGAGGGGAGCTTGTTCTTGAGCAATGTTTCTAATTAAGTGATTCTTAGCATTCCTTCGTTCAACCAAACATGTTTTGTATGGTGCATCATGCTAATAATGGCAGTATCCTGTTTAGAGTTGCATGACCTTCTTAAGGTCCTCGATGTTGTTTCTTTTGATTGGAGACCGAGTTCCGTAGAATTGCTAATGCATGGAAATATTGAGTTGTCTTCTTATTTCTTTTCTTTCGCACGCGTACAAAGAGGATCCCTTTAAGTAGTTTTCCGATTCACGATTAATCGCCAAAGGTAAGGCAACTGGAAAAAGGGTATTAAGCCTGGACGACAAAGATGAAAGTGGTTCGACGATATAAAAGACTACCTAAGTACTCAAAAATATAGTAGTTGATGACTTGATGTACATGACAGCAAACGGAGTTTCAGTTAGGAAAGAACCACTTAACGATGATCGCACCGCGCAAGTGCATAACATGTCATAATAATAAAAAAAACATGACTTCCTTGCCAAAAAAACGAACTAAAAAGTTAAAAATCTAAATTAATCTAGTTAAATTAGAATCTTATTCACATTTTTATTGAATGATATTTTTTGTGAATCACTGGGTATTGAACTATAGTGTTATATATTTTTGGAATCTCGTCATTTTCTAGATGATGATTATATAGTTAATCTTATTTTCGAATTTTATTTTTCAACTTTAGTCTTTAATGCGGGACCATTTTTTTTTAATTTTACTAGCCTATGTCACCCGGAATAAGCTATGGATTCTAACGATAACTCATTTATCAAAGTCGGTTCAGGTGTATAGAAGTTATGGTGGAATATACAAACTCACATACATATACATGAACCCTGAAAACAATATACTCCTTTTTTCAGGCAGCCGTATAAAAAACTATATACTCATTTTTTTCAGGCAGTCGTACAAAAATATAGTAAGTTGATGACTCGATGTACATGACAGCAAAAGTAGGTAGTAGCAGTTAGGAAAGAACCACATGACGATGATTGTTCCTATGACGACGCACCGCGCAAGTGCATAAAAATGCTAGTTATTCTCGAATCTAGGCCACACGCCGTTGCCATCCGCCCGGAGCTTCGTCGATGCGCGGCCGCGGTCCAGTTCTACGTATACCTACTTATGTATTATCTAATAGTTGCAGCCGTCTAGCGCTTTTCTTTATTCCCTCTTTTCGCTTGATAAAACTGAACACATAACAACTAAATATTGTAACCACCAGCTAATGCCCGCGAATTTGTCCGGTGGATTGAGGGTTTTCGGAACTCTTTAATTTTCCTGGATAAAAATCAGTTTTGTTATTCCAGACTATAATCTATCTCCTGATCTAGATCCGGTTAGCTGTCTGCCATGGCTTGCTTGGATCTTATCACAACTAATTTAAGTTAATTATTATTAGTTAGCTTATTTTTTATTTTATGCTGTATCTTTTCCTCTTTTATTTCTTTTTTCTCCGACGCATAGTGTGTTTTTAATATAATATTGCAAGCTGTGGTAGCCTCTAAGTGGGTTTACAATAATGCATATTATTCTTTTAATTAACTAGCTTTATTTTTCCTGTTATTCTATTGTAACCTGTTGGATCCCCTTAAATAAATAAAATAAAATTAAAATAAAATAAAATCACTGTGCCAAATTTCATCCAGATCCGTATAGCAGTACTGGCGTGATTGAGTAACAAACATCCATCCATCCATCCAAACTTTCGCATTTATAATATTAGTATATGTTCATTTTGAGTATCATAAGTTCACGGACGTGTATTATCTGAGTTCTGACATATATTTGATCGTCTGACAGTTCTCTCATCGTTCCACCTTGTTTCTTGCATTTAAATAAACCAAGGTTTGCTAAACTGATATATTTATTTTAAGATATCAAGTTTTTATTAACATTAAATTTGTATATTAAATACCTCATTTACAGCGACTAAATATTTTATGGGACAATTGCTATGGATATTTATAAACAATACAATAACAATGTAATTAATTTTTAATTCACATTTTAATTTATTTCTTAGTTTTAATTGAAATATACTGGAACTGTAGGAGTTTTGTAGTGGACTTTAGGCTGGTTTGGGTGCTTGAAGAGGTAAAAACAAGACTTCTCGTGGCACACTGATTTAATTTAAAGAGATACAATGAAGACGTCTTCTTCTAACGAAAACAGTTCTTGAGGTAAGAGACCGACAGTCGTTCTATTCAGTACATATGTGACAAGGTGAATGAACTGTGAACGTCATAGACTAGAAACACTTTATGTTGTGTTTCCAACAGTAACAATGCAACAATATAACAAGACATGATAGAGCTGAAAGAGCAGCGCTGTAAATGCTTGATGTAGTTAGATGTAGTGACCGATAGATTGGTAAATTGTCGCCGACGCAATGTCATCGCTCTTCCGCTGGCTGCTCTCTTGAACGCCTCCAATACTCGTACAACGGAGGCCAGGTAGATACGCATACTTTGTGGAAATTCATTACTAATCTGAGGTGCGATTGTGTAAGAATTGCCGATCAAATCGTCAAAGTTACGTACGTACTTTGTTTTACGTACCTTAGGGTGTCGTAAATACCTAAACGTATGAGAACGGATACATGAAATTGAGCTCTAATTCAATGTTGTTATGGTTTATTTTGCTTTGATGCCGAACTTTGACGATTTGATCGGCAACTTTTAGACAATCGGGGGGCTGCTCCGTTCTGAAGATCCGACTCAAGAAAAACTGTGCGAGACAGGAATGTGTGACTCCTAGCGTGCTCTTTGGGTCACTGAGCGATTATGCTTAATGAAACTGATTACTTTAACAAAATAGTTACGAATATGTAGGCATGTGAGCATGTCTATGTCAGTTCCATAAGATGTCTGTTGCCTACGCTAGAATTCTACTCTATATTTTTCATTCGATTCCATTTCATTTAACTTAAATTGTCTTTCATCAAATCTTTAATCCAGCCTCTGGATACAAGACAAGGAAGATTCATTTACTTTACCACTACTATACTTGAACTAATTGGTGGTTAGGCACGACTTAACCGATAAAATAATCATTATCTCATTAAGTCCAAAACTAGTTCTTCTCTGCCATGTTCTGCATGACATGACTTTGTAAGGCTTGCAAGTTGCAACAAAACATTGTTGGACTTGTATTAAAATAATATTTATAGTAATGGAAATTTTAACGATACCGTGTTAAACGAACGTGAAAATTGACGTGTCTGTTCTCCACGAGAATGAGAATACGTTCTGAGTTTAAGCATGACAGTGTGATTAACATATCCGACTTGTGTGGGCGAATTTACGACAGACAACACTGAAAGTAGAAATATAATTTACCTACATAATATACCCAATATTATTATGAGCCGGCTAATATCCACTTTACCCTCGCACCTTTCCAAACTTTCTTTTGATGAAGCCTTGCGTACACTCAACGTCTAAAATATGCAAAGATCCATATGCCGAATGCGAAATAAGCTACTAGAGCCATCAATATTTCAAAGGAATGGCATTCTAATCGCTATACCGAGTCCCTTGCCCATAAATATTCCAATAGGAATGTAGAAAGAGATATTATGGGGGATATAGCATCGGGTGTCAGTAGGTCAGAGTGAGAGAGGTGAGGCGTCACTCCAGCTTAGTGCCGCCCGCCGCGCCGTCGCGACGCGCCCCTGTCCCTCCTGACTTTGAATTGCAGAGATGTGACGGAAGACAGAACTAGGGTAGCTCAACAAGTCATAATTTAAAAAATTAAAAAACACGACTGCCCTGCCCGAAAACGAAACAACGAAACATGTTTTGTATGGTGCATCATGCTAATAATGGCAATATCCTGTTTAGAGTTGCATGACCTTCTTAAGGTCCTCGATGTTGTTTCTTTTGATTGGAGTGCGAGTTCCATAGAATTGCTATTGCATGGAAACATTGAGTTGTGTTCTTATTTCTTTTCTTTCGGACGCCTACAAAGAGGATGATCCCTTTACTAGTTTTCCGATTCACGATTAATCGCCAAAGGCAAGGCAACTGGAAAAAGGGTACAAAGCCTGAACGACAAAGATGAAAGTGGTTCGACGATATATAAGACTACCTAAGTACTCAAAAATATAGTAGTTGATGACTTGATGTACATGACAGCTAACGTAGTTTCAGTTAGGAAAGAACCACATGACGATGATTGTTCCTATGACGAAGCGCCGCGCAAATGCATAACAAGTCATAATTGAAAAAATTAAAAAACACGACTGCCCTGCCAAAAAACGAACTAAAAAGTTAAAAATCTAAATTAATCTAGTTAAACTATCTAGTCTTATTCACATTTTTATTAAATGATATTTTTTTGTGAATCACTGGATATTGAATTATAGTGTTATATATTTTTGGAAACTACTCATCATTTTCTAGATGATGATTATATAATTAATCTTATTTTAGTTTTGTTTTCAACTTAGTCTTAATGCGGGACCATGGTCACCCCGTCAATTTTTTTTTTAATTTTACTAGCCTATGTCACCCGGAATAAGCTAGGGATTCTAACGATACCTCATTTATCAAATCCCCGCCATAGCGCTGTCCCGCTTTTCAGCTAGATGGCGTTAGTAAAATAGGTTCACATCATTTGTTTGACAGGCCGTCTGTGTAAATTGATTGCGAAACTGTAGCAATCATAAATATACAAAATAACTATGTAATAGTTTTGCGGTAGTCAAAACGAGCCAGAGGATATGTCTTCTTACGCTTATAAAATATGTATCGCTCTCTACTTACGATTGCCAAATCCACTTTTCCCAACTCTACTATGAAATTCAGTGATGTCACGGAAGTAAGACGCCGCGGGCTATTTTCCACCCCCTCGAACCCCGACCGCCTCAGCCAGGCAACTGACATCAAAGTGCAAAATTTTATTATTGCGTTAGCAACTGACGGCGGCAAAAAGCACTCCATCTAACTACCGGAGCTTAGGCTTAATCCACTGATTTTCCATTTCGTACACAACAAATTGAAAAACCTGATGGCGCTTTTACTTTTAACGGATATTTTTTTTCTCTTTGTTTTTTACACCAAAGAAACGGCGTCGAACTTCATATTTTTCGTTACTGCCCATTCAAAAGTAATTGCACATCATAAACTGTCGGTCGTTGACATTCCTTTGATACCTATTATTAAAAATTCTGTTTCGCTTTGTAAGAGAATTTAAATAACAATTAATTATGTCAGTCAGAATTTTACACTATTTGAGCCCACAAGGAAAAATACTCATTCATTTATGAATACATATTATATATAAAAAATGTGTTTTCCTGACTCAGTGTCACTTTTCATGTCTGA
The DNA here is from genome assembly GCA_964035005.1 of Erebia palarica. NCBI lineage: Eukaryota > Metazoa > Arthropoda > Insecta > Lepidoptera > Nymphalidae > Erebia > Erebia palarica. Next base: position 34,455,931 of record OZ035989.1, on the reverse strand, counting down.
ACCATGCTTGAGGATATATTTTGTTAATGCACATAGTTAGGTACAGACATGTGCTACATGTTACTGCGAAAATGTATATTTTTTTTATCAGGCGTCATAGGCATCACCAACTCACTACGGTCCACGTTCAGTGTCCTGCCATAATGAGATGGGCTTCGCTGAACAAGTGCGGATTTTCAAATGGCTGGCTACACTCTTCCTTCATAACCTCATATGGATTAAGTGGGTCTCTCAGCCATGCAGGTTTCTACACTATATTTTTATACACCGATAAAGCGAGTTATATTTAATTGCTTGATACTTTCAAAGCCACATAATATAGCTTGATTTGACGACCTCCGTGGCACAGTGTGTAGCGCTGTTGTCTTAATGTGCGGAGGTCCCGGGTTCGATCCCCGGCAGGGTCAATTTGGGAATTTATAATTTCTGAATTTTCCCTGGTCTGGCCTGGTGGGAGCCTTCGGCCGTTGATAGTTACCACCCTACCGGCAAAGACGTGCCGCCAAGCGATTTAGCGTTCCGGTACGATGCCGTGTAGAAACCGAATAGGGATGTGGGTATAAAAGCCATGCCCCTAATAGGTTAGCTCGGTACCATCTTAGACTGCATCATCACTTACCATCAGGTGAGAGCGCAGTCAAGGGCTAACTTGTAAAGGATAAAAAAAGCTGAAAAGTAACAGGTTCGCGCCTGTTATAATAAAGCAAATCGTAAATTATGAATGTTAGAAACAAAACTGCTCCTCGAAATTTTTAATTGTGTGTCACCGAGAGGCGTCGTCCAAAGCAAAAGGGCAAAGAAGGACGCGTCGGGCGTCGCTCCCGCAGCTGACGGCTCGACGGCCGCGGCGATTGTTTGGCGCGATAAAGCGGCTCGCGGCTCAATGACGTAGCGGCTCGTGGTGTAACGTATCAGATTCCCGTGTTTACTGACGACTGACTGCATAACACACATCACTGTATCACTGTACATAGTACATACGCATGTAGAGTGTACTAGCCGAAACGTTTCGCCACAGCAATTTAGGCACTAAAAGAGAGCCAGATGATAGACAGATAGGTAGATAAAACTCTTTGTTGCACACACCGAAATTTTTAATTGTGTGTCACCGAGAGGCATCGTCCAAAGCAAAAGGGCAAAGAAGGACGCGTCGGGCGTCGCTCCCGCAGCTGACGGCTCGACGGCCGCGGCGATTGTTTGGTGCGATAAAGCGGCTCGCGGCTCAATGACGTAGCGGCTCGTGGTGTAACGTATCAGATTCCCGTATTTACTGACGACTGACTGCATAACACACATCACTGTAACACTGTACAACGCACGTAGAGTGTACCAGCCGAAACGTTTAGCCACAGTAATTTAGGCACTAAAAGAGCTAGATGATAGATAGATAGGTAGATAAAACTCTTTATTGCACGCACCGAAATTTTTAATTGTGTGTCACCGAGAGGCATCGTCCAAAGCAAAAGGGCAAAGAAGGACGCGTCGGGCTTCGCTCCCGCAGCTGACGGCTCGACGGCCGCGGCGATTGTTTGGTGCGATAAAGCGGCTCGCGGCTCAATGACGTAGCGGCTCGTGGTGTAACGTATCAGATTCCCGTGTTTACTGACGACTGCATAACACACATCACTGTAACACTGTACATAGTACGTACGCATGTAGATTCAAGTAGGTGATACTCACAATCGATACACTAGAAACCGCCATAAGCTAGTATCAGCGTCGTATCGTGATTCGTGTGCGCAAGGTGCAGAAATCCTTTGTGGGGTCGAGTGTACGCTTTTATAATATGGTTCCCAAAGAGTTTCTGGATTTGCCATTACATAGATTTAAAGATGTGTTAAACAGCATTTGTTAAGTCGAGGTTATTACACTATCGATGATTTTATTAATGAAAAAGTTGCATGGAAGCAACCGGCCTCGCATCCAGTGACCCACAAGTCAGTGTTATACTTGTAACGTATGTGTTGTGTTGTCTACATATTGTAACCTTTTCTTTTCTATGAAAAGAGCAACTGCTGAGTTTCTTGCCGGCTCTTCTCGGTAGAATTTCCGAACCGGTGGTAGAGTCTTAACGTTTCATAAGTGACACAACTTGTCCTACATGAAATAAATAAAGAATTTATCATTTATCATTTAGAGTGTACTAGCCGAAACGTTTCGCCACAGTAATTTAGGCACTAAAAGAGCCAGATGATAGACAGATAGATAGATAAAACTATTGCACACACTTAAAACAAAGACAAACCAAAAGGTTATTATTTTTGCAATAGAGCGGATCTAAGGTGCTGGATTCTAATATATTGAATTTGAAACCTTACATATTCAGTAAGTAAGTAGTAGTATATTCAGTCTAATGGCGCAGCATTATATTCTGAAGACCTAAGCGTAAATTGGTCTGAAGAACTTCTATTTTTTATTAAAGTAAGTTTACTTAGAATAGTGCCAGTGTTGAACACAAAATTTTTCAAAGTATGCGAGCCCATTCAAAATTATCCTTCAACCAAACGAAGTATAAAATACTCTGTAACGCAAAGATACTCTTTAATGGGTGAATGCTTAAGATGTTAGGATTATCTTTGAAATATTTCTGTGTATGTCTCCAATTAAAATTTAATTACGTGTGCAAATGAATCCATATAACTAATATTAATACTAATATTATAAATGCGAAAGTGTTTCTGTCTGTCCATCTGTCTGTCTGCTACGCTTTGACGGCCCGCCTGTTCAACCGATTTTGATAAAATTTGGCACAGGGATAGCTTGTATCCCGGGGAAGGACATAGGCATACTTTTTATCCCGTAAAATGAAGGAGTTCCTGCGGGAATTGAAAAAACATAATCCACGCGGACGAAGTCGCGGGCATCATCTAGTACAATATAAGTAAAATTTAACCATGCAACACTCAAGTGAAATTATCATACAGTATCCCCGACGCAAACATTGCGATTGCGAACGTAGTACCAACACATGTAAACAAAATAAACGACGCGATGTAACTGGCCGGCCAGACGGACATAGAAACCCACTCAGGGTCCCGACTCTCAACTCCCGCCCAGTCTGAATATGATAAATGAATGGGAGAGCCTCACTCTAATTCTTCTCTTTATTCCTCGTACGCTGGGGACGTTAGAAATATGACAATAATGGAAAAAATTGACACCGCAGAAATCACGGGGGAAATTGTTTAAATGGACAAGAAAATGATACAAATGAAACGTCGTAGACACATCGATTTCACGCCCGCTCTAGCCTGATGTGTACTTAAAAGATGTTCGTTGTTTTTATTTTGATTAGGAAACGAGTACACGGAGTACACGATGAAGTACCTAAATATTAAAATTCATGAAATCACAATCACAAATATTACGGACATGATACGATTACTGAGCGGAAGAACATTAATATGGAGATATAAATTGTAAACTATTTGACACATTATAATTGTTTAATTCGAATGTATAATGTATACCTGTTAATTAAGCAAAGGACGGTCACGAAGCACGAACAATAGTAGAGTCCGCTATTCGCAGCTCATAATGATTATTCACAGGGGCGCGTTGATGATACACGTGCGTGGTGTTTTGTACCTGAAACACTTTTTTGTGTGTTGAGTAATTAAATTTGCCTAATGAATATCGTCATCCATCCCCAGACCAGAAAAAAATACGCGAAAAGCAAAAATATGAATCTCTACACCAAATTGGGATGAATTCAAATTTAACCTCTAAGATGAAGGATTTAAGGTTTTTGATGGAGGTTTAATAACACGCATTGGTAACTTTGTATTCCATAATCTAAAAGATACCGGAGACAGAGTAGCCACAAAGCGAGGCGGCGAGTGTTGAGAATACGCAAACAGGTGTCGACTCCGAGGTTATATTTGCATATAAATAGAGTTCCTGCTTAACTGTAACACTACCTCGTCTCTTTCCCTCTCACTCTTTATTTGTTACGTTAGAGAAGCACAGGACGTTACGCCTCCTTGCACGCACTGTACGCGTACCACTCCTGGAGATTCTATTTATGAGCGGTGATGTAACGTACGCAATAGGCTGGACAAATGATTGGCGACCGAAGATTGTATTGTTTTGTTTTCTGAGTTACGAGTTACGACCTCGCGAAAGGCAATCGGAAATCATTTATTGGTTTTTATTGGTCTTCAAGTCTGAACGTCAGAAGTAGAATAATTTTCTTAGGGGTCATTTTGTTGTCTGTTTTCTTTCCATTTCGTCCGTTGTTTTATGCCTTTTTTTCTGCATGATTGGGGAAATGTACCAAATAGAAGCAATTCTCTAGCTAGTTTCGCGTAGAGTTGAAAAAATGCGAACTAGAAAATTGTGATTATTAATTATTAAGTATAAGAATCTATTAATTTATCTTTCTTCAATCTCTTTAAGGCCAAAAATAATTCTATCCATCTATTTATTTGTTATTTGTCTATAAGTTTATTAGCAAAGTTTTTATAGTCACGGTTGTATGGTAATTTTGATAAATAACAATGGTACCTAAGTAATTTGTCTTTTGTAAATAGATAGCTTTTATTGTAATCGCATTTACTTCGTATAAATATAAACTATCGTATTTTACTGCCAGTTCTTTAACAGGAATCTCAGCGTTTATCGCATAACTCTAGTTTTTCTAGTATGGGTAATGGGAGCTATTATAATGCGCAAGTGAAACCGGTCGGGGCAGGGTAGCTAGGAAGTTGTCCTGGTATCTCACGTCCTTTATACTTTATATGTCTTAATAAATACAGAAAATATGAAATCGATTTCAATAGGAATTGAACAAAAGGTTAACAAGCAATTGTTACGAGTACATTTTGGTGAAAAGAGTGTTTCGGTGTAGAATTCAGATCTTTTGATCAGATTTAAATTTCTTCTTTCGTAGACAACTAAGATTGTGTAAAAATTAATGTTAAAACAAATAGTGGCGTGAAACAAAGGTTTTAAAAATAATTCGGGGCGCAATGCCAAGTGATTATCGGTCTGTTGCTGATGGAGCCGGTTCCGCGTTTCTTCCGTTATGTATTTTTCTTCTATCAGTTATTACATCATACAGCTTACGTGACCTATCACCGTAGGCGCAGGTGACATGCGAACTGTTCATTCCTAGACAGACTACATGAGTGGTACGCAACTAGTTCTGTTATCTGAGACCCCTATTATTTGTATTCCTCCTTTTTTTCGAGCGTTTTCTATTTGTTCCGTCGGGCTTGGGCCCTTTTTTGCTGGGCTGCACCCGACTCCGAAGGTTCGGAGCGTTTTTACTGGGACCCGGGGGAGCCGCAGCGGGAAGGGGGTCGCGGCCCGTCCCCTCCCCTCCTAGCGGCCCGTCCTTGGCCCGAGCGTTCACCTTGGCTCGCTGCGCTGCCGCACCACAGGTAACAAAGTTCCGCGAACTACGTGATTTCTATGGCTGTCCGCCGAAAGTGGATCTCGGAGGCATCTCGAGGCGCGCTCGTATGGCGCTAATGTTACCGGGAACGCTGTAATGAAACACTGCACAATACCCTCGGGTCCGGACCGCCCATCCATGCGAAATCTCTCTATACTTTTTATAGTATCTAATGTCCTATAGCCATTAGATTGAGAACATGATCTGCGGACGGAAGCTGCTCGACGCGGTGGTCCCGCATGATTTATTCTGCTGTCAGAGATCTCCTGTGCTATGGATCTGGCTTTATATCCTCCCCGCGTAGATTTTATTACTCTCAGTTTGTATGATAAATGTGTCTAAGTGCGCCTTTATTTTTAGGTTACCAATGCCAACGTGTTCGAAGAACTACCAATATTTTAATTTCACCATTGGATGAACATGCATTTTATATCTATCATAATATCTTTGTTGGAGTATAAAAATTTGAAAAAAGTCAAATACAGATTAGAACCGAAACTGGCTTATAACTAAGAGTTATTATTATAGGTGAAATGTTTCATTACCTGGATTGTATGTGAGATCATCGAGATAATGTAGTAAGTAGGACTTTATGTAAGTAGATATTTTTTTCTTATAACGAAAAAGAATAACGCGCTTAAGCATTTTTATGTAAAAAAATGTTTTGTGTTAATTCCCAGAATTAAGACAACATAAACTTTAAGCGCTTTCACAGAAATTAGATTAATGTTAGAGATAAGCTGGTACAAGCTTCAGTGGAGGCTCAATATGCCCCTACACTAAACCACGACTTATCTCTGTAACTACCCTATGTCATGTTTTTTTTATTTTTTTTATCCACTAGAAGTTAGCCCTTGACTGCTTGAATCACCTGATGGTAAGTGATGATGCAGTCTAAGATGGTAGCGGGCTAACCTGTTAGGGGCATGGCAGTTATATTAAACCCAGTGTAAGAGTAATAGCTGCATCATCTACCTAAATGTAGTTCTTTAATATCTCCGGAATGGCAGCCTGTTTATGATCGGGTGTTGTTGATTTATAGCAAGTCAGTATTAGTGGCTTACGATGTGGAATATTTTACCCAAGTTATAGGCGTTTTAGTACTTTCAGTGCCAGTCAATGCCTGCCATAAGTTCGTTCACCTGCCCTCCTGTCATATCAATCACGTGATTTACTCGCGTTTAACGATGAACAAGTGCATGTGTAATATCTCATGCCGGAGTGCGTACTGCAGGTTTCGACGCGGCGTGTGAACAATGGTCACCGGGAATGGAACCGGTTGGGGACTTGGGAGTACTAAACTCGAAGTTTGTAATCTTATCGCATTAGAGGCCGGACATAGGAAGGGCATTAGATTTGAACGATCGTCGTGAAGCGGCAGGGCACAGCGAACGCGGCCGAAACCGGTCGGCCGTCCGTAAATAATGGATTAGAGGTGGTGTGCGCGGGGCGAGGCGGGGGGTGCGGCGCACGCACCGGCTGCGCGCGCGGGCCGCGGGGCCGGGGGACTGCGCCTCCCGTCAGCTGTTGCGCCCGGGACCGCGGCGCACTGCCGGCAATGCATCGGCGTTCATAGCGCACGCCGGCCGCCTCGCGTGCTCAGTGTGTGCAGTGACATCCCCCAGTGTAGCGTAGCCAGTTAGCCACAGTGTGATCGATCGTGTGTGTGTGATGGCGAGGATGTGCAGTGCCCAACTAGCCGGGAGCTGACCGTGGCGCCGGGCGATGCGAAGTGATGTTACGACATCTACCGAGGTGATTATCCCGGAGCTTTAACACCGCGACCGTCGCCGCTCCCGTGGCGATCGTTGCCCGAGCCCGATTCCCCGTCATGACTTGGTTTGCTATCGGTAAGCGACGCCGGAACGTTGTGTTTCGCGCTTTTTTGGGTGCAGCGCAAAAAATAACCACTTCGTCGGGTGCAACGCGAATCGCTTTTTGTTGCATCGCAACAATGAATCTCCCTTCAACTTAGGGGACCTTTTGTGAATTAGATGCAGACGGTAGAGTTTTTTTGGTCTCCTTTACCCATTTTTTGAGTTATGCTACAATGTGAGAGTGGATGCTTTGTAGGAAATAACTAAGTACTGCCTTGGATATACCTTCCTTGTTTCTACCATACAGTGTCGTTTTACCATGAATCAAATTATTTCGATCAAACATTTTCAATATTTTCACATCACACCCAAGTTGGGTTTATTTACCTCATACAATTTAACAGTTTGTTGAATATTTTTGCGTCATTTCTGTTTCTATGAGCCACCACAATTATTCCTTACAGTATGTGTGTCATGGAATACACTGTTGTAAGTGGTAACGGAAAACAGGGAAAATTTTAATCAACTCAGAGTAATCAGCTCAATAGCAATAAGTACATTTAAATTAAATATGAAGGAAAACAGATAAATGCATACTTAAAAACGTTTGAATAGGTATAAAGAACCTTACAGGAGACAAGACCAAGATAAATTTGTGAATTCTGTAAGACTAACTAAGTGGTGCATGCAGAAACTTTTTAGTTCCGATAAAATAAACCGGTGTGAAAACTTTCAAATGGTATGCAGACAATGTCAAATACGGGGAACATTTTATTAATTAAAATTATGTAATAAAGCATTTAATAAATTAAGAAATACTGGAAATCGAAACAATAATAGTGAATTGCAAAAAGTAGTTATCTAAGTCATTACACGTTTGTCGTTGTCACTGATGTAAAATTCTAGACAAAGAGGCATTTGAAAGCTGGGAAAGAAATACCTTTGCGACAATTATCTATAATTTAAACGTAATAACAAATTGATCGTTAAATAAATAATAGGTAATTTGCTCATAACGTCATTACTCATTTGCTTCTGTTTAAGTTTGTTTAGCGTACACAAGGCAAAACTATCTAATTACTCATGCTTATCTGTAACATCAAATATACGTTATCACACTTATGTTTAATTTTCATTTATTCTTAGCAAGATAATCATTTGTTTATATTTTGATCTTATGTAGTGAATATTAATACGACTATAGACAAAAAACACACGTTTTACCGTTTTTTTTTCTTTTTTCATGTTTAATTTTTCATCCTTATGATTGACTTTTACACATAACTAAAGGAACTTTCGTTTTTTTAATCATCATTAGACTGACTGACTACCTAGGGGTACTTAGCTGCTTTTTCTTCGCACTAACTTTATTCTCCTATCATGAAGAATACTTGTTTTCGTGTGGAGCAATTGTCGTTCGTTGTCTGTTTTTATTTAATTTATATTTATGACCATTGTCATATGAAATGAGTCTCGATTATTCTTAAACATTATTCTGCTCTAGCTCAGCTGGTCGCACGATCCTTTAACATAAGTATAAGGCAGGTGCAGTCAGCACCTTGTGCTAATCCTTTCCGGTTTGTCTATAAGAGAATAATTTATTTACATTAAAGCATTTAGGACTAATACATCGACTTCTTAAGAAGTAGAATTCACAAAGTGTTGAAATCCCATAATATCGACTTGTTTTCTAACTTGTAGGTAATTAGTTAGAAATTGAGTGTTAGATAACACAAATTCCCCCAAGTTCTAGTTGATATTTAAATTCCATTTGAAGTTCTTCTGTATGTTTTAGAGATCAAGTACTGATATAGGTATATTGAAATAAATTCATTTTGGCCATAATTACGATCGATATTAATAAATAAATTAAGTTACGAAATAAGTACTGAGAAATACTTAAGTAATCAAATGGACAAGATGGCAACAAACATAACTAACTATCTGATAACTTAATAAGTTATACATTTATTTGTAACGATATTTTCTAGAAGTATTATTTTATCATATTTGTGGCGTTTTAAACAAAATATTCTGCTCCATTGACTGCCTTGCGTTTTAATGTTAGTGTCTCTATTATTTTATATTGCCTGTACATATCATACGTTCCAATAAAATCTTATGTTCGTGAGGTAGTTAGAGCTAGTAGTTCCTTGTTAGGAAGTCATTGAAGTTCTCACCCGGTAAACTTGTGCTCGTCATAGAATCTTGGCGGATATGTTATGACGCATGAGCTGCTGCCTTAGTGAGAATTACTGATATTTATTTCTTACATATTTCTCTTTTCAATAGACTCTAAGGCACCTTACTGGTAGGTTATTACTTATTATTACTACCTGCATGCTGTAAGGTCTTATATTTACTTCGCCTTTAAGTTTGTTTAACTACCTTAATAACATTGTCTTTGTTCTTTTATGTGCGTGATAAATATTATGTTGTTTATAATACATAGTAATGAGGTACATTATGTCATGGAGAATTGATAATTTTATTATCTAACATCATCTTTCATCGTCTTTTATATCTTATATGATATTTTGTCAAATAAATAATATTTTATTTGCAGGAATTTAAAGTTTTATTTATTTCAAGATTTATTGAACTTTAGTATATCGCTTATTACTGATACTACTAATTTCATAAATAAGTCTGTCATTTTCGGACAAAACAAGTCAGTTACAACCGGTGATATATTTATAGGTATACTTAATGATTATGATGTGATTGAGTAGTTATTATTTTTTTATTATTATACATAGTTTATTCAACAGCTACTTTCCATAAATTCATGATTTAGCTCTGTAGTTTTGTAACTAATAGGCATCAGAAATAATTATTTATATAGAAATTTAGCTGAAGCGGTAAAATCTTTTTGTTGTCATTGTTTTATATGCATTTGCCAAAATAAAATTATCGTAACGCAGGCTTGCTCAAATTACGCGAGTCATTATCATTACTTGGAAGTTTTCATCAAACATCAAAGTTTTCTGACGATGATTTGTATTTATACTTTCAATGTCTTATAATCCTGTTGCTTGTAGTTTATTAGTGACAAAATCAGATCCCGTAAAAGCTTTACAATTAACATATTAATACAAATCAATAATTATTATTCAAATAAGCGATAACTTGACTTGAATTGTTTCTTTGTTTATTTACCTTTTGGGCTACTTTGCCTACTTGCCAACAACGAATTTGCTGACAAAGGCTATTATTTCAGATTTTATCTCCATTATTTTTGAAATTCTGGAAATCATAAAAATCTAAAATTCAAATAACTATTATCTATTTTAACTTGAATAGATTTAGAACGGATAAAAGAAACGAAGCGTTATGTATTTTTACTATCAGGATGGTTCCCTTTACGACCTTATCTTTTGTGCCCGAGGGTAACCATTTTTTACTTTTCTTTTTCAATCACATGCCTACGTAATACGAGGTTCGAAATTTTATACTATTAAAAATTATCTCTAGTTTTATGGCTTTGAGGGAAGACTTGAAGAATAGTCAACTTTTTTTGCGAGCTTTGGTTCTTAAATGTTACCAATATGTTGCTTGTGAAATGCAAATGTGTTTACTTTTCTACATTTATGAAATGCGTGAGTAGTCCTTTTTCACTCTCTTTGAATTATTGTTTCGACGATTACTAAAGGAAAAGCAAAAACTACATAAATAGTTTATGGGGATGTTCCTGCACATTATGCTTAAATAATTTGTTTGCTTGAAGTAACTGCACTAAATATTTATAAAAAAAGTCTAAATTAACTTTATGTTGTGACTGTACCAATGACGTTGTAAACTAATTTTTTTTCTATAGTCTATTTCAATAGTCTAGACTCCAGTTTCTAAGTCAATAAAACAAAAGTGATAGTTGAAACGATTCGACTTGAAGGCAATAAAAGTCTTCGAGGCCTAAATTGTTTCGTTTAAATTGGCCACCCATCTGTCACGTTGACGTCGGATCGTCGCCTTTGTCGCACGCTCGATGACTTTCTGAATCTCTCTGTACGTTTATCTACATGCTGGCTATTAACACTGAATATCATGATCATTCTCTGAGTGGTTTTGATCATTACAACGCTGCATTAAAACAGGTTATTTATGTAACAATTTCTTACTTTGTTACTTTTTTTAACATAAAAGTACTCATAGGGACTGCCGATAGAAGTGCAAACGAATATAATATTAATTAAAAAAAAATCTAATATAAACGTAGAACTAAGGCATTATAGTTTAATTAGGAATGTACTTTAATATACTTAAAACCTTTTGTCTTAAGAAGAACGGTGTCGATCTTGCGTATTCACATTTTGACCCCCTACCAAAAAGTGCTCAACGCGCCTAAAGAATTTTTCGCTTCAATAATAGTGTTCCATTGATTGAAATCATTTACCGATCAGTGTTTTATAAAACGCTGAAGCCGTTACTCAACGCAATGCATCAATCACAATTTTAAAAAGCGAGCTCTAGGAATCTATTGATTTGAGTTTCCTAGTGCATGTCGTATGAGGTATCGACGATGCAATGGTTTGAGTTTGACGGCGTCCTCGTCGCAGTGCATCGAGCGCATAACGCGATTTAAATCCAATCTCGCCCGCGCGCGCTCCATTTCCGAGCCGAATGAACGATGATCTAACCGTTTGATACTATCACTGACAGATTATGCAGCATCATCTTTTAATTTTTGTACATTATCGGAACACTTACGTGCTCGTATAGTTTTTTAAGTATCATCATTGTTTTTAACGCTATCAAACATTTCTATTAGCGTTTATTCATTCGTCATTTTAAACGTCACTCATGACCATATAAAGGTGTACATACCACATACAAACAATACGATTTTCGCAACGTATAGTCCGACAAACTTAGGTATCTAAGCCGATGACAATGACGCAGCGTTGCTTAGATCCATGAAAATAAAAACGAAAACTAAAGAGGTATACAAATTAGTTCCAATTTTGGCCACCGGATCAGATAAGTTTGTGTCTATGTGACTGCTTCACATGATGAATCATAATAATTATCGCCTGCCTAGTACAAATGACAGTCTTAATAATTAAGACTGTAATTTTTACTACGTGTAAGATTTTGAGAGTTAGGTTAGGTTATTAGAAAATGTAGCGTGTAAATTTGGTAATATGATTGAACAGTGAACTTCGCTCTGATCCCTTCTTTACGCATCACATTTCTAGTGGTAAAGCAGCATTTGGGAAAATAGGATACTGACACTATTTGAATACCTACTTTAATGCGAATTAATTCAATTCTGATTTCTAGGCTAACATTCAGTTCCTATCTTTCTAAGTGCCGCCCTTCAAAGTGTAGTTTATGTCTCACGATAATTGTGTTTATCATTACCATTTTACACACTCTAATTGCGTGAAGCAAACGAGCCGATTGCTTCATTGTCGATTACATCATACCATTTGTATCTATTAGAGTGCTCTTACAAACGCTTTGTTTCTATGAAGCAAATAATCTCTATTAAATTTCATATTATTATCTCAAACTGCATATTATTATAGTATTGTTCCTAGGACTACATTTAAAGCTAGGATATATATAAACATTATTTATTTCAGCCGAATTCTGAATTAACAATCTTTAAGTTTTAAAGTTTCTTTAAGTTTTATGGTCTTTATGGTCGAATTAAAGGATTTTTATTTTTTATTTTATTTATTTTAATTTATAAAATTTAAGTATTAGAATTAAAATTCTACGTTTCCTTTAAAGTAATTCCTGATTGGAAATAAAACAACGTTCCATTACAGGACTCCGTAATATAATTGCATCATTGAGCATATCTCTTCTTTAAAATTCCATATTCTTCACAAAGCTAACAATTATTAGTGGACCCTTTTGATCCATATCAATTCGTTCCTAGAGAGACTAGTATGTCGGCGAATTTTATCATGAACGCTAGAGGATCAATAAGTGGTGCCTAAGGCATTTCTGGCGTTAACTCGTTTATATTGAATTCCCCAAAAGTATTGCCTGAAGAAAAAAAAACATCGTGGAAGTTTCTGTTTGATGTCGTATAATAAATAAACTGTACAAACATCCCTCCGGTCTGAAGCAGACAGTTTCCTTGTTTATTTTAGATGTTTTAGCTAAAGGTTCTTGTATGATTTGTATTGTGTGTGTTATTACTGTATTAGGAACATGGTTTTGGTACCTAAAATATGGGAGTGTGATTGCAATGATGCACGCTAGACTCAGCATAGCCTTACATTACGTATTTATAGCGATACTAGCTGACACCCGCAACTTCGTCTGCGTGGATTGAGGTGTTTTGGTTCCTGCGGGTTCCTTTTGGGATAAAAAGTAGCCTATGTGTTATTATGCCAACGATCTCGGTCTGTCTTTTTAGTCCTGGAGAGATGTTTAGTTTTTACCACTGTAGGAATTTATGCCTTAACTTAATAAGCGTTAAAATGTTTCTATGTTAAAGTGTAGTAATCTACAACAACTCAGCAAGCAACAACAAGCAAGAAACAACTTGAACTTAAAATTCAATGCTGCCCTACCGGATAGATTAGCATTATAAACAGTGATATTATTAGAAAGTAGAGCTCTTATTTTTCATTCAACCTGTCGTCGTTCCGTCGACAGCGGACGCTTAAAAAACAATTACAGTGGGAAATTAGTCCGACAGTTTATGCGGCCGGGAACTTTAGGCGTGTTCGACAAATTGCTCCACGACACGATCTCGGCGACCGGTTGTCCAACCGACGGACAACCTGATCTTTTAGTATTAGTACAAGTTTCCACAACTCGACAACGTTGTTTTTTTTTTTATCCACTACAAGTTAGCCCTTGACTGCGATCTCACCTGATGGTAAGTGATGCAGTCTGAGATGATAGCGGGCTAACCTGTTAGGGGCATGGCAGTTATATTAAACTCATACCCACCCCTATTTGGTTTCTACACGGCATCGTACGCTTGGCGGTCTTTGCCGGTAGGGAGGTAACTAGCCACGGCCGAAGCCTCCCACCAGGCCAGACCAGGGAAAATTCAGAAATTATAAATTGCCAAATTGTCCCTGCCGGGGATCGAACCCGGGACTTCCGCACGTTAAGACAACAGCGCTGCACACTGCGCCACGGAGGTCGTCAATGTTTCGAGACTATGCGACGTAATCCTCATTGCTGACGATCGTGTCTTTCTTCCATTAATCAAATAATATTAGGAGCTTTCTGGGGATAATAATGCATTGGGTTCCACTTTCAATGTTTTTCCTAACTTAGCATCGTAACACTATAATAGTTGTCATCAAAGTAAAATATAAGTACTTGTTTGTAGGTTCAAATTCAACCATATACATATAATAATAATGTAACTACATTCAGCCAGCTGATTGGTACGCAAACCGTGCAAAATTAAAATCGGTGGCTCTCAATCCATATTCATACTAATATTATAAATGTGCAAGCGTATCACTGTCTTATCTGCTACGCTTTCACGGCCCAATTGTTCAACCGATTTTGATAGGTTTGAAATTTGGTATAGGTTGTATCCCGGGGAAGGATATAGGCTACTTATCCCGGAAAATTAAAGAGTTCCCGCGGAAAGCAAAAACCAACAATCCACGCGGACATCAGCTAGTATCGCTATAAATACGTAATGTAACGATATGCTGCCCGCCAACCCGCATTGGAGCAGCGTGGTGGGTCTGAGCTCTAATGCCCTCTCTCCTATGAGAGTGGAGGCCTGTGCCTGTGGGACGTTAATAGGCTGTAGTGGATCTAGTGGTGACGATATGCTCGGTCTTCTCGGTCGGTTCCCGTGCGAATCAAAGTACCTTAAACCACGTGGATGAAGTCGCGGGCATCATCTAGTTTTCGACTTAAAATCAAGGATCTTGGTCCATTTTACTGTGACGATATATTGTGTTTCGACGCTCGAATCGAATTCTATGAACGTAAGTGAGGTGTTAAATCTTTTACTAACCCTACAGAGTACAGATCTTATTGATTTGTTATTGACACGCGCTGTAGTCACTTTTATTGTTGCCGGACATATTGAGGAGTTTATTTTTTAATTTTATTAAGTATTATCTGTTCTTTGTTGATTGTTTTATAAACGCGTATGCCCGGTTTTGAGGTAATAGCGTAGGTTGGTCGGTTCATTGTACAGTAAAACTGGTTTTAGGTGTATCTTTAATTCATTGATTTTGTGTAATGACCTGTGTTGTGTAAATACTCTATAAGGTAGGTATAAACGATTACAAAACAATCATTGTTTATTATTTTTTTCATGGAAAGAGATTTGTTTCACTAAAATTTGCTTTATATATGTCACCGTAAGATTGCAAAAACCGTTAGATTGTAATCTAACTAGCGAAATTGTAAACTGTCCATAGATTACAATTTAACGCATTATTTTTCGGTAGATTGTAATCTGTAACTTGATAAAATCTAATTATTATTAATTGTGGAACCCTAACCAAACCTACAAGAAAGAGACAAGAAAACGTACATACAATGAATATTTCAAAAATTGACACTCAGAACATTGAACGGTTCTCAATATTTCGACAGTTTACAATATCCCTAGTTAGATTATGATCAAACGGTTTTTAAAATATATACAGACATATATAAGGTATATATGCATATTTTAATTATTATGACCGCTAAAAAGTTTATTAATCTCTATACATTTTTCACTTTGTTTTACATACGTGGGGGTCCCGGGTTCAATCCCCGGCAGGGTCAATTTGGGAATTTATAATTTCTGAATTTTCCTTGGTCTGGCCTGGTGGGAGGCTTCGGCCGTGACTAGTTACCACCCTACCGGCAAAGACGTGCCGCCAAGCGATTTAGCGTTCCGGTACGATGCCGTGTAGAAACCGTATAGGGGTATGGGTTTAATATAACTGCCATGCCCCTAACAGGTTAGCCCGCTACCATCTTAGACTGCATCATCACTTACCATCAGGTGAGATCGCAGTCAAGGGCTAACTTGTAGTGGATAAAAAAAAAAACATTAGGAAGGTACTTAAGCATCTAACGGCCCAAAATCTACATCTAACGGCGGCTGTCCGCCTTGCCTCGCCCCGGCAAAACCTGGGCAGAAACCGCCCATTTATTTAACGGTCGCAACTGTAACTTTAAAAACTTTTTATCGAACAACACCTCACTAGTAGTTATATATGCTCTAGGAGTCTAGAGTATGTTTAAAACAAGCCTATGTAATCCGACCCCCCGCTGCTTATAACAGCCTACACGTTACAGCTCGCAAGAAACGTTACTTACATAAAAACTTTATTGTAGGAATGCATATTAAATCATTTCTCGTATTATGCACTTGTAAACAACGCCCCGCCGCGTTAACGAGCGTGTAATAAAAAGTATATTATTAATATTTCTTGGGAAATTGCTTCTACGGCATAAATCTTGGAACATGGTGTACTAGCTAGCTACCTTTGTAACTTTGTAGGTAGGAGAATACAAGCCGATGTAGCCTAGTGGGTATGTTAAGACTTCGGCTTAATATTTGGTAGGTCCTTGGAATCCTTGGTGAAAAGAGCAACTGCTGAGTTTCTCGCCGGTTCTTCTCGGTAGAATCACCTTTCCGAACCGGTGGTAGAGTCTTAACGTTTCATAAGTGACGCAAGTTGTCCTACATGAAATAAATGAATCATTTATCATTTAAATGTTCAAATCTTTAGTCACGCACTTGGGGTAAGCGCGGTGCTAGGTGCCATTTGTGCCAAATTAAATAATTTCGTTTCCTTATAATATTTATCTAATTTTAGTATTTGTTGTTCAAGTACAGGATATAATTCAAATAATTTTTCAAGTTTCAGGCTCAGCCTTTCAGAAAATTGAGAGTTCTGTGATCAACTTTGGACGTTAGAAAATCTCCACTTTGAAAGCTCCCATTTCGTCAATTTTAGGGGAAAAATTAAAAAAAATTTTTTGGACTCTATTCCTAATTATCTTTATAATGATATACCGCAACCCTATGTAACGCTATAAAAAATATTTTACTTCGCATTCGCTTCTATGATAGCCCCCCTGAAATAAAGATTTGTATAACTTTTTAAGCCATATTCGGCTGGAGGCCATCGGTTTACATATTATATTTAAATTTGAAGTAATTACGTTCAGTAATTCAGGAGTTATAAGGCTCTGACAGACGGACGGACGGACAAGTGCAAATTCACTCAAGTAGACTCAGAGACCTTCAATTCGCTCGGTCAAATATCAACTTTAGCAATTAACGTAAACATCGTGATTAACACTCGATGTTTCACTGAGATTTCTGCTAATGTTTCCTGGAGAGCATTAAAAAGATTGAGGTTTTTGATAACGGTGAAGGACTAGAAAAAAGTTTAAAGTTACTAATTTCCTTGTAATTCAAAAATGTGTTTGTCTAATTTTTGTACAATTTATTCAAATTAACATCATGTTTATTCATAAAGACGTAATATTTAACGAAATCATACCATAAGTTTGTGTTTTAATTTTAAAGAAATCACGCTCCGTTGGTCACAACAAGCGCTATGAATAGTATTAAAAGGGCTTAATTTTATAAGTAATTAGTCTTACCATTATAACGGCTGGCTTACATTGTTCTATAGTTAGTCCGCTTCTAAGGCAGGTGGAATAACGTCAACTTTTCAACAAACTTTGTAAGGATTTAAGTAAGTTGTAAATAATGTCCTCGCGACCGAATTTCGGCCACGGCGGTCTATCTCCATGGAGATTAGCCATTTACGCGGGAGATATTATAGTGCACAAGTATGTGCGCATTCACAGGGGCACTCTTTGTTCCTTTCCTCTCAAAGCCCGATGGGACACCTAGTGCATTGTAAAATCATCAGTTTTATTTACAACTTTTACAAAGGACCTTGAAATAACGATTGAACGAACGACTAGAAGGGTAGGTGAAGTCACACGTATTCCAGTCGGATAAAACTTACTGGATTCAGCGACTGGAATAATGTAAACCAGCAATTACTTACTTAAAGTTCCCACTATGATTACTTATTCTATTATTCGGCTTTTACGTTTGTATATGTCGGCAATTCAAGAAATCAAATGTGCGTGCCGAAATGGCTTCTTCACTTGTATCTATGTCAGCCGCTGATCTTATAATCTGAGATGGAGAAAACGCATTAATTCTAATACTGAGATCTTAAGAACGTATTTTGACTTGGCTCAGACTTTACTCGGAGTTAAAACGAGATGGACATATGTGAGTAACATAAATCTGTCTCGTTTTAACCATGTCTTAAGTCTAAGCAAAGTCAAAGTACGCTCTATAGATCTCAGCATACGGTAACTGAAATAGAGCGAGTATAGGCATCAAGAAAGGGCATGAATTCGCTACATAAATTTTGAACAACTGTTGGAGAAAGATATTAGGAAAATATTACCTGTTTTATCGGACGTGGATTTCCGCTGCAATGAAAAAAAGTATTAGCAAAAAGAGCTAAACTATGGTATGGTGAACAAAAAGTCGGCCTGATTCACTTTACGGCAGGTTACAGGACGGAACGCAATTTCCCTCTGATTGGACGGATTTTATAAAAGACTTGCTGATACCCGCGACTTTCCGCGTGGTTTTAGTTGTTTTTTTATTCCCGCGGGAACTCTTTAGTTTTCCGGGATAACCTGTGTCACTGCCCAGGTCCTCAAATAATGCCATGCCAAAAATCACGTCGATTCGTTGCTCCGTTGAGGCGTCATTGAAGAACAAACAAACACACTTTCGCATTTATAATATTAGTATGATATTATTGTCATTGGCAAGAGAACTGTAATGTAGGCGTGAGTCAGTGCAGCGTTGCCTGTTTTATTTAGATTAGTAATCTTACTAATATCCTAAATGTGAAAGTTTGGATGGATGTATGGATGTTTTTTACTCAATCGCGTCCCAACGGCTGAACGGATCTGGCTGAAATTTGGCACAGAATAGCACATAGGCTACTTTTTATCCAGGAAAAGTAAAGAGTTCCCGCGGGAACCAAAAAACCACAAACCACGCAGACGAGTCGCGGCCATTCGCTAGTCTAAAATTACTATGAAATCGTACTCACTTACGCGCGCGTTCTGTGAAGTACCCGGCGCGTACAGTTAGCACTTGCTATCCGTAAGGAATCTCGACATGACGATGGTTATTATGGAACTAGAACTAACCTATTGACAATCGTGATTTATTCTTTGTGTTCTTATGATGCTGCGAAGTGAAGCCCTGGTCAGACATAACGCGCGGTATATCGCGAGTTTGTAGGATACTCAATACTCAATACTCAATATCATTTATTCAATATAGGTACACTGTAGGTACACTTATTGACGTTAAAAATTACTTACATAAAAAAACATGATGGTGATAATTGGTTACGGTATCTTAAAACTAAAGCTACGAGGATTCCAAACGCGCCCTGGTCTGAGAAAAGCCCACAACAAACTCAGCCGGGTTATTTTTTTCTTTTTATTATCACCATCTCACAAATCATCTTAACTAAGGAACTATCAGAGCCATAGTAGCAGGATTTGTGGACATAGCTAAGTTCGTGTAAGTTAGAGTCTAACCATGTTAACTTAACAAGAAACTCTAAGCCGGTCAACCTTACGGAGACGGGAGAGCGCTTTGGCATTGCGCAGTATGACGTGTTTCGTACAGTTAATTGACTCCGAGGTCTCCGAGTCTACATCTGTCCGTCCGTTCGTCTTCCAGAACCTCATAATTTCTGAATGAATGTAATTATAATGTACACTTAATAGGGATGATGACAACTCAATCAAATTAGCAACTCTTTATCAAACTTAAAAACGCACTTCTAGTATGGAAGTTGTATGAAATTCATCAAATTTCAACGCACTTTTTTTCTTTAATCTATACTTTAAAATGGTTATCAAACTTAAAACTAACTGAGGATGTGAATTTTAGGTCATTCGGAAGACCCTCTGACCCTCTATTTAATAATCAGTTAGAAATAATATATGTTTGATATAGGCATCATCCCTATTGCTTCGAATTACAAATATAATGGGGCCGATTCTGTAGTGCACAATCTCTAAACTAAACTAAAATGACAGCATTAAAAATATTGCTAACCCTTTTGGTGAAGAACTGACGCCACTGGCCACCTTTGACAGCTTGAGCTTGTGGACTGATTTTGGATTTAGATGCTCAGAGGTGTAGGAGATATGAAGGAAAATCTGGGATTTCCGTGCACTAACCTTGTAACGTCCCTGGACTGGATCTCGTAGCGATAGCCGCGCAAAACTCCTCCACAGGCACTCCGGAGCACTTAGCTATGTCTTAGGTTTCTGCTGGACAGCAGCGATGAATTTCCACCACACTTATTTGGTTGCATACAACGCGAGGACGGGTCACAAAGAATACATGCGTCTCGCGGAGAACGAAAGTTCGTACTGAATTTTGTATCGTCAATCGACGTCATGAAGAGCGATATAGAGTGCACGGAGGTAAATAGGGTAGGTAGGAAATAATATTGACATTCATGTCAATCCAAATAAGGAACCAAAAGGTGGCGTCACCACCTTTCATAATACTCCCTACCGAAAGGGACAGGACTCGATTTAAAGCTGTCATTTTAGTTTAGTTTAGAGATTGTGCACTACAGAATCAGCCCCACTGTTGCGTGCTGCTCCGTTGAGCGTTGTGTATGCTCAGGGCTTTAGTGAAGCGGGGTGCTATCAACGCGAGAATATCATTAAACGAACGACCATACCCGCTGTGGACTCTCCGCACTGACCGGTGCTACACTTTAACATAAATTTGGTTCAATCATCAAAATTATGATAGGTATCTTACTAATATTATAAATGCGAAAGTTTGGATGGATGTATGGATGTTTGTTACTCAATTACGCCCCAACGGCTGAATGGATCTGGCTGAAATTTTACAGAGATAGATTATAGTCTGGAATAGCACATAGATAGATTTAAAGAGTTCCCGCGGGAACCAAAAAACCTTAAACCACGCAGACGAAGTCGCGGGCATTCGCTAGTTAAGTAATAAAAACTAACCTTTCGAGGTAGGTACCTATTGTAGCTACCTCAAAAGGTTTAGTCAACCAGTACAGCACTTTCACTAGTAGGTATAGTGATAAAGCACTGCTGGTACAATCCAAAGAAAACCAGATAACAGTAACCTAATAAAAACTGATAAACTATAAAAATAATTCTATTGTTAGATATATCACCGTGAGATTCAAAAATTTACACTCAGAACATTGAACGGTTCACAATCTGCCGACAGTTTACAATTTCGCTAGTTAGATTAGAATCTAACGGTTTTTGCAATCTTACGGTGACAGATATAAGTTTTAAAATGACTCGGCTGAATTGAAATTGTAACCTTAGGAGTATCTTATCCGACATATTAAGATACTTTACTTACTTTATTATAAAATAAGTTGTAAACAGTAAGTAGTAAGTACCCGCCGTTGCTTGCAATATTAAAAGATTACTAAAATTATATCGTCAAATCATTACGTCTTTTCATAATAGCTAATTTCACATTGACTGGCTTAGATGTTAAAACTAAGCTCGGTCGTTATCAAAATATATTTTATAACTTGCAAGTTTCAGCTTTACTTTCAGTTCCTCTAACATCTACTTTATTTAATAAACTTTATTTTGTTTTTAAGTTAGTCAGGAATAATTTACACATTTCAAGGCTAATCAATGTCAGCTGGGCGACCACGAATCTCTGACAGCTACAGTGTAACGATCGCAATCACCTCAGAGGTGTGATTATGTAAGAATTGCCGATCCAATCGTCAAAGTTAGTTAGTAAGTAAAGTAAACCATAACAGCATTGAAATAGAGCTCAATTTCGTGTATCCATTCTCATACGTTTATGGTATCGTCCATACCTAAACGTATAAGAAAGGATACACGAAATTGAGCTCTAACATAATAATGATATGGTTTATTTTACTTTGACACCGAACTTAGACGATTTGATCGACAATTCTTACATAATTGGGGGGGCTGATTGGATAACACTCTTCCACTATTGGACAAAATTAATTGACGCAGCAAGTATACCATAAATTCAGCCAATCACAACAATTGATACTGTAACAATGACTGATGCAGAAGATACGCGGTCGCCCTGCTGACAACCTCCGACCTCCGACGACCTCCGTGGCGCAGTGTGTAGCGCTGTTGTCTTAACGTGGGGGTCCCGGGTTCAATCCCCGGCAGGGTCAATTTGGGAATTTATAATTTCTGAATTTTCCTTGGTCTGGCCTGGTGGGAGGCTTCGGCCGTGGCTAGTTACCACCCTACCGGCAAAGACGTGCCGCCAAGCGATTTAGCGTTCCGGTACGATGCCGTGTAGAAACCGTATAGGGGTATGGGTTTAATATAACTGCCATGCCCCTAACAGGTTAGCCCGCTACCATCTTAGACTGCATCATCACTTACCATCAGGTGAGATCGCAAAAAAAAAAAAAAACATTGATCTAATCAGGGTTAGCCTTGAAATGTGTAAATTATTCCTGACTAATTTTTTTTTTTTAAAGTTTATTGAAGTAGATGTTAGAAGAACTGAAAGTAAAGTTGAAACTTGGCAGTTATAAAAATTGTGACGACCGGTGTAAGTAAGACGCGATCGCTAAAAGGTTTATTTTTCCGGTCGGTCAATGCGAAAGGAGCCGGCACGGGTGGCGGCCGTTGACCCCGCTCCGCATTGTATAGCATCTCGTTCGTGGGACGTTCGCTAAAAATACGTGCGGCGACGCGAGCCGCATACAACACGTCTGTACGAGGCGGACGAATAGTCTGGTGGACAGTGCGTTTATACTTTTTATATACGACTGCCTGAAACAAGGAGTATATTGTTTTCAGGGTTCATGTATGTATGTATGTGGGTTTGTATATTCCACCATAAATTCTGTACGCCTGAACCGATTTTGATAAATGACGTATCGTTAGAATCCCTAGCTTTATGATATAGGCTAGTAATTAGGCTAAGGCCCGCATTAAAGACGCATGAAAAAAAAACATTGAAAATAAGATTAACTATATAATCATCATCTAGAAAATGATGAGTAAATTCCAAAAATATATAACACTATAGTTCAATATTTAGTGATTCACAAAAAAATATCATTTAAAAAAAAATGTGAATAAGATTCCAAAGGCTATATATTATGCAAATCGCTTCCTAAGGAGGTAAACTCCAAAAATAATATGGCAGAGCAGTCGTAATTTTAATTCGTTAATAGTAAAAATTTTAAAAAATTGGTGGGGTGACCATGGTCCCGCATTAAAGACTAAATTTAAAAAAATCGATAATAAGATTAACTATATAATCATCATCTAGAAAATGATGAGTAGATTCAAAGAATATGCAAAACGCTATAGTTCAATATCCTGTGATTCACAAAAAAATATCACTTAATAAAAATGTGAATAAGATTCTAATTTAACTAGATTAATTTAGATTATTAACTTTTAGTTCGTTTTTTGTTTTTTAATTTTTTTTATTTTTAGTAATTACGACGCATACATACAAAATACTACAGTCATAGATATGTGATAGGATTTTTTAAGGTCTAGACTGTTAGGGCTGCAGCTATAATGTGAAAGAAAGATCATGATATGTTAGACTCGTTGGTGATAAGACCCGCGAATTCTTTCACGTGGATTTTGGTTTTTTAAACTTCGGACACAAACAATGTTAATTTAATTTAATTTATTTGAATTACCAACACAATTACAAGTAGTAGGAATACAAAATGTTGAATGGCTTAGGCAATAGATAACAAGCAATTCAATTTATAGGTAGTTACATCATGCACATAGGAAAAGTCGTACATAACTGACACAAGAATACATTGGGGAATTATTAATAAATAATTAAGATTACTGATACAAGACTATAAAAAATTAATGAAAATAACTATCAATAATTACTTATATATAACATTCATTATACCTATTGTTTAAAAAAAAAAAATGGATAAAAGTAAAAAACAAAAACTTAGATGCATAAAATTTATAATACAGGGTTGATGTTGATTCAACAAAAGCGATAGTGTGTTTATTTGTCAGTTTAACTTTAATCACGTGGCAGCGGAGCAACGGTATACGCCATTTATTATTATTTCAAGTATTGATATAGTCGAAAGACCTGGAGAGTGAGTTCCCACGTTTTGTAAATCCTAAATCCATGCGGAAAAAATCGCAGGCAATCGGCTAGTTTTAGATAAAAAGGACATCGAACGTCTTGAGTTTCATATTTAATCAGCAGGTTTCATATTTAAGCTTCAGTGGTGAAAGAACTTCTGAGAGACATGGTGTAGCTTGAGCTATTGTTTATTATTTGATTTAGGTTTTTGAAATATTTCGTGGGAACTCTTTGATTTTCCAGGATAAAAACGGCCTGAGTATGTCCTTCCCCGGCATGCAAATTATCTCTGTACCAGTCTCTTGTCCAGCAAAGTCGATTGAATGGATGTGACGTGAAAAGAGAGTAGCAGGCAGACATAAATACAGACGGATAGATTTCGAATTTATAATATTAGTATGGATTAATCGCACTGAAACTGCTGGCTGTTATAATTAAAATGGCAAGGGCAATTTATTTTGTAACGCAGTCCGTCTCTCATACGTGTTCGAATGTTATAGGAATTAGCAACGGGTAGGTGTAGGTGTATAGAATGGCGCGATCAATCTTTTTTGCCGAAAAGGTCCAGTGGCATTACAACCAGTTTTATAAAAATAACACAAGTAACACATTACAGTGATTAATACGGATCGCGCCCGAAGGGAACATCGACCGCGCCGGTTACCTTTGTGTAGGTAGAATGCAGATTCTTTATATCCATTTATTTTTTGATTTGCCCCAATAAACCTTTCGAGTACCTGTGTACATTCTGTTTAAACCCTATACGTGATTAATTAAGTTCTTTGCTAGAAATAAGTCATAACGAGTGTTGAATTTTTTCAATTGATTTCTTCTATTCCTAGTTAAAGATTTTAGTTTATCAATAATACCTTTGTCTAGGTAGAATGCAGATTCTTTATATCCATTTATTTTTTCATTTACCCCAATAAACCTTTCGAGTACCTGTGTACATTCTGTTTAAACCCTATACGTGATTAATTAAGTTCTTTGCTAGAAATAAGTCATAACGAGTGTTGAATTTTTCAATTGATTTCTTCTTTTCCTAGTTAAAGCTTTTAGTTTATCAATAATACCTTTGTGTAGGTAGAATGCAGATTCTTTATATCCATTTATTTTTTCATTTACCCCAATAAACCTTTCGAGTACCTGTGTACATTCTGTTTAAACCCTATACGTGATTAATTAAGTTCTTTGCTAGAAATAAGTCATAACGAGTGTTGAATTTTTTCAATTGATTTCTTCTATTCTTAGTTAAAGCTTTTAGTTTATCAATAATACCTTTGTGTAGGTAGAATGCAGATTCTTTATATCCATTTATTTTTTCATTTACCCCAATAAACCTTTCGAGTACCTGTGTACATTCTGTTTAAACCCTATACGTGATTAATTAAGTTCTTTGCCAGAAATAAGTCATAACGAGTGTTGAATTTTTCAATTGATTTCTTCTATTCCTATTTAAAGCTTTTAGTTTATCAATAATACCTTTGTGTAGGTAGAATGCAGATTCTTTATATCCATTTATTTTTTGATTTGCCCCAATAAACCTTTCGAGTACCTGTGTACATTCTGTTTAAACCCTATACGTGATTAATTAAGTTCTTTGCTAGAAATAAGTCATAACGAGTGTTGAATTTTTTCAATTGATTTCTTCTTTTCCTAGTTAAAGCTTTTAGTTTATCAATAATACCTTTGTGTAGGTAGAATGCAGATTCTTTATATCCATTTATTTTTTGATTTGCCCCAATAAACCTTTCGAGTACCTGTGTACATTCTGTTTAAACCCTATACGTGATTAATTATAAGTTCTTTGCTAGAAATAAGTCATAACGAGTGTTGAATTTTTTCAATTGATTTCTTCTATTCCTAGTTAAAGCTTTTAGTTTATCAATAATACCTTTGTGTAGGTAGAATGCAGATTCTTTATATCCATTTATTTTTTGATTTGCCCCAATAAACCTTTCGAGTACCTGTGTACATTCTGTTTAAACCCTATACGTGATTAATTAAGTTCTTTGCTAGAAATAAGTCATAACGAGTGTTGAATTTTTTCAATTGATTTCTTCTATTCCTGGTTAAAGCTTTTAGTTTATCAATAATACCTTTGTGTAGGTAGAATGCAGATTCTTTATATCCATTTATTTTTTGATTTGCCCCAATAAACCTTTCGAGTACCTGTGTACCTTCTGTTTAAACCCTATACGTGATTAATTAAGTTCTTTGCTAGAAATAAGTCATAACGAGTGTTGAATTTTTTCAATTGATTTCTTCTATTCCTAGTTAAAGCTTTTACTTTATCAATAATACCTTTGTGTAGGTAGAATGCAGATTCTTTATATCCATTTATTTTTTGATTTGCCCCAATAAACCTTTCGAGTACCTGTGTACATTCTGTTTAAACCCTATACGTGATTAATTAAGTTCTTTGCTAGAAATAAGTCATAACGAGTGTTGAATTTTTTCAACTGATTTCTTCTATTCCTAGTTAAAGCTTTTACTTTATCAATACCTCTGTGTAGGTAGAATGCAGATTCTTTATATCCATTTATTTTTTGATTTGCCCCAATAAACCTTTCGAGTACCTGTGTGCATTCTGTTTAAACCATAAACGTGATTGATTAAGTTCTTTGTTAAAATTAAGTCATAACGAGTGTTGAATTTTTTCAATTGATTTCTTCTATTCTTAGTTAAAGCTTTTACTTTATCAATATTATCGAAAATAAGCTTCAAGGGGTGGATTAATTCGATATATAATCTCACAAACTTATCTGTCCCGGTGATAGCGTCGCTAGTAGTTATGAAAAATATAATAAAAGCCAAAACTAAACAGGCATAAAAATTTGTTCCAATTTTGGCCACCGGGACAGATAAGTTCAAATAAGCCACAGTAAGTAAATCTATGTGGTACAGTATGTATTCACCACACCACATAAATATTCAAAATTATTCTCAACGTACGTTTCACTCCGACACCGGAGCATCTTCAGGAGATGTTGACTTGACAATGCTCGATTGTAAAGCTGATTGTAATGGATGTCGACATAGATTTACTTACTGTGGCGGATTATAGCGAATTAAAGTTCTACTTCTTTCATTAACTGTTATTTTTTAATATACGGGCTATTATTATTATAATCCGTATAAATTTAGCTCTCATATAAAATAAATACATATATGGCCAAAAGGGTTATAATAAACTTACACTATTATTATTATTATTATTAAACTCTTTATTTGTACCACACATAACAAAAGTAAATTACAGAAAACATAAAATTAAACAAAGAAGTACAAAGGGCGGCCCTATTGCTAAGTAGCAATTTCTTCCAGGCCTCAACCTCATTAGGAGAACACAAGGAAACCAGGGTTATGTTATATTGTTATAGGTCAAACGCCGATGTAAGACAGATGACGCACCGTTATCTCTAGCACGTTTAGTAAACAGTATCACGTGGCCAGTCTCCATACGTTCCGATACGTTTATTGTTGTTATCTCGTTGCTCACACAAGATGCGCTTGTCGCGAGTCTGCCACGATGGGATAGCTACAATAAACGTATCGGTACGTTTGGATGTCCGTGCCTATATTACGACTAGTATATGACGCTTAATGACGGTCTGACCCGAGAATCTCCCTGAGAGCTTCGGTCTTACCCGTTGTCCTAGGTGAGCGACGAAAGCGACGCCATGCGACGCGATATCCACAGAAAATCTGGATTCTGGTTTGAGATGTTTATGGGTTCAAAAATAACTTTACAATTCAGTCATTTGCTAATTATGAAACGTACAAGCTAACATAAACTACTTAATGTAAACAAGATTTTAAAAGAACTTTAAATTTAATTCGTTATATTCCGTGTGGTACAGTGTATTTTGCAATATTCACCACACCACATAAATCTTCCAAAATCATTCTCAACGTACGTTTCACTGCGAAACCGGGGCATCTTCAAGAGATGTTGACTCGACAATGCACGATTGTAAATTTTGAGCGTACAGGATTAAGTTGAATTCGTTTTAAAAGTACAATTCCAAGCAAAATATTAATTTCTCTTTAATTTATAATGAGGATAGTCTTAATGAAAACGATATACTTATCTAAGCGTCAACGTAGGCCACGTGTAGGGTCAGCTTCCGTTTGTCGCGTCGTGTCGGGTCACATTACCGCGTTCTTCGTTCTAGGACAGCGGGTTATATTTTGAGTTGGACGTCACTCTAGCTGTCACAGTTCGACTTCGTCGTCCTTTTCAATGGTGTCGAAAGCTCTTGCAAGGATCCTTTTGCAAGACATTAAAGGCAAATTAAGTACCTTCAAGGCAAGATTGAATAGGCATCTTCTAAGCAAGCGCGCTCCAACCTAGACATCATCATTGCTTTGCACTAAGCATGATTGTCGTCAAGCGGCAAGCCTTTCTCACAATAAAAAAAAAACATAGGTTTCTATTGACAAGCTAGAATCGCTGCAGAACATGATTTTACTCTAAGCTACGCTTTTAAGATATTCCGTCCATCTCAAATGGGACACTCCCATTTTTATAAGTTCCGCTATCATTAATGTTTATTAAGTGGAAAATAGGTATTCTCATCCGTAATTAAAACCTCTAGATGTTAAAAAACATGAATCGTCGTCTATAAAAGTTTATCTAAGTTCAAAGTGTAAAGTCCTCATTCGATAATACGGCGACACACAAGCTATGTTTTACGCTCGAAGGAAATGTAAATTTACATTAACGCGTTAGTAACGATCATCGCGGACGTCTCGCAGGCCAGAAGTGTTAGGTTTGTTTGAAGCCCGGAAGAGGATAGTTAAACTCGGCCCTTATTTATGTTGTGTATATTTCTTTAGACTAGTGACCACCATAGGAATTATTGTATCACTTAAGTTTGTTTAAGTTTTTTTGTATTTCTGCGAGAACTCCTTAATTTTCCGGGATAAAAAGTAGCCTATGTCACTCTCCAGGTCCTCAACTGCCAAATATCCCGTCGATCCGTGACTTGCGGCGTGATTGAATGACAAACCAACATACCGTCTGGCTGACAACATATATTCAAAAAACTTAATCCACGCGGACGAACTCGCGGGCATCATCTAGTTCTTTATATATCAGAAACATACATTTTACAAAAAGTTTTACAGAGTGTAGCAGTAGATATGGCTATGTAGCACCTCTATAAAAAACAACGTAGCTTTGCGGTTTGTTAGATTTGAACTGAGAATATTATTACCCTTGACTAATATGCTTGATTATTCAATAAACGATGTTATTGTAGTGAGAATAATTCCATAGATAATGTGTCAATGTAACGTATCGGCGAATCTATGACGGCAATTATAACATCAGACGTAATTTACCATGACCGATGGTATAACGAGCGCTTTCGCATGTCAAGAAAATGGTTATTAGTTTAATGGGAGATGCTATCGGTGTGTGAAGCCTGATTATAGGGGCCCCGGTCACTCAGGGTTGCCAAAACGCCGGGATTTCTAGGTTATTCCCTGTATCTGAGGGTCACAATCATGGAAGTGGAGATAAAAGATATTTCCGTTGGCTACCGTTTTATTTAATTTGGCTGGCAGAATTTTCGGTAATCTTGCAGTAACAATGCATTTTTTTGCCAATAATTAAGAGAGTGAGGCTCATTCTGTTATTAACACAATTTCAAAACAAAACTGAAACGACAGCTCAAAATTGAGTGCTGCCCCTTTAAGCAGGTTTTATTGTGAAAAGGATTGCGTTTTAAATAGAGTTGTCATATTTTAAGTTTAGTTATGAGATAGTTTACAACAGAATTGGCCTCAGTGTCAACTGTGAGCCAGTCAGAGGCGAAGTGTCAGACTACGGCGTTTTAAGGATAAGCTGAGATCAGTGTCTTGAAAAATCTTTGAGTCAGTGTGCTTACCTACAAAATGTGAAGTTGTAGTTCTATATTTTACTCGTGTGGTAACTGCAGGCGATAAATATTGCACGTTGCAACTTACAGGTTTATCTTGCTGTTACTGTGTCAAGCAAAATGAACTCTCTATATGCCATGTGTATCATATACATGGTAGGTACACAAGCGAGCATGAGCATATTTTACCGCAACGTACCTAATGCCTAGCCTGCTTCTGTGCAAAATAACATTTCTTTTCTTTTCTTGATGCGTTGATACTTGT
Organism: Erebia palarica; assembly: GCA_964035005.1. Lineage (NCBI taxonomy): Eukaryota > Metazoa > Arthropoda > Insecta > Lepidoptera > Nymphalidae > Erebia > Erebia palarica. The sequence continues at coordinate 34,425,432 of OZ035989.1, read as the reverse complement.
CCAGGAAAAAACTAGGTAAAATACATAAAAAAGCGCTCCCTAAAATGTTTGGCAACCCTCAAATACACTTGTGGGGCGACGACCCTGGAGCAGCCCGCATGCCATTGTCCAGGAACAATGCGGACTTCGGTACACCAGACCGCATTGATTTCACTGCTCGAATGAGAATTTGACTAAACTCGTATGAATGTATAATAATATGGTATTGTTTGTCAAGCGGGCATGTGTTTAACCTTATGAGCTAGGAAGTTACCCTTATTTGTGTAGGCTGTAGCTTAGTAGATTAGAGTAGAGTTACCCTTGCCTTTTTTTCGTGTAGTAGAGGAAAATCCTCATGGACTCCGAATCGAATAGTGTCGACTGTCGGATTCCAAACGGCTCAAAACCCCTCCTTTCTCCCGCCTTGAAAGTTGAAGGTCTATTTTTTTTTAGTTACTGTTACCTGTAACTTAGTAGATAAGTGTGGTATAAAAGACTATCGAACCTCTTGATATCTAGATATAATCTTATCTTTTTATCACAGGTCTGTAATAGCCATGTCTCAACGTGTCTCGCAAATCAGAAGACCTGGACAGACACAACGCATGACAATGTGGCTAAACCAGATTTTTGGAGTTGTTATAAGTAGAATGTTTAAAATTTTTAGTTGTAATTTATTCTAATAATTGCAAAAAAAAACGATAAATATCGTTTTATCTTAATTGTATGGGGGAAAAATTTTTTTTCGAGATCATTTCTGTGGTACATAAAATAGGTTTAAGAGAGAATTATATAAATCCTCGTAGAATGTGTTAGTAAAAACTGTATGAAAATCACTACATTAGTTTCTGAAATTAGCGCGCAAAGCCCAACAAACAACGAAACGAACAAATCGTTACTAATATTATAAACATATATTATACATTATTATTATTTTATATGGATTTTTAAAAAACGCGAAAGTTTGTATGTATGATATATGGATGTTTGTTACTCTTTCACGTCAGAACAGCTGAACGGATCTAGATGAAATTTGGCACAGTGATAGACTATAGTGTGGAACATACGCTACTTCTTATAGTACCATACGCTATGTTTGATAAAGTATGCGCATTTCTACAATGTGCTAGTTTGTAAAACCTGATGTGATGCCCAGTGCCCACTGGGTATGGACTATTATGATGATAAGTGCTACCCGTGCGAAGCCGGGGCGGATCGCTGGTTTATAATAATATTATGTAGGTATTGATATCTTCAAAGGTAGAAATCCGATATAATCTTCGTGCATTTAGATACTTCACAGGTAGATAAGAGTTCCCGCGGGAAGCAAAAATCCTCAAATGCATGTTTTTTACTCAATCACGCCAGAACGGTTGAACGTATCTGGATAAAATTTGGCACAGAGATAGATTATAGTCTGGAATAACACATAGGCTATTTTTTATAGTACCATACGCTATGTTTGATACAGTATGCGCACTCCTACAATGTGCTAATTTGTAAAACCTGATGTGATGTCCAGTGCCCACTGGGTATGGACTATTATGATGATACCCGTGCGAAGCCGGGGCGGATCGCTGGTTTATAATAATATTATGTAGGTATTGATATCATCAAAGGTAGAAATCCGATATACTCTTCGTGCATTTAGATACTTCACAGGTAGATTTTCTAAAGGTCACACCAACGCTTTGAAAAACCGCTACTGTAGCGTCGCATGCCGCCGCCGTGTCGCGTTCTATCTTACCGAGCCTTTACAGATGAGAAGTCTCCTTGACCTTCTTTCAGCTTGACCTTTGCATATTATTATCCGATAGGAATTGGCCTCCGGTATTAAATTATGTATATTATGAGAAAAACTTTATTCATGGAAACAGTTTTTCTTCCGCACAGTGTTAGTCGTTATTCATTATTATTGGTGTCACGCGATTTTGTTTCTTACTTAACCTTAAAATTGCAAAAACTGTCAGATTGTAATCTAACGCGTTTTATCTCGTTACATTTTAAACTGTGGACATATTGTGAACCGTTAAATGTTCTGAGTGTCAATTTTTGAAATATTCATTGTATTTACGTTTTCTTGTCTCTTTCTGGTAGGTTAGGTTAGGGTTCGACACAAATAATCAGGTAGTGCTCTTAGGTTTTATTAGTTTAGTGGCACTTAGGTTTTATGGGGTTAATATACCTGACAGATTACAATCTACCGAATAATAATACGTTAAATTATAATCTTCCGACAGTTTACAATATCGCTAGTTAGATTATAATCTAACGGTTTTCACAATTTTACGGTGACATATTATATAAAATTCTCGTGTCACATGTTAGTTACTATACTCTTCCGAAACCACTAGACCGATTTTTATTAAAATTGTATATGCATATTCAGGTCTGAGAATCGGCTACTATCTATTTTTCATACCCCTAAACCACCTCAATCTACGCGGACGGGCATCAGTTTATTAAATATAATATCATGCTCCTAACAGGTTAGCCCGTTAATCTTAGACTGCACCATCACTTACCATCAGGTGAGATTGGAGACAAGGGCTAACTTGTAGTTGATAAAAAAACATTGTTTCTATGCGAGCTTGTATGAGCTGACTGCTCTTATGTTTAGCCTTGGTAAGCGCGTCTCGTCTCTACGCTGGCCTTAGCATATTAATTATCAGATGAACGTTGCTACTGAACTACCGTGTTCATCAGTACGTTTATGTATTTTTATAATTTCCCTTCAAATATCATGATTCATCATATCAATCTATCAATCCTTTATTAAATTTAGGCTCTCTATAGATACACATATTGACGTCCATTACTTACACATAAAACATGATGGTGATAATTGGTTTCGATATCTTAAAACTAAAGCTATGTGGATTCCAAACGCGCCCTAGTCTGAGAAGAGCCCACAACAAACTCAGCCGGGTTTTATTTTTCATTATCACCTTGTCACAAATCATCTTAACTGAGGAACTATCAGAGACATTAGAGCAAATTATTGCCAAGCCTCCTTGTCATTTAAGTAATCCTTTACATGGTAATAAGAATTTTCAATGAGTTTACGTTTTACATTAACTTTGAACTTATTCAGATCGCATTTTCTTGTTAGGTTAATTATATTGCTATGACTTTTGATTTATATTTTCCTTTGTTTGTTACATTAGGTTGCATGTACCCTCCTAATTACAATTTTTCTGCTTTCATCAGGCTTTCTGTATGTTGGTGGAATTTCATTCCTAACCAGTAGTAACACAAAAGTTTTTTGGCAAAAAATTCTACTCTATAACGTTTACGTACACCACACAGGCAACGATTTCGCATTCATTATCTGAAATTATAATTATTTTTTGAGGGTATATCTCTAAATTAAAAATGTAAAATGTATCGTATTCCTCACATTTATTCTGACTGCCGAAAAATTAAACGTACCTATTAGAATTATATGTAGGTATTCTGTGTCTAAAATCTAAATCTCGGGCATTCATCATACTGCATTATCATCGTCACGGGCCGCAGTCAAGCGCTAACCTGTGACCGATTACAAAAAAACATTATTTAAGTCCCTTTTACACACATCGCTAAGCCTCACTGCTACGATATAACAACAGATTGTAGATAACCGTTTTATTAATAAGGGCGTCAACTGGGTATGCTCCAGTTTTGACAGTGGAGCGGTGATCGCACACGTGGTCACGACACCGCCTGTGTGTGTGTGTGTGTGTGTGTGTGTGTGTGTTAATTATACACCGGATGCACACTTCCTCTAATTCCGACGACGGTACCCGCGACCCGAGACTACGCCCGAAACTCGCGTTATACGGGACAATAGTTTTACTAGGTGTGCACATTCAGAAGTTTTTACGTGCTAAATCTCTAAATCCACTCCAAATCTTCCACATCGAAGGCTAAACTCAGTTTTATCAAATCCGACTTTGATTGATTTTTTTAACAAATCGGATTTAGCCTAGGCAGATTTTTCTATCAAATCGGATTTGACCTATTTAAGTGGTTTTACTTATTTAAATATTATAAAGCTAGTATTCCGACATTGTACACTTTTAGCTTAAAAAACACAGTTACTTAAAATTTATGGAAAATCAGGGAAGCAAAAAAAATATAGGTAACTTCGATTATGCACTTTCGTTATTATTAACAAGACAAACACTCTAGAGCTGGCTGTTACATTGTGGAGTTAATTTTACTACTAAATAAGGGAAGACTTCATTCCAAGGTTTATGCTATTATAATTATTGAATGTTACTTTGTTTGTTTTCATATGAGTATGACCTTGTGAAGGCCATTTTTGTAATATTTACTCACTTGCAATACATCAATAAACACTAAACACATACAATACATAATACATAATTAAACACTTTCAAACGCTGCAAATAAATCTACTTATTAACGCACCGAATTTTCATCATTGTTTTAACCTTAAGCCTTTCAATTGTAAAATCTTTCACCCAGTAGTTGGCAGATGATATTAGTTCATTTGAATTTTACACCGTTTTTTATCGAATAGGCTCGCATCGGATGTGATCCGGGGAGATAATGGACCGTTTCAAATCGCCGTACCTACCTGTGTATGCTAATTCCGATTATAAAATTCGCTGCGTGGGCTGTTAATTCGTAATTTGGAGTCTATATGGGCGGGCCGCTGGCTATCAGATGTTTATTTTTATTTTATTTTATCAGGCAGAAGTGTGTTGCACATGAATATCTACGTCTTCTCGTTGTTTTGTATTTGATGTTTAAAATTTTATTTGCGTTAATAATCTGACAAATACTTAAGAGTAACTATATTGTTTATCTCGAAGTATAAATCTTTCTAGTTATAAAGGTCTTGGTCCTAATTCCTTAGTATGTATTAGTTATTTGGAGTTTAAGTTTATTTTTCAATTTGATTTCTTGATCTCTTATTTTCTTATTATATTATGGAGTTATTTATCTGTTTTAATAATATGAGAAGCCTTCTTACTATCATTAAGTGCTCAATCGTCATGAGCCTACAAGCTACGTTATTATTGTATCAGTAGCTAGGTATTACTTCGGTACTAAGCTATTGTTTATTTACTTGTTTGATTATTCACTAGCTGATGACCAAGACTTCGTACGCGTGAATTTTAGGTCTTTTCAAATCCCGTGGGAACTGGTTTTTTCCCAGGAAATTTATATATATAATATATAAAACTGAACAACTGACCGCCAATCTGTCAATATATTCGAAAATCTCCCTACTGTTTACTTTTTATATGGAGATTTTTTAACCCAATTTTTCACTTTTCCGTACAGTAATGTCAAACATTTTCTTTCCTAGAAACCTTTTCCTGACAATTATAAACACAATAAAAAAGAATTAGCCAAATAGGTACAGCCGTTCTGAAGTGATGCGCTTCCATACATTCAGCCATTGATTTTTATTTATATGTCGAATATGGCGAATTATAGTTCAGACTTCCTTTTCATGATGTCTACATTCTCCATAGTTTCCAATCGAAAACTTTGCTCAGGGCAATTGAGAACTTAGTTTGGTAAACAAGTTTCACCGTTTACTAGTTATTTTAGGTAATCAACTAAATGTCTAACGGATATGTAAATTTATTAGATATTAATACTTTGTGTGAGAATATTATTATAATGACTTGATTATCATATTATCTATTCTGTTACGGCTTGTCTCGTTCATCTGTGTGTACTTCCTGGGGTTTTGTCTTCCTTATATGGTCTCATCTCACCTATAATACAATTGCTTTAACTGACTATAATGCGGCTTTATGCATCTTATCCGGTACTACGGCTTGGACCTATACCTTAAACTACGGTAGTCAATAATGTCAATTCGTTTTCCGTTGGTACATATTGCTCTCTTTTTAGTAAGTAAGTTTTTAGTTTTGGTTTCATTTATTTTTGAATCCTTTTGTGGCTTTTAAGTAGTTGTCTTTTAGATTCGTGTTTTTATACAAGTCATCTTCATTAGCTGTTGGACATAGTTCTCCCTCTAGAGATGGCACCAAGTGCTACTGTCTACGCCCCTTCACATCTTACCATTATCAGTTAATTTTCACCATCATTATCGCTTTTTCTGGTGGTCTTATTCCTTCGATTCCTATTATTCCTTCCTATTATTCTAGCTCACAAATGTCACTTCAAAGTTTTAGCCTTGAAAGCTATGCCAAAAGCGTTCTTCGTTAGTTGTACATGACTAATATTCCTTTAACCTCTTTAAATAAGTCGAGTAAGATATCGCTAAGAATAGGTAATTACTACAATTATTAGTTTTTGCGGTGATTAGATATCTATCAGAATGCAATATTGTTTTCCGTATTGCAAGCCCTTTATGCAAGGCTAGGCTACTCATCATCGTCAAGGTAATCACGTCAAGTAGGTCTGACATACGATTGCGGTATTTGAATACCTATGCCTGTATTTACTCTTGCTAGACTCGCTTCTCAGTCTGCATCGTAAGCAACAAACCATTGCAATACGTCAGTATACTTTAAACTTGGTAAAACTTTAAACTCAAATGGCTCTTATTAAACATAAAAGTTTCATCCCTAATTGTTAGTCTTTAGGTCTCTTTTTCCGTTTTGCTTGCTTTGAAATTAATTCTTTTAGTAATAGTTATGTTAACTTTGACTCGATACCGTTGCCCTGTAAGGTAACCGACTGAATATTCATGATAACACTCTGAGACATCGGAAAGCAAGAATTAATTAAGGTACGTGAATTAATTTGCATTATCATACGTTTATAATGCATCCGATACTTACCTACCTAATGTAATCAAATGAAATGTCTAATAAAGAGTCCGTTTTATTTAGGACTTTTAGAAAACAACTTTTACAGTATTATGAAACAAAAAAGTTTTTGACAGATATGGTCTCCTAATTAAATTGGCAGGTCTACATAGTGCTATGCTTTTTACAATAATCTCTGCTGAAAATTTTAATTTTGACTTAAGATTTTTCAATTTAGAGTTTAATTTTGACTTTTTAATTTGGATTTAGAGGTCGTGTGCAAAATTCACAATTTACGGTCAGACGTATCCAAAGCTGTTAATTGTTGCATGGATTATTGTGATTTGTGACAAATGAAGCCGGGACATTGTTAACCGCGTAATATGACATAAGTAGGTACATGCACTTGACATACTTGCGCACAAAGGAAAAAGTTACGTATGCGGTGGAGTGCAGTACTATTATGTGTATATCAATGTTACCATGCAAATGTTGTCTATGGACATAGGTACTTAAAGTGGCAGCGGAGGGTGAATTGCCCATACAAACGTAATACCAAAATAATTTGTAATTCGAGAATATTTCCACGATATTATACGATTATTGAGATTGAACTTGTATTTATCGAGGTCCTTGGATAATTATGATTTCAAAACACTTTCCCAAAATTAAATGTGAGCGCATTGTGTTTTGCATGTTTTTACGACATAAATGACATGTTTCCTTACATGTCTCCTTATTTGATTCATATTAAAACCAATGATATCTTACGTGCTAATTGATCAGGAACATAGCCTATATTGTCATGTTACAGAATAACAACACGAAGCTAAAACACAACAAGTTTTCATTCATCATTTTTGGTATTTACGGAACAAGACTAAATGTATAACAAATTCTGTACGCTCATATTGCTATCGTGCTTGCACGCGATCATGTGTCATCAGCCAAATAGAGATAGCAATATACCAGCAATTTTATATTTGCGGCTTGAATAGAAGTTGCGAGCGGTTACCTCTTACCTCTTAATCAAGGTTGTATACCTTGATTAAGAGGTAGTACAGCGTTGTCGAAGGTGAAATTCTAATTCTGCACGGACATTGCAAATAGGTTTACCGTTGACATGATCCCCCTTAAGGGGTAAGTTTATAATACATTTTAATTGTTTAATAGTATAATAATTTTATTTTAATTTTAATTTAATTTTATAATTTTATTTTAATTGTAATTTGATGTTACTTTTATGTTTTTATGGCTTTAACTTTTATTTTTATTCATCTTTTGTATTTTTTTTATGGGTCTATTGCCTGAAAATAAACGATTTATTATTTATTATTATTATTATTGGACTGGCATTAACGCAGAAAGAGTGAATAGGCATCTTCTAGGCAAGCGCGCTCCGCCTTAAGCTGCATCACCACTTGCAAGCAAGTCTGATTGCAGCCCAGCGCTAGCCTATATAATAAAAAAAAGCATATCTATCAAATATAGAGCCAATAACAACAGATTGTGAATGCCACAATGACTGGGGTATGCCCCCAGTCATTGTGACACTATGGTACCTTAATTTAGCCGTATTGTTTGAATATTGTTGACGTTCGTGTTTAAGAATTAGAATCCTTATTTTACGGATGTCAAGGTTCGTGACATAAAACTGACAATTAGAAGTAAAACTGCTATAAGCGATGGTAGGAACTCCCCTGATGCAACTTTCAGGAAATAGGACAAATTAGGACGTCAGCTCAAGTTTAGACTGAGCAGAAAGCTACATTAAGCTGTACATTGATCCCAAATTTTTGAAGTGAAAACTTCTTTAGCCGCGTTGAGCACTTATTGGTTAATGGTTACGCGAACAGCGACATACTCGCGTGGTTACGAAAACAAAAGGTCTTAAATATAAATATTCTACATTCGTAATTAAACTTTAATGCCTAAGTGTTAAGGTTTATATTTTTTTATTTAAAATAATTAAAAAGAAAACATATTTTAAATATTATTTTTCATTCTATCGGCAGTTCCCATGACTGCCAATTTTTTTTTTAAATAAATAGGCCAGGCAAATGCAGTCAATTTAGAAATGCTTGCAAGTGGGGATGCAGTGTAAGGTGGAGTGCGGGCTTGTCTAAAAGATACCTATTCGCTCTTGATTTGAGAGATATAAGATTATATTAAGAGAGTCCGGGGAAACAAAGCCGGAATAGCATTCCACATCCTAGTGGTTTCGAATTAGAAACGAGCAAGCAAATCGCTTCGTACGAATCCGCAGAAAATTACCTCTGATTTGATAGAACACTAATGCCATCCCGAATTTTGATTTGTGAATCTACTCGGTCGCGCTTACTATAAAGTAATATCATTGGCAAGTAACGAACTTACGTCCTTTTGTTCCTGGGGGCGTGTTGCGGATGTCCGTCAGTTAGTAAATTAATTAACCTTAATGCGACTCATTGTAATTGTAATCTACATCGGGTGACGGGGTCTCACAACTCGATGGTAATTACGCGTGAACTAAATTTTCCTGCTAATTATTCCGATTATTAATATCGTTTTACTAACAATTTCCATATTAAATTATAATTTGTATAATTGTAGGTAAGTATGTGTCACTTACGATATATTGATAATTTTCTTCTTAATATTGTAATATTGCATATTTTACGGAGGTTCGGATTCCTTTTTTTTTTTTTTATCCACTACAAGTTAGCCCTTGACTGCGATCTCACCTGATGGTAAGTGATGATGCAGTCTAAGATGGTAGCGGGCTAACCTGTTAGGGGCATGGCAGTTATATTAAACCGATACCCCTATTCGGTTTCTACACGGCATCGTACCGGAAAGCTAAATCGCTTGGCGGCACGTCTTTGCCGGTAGGGTGGTAACTAGCCACGGCCGAAGCCTCCCACCAGGCCAGACCAGGGAAAATTCAGAAATTATAAATTCCCAAACTGACCCTGCCGGGGATCGAACCCGGGACCTCCGCACGTTAAGACAACCGCGCTGCACACTGTGCCACGGAGGTCGTCAAAATATATTTATATCCTCTATACTTCCCTACTCAGTGGTCCCTGCGCAATTTTTTCATGCACTTTTTGTTGTATCGCTGCGTATAAAAATTCGGCGTGTGAGAACCCTCTAATAGCTTTATTGATAAAAAAAAATTCAATACGGTTAATTAACGAAAATGTATTGCATGTTTGTGTTGGATCTATGCTGTGTTCGGTGGGTTTATCGTTATCGGACAGCGTGGCGGTCGGCCGTAGTAATAATTGTTTGCTAGCTGCGATAAGCCGCGGGCGGGCGGGGTCGGTCTGATATGGGTGTGTGGCACCCATCAATATAATAAGTACTGTGTACAAATAGACTGGAAATACTCGTACCAAGCGATTTGCTCCCTCATTCCTAATTCGAAACGCTGGGATTCCCCTCCTCGTTTAATACAGGTACCTTCAAATCAAGAGTGAATAGGCATCTTCTAGGCAAGCGCTCCACCTTAGGCTGCATCAAATGATAAATGATAAATGATTTATTTATCTCATGTAGGACAACTTGTGTCACTTATGAAACGTTAAGACTCTACCACCGGTTCGGAAAGCTGATTCTACTGTGAAGAACCGGCAAGAAACTCAGCAGTTGCTCTTTTCATAGAAAAGAAAAGGTTACAATACGTAGACAACACAACACATACGTTACAAGTATTACACTGACTTGTGGGTCACTGGAGGCGAGGGCGGTTACTTCCATGCAACTTTGTCGGTAATAAAATCATCGATAGTGTAATAACCTCGACATCCACCATCACCACTTACAGGCAGGTTTGATTGCAGCCAAGCGCTAGCCTATACTATATATGTTTTTTAAAGGATTGCGACAATAAAATACGACCGATTTTCTAAAATTATATACTTTCCCACAGTAGTTATGCACGCGGTATAAACATTTAGGGTACGTTCGCACTGCGAAAAAAATACGCGCGAATACTTATCATACGTAGTGTACTCATCATCTCATCATCCTCCTCGATGATGAGCTACATGTTCCCAATTCTCTAGACGACAGCTAATTTGGTCGTTTCATTGACTCTCATAATTTTGTGTTTATTTTAAGATCCCTTTGAAGGTGATAAAGCATCATTGATTTATTATAAGTGATACAAAGTGATTTGCAACATTACCACTTGAATAAATCAAGATAAAATCAAAGCATTCTCTTCGAATCAAACATTTCCCTTTATCCGCAGTCTGCACTCTGCAACGAGTGTGAAATGTATGCATTCAAAGGATGTCTATAACACGTTTATCGTTAAAATCTAAGACTGGTAATTGCACGTATTCAGACTACTAAAACAAAAAACTACCTAGGGGCCCGTAGCCTACAAGGCAGGCCCTAGCCTGGCCTCGAAGCTCGAACCCCATCATCTCCATAGGAGAAGGTCCACACACACACATACACACACACACACTAAAAACTGAAAATATAAATCTACATTAAAAGTTTTCATATTATTGATAGTTAATCTATATCGAAAATCTGTGGCAATGCTTTGATTTTCCGGGATACAAAGCCGGTTTTCCGGGATAAAAAGTCTACGGTATCCAAGCCCTTTGTGTATAAAATTTAGTCACAGTTGGTTTAAAGGGCTGTCGTGTAGACAGATCCAAATAAAGTTTTTAAATTATGCTTCTGAATTCAACGCCAGTGACATTAAGACACCGAAATGACTCCATTTGTGTTCAGTTTGCTTCGTTCGAGTACGCTCGCCCGATTTTATGCACCAAAAAACGCGCTAGAAAATGCAATGCATGTTGCGTTATGTTATCAGCACTAGTCGGAATAGTATGCGGCACAGCGACTATTCTTTTTGTCGTACACGCAAGCATATCTAGCCATACCATCTATTGCTGTTTGCTGGTAATGTGCATTATTGATTCAAAGGGTTTTTATGTAAAGCCGACCCTCTAATATGGCGCATGGTATCGCATAAAAGCCAACCGTGCATAGCTAATACCTTTTATGGTTTTATTGATCTATCTGGTTAAACCTATCGACTATTAAAGAATAAATTGCGACCTAAAGATTATATAATTGGTTTAGGAATAAAGTTACAAGAGTTTTTCTGTGTATTAAATACATTTAAGGAGCAACCGCATTTTTTTCCTGTTTATTCGAGGGCATTCCGAATAATTGGTATTCACTAGAAGGGTTAAAGACAGCTGTTAAACTTAAATTGATACACTAATCTTTCTATTTCTTATATTTTTATCTTAGTTTCTTGTCTCTATGGTTTCATCGGGTGGTAAATAGTGAACTTGTTGTATTAGCTATAAAAAATGTTAGAGATATCACAGACAAAAACAGGCGTTTCTTTTTTCTTGAACGTCCTAGTCTGAAGACTTTGGAAAGATACATAAAACTTGGCGGGAAGGTTTATTTTTGTCTTCACATTCACATAATTCATGTTGTGTCTTCCAAAACTTGCGATCTTAATCGATAAGAGCTTTATACCTTGAATTTGGGATTATATAATATTAATCGTCAAGAAAATGTGATGAATTTTAGTGTCGCTCATTCCAGCCTCGGAAATAGAGCGTGCGATGGCGGGATTGGTTTTAAATCGCGTTATATGCGCTCGGTGCACAGCGACGGGTGACGCAGTCAACTCTGCTGACGCCTCGTCCGAGACCGGCAGTCGACCCAGACGCCGCTGGCAATGGTTCGCTTAATTGAAAATATCCCCGGCTAATTTCGTCGCGTTTTGCCACCAGTTTCACCAAAATTTTCACCAAATGGCAATGGTCCAGTAATCAGTGAAGAATCTCGGATAAATTGTCACGATTACAGCTGAATCGTTTTATATGATTTGCCTTGTTCCATTGTAGACTGAAGTAATTTAAAGTCTGTTCACTTTCCGGTTTTGATTTTTACGATAGATTGATGGGATTTTACTTTAAACTTATGGCTAATTTTTCAATCGTCAGATAAAGTTTATCGAAGGAATAAATTTGACGTTTTGACAGATTTTGTAATGAAAATCCGTCGAAGCGTCAAATTTATTCCTCCGATAAACTTTATCTGACGATTGAACACTTAGCCCTAAATCAATCATTTCCAACTTCCACTGCACCAATCTATCTAACAACTAACCCCATGTCATGTCTATTGTCTGCTACGTATTTAAGCTTATGTATCACTGTCCTACACTAAACATTTCACACTTCATCATGCGATAGAAGCAGTGGCGTGCACAGTATTAGGAGCCCGGGTAGGCATTGGTTAAATAGATACCTACTTTCAGGCAGGGAATGATGAAAATTATGTATTGAGCTTTTTTAACAAGGGTTAGCAGTACCTTTGTGCCTCTATGTCGTGCACGCCACTGGATAGAAGCCTCATAATTATGTGATAAAAGCCTGATATAACAAACAATAGCTGTGTGCAGTCATCAGAGCAGTTCGGCGCCGGTTCTCGGGCAGGAACTCACGCAGCCACCACGCATGTCGCATTCCCAATTCCGATGCTCCTCCTCCGGCGACGAGGATGCGAACGTGTCATTGCATTGTATTCTAATCGCAAGGAACGCCATTATAAAACACACGTCCTCCATGCGCGGCAGGTCATGTGTGAATGAACTCCCAATGACGAAGGTGCTTTGGTTAGAAATACAGTGGGTGTATTGCGCAGCGGGCAATTCTATAGCGGCTACCTGAGATGATTGATACATCTGTTAAATGTTGGTAGTAAATTTTTGAGGCAAATAGGAAAATTATTATAATTTGTTGTATGTAATGGGTTTCTCCCATCCAATTATAATATTTCCTTGTAACTTGTCGAAATATGTGGTTGTAAATATTTTAAATAATCGTATTCAACACAGAATTCAGATGAAATCCATATTCAATTCAAAAATCTGTTTAGCATCCACACTAATATTATAATTAATAAAAGTGTTTATGTCTGTATATCTGTCTGTCTGCTTTAACGGGCCACCTTTTCAACCGATTTTAATGAAATTTGTTTGAGAGATAAGTTGTATCCCGGGGAAGTACCTAGGCTTTTCATTCCGAAACATTATAGGTCCCGCGAGAACCAAAATCTTTAACCTACGCGAACGTAGTTGCGGGCATCAACTAGTAATATAATACTTAAATTCATAAAAATAAACATTTCTCTAGTAATTTTTATCTTGATTATCAATTTAATATCTATTCGTACATCTCATCAGTATTATAATAATGCAGAAACTCCCTAACGATCCGAAGTCAAATTTGCTTATCGAGTGACGGCAAAGCGAAATCCAGTTAAGCTAACGTAGTTTCGAAAACACCCCCCGCCGGATATCGGCGGCTGGGAACAAAGCGGCTCCTGTGTTTTCGTCTATTTCCTGGCCAGACGCGAACGGAAGTGCCGCTCCTACTGTTAGAAGCTACAACGTCTTCGGTTTGCCAATCGGCGCTGTCATTGTTTTAACTTTATAGAATTACTAGCTGATGTCCGCGACTACGTCTTTTGAGTTTTTTTAGGTTCCCGCGGCAACTCCTTAGTTTTCCGGGATAAAAAGTACCCTATGTGCTATTCCACACTATAATCTATCTCTATGCCAAATTTCAGCCAGATCCGTTCAGCCGTTGGGGCGTGATTGAGTAACAAACATCCGTCCATACATTCATCCATCCAAACTTTCGCATTTATAATATATTTTATTTGATTTGATTGATATTTGATATTAATCTCTATTTGAGTTACCGGTTTTTATAACATTTGTGCTTTTATGACAATACAGCGATATGCTACCCTCATTTCTGATTTGGATTGCTAGTATATGGAATGCCCTTGCGACTTCTGTTGCCCTCGACTTTTAATATAATTTTCAAATCACGAGTAAATCGGCAAGCGCTTTCCATTTTCCCACATTACAACCTCTTCAGTTTGGCGCTTACATTGTTTTTACTTTATGAAATTATATTCCCTCGTTTCTTATTGTAAGTCCTAGGAAATGGAGAATACTCTGCTTTTTTTCCCCTCCATTCTTAATACTATTTTTAGTTTCAAATCAAGAGTAAATAGGCAAGCGCGCTCCACATGAGGCTGCATTGTTATCGTTTGCCAGCAGGTTTGCAGCAAGACGTTTCTAGCGTTCCGGTACGATGCCGTGTAGAAACCGAATAGGGGTATGGGTTTAATATAACTGCCATGCCCCTAACCGGTTAGCCCGCTACCATCTTAGACTGCATCGTCACTTATTATCAGGCGAGATCGCAGTCAAGGGCTAACTTGTAGTGTATAAAAAATAAAAAGACGCTGATGTATAAAGAGTAATTTTTCTTGATTTTTCCAATTATGATCCAAAGTCTTCGCTGACTAGTTTGTTCGTATTATTTCATAAGGTACCTACTAAATTTAAAGAGTATAAGGCAGTTCTACCTACCTACCAATTCAGTAGATGGAAAATTTTCAAGCGCAGAAATTGCAATGAACGTTTCAAATTTACATTTTGCCGGCGCTGATTGGATTGGAGCTGAATTTTGCACCGGAGCGTCCGTAGCTCGCAGCGAGGAAGTGCCGTTTTGAAATTTCCGCCGAGGACATGTTTGCGATCCTTACAACCGGCTTAACTATCGGTTTAACGGCTACAGTGTCCTTTGAGAAGGAAATGAAGTTTCTGCAAGGTTCTGCATCTAGCTAGATTACACGTTGAACACCTGTTCCTGTGTTTTTTCTTGCATGAGGCAAACGCTTAACAAGGATACTAGATTTGCATTTACTTTTCCCCTCTTCCCAAAAAAATACATCATTTTATTTCGCCGAAAATCCCTTTATGATGTTAGCTAAGAGCAATTTTGAAAGAAAATTCTCATAAAATTCAATCGAACGGGCGTTTGGCAGTACGTCACGCAGGGTGCGCCTACTAACCTATTTCTTGCACCCCCCAATCGCAACCTTATCCCGACGGCATAAGAGTGGCATTGACAAGGTTGCCAGCACAAAGGGTCTTGCAACTCGGCGTAATGAAGTGTAAGGCAGTCGCCTTGCTACGGGCGAGCTGCGTTCCTCAATCCCATGAATACAAACGCGTATAAATAAATAGCAGATGCGCTAAAAACTCACCCCGCCGATAACCGTCAGACACTTAGCATAATAATCGCGGGGTGGTCGGGGGGTGGCTCGAACAGTGAGCACTGAACAGGGGGAGGCCACCACCCTCGCTCTGACACGATTCTCACGCGACGCGACTTCCTTTCAGGCTAATGAATGGGCACCGACGTAAATGTTACGCCGGTGACATAACGTTACGATTCCGCCGCGTATTGGATGTTGGGGACCTTGTTATTGTTTTGATTACGTATCAACGATTAATTTCCAGTTCTCTCTTGTGACTTTGAACCTTGAGAGCGATTGCTTTAACTTTTATATAACATTATTTGTCTCGTTATTTTCCACGATGTTTTAATTGCTGCAATTACTGCAACAATTATTATGTATATACTAGTTGATGCCCGCGACTACGTCCGCGTGGATTGAGGTTTTCTGGTTCCCGCGGGAACTCCTTAATAATCTATTTCTGTGCCAAATTTCATCCAAATCCGTTCAGCTGTTCGGGCGTGATTGAGTAACAAGCATCCATCCATCCATACATCCATCCCAACTTTCGCATATATATAATATTATTATAGAAGTATAGATACTTTTCTTGCTCCAAAGATTACTGTCACATTCCTCCTATACTAATTTATAACCTTTTTGCCATAAGTAGGTACTAAAATACTAGTCTACATTCTTTAAGTTTATTTACGGAATGTCTATGAATATATTTGCCAGTTTTTTCGAATATGTTTGTACCATATATTGCCATTTTTCCACAGAACTAGGCCTAAAAATCTTACTTTACAAATACCTATCAGTTATGCTGACTATTTGGGGTTGATATCACACGTTGGGGAGCCTAATGGCAGGCTTTTTTTTTGATCCTCATAAAATAAATGTAGGTACCAAGTATGTAAAGTAAATTACAATTTGTATAGACGTGTGAACGCCTGAAACAGTAATAAAGGCCACTCACCAAATGTTACTCCGTAGTGGTACATCTCTGCCCACTAAAGGTGTATATTGCTGACCATTCATGTATAATTTTGACCCACTAACATCTCTGTCAACTAAAGATGTATATTGCTGACCATTCATATATAATTTTGAGCCACTAACATCTCTGGCCACTACAGGTGTATATTGCTGACCATTCATGTATAATTTTGACCCACTAACATCTTTGTCCACTAAAGGTGTATATTACTGACCATTCATTCACGGTAGATTCATTCAACTATTCATAAGCACATGTAAAAAGTCTATTTGAATAAAAAATATTTGTATTCATGTATAATTTTGACCCACTATTACAGTTTGACGCAAAACAATAAAATGTTAATCAGCAATAAATAATATGCCTATAAAAGCAGATAACAATTAATACTGAATCTCCAGTCGTTCTGGTAATTAGCCTAATTGCTGGCTAAGATACAGACCTGGTTTATGCCTGCCGGACTGGATCAGCAATAAACCTAAGGTCCTGAACAAAATATCGCTGAAATACCTTTTGGAGGTCCTCGTGAGTCGCGACACAAGTGATTTAAGTAGACAGTCAAAGAGAGAACATTAAATTTTTACCTCAAATCAATAAACAATAGTTCATGTATTCGTGCTGTTTCTTTTATGACTACCGACTTGAGACTAACAGTAGGTATAACAAGCAATAATTAAAAAAATTCAAAAACACGACTGCCCTGCCAAAAAACTAACAAAAAAGTTAAAACAATAAATGATATTTTTTTGTGAATCGCTGGATATTGAACTATAGTGTTATATATTTTTTGGAATCTACTCATCATTTTGTATATGATGATTATATAGTTAGTATTATTTTCGATTTTTTTTTCAACTTTAGTCTTTAATGACCATGGGACCGGGACCCCATCAATTTTTTTAAAATTTTACTAGCCTATGTCACCCGGAATAAGATTTTCGACTTTAGTCTTTAACGCGGGACCATGGTCACCCCATCATTTCTTTTTTTTAAATTTTACTTGCCTTTGTCACTCGGAATAAGCTAGGGATTCTAACAATACCTCATTTATCAAAATCGGTTCGGGCGTATAGAAGTTATGGTGAAATACATATACAAACTCACATACATTCATACATACATGAACCCTGAAAACAATATACACCTTTTATCAGGCAGTCCTACAAAAATACAATTCGAAAATGAATTTTAAAACTGCATTGCAAATCTGCAATAGTATCAATATGGAGTTATAGTGACTAGCGAGTAGCGGCCGTCCCCACGGTCTGCAGTCCGTCCCGTGGGACGCGGGTCGCGCCACAGGACTTCTGCTGCCCGTGTAGAGGGACATTAATTCAGTTTTTTTTTTAGGATTGCCTTGTTTATTTATTTTATCTACGTCAAAATTCGCTTCAGCGAAACGAAGCTATAGTCGCTTCCCTTCACACACTTATCTTCATTCTTCATTAATTGTTTTTTTTTTCCTATTATTAAGTACCAGCGCGGTACTCATTTAACTACGATCTAGCCTAACTAATTGGCTAATGAGCAGTTTTGCTTTAACCTAAACTTATAATTTATCTTATGTACTAAGAAATTGTCCATTGACGCATCTTAGTCTTTCTCGATAAACTTTGTTCACGTGTTCTTTCTTTTGGGCAAGAAAGGAATAAAAAAAATTCACACAAAATACGTTCGTTTTCAATATTAAGGGCCTCTTGCACAAGGACAGTTACATACATACATATATGAACCCTGAAAACAATATACTCCTTTTTTCAGGCAGTCGTATAAAAATGGACAGCAACTAAATCAATTTAAAAGTCCTTGTGCAAGTGGGCCTAAATGAAACAACTGCCTATTATATATTATATATTATAGAAATTCTATTACAAAAGATATTAACAAGTAGACGCGCTTGTAAATAGTAAAGTTAGTCTACTTTATAATTTGGCGAAAGGTTGCTTAACAGTTGGACTTGTAATTTACCAAAATATACCATATTTTTTTTGATTTAAATGGCATCGTTGCTATGTTATTACTTATTACCTAGTACCTCATTACCATCTACCAAATTGAGATGGATTAAATATTAAAAAACGTACGACTGTCACATCAATGCGAATTTAAAAGCAGTATATTTTTCCAATCCGAAGCCACATTGTTCAGAAACTAAACACAATTAAATTAACGACTATTAGAAAATCCTACTGAAATAACAGCAACTCTATTATAAAAATAATACAATTACTCAAAGTCTCAAATCGCATATGGGGTGCCCGTTTCGACAAACCCCAAGCGAAATTTGACAGGGATTGTATTCCCCTGGGCGCCCCGACACGATGATCAATTTCCAGCTCGAAACGAAATAATATTCCATTCTGCGACCCCTACAGTTGTGGCTTTGTTTTAATTGGATGCCTTTTCATATTTTTTGCTTAAGATTTTTGTGTTTTCGCTGCGAATATACCGCTTTAATATACGTGTTTATCGATAAATTACTGTTATTCTTTCAAAACTATGATACTGCATTTTTATACCTGGCGGTGGACTTTTTTCAAATATAGAAGAATGTTTCAGTTTCAGAAAGATAACTTTGATCTTGATATTGCTGATGAATTTTCGCCTACTTTGACTTATTAGCTACAAACTATGATACAAAATAATATTTACTCAATACTCAATATCATGTATTCAATATAAGTACACTGTAGGTACACTTATTGACGTTAAAAATTACTTATTTATAAAATATGATGGTGATAATCGGTTACGGTATCTTAAAACTAAAGCTACGAGGGTTCCAAACGCGCCCTGGTTTGAGAAGAGCCCACAACAAACTCAGCCGGGGTTATTTTTTCTGCAGAAGTCTCTTCAAATAAAGATCCTCCGTTCTAACTTTCACTTCACAGCGATATTTCTAGATCTTTTTTTTTAATCCACTATAAGTTAGCCCTTGACTGCGATCTCACCTGATGGTAAGTGATGATTGGTAGCGGGCTGACCTGTTAGGGGCATGGCAGTTATATTAAACCCATACCCCTATTCGGTTTCTACACGGTATCGTACCGGACCGCTAAATCGCTTGGCGGCACGGCGGCACGTCTTTACCGGTAGGGTGGTAACTAGCCACGGCCGAGACCTCCCACCAGGAAAAATCTGCTGTCTGTATGTAGAGACCGAAAAGTTGTAGGTACAAAAGGGGGCCATCTTTATTGTGATTTATATCTGCACCCTTGGCCTAGGCGGAATAAATAATCAAAGGACGCCATCAGTACAGGACATGTGCGCGTGACGTATCATTTGCGCTTTTGTACGCCCACTCATTATCGGCCGGCGGGCGGCGGCGGCCCGTAACCGAGGGGTGTTTGATGCATCTGATGTGCTTTGCTTAGGAGATCCTTGTCAAACTATAAATGTTTTTACCCGCGACGTCGTTTGCGTGGTTTGAGGTTTTTTCCCCCAAGGAACTATTTTTTTTTTAATTTTCCGGGATATGTGCTATTCTAGAATATAATCCATCTCTGTGCCGAATTTCAGCCAGATCCGTGCAGCCGTTCTGGCGTGATTGAGTAACAAACATCCATCTATACATCCATCCATCCAAACTTTCGCATTTATAATATTATAGATATAGATAGATAGAAGTATAGATAGTGTGCTGTAGCTTGTGACGCATATGTACGCATACGCATACGGGATATGTGGCAAAGAAAATCGATGCTACATTGAAAATAGGTCATGTTTGTGACAACAAGTAGGTTACATTTTACGGTGCAAAAACTATGTGAACTCAGAATTTGGTGTACAAAGGAGAATATTGATTGGCACATACATGATACAACTAGAGTTTATGGGTTGCAAAAGCTCTTTTTGGGTTAGGTTAAGTATGGGAAATCGTAGGAATAAATTCGCTCAACTGCGTAACTTATATATCTCTATGAATTTAGTGATAATATGGAGCACCTAGTCTTTAAATTTACGACTTAATTAGTTGTATTGGGAAATCATTTAACAGAAAACGGTAAACAAATCGTGCGACTGACTACACAATTCAATTGTGTTGATATTCCGAGTAAAACTGCATAGATTTTCCGATAATTAGCGTCGCTCGCCTCACTGTTACGGAGTTTCCAATAGTAACGGAGTGTATACTTACGTCATTGCGCTCACGTTGTTATCACGTTTATTTGCTACGTTGCTGTGTACCTACTGCGTTTCTGTGAATGAAAATGTTTTGACGGCCTCCCTGGCGCAGTATTTTCTTAACGTGGGATGTCCCGGGTTCATTTCATTTCATTTCATTTATTCATTGCATTCATGTACATACAATATAATATAATTAATTAATTATAAGAACATGAGGCCCCGTCAGGGCATTGCAATATGTATATTAGTACTATTAAACAAACTTATACCTATTAACAATTCCAGTAAGTCTTACACTTTACATTTTAATTTATCGACCTACATGTAATAATTAAAATTAAAATAAAAAGAATGTCTAATCTCACAAGTTATGTTGAATTCGAATATTAGTTAGTATTTTTTAACTATTACGAATATAATTTAAAGTCAAATTTTAATAGATATGTCATGGGCCATGTCATGTCAGTTATGTAGTCAAATTAATAATATAAGTAATACAATGTCAAAATGATAATAATAATAAAAATATAATTAATTTAATACACACAGTCAATTCTTAGTCTAAGGAACAGCGCTGTTCGATTCCCGGCAGTGCAATTTGGGAATTTGTAATTTCTGAATTTTCTCTAGTTCGGTCTGGTGGGAAGCTTCTACCGTGGCTAGTTATCATCCTACCAGAAAAGACAGACGTACCGCCAAGCGATTTAGCATTCCGGTACGATGCTGTGTAGAAACCGACTAAGGGATATGGGATTAATATAACCATACCTAACAGGTTAGCCCGCTACCATCCTAGACTGCATCATCACTTACCATGAGGTGAGATCGCAGTCAAGGGCTAACTTGTAGTGGATAAAAAAAGAACTTTTTGTCGCGACATTATTACATTCAACCTTAATTGTTACAGTAATGACTTGTAGGCCGTATTTCTCTAGTTCGCCTTCGCAGTCGCGGCAGGCGGGCAGGTTGTGTGGTCTGCGAGTGTTAATTTGTCATCTGATAAGATCTCGCCGTGTGGCGCGCCCTCCTCATTGTTACCGGTTTACGTAACGTGACGGGTTCGCACTGGTTACATAGGGTCCTTTATTTTCTACTAGCTTATTCCCGACATGCTTGGCAAATGGCAGGGTTAGTTGTGTGCAATTGTGTCAGAAATCTATCCGCAAGTTCCGACTCCCGACTACAATTGTACAAAAAATATTCGAAGAATTCAAAGTGCATTTAGAATTTGGTAGTAAAGAAATATGATAGGTACAATAAAGATGAAGTTATCAAAATATGTAATTTATGTGGAAATATAGAGGTTATAAGTAATCAATAAAGTAATTGAAGTGTTTAACAAGTCTTTAAGTTAGTAGAAAAAAATATTCAAAGAAGTTAGATAAGTCAAAGAAGCTGTAAAAAGTGCATTAAGAATTTGGTAGTTAAGAAATATGATGGGTACAATAAAGATGAAGTTATCAAAATATGATAGGTAATATAGGTGGAAATATAAAGGTTATAGGTAGGGCTTCAATAAAGTAATTGAAGTGTATAACAGTCTTTAAGTTAGTAGAAAAAAATATTCAAAGAAGTTAGATAAGTCAAAGAAGCTGTAAAAAGTGCATTAAGAATTTGGTAGTTAAGAAATATGATGGGTACAATAAAGATGAAGTTATCAAAATATGATAGGTAATATAGGTGGAAATATAAAGGTTATAGGTAGGGCTTCAATAAAGTAATTGAAGTGTATAACAGTCTTTAAGTTAGTAGAAAAAAATATTCAAAGAAGTTAGATAAGTCAAAGAAGCTGTAAAAAGTGCATTTAGAATTATGTAGTAAAGAAAAATGATAGGTACAATAAAGATGAAGTTAACAAAATATGATAGGTAATATAGGTGGAAATATAAAGGTTATAGGTAGGGCTTCAATAAAGTAATTGAAGTGTATAACAGTCTTTAAGTTAGTAGAAAAAAATATACAAAGAAGTTGGATAAGTCAAAGAAGCTGTAAAAAGTGCACTTAGAATTCGGTAGTAACGAAAAATGATAGGTACAATAAAGATGAAGTTAACAAAATATGATAGGTAATATAGGTGGAAATATAAAGGTTATATGTAGTAATTGAATTGTATAACAGTTTTTAAGTTAGTAGAAGTAGAAACAGACCAGTGAGGATATGAAGTCGTATTAGTTGGCAGTTAGATATAGTCCCCATAAAATTCCTTTTAACCTTTACCACGAATAATAAAAACGAAAGTTATTTATATCGAGAGAAGTAAATGCTTGTTCACAATAAATACTTTCGTTGAATGTAAATACGAAGACCGATGTATCGAGTCTGCCAAGATCACAATGTAACATTGGCGGTGGGGTCATTGGCCGAAATCGGCGGCCGCGCGACCTTGTGCGTCTCACCTACATACGGCCACTTTTGCTTTCCGGTCGCAAAAAATACGACGGAAACCTAGTGAGCGATACGTACAGCTTCCAATACGAGTACCTGTGTCTACAGATGCCGATAAGCGTCCATTCAAAACACTTGTGTCAGATTTAATTCTAACGTTAGGTCAGGGTTTAGGTTAGGTTTTGCCCTGTGTTACTCAAACTACTGTATTCACAAACATTTGTGTATTTATGAAGTTTAACTGGGTTAAAGCTACTTAGTACTTTTGTTTTGCACGTGTGTTTTAGGGTTGCGAACCTAAAAGGTAAGATACCTAACAACGTTTATGGTGCGACTGTCTGCCCGGTCAAATTTGGATATTTTAGTAAATACTAGCTAACTACAGACTTGAAATTTGGAATAGTTTTAGATAAGGCTTACCCAACCTAATTTATTATTACTAATATAATACCACGAATTACTTTTAAGCATAGTCTAGCCTATAAACCAAGTTTTTTTGCGGGATTATCATGGAAATTTCGGACTCGGATGGTAAACGTATCAATAACGTTAAGAATTAGAACCTTGAGCGCGTATTCAAAACCAATAAACCTAGGTGGGTAATAAAGTATTTAGCTTCGTCTGCAATTTTAATTTATTTTCGAATCAGAACTCAGATCAAGTTAAATCTGCCTCTTGATTTCTGTATCTATGCCTAGTGCTGCCACACTCTCTCTCTTGTGTATTAGTTACAGAATAATTAAAATTGAATCAATGCCATTTTTTTGATGAAGCTTAACTTCTGAATTGTGATCTTAAATAGGATTAATGATCTTGCCATTTAATTAAGATAGCAGTTAAAATTTCGTACGTGCCTTAGAAAAATGAGGCTTACAAAATTGGGTCAATTAGAGACAAAGCTTGTCTTAAGAAGCGTTGGAAGGGGAGAATGAAGTCTTATAGTTACTGTGCATTTAAATTAAGAGAACTATCGGCAGCGTCGTACCTCGATTCAAACGTGTACCATGGTAACAATTAATTTATCGAAATTGTGCTGTTTTTATTTGTTAACAAAAGCAACAAAAAGAATAATAACGAAAAGTACAAAAAATTATCGCGACTTTAAGGACAAGTTAGTCTCTCATAGAGAGTTACATATTTGTTCCGTTTGCCGTGGAGACCCTTGGGCCGTGGAGTCTTAGTGCCAAAAATTTTTTGCGAGATATCTCACCGCGGTTAATGGCCTCATCTGGTGACAGAAGGGCTGGCTCATTTTTTGCGCAAAGGATCAGCCTGGCTGTCCAGCGCGGAAATGCAACCAGCATTCTTGCCACCATTCCACGTGGGCATGATTTATATAGTGATTAGGTTAGGCTAGCTAGCATTAAGTTCTATTGTATTATTTTCAATAAAAAAAAAAAAAGAAAAAAAAAAGTTAGACTTGAAATTTCAAATAGGGCGGTGCTCATCTTCTTTTAAACGCATAGCATGTGTGCGTAGCTCACTGCTCAGCTATAAGCAAAGGGCGAGAGACGAGGGTGCACCCTTGAAAGCTCGCCAACACCCCACCCACACATAGAGATACTATTCAACCATCCTTCCACCAAAAATAAACCCTATTACGGATTCAGTAAGATGCAAATTGCCATGCATAAATGCATCGCAATTTGGTATCACAAAATATTTTACCTGGATTATTTAGTCAACACAAAATCCCAAAACGAGTTAACCAAATGAATTCTCCCAAAATAAATATTTCTCGTGCGATCAGCTGTCACCTGTATAAATTATATGTAGAAGCAGCTAAACCTACAGCCCACCATATTGAGAGATCACTTGCCTTCTTTAGGCATGCTATTCAAAATAAGTACATAGTAAGTAACTAACTGTCTCGTTGGTCCAGTTGTTGGCATGTTCGACTGCGGCCGACGAGATTCCGGGTTCGAGTCCCGGGTCGGGCCAATATTGAGTATTGGGTTTTTCTGATTAGAAATTCTCAGTACTAGCCCGGAGTTAGGAAGTTGGCGGTGTTTCACCCCCTTACCTCGCAAAGCACGTTAAGCCGTCGGTCTCGGCTATTATCACTATTATGATAATAGTCGTTAAAGCCCGCCAACCCGCATTGGAGCAGCGTGGTGGGTCCAAGCTCTAATTCCCTCTCTCCTATGAGAGTGTGGAGGTCTGTGCCCAGCAGTGGGACGTTAATGGGATGTAGTGGAAAGTAACTAACTTACCATATCCATACCATACCATATCTGCCTACCATGAATTATATTCAAAGTCAAAGCCAATTATGCTGTTTATTAAAATGAGGTATATTTCTCTGTCCCTTCTTCATTTTGTGTTTTTGTGTCGCCATGAGCGTTATTCAAATTGGCTCAGACTTCATATCCCATAGAAAGGCTATCACCTATGTCCTTCCCCGGGATGTAGCCTGTGTCTGTACCAAATTTCGTCCAAACGGGTTGCATCTATGGGCCGACTATCACTTACGAATTTAGAATATTAGTATGAAATTTACTGTATTAAATGACTGAGAGTAACTACGATATTACGGAATTCAATGACCCTTAAATAAAGTAGAAATTCCTCCATTTGTCACAGAACATTATTACAGAAATTGAGTTACGTGCGGTGAATGTAACATCCGAAATAGTTAAATGCGCATCGGAGTTGGTATGGTCGTGTGTCGGTCAGTGCAGCGAGTCCACTGACCTCTATGTACTACTTGAAGTGAGCTGGAACGGCTCTTGAAGAAGTGATAAATGATGGTGGATCAAATTGATCGTCGCCATTTTGTTTCTGATACCTGATAGGCTTTATCAGCAAATAGCAACAATTCAGAACTAAAAGGCTAGAATTGATGAGTAATGGATGATCCTAACCTAGGTTATGATTGAAACTTTTACTTAAATAGTATTTAAGTAGGTAAAAATTGAAAAGTGACGATACATAAAAAAAAACTCTGTATAAAACTTAGAATCACCGTTCTATATAATGAAATAGCTTAACCCCTATTTTACCCTTAGGGAATTTTCAAAAATCCTTTCGTAGCGTAAGCTTACGTCATAAAAGCAATCTGTGTCCCAAATTTCATACAGTTCAGTAGTTTGAGCTGTGCGTTTATAGGTCAGTCAGTCACCTTTTCTTTATATAAATTTAGATTTATCAGAGATACTTCAAAATACATAACATATTATGAGGGCCATTGGAATAGGTGCCAATTTTAATATGGTATGCTCTGTGGGGGTCAGGGGCGCTTTTGAATAGGAGTAACAAGTCATAATTAAAATAATTAAAAAACACGACTGCCCTGCCAAAAAACGAACTAAAAAGTTAAAAATCTAAATTAATCTAGTTAAATTAGAATCTTATTCACATTTTTATTAAATGATATTTTTTGTGAATCACTGGATATTGAACTATAGTGTTATATATTTTTGGAATCTACTCATCATTTTCTAGATGATGATTAGGTATATAGTTAATCTTATTTTCGATTATTTATCAAATTTAGTCTTTAATGCAGGACCATGGTCACCCCATCAATTTTTTTTTTAATTTTACTAGCTTATGTCATCCGGAATAAGCTAGGGTTTCTAACGATACCTCATTTATCAAAATCGGTTCAGGCGTATAGAAGTTATGGTGGAATATACAAACTCACATACATACATACATACCCGGAAAACAAGTCGTATAATACTCCTTTTTTCAGGCAGTCGTATAAATACTTCTTTTTTCAGGCAGTCGTATAAACACCCCATTTTCAGGCAGCCGTATAAATACTTCTTTTTTCAGGCAGTCGTATAAATACCCCATTTTCAGGCAGCCGTATAAATACTCTGTTTTTAGGGCAGTCGTATAAAAAGTGTCATTTTGTATGGCAGAGGCAGACCGTACTAGTGATAGAGGTCAGTGAGAGAGTGTCAGAGTCGGGTCTCGTTGCGTCACGGCAGCGGAGCGGCACTCGGCTGGGGCAGGGCATTGCACCTTGTTTCGCGCCCGTCCGACTACCACTCGCTCCCTCGCCCACTTAACCCCTATTTTACCCTCTTAGGGGATGAATTTTCAAAAATCCTTTCGTAGCGTATGCCTACGTCATAAAAGGAATCTCTAAGCCAAATTTCATACCGTTCAGTAGTTCGAGCTGTGCGTTTAAGTTCAGTCAGTCACCTTTTCTTCATATAAATTTAGGTTTATCAGTGATACTTCAAAATACATAACATATTATGAGGGCCATTGGAATTGGTGCCAATTTTAATCCTCGGTGTGCTCTGTAGGGGTCACGGGCACTTTGAATAGGACCAAAAAGATGTGTCATTATGTATGGCAGAGGCAGACCGTACTAGTGATAGAGGTCAGTGAGAGAGTGTCACGAGTCGCGTCTCGTTGCGTCACGGCAGCGGAGCGGCACTCGGCTGGGGCAGGGCATTGCACCTTGTTTGCGCCCGCCCGACTTCCAAACGTGCCGTCTCGCTCCCTCGCCCACTTAACCCCTATTTTACCCTCTTAGGGGATGAATTTTCAAAAATCCTGTCGTAGCGTATGCCTACGTCATAAGGTTTATCAGTGATACTTCAAAATACATAACATATTATGAGGGCCATTGGAATTGGTGCCAATTTTAATCCTCGGTATGCTCTGTAGGGGTCACGGGCACTTTGAATAGGACCAAAAAGATGTGTCATTATGTATGGCAGAGGTAGACCGTACTAGTGATAGAGGTCAGTGAGAGAGTGTCACGAGTCGCGTCTCGTTGCGTCACGGCAGCGGAGCGGCACTCGGCTGGGGCAGGGCATTGCACCTTGCGTCGCGCATGCTACCACACGCGCCGTCTCACTCCCTCGCCCGCTTGCTCTGTCGTGTGTGATCGATTACAAGCAATCAACAGCTGATCGCTATAAAGCTAGAAACGTTACTCAATACTCACCACGCGCATTATTCTAACGTAATCATGTAAACACGTTTTTTTTTAAATTTATTTTTTTATCCACTACAAGTTAGCCCTTGACTACGATCTCACCTGATGGTAAGTGATGAGTCTAAAATGGTAAAGGGCTAACCTGTTAGGGGCATGTCAGTTATATTACGCCCATACCCCTATTGAGTTTCTACACGGCATCGTACCGGAACGCGTAAACGCTTGGCGGCACTTCTTTGCCGGTAGGGTGGTAACTAGCCTCCCACCAGGCCAGACCAGGGAAATTCAGAAATTATAAATTCCCAAATAGACACTGCCGGGTATTGAACACAGGACCTCCGCACGTTACGACAACAGCGCTACACACTGCGTTACGGAGGTCGTATTTTATTAATCGATATCGTGTAACGAGCTCATAATCGTCATTAACATATCAGCATGCCCCATTCTTCGTCCACCACTTTCCCACCATCATTGATTTCAGCGGCCAATAGCATCACCCCTTGCAATAATAATTAATCATAACATATCCAATGCCAAGTGGACTTACTGATGGTTTGAACTACGTCAGTAAGCCTAGCAGTAGCTTGTAAGATGTAAATTGTAATTGACCGAGCGAAGCGAAGGTTTCTGGGTCTACTTGAGTGGATTTGCACTTGTCCATCCTAGGGTTGCCAAAAAAAAAATGTCCGTCTTTCAGAGCCTTATAACTTCAGAATTACTGAACGTAATTACTTCAAATTTAAATATAATATGTGAACCGATGGCCTGCAGCCGAATATGGCTTAAAAAGTTATAAAAATCTTTATTTCAGGGGAAGCGAATGCTAAGTAAAGTATTTTTTATAGCGTTACATAAGGTTGCGGTATATCATTTTAAAGATAATTAGGAATAGAGTCTGAAAATATATTTTTTTTAATTTTTCCCCTAAAATTGACGAAATGGGGGGCTTTCAAAGTGGAGATTTTCTAACGTCCATGTTTGACCTCAGAACTCCCAATTTTCTGAAAGACTGATTATGAAACTTGATCAATTATTTGAATTATATCCTGTACTTGAACAACAAATACTAAAATTAGATAAATATTATGAGGAAACGAAATTATAAAATTTTTAATGAGCTTCAGTATTTTTTAACTGAACTTCACAATGATGTCAATAGATGGCGCTCTGTAAAAGTTTATTCGTTTGTGCATACAAATAATAGACGTTAGCACCATCTTACGTGGAATAAAAAAGTTAACTATTACAATGTATAGTTAAAACTATGTTATAGATACCGCGAGGTCTCAGTTCGGGGCGAACCACTAGTGCAATAGGCATGATGACTGATTTTGAAAAATGGTCAGATTATGTTCGGAAGTATCCACTATTACGAAAAAATATCTTATTTCAGCAGATAAATAAGTTTTGGTAGATAAAATTCTCATTTGAAGTTTAAATTTTAAATTTCACACCAAAACACTAGCCGGTGTAATGGCGTCGTTTGTGACGTCACTATTGTTTTTACCAATGTACTCTGTGCAGTGTGCAGTAAGCAATAGTGTGATTGTCAAAGCTCGAAACAAACAATTGTGACGTCATGCGCTTCTTGGCGTTTAATCCAATATGACGGATAGTTTTATTTTATCAAAATAAATAGCAATCTCACTCGAAATAGAAAGATAAATACGTTTTTTATAATCCATGAATCATAATTCATTAGATAAATTCATAATTTCATTGATGCATGGTTACTGTCATCATGCCTATTGTAATAGTTGTTTTTCTCTTGTCTTGCAGTGGAGTGGCGGTGCTGAGTCCGACAGAGAGCAGCGGTTGCAGCGGTAGCGACATCACCGAGCCCCGCTCGCCGCAGAGCCCCGAGTCGGGCTGCAGCACGAGCGAAGAGAGCGCGGGCGTGCGTATGCCGCCCTGGGCGAGCGAACCGGCGCCGCTGGGCCCGCGATCGCGCCTCGCGGCCCAACCCGCGCCGCTGCGCCGCCCCAACCCGCCCGTCCACCGCCGCATTACCGAGTACTTCAACCACAAGATGAAGCCGCAGAACGGGCTCAAGCGCGACTCCAACGCTCTCACCGGCAACGATGACACCAAGAAGAAGTGCCTGCCCAAGAACGGCGTCACGCACGACCTGGAGAAGTACATCTCGTACTTGTCGCAAACACTCAGCCCGAAAGTCCTGCTCGATGTCGGGAAACAGGACACGATGAAAAACACGATGACCCAATCGACACCAGTTCCAACGGACACCTCTAAGTCGGAGTTAACTAAAACAACGTCATGGACAACTCCCGTCAATGGAATGAAAGAAAGCGGTAAAGTTAAGCGTAGCAAGGGGACGCATACTATGAACGGTTTTATGGAGATCCGGCACGGGGTTGAACCGCTAAATAAAGAAAAAGAAAGGAACATGGGACATTTGAATGGTTTCAGCGACAATAGAAAACGAAACTCAAAAATGGCTCAGGCCCCATCCGCCAGCGCAGCGGCAAGCTTGAATAAATCTAAAGTTCCAATACCGGCGTCAAGCGAATCGATCGGAATGCGTTTAGCACCTGCAGTGTCCATCAGCCTGACACCAAAAAAACAATCTCCTGTGAAACCAGACTCGACCAAAATGAATGGCATCGTCAGCTCGACCACTAAGTTAGATAGCAGAATGAATGGCGTCACGTGTGGTTCCAATAATTTAAATCTAATTAATAAACCAACATTAACCAAAAAGGAGTCTGTTAAAAAGAACACACAGCCAACTAAAAGGACAAACCGTAAATCTTCAGCTTGCATTGCTAATAGTAAAAACTTAACTTGGTCTAAAGCTAATAATCTAAAACAGGTTCAGCTCCAGAAACAAAATTGTGTAAACCTAAACCAAAATACACCGATGAGTACTCCTGGCGAAGCGACTCCTGCACCAAAGATGAGCATTCCTAATGGTGTTCGGCAAGTCTCCATGACTGTTAATGGTAACCTTGGGAATATGAATGTGCCTGTAGCAAATTTGCAAAATTGCCACCACATCAATATTTCACAGCCTTGCAACGGCACGGTAACTCCTAATAATTTAGCTTCATTCGTCGTCCCTCCTAATGTAATGCTCACTACATTGCGATTACCTCAAAATGGATTGCCCGCACAAAATTTGAACCAACAAGGTAATATTGCCGCTTTTAATCGATCAAATGTCAACGTGCCAAGCCCAACCAAGTTGAATGGTCAATTTGTTTTTCCATTGATGCAAAATATCAATGGAACTGTAGTGCAAATACCGAATTTAATGGCGAAAATGCCGAACTTCGTACTGCCTCCATCGCCGCAAATCGGTGCACAGAGGCAAGACCATCTACAGAACCAACAGGCTGCACAGTTTCTTATTAACGGAACCTTGTTAAAACTAGCGAATACAGTACAACCTACGTATCCAACGGCCAACAAAGCCGGCCCTGTCACTAGTCAGTCAATACCGGTGATGAACAAAAATATCCCAGGACTGCAAGCTGTCGGAATGACAGTACAGCCAAAGCCCAATAATTACACTGTGAACTTTAGTCATCCTGTTTTAGTACCACAACCCGGATTTATCGTGACTTCAGTGCCAAATATGAATGTTAAGGAAACCTGGAGCTACACGAGCACTGGCTCTACGCCGTCTTCGCAAATAACGTGCTCAAACCCTATCGTCCACCACCAACCTCCTATAGTTGCGAACTTTACTAATCAAATGCTACGCGCGAGCAGTATACCCATAGCCCCAGTGAAACCACCGGACAACCCGATCCAGGGAACGGAACCGCCTAGTAGTACTGTTAAGGAATCTGAAATAAGTGAAGTGAGAAACTTTAAGTGTGATATTCCATGGCTGTCTAAAACTGTTAATAATAATATTGTTCCATTAGATTCTAAAAAATTCCCATCGAGGCCTTTTGCACATGTTAGTAGTTGTTCAGATAAACTTGAAGAGTTGGCGAAGGGAAAAGCGGAGAAGGAAAACATAAAGAGTGTGATAATAAGTGATGACCTTAAAGCGGACAGTACGTGTGACGATTTGAGGAAGATCGAAGAAGTCGCAAGAAGGGAGGAGACAATCTTTACACAAATTACGGTTTTAAAAGATGTTTCGTCAAACGTTCAAAATGCTGTGATAGAAGCTAATTTTTGTAATGCTACAACAGAGTCGACCGAGTCTGGCATCGGAACGGATAAATCTATCGATTCACCGAGTGACTCGCAAGCTAGCAAGGAATGTGACGAAGACTCCACGTTATCCTCTCTTAGTATTAGTGTGAGTTCAGTAGAAACGCAGAGTAGCCAGAAAAGCCCAATTCTAAAGCAACCTAAAATATTGCGGTTTCCGCCTAGAAGCCTTACTAAGCCTGAAAGTGATCGGAGGAAGTCAAGTACAGATACTAACAGTGTCACAATCTGTTTTTGGGAGAATTGTAAACGGGAGCTCGACAGCGATACGGACCTTTTAGAGCACTTACAGGTAACTATCATTCACAGCCAAAATATAAACCTTTGTTTTACTTTTCATGCTCTACGAATGTTGTTAGTACATTAAAAAGTACTCGTTCTTTTAAACAATCTGGTTTCTTAACAGACTGTCCACGTGGAATCTCAAGCAGGCAAGGAAAACTACGTTTGCTTGTGGGAGCATTGCAAAGTGCGCGGCAAACCCTCATGTTCGAGATTATGGCTGGAAAGGCACACGTTATCGCACGGCGGGAACAAGCCCTTTAAATGCATCGTCGACGGCTGCGACAGAAGGTTTTCCACTCAGGTACAATTACGTTCCCTGTTTGTTGTTTAATTTGTAGGAACCAGGATGCAGATCGCCAAAACGATTCCACAATGACGCACTCAATCCAGAGGGCTGCGGGGGGAGGTTTTATTGTCTAAATCGTTTTGACGGTTTGCTCTTTAGGTTTTTCCAATTTTAACCTCGTTTTAAGTCATATTCATAACTTCGAAATGTAAACATGAAATCAGTATTTACAATTTCGGAGTTATCGATATTGTTTCGTCTTTAATGTGGCTTTTTAGTCACGGTCTCGATATTTTTCAACAGCTAAAATTTATCGTCAGACAATCACGAATCTGAACGCGGACGTTCGTCAGTAGTTTAATCGTCGCTTCCTCTTCAAATCAAATCCAATCAATGGTGATTGGATCATGATTATCGTTCGACAAATTTTGCAATCTAGACAATTTCTTCTCGTCTCTACAATATCTTTATTGATAAAATCTCTTTGACTTCGGATTGAATTGAATAGTTTTATGATGTGATTCAATGACTCGTTGATCACGTGGCATATCACTAAACTTTCCATTTTAATTCGCGACATTGCTTTTATCATCATCGAAAATGACTTATTTTCCGATATATAACAGATATCTGAAAATATGGCAGTAAAAGCATAGTATTCGTTACCAGTGCTTTTTTTTTTGGTATATAAAACAGTGATTTGGCCACAAGGGATTTTGATTTGAGAAATTCGTTGCTGCGTTATTATAAGGGACGATAAAGTTGTGTTGTGTTTTCTGTTCTAAGGGCGATGACTCTACCGCTACACGAAGTACCACCTCAAAGCTCCGCTTCGATTTATTTCCTTCGTTAAACTATTTCTTCTACTCGATCTTAAATACAGTCAATTGTTTTAGTAAAAAGAAGAGATTCTTCTGTTTATTAAAAATCGTATTGATGTTAGAACAATTTGGTTCACCTAATTATGGAGAGAATAGATTTCGCGCCTCGAATACAAAAGCATTGCGTTAAAAAATGCTGTTCTTTTTATTTCGTTTTGTTTACTTCGATCAACATAATGCTCAAAGATGACTCGGATGCAGTACGGTATTGGACCGCGATGAAGGATCTTTGGATCTGAATCAAGTATAGTGGTAACCCTTACAAATGTAACGATGACTGAAATTTCGTCACATTTCGACGGGTTTTCATTCATAAAATTTTACAATTCAATTTGTGTAGTGCATTCTTTGTGAAAACTGTTGCTATACCTTTAGTGTAAGTAATATTTTAGATTCAAGGACTTCTCAAGAAAGGATTTCTTCACATCCTATCTGATTTCACAGATCTGGTTCAACTATTATTGTGTTTAAAATTTTTCTTTTAATTTGTTTTGCTGTATTTTATGCGACACATATTTATAAATCAGATTAAACGTTTTGCTGTCAGAACTGCCTCTGTTATTAATAATTATTAGATGCTGACAAACTAGATGATGCCCGTGAACTTGTTCGCGTGAATTAAGATTTTTGATTCCCGCGGGAACTAAAACTAAAATTTTCCAGGATTAAAACTAGCCTATGTCCTTCCCCGGGATACAAACTATCCCCACATCAAAATCAATTGAACAGATGGGCCGTGAAAGCGTAGCAGACATACAAACAGACAGACACACTTTCGCATTTATAATATTGTTATGGACAGTATGGATTACTTCAATTCCAATTTAATGTGTTGACTGATATTTGCATGACAAATATCTAGACAATAGACATGATGCCTGATTTTGAAAAATGGTCAGATTATGTTCGGAAGTATCTACTATTTCGATAAATATCTTATTTCAGCAGGTTTGGTAGAAAAAATTTGCATTTGAAATTTAAATTTTAAAATTCACGCCAAAACGCTCACGAGTGTCATGGCGTCGTTTGTGACGTCACTATTGTTTTTACCAATGTACTCTGTGCAGTGTGCAGTAAACAATAGTGTGCTTGTCAAAGCTCGAAAACAAACAATTGTGACGTCATTCGCTTCTAGGTGTTTAATCCATTATGCGGATCGCTGTATTTCATAGTTTTATTTTATCAAAATAAATAGCAATCTCACTCGAAATAGAAAAACAAATACGTTTTTTATAATCCATGAATCCTATTTCATTAGATAAATTCATAATTTCATTGATTCTTCGTTACTGTTTCATCATGCCTATTCTCAATTTCATGAATCAACCATCACCAATTAACTAATAGACGGAATAGACTGTCACATATCCTTACCATGGGGCTCCGTAATTTGTAGACAATTTGTCCACAATTCAGCACCGTCTCAATATCGATGTATGAATTCCAGATGTTGCTCGAAAGGCACGTGAACCAGCATTTCAACGGAGTGTCACCCAGCGCGGGCAGCGGGAAGAAGTCCGCAGACAGTGGCTCCAAGCTGATCCGACGGAATGGCAAGAAACTGCGGTACAGAAGACAACCTTGGTCGGGTGAGTCTGAAAGCTGTTCACATATTTTATTTTTGTACGACTGCCTGTAAAAAGGAGTATATTGTTTTCAGGGGTCATGTATTATGTATATATGTATGTGAGTTTGTATATTCCACCATAACTTCTATACGCCCGAACCGATTTTGATGAATGAGGTATCTTTAGAATCCTTAGCTTATTCCGGGTGACATAGGCTTGTAAAATTTTAATAAAAACCAAACAACCAATGGTGGACAAACACTTTTTACATTTGCTTGGGTTCTTAACACAAAGGTCTCGTCGACTTGTCTGGGTGCTGCACATTCCTCTTACATAATATATTATGCGGATATATTCTACTAACTATGCAACCAATACCTCGAATAATAACAAACTGCCTCGTTGGTCTAGTGGTTAGCATGTTTGACTGCGGCCGATGAGGTCCCGGGTTCGAGTCCCGGGTCGGGCCATAATTAAGTATCGGGTTTTTCTGATTAGAAATTCCCAGCACGTTAAGCCGTCGGTCCCGGTTATTATCACTAACATGATAATAGTCGTTAAAGCACGTCAACCCGCATTGGAGCAGCGTGGTGGTTCTAAGCTCTAATTCCTTCTCTCTTAAGAGAGTGGAGGCCTAGTGCCCAGCAGTGGGACGTTAATGGGCTGTAGTCGTGGTGGTATGCAACCAATAATAAATAATTAATATGCATCAAACAATAAATAAGTAGTTAGCGCAATACATACAAATCGTATAAAACATAAACAAAACAAGACTCACTCTCACCAGCTGTTTCCATCGAATGCTCATCACCGATGAGCCGCGGCGATAGACGGTGACTTATTGTCGGTGTTGGTGTGTGTGTGCAGCGCGCATGTTCGACTTCTTCGACCCGGGCATGATGGAGGGGCTCGCGTGGCGGCTGTCGCGCTGCACGCGCTGGCGGCTCGGCGGCGGCTGCCCGCTGCGCGAGCCGGCCGGCCGGCACACGCTCACGCTGCACGCGGCGGTGGGCGCCACGCGCTACAACGCGGCCGAGGCGCGCCGCGAGGCGCTGCTCACCTACTACCCGCCGCATGTGTGAGTGCACCCTTATGTTCATTACACTAGTTACACTAGCGCGGCGGTCGGCAAACTTATTAGCCAAAGCGCTGAGGCGCGTTGCGAGGCGCTGCTCACCTACTACCCGCCGCATGTGTGAGTGCACCCGCATATTGATTACACAAGTTACACTAGCGGCACACACAGCGGTCGGCAAACTTATTAGCCAAAGGGCTGAGGCGCGTTGCGAGGCGCTGCTCACCTACTACCCGCCGCATGTGTGAGTGTACCCGCATGTTGATTACACTAGCGCGGCGGTCGGCAAACTTATTAGCCAAAGCGCTGAGGTGCGTTGCGAGGCGCTCCTCACCTACTACCCGCCGCATGTGTGAATGCACCCTTATATTGATTACACAAGTTACACTAACGGCACACACAGCGGTCGGCAAACTTATTAACCAAAGCGCTGAGGTGCGTTGCGAGGCGCTGCTCACCTCAATCAATTTGGGAATTTATAATTTCTGAATTTTCCCTGGTCTGGCCTGGTGGGAGGCTTCGGCCGTGGCTAGTTACCACCCTACCGGCAAAAAGGTGCCGCCAAGCGATTTAGCGTTCCGGTACGATGCCGTGTAGAAACCGAATAGGGGCATGGGTTTAATATAACTGCCATGCCCCTAACAGGTTAGCCCGCTCCCATCTTCTTATCACTTACCATCAGGTGAGATCGCAGTCAAGGGCTAACTTGTAGTGGTTAAAAAAAAGATTGTCGGGTTCTCAAGATGCTAGTGTTGTCTTGGCGTTGAAAACGTAGTTTAAATGTTAAAACACATGTGTATTCCTACACCCTCCCACCTACCCTTCTACGCACCTACCCTCAAACCGTGTTCTGTGGAGATCCTTGCAGGAGACCTTTGTCAAACAGTCGACGTCTATCCGTCGAGACTTGTACTATCCGATACATGGCAACGGCCCAAAATTACTTCCAGCCGATGATATAACACCGTTGACAACCTTACTCCGGGCTGTTACTTAAAAACTAGATAAACCCCAAAAACTCTATTTGGCCCAACACAATGTCCGAACCCAGGATCCGTAGCCACTAGCTAGCAAACCAACCAAATCGATGAAAGCCAAAGCTTTACTGTACGAAAAGTGTACGTTTTCAACGATACAAAAGAGCCTGGCGTTTAGGTGAATCTGTCATTTTATATGGATGGCTAAACTCTGTAATATGACACCTCCATACAAAGATTATGGATTGACTTAATTCCTAATTTTAGAACTTAAAAAACTAGAACTTAAGGAGTTAAGAAGCACATATGTAACTTTTCATATGAATGAACGGTAGAAATAAAAAAAAATCGGTCTTTTGGAATAAAACAGAAAATGTTAGTATTTATATCTGTATACTATGACAGATTAACGTTAACTTTTATTTCATTAAATTCACTTGAAAAGCTACACGAGTGCTTCAGAATTCAAAAGCTTTTTTTTTATTTTTAATAATTAATAGTTTCCGAATTTAAATATTGTCACTCAAATATATTCGTTATTTCAGGTAAGCAAATTACCCTTGAGTGTGGAGTAACGTAGAGCCAAGCATTTTTACAAGTTAACTACTTTTTTAATGGGAGTGTGGTTCATTTGATAACAAATACACATTCACAAACATATCTCAATAAGTTTTGAGGTCCAAACAAAATATTAACCGTCCTCTTTATAAATTAAGGTCCCAATATCCATAAATCAATTACTTTTAATAATTTACCATATTACAAGAACGAAACCTGGACAAACTTACCGACAAAAAGTTCCTATCACAATAATTGTCGACTAATGCACATCAATTTTTAATGTGAAGTTAGTCTTTAGTGCCACCAATTTATCTGTGATCCTGAAGGTTGTCCCAGGCTGAAGTAGAGGCTAAATAGCTTGTAAGCTTTTCAGGGCTAGGAGTATGTTCTTTCATATAACTTCTTTACTTCTCTGGAAAATAAACAGTCTTATGCACATGTTTTGGGTTTTAACATACAACCGACCCTACTAAAACTAGAAAGATTTTATACTTACATGAAATGTATTAGTTATTATCTGTTTTGTGTACCATTTAAACAATAAGTAAATATTTAAATAAACTTTGCATTTCAAACCAAAATGGCTACCTACATCGCTCTAGTGTCGTACAATCATTTATTATTGGAGAAAGGATAATGATGTGAGATATGCCAAATGAAAGAGTACCATGGCATACCAAAGTAATTTCGAGTAATGGCAGTGATCCAAAAGCCTCTAGTTCCTCTTTTCGGCCCTTCATGGATATGTTGGTGGTAAGAATCTAAGGAGCAATCGATACTTGCTTTACAGATTTTTTGAAGGATAACTCCCAAGATTTAATAATAAAAGTACTACTAAAATTTTAAGTACTTATCATTTAATATGTCATAATATGTATGTATAGTCCGCGCGCCAGCTCTGAGGAATCGGGGGCTGAGGTAGCGGGCGGGCGACCGTCGCTTCATACCCCGCACACTCCCATACTAGTGCCGGCCGTGACGCGAGAGTACGCTTTATCGAGTCCTGTTTTTAATTTTGCAATAGCAGGATAATATTGTACTAGCGAATGCCAGCGGTTTGAGGTTTTTTGGTTCCCGCGGGAACTCTTCAATTTTCCGGGATAAAAAGTAGCCTATGTGCTATTCCAGACTATAATCTATCTCTGTGCCAAATTTCAGCCAGATCCGTTCAGCCGTTGGGGCGTGATTAATTAACATACATCCATCCAAACTTTCGCATTTATAATATTAGTAAGATTTACTATAAATAGTACAATACTTTTCTGTGCTGTTTAGTAATTAAATTCCTTAAAGTACTGATTATTCTGATTGCGACAGATTAATTAGGTTTTACGTTCATGTTCTACCGTTCATTATAATTAAATTTGATGATACAATTTTTTTTTCTTCCTTATTGCACTTAATATCCTCATAGAATTATTATTTCATAATTCATTCAATGCACGCGCACAGATACTAAAGATGTGTTGGTATCGATAGCGTAATATCGACTATATCACAACTCTATCTCATTAGGTCAACATTCCCTAAGATTCCTCGGATCTCGTGCGCGAACTGTAGGTATGTATTATTTATGTCAGTATGTATATTTGTGTAAGTTTATGATGTAATATCTGATTTCATTTCATCTCCTTTTGTTGTACCTATTCTTGCTTCACAACCTTTCCCAGTGGCAAGGGTCACTGGTAGAGATCTCTTAAAGAGATAAGTGCTTCCTTGTCCACTATGTTTCTGATTTTCTACGTATTTTATAACATTTTGGTACAAAAAATAAAAAAAATCTTACATATTTATTTATTGTACATACTTTTTTATGATTATCTTGTTGACAAAGGTTATTTTGTTCACAAATTAAAACTTATTAACATATGCGATTTCCAGCTCGAGAGTGAGGGTATATTGTTTGTAGGATGTTTGATTAAAACAGGTAACTGGCAAGGTGGGTCAGACACTGTTTTAGCGGGCATTTCTGTTTTTGTATTACTTTATGCTTTAACATGGGAAACTTTGATTAGCAATTACTATATTTTATATTTCGTTGAGAAATTTCTAACTCGTCCTTATGTTAGTGACATGTTTATTCAGTTTATTAACCGATTTCATAATAGTAAATCGACGCCTATTACAGTGAGAAATCTTGTAAAATTTCTATCAATTATCCAAAGCAACTGGATGCAATCCATTTTGTATATCCTGGAATTGAACCAGAGATTTGAAATTCCATCCAAGTAAATTTTTATCTAAGATGATTTATTTCATGAGTTTTCACTTGTATTTACACAAGTATATACGGTTATAAGTAATTTTCGTGGCAAAAACGTACGCGTTTTGGCCTGAATTTATCTGCGAAATCTAAGGTATGGAAATATACATTTTGGTTCCGAGATTTATTCACTATTGAAGTCGGTTAAGATTTTCGTAACAATGATTAACGTTTTCTATTTAGTTCCTTATCGTTTACACTCATCGTAACTTTATTATTTCTCACCTTGGAGGATTTGTTGCACAGATGGAGATGAGGGTATTGCCCAATAAGTAAATATTATGAATTAAATTTTAAAATCATATAGGATACTATCTTATGGAGTAGAATCATATTTGTGATAGAATGGACAGATCAATTAATTCAAATTAGTGTGAGGGGTAATTTTTTTATTTTCGTTATAATATTGTGTTTTTTTATATGATATTCCAAAACACTTGCAGATAAACAGTTATTTTGGATAAATCTATTTTTTTTTCGGCGACTATTTTAGTTAATTCGTTGACACTATTACGTTCAGAGATAATTTTAAAATCAGTTATTTTATCTGTGCAACTGATCCTCTTTAATATCCATCACCATTAACTTATACTTATTTTGCCTAACTTGTAACTAGGGATCACGTGCATCTCTTCTGATACATTTTGGTCAATGCATTTCCAAATTTTGAAATGTTTTTTTACAATTGGCATATCTATATATTATGTACATCCATAATAAACACTTACAATGAATTGTACAGTTTCAATTCAATATAAATGTTATGCAACTGATCCTTAGGCCTGAATTCCTCCTACACCGATGTCAGTCGCGTTCATCAGTTGCACATTTGAAAAATATTTTTTTATGCTAATGGTGTTATTGACCACCATTGACCATACTTAAACACTGACAAGTGAATAATAATGAAGGAACCAGACATTTAATTCGCTTAATATAAATTTCTGGTTCCTTAATCATGATGGACTTCCACAAAGTAACGCCTGCTTCTATCCAATAAGTGAATAATAGTTGTACGCGACGGACATCAGTGTAGGAGAAATTCAGGCCTTTCGTTGCTTCGTGAGGGCTGGCCATGTAGATGATTATATTAGATCAAGTACATGGCTTGGTAATCAAATAATGCACACAGACAGCTTTTTATTCAAGAGTTGTAAATAATTTAATGTGAATCACACCAATGGTTATTATATGTAAATCCTAGTAAAAACATAATGCCTGGCATGTGTGTACCTTACATTCACTGGGCCACACAGAAGCAATCAAATCGGATGAGTTGCTAGCATTTATACGTTTGCAATTTTAAGTTTTATACACGGATATGCATTATAACGGTTACAATATTTTTTTTCAATATCCATCCATGAATTGGTTTATAATCCTAATAATAATAAATCTTATAGCAAAGAGTATTATCCACAAGGAGACACACAGTTAAGTAATTGGTAGTTTTGTTTGCTTATATTATTACAACGTAATTGTTGTAAGTTTATAATATACTCTTTGTAATAAGGTGGATTTAATAATAAGACTTAGAATTTACAAAGTTCTTGCTAGCAATTCGAAGGGTTGCCTGCCCAGTTCGTTTTCGTTCTATGTCCTATCACATGAGCTTTGACATAATAATCTAACCACTCACCGTTGTATCGTGCTTGTAGACTCCATTTTTATATGATTTTGTTTAGCAAGCATCAGCTGGCATGATTTCTTCACTTCTCCTTCCATTTTAGATTATAGTTGTATTACGGGCGTTGCAACCTATTGAACTGCAAACACACTCCCAAACATAAATCGAAGTTAATTAAAAGATTTCGATACGTGCTGTTTTAAACCAAATTGATTCCAGATGGCCAATGGAGTCGTGTACTTCGGTGTTTTTGCAGTCACATTCTGTGTGGCGATTTTTTTTTTAAGTATTAAAATTGGAAATTTGCATTCCAGGATCGAAGACGAGTGGGTTCCGGAGAACGAGGTGAAGAGAGTGAAGAGGGTGGAGATATGCCACCTTCCCGCTCACACCAAGGTGCTACTGTACGAGCAGTTCTGCAGCTCGTATCGCAAGTCCCCCTCCCCCCCTCCCACGAGGAAAGCCCCCGACGTGACGTCACAGCCCGTCCGCCTTATGCCGGCCCGACAGTGTACGTCCTCCAGACTCTTGAACAATCTAATAGCGAAGCAGAAGAAGGAAGCCTACGACTGTAACGCTACAAACATGCCCATGGAATACAAGGACGAAGATCGAAGCGAGAAGGTGGAAGTGAGCGGAGCGAAGAAGAGAAAAATGGGGAGACGGTACGGAGGTAACTCTTTCTGGCCGTGTGGACGATAAGTTAAGACGTTTTCGGGACCGTGCTACACTATCGTCGCTTTTGATTTCATTAGTTTTAATTTCGGGAACCGACCGTCTCTATTCGACGGGAGTATTTCGGATTATGGGAATTTGACGATGTCTTTCATAGACGGATGTTTGGGACGCGATATCACGACGGTTAATGTAGTACAGTCCGAGACAGATGTTGATTCTCCGGCGTTTCGGCCGCAGCGGAATACGCATTGTTAACAAGACTGATACTTACTTTTTATTATCGATATCGGAACCGCGATCTCGAGCCTCGGATTCGGTATCGGGCGAACAAAATTGTAAATAGTTTAGGCGGGAATGTAAAAATGGGGCGTGTATATTAGGCGATTTAGTTTAATTATCGACTTCGGGATCACCGGAGGGTAGCGGACGGATTAGTCTGAGTAGACGTAAGTTAGCCTTTAAGATGACGACCAGCGATTTATTATCACTGCCAATTGTAAATAGTGTAGTCTTAATAGTTGAGCGCGATTTTATTTAGGGGCTTAGGTTTTCGCCTTTCTCGCTTTAGCTTCCGAGGGCGGATGGAGAGGGAGGGTTTTATGTCGTTCGGTTAAGCGTGATCATGAATCACCAAGTGCCTCTATATAGCACACCGGGCTGCCCATAGACTATTCGCCTACTGACACACTGTAACTCTAGCCGGTAAAAATAATGGCGGCGGTAATCATTTCCTCTCACTTGCACAGTTTACGTTTATAGTGTGTGAGTGAGATGGAATGATTATCGATGTTTCGATAAAAAAATTCGGTATTGGCACATGAGTTAGACATAAACAGTTCAGCTGTTAAGTTTCGCAATAGCAATAACTTGTCTTTTATGTGACTGTTAAATTGCTACGTATTAGTTGTTGTTATTGGCGGAATTTATGGTTTTCTTGCTATTGCATTTTAGCCTGTAGCGAGACTGTCAGCCAATCTGATATGGTTG
Organism: Erebia palarica; assembly: GCA_964035005.1. Taxonomy (NCBI): domain Eukaryota; kingdom Metazoa; phylum Arthropoda; class Insecta; order Lepidoptera; family Nymphalidae; genus Erebia; species Erebia palarica. The sequence goes on along the minus strand of OZ035989.1, from coordinate 34,381,837 downwards.
TTTTAGTTATCGAAACTGTCATGCCAGGCTTGTTGAATCGTATTCTATGGACAGCCCCATACCATAGCAGTGTTCACTTTATATCAGGTTTACCGCGTAGTCATATCAGCGCAGATAGTTTTAGAATCCCGTTTTGATGATCCTTTTTTTATAATCACGTTCCGTGTATATCGAAGTATGTGTTTGACGGAATCAACAGCTGTCTGACATAGATAGTCGATGTTTTATTGGCGCATCACTCTTGTTGGTACACAGCTTAGAAACTGACATATTTGGGTGTGTGGAAATATTTTAACCTAAATATTTAATTGAAAGTACATAGTTTCAGGGATATTATCTAACTGAAGTTAGAAGCGGTGAACCGCTTTATGATAGTTTTATCGTAATTTTTTTTTATTGTTCCTAAAATCTTTAAAGATATACAAGGTTTAGCGATTTAAACGAGTATTAAAAATCACATAAAAATTGAATAAAACATTGAATAAAATTTTTAAGTGATTTTTAGATACAATTTTTTACAGTTCTACTCGTAAATTATCGTAACAATGATTTTTTTTGTATCAATTATTTTAGAGTGATGCGGCACATGTGATCACTGCCACCATATTGTTGTATTCGGTTGTAACGTATATTCGACTTTGCATCGACAACTAAACAGTTAGCAATAAACAATTTGTGATAAGATACTTGAATAGTTAAAAAGGTGATAACGACCGATATGTTCAATAATTTTCACGCACAAGATGTTTTTTCTTTTTTTTTTTTTTGGAAAACATACAAGTTTAGATGTTTTATAGTCTAAGGGAGTTTATAAACCTAACCTGGTTCAGTCATCCTATGTAGAGTTCCGGAAGTTCTGAGCCGATCAATGGAAGACCAATCTGTCAAAACTTTAACCGATAGTAATTAATTATTATTTGTCAAATAACCATACAAATAGCTTGACACCGTTGATATATTAAGAATATCGGAACAAAAATCGGCAGTACGTGAAATAACGATATTAAATCAATGAAGTAATGACTATGACAATGAATTTCCCGGACTGCATACTAGACAGTTTAGGTGTTAGACATTTTGGATGGCCCATTATACAGACGTCGATGCCTTTTTAGCTCTAAGGTATAATATACAAGTGAATGTTAAATGTTAATGGACGCTTATACTAGCTTAAGATATACAGCTGAAATCTAGAAGTCTGCGAACTCCTAGACGATTTGCCTTTTAAGAGTAATTGAAGTGAAAACTGTGAAAAGTTGAGCACTTTTTGGTAGGGAGTAAAAATGTGACACCATTCTTCTTAAGACAAAAGGTCTTAAGTATAAATATAGTACATTCGTAATTAAACTTTAATGCCTTAGTTTTAAGGTTTATATTAATAAGTGCTGTGTAACCGTGACCGACGCCTCGCGTTGTTACGAAGACAAAGGGTCTTAAATAGAAATATAGTACATTCGTAATTAAACTTTAACGCCTTAGTTTTAAGGTTCATATTTGAATTTGATTTTTTTTATTACATTAAATTAAATTTAAAAAAAGAAGTTTTCACTTCTATCGGCAGTCCCTATGGCTGGCAATTTTTTTTTAATAGTTTTATCCGACTTAAAAAAAACAGGAAATTCAGAAACCGTCACGCAAATAGATTTTTTAATACAATTCGGATATATTTAAAGTAAGCTGCATCAGAGGTGCGATTATGTAAGAATTGCCTATCCAATCGTCAATGTTCGGCGTCAGAATAAAATAAACCATAAAGGCATTGAATTAGAGCTCAAAATCGTGTATACATTCCCATACGTTCAGGTATGTACGATACCATAAGCGTATGAGAATGGATACACGAAATTGAGCTCTAAATCAATGCTGTTGTGGTATATTTTACTTTGACGCCGAACTTAAACGATTTGATCGACCATTCTTACACAATCGGGGGGCAGATTCACTGTCCGTCGAGCAATGTCGGTAACTTTAGTGTCTTCTAACAGAAGTTTATCGAAGCGGTTACATACTAAAGTTAGTTTTACCTTTGAGCCGGTATAAGCGTCCATGGTATACAATATTGTGTTCTGTAAGCGATCTCGCTAGTATTTTTTTTTAGTTAGTGCCTCTAGTATTAAGTTAGGACGAATTGCAATGTCGGTGCGTTGAGCCATCTCTATAGCTTGCACCAGTGGCGTGCACAAGTTTTGAACCTAGCCATTTGCTAGCTGTTTTGATGGAAAAATGAGCCCATTTGGGTAAGCAGTGCTTTCACGCCTCTATGAGCTGCACGCCACTGGCTTGCACAGACACAAACCATGCAGCACAGCACAGCGGGACGTCACAATGAATGCGTCACGACATACTAGTATACGGGGTTATTTTTTAAATACTGTTAACCCCTTAAGGCTTCGCTTAAGGCTAAAGCTTCTGTACGCAATACTGAACAACCTTTTTTGTTTTTGAAAAATGAGTGAAATGAGTCTTTTTTTTTATCCAAAAAGACTAGTCGTCTGTCTATTGAAAACACAGACTGGAGTGAACAGTTAAATTACTGAACTCAAATTAAAAGTTTAATTACTGAATACTTTTAATGATTTTATCAAAAAGTTATAGAACAAAATTGTTCAGAATGGGAATGATGCTTAAATCAAAAATAAATTATTTCTAACTGATTATTGAATAGAGGGTCTTCCAAAATACCTAAAATTCACATCCTCGGTTAGTTTTAAGTTTGCCATTTTAAAATATAGATCAAAGAAAAAAAGTGCGTTGAAATTTGATGACGTCACTATTGTGAATTTCATACAACTTCCATACTAGAAGAGCGTTTTAAAGTTTGATAAGGAGTTGCTGATTTGATTGAGTTGTCGTCATCCCTATTATGTAGAGAAGTTGGGTTTAAGAGATAAAAATAATACCTCATTGTGACGTTCTGTAGTCCAAGAATAATCAGTGCGACGGTTTATTTCGCGGGTTTTGAATCGACAATGTGTTGCCAAGCCGCGAGAGAGATATGTCGCATTGATCGTGCTTGGGCGGTTCCCGGCGTTTTGTCTAATAGTAGGGGAGCCCACGAGGGGATTTTTGGACTTACTCCAGCGCGGCAGATTAATATAAAGGGGGATTCTTTCGACCCTGTAGAGTACCTTCACCGTATATGAGCCCTGTATATTGGTGGGTCTGTCTAGGGCAGCAGATCAAAATATTAGACAAATAAAATCGATCATCAGAGCGCGTCAGATTAAGGTACAGCGAGTTAATTACTTGATGAAAAGTGTACATTCAAATAATCAGATGATTTGAGCGAGACCTAAAGGAGTTGGAGTTTTTAAAGTTTTTAACTCTTTAGGGCTCATATATGGTGAAGTTAATCTATAGGGTCCAAAGAATCCCCCTTAATATTAATCTGCCGCGTTGGAGTAAATCCAAAAATCCCCTCTTGGGCTCCCCTACTATAATAGCTATGTGGTGTTCGCTTCTGAAATGGGTAGGAAAGGGGAAGGTTTTAGGTTCATTTGGTAGTGTAAAGCGCCCTCTAGGGTTAAATATAAATGGATACGGAGTTGAAAAGCAAGCAAAGTATTTAGGAAAAGTTGCCAGCTAGGCTATTCAGCTGGTTGCACATCTATTACACGGTCAAACTAAGAAAACATCGGCTTATATCTGTCAACTATTGAAAATTACGATTTGCACGGATAATACTTTGCATAAGTAACAATTTTTCTGTGTCACTTGTACTGTCAAGACGTCTTAGAACTACAAAGTATAGAAAATATCTTTAGTAATATTATAAATACGAAAGTTTGGATGGACGTATGTTTGTTACTCAATCACGTAACAACGACTGAACGGATCTGGTACATAGGCTACTTTTTTTCCCGGAAAATTAAAGAGTTCCCGCGGTAACCAAAAATCCTCAAGCTATGCGTAAGAAGTCGCGGGGATTAGCTAGTATGGAATAAAAAAAATACATTTTCATACATGACGTCACAGTATGGCAGAAATTCAGATCTATCCTTAGTTTGTACTGCATTCGTACACGCCGCATTTTTTTAAAACGTTAAAAAAATCATTTACATAGAAATGAACGAATAGGCCTATTACACTTTTCACAGGGCCCTGTGGAAAGGGTGGGCGTGGCCGCTAGCTTGAGCGTTGCTTATTACACAGCAATAAGGATCACATTAGGGACCCTTTCTCCCTAAATCTTATTACACTACACTAAAACAAATGTAAGGGTCCCTGTGAAAAGTGCAGTGTAATAGGCCTATAAATAAAAGGTGCAAATAAATCGGCGAATACGATTTTAGTTGTCAGATGTGCAATGAACTGATATGGGCATGTTTAGATGACTAGGCATAATGTTGCATAGCAGTCTACACACAGCCTTAGGGTTATTGACTATAATTACATAACTATGTGTATAATGTACATAAAAATTCAGTCAACTTAGACAATAAAGAAGCGAATCGAAAATGGCGTCGTTAATCATTCCCTCTCACTTACACGCTGTACCCGGGTATCGTGTGCGAGTGAGATATAATGATAAACCCAGTTTCGTTTCGTTACGTTTCTGTAATGGTATAAATTTTGGCTGTTACAGGCCTATTACACTGCACTTTTTACAGTGCCCTGTGGTAAGGGTGGGCGTGGCCGCTAGTTGAGCGTCGCTTATAACACAGCAATAAGGACCAATATAGGGACCCTTACTCCCTAAATTTTATTAGGGACCCTTACATTGATTCAAGTGTAAAGGTCCCTGTGAAAAGTGCAGTGTAATAGGCCCATAAGTTGATTGGAATTTAATGAAAAATATGGTTGTTATTTAGGATCTTAAAGTCGAATGATTTATGCAGTTGCAACTGTACATTTGTTAGGGTGCGTTCCGACTGGAGCGGAGAACGTAGCTTGGACTACTCGGGTGTAAAATAGATATCGTGAATCATTTAATCACCAATCGATAACCTGCCCCCCGATTATGTAAGGAAATCGTAATCGTAATCATCTGTCAAACGTATAATTCGACCTGTTTAAGGAGGTCATAGATGCTTGCACGTCAAAACGCTTGTATGTACTCCTTAAAAAGTTCGAGTTATACGTTATGAACTGTCTAATGAATACGATTGGCTTAGATAATTGGGCCTCTGATTGGTCTTTTGAACACGTATCACCCCCGTTTCAGTGTAGACGCACCCTTATGTTGCACCAATGTTCCAGTAATAGTCAATTTCCCTGTCAAAGCTGGCTTGTATGTGAATTTGTAAAGTCGCTAATATAATAGAAAATGTAACTCAAGTACGTTCAGGATATGACTATCCTTGTCGTTTGCGAGGCGTTAAAAAGAGACGGCAGTTGTATGACTATCCTTGTCGCTTGCGAGGCGTTGAAAAGAGACGGCAATATGCATTCTTGAACATACTCTGTGTAGGTTCAAAGAAGCGTTAGGAAAATTTCAGTAGTTCAAGTTGGTGCCTGAGTGTTGAATGGATTGATGGCAAATGTATGGTGTTTACTTATGGTCTGTTTCGATGTAATTTGTAAGGAAATAATTTAAAAAAGTAAAATCTAGCTTTTCGATAGTGAGTTTTGAATTTATCGAAATAATATATATTAAAAATGGTAGCGATTAATATTATAATAAGTACTACATTAGAGTCATGTAAAGATTTTGATACGTCAAATACGCGGTAAAAGTGAAAATAATTAAAGATTCACATTCACAAGCAATAATTGTAATGTAATAAATATATCTAGTATTTGTTTTGTTTTGTATCGAATTAGATTGAAACAGGTTATACGTATAGATTCATTTTATTTGGAAAGCTTCCAAAAGTACTGATTATTTGTTTAAATAAATTAAAAAATTCAACTAGACTAATTATTTTTCGTCAGCACTGATGGTAGTGCCATAATATTTTATTGGCTCACTTTTTTGTATTTAAATTTAATTTAATAGTCAAATTCGACACCAAATTCGGAAAGACGAAATTATAGATTTTCAATTGTGACCGGCAAACGTCTTTGAATTTTTTTGAAAAAGTTGAAAAGAAAAAGAAAAGAAAAATTGTAATGGTCTATTTTTGGGCCTAACAAATCCTCTTTGGTAGACCGAAGGGTATTTCAACCACAGTCGGTTGATTCCTTGGCTTTAGATCGGCCCTTTTCAAGTGTTGCATCAATGCAATCAATGCATGTGTGTTTTCGAAGTGAAACTTCTTTAGAATTGATTTTGATTGTGATTTCAAAATTCGATGAAACGAAAAGGGACAACAAAAAGAGACAAACATATTCATAAATAAATAGGATTTAGCCTGCGAGAGAATGAGATTGAAATTACATTTATCTCATTCATACTTTTCTGAAGTTTCACTTCTGCCGTGTGTGAATTGCACAAACACAGTTTTTTATACGACTGCCTGAAAAAGGAGTATATTGTTTTCGGGGTTCATGTATATATGTATGTGAATTTGTATATTCCACCATAACTTCTATACGCCTGAACCGATTTTGATAAATAAGGTATCTTAAGAATCCCCAGCTTATTCCAGGTGACATAGGCAAGGAAAATTTAAAAAAATATTATGGGGTAACCATGGTCCCGCATTAAAGACTAAAGTTCATCTAGAAAATGATGAGTGGATTCCAAAAATATATAATACTTTTGTGTTACTTTTTGTTCAATATCCATTGATTCACAAAAAATATCATTTAATAAAAATGTGAATAAGTTTCCAAAGGCTATTTATATGCAAATCGCTTCTTATGGAGGTAAATTCCAAAAATAATATGGCATGGCAGTCGTATTTTTTAATTCGTTAATTATTATTTTTTTATCCACTACAAGTTAGCCCTTGATTGCGATCTCACCTGATGGTAAGTGATGGTGCAGTCTAAGATGGTAGCGGGCTAACCTGTTAGGGGCATGGCAGTTATATTAAACCCATACCCCTATTCGGTTTCTACACGGCATCGTACCGGAACGCTAAATTAAGTTCACTTGTTTGTCAAGATGTTTGCCGGTGGCTATATCCATATAATTTTGTTGACTTGTTTTGATCTCAGTGTGCGATTGTTTGTGAAGCGTCGATGCTCGGGGAATGGCGTCGAACTGTTGTCTTCCTTGATATTATAAGGTAGGAACATCCGATAACCATTTTAATCATACTTTATTAGCAATTTTCACACAAACACTTTTCACCCATCTTTTGACATTACATCATAGATTAATATGTACCACCATTACATCCCGATCTCCCTCTAAACGCCTCCAATCGCCCGTCACGGTCGAGAGCGTTGTAGAGGGAATCAGACCATAGATGGACCATAGATAGATCCGTCAATTTCAGTCTAACAATATGAACGGCTTCAAATGGACTGGTCGGATTACGTCTATAGGTTATCGGGTTCGGTTTTAAAAGAACAAGATATATGTCACCGTAAGATTGTTAAAACCGTTAGATTATAATCTAACTCGCGAAATTGTAAAGGTCTGTTAAGCTAGAAAGGTTAAGTCGGCAGAATCACTCGTTTTATATCTCAAAATTTAGTGCTCATTTAGTGCTCATTTAGTGCTGCTAACAGATATTTGGTGCTGTGATAGGTGGACTAAAAATGAGAACACTGCTAACGTCTAATTAAGCTAGCAGTGTACTATTCGTGACCGCGCTATGATACAGTTGGAGCGAGATGCACATCAGTTAATAATTTAGTGCTCAATTAGTGCTGTTTAGTGCTCAATTAGTGCTGCCTGTACAAGCAAACAGATTTTTCGAATTTTTTTTTTTCAGTTTTTAACATTTTTTTTTTCATATAGCCGTGTGAGAATTGCCTTTACCTAGAAAAGCGATAATATGTATTTGTCAAGTTGACGCCATTCTCTTGCGCTTGGACGTGTATACTCGAGTCATAGTTAGAGCGTATGCAAAGCTTGAGTACAAATTGAATTGTTTGCAATAATTTTAAGAATCGACTTTGGAAACTTTTAAATGCCGGATACCTTTAGAATTATATTAGCCGTTCGTGAGGCAGAGTTATATTTTGTGATCGTGAACTTTGCCAGCGGGCTTTTGTACGAGAATCATTATATTCTAACACTGCCGATAGTCATAGAGAATTATGTCCCGCGTTTCTTTCGTCGCGCAGGAAGGCACGTGCCTTCACCTAGACTTGCTCAGCAAAATAAGTTGTAATCTATAAGTTATGGTGTAATTGTTTACGGCTGAAGGATCGCTCAGTTTCACGAAATTAATGCCTGGTGGGAGGCTTCGGCCGTGGTTAGTTACAACCCTAGCCAAAGCGATATAGCATTCCGGTACGATGCCGTGTAGAAACCGAATAGGTATGGGTTTATATGTGCCATGCCCCCAACAGGCTAGCCCGCTACCATCTTAGACTGCATCATCGCTTACCATCAGGTGCGATCGCAGTCAAGGGCTAACTTGTAGTGGATAAAAAAAAAAAGAAGTTCTCGAGGAACACTGATGCTTTCCTCAACCGACTGTGTCTGATATTCGTTATTTCCTGTGTGGGGACGGGTGAGGCGTGAATCACATTACGGCTGCCAAGCCACGCGTGTACAGAGAGAGATCTGACCGACAGGCGGCGCCGCTAGGCAACGTTAGTCTTTGAGATTGTAGGAAAATGGTAGACAAATAGCCGCGACTGCGGTCAGGCTTCGCGATTGTAAATAGTTAAGTATTTATTGCTAAGTATTCTAGCAGAGGTAATTTGCTTCGCGCCTGGGTTAGTGAGGCACCGAGCCCGGCCCGGTACCGGAACGTAACAGGACCGGGCTCGGTTAGAGTAGTGTTCGCGAGTTGTCTTTCAAACATGTTTCCTATATGCGTTGCGTTTATTATATGAATGTTCTCCTTTATTGTAAATGTTTGAGGTCCGATAGTACTATGTGGAGCCTGTATCCCGAATAGTGTGCACTACTTATTATATTCAATTTGTAGATATTTAATTATATATAGCATAATGTTAAAATTTCTTATTTTTTGCTTGGACCCTCGACGGTGGAATCCGAAAGTTGTAATTATAATTTGGACCCGCACGCGGGTTATCTACCTCAATTAATTTATCACACATTTGGGCATAATAATAGCGAATGTTACGTTAATCTCGAACCTTGTAATTTGTTCAATGTAGTGGTTATAAGTTTTTTTTTGAATACGATCATTAATTGTCCACATGTCACAAGTACTGTATCTTATATTAAATACATATTGTATGATTGATTATAATGTGTTTTATTCTGTATGGCAATCTCAGTGGTGTATTACCCAGTTCAAGTGACGGGTGTGGTTTTACGCCTTCTGCTGACTTCATTCATTCACCACAAACCACAAACCATCCCTTTTGGTACTTGAATAGGACAATATCTACCGTTCAGTAAAACGAATCTTACTTCTATGAGGATATACGTAGTACCTTTTATTTCCATGGGTTTACCATAAGTTACAACGAGAGATAGAAACTGAAGGTGCGATTCCACCAAAGTATTGTGCAGCACCATATTTTCACGAATATTTCTTTTTCAAGCAAAAACACTGCTTGCGTGCACACCAGATCTGTGGCTGTTCGTGTTTGCTTGTGCGAGACTTCCAAAAGAGATATTTGTGTGAGACTTCATTGTGTGGGTATAAAAAATAAAATGTCTCTTGGAAGTATGGAGGAGTAAAGTAGAGGAGTAACATCTCTTAAGGGAGAAAAGTTGAAAAAGTGTCCAGGTTATAAACCTTCCACAGTGGCGCTGGTGTAGGGAAAGGGTATGATATGAATGGAGCAATTTAAATTGAAGTGAAGTATGCCGAGATAAAAATTTAATATTATTGGGGCTGATTCTGATGTGCGCAATCTCTAAACTAAACTTAAATGACAGCATTAAAAATATTGCTAAACCTTTCGTAATTCTCCCTGCGGAAAGGAACGGAACTAGATTAAGAGGTGTCATTTTAGTTTAGTTAAGACATTGAAAACAACTTTAATGATTGAATTTAATTATCAAAGGACTTGACCGGTGGAACTATGGCAGCTTGCCTAGGTGTCAAAAATCAATGTTCAGCAATGATTTCTTTATTATTGTAATTGTAATATTTCACTGTTTTCAGATAAAAAAGTTTCAGGAGTCTGAAGGCTCGGAAAACTGCGAAAATGAACAAAAAAGTTTCACCAAAAGATTGCTTTCCCACACTAGATGGCGCTATTTATTGTGTTGAGCGAGTCCAAAAAAATATTTTCAAGTATTATTTCTTTATTATTGTAATTGATATATTTTATAGTTTTCAGATAAAAAAGTTTCAGGAGTCTGAAGGCTCTGAAAACTGAGAAAATAAATTAAAAAAGTTTCACCAAAAACTGCTTTCCCACACTAGATGGCGCTATGTATTGTGGTGAGTCTAGAAAATATTTTTTGTTAACAAGTTCAACTATTCGACCACAGATGGCAGCATATGCAATGTGAAAGGGCGTTCCAGTTTAACTATTCGACCACAGATGGCGGCATATGCAATGTGAAAGGGCGTTCCTTTAAACGCAGTATTTCAAAATGCTTTGTTCGATCAATTAGTTTGAGACTTGTCAAAAAATAAAAATAATTATAAGCAAAACATACATTTCCTTTTCATTACTATTTAATTGATCAAAAATAAATCATTCATAATATAATGACTAAGGTACATAAATGGTATTCATGTAGGGTTACAAGATTATTATTAGGCATGGATATAATGGAACGTCAAAATGGAGTAGTGCTTAAAGAGGAAAGCGGACGCTCAAGATTTAAACAATAAACGTACTGTTTTTTTTTGTCATTTGAACCCTGACCTTATTTAGAATAATAAATCCATAATAATTTCGTTTTGAATTTTTATACCTTACTGTAAAAACGGAAATCCTGTGCATTGTCCCGAATCGGAGGGCAATTACTGGTCATGTCCTTTAATTATTGAAAATTTCAACAACTTACGTTGTACAAAATAATTATGAATGTTTTCTTTCCTTGTTTATTTCTCAAACCTACTCTAATAATATTTGGCGCTTCCTTTTAAATTTACCCTGAAGCTAATGTGGCGCCCCTATTTAATGCATTTCGACGGACGCTTTTTACATACAGAGATGTTACTCCTCTACTCTACCCTCCATACTTGGAAGTCTCGCACAAGCAACGTGGACTCTCAACAGCGGACGCGCATTCAGTTTTGCTAAAAGATAAATGTTGCGGTGGGTTCACATGTGGCATGCGGAAGGACATGTGAACCCACCGCGTTATTATCCCAAGAAAACTCCTCCCATTATGTTATTAATGGAAAAGGATCACGACCTCCAGTAATGAGGAATACGACGCAAAGAGAGAGAGAGAGCTATACAGTAAATGTACATGAATCCACCAGGTCCTAGAAACCATCCATCGCCAAAGATGTATGGTGCTTAAAGGACTATCAAGAAAACTAACACTAGTTTTCTTGATAGCATCTTCTTGCAGCTCCGTTACTATTTTGAAAAGGAAAGTCGTACTTGTAATAATTATTACAAGTACGACTACGTATTACGAAATACGTATTACTTATTACGAAATATCGAATAAAAGGGCACGTCGCTTCACTATTACAAAAAACTATATATGCATTACCTACGTATTGCATTTTTGTCGATGGTTGCCTGTCAATAATTGTGTCGTTTAGAAACAAAAGTGGTCGAATCCATTCGGGAGTATTTTATTATGACACTTATCTCACTCACTCACTGAGAGAAGAGATAGCTGCACTTTTGGTAACTATCGCTAGAAAGGCTGGTTCTGTATTAGGTGGGTGCTACGCTCTCCACTGATGACGATAGTGAAGGTCAGCCCGCATGCGAATGTGCCTTTCACTAGGTATGGCCGCACAAAGATGTGTTTTGGTTACCAAAAATAAACCATAACTAGGAAGGCTGATTCTTGTACAGTATTAAAGTATGCGCAGTACCAATTTAAACAGTATAAAAACTGACGCCGTCAGCCATCGAGCCGTTCTCCAGATGACTCCACAATCTCTCAAAGACGTGATAAACTTACACAGATTAGATCGTATATAATATGACGCGATGATTTGCTAATAAATATTATAAGGCGTAAAATTAATGGCAGTCCTTTTACGATTAGTAGTTTTACGCCTTTTAATATTTATTAGTAAATCGATGTGACAACGCATCTAACTATTGATAGTTACCTATTTTTTTATCCACTAAAAGTTAGCCCATGACTGCGATCTCCTGATGGTAAGTGAAGGTGCAGTCCGTCATCGAAATCGGTAGAAAATATGAGACGTTTAAGCGTAACCGATAAACAGACACACTTTCGCGTTAAAATATTGGTATGGATGGATTACTTATTTCCGCCATGTTATGAAAACAATATGCACTAATGCATGTTTTGCTTTGGTGCGAGGTCGTTTGATGAGCAATGCTTTTGACATTCGAAACTGTGTGCTTATGCACAGAATACATAATAGTAAAAGTACATAAGTCAGCATAATAATTTGCGCAGGAATTTTTATTGCGTTACACGAATAGGTAGTTACTTAAGCAAGGAAAAATCCGTACCTAAATCTAGGCAAACGGATGATAACGCTTAGTATATCTACTCTAAAACACATTTATATTAGGTACTTAGTAGTTTTTTTTTATATATTGTTTAGGTATTCCACTTCAAGTCAGCCCTTGAGTGCGATCTCACCTGCAGATGGTAAGTGACAATGCAGTCTAAGATGGTAGCAAGCTAAGTTGGTACGGCAGTTATATCAAACCCATATTTACTCGTCTGTCTGTCTTTTTTAATCCACTACCAGTTAGTCCTCTAGGGACTACTGCGATCTCAAATGATGGTGAGTGACGATGCAATCTAAGATGGTAGCAAGCTAACCTGTTAGGAGCATGGCTGTTATATTAAACCCATACCGAATTATAACATACGGGTAGGTACACAAATTAAACGTGTAGGTATGCAAAATTTCAACTCAATTTTCAACAAAAAAGTTGCAAGGCAGGTGCCAAGTGAAACAAACACACAAACAAGTTGCAAGTTGCTTGAAAGCTTGTAAAAAGGTAAGCCCGCTATACCTAGGTGTATATGATGTCACCGTAAGTTTGATATCTTTCTAGCGAGATTGTAAACTATCGAATGATTACAATTTAACGCATTATTTTCAGTAGATTGTAATCTTTTATGTAGGTATATTAATCGATAGAACCTACTTATTATTTATGTCGAACCCTACCCTAACCCGCAAGAAAGAGACAAGAAAACGTAAATAGGTACAATAAATATTTTACAAATTGACACTCAAAACATTGAACGGTTCACAATTTGTCGACGGTTAACAATCTATCGACAAAAAAAGCGTTAGATTGCAATCTGACGGTTTTTGAAATTTTAAGGTGACATATTATATACCTAGGTAGATACTGCATCCACACTTAACACCACTAAACGAGCAGTCAAGGACTAACTTGTGGAATTACATAAATAAAACTGGACGAAACTAAAAATCTTTCCCATAACCCGTGGATTCTTTTTTCACATCGTACTTAGGGCTAATTTTTCAATCGTCAGATAAAGTTTGTCGGAGGAATAAATTTGACGTTTTGACAGGTTTTGTATTGAAAATCCGTCAAAGCGTCAAACTTATTCCTCCAATAAACTTTATCTGACAATTGAAAAATCGGCCCTTAGTCGAAGTAAATTGTACATAGGAAATCGAGTCAGCCCCCCCGCTTGTGTAAAGAAATCGTAATCGTTTGTCAAACGTAGGAGTTAATTAGGGCGATTGTGTAAAACCTGCATCAGTCATTGTTACATTATAAATTGTTGTGATTGGCTGAATTTATGGTATTCTGGCTGCGTGAATGGATTTTGTCCAGTAGTGGAAGAGTGTTATCCAATCAGGGGTGTTTTCGACCGTTACACTGTAGCTGTCATTCTTAGCCGGTCGCTCTGCACGTAAAAAAGCATCAACTCATAAAACAGTTCTTAATAAATCTTTTGACGACCTCCGTGGCGCAGCGTTGGTTGGAAATTTATAATCTTTGAATTTTCCCTGATCTGGCCTGGTGGGAGGCTTTGGCCGTCGGTAGTTACCACCCTACCGATAAAGACGTGTCGCCAAGCGACTTAGCGTTCCGGTACGATGCCGTGTAGAAACCGAATAGGGATATGGGTTTAATATAACTTCCATGTCCCTAACAGGTTAGCCCGCTACCATCTTAGACTGCATCATCACTTGTGATCGCAGTCAAGGGCTAACTTATAGAGGATAAAAAAAAAAAATGGACCGCTGGTCAGTTGCCATTTCGTTGAACTAAGTAAGTACATGATAGCGTTATGTTCGCCGCATGTGGCAGATAAAATGAGCTAGGTGGCGAAAATGAATATTATTCAGTGCAGCGGGAATGAATGCGTCTGACGATTCACAGGAAATACGATACTGCACCCGGCAGGTGTGACCAAGTGCGACCCGCTATCATACTCGTACCGCGTACGTTATTTAATTAATCCATATTTTAATTAATATTTTAAATCCGTAGATACATATATATATTATGTATTAATAGATATAAACACTCGATAACTATTTTAATCATACTTTATTAGCAATTTACACACAAACACTGTACAGCCATCGCTTGACATTCCAACATAGATTATTATGTACCACCATTACATCTCGCACTCCCTCTCCACCGCTCCAATCGCTCATCACGGTCGAGGGCGCTGTAGAGGAAATCAGACCATAGATAGACCATAGATAGATCGGCCAATTTCAGTCTAACAGTATATATGTCACCGTAAGATTTTAAAAACCGTTAGATTATAATTTCACTCGCGAAATTGCAAACTGTTGACAGATTACAGTTTAACGCATTATTTTTCGGTAGATTGTAATCTGTTAGGCATATTAACCCGATAGAACCTATTTATTTATGTCGAACCCTAACCTAACCTACAAGAAACAGACAAGAAAACGTAAATACAATGAATATTTAAAAAATTGACACTCAGAAAATTGAACGGTTCACAATCTTTCGACAGTTTACAATTTCGCTAATTAGATTATAATCTAACGGTTTTTACAATCTTACGGTGACATATACAACTAGCTGATGCTCGCGACTTCGTCCGCGTGGTTTAAGCTTTTTGATTCCCGCAGGAACTCCTTAATTTTCCGGGATAAAAAGTAGCCTATGTCACTCTCCAGGTCCTCAAAATCCACAAAATCACGTCGATCCGATGCTCCG
Source organism: Erebia palarica (assembly GCA_964035005.1). Taxonomy (NCBI): domain Eukaryota; kingdom Metazoa; phylum Arthropoda; class Insecta; order Lepidoptera; family Nymphalidae; genus Erebia; species Erebia palarica. The sequence goes on along the minus strand of OZ035989.1, from coordinate 34,366,582 downwards.
TTGGGGCGTGATTGAAGGACAAACCAACAAATCAATAAACCAACAAACAAACACTCTCGCATTTATAATATTAAGTATGATATATAAAATAATGTATTCATTTAGATTGACTAATATGACCCGTCGTCCTAGGCAAGCGATAAACAAAAAAAAAATTGCACAGATAAAATGCGAAAGTGTGTCTGTCTGTAATTATTTCGCAGCAATAATTTGTAATTATTTCCGAACCCGGTAGCAGAGTCTTAACATACCTATAATAGGTGACACACGTCCTACGTGAAATAAGTCATTTCATTTTCATTTTTGAAAATGCCAATATAGCCACTATGCCGAATAGTGACAAGTCTTAATTAAGAAAATTAAAAATCACGACGTCCTGCCAAAAAACGAACTAAAAAGTTAAAAATCTAAATTAATCTAGTTAAACAGAATCATAATCACATTTTTATGAAATGATATTTTTTTGTGAATCACTGAATATTGAACTATAGTGTTATATACAAACTCACATAAATACATACGTACATATATACATGAACCCTGAAAACAATAGGTATACTCTTTTTTTCAGGCAGTCGTATAAAAACAATCAATATACCGTAGTACTCCTGGGAGTGAAAGGAAGTACCTACTTTAAAAGAGGGTAGGTACTGAAACATTAGATAATTACCAGGAGCTATAAATATAGTACGTGCTTCATATGTTAATATGTACCACCACAAATATGTTATAATATCCTCCCTTTACTTTTAATCTCCTCTATCCCAAACTTGTACCGCCAAAAGATCTTCACACTAATGAAACACTTGAAAACCTCTCTGACCCAGCTTTGCCTTGAAAATAGGAGGTTTCGAGTTGGAAAGGATGCATTTGACGTCACAAAATAGAGTTCAAAACAGAGGCACAGTACACAGATACAAGTTTACTGTGGCAAATTCAATTCAATTCAATTCAATTTGTTTATTTCAGATAACAAAAGTCCATATTTATTACAATTTTATGTCAATATCATTAATCATTATTAGAATTTAGAAATATATGATTATTATTTTAAAAATCAAAATCAAAGTTTAAATTAAAAAGTCAAATTGCATTAAAATATATATATTATAAAATTCGTATGCCCTCCATAAGGCAAAGGTAAGGTACAAATTACGATTAGAGTTTCAAATAAATACCGACCGTTGGCTGCGGCTAGCTACCATCCTACCGGCAACTCTGTTGCGTGGCATTTTTATGGATTTAATTCTAATAAAACTGTATCTTTCACAATGAGATTAATCAATCTTATGTACTTAATGGAGCCCCGACTCCGTCCGCGTTGGTTAAGGTTTTGTTGATTACCTTGGTGACTCTTTAATTTGACTGGCTTCGGCTGCGGCTAGCTACCACCCTACCGGCAACTCTGCTGCGTGGAATTTTGACGGATTTAATTCTAATAAAATTGTGTATTTCACAATGAGATTAATCAATCTTATGTACTTAATGAAGCCCCGACTTCGTCCGCGTTGATTAAGGTTTTGTTGATTACCTTGGTAACTCTTTAATTTGACTGGCTTCGGCTGCGGCTAGCTACTACCCTACCGGCAACTCTGCTGCGTGGAATTTTGATAGATTTAATTCTACTAAAACTGTGTCTTTCACAATGAGATTAATCAATCTTATGTACTTAATGAAGCCCCGACTCCGTCCGCGTTGGTTAAGGTTTTGTTGATTACCTTGGTGACTCTTTAATTTGACTGGCTTCGGCTGCGGCTAGCTACCACCCTACCGGCAACTCTGCTGCGTGGAATTTTGATGGATTTAATTCTAATAAAACTGTGTCTTTCACAATGAGATTAATCAATCTTATGCACTTAATGAAGCCCTGAATTCGTCCGCGTTGATTAAGGTTTTGTTGATTACTTTGGTAACTCTTTAATTTGACTGGCTTCGGCTGCGGCTAGCTACCACCCTACCGGCAACTCTGCTGCGTGGAATTTTGATGGATTTAATTCTAATAAAACTGTGTCTTTCACAATGAGATTAATCAATACTTAATGAAGGAATTCGGCCGCGTTGATTAAGGTTTTATTGATTACCTTGGTAATTCTTTAATTTTGCGGGTTAAGAACTAGACTATGCCCTTAACTCAGGGTGCAACTTATAGCAGCATCAAATTTCGACAAAATCTGTTGACCAGGAGTCCGGGGTTCGATCTTCTGGCTGTCGCCTCTAACTTTTCGGAGTTATACATTTTAAGCTATCAATTAAAATAACATGTTTCTTGCTTTAACGGTAAAGGACAATATCGTGAGGAGTTCCTACATTCCTGCGAGTTCTCCTTAATGGTCTTAAAGGTATGAATACTGCTAATCTGCACTTGGTCAGCGTGGTAGACTATGGACTAAGTCAGCGATGGGTTGATGATGACCTTCCACTGTTTGTACGGAACTAATTACCTTGTTAGAAACCCGTAGTGTCGTACCCAGGGCCAAGAGCTACCACCCTTTGTATAAAGCCGTGTTATCAGGAGATTAAGCGTTCCGGAACGCTAATCTGATTAGGGATATGAATCTGTTGTACCAATTACTAATTGTTTGAATCAAATTTTGATATTATGACTTTATGTTACACTAGCACATGACCGCCACTACATCCGCGTGAAATAATTTTGTAAATTCCCACGGGAAGTCCCTAATTTTTCGGGTTAAATATAGCCTATGACACTCACAAATAATGTGGCTTTCTATTGGTATCAAAATTTTAAAAATCGGTTCAGTAGATCCAGAGATTACATACACCCTACAACGTCACAAACTCACAAACTTTACCTCTTTATAATATTAGTCTTATTATTATCTATTTATAAATTAGTATAGGTTAACGACTCCAGCAGTTGAGGTTGCAGACCTAGATATTGTATGAAAAAAAACCTGGACCTGAAAACTGAAACCAGAATACAAATTCAAAAATTCGAAAAAAATCTTAAATAAAAAAAAACTGAATTCCTTCGGTATCACTAATATGAAATCTTGAATTTTTTATAAGGTTATTGCTAAAGATGTTTACTTAAATCAATTCATCTTCTTCTTTCTTTCCTTGTCCCACTTTTTCCTGTCTTTGTCATGTCCTCGTTCCAAATCAATTAGGTACATAAATTTTGTGTAATAAAAATCTAAAAGCCATTTCAGCTCTTTGGAGATGTAAAAAAATATCTACCGAAATCTTTGTTCAAGTATAATAAAGTATAAGCCTCCTTCAAAGAAACATTACAAAGGTAACCTTATAAATTATCTCTCTGACGTGGGTTCACTGAGTTTAAAATGAATGAGTGCGCAATTTGAGGGCACAGAGGCTTTCCTTTTGAGAGGAAATGCATCAAATTAAATTGGATTAAGTATTTAATACTTAGGTTCTTAAGGCTTTAAAAATTAAAAGACGGACAAAAAATGTGGACATCTGCAAGAAAAAAAAGTGACTGACGCCTTAACCGTAACTGCTTCGTTGGTCTAGTGTTTAGCATGTTTGACTGCGGCTGACGATTTCCCGGATTCGAGTCCCGCCATAATTAGTATTGGGTTTTTCTGACTAGAAATTCTCAGTAGATACTAGCCCGAAGTTAGGAACTTGGCGGTGATACCCCCCGTGCCTCGGAGAGCACGTTTAGCCGTTGGTCCCGGTTATTCACACTAACATGATAATAGTCGTCAAAGCCAGCCAACACGTATTGGAGCAGCGTGATGGGTCTAAGCTCTCTTATGAGAGTGGAGGCCTGTGCCCAGCAGTGGGACGTTAATGGGCTGTAGTGATGCCTTAACCTTCTCGCTACAAATTCTATCTAGGTTTTAATTATTATCGGATGTAAGTGACCTATGGCTTAATGTCTGAAGCAAAGAGGAAACGAAAAGGCAGATTTCAGAATTCCAAGCTCGGTCACCCAACCAATAACTAGCCTTGGGTCTACTGTCATGAGAGTAGTCAATAGAGTATTAGAATTATTAGAGTACTAGATGATGTCCGAGTTGATAAAACTTTTTAATTCCCGCGGGAATGCATCATCACTTACCATCAGGTGAGATCGCAGTCAACTTGTGTTGGATAAATGAACACATAACTCTGTGCATTCCGCAGTCGAGTAAAAAAAAAGTATAATATTAATATGGATTACATAAATCGTTAAAGTAATTATTAATATCGAATAGCGACAGTGTCACCATCCCTGGCTGCGGTGCAAGCTGCAGCATCAGCGTAATACTGTAAAGCTTAGTCAGTTCCCGAGCCATCGACTTGAGTTACTCGGCCACTCCTGCGCAACCCGTCCACGGAGCCTCCCGTACATAATAAGTGAGTCCCTTTTATGCTAATCATTAGTTTTAATTTTTAAGTACAGTCCCAAAAACTTATCTAATATACCCGGTGGCCATAATTGGAACTATTTTTATGACTGTTTTGTTTAATTTTTTGATTTATTAGCTACATAATGTAACTTAACTTAATAGCGACGCCGTCACCGGGTCACTTAAGTTTGTGGGACTATATGACTGTATGTACAGTCCCAAAAACTTATCTAATATACCCGGTGGCCATAATTGGAACTATTTTTATGACTGTTTTGTTTAATTTTTTGATTTATTAGCTACATAATGTAACTTAACTTAATAGCGACGCCGTCACCGGGTCACTTAAGTTTGTGGGACTATATGACTGTATGTACAGTCCCACAAACTTATCTTATATGCCCGGTGGTCAAAATTGGAACTATTTTTATGACTGTTTAGTTTTATTTTTTGATTTATTAGCTACATAATGTAACTTTACTTAATAGCGACGCCGTCACCGGGTCACTTAAGTTTGTGGGACTATATGACTGTATGTACAGTCCCACAAACTTATCTTATATTCCCGGTGGCCAAAATTGGAACTATTTTTATGACTGTTTAGTTTTATTTTTTATTTATTAGCAACTTAATGTAACTAAACTTAATAGCGACGCCGTCACCGGGTCACTTAAGTTTATGGGACTATATGACTGTATGTACAGTCCCACAAACTTATCTTATATGTCCGGTGGCCAAAATTGGACCATTTTTTATGACTTTAGTGTTATTTATTAGCAACTTAATGTGATAAAAGCGACGCTGTCACCGGGTCACTTAAGTTTGTGGGACTATAGGGGACTATATATATTTAATATGTAGATATGTATATGAACTAGGGTCTGTGACTATAGGATATTTATGTTTACCATGTGTTAATAAGGTTTTAGATCCTGGTTGTCGTTGTTTTTTTTAACAATTGTGCATTACACTGATTTAGGTGCAATCTAATATTTTATTCAAAGTAGGTACTTAATTGTATACTTTTGAAGGTCATACAAAATTATACATTATATTCATACAAATCATAATAATTATAGTATACAATGAGTAATTTTACTAACAGCTATTTTCTGACATTATTCCACTGGTAAGTAAATTATAATGTTGCTCTATATAATAATCGTGCTCTATACGGATAAATTGATCAAACGAACAAGCCAAAGAAGCTTAGGAAGAACATAATAAACAGAAGAGCTTGAAGAAAGAATCAGTTCAGGGTTGAAATGGCCATTACCTCACAGTCACGTGGTCTTATAGCACAACGTGTGATGTGACGTAGTGGAAGTCTCGACCTGGACCCTCTGCGATTAGAAGAAGAAGAAGATAAGAATAAAAAAGAAGAATATGACAGAAGAACAAGAAGCAAGGAACATAGAATCAGTTTGATTGTTGTAATAACTAATTTGGTTTTACTTTCTAGCTTTACAATCATGGTTCCAATTTTTTCATCAGGTTGTATTTATCACGGAACTAATGAAGTCTAATTAGCAGATTTCTAGTTCGACGGTAATTGTCATCATAGTTATTATTATTATAACGAAAGTGTTTGTTTGTCCTTCAAATCAAGCCGCAACAGAGCTACAGTTCGACGTGGGTTTTTGAATGGGTATATATAGTTGAGGATGACGTAGGCTACTTTATATCTCGGAAAATGAAGGAGTTCCCGAAGGAATTTAAAAAAAACCCTATTCCACGCGGTCGAAGTCACGGTCATCAGCTAGTTTGTCCAAATTTTTGTCCAGTAGCCCTTGTGAGTGCTCCATATGAAGGGGAATGGCGTATTTTTCGTGAAGGATATCAGTCCATGAGACGGTTTTTTCGTGGACATGGACGTTTTTCGTTAGACAAATCTATCTTTGTGCCAAACTTGGAACCTTTGTACCCCTAGGTAGCAGAGAAATAGGCCGACAGACAGACCCACTATCGTATTTATTGTAATAGGTAGGAATTATATTTTTGTATTTATTGTAATAGGTAGGAATTAAAATGGTATGACCTAAAAAGTTTTTCCAAAGGGGCGTAGCCACATTGTCTCTAAGACAATGTGGCTAATTCTGTTTATCACAATCTCTAAACTGAACTAAAAAGGCAGCTTTACTTGTAGTTTTGTCACTTTCTGCAGGTAGTATTATGAAAATATTTTATTTCTGTCATTTAAGTTTAGTTTAGAGATTGTGTACAACAGAATCACTCCCATTGTTTCCAAAACTCAAACTTTTGGAAAACTTAAACCTAAATAATTTGTTCTTTGGTAAGCTCTGATTTAGATTAGGTTCAAGTAAATTTTTAGGGTCGCCGATAGTATAGTACTATGGCGCTATATGTGGAGGCATAGTTACCTACAACAATATGGTGGGCCTTTTTGATAAAGTACACATATTATATTACCTGCCTGCTAGAGGGGAAGCTCGAAGACTAAACAAAGTTTCGGACTAATCTAAATATTAACTATGTATTGTAACTACCTGTGGAATTTGTATGATTCTTTATACTTATAATAGTCGAAATTGCATTATATTTTTTTTATAAATGTGTGTTTGTTTGGATGTTAATGTCGTGTCTAGGTTGGGTTAGGTTAGCCATCTTGCCATCTTCAGTTACAGAGGTATGTTTAAACGGTTTATTTCATTAAATCTAGATCCATATGTCTTGAAAGCTTTCACAGTTGATTTGCTTAACTGTATTTATCCCGGGCTACTTTTTAGCTTTAGCCTATGTCGTTCCACGGGATACTTATCTCCGTACCAAATTTCATCAAAATTGATTGGAAAGCGGGACTGTGAAAGCGTAGCAAACACAGACAGACAAACGGACAGACATACAAATACACTTTCGCATTTATAATATTAGTATGGATAATACAAAAGTTGACCTTGCCCGCGTCGTTTAAGCTTTTTAATTCCCGCGGGAACTCCTTAATTTTCCTGAATTAAAAGTAGCCTATGTCATACCAATCCAGGTCCAGGTCTATGTCCAGGTCCTCAACTATACCCATGCAAAAAATCACGTCGATCCGTTGCTCTGTTGTGGCGTGATTGAAGGACAAACAAAAACACTTTCGCATTTAAGTATAATTAATATGAGTTTGATATGAAGTATGTTAACAAAGAACGAGTTATTCTAATGAGTTTTAAAGCTAGGTATTCCTTCGCTTCGCTATTTATTCTGAAAGCTAATTAAGTTTTCTCTAGCACTCTGTTGTTGTGCTTAATTTAAGTAAATAAAGCTTGTGTATGGGTTACTACCTAATGCCCGCAATTTAGTCCACCTGGATGGTGGTTTTTCGGTTCCCGCGGGAACTCTTTCATTTTCTGGGATAAAAAGTAGCCTATGTGTTATTCCAGACTATAATCTATCTCTGTGCCAAATTTCATCCAGATCCGTTCAGCGCCGTTGGGGCGTGATTGAGTAACAAACATCCATCCACACATCCATACATCCATCCAAACTTTCGCATTTATAATATTAGTATTAATATAGACCAAAGGCTTAAATATGTATGTCACATTATGCGGGTCCGACTTGGGGTTGGGATAGACCCTACTTGTATATTCTTACCGTTTGGTAGCTTAAAGACATGGTATTTCACGCGTCGAGGTCGAAGGTCAAGGGACGGATGCGTTTCCTTTATTATACAACTGCCTGAAAACAGGAGTATATTGTTTTCCGGGTTCATGTATGCATGTATATGTATGTGAGTTTGTATATTCCACCATGACTTCTATACGCCAGAACCGATTTTGATAAATGAGGTATCGTTAGAATCCCTAGCTTATTCCGGGTGACATAGGCTAGTAAAATTTTAAAAAAATTGACCATGGTCCCGCATTAAAGACTAAAGTTGAAAAAATATTCGAAAATAAGATTAAGTATATAATCATCATCTAGAAAATGATGAGTAGATTCCAAAAATACATAACACTATAGTTCAATATCCAGTGATTCACAAAAAATAAGTAATAAAATGAATAAGGTTCTAATTTAACGGGATTAATTTAGATTTTTAACTATTTAGTTGGTTTCTAGGCAGGGCAGTCGTGTTTTTTAATTTTATTAATTATCTATTCAGTATTCGTATCTCCATCTATTTGGTCACGCGGAAGCGTGTCCAGCCAAAGTTCAAAAAAACTGGCGAGCAGCACCGTGTGTAATATTACACGAACCATTTGGAGCCACTTTTGACCCCCTCATAACTCAAAAACTATTTCACATAAACATGTCAAATTTGGCGCATATATTGAGACCCGTGAGATACATATGTGCTCCAAATTTCATAAGCACATCTTAAATGGTTATTTAGATATAAACGTACAAAAATCGTCATTTTTATGATCAAGGGATAGATCAAAACTCTGACACGGATCATATACTGCCACGCTTAAAACCATATTGTTTTATTGATGTTGACGTTCATGTTGTAGTGTTATAATCATTATTTTAAGGACGTCAAAGTACGTGACATTCAAACGTTATTTTGAAACAGTACTGCTTTAAGCGGTGGTAGTAACTCCGTCGTCCACTTCCTGCGGCAAATTGCATTACATTCTACGCATAATGCATGCACAACTAAATAAAACAAGAGTTGTTAAGTAAAAAAAAACTCCGATTACATAAATCATACTACTGCAGGTCTTTGTTTAAATTCGTTATTTTGTGTTGTTAACTATTGAAAATGACACATAATTATTATTTTAATATAACTAATAATGAATAATAATATAGTTGCATTAAAACCTTACCTTCGTATTCATGCATTTTGTGCAACGAAACGTCATTGACAGAAAAGAAGAAGAAAAGTATTTGAAGTCGTCAGGTCAAGCTGTCAGTCATTGTGATTTGTATTCATTGTATATAGTGGTTTTAGTTATATCGACTGTTTACCGTGCTTGTTTTCAATGTTTCACTAAAAACTTTTGATTTTGAACTTTTGCAATCAAAATTGATGAGATGTAGAAATGTGCTGTAATACCGCCCCGACTTGGCCAAATTAAGTATAAACAGAAAACGCGTTAAAAAAAATCCGGATACTGAATGGGCCATTCACTCGAATATTTCAAAGGTACAAGAAAATATAGAAAATAACACAAAAAAGACAATTATACCCCGTAAACGTAGGAAAATGCAGTAAATTAACAAAACCATTTTGTATAAATTTTATTACGAATAAGTACCTACTAATTTAAAACGTAAACTAATCTAATAGAAAAGTCCTATTACAGTGTAAAGGATTATTTGACTGATAGCAAGGCATGGGTATGAATTGTTACAGCGGCTGATTATGTAATGTTATATTATAAGTACATATATATAATTTCAAATATTTGTGAGATGGTGATAATAAAAAAAAGCGGAGTTTATTGCGGGCTCTTCTCAGACCAGGGCACGTTTGGAACCCTCGTAGCTTTAGTTTTAAGATACCGTAGTTAATTATCACCATCACGTCTTATGCTCTTTAAGCATGACGTTCAGAAGGTGTACTTTGTAGGTACCTATTTTGAATAAATATGTTTTGAGTTTGAGATTGAGTTCAATAATTTCTGTACAAAAAGTAATGATATCCCATCAAAAACATAAATGTAAAATGAGAGCCAAGTTCAAAATTGTGATATACATATATGCCTTGGTTGTTGACTTCAGCGACAAAAGAAGTGAGATCTAAATGGGTGCCAAGTTCAATGGTCAGTCCTGCAATTTATTTATCCCATCAAAAACATAAATGTGAAATGAGAGCCAAGTTCAAAATTGTGATATATATGCCTTGGTTGTTGACTTCAGCGACAAAAGAAGTGAGATCTAAATGGGTGCCAAGTTCAATGGTCAGTCCTGAAATTTATTTATAACAATATATAATATTTTATAACAACTTAAAATATCATTTCTTCTTATAACTTAGTATAAAATGTTGAAGACTAAGGCTTTGGCTTGGCTAGTTTTCATATACGAATTAAAGCCTTCACAAGTTGTAAAGTTGTAAGTTCTTATTTTATTCTTCCGAAAATTTGGCTTGCTGGTAGAAACTGTACTTTTAGGTACCTACTTAATAATAATTCGTATATGGAAACTAGCCAAGCCAAAGCCTTAGTCTTCAACATTTTATACTAAGTTATAAGAAGAAATGATATTTTAAGTTGTTATAAAATATTATATATTGTTATAAATAAATTTCAGGACTGACCATTGAACTTGGCACCCATTTAGATCTCACTTCTTTTGTCGCTGAAGTCAACAACCAAGGCATATATGTATATCACAATTTTGAACTTGGCTCTCATTTTACATTTATGTTTTTGATGGGATAATCCTTATACTATGAACGTCGAAAGTACGTGATAACTGTCATTTTGAGTAATATTGTTTAAGTATTGCATTAAGCGTTGGCAGTATGGCTACCGGGATACCGGTATTGGTGACACTATAAACGAAACTGTGACTATTGCATATATTTCTTGGTACATGCCACTGTTTTTATTCGGCTTAGTTTAAAACTCGTATCCTAAGCACGTGAGCTCAATAAGAGCAAGAGCAATAAATGCTTAAAACCATTGAAGAAAAGTCATTTTCGATCACTCAAAGGGAAAAATTAGTTTTTGAATTTAGATCCCTGTGGCTTGGCATTTCTATTTCACTGACTCACGAAACGTTCAGAAATCTGTTTTTACCCAATGCAATATTTTATTATGGTTTATTTTCTTTTAAAAAATAACCATTGAATTTTAAATTAATTTGTGTTTTGAATAAACTATGTATTTTTACGTGTAAAAAATGGCATTTCTCTATTGAATTTAAGCAGAAAAGTGCTCTTTTGGAGTTAATGTAGCTAAAAATTATTTTTTATGGAAAACCTGTTTTTTATGGTGCACTTTTAAACACTACCTAATTTTAAGTTTTTTTCGGGATCCCGGGATCCCGGTATTGGAAAAAATCATTCCGGTATTAATACCGGTATTGAAAAAAACCGGTATTCGAAAGCCCTAGTTGGTAGTATGGCCCCAGAATAGGTAATAGTACGTTGTAATGTAAAAGCACAAAGGTAAGTTTGCGACCAATTGTGTTTTTGTACTATTAAGTTTTTAGTCGTTTAACCTCCGTGGCGCAGTTTTGAGAGCTGTTGCCTTAACTTGCGGTGGTCCCAGGTTCGTTCCCCGGCAGGGTTTGGAAATTTATAATTTCTGAATTTTCCCTGGTCTTGCCTGGTGGGAGGATTCGGCCGCCGCTAGTTACTACTCTACCGGCAAAGACGTGCCGCCAAGCGATTTAGCGTTCTGGTATCATGGCGTGTAGAAACCGTATTGGGGTATAGTTTAATATAACTGGCATGCCCCTAACAGGCTAGTCCGCTGCCATCTTAGACTGCATCATCACTTACCATCAGGTGAGATCGCAGTCAAAGGCTAGCTTGTAGTGGTTAAAAAAAAAGTCTAATATAAATGTATACGGGAACAAGACTGTAACGCAATAATAGTGCCCTCTCTAACAGTATATTTTTATTCCCATAACTAGCTGATGCCCGCGACTTCGTCCGCGTGGTTAAAGTTTTTTTGATTCCCGCGGGAACTCCTTAATTTTCCGGGATAAAAAGTAGCCTATGTCACTCAACTATACCCATTCCAATCACGTCACGTCGATCCGTTGCTCCGTTGTGGCGTGATTGAAGGACAAACCAATAAACAAACATACTTTCGCATTTATAATATTAAAGCATGAGCTTTGATAGCTCGGTTACTGATTATCACCATTATATTTTATAAATAACTACACGTCAATAATAGGCATGATGACTGATTTTGAGAAATAGTCAGATTATGTTCGGAAGTATCTACTATATCGAAAAAATATATTATTTCTGTAAAAATAAGGTTTGGTAGAGAAAATTGGCATTTGAAATTCAAATTTTAAAATTCGCGCCAAAACGCTCGCCGGTGTAATGGCGTCGTTTGTGACGTCACTATTGTTATTACCAATGTACTCTGTGCAGTGTGCAGTAAGCAATAGTGCGATTGTCAAAGCTCGAAAACAAACAATTGTGACGTCATTCGCTTCTTGGTGTTTAATCCAATATGGCGGATTGCTGTATTTTATAGTTTTATTTTATTAAAATAAATAGCAATCTAATTCGAAATAGATAAATAAATACGTTTTTTATAATCCATGAATCCTATTTCATTAGATAAATTCATAATTTAATTGATTCTTGGTTACTGTCATCATGCCTATTGTAGTATACCTGAACCTGCCTAAATTGAATAAACATTATTTGACTTTGACTTTGATAACGAAAATTTTTTTTTAATTTCTTATTCCACTACTAGCTAATGCTAGCGACTTCGTCTACGTGGATCGGGGTTTTTTGGTACTCCTTAATTTTCCGGGATAAGAAGTAGCCTATGTGCTATTCCAGACTATAATCTATCTCTGTGCCGAATTTCAGCCAGATACCTTCAGCCTTTGGGGCGTGATTGAGTAACAAACATCCATACATCCATACATCCATCCAAACTTTGGCATTTATAATATTATAGTATATAGTATAGTATAGTATAGTATAGTATAGTATAGTATAGTATAGATAGGTGAGCCCTTGACTGCGATCACACCTAATGATAAGGTATATACATAGTCCATGATGGTAGCGGCCTAATCTGTTAGGGGTATGGCAGTATCATTAAATCCATACCCCTAATCGGTTACTAGTTACACGGCATCGTATCGGAACGCTAAATCGCTTTACGGTAGGGTAACTAGCCACGACCGAAGCCTCCCACCAGACAAGACCAGGCAAGATTCAGAAATATTTTTTTGTAATGTTTATGTATATGTTTTTGTCTTAGTCTATCGCATTAAGTTATATGTAAAGATAGATCCAAGCTGGAAGATAAATAAAAAAAAAAAAAATTCAATTGCTAAATTGGCCTTGCTGGGAATCGAACCCGGTACCTCCCACGTTTTACCAACACCGCTCAACACTGCGCCAGAGAGGTCGTCCAAGAAATATTTTTTTTAATGTATAGGTATGTTTTTTGTTTTAGTCATTAGGTTATACCTGTAAAGATAGATCCAAGCTGGAAGATAAATTAAAAAAAAAAAAAATTCAATTGCTAAATTGGCCTTGCTGGGAATCGAACCCGGTACCTCCCACGTTAAGACAACATCGCTCAACGTGCCTCGGAGTGAACGTAAACCGTGCGTTTTTAATTCCGTATGAACCGAAATCGAACCCGGTACCTCCCACGTTAAGACAACATCGCTCAACGTGCCTCGGAGTGAACGTAAACCGTGCGTTTTTAATTCCGTATGAACCGAAATCGAACCCGGTACCTCCCACGTTAAGACAACATCGCTCAACGTGCCTCGGAGTGAACGTAAACCGTGCGTTTTTAATTCCGTATGAACCGAAATCGAACCCGGTACCTCCCACGTTAAGACAACATCGCTCAACGTGCCTCGGAGTGAACGTAAACCGTTCGTTTTTAATTCCGTATGAACCGAAATCGAACCCGGTACCTCCCACGTTAAGACAACATCGCTCAACGTGCCTCGGAGTGAACGTAAACCGTGCGTTTTTAATTCCGTATGAACCGAAATCGAACCCGGTACCTCCCACGTTAAGACAACATCGCTCAACGTGCCTCGGAGTGAACGTAAACCGTTCGTTTTTAATTCCGTATGAACCGAAATCGAACCCGGTACCTCCCACGTTAAGACAACATCGCTCAACGTGCCTCGAAGTGAACGTACACCGCGCGTTTTTAATACCGTATGAACAGGGCGTTATTAATTGCTAAACTGACCTTGCCGGGAATCGAACCCGGCACCTTCCACGTTTAGACAACATCGCTCAACGTGCCTAGGAGTAAACCGTGCAGTTTTAATTTTGCATAACGTGACTGCAACGGGGGTGTAGAATTTCGCACCGCCAATAATTCGCGGACAATGTAGCAACATCGGAAACTGTAACGCGATACCTACTGAATACCTGCAGGTAGGTATGCGGGTAGGTATGTAGGGTAACACCGAGTCGAATGATTGATATATTAAATAGACTGATAATAATAAATTACTTTGTGTCGGAGAACAATCCAGAAGTAGGTATTAATAAAACACTTTTAATATATTTGTACTCTAACCACGAGAGATTTAATGTAATTAGTTAATTTATAAAACTCAGTTAAACAATACTACAGTGTCAAATCATTTGACCAGGCTGCAGTTGCTACCGCAGACTCGTAAACAAGGTAACGATCTAAAACACCGAAGGTATTCAATAATCGTTGGAGTCTCGGTGGAGACTCCTTTACCGATGGTAAAACATTTGTATTTATACAAGTTAAGGCGTTGGGAACGAACCGAGTGAAATACATCGAATGAGTAATATCAGTACAATCGAACCTTCATCAATAAATTAATTAACAATCTTTTAACTTTTGTAACAATTCAATTCAACTTTAAACGCAAAGCTGACATTTGTTGTTTTCTTAGCTAGCTATATTTTAGCATTATCGTAAAAATTATAATAATTTGATAGGTAGGTTATGTAGTTACCTATCCATAATATAAATCGGTAAATAATCAAGAAGAATGTAGATAACAATTTGATACTCGTCCGTCCATGGTATACAATATTGTGTTATGTACGCAATCTCGCTAGTATTTTTTTAGTTAGTGCCTCTAGTATTAAAAGACCTATTACACTGCACTTATCACAGGGACCCTTACATTTGAATCAGTGTAGTGTAATAAGATACAGGGAGAAAGGGTCCCTATATTGGTCCTTATTTATATTATATTGGTGCTTTGTAATAGGCGACGCTCTAACTAGCAGCCACGCCCACCCTTACCACAGGGCCCTGTAAAAAGTGCAGTCAGTGTACTTGGCCTTTAAGTTAGGACGAATTGCAATGTCGGTACGTTGAGCCATCTCTATAGCTTGCACCAGTGGTGTGCACAAGTTTTGAAGCTAGACTGGGCATTAGTTAGTCAGAATCCCTGTTTACTAGCTGTTTTGATTGATGAAAACTGAACCAGTAAGCAGTTTACGCTTACCCAAATGGGTTCAGCTTTTACGCCTCTATGAACTGCACGCCACTACCTTCCAGTAATTTTCAGAAATGAATAATATAAACAGCGCACGCTTAAATTCACCCTTAACCTACCTGCCCCTGTGATTGTACCGTCGAGGGTGCTAAATACGCGCATGACAAGGGTACTTAACTACCTATCTTTATCTCTCGCTCTCTACGTTATGGCTGAGGGTCTTCCTATCTTATACTATCCTGCTTGACCTAACATACCAGAGGTGCGATTGTGTAAGAATTGCCGATCAAATCGTCAACGTTTTTTTTAATATAAATATTAAACTGTACAGCAACTGCCGCTTTCAATGTGGCGGCACCCTTGGTATCTATAATAGTTATCTATTCGGTCTTATATTTCAATATTTAATAACTGAATATGTGCAGTTCCATTTTTAGTTACCTACAGTACTACGACTATAAAAATACCTATCTGGACAAACTAACCTAGGCAACAACTAGAATCTAGAATCGTCAACGTTCGGCGTCAAAGTAAAATAAACCATAACAGCATTGAATTAGAGCTCAATTTTGTGTATCCGATATATATTGACGCCGAACTTTGACGATTTGCTTGGCAACTTTTAGATAATCGGGGGGCAACTCCTTTCATTTGACCGGATAAAAAAGCGAGCGGTATAACTCGTGGACAATCCCAATTCCCAAAATAACTTAAACCCTGGGTCCCTAGAACACCAAAGAGACGTTAGTTCCCTGTGTGTGTTCTATCGTCGTAGTGGTACGGCAGTTATATTAAACCCATACCCCTAATCGGTTTCTACACGGACTCGTTCCGGGAAGCTAAATCGCTTGGCGGTACGTCTTTGCCGGTAGGGTGGTAATTAGTCACGGCCGAAACCTCCCACCAGGATCAGCCTCCTCGATGGAAACCAGTTGCCAACCTGGTTAAAGTTGGCACTGCGTTTAGAATAAGTTTGAAACGAGACTACAACGGGGAGTGCTCTGAAGAGTTATTGAATCAATACCACCTTCCGTGTTCTCTAGTCGCATCCTTAGTTGCAGAAACAAAGCACCTCAGCACCTGGCCTTCTTCCACCTCCCGTTTCCAGGTCCTATCTGCGTATATATTAAGCCCATCCCTCTGATCGGTTTCTATACGGCTTTGTACTGAAATGTTTAATCACTTGACGGCACATCTTTGCCGGTGGGGTGGTAACTAGCTACGGCCGAAGCCTCGTACCTCGGCCCACCAGGCCAAACCAGAGAAAATTCAGAATTTATACATTCCCAAAAAAAAGATTACACCCCCATTTTGTTCATTATAATAAATAGATACCTACCTACAGATTCTGATTTTTTAACAAGACTATTTATATCGAGAGCTTATATCCCTCCACGTTGACGAAAAGTGAATTCCTAATAAAATCAAAGTGGTGTCGCGTATAAACCACCCCTATCGAGATAACTGTAGAACCAGGCGTACATCGGAGAGTGTGCAGCTTCAAACGGGACGACTCCATGGAAAACAAACGTACAGGCAAGAGAACACGACTGCGAACTAGCGATTCCAGTAGAGATGGTTTTTTCCATCTACTGGCGTCGCTAGTTTAATGCAGAATCAGTGGCACGAGCTAAATTTTTGGCCCTATTCTGTAACAACGGCGTCAAATAATTGTGTTTTGTGTGCCTAACGACCCCGACATAACCACGTTGTATGATTTGTATGAAAATCCAATTGTGCATCCAGTGCGGTGTCCACGCTGCCCACGCTGTTATTGTGAAAATAATAGATAGAAAAGAATAGAGTAGAATAGAATATTTAGAATAGAATAGAATATTTATTTATTTGCAAGATTGTTACATAGTACGATGTTATTATGTCATTAGGTGAGCATGTTACAATCAGCCATGCAATGGCGTGCAAAATACTTAAAACTAAATTGTTTCAATTTTTAAGACATTTTAGAAAAACAAATGTATTTAAATTCTAATAAGAAATGATAAATTAATGGTAAATGGTATTACGAGATCTGACATATTTACTAATTTATGTTTTATACGATTTTAATATATTATAGGTACTTGGACTAACTCAATGCTATCTTAGAAATAGATTCATAGATTGTATTACTTAGTTACTTTGTAAATTTGTATGTCAGCAATGACGAAACATGTTTGATCTTTCTTTTAGTTTGTCATCTTAATTCTTGCAAATAAAAAATTGAATAGGTTTTATAAAAAGTTGAAAGCTTCAAAACTTAAAAAAAAAAATTAAATACAATAAATAAACAAATGAGAGTTTAAATTAATGAGATTAGTTTTAAAGTTCAAAAATTCTTTTAAAGAATAGAAGTTATGGGCTACTAGACATATAGACAACTTATTTTTAAATAATATAGGTAATGCCTAAATATCTTTTGGTAGCTTATTATAAATTTTTACGCATAACTGAGTAATTTTTGAAGTAAAATTCCGTCCTCGGTCGAATGTCTGCTGCGCATATTATATTCCTCCTGCGTACTTGCCGCTCTATGATTGGATACAGCTTTGTTATACGACTGCCTAAAAAAAGGAGTATATTGTTTTCAAGGTTCATGTATGTATGTATGTATGTATGTATGTGAGTTTGTATATTCCACCATAACTTCTATGCGCTTGAAGCGACTTTGATAAATGAGGTATCGTTAGAATCCCTAGCTTATTCCGGGTGACATAGGCTAGTAATATATAAAAAAAATTGATGGGGTGACCATAGTCCCGCATTAAAGACTAAAGTTGAAAAAAAATATTCGAAAATAAGATTAACTATATAATCATCATCTATAAAATGATGAGTAGATTCCAAAAATATAAAACACTATAATTCAATGTCCAGTGATTCACAAAACAATATCATTTAATAAAAATGTGAATAAGATCCTAAATTAACTAGATTAATTTAGATTTTTATCTTTTTTTTATCTTTTTTTCGGTTTTTGGCAGGGCAGTCGTGTTTTTTATTTTTGTTAATTGTATAGGAAAGTCAATAGTGTGCATCCAGTTGTTTAGATACAGATTCCAAAAATATATAACACTATAGTTCAATATCCAGGGATTCACAAAAAAATATCATTTAATAAAAATGTGAATAAGGTTCTAATTTAACTAGTTGCTAGATTAATTTAGATTTTTTACTTTTTAGTTCGTTTTTTGGCAGGGCAGTCGTGTTTTTTTAATTTTGTTAATTGTATAGGAAATTCAATAGTGTGCATCCAGTTGTTTAGATACAGATTCCAAAAATATATAACACTATAGTTCAATATCCAGCGATTCACAAAAAAATATCATTTAATAAAAATGTGAATAAGATTCTAATTTAACTAGATTAATTTAGAATTTTAACGATATAGTTAGTTTTTTGGCAGGGCAGTCGTGTTTTTTTAATTTTGTTAATTGTATAGGAAAGTCAATAGTGTGCAGCCAGTTGTTTAGATACAGATTCCAAAAATATATAACACTGTAGTTCAATATCCAGGGATTCACAAAAAAATATCATTTAATAAAAATGTGAATAAGGTTCTAATTTAACTAGTTGCTAGATTAATTTAGATTTTTTACTTTTTAGTTCGTTTTTTGGCAGGGCAGTCGTGTTTTTTTAATTTTGTTAATTGTATTGGAAAGTCAATAGTGTGCATCCAGTTGTTTAGATACAGATTCCAAAAATATATAACACTATAGTTCAATATCCAGCGATTCACAAAAAAATATCATTTAATAAAAATGTGAATAAGGTTCTAATTTAACTAGTTGCTAGATTAATTTAGATTTTTTACTTTTTAGTTCGTTTTTTGGTAGGGCAGTCGTGTTTTTTAATTTTGTTAATTGTATTGGAAAGTCAATAGTGTGCATCCAGTTGTTTAGATACAGATTCCAAAAATATATAACACTATAGTTCAATATCCAGCGATTCACAAAAAAATATCATTTAATAAAAATGTGAATAAGATTCTAATTTAACTAGTTACTACATTAATTTAGATTTTTTACTTTTCAGTTCGTTTTTTGGCAGGGCAGTCGTGTTTTTTTAATTTTGTTAATTGTATAGGAAATTCAATAGTGTGCATCCAGTTGTTTAGATACAGATTCCAAAAATATATAACACTATAGTTCAATATCCAGCGATTCACAAAAAAATATCATTTAATAAAAATGTGAATAAGATTCTAATTTAACTAGTTACTACATTAATTTAGATTTTTTACTTTTCAGTTCGTTTTTTGGCAGGGCAGTCGTGTTTTTTTAATTTTGTTAATTGTACAGGAAAGTCAATAGTGTGCATCCAGTTGTTTAGATACACAAATCGACAATCGACACAAGGCGACTCTGCATCAATCGATAGCTTCACTTTCTCACTTGTCACCTTTCGTCGAAGCTCACTTGGTCACGTGTAGGACTTGGGTGATACAAGTCTTGAGCATATTTGCCGTAGGTATGTTATTTGACGTTATATATATTCAAGAGTCATTTGATTATTTTTATCCATATCCATACTTCCATTTAGAGCACGTTCAGCCGTCGGTCCCGGTTATTATCACTAACATGATAATAGTCTTCTTCTTCTTCTTTTGGTTTATGGCTTTGAGTAGTGCCAAGCCAGCACAATGCACTTCGCAAGTGTCGAGTAACTTGAGGGAGGCACGACGGAGATTGGCCGGTTATAGAGTGCCGAAATTACTAAAAATATTATGTACTAGAAGGCATATTTATAAAAAAAAAATATTGTTAGTAAACTACTCCACATAACAATAGACTTACCATAAAGAGACAAATGATAATAGTCGTTAAAGCCCGCCAACCCGCATTGGAGCGGCGTGGTCGGTCTAAGTTCTAATTCCCTCTCTCCTATGAGAGTGGAGGCCTGTGCCCAGCAGTGGGACGTTAATGGGCTGTAGTGGTAGTGGTGGATACTTCCATACTAATTTCATAAATGCGAAAGTGTGACCGTCTGTTTGTCTGTCTGCTACGCTGTCACGGCCCATCTGCTCAATCGAATTTGATGAAATTTGGTACAGGGATATAGATTACTTAGTATCCCGGAAAATTTATGGGTTACTTAGTTCCCGTGGGAATTAAAAAAAAATATCTTTTCAACCAATTTTGATGAAAATTGATATAGGCATCGGATATAGGTATAGTTTGTATCCAAGGGAAGGACATAGGCTACTTTTTATCTCGGGAAATTAAAGAGTTCCAGCGGGAATCAAAAACCTTAATCCATGCGAACGAAGTCGCGGGCTTCATTTAGTGAAGAGATAATTTTAATTCTAAAAAGGATCAGGACATGGTTTGGGTTCACTACTTGAGCATCTTGGAAATCTTTTCTAAAATATGCGTGTTTTGTGCAATTAAACTGCACAAAACACTGTGTTGCCTGTGCCTGTAACTGATCTATCCCCCGATTGTGTAAGAATATCCTAATCGTAATCGTAATCGTTTGTGAAACGGATAATTTGACCTGTTTAAGGAGTTCATAGATGCCTGCTCGTCACTAAGCCAGTATGAACTCCTTAAACAGTTCGAGGAATACGTTTAAAGCTTTCAAATGATTACAATTTGCTTAGAATATTGGGCCTCTGATCAATCGATTTTTGACGAAATTTGGTTGTATTCTGAGAAAGAACAGGCTACTCTTTCTCGCGGACAATCAAAGACGTTAATATCATTTAGTTAAGTAATGGTAAATAAATAAATAAATAAAAGTTCATTGATCAGCACTACAATACTTAGCATAACTAAACTTATACAGATACAAAATAAACTTAAATTATTAAACTTGCGGTAAAGCTGTTAAAAGTACGAACATTCGTTAGATTAACCACAAAGTACTTACTTACTTAAAATAGTTTCTTCCAAAAGTAGGAGGCATTAGCAAAAACGTTACGTGTCGGACATTAATGGTGAAACATATTCAAATCGATATAATGTGTAGTGGAGCATAAGCGAAGTCAATTGTTATGCTTGCATTTGATTATATGACACGTATACGATACGATGTCATGTTTGCGTTTCGGTCAAAGTTATCACGCGATGATAGCCTAGCAATACTTCGACCTATATATTACTAGCGAATGCCCGTGGCTTCATCTGCTTGGTTTGAGGTTTTTGTTCCCGCGGGAACTCTTTAATTTTCCGGGATAGAAAGTAGCCTATGTGCTATTCCAGACTTTAAACTATCTGTGTGCCGAATTTCAGCCAGATCCGTTCAGCCGTTGGGGCGTGATTGAGTAACAAACATCCATACAGCCATCCAAACTTTCGCATTTATAATATTATAGTAAATAGTAATAGTAATTATAGTAATAGTAATAGTATAGTATTATAGTATAGTATAGTATTAGTAAGTAAGATAAGATATTCGACCTATATTCGACTTTGGGGTCTGATGTTTGAATCGTAGGCACCTCCAAACATCGTGTGCAAACTTGCACTACTGAGAGCTCTTCATAATGTTCTCAAATGAGTGTTAAGTCTGCCTATCCGCACTTAGTGGACTGTGGCCCTTCCCCTCACGCCCGGAGCCTCTCATCGTATCTAAGCAGCAGATAAAATTTGGATAATTCCATCAAATTATGAAGAAAAAATAACCCCAAAATATGGAATTATCCCAGCCGGTAATCGAACTAGGGATTTCGATTTTTCACATGATCCTTCACCCCCAGGCCAGACCAGAGGAAATTCAGAAATTATGAATTCCCAAATTGACTCTGCCGGGGATCGTACCCGGGACCTCCCACGTTAAGAAAACAGCGCTCGACACTGCGCCTGTGAGGTACCCATCGACAATCGTGTCGTATCGTAAGTCGATACGTAACAATAAAATGGCGTCGCTAGACTCATGCGAGTCTAAAGACTTTAGCTTAAGCCACACTTTAATATCTAAATGGGAAATATGTCCGCCCACAATCCGTGAAACTCGATTAATTCAATCATTTGCATCGAATAAGCATTCAGCTTTGTCTAGGTACGGTTTAACACATTTTTGACGTCATCAGGACGTCATATTGTTGCATAAATGAAATATTTGGGTATTTGACAACTAGTCAAATCAGCAATTTTTTTTTCAAACGTCAAAACGCGTGCTTAGGATGGATTTTGTATGAAATTTTAAGTTGTGACGTCATCAAAGTTCGACGCACTTTTTTTACTTTAATCGTTAGTTCAAAATGGTTATCTACTATATAAAAATAAGTCGGGTTTTCCTTCCTGACGCTATAACTCCAGAACGCACGAACCGATTTCCACGGTTTTGCATTCGTTGGAAAGGTCTCGGACTCCGTGAGGTTTATAGCAAAGAAAATTCAGGAAAAATTGAAAAGGAAGCCATCTGGTGGCGAAACGGAGTTCGCCGGGTTTGCTAGTTTAAAATAAAACTAGCATGGGACGTGGATATTACGACTTTTGGGGGATCCTTTATTTAATAATCACTAAAAAATAATTTATTTCACTAGTAGTCAAGTACCCAATTGTAAATGTGAGTCCAGTCCAGTATCCGCCCTTACGTTTCCGCCTACGATATTTGACTTTGAGTTTGGACTAAACACTAAAGCGATGGCCGTCTGGCCTAAGGCTTGGACAATTTTAGCTCGATTTGCGGTGAAAATAAAATAAATTGAATCCAATATTGAGCCCGACCGTAAATCCGAACTGCAGAAGCAATGTTTCGAGGAGACAGCTTGGTTTCTGTGACTATTTACAGCTATTTTACAGCTCCTAGACAGCTGAAAAAGCTAGAAACATTTTTCAAGTTTCAAACACAGCTGTATCACAGAATATAGGAGGCACGGATAAAGAACATTAGACAAACAAACTTAAATTAATTATTCTTAGGTGCCTACTAATCTTGGTGTGTCAATCTGTCTGCTAAGTTTTAGACATCCCATCTGACTAACAGATTTGGAAGAAATTTGGTACAGAGGTAGGTTATATCCCAGGGAGTATATCTACATAAGATAAATTTTAACCCGTAAAACTCGTCTATCGGTCTGATTCCATACGAAGCACATTTCAAAAGAGGTCTATACGTAAAATTAAGTAGGATGGGGTTTTATAAATAGCCTAGATCCACGCAGACATAATGCCTTATATCTGTGTTTTGTTTTAAGTGTGAGTGTTTTTTTTTTAAATATTGTATTTACCTACTTATACCTTTTATGGTTGTATTTTATTTTATCTTATAATGTTTTATTTTTTAAGTAATAATTTATTTTATGTAATTTGTAATATGAGCCTTGTTGCCTGAAATAAAATGAATAATAATAATAATAATAACGTTAAATAAATATAACTTTAGAAGTAACTATATACATAGGCTGAGGTATATGTATAACCGCAAGTTTCGACCACAGATCATACCGAGATCGACTATACTCCGGATGAAGTAGGATGTGGAAGACGCATTACAAATTATATAGATAAAACTAGCTGATACCTACGACTTCGTCCGCATGGATTGAGGTTTTTCGGTTCTCGCGGGAACTCTTTAATTTTCCGGCATACAAGTAGTGTGTTATTCCAGGCTATAATCTCTCTCTGTGCCAAATTTCATCCAGATCCGTTCAGCCGTTCTGGCGTGATTGAGTAAGAAACATCCAGCATCCATACATACATTAACAGTACTGTTGAAAATATTATAAACTGGTTAACATGCAACAATTTAATTATAAATCTGGATAAAACTAAAATAATGACATTTGTAAATAGACGTAATAAAATAACATTGTTTAGGTAAAAAAGTATATGAAATAAAAAACAAAATTTTTAGGCTTATATATTGACGACTGTTTAAATTGGAAAAACCATATTGACAAGTTATGTATGAAGCTAAATAGATTCTCTTTTGCATTGTACATGCTCTCTAAAGTGGTAAACCAGTCAGCAGTGTTAATAGCTTTCAACGCTTAAGTAACAGCTAATATTAGATACGGAATCATATTTTGGGGAAATTCAACCGACAGGGATAGAGTTTTAATGTCAAAACAAATGTGTAAGAGCCATATGCCATTTGAGCCCCACTGATTCGTGTAAAGTGTAAACCATATTTCGATAAATTTAAAATACTCACCTGTCCATGCTTGTATATATATGAAGTGCTAGTATTCATTAAAACAAATTATCAACTGTTTAGATACTCTGAAAATGAACGCAGAAAGAATAAACTGTGCTTTACACAGCATGCAACATAATTTTATGGTAATAGTTTCTTTAATATGGCACCTCAATTGTATAATAAATTACCAGCATCTTTGGCTGACCGAAATCGAAATATCCTAACATTTAAACAAAAAATTAAAGAAGTTTTGCTGATGAAAAGATTATACAAAAAAGGAGTATTTAACAGACATAAATATATGAATTGTTTGAACATTTAAGTAATAAACTATAGAACATTAGTAAAAGAAGACTGACGGTTTTGAATACAATACAATAAATTTAATAAAATAATTTCATATAAATATTGTATATAATAATAATATATATTATAATTTAACTGATAATAAGATTTAAATGATGTTTAGAATAAGTATTTATTATTATTATATAATTTTTGCATGCCAACATATGGCAGATTGTAGTTCATACTAATATCAATAATGTAACACGCAATTTTCCTACGCAATCTATGCAAATAATAATGATTGATTTGATTTGATTTGACATCCATCCAAACTTTTGCTTTATAATATTAGTATAGGAGTATAGATTAACTATTTGTATAATAAACAGTTAAAACTAAGTTATTCCCATATCACCCACCTAATTCGAGTAAACAAATTATTTCGAGACAGAAGTAATCTAATCAGCGACAGGTGCCAAACTATCAGCAATAAGATTCGATTTTCTCCACTACATTCGGAATAGGATAGGGAAATGGCAATCATTTTCCGGACGTTTAACGAGTTAACTCCGACGGAAATTGTCACCAAATGAGTTCCAAGATGGAGCCCCGCTAAAGTGCAAGGGAAAAGTGGAAGCTATCTAATAGGTAGGGTACCCGGACCACAGTGGCGTGCACAGGTTTTGAAGTTAGGGTAGGCATAATAGGCCTATTACTTTCCACAGGGCCCTGTGGGAAGGGTAGGCGTGGCCGCTAGTTTGGGCGTCGCTTATTACACAGCAATAAGGATCAAATTAGGGGCGCATACTCCTAAATCTTATTACACTACACTGATTCAAGTGCCCCTGTGAAAAGTGCAGTGTAATAGGCCTATTAGTTAGTCACATTACCTATTTAATAGCTGTTCTGTTGAAATATGAGCATACCGTATTTCCATTAGGGTAAGCAGTGCTTTTATGCTTCTATGAAGCGCACGTCACTGCCGGACCAATAGATGAACATTTAAGCGAAATTCAACTTGTTTTAATTTTTCTCAAATCTTCTGTGAACTTTTTTTTTTATACACTATAAGTTAGCCCTTGACTGCGATCTCACCTGATTGTAAGTGATGATGCACAGTGGCGTGCACAGGGTTTGAAGCTAGGGTAGGCATTAGTTAGTCAGAATACCTATTTATTGACTGTCACGATGAAAAATGAGCATTGATGTATTTCCATTTGGGTAAGCAGTGCTTTTGTGCCTCTATGCCTCTATGCACTGCACGCCACTGCTGCTGCAGTCTAGGATGGTAGCGGGCTAACCTGTTAGGGGCATGGCAGTTATATTAAACCCATACCCCTATTCTGTTTCTACACGGCATCGAACGCTAAATCGCTTGGCAGCACGTCTTTGCCGGTAGGGTGGCAACTAGCTACGGCCGAAGCCGCCCACCAGGCCAGACCAGGAAAAAATTAGAAGTTATAAATTCCCAAATTGACCCTGCCGGGGATCGAACCCGGGACCTCCACACAACAGCGCTACACACTGCGCCACGGAAGTCGTCAAACTGAACTGAATTCTTAATGATTTATGTTAAATCAATACGTAATATTAGTATGGATGTCGAGGTTTTCAGAGAAGATATGCAAATGAGTTAGATTAATATGCAATCAAGAATACCTTGCAAATAAAAACCTCTAATTACTTACGCAACACAAAATGAAAATGTGTACACAAGCGTAAAATTGAATTCATTAATTTGTTTCATTGTGATCAAAAGCACGCGTAATATAATATACATTATACACAATATAATATCCAATTATACTGAAATTGCTTTGTGTTAATCCTTTTCAATTAAATGTATATGGAGTTTCATTTATTAGGATTAATAAAATAACTCTCTGTGTGAGTTTAACCGCATTAGGTAAAAGCCTCACCTCTCAGGCTTCCAAAGTAAATAAAGTACTTCCCTCCGCAAAGTCTATTGCTAATTAATATTCTGTGCTCCCCGTATTTCAGAGCAGTTTTAGGTATAAAATCTAAATACATATATGTCACCGTAAGATTGTAAAAACGGTTAGATTATAATCTAAATCGCGAAATTGTAAACTGTCGAAAGATTGTAAACTGTTCAATGTTCTGAGTGTCAATTTTTGAAATATTCATTGTATTTACGATTTCTTGTCTCTTTCTTGTAGGTTAGGTTAAGGTTCGACATAAATAATGAGGTATTAGTAATAATCACTTAGGTTTTATCGGGTTTATATACCTATCAGATTACAATGTACCGGAAAATAATACGTTAAATTGTAATCTTCTCGTTTTTACAATCTTACGGTGACATATATAAAAGAAAAAGTGTCTGACTGACTGACTGATCAATCAACGCACAGTTGACACAAATTATTATTATGGCGTATGACGTATGGCGTAGGATTTTTGAAAATTCAACCCCTGAGGGGGTAAAATAGAAGTTTGAAATCTGTGTCCCAACTTTGTGTGCTTTCTTGCAGGCTGACCATATGAAATGAATCCTCTTCTACCGACCCTTTAAGTCTTTCTAAGTAACCTAAGTTTCCTTCTTTCTCGCACTTTTTATCATTTTCGATTATTGTAAAAGACTGAACTTTTGACATAATATGTGGCCCGAACAAGTCCTAAACAATAAAATTGCGTTAATTTTAGACAGATTTTATTGTGATATCACTAGTATTTAATATAAAAAATGGCGATAACATCCGGTATTTTTCATCGCCATTTTTCTATACTTAATTTTACACACCTTACACTAAGATCTTCTCATTCTGAAAGGAGGGAGGAGTATCAGTGATCGATATTAGTGGAATAGGACATGGCATTTCTTGCTTGTATTCTAGTATTAAAAGTTATGCAAGAAGCAGTCTCAATTGTATTCAGATGGGAAAGAAATGTTATTCACAGCGTATCTTCAGAAAGGAAAGGCGATTTCCTCGGCTTTATTAATATTCAGTGCGTTTCCAGTCGCTATTGCTTCACTGATAATATTTGATTGAAATTCAACGATGAACTGACTGAATACTCAATACCTCCTACATTATTGAATGGGAAAAAATATTTTCTGTTTTCATGTCCTAGTGACCTACATTCAGCAAAATCATGAAGTAAATAATGCTCTGTAAATAAACTGCCTCGTTGGTCTAGCGGTTAGCATGGTTGACTGCGGATCGCGAGTTCCTGGGATCGATTCCCGGTCGGTAAATTGTTAGGTATTGGTTTTTCAGGTAAGAAATACTCAGAACGAGCCCGGAGTTAGTTGGCGGTGAGTCTTCCCGTGCCTCGGAGAGCACGTTAAGCCGTCGTTCCCGGTTATTATCACCAACATGATAATCGTCGTTAAAGGCCGCCAATTGGAGCAGCGTGGTGATTCAAGCTCTAATTCCCACTCTCCTGTGAGAGTGGGAGGCCTATGCCCAATAGTGGGACGTTAATGGGCTGTAGTAGTAGTGGTACTGGTGGGAGTATTGTATTGTCATTGAAGAAGATTACATGAAGGTTGACCTCAAACCGATCGTAATCTCTTTACTGCTGACCCTAAGACAAATTAGTACAGCAGGTACGCACAATTAACCACCCCTAACCAGATTACATGGCTTTGTCAACAGTTAATCCAAATACCTAAGAGAAGCTATACATATTTTTCTACTAGTTGATGCCCGCGACTTCGTCCGCGTGGATTTAGGTTTTTTGGTTCCGGCGGGAACTCTTGAATTTTTCGGGATAAAAAGTAGCCTATGTGCTATACCAGACTATGATGAAATCTGGCACAGAGATAGATTAATCTATCTCTGTGCCAGATTTCATCCAGATCAGTTGGGCCGTTTTGGCGTGATTGAGTAACAAACATCCATCCAACCATGTACTTTCGCATTTTTGACCGAGCGAAGCGAAGGAGACCTTTGAGTCTACTTGAGAGAATTTGCACTTGTCCGTCCGTCCATCCGTCCGTCCGTCTGTTAGAGCCTTATAACTTCAACTTTTTTAAATATAATATGTATACCGATGGCCTCCAGCCGAATATGGCTTATAAAGTTATAAAAATCTTTATTTCAGGGGGAATGCGAAGTAAAATATTTTTTATAGCGTTACATAGGGTTACGGTATATCATTTTAAAGATAATTAGGAATAGATTACAAAAATATTTTTTTATTTTTCCCCTAAAATTGACGAAATGGGGCCTTTCAAAGTGGAGATTTTCTAACGTCCAAAGTTGACCTCAGAACTCTCAATTTTCTGAAAGGCTGATCCTGAAACTTGATCAATTATTTGAATTATATCCTGTACTTGAAGAACAAATACCAAAATAAGATAAATATTATAAGGAAACGAAATTATTTAATTTTTAATGAGCTTCAGTATTTTAACAGAACTTCACAATGGTGTCAATAGATGGTGCTCTGTAAAAGTTTATTCGTTTCTCCAATAACTCTTTTGCTCTTTTGCGTCTAATGTTAAAAGTTAACTATTATACTATATATAGCTCAATTACCACTCACTGACTGACTGTAATATATATTTAAAACTATCTTATGGATACCGCGAGGTCTCAGTTCGGGGCGAACCACTACTTAATATTATTAGTAGAAGTAAAATATATAGATTCTGTGTTTTTCAATGCGCCCTATTTAATATTAATAAGCTAATAGCAAGGCTCTATCATCTTATCGAGTCACGTGACCGATCAATATGATTAAGTGGCTCAGTCGAGCAAAGTCGCGTGACCGCAACAATCCGCATTATCTGACGGGGCTTCGATGTGACCTGACTTGGAGGCACTCGTTGACCCCGTATCAGCTGAGAGTAGGTACATGGACTTAGTAACAGTGGATAAATAGCTTTGTTTTTACTTCCGAATAAATTATTATGTAATTAGATCATGTCCGCGACTTGGCCAGCGTGATAAATGATAAATGATTTATTAATTTTATGTATGACAACTTGTGTCACTTATGAAACGTAAAGACTCTACCACCGGTTCGGAAAACTGAGAAGAGCCGGCAAGAAACTCAGCAGTTGCTCTTTTCATAGAAAAGTGAAGGTTACAATATGTAGACAACACAACACATACGTTACAAGTATTACACTGACTTGGTGGAAGTGGATTAAGTGTTTTGATTCCGCAATTGTCCGTGACAAAAAGTAGCCTATGCCTTCCCCGGGGTATAGCTCTATACCAAATTTCAACAATAACAGTTGCAAAACATGGGTCGTTAAAGCGTAGGCCGTAGCAGACAGACATGCTTTCGTATTTATAATATAAAGCATGGTTTAATTTCGTATTATGCAAAGCAAGTAAAAAAAATTTTTTTGGCTTAAAGTTATAATTTCCATACCAGTTCGGTCTCCGAGTTCTGTTCAAGCGTGTTCTTTTTAGTCACAGAACTACCTACTTCATCCATCCATCCATCCATCATCCAGCATTCATCCACTGCTGGACATAGGCCATTTCATAAGCGCGCCACTACATACTGTCCTCCGCGGGCTGGAGGTCATCGCTAAGGACTGAAACACATGTAATCCCTGTGTTTCAGTCCCAGGTTATCCCACGTTGCGTACCAGTACCCGGTAACTACCTACCTAGGACTTAGTTTAGAAAAATAATTCCCATTAGCTCTGTCAACAGAACCGCTCTACTGAGAATAAACGAATGAAATGTTAAAGTCAATAATATAATCCGAAGCAATTTATAATCAGGTTGTATACTCTTCACGTTCAGAGAGTGTTTCTAGCCCGGGGACTTCATCAGCCTTCATCTTGTTAGTTTCCGCTCCAATGGGGACCCTCACGGCTTCGAGGACAAAATAATATACTTTTATTTCTACAGTCACATATTGTATTTGCAATGTACCTATGTATTTCTTTTTCGCGGTAGGTATATTTTGAAATGCTGAAGCCCGCAACATCACTGTGGATATTAATCCCAACAGTGGTTTTAAAAAATTACACTTACATTTTCCTGCGAAACGTTTTTATAAACAGCATCCTATTGGATTACACAGAACACTGTAGTCCAGAGCTATATTTCTTCATCATCTATAATAAAGACTAACTACTTTCCACCGATTGATTCGACGCCAGGGACGTCGTCAAAACCTACCTAAACTAGCGGCACGCTATGATGGCCGGTTTGACGTTTGTCCGCTCATGAAGTTCCGTATTAATTGATAACGACTTTGAAGGAAATAATTGTATTACTTTATTGACGATAGTGATGTGCAGAGATTCATAAATTTTATCGAATGTAGTTTCTCATGAAGTTCCGTATTAATTGATAACGACTTTGAAGGAAATAATTGTATTACTTTATTGACGAT
Organism: Erebia palarica; assembly: GCA_964035005.1. Classification (NCBI taxonomy): domain Eukaryota; kingdom Metazoa; phylum Arthropoda; class Insecta; order Lepidoptera; family Nymphalidae; genus Erebia; species Erebia palarica. Next base: position 34,335,485 of record OZ035989.1, on the reverse strand, counting down.
AGTGATGTGCAGAGATTCATAAATTTTATCGAATGTAGTTTTAGGTTTAGGACTCAAAATTTATTTATTAAATTGATTTCTTAAATGTATACAAGTGTAGAAAAATCAGTTTGCACCATTTAAGGGGTGAATGTACTTGTGAATATGAACAATTTTAAAAGGTTGTGAATAGAACTGTTAAATTAATAAGGGAAGATTATGAAAGAGATGTGAAAATAGATAATATTATAGAAAACGAACATATAATTATTAATGTATGTGATGATAGCAGTGACGACAGTGAAAATAGTAGTATGGACGAATCTGATTAATTATGGCCTTATGTGGCACCTTTTTTGGTATCTTTTGTATTCATATGTTTCTTGTGTGCATATAAAGTATGTATATTCATTTTCGTTCAAATATTCAGTTCGTTCAAATAAATTAAATAAACATATACATTTTTGTTTTATTAAACCTATTTAATCAGGTACAAAAACAAAACTTAATTGTTTTTTGTTCGAGAATAAATTGACATTCCACATCACTATTGTAATGTGTCAAACCGGCCATCATAGCGTGCCGCTAGTGTAGTAGTTAGAAGTCAAATTCTGCGATATTCCAAGGCTCGGTTCCTTTGTAACAGACTTTACTGTTTTCTTTATGTGTTTACCTATATCTATAATACGCTATAGATATTCACCTACCACGAGTCTTCTACGATTCTATCAACTTGGGTTGGAACGGAGGCGTTCTTAGCGGAAGCAGAGGCGGATGCGGAGGTGAAGGGGCTTTACCTTCGCGGATGCGGAGGTTAACGGGGCGGAGGCGGAGGTGGATTTCTCTGATCACATCGTCCATTTTCTGTGCTCTAGGATGCGATGAATCACACTTTTTTTTTGAGGATTCTTCTGAGAACAGTTTTACATGTCCTCCCTTTTTACTCGACTGCCTGAAAAAAGGAGTATATTGTTTTCAGAGTTCATGTGTATGTGTATGTATGTGAGTTTGTATATTCCGCCATAACTTCTATACGCCTAAACCGATTTTGATAAATGAGGTATCGTTAGAATCCCTAGCTTATTTTGGGTGACATAGCCCTTTGACTGCGGAGCGGCAGTCTAGTAAAATTCAGTCTAGTAAAATTATTAAAAAAATTGATGGGGTGACCATGGTTTCGCATTAAAGACTAAAGTTAAAAAATAGAAAATAAGATTAACTATATAATCATCATCTAGAAAATGATGAGTAGATTCCAAAAATAAATAACACTATAGTTCAATATCCAGTGATTCACAAAAAATATCATTTAATAAAAATGCGAATAAGATTCTAATTTAACTAGATTGATTTAGAGTTTTAACTTATTAGTTCGTTTTTTGGCAGGGCAGTCGTGTTTTTTAATTTTTTTAATTATGACTTGTTGCTTGTTGTAATGGTGTCTCATGCTTCGATTTGTGCCCATCGCATTGTAAGTCAACGTAAATTGTAACATCGCATTGTAACTCCGCAAAAAAACGGCGGAGGCGGATGCGGAAGCGAAGGTACGATTTCTTGCGAAAGTTCCGCACTTACGGAGGCGGGGACGAGGTTCCGTTACAACCCTGCTATGAACTCATGTTTTAAATTCTGTATTGATATATTCAAATGCGGCGCTAGACGTTGTATGAGATTTGAATAACCGCCTATATCTCTCGCGCCGAGATCACCCGCGAATAAATATAAGCCAGTGCCGCTGATAGGATCTTCCTTCGGCGTTGGGTATTCACTGAATAACTACATTATATTTTCCTATCTATCTTTGTATTGTATTCCTTTTATATTATTTATTACTGTGATAAAAGACTGAAACAGTAACGGAAATAAGGGGTTTAAACACTGTTTTTTGAAAATGTTATAAAAAAGAAACACATAAAACGTAAACAGAAACGATACTGTAACCCATCAATCTGTAACCTTTTATTTCTGTTAATAGTGAAGTGTTTTTATCAAAACAAGAAACTGTACGGTGTGACAACGCGGTCTTCTTATTTCATCGGACTTTACACACACTGACACAACATGGCCATGTTTTTCTTAAACAATTGCATGGGTTAACAGAATTTAAATTCATTCAAAAGGGTTACAGCGTCGATTCTATTACACTTTCATTCTGTAACACTTATATATTTTCGTAACCCTTATGAATCTGTTTTTCAGTTCCTGACTGTGTAATCTAGTATTTAAGACTTTAGCCTTCCGTTCAGGAGTTTAGGAGTCCAATCCCAGTGCATCAGATTCAGATTCAGATACTTTATTTGCATAATATGTGTAATTTGTGTCAGCTTTTCTTTTAAAATTGAATTAAATTTTTGGAAAAGATAAAAGATTGTGTATTTGTTTACTGTTGAAGGTTTAATTAAGCTGATATTTGAGTCATTCGATGTATTTCACTCGGTTCGTTCTTTGGCGGGGATACGCCATATTGGAATAATTTGCATAAATACGAGTATTTTGAAGTTTGAAAGCAGTCTCCCGGGGTTATATTATTCTATGCTCCTGCCGGCAGACTCGGCGATTATTGAAAACTTTTGTTTATTTGATTTGAGCTTAACGATAGCAATCGTGGCCGGATCAAAGGAATATTTTCTTTATGTTTTGGCCGTTATAAATTAACTCTAATTGATTTAAATCTCTCGTTAAACCGCTACACGTTGTGACGATTCACTCATGCAAGTTTTAAATACAGTACAAAATATATATCAAAGTAATTTAATTATTTACCCACTTCTGGAATTATGCTTACACTTATAAGATGGTTAATTTAGTTACATAGTGCCAACATATTAGCCAAACCAGCGTACCAATATTATTTACTCTAAGATATAAAGTGATTTTCTTATTAAACTAGCTGATGCGCGCGACTCCGTCCACATGGATTGAGGTGTTTTAGGGGTATGAAAAATAGATAGTAGCCGATTCTCAGACCTACTGAATATGCATATAAAATGTCATAAAAATCTGTCAAGCCGATTCGGAGGAGTATGGTAGCTAACATTGTGACACGGGAATTTTATATATAAGATTACATTACAATATTCTTACTATACGCATTACCTACATTTTACGCGTTTGTAGGGAACTTTTTGAAGTTTTGAAGCAATTTAGTGGAAAGGCTACTTTATAAATCATCATCCGAACTCTTCGCCCGAGCATGGGCCCCCATCAGAAGGGTTTAGTTTAGACTATAGCCCACCACGCTTAACAGATAGGTCCCTAAAGCGTAGCAGACATACAGACAGACATACTTACACCTTAATTATAATATTAATATGGATACAGGTTAATTCAAAATACCGTGCGGGCGGGCAAGTCGATTTTTTGCCTTGTCTTTTCCTAGCCTTATAAGCCTATATTACTCTCAAGGTATCGAAATCGATTCATTAAAGACTGCGGCATGATTGAAGGAAAAACAATAAACAAACACACTTTTTTAATAATAATATGGATAGTGAAGTCATCTAGAGAAAATAAATACCATACCTCAAGCCTTTAATCTGTCTGCTACTTGAATGCGACATGGAACTATTACTCGTATAATCTCTGTAACCGGATAAACAGTAGCTGCGTAGTTATCATAGCGTCCACATCAGTAGAATCTTCACGCACGTTGCACGTGGAGCTGCTATTATGGTGGCTCTACATTCTCGTCGGACGAGGCGAGCTTTGACGAGGTAAAGCGAGACCAAAGATTACCAGTAGCCGCGTAGATATCCCTTCATATAGGTAGGATCTTTACGCCAAAGGTACTGATATTTGCTATAGGCATTAAATAATGCGTGGGCAACACGAGATATACGTTCAGACGTTTCTCCTCTTGTGTTCGATAAAACGGAAAATCTATTAGTGACAACTGCAATGTTAAAATGGAATTTATCAGGAATTAATGAAAGAAAAAAATATAAAATCAAATCATACATTTGTACATCGTTGTATTTAATTAGTAATTTTTTTTAAACAAAAATAACTTATATGAATCTAAAGAAATTGAAACAGACACGTGATTAAGGCTTTGTTAAATTAAAGTTATTGAATATAATGATTTACGAATGTATGATTTGTTTATTTTAATTTTATTCTTTCATTAATTCCTGATAAATTCCATTTTTTCTTGATTTTCTAACTAAGAACCTCAATAGGGATGATGACAACTCAATCAAATCAGCAACTCTTTATAAAACCAAAAAAAGCGCTTCATACAAACTGCCGTATAAGTTTGTATGAAATACATAGTTGTTGTGACATTATCAAATTTCAACGCACTTTTTTCTCTAATCTATAGTTTAAAATAGTTATCAAACTTAAAACCAACCTAGGATGTGAACTTTTGGAAGGCCCTCTATTAAATAGTAAGAAATAATTTATTTTTGACATAGGCATCACCCTTATTTCTGACATGTCAGGAAAGCTCTAGTGGATTGGCGGATTAGTGGACTAGAATTCACTAGTGATTGAGGCGAGGCGAGGCACGGCAAGGTGACACGATAGACCCAATGTTTCATTCACACATTCGTGGTCGCCTCGCCATACCTCGACGAGATTGTAGAGCTGGAACAGTTGCTCGCTATTCTCTTCGCGATGCAGTGCGGTCGCGATCTCAATTATTCATGTGTTCACGCCTAGAAGAGCGCGCAATGCGATTATAGAAATCAGATGTTCACAAGGAGTCTTAGTACACTCGTGTCACATGTGCATATATAGATTCTAGAAGAGACAATAGGGATAATGACAACTCAAACAAATCAGCAACTCTTAATCAAACATAAAAATCCGCTTCTAGTATGGAACATTGTATTATATACATAGATTATTGTGACATTGCAACGCACTTTTTTTCTATAACCTATAGTTTAAAATAGTTACCGAGGATGTGAATTTTAAGTCTTATGGAAGACCCTTCATTTATTCATCAGTAAGAAATAATTTATTTTTGACATAGGCATCATCCATATTACAAACAAATTACTATAGGGTTGTAACGGAGGCGTTCTTAGCGGAAGCAGAGGCGCATGCGGAGGTGAAGGGGCTTTACCTCCGCGGATGCGGAGGTTAACGGAGGCGGAGGTGGATTTCTCCAATCACATCGTTCATTTTCTGTGCTTTAGGGTGCCATGAATCCTATTTTTTTTTGAAGATTCTTCTGAGGATAATTGCCTTTTTGCTTGTTGTTGTAATGTTGTAACTGATGTCACCTGTTTCGATTTGTACCTCTCGCATTGTAAATCAACGTAAATAAACCTCCGTTACAACTCCGCAAAAAACTGCGGAGGCGGATGCAAAAGCGGAGATACGATCTCTTGCAAAAGTTCCGCACTTACGGAGGCGGAGGCAAGGTTCCGTTACAACCCTAATTACTAGTTATATTTTAATTATTATTGAGGCAGCTATTGTCACATTAATTAGCTTGATCGTCCAGAGACTAGATCAAGAGAAGTGCCAGTTTGAAAGAAGAAAATCAATACGTATCTATAAAAAACGTCGTTGGTCAATTGATGGTTGGACCAATAATTTAACGTTTTGTGTCGTTTGCTTGAGATATTTATTTATTTATTACACTTTTTAAATAGCCTTACCGAAGAAAGGCTTTTCAAAAATATTAAAGACTCATTTTGAGTGTTAATTTATTAATATATTTTGGTTGTATTGAGGCTGGTCCTCTGCTCTAAGGTTGCCATTAGGATTATTTTTCTGTTTGTATTTCTTGTAAAGTAAAGTAACAGTAAATAAAGTATATTTTACTTTTACTTTACTTTTAGTTTACTTTGGTTTGTTGGTAGTAATTATATAATATATTTTAGTAATTTAACTTACACTCTGTGCAGGAGTAAGCAGATCATTTCAGGATCGGATTCCACGTTTTCTTTACACGCTGTAAAATAATTCAATTTCGTTTCATGTAAGTACGTACACGGTACAACTCTAGGTCGGTGTGACTACCAAGTTCAAGCAGGTAGGTATGTGGTGTTCGCACTTCGCCGCGTCTGAATGTGGATCTAGTTAGGGCAATGGCTAATGACTATGCAGAATACAGATATACTATATTTGGTATGCACAATGTTTAAGTCGTTGCTAGTTTTTATTGTTAACTAGCTGATACCCGCGACTTCGTCTGCGTTGATTGAGGTTTTTTAGTACCCGCGGGAACTAAAAAAAAAACTCTCCGATAAAAAGTATCCTATGCCCGTCTTCTGGTTCTAAGCTACCTCCCCACAATTTTCAGCCAAATCGGTTCAGCCGTTCTTGAGTTATAAATAGTGTAACTAACACGACTTTCTTTTATATTTATATATATAAATGTAGAAGATTATATTAAAGTTAATCTATAAGGTAAATACATTATTGAAGTTAACAAATTTCTTCAAATAACCTTCCTAAATTGAAGTTAACAAATTTTTCTATTGCAATTTTCCATTGGTCAATGGTTTGCCACACCTTCAAGATTTTTTCATAACAAAAATAAAATTCTGACTTGATTTCTCATTTGCTTGAACTTAAAACATGAGAAATCAGTTTTGTTATTTATTAATTATATATTTTTATTTTGTTATATCAAAAGTAAGTGAATATTAAGTCCACAATAATGTTTTGTTTTATAATGTTATTTAAACCTTAACTAATATTCTCTTTTCTCCTATTAAGCTTAAAGCTTATGTGGGAAATTTATATTTTTAGGTGGTTTTTAAATTTATCGGACATTTTTAGACTCCTCCTTATTTATGGAAGTCAGAAAATGAAACATCGAATGCACATTAATTTAACGAATTAAAAAATACGACTGCCCTGCCATATTATTTTTGGAGTTTACCTTATGAAGCGATTTTGCATATATAGCCTTTGGAATCTTATTCAGATTTTTTATTAAATGATATTTTTTTGTGGATATTGAACTATAGTGTTATATATTTTTGGAATCTACTCATCATTTTCTAGATGATGATTATATAGTTAATCTTATTTTAGAACTTTTTTTTTCAATTTTGGTCTTTAATGCGGGACCATGGTCACCCCATCAATTTAAAAAAAAAAATTACTAGCCTATGTCACCCGGAATAAGCTAGGGATTCTAACGATACCTTATTTATCAAAATCGGTTCAGGCGTATAGAAGTTATGGTGGAATATACAAACTCACATACATACATACATACATACATGAACCCTGAAAACAATATACTCCTTTTTTCAGGCAGTCGTATAAAAAGAAAACAATTAAGATAGTAGCAAAGTTGTAATTACAATTTTCGCGCTTAGGTTTGTTCTGTAATCAAATACCACTACTACAGCCCATTAACGTCCCACTGCTGGGCACAGGCCTCCACTCTTATAGGAGAGAGGGAATTACAGCTTAGACCCACCACGCTGCTCCAATGCGGGTTGGCGGGCTTTAACGACTATTATCGTGTTAGTGATAATAACCGGGACCGACGGCTTAACGTGCTCTCCGAGGCACGGGGGTGACTTGACGACCTCCGTGGCGCAGTGTGTAGCGCTGTTGTCTTAACGTGCGGAGGTCCCGGGTTCGATCCCCGGCAGGGTCAATTTGGGAATTCATAATTTCTGAATTTTCCCTGGTCTGGCCTGGTGGGAGGCTTCGGCCGTGGCTAGTTACCACCCTACCGGCAAAGACGTGCCGCCAAACGATTTAGCGTTCCGGTACCATGCCGTGTAGAAACCGAATATAGGGGTATGGGCTAAATATAACTGCCATGCCCCTAACAGGTTAGCCCGCTACCATCTTAGACTGCATCATCACTTACCATCAGGTGAGATCACAGTCAAGGGCTAACTTGTAGTGCATAAAAAAAAAAAGATAACCGCCTACTTACTAACCTAACTCCGGGCTAGTACTGAGAATTTCTAATCAGAAAAACCCAACACTTAAATATGGCCCGCCCCGGGACTCGAACCCAGGACCTCGTCGGCCGCAGTCGAACATGCCAACCACTAGACCAACGAGGCAGTTCTCAAATACCTAGCTGATAATGTAGCACGATATGTACAGAGGTTGCTCTATGCAGGGATGCACTCTCAATTATTCATGCGTTGAAGCCTCTCTGATGACTGAAGTCAGATAAGGACACAGATTATGTGATCGCAGATATGCCTAGTAGTAATGGGGTACTTAATCCATATCCATACTAATATTATTAATGCGAAAGTGTGTCTGTCTGCTACGCTTTCCCGGCCCATCTTTTCAACCGATTTTGATGAAATTTGGTACATATGTCACCGTAAGATTGTAAAAAATGGTTAAGATTATAATCTAACTTGCGAAATTGCAGTGTCGAAAGATTACAATTTAACGCTTTATTTTCCGGTAGATTGTAATCTGTTAGGTTTATTAATCCTATAGAACCTAAGAGCCTAAGGGCACTACCTGTTTATTTATGTCGAACCCTAACCTAACCTACATGAAACAGACAATAAAACGTAAATACAATGAATATTTCAAAAATTGACACTCAGAACATTGAACGGTTCACAATTTTTCAACAGTTTACAATTTCGCGAGTCAGATTATAATCTAACGGTCTTTACAATCTTACGGTGGCACATAGATAGGTTGCATTCCGATGAAGGACATAGACATCTTAGTCCACGCGGGAAGGAATACAACCTATCTGTATATCTTTTTGTACCTATTCTACCTCCACAACCTTTCTCACTGCCAAGGGTCACTGGTAGAAATCTCTTATAGAGAGGTAGATAAGTGCTTCCTTGTCCATGTATCTGTTTTTCTTCTTATTTTATAGCTTTTTGGTACTAAATTATAAATTAAAAAAAAAAGGACGCGGACAAAGTTGCGATTAAAATCTAGTATTTTACTAGTGCCCGTTCTGTTCATTCTCTCTATATTCTATGAGAAAGGTAGATAAAAGGTTGGCCTTTTGCCCCTTTTGTTTAAATCGACTCCATTTCTGTACCATAAAAACGTATTGTACGTACAAATCGAATTGCGTTTTTTAATTAAGCAAAAGGACTGAGACTTGTGGTTTGCTACTATAGACTGTAGAACACGGGCTGTTAATTAGGTGTGTACCATCTTGTTTTCAGAAATCTCTGGAATTTTTAGGATTGGCACAGTATTTTGGCGGTTAAAAGCAAAGTTTCCACGCTTTAAACATTGATCCAACTTAATTCTAAATAAAAAATAACCTAGTAGATGATGCCCGCAACTTCGTCCGGGTGGATTAAGTTTTTTAAATTCTTTAATTTTCCGGGATAAAAAGTAGCCTATGTCCCGGGACACCGTACCTTTTTTTTCATCTAAATCGGTTGAAAAGTCGGGCCGTTCGAGCGAAGCAGACAGACAGATAGATAGAAAGAAAATTTTAGCGCCAAACAAAGTCAACGGCACAGTATATTGCAGTCCCACAAACTGGCCCGGTGGCCAAATTTGTAACTAATTTTTATGACTTTTTAGTTTTTGTTTTCATTTTTTATTTTTCATATATATGGGCCAAATAAGTTTGTGTGACTATATTTACATTATTGGTCACAATGAATTTGGCAGACGTCATTCGAGTGCAAGTCAGCAATGTACTTTAAATGGGCCACAATATGCAGTGGGGAATTTTGAAAGCTTGCCAAATGGCTTCTCCAACTGAGCAAAAATTCGCTTAACCTCCTGAATTATATGAGCTTTTATGGATGTATTACGAACTAGGTATCGTCTCAGAACATCAAAATATATTATTAGACTAGTCAACAGTATTTTTTAAATATTATGGTTTTTATTTTATATCGCATCCATTAATTAATCCATAAATTAATTCTTGAATTAACGCGCAAGAGTGTCGGTCTGTCTCTTGCTTTTTCGCGACTTAACAGAACAATTTATGTATGTATTTTTTTTCTTTCATTTAATTTTCTTTATTTTTAGCTTTGTAACAAATTAATTATAATGTTGTGTTTACTTTTAAGTGGTTACTACATTTAACTTTTTTTATATAGGATAGGTTCATCTTTGAATGTTTTTATGTAAGTGTCCCTTAGACCTAATAAATAAAATACAAAAAAAACTTTATCCCGGAATATCGGTAAGATGAACGAAGACGAGGGCATCGTCTTGTTACTAGTCATACAAATATATTAAATACAAAAATGTGTTTGATTCTTGGTTTGTCCTTCAATTACGCCGCAACAGAGCAACGGATCGACGTGATTTTTGCATGGGTATAGTTGAGGACCAGGAAAGTGACATAGGCTACTTTTCATCCCGGAAAATTAAGGAGTTCCCGTGGGGTTAAAAAGCTTATTCCACGCGGACGGAGTTGCGGGCATCAGCTAGTAGGTAATATAAAGTTACAGACACATTTTATTAGCCATTAACAATAATTGTATTCGTGTGAAAGTGTCGATAAATATTTTTTTCGTCTCAATCGAGATAAAGGCAAACGAGATAATGTCTCATAGCTAATTGAATTAACGCTTTGTTCTTAAAAGGGAGGAAGCTCTTTTGCATTGTTTATTTCAATTATTAAATGTCGGAAACCGAATACATACAATTCACACCCTTCGCGAATCGGTAAAAACTACAGACGTATTCGCCTCTGCGGCAATCCACGGCCAACCAATTTTGGACTGTATTTTTGTGGTGACAGGGTTGTTTTTCGCATGGGACGATCTGGTAGGGATGCTGCGTCGTCGTATGTATTATAAATTGGTTTAGAGAGGCGCGGGGGAGGTAGCCTCTCGCTCGATACCGGGCAGTCGTCTGTGGCTCGTGCCGAGGGTCGCGTCTATCAAAAACTATCGGTATTCGAAAAACAAACACCCCCTATACTGATGCACCGAAGTTTCCGAAGTTCAAGTGTTATGTAACGTGCGTGTAGTGGTTTTTGGTTATCTGTGGTGATATTTGAGTGATAACGCTGGAACTGAACGTAGAGGGTGAGTAAGGTTCTGAATGTAAATAACAGCTAAGGGTTGCGATGTCTGGTACGGTGTACTAGTATAATATGGGTGTATTTAATCTTACTTTGTGACAGTTTTGCCATAAAATGTAGAGTTCAAGATCCAAGGTCCGTTTGCATTGAGCTGTCAATTGAAAAAAACCCCTATAGCTATTTGTCCTTTCCATGTTAAACATGGAGTAAACATGTCAAAAAGTGGCAGCATCATATTAAAATGATTTTAAAATCAGTTTAAGAATTTTTGTACAAGACGGTCCGGAGAAAAGCTTAAGAATTTTTCATTTTTCTTTCAATTGCTTAAGGATTTTGGCAGCGATCAGTAGGGGAAACTGGGACTATGAGGTATGAAATAGAGTTTTTTGATCTATGGAACGATTGCGTTGTTTTTAAAATATAGAAATAACTACAGATTTTCGGCATCTATAAAGTATCGATTCGTCGTATAAATTTGATAAGTACCTACCAAATTCGATACGACGCGGCTTGTCACATTTTCGCATATTTTTGTTTTTCATGTCCACCATGTTGGATTTTACGTGACGTCATTAGAGGAATGCCGGACTAAGTCATAGATATAAGTATAGCTGTATATTTTCAGGATTTAAACAATATTTATGAAACCAAACTTGAAAGTGTAAAATTTAACAGACATCTGTTAAATTCTTTGCATACTTTTATTTTTTATGTGCATCATATTGGATTTTCGTGACGACATTTGCGTGAGATATGCGGGGTAAAGCCAACAACTCACAGATTTAATGCTAATCATAACGGTCGATGGTGCAATTGAACCTTATTTATCTGTACTGTAGATCAGTAATTGCATAATTGCTGTCAGTAAACTCGAGGTGTTAGATTCAATTAAATGAATACTGCCTTTAGAGGTCTCTAGTAACTGTTTACGAGACGTTCATTAAATCTTTTAAGCAATAAAGCAGTAAATTAACTGTTTTATAGCGAGGTAAATAATCTACTTAGGTAGCTTGTTTTCAATTTGTTGACTTTATATTTCTCTTACTATACCTAGTTTTGACGACCTCTGTGGCGCAGTGCTGAACGCTGTTGTCTTGTCGTGCGGAGGTCCCGGCTGCGATCCCCGGCAGGGTCAATTTGGGAATTTATAACTTTTGAATTTTCCCTGCTGGGAGACTTCGGCCGAGGCTAGTTACCACCCTACCGGCAAATACGTGCACGCCAAGCGATTTAGATATTGGTTTTATATTACTGCCATACCCTTAACAGGTTAGCTCACTACCATCTTAGACTGCATCATCACTTACCATCAGGTGAGATCGCAGTCAAGGGCTAACTTGTAAGTTATAAGAATAGATAAAAAAATATGGCAGTCGTAGGGACTGCCGATAGAAGTGAAAACGAATATTTTAATATTTTTTTTTTAAATAAAAGAATTAAAAAAAAATTAAAACTAAGGCATTAAAGTTTAATAACGAACGTAGCATATTTATATCTAAGACCATTTGTCTTCGTAACAACGCGAGCATGTCGGTGACGGTCACGCGAATCCACAAGTTTATCCCCTACCAAAAAGTGCTCAACGCGGCTAAAGAAGTTTTCACTTTCACACACACAAAAATTTACTACCTCGTACCTAGTCAACGTGAAATGGAGACGAATATGTTGGGAATAAAACTGAGAAATAAATTAGAGTACAGAAATAAGAAAGAAAACTAAAGTTGCTAACATAGTGGCTCATATTGATCAGCTAAAACGGAGCTAAACAGGCCATGTGTTATAGAAGGGGAGCCCAAGAGGGGATTTTTGGATTTACTCCAGCGTGGCAGATTAATATAAAGGTTAATTCTTTGGACCCTGTAGAGTAGGTACCTTCATCATATGTAGTACCATGTGTAGTTTGGCGAATAACATATTTTTTGTATATTTTTTGTGCAATCTATGAAAAAAAATTAATATGAGCCCTGTATATCGGTGGGTCTGTCTAGGACAGCATCAATCATAATATTAGATAAATGAAATCGATCATCAGAAAAACTCGAGCGCGTCAGATTAAGGTAGAGTGAGTTAATTACATGCTGAAAAGAGTACATTTAAATAATCTGACGATTTGAGCGAGACCTAAAGGAGATGGAGAGTTTCAAACTTAAAAAACTGTAAGTCAAGCAAATGGAGCAAACAAGTCCCTCTATAAACAAGTATACAAGTTATAGTGCTGAAAATAGGGCCTAACTAGAAGATGGATGACGACATCCCTCGGACATTGGGACCATTCTGTGTAAGGGTTGCAGGCTGATAGAGTCCAATGGAGAAAGTTAGGGGAGGCCTGGCCGCCTAAGCTGAGATACATTACTTAAAATAAATAATTTACTTTAAACTTCTATAATAACTAACTTTAATACTTCGTTAAAAAGGAACCTACTATCTAAATTTCAAATTTGTATGCAGTTGTGTGGAGTTTCAAATTTCAAGTTTGTATGCAGTTGTATGTACTTTAAGATAGTCTAAGCAGATAAAAGGACAAACTGACTGACAAATTCAACTTAAAGCAAGTTCCGCTGGGTCGAAATATTTTGCGCATAGGTTCCGTAGAAATTTCACTTGAGCAAAGGCGATACTTGCTAAACTTGGGTAATTGGTATTAATAGCGTGCAATCCATAAAGGCATTGGAACAGCGTGGTGGGTCTAAGCTCTAATTCCCTCTCTCCTAGAAGGAGAGTGGAGGCCTGTGCCCAGCAGTGGGACGTTAATAGGCTGTAGTGATGAATCCATAAAGGCAAAAGAGCACTGCTTACACAATCTGTCATAGGATACGGATTCAATAATATATTTATCGTAAACTAAACTATTTTATGTGGACCTATTTTAATAATGTAACTTTATTTCATTCCAAACGACGTTTTCATTTCATCTTTGTTATGCGACAATTATAATAGGAATGATGCCTTTATCGAAAATAAATTATTTGTAACTGATTATTAAATACAAGGTCTTCTAAAAGACCCAAAATTCACATCTCGGTTAGGTTTAAGTTTGTTAACCATTTTAAAATATAGATTAAAGAAAAAAAGTGCGTTGAAATTATATGACGTCACTATTGTGAATTTCATACAAATTCCATACTAGAAGTGCGTTTTTAACTATGTTAAAGAGTTGCTGATTTGATTGAGTTGTCATCATCCCTATTATAACAATGCGGAATCACAGAATATACAACAGCAGGGTTAGTATGAGATTTAAGAACGTCGAGAAGATTCGGAGTTTAATTGATTGTTACGTATTCAGAAATAACCGATTGTTAACACAATGTTTCCGCATAGACGTAACTTAATCATTAATACAATGCAGTTAAGCTTAGTCTTACTTTGATTTTAAAGCGTTTCGAAGCTCGTGTTCTATAAACATCAACGACATATAAATCTCACACTAATCCGGTAGTACAAAACCTGCATCTTTTGCTAAGAGAGGAAGTTGACCCTCAGAAGCTCGGCATATTCAACGCTTTGCAAAGTTATTGTTGTTGAAAAATCCATTCAAAGGGTTTTTCTACACTTATTGTTTAGCCACGGAAGTTGGTAAAGGATTGTGGTGTAAAATTTCGCGTGCAAAAAATTTCGCGCACTAAAAATTCCGCGTGCTAAAAACCCTAGCCCTGTTATTTTTGCCATAATTTGGGCCTTGTTTTTGTCCAAATACGAAATTATGCACTTTAGTAGGAAACAATGAGAAATCGTTTATCCTTTTCGTGTTTAAAATTTAAATTCAGGCACAAAAATATAAGTTAAAATTTGTGTCAAAAATTCTAGATCCTTAACCTAAATAATCTGAGCTTTGCAGTAAAATTTTACTAGTAGGTAAGTATAGGCAGGTACGCATAGAAACAAATATTAATTATTTAATCACTAGCTGATGCCCGCGACTTTACCCGCGGGGTTTAAGTTTTTAATTTTTTTTTAAATTTCCACGTGAACTCCCTAATTTTCCGGGATAAAAACCTATATCACTCTCCAGGTCCTCAACTATATCCATGCAAAAAATCATGGAGTTCCACTCTGTTGCAGCGTGATTGAAGGACAAACAAACACAATTAAGTATTGGGTTTTTCTAACTAGAAATTCTCAGTACTATTATATATATTCTCAATACTGTGTTGCCCCCATACTTCGAAGAGCACGTTAAGCAGCCGTCGTCCCGTTTATTATCACTTAACATGATAGTCGTTAAAGCCCGCCAACCCGCATTGGAGCAGCGTGGTGGGTCTAAGCTCCAATCCCCTCTCTCGTATGGGGGGCCTGTGCCCAGCAGTAGGACGTTAATGGGCAGTAGTGGTGGTGGTGGAGGGAATAGGCATGATGACAGTAACCAAGAATCAATTAAATTATAAATTTATCTAATGAAATAGGATTCATGGATTATAAAAAACGTATTTATTTTTCTATTTCTAGTGAGATTACTATTTATTTTGATAAAATTAAACTATAAAATACAGCAATCCGCCATAATGGATTAAATACCGAGAAGCGAATGACGTCACAATTGCTTGTTTTCGAGCCTTGACAATCGCACTATTGTTTACTGCACACTGCACAGAGTACATTGGTAATAACAATAGTGACGTCACAAACGACGCCATGACACCGGCTAGCGTTTTGGCGTGAATTTTGAAATTTAAATTTCAAATGCAAATTTTTTCTACCAAACCTTATTTTTCTGCTGAAATAAGATATTTTATCGAAATAGTAGATACTTCCGAACATAATCTGACCATTTTTCAAAATCAGTCATCATTCCTATTGTCTAAGCTAATCGTATTCATTTGACAGCTCATAACTGTTATGAGATAATATGTTTATAACTCGAACTTTTTAAGGAGTGCATACATGCGTTTTGACGTACAGGCATCTATGACCTCCTTAAACAGGTCGAATTATACGTTTGACAGACGATTACGATTACGATTTCCTTACATAATCGGCTGATCTTTACCATTAACCAAACCGCAATAAACAAATGAACAGTCATTATAAGTTAGTAACATTTTCTTGTATTTATCAACCAACAACAATGTTTCATTGCTGCATGAATAATGACTACCATTACCGCACTAGGGGCGCGCTTGCTTTTATCTTTTTCGTTTTGTGCTTTTTGTATTTTGTATGCCCGCGAGGACTTTGTATTTTTTCCAAACTGACTTGGGAACTCTTTGTTTTTCCCGGACTAAAAAGTTGCTATAGTAAGTTGTGCTAAGTAATCCATACTAATATTATTATAAATGCGAAAGTTTGGATGGATGGATACTATCCATCCAATGGATGGATACTTTGAATGTTTTGAATACTTTGGATGGATGTTTGTTACTCAATCACGCCAGAACGGCTGAACGGATCTGCATGAAATTGGGCACAGAGATAGGTTATAGTCTGGAATAGCACACAGGCTACTTTTTATCCCAGAAAATTAAGGAGTTCCCGCGGCAACCAAAAAAACCTCAATCCACGTTGACAAAGTCGTGGGCATCAGCTAGTTTTTTTGATAACTAGCTGACTGATGCCCGACGCTTCGTCCGCTTGGTTTAAGTTCTTTTATTCCCGCGGGAACTCTTTGCTTTTCCGCAATAAAAAGTAGCCTATGTCACTCTCCAGTTCCTAATATACTCATGCCAAAAATCACGTCAATCCGTTGCTCCGTTGCGGTGTGATTGAAGGGTAAACCAACAAGCATGATTTCACACTTTATAGGACTGACCAGTCCAGAGAAACTTCTGAAATAATAAATCCTCTAAATGATCCAGCCGGGGATCGAAACCGGGCCCTCCATTTGTAAGACGAAGAAGGGAGGTCATCATGAATCTGTCTATCTAAATGCCTGAGCATTTCACACAATTCACATTGAATCGTGAAATAAATAAATAATTTCGGCGACCTTGCGTCCCGCGTCTCTCAAAGTTCAATGAACTGTCGTGTGTAGAGCTAGGGGTGGGCCGTGGAATATACTTCCCTACATACCAATAATACAATTTACAAATTATTTCTTTCGCAAAAGTTTTGTTCGATATGGGAGATTACTACTTTTAAAAGCAATTGGTAATATTTAAGTAATTGAATAAAAAAAACTTACCAAATCAAGAGTGAATAGGCATCTTCTAGGCAAGCGCGCTCCACCTAGGCTGCATCACCACTTTAAGCAAGTCTGATTGCAGCCAAGCGCTGGCCTATACTATAATTTAAAAAAAAAAAGTGGGTAATTAAATCTTCTAATCAACAAGATGTACGAGTATTATAAGAGACACTGGTATATTCTACATGAAATAAATAAATTGAATATTGTGTATTTGTCCCTCATTTTATTTTTGATTATATTTACAAGTAAATATAGCACTGTATGTCACTTGTGGGTTAATCTGACTTGAATTTGATAATAATTGAACATCGTCGAAGATGAAGAAATTTTTTATTGGATTATAACACCTAACGGTAAAATTAAAGCTACAGTGTAACGATCGCAGTCAACTCCGATGGGCTGGCTTGACAATGGCCAAATCCATTGCACGAATAACATAAAAATTCAGCCAATGACAACAATTGGGGTTGTCGTTAATTATTCATGAAGATTTTACTTAATTGGCCTGCAGGTTATGAAAAAGGTAGTGAAGAGTGAACAAAATCAAATTCAAAGTCAAATAATGTTTATTCAATTTAGGTAGGTATACTACATTTATTGACGTCTAGTTATTTATAAAATATAATGGTGATAATCAGTAACGGTATCTTAAAACTTAAGCTACGACAGTTCCAAACGCGCCCGTCTGAGAAGAGCCCACAACAAACTCAGCCGGGTAAACAAACCGGAATTTCGTACCATTTACGGGACAAGTCAAAATAGTTACAGCGCATGCGTGCTGCCACCCCTATGGGTACGTTCACCCCGGGACACGATTCGCAAGGTCGGCAAGATGGTGCTGAGATCAACCCTAAAGCTCTATGAACGTTACTTGGCCCTTAGGGTCCCTTTCAGACGTTCCACAATGATACCCTGGTATATCGGAACAATACCAGCCCACCATTAATACATTACCCTGATGGTAACTTGGCAAGAGGTAAGTACTGATTTGTGCTACAAAATACTTATTTAGCACTGATAACTTTTTGGTGTTCTTACTATACTTATTATAGTCAACTGAAAACCAATCGAATGTAGGTACATTGAGCCCTTTTTTTAAATATAAATAAATTAATAATCTTTATTTGTAGGTTCTAGGGCTCACTTTCTTAGTTTAAAAAACCTTAAAAATTATTTTTTGTTAGCATTGAAAGTGGTAAAGATTTCTAAGTGTTCAGTACTACAGCTTACTTTAGTAATCAAGAATATTTCTTGGTTTAGAGTTTAGACCACCTTGAAGTGCATTTATAAATGCTATAGAAACATTTTCTTTATTGCTACTTTCTATTAAAGACGCATAAAAAGGGATAATTTAGTATAGTGCCCTGTAACATGTAATAGTTAGTTTCCTAAGGGAAAAAGTATAAAAAGATCGCGTTGGGCTTTCTACAGCTTACTTTAGTAATCAAGAATATTTCTTGGTTTAGAGTTTAGACCACCTCGAAGTGCTTATAAATGCTATAGAATAGAAACACATTCTTTATTGTAACTTTCTATTAAAGACGCATAAAAAAGGCTAATTTAGTATAGTGCCCTGTAATATGTAATAGTTTCCTAAGGGAAAAAGTATAAAAGGATCGCGTTGAGGTTTACAGAGTCACCCTGTTATTTGGTCGCCGCAGTGACGCGTTATTAGAAATAATTGCTTAATAGCAACTGGGTGTGCATGATATTACACAGTTTACAGAGATAGATACCTTCTTCCATTTCTATAACATCAAAGTTCAATGCTTGTTGTGGGCTTTTCTCAGGCTAGTGCGCGTTTGGAACCCTCGTAGCTTTAGTTTTAAGATACCGTAACTACTTATCACCATCATATTTTATATGTAAGTAATGGACGTCAATATGTGTACCTATAGTGTACCTAAATTTAATAAATGATGAAATGAATGAATGAATACAAAATTTTGGCATTGTAACATCGAAAAGTATGCAATTTACCCACAGTAATAGAGGTCAGCGTTCCTACCTCTGATTCTAAAGGTGTGGCGTACGCACTAAGCAGAATCTTATTTCTATGGTACCATGCTACGGTGATAAGCAGCTGCTCTGCTGTCACAGTAGCCGGTCTGTCATTTGTATTGAACGGATTTTAGAATCCGCCAGAATACAAAATGGCGTCGTTTTAGGGTTCCGTACCTCAGAAGGAAAAAACGGAACCTTTATAGGATAAATTTGTTGTCCGTCCGTCTGTCTATCAAAACCCTTTTTCTCAGGTACGCATGGAGGTATCAAGCTGAAATTCATATCAAATACTCAGGTCTACTGTCCCTTGGAGCTGTGAAAAAAAACAAACTTCTAAGCCAACGCAATCAAAAGATAGTAGCCGTTTATGCTGCAAATTTTTGACACTCGCAAGGGCATCAAAACCTACAGAATCTTGAAATTCTGTACGAAGCAACGTCTTATAGCACAGATAAAGGAAAAATTGCGTAAAGCATACAATTTTAGTTACATCATATAATAAAAATATTTTTAATAATTTTAAACTTACTACAGGTTTGTACGGAACCCTCGGTGCATGAGTCCGACTCGCACTTGGCCGGTTTTTTTATACTTACGGCTAGACGTTTTGTTGCACGGCGGATTTTACGATTTGGCGGCAACGAATATATATTTACGCTGTGATCATAGAGTATACTCTATGGCTGTGACATTAAACGCTGATATGAAGACAAATATATGTATTTTATGCAGATAAACTACTATAGTACCACCAAGATACTTACTATAGTATACCCGATTAGAAGTGTTAGCATATCGCTAAACGGTTAAACGGTTAACGGTTAACGGCTGTAAATGGTAGTAAAAAAATCAATGTTTTTTTTTTCACAGGAATAAAAATCGTTTACTACCGTTAACCGCTAACCGTTTAACAAACGATAGTAAAAAAAACATTGTTTTTTTCACTCGCTAGTGAACACGAGTAAAGATTATTTACTAATACATATTTTCAACCAGAAGCCGTTAATCGTTTAACAGTATAACGACATGCTAACACCTCTATCTCCGAATCCGATGGTAACGAAATGGCCATAAGAACAATTCTATGTTTGAATAGTGAACGGTAAAGCAATACTCTAGACCCTAGAGTCTCTAAAAAATACATATTAATATGGTATTAATTATAACAGCTAATACTTAATAACTAACACGTAACTTAGGTTAAAAATAAAAATAAATTAACTATCAATAAAAAGATGATTAAGCTAAAGTTTCATTCAAAACATTTCTTTTTAATGGTTGGTTGGTAGGTTGGTTTCTAACACAGAAATATAGACTATCCTATTCCGATAACAATTTGCAAGCGATAACATTCTGTAGGTACGACGGATTAATAGTGGGATCAAAGCTTTTAGTGGGTCTTTCGGAGCTGGGACACATGATCGCTCAAATCGGTGCCGTACAAATACCATTCTCCATTATTTACTAAATTTGCATACCAATATCAAATAAGTTATCTCAAACTTTGATCGTCTTCCACCCTACAACATGTACGCCCCTTTCCTTTTTAGTATTTAGTGCGTGTTCACGAAAATAGAGAGGATGCGGGCGCGGTTAAATGACGCCTTTTGTAGATATAATAAATGTATACCTATAATGTATAATGTAGTATTGGGTTTTTCTGACAAGAATATTCTCAGTACTAGCCCGGAGTTAGGAAGTTGGCGGTGTTTCACCCCCTTGCCTCGGAGAGCACGTCAAGCCGTCGGTCCTGCGCCTGATCTCTCTCCGGTCGTGTCGGATTTTCCGTCCCATCGGGCTATGAGAGTAAAGGAGCAGAGAGTGAACCTGTGTTTGCGCACACACTTGTGCACTATAATATCTCCCGCGCAGATGGCTAATTTCTCTGGAAATTGGCCGCCATGACCGAAATTCGGTCGGGAGGACATGATTATTATTAAATGTATATGTCACCGTAAGATTGTAAAAACCGTTAGATTATAATCTATCTCGCGAAATTGTAAACTGTCGAAAGATTGTAAACTGTTCAATGTTCTGAGTGTCAATATTTGAAATATTCATTTTATTTACGTTTTCTTGTCTCTTTCTTGTAGGTTAGGTTAGGGTTCGACTTAAATAATGAAGTACCTGCGGCCGGGCACTTAGGTTTTGTCGGGTTTAAATATCTATCAGATTACAATCTACCGGAAAATAATGCGTTAAATTCTAATCTTTCGACAGTTTAGAATTTCGCGAGTTAGATTATAATCTAACGGTTTTTACAATCTTACGGTGACATATACCTACTACAGCTGATAGTTGGCCGACCTGCTGCTGCTGGTGCTGGAACCGCGACCATGCACTCGAAAATGAATGAACTCGAGAACGAATGCAGCGTTGACAGTCCTCCCACTAGGTGAGATAACAGTCAAGGGCTAACTTGTAGTGGAATTTAAGAAAAACAGAAGTTATTTTAGTAATTTATATGATAAATCGCGAGCGCGGCTGAAATCGCGCCCGTCTGTTTAACGTGAACACAACTTGAGAGTACCTCTACCTACCTAATCGATTCCCTAGAATCTAATTTCTTGGAGGGTGCCGAATGTTGTGTGATTTGATCATGGAACGAGGTAAAAACGTTGAAAAAAGCTCATTATACGGCCGTCAGTCTGGTTAGCTGAGGGCTATATTAGGCGAAATTACTTTGAGGTTTTTTTTAAATATTTTTCTCTTTTTGCTTTGAACGTGCGGTCACGACTTCAAGGGCTTAGCTGAGTTCCATTCAAATACCTTAACTCTTACTTTTTTTATTTGAAAATATAATATTTTTGTTATAATCATAAATTACTTTGTGTAGGTATAAAAACTAGGTTCACGACGCAGACGGAGGTTAAATCAATAGCGACCGTTGCGAGGAAGTTATGTATTTCCAATAGATAGATACTATTGGAAATACATAACTTAAGTTTTTTAAATTATAAAAAAATACCCCACAATTTGTAGTTTATGCTTGTTTATGCTTGTTGTATAATTTAGTTTGACAGTAACATAACGTCCATGTTTATACATAAAAATACGTAGACCTCCTAAATTTAATAGCAACTTACGAGTAGCGAGCGCGTAATTTCATAGGTTTGGCATCGGTTTCTTTGTGCGATATTTGACACTATTACCTATTCTGTGATTTGACTATGTACAACTTTCCTGAAAAACTGAAGGCCATATAAAAAATATAAATGTTTTTTTTTGTACTTTATACCTACGAGTACTTACGCATGACTTCTGTAACGACTGAAATAGTGTAAAACATCCTACTATAATTTTCCCGAAAAACTACTGGACCGATTTACATGCGGTTTTAATCTTCTTTCTTTGATTTATATTTGACCGTTGGTTTATCGGTATTTTTATACGACTGCCTGAAAAAAGGAGTATATATTGTTTTCAGGGTTCATGTATGTATGTATGAATGTATGTATGTATGTACGTATGTTTGTATGTATGTATGTGAGTTTCTATATTCCACCACAATTTCTATACGCCTGAACCGATTTTGATAAATGAGGTATCGTTAGAATCCCTAGCTTATTCCGGGTGACAAAGGCTAGTAAAATTAAAAATAAAATTGACGGGGTGACCATGGCCCCGCATTAAAGACTAAAGATGAAAAAAAAAATCGAAAATAAGATTAGCTATATAATCATCATCTAGAAAATGATGAGTAGATTCCAAAAATATATAACACTATAGTTCAATATCCACAAAAAGATATCATTTAATAACAACAGGAATAAGATTCTAACTAGATTAATTTAGATTTTGAACTTTTTAGTTCGTTTTTTGGCAGGGCAGTCGTGTTTTTTAATTTTTTGTAATTATGACTTGTTAATTAAATATCTCGAACCCATAGTAAATGATCCCTGTCGAATCACAACTGCACATTCACGGCTTAGTAGGTATAAGTGGCTCGGATGTTATCATATATTAGCGGGGATTCCCCACGTTTATGGCCCCATAAAGAAAAGCGATAAAGTAAAGAGTGTGGCAGTTTATGCACGCTATCTGAATAGTTTACTGTTTAGATGCTGAGCTCTGTTATTGCTTGGGGGTGTTTTGTTCTAAGCTCTATGATCTATACTAATATTATAGTTAAATGCCTGATGTCTGCGATTGATCTATACTAATATTATAAATCCCTGATGTCTGCGATATTGTCTGCGTGGTTTTAGTTTTTATTTTTGCCCGCAGGAACTCCTTAATTTTTCGGGATTTGATGGGAAGAATTTGTCTAAGCTCTTTCATCAATACTAATATTATAAATCCCTGATGTCTGCGATTTTGTCTGCGTGGTTTTAGTTTTTATTTTTGCCCGCAGGAACTCCTTAATTTTTCGGGATTTGATGGGAAGAATTTGTCTAAGCTCTTTCATCTATACTAATATTATAAATCCCTGATGTCTGCGATATTGTCTGCGTGGTTTTAGTTTTTATTTTTGCCCGCAGGAACTCCTTAATTTTTCGGGATTTGATGGGAAGAATTTGTCTAAGCTCTTTCATCAATACTAATATTATAAATCCCTGATGTCTGCGATTTTGTCTGCGTGGTTTTAGTTTTTATTTTTGCCCGCAGGAACTCCTTAATTTTTCGGGATTTGATGGGAAGAATTTGTCTAAGCTCTTTCATCTATACTAATATTATAAATCCCTGATGTCTGCGATTTTGTCTGCGTGGTTTAAGTTTTTTATTTGCCCGCGGGAACTCCTTAATTTTTCGGGATTTGATGGGAAGAATTTGTCTAAGCTCTTTCATCTATACTAATATTATAAATCCCTGATGTCTGCGATTTTCTCTGCGTGGTTTTAGTTTTTATTTTTGCCCGCAGGAACTCCTTAATTTTTCGGGATTTGATGGGAAGAATTTGTCTAAGCTCTTTCATCTATACTAATATTATAAATCCCTGATGTCTGCGATTTTGTCTGTGTGGTTTAAGTTTTTATTTTTGCCCGCAGGAACTCCTTAATTTTTCGGGATTTGTTGGGAAGAATTTGTCTAAGCTCTTTCATCTATTCTAATATTATAAATGCCTGATGTCTGCGATTTTGTCTGCGTGGTTTAAGTTTTTATTTTTGCCCGCAGGAACTCCTTAATTTTTCGGGATTTGATGGGAAGAATTTGTCTAAACTCTTTCATCTATACTAATATTATAAATGCCTGATGTCTGCGATTTGGCTGCGTGGTTTAAGTTTTTATTTTTGCCCGCGGGAACTCCTTAATTTTCCGGGATAAGAATTTGTATGTCACTCTCCAAGTCCTCAACTATACCCTTACCAGAAATCACATCGATTCGTTGTTCAGTTGCGGCGTGATTGAAGGACAAATCAACAGGCAACAAACAAACACACTTTTCAATTTATAACCGGAACGGAACGGAAAATTTATTACCGGAACGCTAAATTGCGTGGCGGCACGTCTTTACCGGTAGGGTGGTAACTAGCCACGGCCGAAGCCTCCCACAAGGCCAGACCAGGGAAAATTCAGAAATTATAAATTCCCAAATTGACCCTGCCGGGGATCGAACCCGGGACCTCCGCACGTTAAGACAACAGCGCTACACACTGCGCCACGGAGGTCGTCAAATCAACGTCGTTTCAATATTAGTATGATATGATGCATAAGTTTCGATGACTGCACGGATCTGGATGTAATTTAGCACAGACATAGATTATAGTCTGGAATAACACATAGACTACTTTTATCCCGGAAAATTAAAGAGTTCCCGCGTGAGCCAAAAACCTCAATCCACGCGGGCGGACGAAGTCGCGGGCAGCAGCTAGTAATTGGAATGGATATGTCACCGTAAGATTGTAAAAACCGTTAGATTATAATCTAACTCGCGAAATTCTAAACTGTCGAAAGATTAGAATTTAACGCATTATTTTCCGGTAGATTGTAATCTGATAGGTATTTAAACCCGATAAAACCTAAGTGCCCTAAGGGCACTACTTGATTATTTATGTCGAACCCTAACCTAACCTACAAGAAAGAGACAAGAAAACGTAAATAAAATGAACAACATTGAACAGTTTACAATCTTTCGACAGTTTAGAATTTCGCGAGTTAGATTATAATCTAACGGTTTTTACAATCTTACGGTGACATATACATTTTACGGCTGAAGAATGTTTTTTCTAATGGGAAACAATAATAGTCCCTGAGCTCACTTTCATTTTCATTTCATTTTCTTTTTTTCAGGCAACAAAGGCCCGTATTATAAAATACAATACTTAAAAATACAAGTAAAACAATGCAAAATACAATACAATCATAAAAGGATTTTTCTCTCGCGTCCCTTGCTTCGGCTGTCGCTATAGTTAAACTCTAACGGCAAAGTTGAACCGCCAAGCGATTTAGCGTTCCCAGAAGATGCCGTCTACCTATATTCCGCGCGCGAGCTCTGAGGAATCCTATGGAATGTTAAGAGGCCGGTGATCGCCGCTCGCAATTTCTATTCAACCCGCAAATATAAATTTGCCGGTATATTGCTATCTCTATTTGGCTGATGACACATGATCGCGTGCAATCGCGATAGCAATATGAGCGTACAGAATTTGTTATACGTTTAGTCTTGTTCCGTAAATACCAAAAATGATGAATGATAACTTGTTGTGTTTTTCACTTCGTGTTGTTATTCGGGAACTTGACAATATAGGCTATGCTCCTGGTCAATTAGTACGTAACATATCGTCGGTTTTAATATGATACATATAAGGAGAAAACATGTCATTCATGTGTGTGACGCTATGCGCTTACATTAAATTTTGGGAAAATATTTTGAAAACATAATTATCCAGGGGCCTAGATGAATACGAGTTCAATCTTAATAATCGCATAATATGGTGGAAATATTCTCGAATTACGAATCATTTTGGTATTACGTTTGTATGGGCAATTCACCCTCCGCTGGCACCTTAAAGTAATGACCTAGAGTTGTTTAAAGTGCACAACAATACTGCTATCGCAAAATTACACGCGTCAAGCTCGGAACTAGTGCTGGGAGCGAGCTGGATATCGAGCGACGATCGAGGGTCTCTTCAGACCCTGATTCCTCGGAGCTGGTGCGCGGACTATACTTGGAAGCCGATTTGGAGGATGGGTTTAATACGACCGCCATACTCCTGCCATGCAGGTTAGCTACCATCTTACACTTCATTACTTACGACCAGATGAGATCGCAGTCAAAGGGTAAAAAGAAAAAAAGTTTTAGTTGATTCTTCTGCTTAATCTAAGGTAAGTAAATAATAAATAAATAATCCTTTACATAGCCAAAAAAAAAAAGTACAAGTAAAAATGAAAACATATTACATGGAGTACCACAGCTCTCATGGAACCAAGGTGCCAACAAAGAACCTTACGTACCCTAAGTACGAAGCTTTAGCCCAGAGTCAATTTAGAACCGACGAGACTACTACAGCTTAGAGCAGTGTTATTTCAAAATGACAGTTTTATGTCACGTACCTTCAACTCCCTGAAATAAGGATTATAGATCCAAAACACGAACGTCAACAATATTAAAACAATACGGCTTTAACCGATGGTATTATGCCCCCAGTGAGTTATGCAAAAAGTTACTTAAATCTTGAACTCTTTAACTTTTTGCATAGCTCGAAGGATCTCGGGTACAAATTCAGAGTAGAACATTAGACCCGAGGCATCCCATCGTGAAACGCGGCATGTATTGGGAGTCTTGGGATAATTTATATCTTCGTCGAAGACATTTACTTTTATGTTTGTAGTAAATAACGTTACAGCGAGAATCGCTAATATTTTCCATCGAACGAAGTTACATGGAAACTATCTTTTGCCCGCTGCTTCGCTCACGTTGAGTTCGATTTTCATACAAATTTCCCCTTAGGAGCTATTTTATGAAACAGCTATAACAATGACACATCGGATCGATAATTTTCTCGTGTATGGAGCCCTTTATGAATGAATGATAATACTTATGTGACCATCGTTGCTCACATAAGTATTATTAAGAATTGTCAGGGAGGTTACTACCATCGCTTATAACAGCATTGTTTCACAACTACAGTATTATGTCACGTACCTTGACGTCCCTAAAGTATGGATTACTGGCGAATGCCCGCGACTTCGTCTGCGTGGTTTGAGTTTTTTTCCGGGATAAAAATTAGCCTATGTGCTATTCCAGAGCTATAATCTATCTCTGTGCCAAATTTCAGCCAGATCCGTTCAGCCGTTGGGGCGTGATTGAGTAACAAACATCCATACATCCATCCAAACTTTCGCATTTATAATATTAGTACGATAAGAAGTAAGATAAGATTATATATTATTGTTTTAATAGTGTTGACGTTGTGTTTAGATATACTAAACACAACGTCAATACTATTAGAACAATAAGTCTTTAAACGATGGTAGTATGCCCTCTGTTACTAGTCGAATAGGGTCTAGACTAGAGTATTGATCGTAATTCGTAATACATTGAGCCGCGAGTCATAATAGCGTAATAACATTTTCAATAAAGGTACAGTCAGTCAAAACTGACAACTCGCAAATTATTGTGTTAAATTGTATTAACTATAACGAATTAACGATACCTAAGTGTATGTGAAATAATTAGGTACATGGTAGGGATCGATTTTTCAATCATGAGAAGAGCTTTTTACCCGACTACGGCAAAGCCGCCTATTTATGTATGAATGTAAGTATTGTATATATGTAGGTATGTTCCACCGTGGCACTTAAATAAATAAACAAAAGCTTTATTGTTTACATTATTCTTAGTTGTTACGTGAATATTGTATACAATGCACTTATCTTATGAGTAAATTAAAACCTAACAACAAACAATTGCAACAATAAACTTAAACTGCTAAAACGATTTTGATGAATAAGGAGTATTGATGTCACCGTAAGATTATAAAAACCGTTAGATTATAATATAACTCGCGAAATTCTAAACTGTCGAAAGATTGTAAACTGTTCAATGTTCTGAGTGTCAATTTTTGAAATATTCATTTTATTTACGTTTTCTTGTCTCTTTCTTGTAGGTTAGGTTAAGGTTCGACATAAATAATCAAGTAGTAGTAGGTTTTATCGGGTTTCAATACCTATCAGATTACAATCTACCGGAAAACAATGCGTTAAATTGTAATCTTTCGACAGTTTAGAATTTCGCGAGTTAGATTATAATCTAACGGTCTTTACAATCTTTCGGTGATATAGACACCTTATTCATCAAAATCCTAAATCCTACAGGAGCCTTTATTTTACACGAACAAAATCGATATGACATACATAACGTTCAAAAAAGTGGGGGTCTGTATATTTTTTCCGTAGTCGGGGCACATACTTACTGCTACTACAATTATTAACTTTTATATAGTAAGTAATATTTATTTTATTACCGAAAAATAAATATTACTCTCATTTCTTGGGAAATTTTTGTGTCAAGAAAATAGTTGCCAATCGTGTTTTTGTCACATAATAAATTAGATTAAAAAACAAAAAAAACATATTGAAATGTAATTTCCGAGTTTTTTGCTGGTTCTTCTCGGTTGGATGGCATTCCGAACCAGTGCTAGATTCAGTCGGCGATTCATAAGCACTTATAGAAGTAGCAAAAACATTTGATTTTAAGTTGTTGTGTAAATTATATAGTTTTTAAAATAAAAATTTGTCGAAAAACACCAATTTTTAGTAAGGTAAGAAACTTCGTGTGATTTCGGTGTGGACATCGAAAAGGACGTACTTCTTTTTTTTTTATCCACTACAAGTTAGCCCTTGACTGCGATCTCACCTGATGGTAAGTGATGTAGCAGTCTAAGATGGTAGCGGGCTAACCTGTTAGAGGCATGGCAGTTATATTTAACCCATACCCCTATTTGGTTGGTTGGTAGTACCGGAACGCGTAATCGCTTGGCGGCACGTCTTTGCCGGTAGGGTGGTAACTAGCCACGGCCGAAGCCTCCCACCAGGCCCGACCAGGGAAAATTCAGTAATTATAAATCCCAAATCGACCCTGCCGGGGATCGAACCCGGGACCCCCGCTACACACTGCGCCACGGAGGTCTTCTTTTCTGCGTCCCACTGTACCTTGGTCCGATGAAATGTATCACGCGGTGCGCTGTACCCTTGGCAGGGGTCACTCTTATAAGGTTGCATCGTTATTGTTATCCCTCTCAGATACGCCATTATGGCCGATGATTAATGAATTTCATAAATGGACTCTCTCAATACTCCCACCGAATTAATTTATAACCAATGATCATTGGTTTAAGTGCATTTTTGCTTGCAAGCGTGTGGTTCGAACGAATGCTTTTATAATAATAGTCCTGTCTAGACTTATCTGTTTTTATCGAACATACATTTGAAAATAAATGCTTAAAAAATAAAATTTTATTAGACATTTAGTGAAAGGAGAAGGTTTTCATGACAAAAGGGCGCACCGAATAAAGATAGACAATGTTCTTTTAATATTTTGTGGTGTACAATAAAGAATATACATACATACATACATACATAGACAACTAAGCAACCACTAACTCGTTGTCCTAGGAGCGACAGAAGCGACAATGACAAACTTTTCTACATACCGTAGGCCACGTGAAGGGTCGCGTTTGTCGGCCACGTAGCTCAACGGGTAACGAGGTATGTCTACTTTGCCTACTTCTACAGTGTTATGTCGTACCGCGTACGGCATTTTTTTGCGGGGCAGAGCTGCTGATATACCAACAATTTTTCGTTTGATTTCTTAAATTGGCATCAGGCCAATCCCTTCGAGAGGAGTAAAAGAAGATTGGCAGCCTTACGTTTGCTTTGTAAATAATATATTTTTAATAATAATATACTTATTCTTAGTGCGACAAGATATTGAAGAACAGAAAATCGATTTTAACAGGCACAGATATTGGTTGTATCCCGGAGAAGAACACACTTGTAAGATCCTGAGGAACACTTGTGTCAAAAATCAAATCTATATTATTTATTTTGAGGTCAATGTGTATCAACTTGTGTGGGCTCGGAACATTCATAACAAAACACGTTGCACTCTCGAAAAAAAGCGTTGCATTCAAAGTGGCATCGAATGTACGCGATACAACAAAAAAGGCTGTATTTCGAAGTGAAACTTCTTTAAAATCGTTGTGATTTTAAAATTCGATGAAACGGATGTTTGGCATTTGAAAATTTCATATTATTTTGAAATTTTAATACTAAAAATCTAAGCTATAAGTTTTCACTTTTATAGGCAGTCCCTACGAGTGCCATTTTTTTTTAGTAGGTACTTCCAACCAACCCGCATTTACCCTCTCTTCTAAAAATGGCTTGGCTAATTCAATAAATTTTGTATTAAAGGAAGCGTCTCGATCATTATGTCTGAGAATCGATTAAAAGCTCATCAGGGCTTAGGGCCAACTGCGCCCTAATTAGGAACGTTCCACACTATCACGGTGTCATTAGCGAAATTACGTGAATTATTATTATTACAGTCTATATAATTAAGAGACGACCATGTTTTGAATTGAAAACGACATGGAAATTTCAGTAACGCCATGTAAGAGTAGTTTCTATAGGTTAGGTGGTAAAACGGATGATGAGAAATGGTCACAGCTATAGTGGTTATGTAATGATTCCATGGGTGGATTTCATGGATGAAAATCCGTTCGACGACTTTCGTCTGCGTATAGTGCTTAGGTAGTTAGCTTAGTAGGGATAAAAAGTACCTTATGTCCTTCCCCGGGATACAACCTATCCCTGTGCCAAATTTCATCACTTGAATCGGTTGAACAGGTGGGCCGTGAAAGCGTAGCAGACAGACTGACAGATACACTTTCACATTTATAATATTTGTATTATATGTTAAAATATTAGTATGGATTTAGTTTCGCTGCTACTTCAGAATACTACTGTCATTATAGTACCCACTGGTTACACTTAAAATGCTTGGATGTTTACTTAGAAAACATGTGATCGGATTACGAGGTATTATGTTTTCAGGGAAACGGGAAACAAATTCTCAGATATGTCACATGTTATAGCATTTGGGTATTTAGATCGTGGGCGACAAAAAAGAATTTTAATAACCAATGGCAAATCCATACTTAATATTATAAATGCGAAAGAGTTTCTGTCTGTTTGCTACGCTTTCACGGCTCACCTATTCAACCGATTTTGATGAAATTTGTTAGAGGGATGTTTATATCCCGGGAAGGACATAGGCTACTTTTTATCCCGGAAAATTAAAGCGTTCCCGCGGGAATCGAAAAAAAGAAACTAATGTTCCACGCGCACGAAGTTGCGGGAATCATCTAGTAAATAATAATAATGGAAATAAATCATCAAGTGATAAAGCTGTAACAGCTGAGGTAAGCAATGCTTAAAGCCTCTATAACCTGCACGCCGCTGATTACAACACAATAATATAAATAATAACTTCAAAGGATTTATGAAATTAATTTTTATTGCAACAACAACAAAACGAATTCAAATCTCGTATTACATTTATATGCATCGATGTGCCAAGACCGTTGCACTGCGTTGACGTGCATCAGGGATAACATTTAAAACTAAACAGAGAAATTGAGCCTCTATTGTCGAAATAGTAAGGTGTATTTTTGTATGATGGTATTATGCAGCTAGTTAATATGCAGGGAGTGATCAGGCTCCCGGGAGGCAAGGATGCGTTGATTGGGAAACGCATTGGTATGTGCAATGATAAATGATATGACAGTGTTGTTATATTATTGTTTAATTTCTGTTTTGATTGTGAAATAGTTAGCGGTTGAGACGTTAGACCTCCTCCGTTAGCTAAAAATCAGTACGCTATTGTAATCTATTGCATAGTGGCCTAGCACGGAGCGACGCGGTACGTTGCGGCAAATATTATTTGTATGAGTTTGTAGCGTGCCGCGTGGGCCCAGCTCCATACATCATCATCATCATCGTCCTCAACCGATAGACGTCCACAGCTGGACATAGGCCTCCTGCAAGGATTTCCACACGCCTCGGTCTTGCGCCGCACGGAACCAGCGGCTCTCTCCGACTCTCCTACTGTCCAGCGAGTAGGGGGTCTGCCAACGCTGCGCTTTCCCGTGCTCGTTCGCCACTCCAGCACTTTGGGACCCCAACGTCTATCGGTTCTTCTTAGACGTCTTTAAGCTTCTGGATTGGTACGAATTTGGCATCAACATCAATGGCGATTACATCACTCACCTTCGGTTTGCTGATAATATAGTAATCATGGCAGAGACTCTGGGTGACCTTATTGCAATGCTCCATTGAGCATAGCATTGAGCTCATTAGCTCAGCATAGAGTTTCCCGACAGGTGGGCCTTAAAATGAACATGAGTAAGACGAAAATCATGTCTAATGCTCATGTGCCGCTCCACCCAGTAATCGTTGGGAGTTCTGCACTCGAGATTGTAGACGAATATATATACCTGGGACACATGGCCCAGCTAGGTAGGTCCAATTTTGCGCTCCATACAACGTCATACAAAGAATATTTGCCGCAACGTGCCACGGCTCTTTAGTGGGGCTAGATCTTTATGCTGAACTGATGCCTTTTTCAGGTTGTTCCACACACGACAAGTGTTATCTTGGTGCTTCTGTTATTTGAACATGAGTTGAATGCTTAAGTACTGAGGCCGTACTGCCAGCGCTTAAAGCAATACTCAGGCAATATTACGCAAAATGACAGTTACCGATATATGATGATACGTACACATAGATGTCACGTACCTTGACTTGTCTAAAATAAGGATCATATTTCTGAAACACGAAAGTCAACAATAATTAAAGAATATGGCTATAAGCGTTGGCTGGAAGCGCCGGGGTAACACTTACTTACTTTAAGGTACTGCACTGTGTCGCAATAAATCTAATAATCGTGTTAATAAATGTTTTTTTCTTTCTTTCTATCTTTCTTCTCGTTGCCGAATTTCATCTGCGCGGGAGATATGATAGTGCACAAGTGTGTGCGCAAACATAGGTGCACTCTCTGTTCCTTAAATACTCTTATAGCCCGACCGGAGAGAGATCAGGCGTAGGACCACCGGCTTTACGTGCTCTCCGAGGTACGGGGGTGAAATACCGCCAACTTCCTTACTCTAAAGTCCGGGCTAGTTAATACAAGCTTGCTAGCCTAACCTAATTACTGTATTTAAATCATGCCCGCGTGGAATGGTGGCAAGAATGCTGGCTGCATTTCCACACTGGACAGCCAGGCTGATCCTTTGCGCAACAAATGAACCAGCCCTTCTATCACCAGATCTCTCACCAATATCTCGCAATTTTTTTTTGCCTAGTACTGAGAATTTCTTATCAGAAAAACTAACTACTAGAGCAACGAGGCAGTAACTACCTTTCATACTGAGTAAAATATAAGTATGCATAAGTACATCAACCCTGTCATGAATCGAATGCGTTGCGTACTGTCGGCTTCACCCTATATAATATACCCTAAGTATAGCCCTTAGGTGGATGCTACGCTGTACGCATGTTTAATTTTCTCTGAATAGTGCTTAGAATAGGTATAATGGTATCCTCATTCGTACTTCCAAGTAAGAAAGAGGAAGTGCTAGGGAACCGTATTTTGTGTGACACGTATCTCTATACCTTGGAAAAGTACCTACACCTCCTAATTTTTGTTATCGTAACAAAGGAAACTTCCTTATTCGTAATATATTGAGTAGCGAGTCATAATAGCGTAATAACACTTTCAATAAAGGTACCTATACTCAGTTACAATAATACATGTGAAACAATTTCATACAATAAGATGATAGGGAGCGATTTTTCAATCATCAAAAGTACTACGTGATGTTAGAGGAGCTTTTTACCCGACTACAGCAAAGTTAACAGTCGGGTTACAAATTTTTAGTTGTATCTACTTACTACTTGTTCGTTTTAGTCGTTTGTATGGAATTACGAAACAGTGAGATCCATATATGTCCCTTGTCTCCGTGATGTATACTTCCCGATAAAATAGCTTCTTGCAAATGAAATCGCGGGCAAATTGTAGTAAAATAGGTATTCAATAGCTTTGTGTGTTCGGTGCAATTTTCTCTGGTCTGGTTTTACCGGAAAAGACGTACTGCCAAGCGGCACGTCTTTGCTGGTAGCGTTTAGCGTTCTGGTACGAAGCCGTTTTGAAACCGATAGGGTTTAATATAACCACAGAGTAGGTACGTTGATAACTCCCGTACCCCTAACAAGGTAGCCCCCTACCACCGAGTAATGTTTAATTGCTGTTTTAATTTAATAATTTCTAGATGTAAAATCGCCAAAAAGAACGTCAAAATTCCACGAAAATAAAAATGTGACTATGTCAGATTTTTATTTCCGTGTAATTTTGACGTTACTTTGTGATACCATAGTTAAAACAATTCCCAAAAAAAAAGGGTAACAAATTCTAATAAAATACAAGTAATGCTATGGATTCTAAATATTAAAAAGATATTTAAAAAAGGGCAGTAGTTAACTATTCAATGGCCGTGTGTGTTCGGTGTCATTCCTTGAAACAGCAAGCGGATGCCAGCGGGCGGTTGTTTTGACACAGCGCACTAACATGTAACACTAGTGTGTTATTGGAGCAGCTCGGATGGCAATGTGTTTATATTGCGAGCTATGCACGTATCGAGTCATATCGCGGTGCATCATCATTTTGTATTGTAATACTGACGCCTTGTGTAATATCGCACTTGTGCTCAGAGGCGGACTTCAGAGCTTTGGAGCCTCGGAGGCCCAGAGTGGCGTGACTGGATGAGGCTCCCATTTTTTTATGGAGAGTGCCGTACCTAGACTTCAGAGCTTTGGAGCCTCGGAGGCCCAGAATGGATGAGGCCGCCATGTTTTTTATGGAGAGTGCCGTACCTAGTGAAGTCCAGATAGTAAATAATATCGCAAGAAAAAAAGCTTTTTTTATTTGTTTTTATTAGATATGAAGCTTATACCTATTCATAATAGAAGCAAATCGGAAATAATCATTCAGAAAACTTGAAAAATTTGAAATTGGTAATTTCAAAACGAATATTATACACTCGTATGATAGCGATTTTTCAGCGAGTGAACTATTTTTTTCAAATTTAACACAAACGATCTTCTGGGGTCTCGATAATTATGTAGAAAGTAGCTCAAGATAACCAACTAAAATATTTCGGTCTTATTTGGGATTAGGTACACGTATAAGAAATTTTTTATGGAGGCCCCTCTAGACCAGAGGCCCAGGGTCGGCTGCCCCGACTTACTGCTTCTACTTACGACCCTTAGTCCGTCACTGCTTACGCTCAGATACCTACGCGGAAAAAAATCCAAAAAATATTCGGCTTTCCCTTGACAGACTTACGGTTTTTGCAGAACTAAAATACTTACCTTGCCTATGCTTTTTGGGTTCTGTTTAATTGTGCTAAAATAAAACTTTATCTCCAGCCTACGGAATGGACGAAACTATAAATTTTGCGACATATTATCACATAGCAGATAACCCTAAAAAGGCAACTAGCTTCATAAAAAAAAAAAGTGTGTGTGTGCAATTCACACACGGCAGAAGTGAAATTTCAGAAAAGTAGCCTGCGAGAGAACGAGATAAATATAACTTGTATTGTATCTCATTCTCTCGCAGGCTAAATCCTATATATGTTCGTCTTTATTTGGTGTCGCTTTTTCGTTTCGTTGATTTTTAAATCACACCACGATTCTAAACAAGTTTCACTTCAAAAAATGTCCACCACTACAGCCCATTAACATCCCACTGCTGGGCACAGGCCTCCACTCTCATAGGAGAGAGGGAATTAGAGCTTAGACTCACCACGCTGCTCCAATGCGGGTTGGCGGGCCAGCAAAAAATGTCCATCCATATCTTATTTTATCTGAGTTTCCACCCCATTGTCATGTTGTCACGAAGCCCATGGCAAGATTTAATGGAGTATTGATTCCATAAATCCACAATGCGTATCTATAGCAACAGTAGGGTAAACAACAAAAATACAATGCACTGACCGAGCCACTGACTCGAAAAGTGCATCGGGGGAAAGCAAAATGTGAATTTATCTTACTTTTTTATCTTGGATGCTTTTGCGAATGCAGGTTTATTTATGAACCTTGATAATATTCGCGCTATCTCAGGAACTAATAATGATACTTTTTAAGAACGAAAACTCAAAACACACTAGGGAGTTAGGGGCCTGAAGAAACGGGTACGCGAAACAACCGCGTTGGAAGGGCCGCTTAGTAACACGTTTAGTCCTGTCGGGCTAGTGTGCGCGATCAAACACAAGTGCTGAAATTCGATACCAGGCTGGACATTACTTAGGTAAGGATGCTTGAGTAGGTTTTGGGCAGGTATTAATGAAAAAAGCGAATTGGGGTAAGCTGTGCTTTTAACGTCTGTATGAGCTGCACGCTACTAAGATTGTTTCTGTACATTTTTAAACCAGTCCCATCGTTACAAAGAAGCCGACATCTCACAGTTTCTGTGTTACCGGTGTATCTCGTAAGGCTCATTCACACAGCAGCAGTCCATTTCTTTTTATGCACTACAAGTTAGCCGTTGACTGCGATCTCACCTGATGGTAAGTGATGATGCAGTCGTCTAAGATGGTAGCGGGGCTAACCTGTTAGGGGCATGGCAGTTATATTAAACCCATACCCCTATTTGGTTTCTACACGGCATCTTACCGGAACGCGTAATCGCACGTCTTTGCCGGTAGGGTGGTAACTGGCCACGGCCGAAGCCTCCTACCAGGCCAGACCAGGGAAAATTCAGAAATTATATATTCCCAAATTGGCCCTGCCATTTTACGAGACGTGACACCACAGTATTCCGGACCCAATTAAACACAAAATGTACATTATATAATAAAATTAAATGTCTTTTCCCGATGCGTTATTTATTACGAGATCTCTCTTCGAGAGACTTCGTCCGCGTGATTTAAGTTTTTATTCCCGTGGGAACTCATTAATTTTTCGGCATAAAAAGTAGCATATGTCCTTTCCCGGGATACAACCGATCCCTGTACCAAATATCATCAAAATCGGCTGAACAAATGGGCCATGAAAGCGTAGGAGACAGAAAGGCAGACACGATGTCGCATTTAAAATAATATTAAGTATGGATTTTCACTGCTTCCTCTATGGCGGCTATAATAACATAACCCTCCTTCTCTTAACGATGGAAGAACTCGTAACTAGCTACGCCCTGCGAGTTCCTCGATCATACAAAGGTGAGACGCAATTGTATAAACGAACGCACCGACCGACATTCCACTCGCCAGTGGTCGGGTACTTGAACTTTACATAGTACGGCCAGCAGATTACTGAATGATGAATATATAAATTACATTAATTATAACTAGACCTGCTAGACTTACATAGAAGGTTATCTCCTTCCCCGATGTCATCTAATCTCTGATGCCGTAAAACGTATTACTCGACCTATTCTGTTAACCCGAAACACTAACATTTCTTTAACAGAAACGAATCTGTACCAGAAATAAAAGGTTTTAAAGTGTTTTAAAGTGCAACCGAAATAGCGACGTTGCCTGTTCACGCGTATTAAAATTTGAACCTAAGGTAAAGCACCGATGGTTGCAATTGTTTTAAGAAAAACCGACCTATTTATGGAGTTCATACATGCTTTTTGACTTTGACGTACAGGCATCTGTGAACTCTTTAAACAGGTCGGACTATCCGTTTGACAAACGATAACGATTACGATTTCACAATCGGGGGGCTGTACTTTCGTCAAAATCCAGACTCGGTAATACAGATGGGCCGTGTATAGGTAACAGGCAGACAGACAGATGGAAAGACACTAATATCGCATTCATAATATAAGTATGGAAGTTGGATCTATACTAATATTATAAATTCGAAAGGTGTTTGTTACTCAATCATTCCAGAACGGCTGAACGGATCTGGTTGAAATTTGGCACAGAAATAGATTATAGTCTTGAATAACACATAGGCTGCTTTTTATCCTGGATAATTCAAAAGTTCCGTGGGAACCAACCTAGTAAATGGTAAATGTGTTCAAATAAATTCTTTACGCCTGCTCTACCCTATTCTCATTAGGGCTAAATTTTCAATCGTCAGATAAAGTTTATCGGAGGAATAAATTTGACGTTTTGACAGATTTTGTATTAGAAAATCCGTCGAAGCGTCAAATTTATTCCTCCGATAAACTTTATCTGACGATTGAACAATTAGCCCTTAAAGAAGAAATAAATTTTGTCGTTTTTCAGTTTACTTGCTATCTCTACTCTGTAGGAATGTAAAATATTCCATAGCACGTGTCGTCGTCGTATAATTGTGAATATTTGAACCACAGCGTTTAGCATTTTTATTAAACTCTATTTGTGTGGCCCTGCACACTTCAGTATTGTGAAGTGGTTGAGATTTCACTCTGCTATTCAAGGGGTCTAAGGTTCAAGTCCTGGTACTTATAACTATTTGTAATTATGTCCTTTTTACTGGAAAGCGTGTCTACCACTAGATGGATGGATGATACAGAACAAAATATGAGGTCTACTGATTATTTCGTGAAGACATTACGGAAGTCGTTGGATTCAGGCAGGCGTGAGACCGCACTACAAGAAACACTTTGTCCAATAGTGGACAATGAAGGTGTTTACCAAAATGTCCTGCGTAAAGCTGCCAAACCGCACTAGGCGACCATGGTGGCCTATGGCCTAAATCCTTCTCATTCTTTGTGGAAAGTGTCTCAGTGCCGAAGATGCTTTGAGAATATGAAAAGTCTTTTGGTTAAACTAACTTTATGGTCATAAACATTACTAACTAGCTGATTCCCGCGACTTTGTCCGCGTGGTTTAAGTTTTTTTTATTCCCGCGGGAACTCCAACATTTACCTGTCTGTGTAGCCTGACACTCTCCAGGTCTACAACTACATCCATGCCAAAAATCACGTCGATCCGTTGCTCCATTGCGGCGTGATTAAAGGACAAACCAACAAACCAAAAAAGAATGGCTTTTACAAAAATGTTTTTTACAGTGTTAAAGATTTTTTAAATGAATAGATCCCAATAACATGATATATTAAATTAAATTAAATATTAAAATATGTATTGTCACATACTATACTCGTAAGTATATAATTATATTGTATATTACATGTATTATGTGCTGAATAAATTAATAATAATAATTAATTATATATAATTAGGTAATAATAATGTTAACATTTAGCAACGCCCTGTCTCATGCTGACTGCTACTTATATTAAGAACATTGTATTAGTATGTAAGACATGACAGCTAGGTATAAAAAATAAATGTCAATCAAAGACACTTTCGCATTAATATTTTTAGTTATGATATAAGTTTAATAACTTTAAGGTCTAGGTAGGTACAGGTTATCTCTATACCCCATTGAGTTACCAATACACCCATAACTAGATCCGATATGACTTTTCAGTCACGTACAGGTAATAGCAATTGAAAAATGTCTTGGGATATACCTATTGTGATCTATTGTGATTAGCGATAATTGCATAAATCGTATTGAGTATTGACCTCGCTGGTGCGCTCTAAAAGGATAACTGAGTCAATGAAGGATTGCAATAATATGATAGGTCGTAATTTGCATACGGAACACTTAACTCGTAATACATTCAGGCGGACAGACAGAAATAAAACACCGGTCAAGTGCAAGTCGGACTCGCGTACCGAGGTTTCCGTACACACCTGTAGTAAGTTTAAAATTACTAAAAATATTTCTATTATATGATGTAACTAAAAATTTAATGCTTAACGCAATTTTTATACGACTGCCTGAAAAAAGGAGTATATTGTTTTCAGGGTTCATGTATGTATGTATGTATGTATGTATGTATGTATGTATGTATGTATGTATGTATGTATGTATGTATGTATGTGAGTTTGTATATTCCACCATAACTTCCATACGCCTGAACCAATTTTGATAAATGAGGTATTGTTGGAATCCCTAGCTTATTCCGGGTGACATAGGCTAGTAAATTTTTTTAAAAAATTGATGGGGTGACCATGGTCCCGCATTAAAGACCAAAATTGAAAAAAAAATTCGTAAATAAGATTAACTATATAATCATCATCTAGAAAATGATGAGTAGATTCCAAAAACATATAACACTATAGTTCAATATGTAGTGATTCACAAAAAATTATCATTTAATAAAAAATTTGAATAAGATTCCAAAGGCTATATATGCAAAATCGCTTCTTAAGGTAAACTCCAAAAATAATATGGCAGGGCAGTCGTATTTTTTAATTCGGTATATTTATTTTTCCTTTATCTGTGCTGTAAGATGTAGCTTCGTACCAAATTTCAAGATTCTGAGTTCACAGGAAGCACCCTGTAGGTTTTGATTCGCTTGCGAGTGTCGAAAATTTGCAGCATAACGGTCTTTTGATTGCGTTGGCTTAGAAGTTTGATTTTTTCACAGCTCCAAGGGACAGTAGACTTGAGCATTTGATATGAATTTCAACTTGATGCGTTCCTGAGAAACAGGGTCTTGACAGACAAACGGACGGACAAGTGATCCTATAAGGGTTTCCATTTTTTCCTTTTAATTTAATCTACTCATCATTTTCTAGATTTAATTTAATTTAATTTATTTGAACTACCAACAGAATTACAAGTAGAAGGAATACAAAATGTTGAATGGCTTAGGCAATAGGTAACAAGCAATTCAATTTATAGCTAGTTACATCATGCACATAGGAAAAGTCGTACATAACTGACACAAGAATACATGAGGTACCCTAAAAACGGCAAAAAATACATACCTACCATGACCAGATAATTCAAGCGTGCGTGGATTTAAATAATTTGATTCCTGCGGGAACTATTTAATTTTCCGGGATAAAAATTAGCCATGTCCTCGCAGCGGGTCGCAACCTATGGCTATCTCTGTTCTTAACGAATTTTAACAGATGCAGCAGACAGGCAGCCTCTCTTTCGCATCTATACAAATTCTATTATAGTAACATTAATCTATCTGTTATATTAACATCGCATAAATACTAATACGTATTATAAATGCGAAAGTTTCGATGGATGGATATGGATGGATGTTTGTTAATCAATCACGTCAGAACGGCTGAACGGATCTGGATAAAATTTGGCACAGTGATAGATTATCTCTTGAGATATCTGTTTATCCGCACTTTGGACAGCGCCATTTTAAATATAGTCATGAGGGAAACAGAAGAGATGAAGTTTATAATATTTGTGTAGATGTCACCGTAAGATTGTAAAAACCGTTAGATTATAATCTAACTCGCGAAATTGTAAACTGTCGACAGATTGTGAGCCGTTCAATGTTCTGAGTGTCCATTTTTGAAATATTCATTATACTTACGTTTTCTTGTTTGTTTCTTGTAGGTTAGGTTAGGATTCGGGCCAGGCACTTAGGTTCTATCGAGTTAGTATACCTAACAGATTACAATCTACCGAAAAATAATGCGTTAAATTGTAATCTTTCGACAGTTTGCAATTTCGCGAGTTAGATTATAATCTAACGGGTTTTACAATCTTACGGTGATATAGACAATAGGCATACAATATATAGTATGGATTTGACCGTAGCGGTCAACTCTTTTGACTGACTGCATCGATGGTCTAGCGATTAGCGTAGTCGACTGCGGATCACGAGGTCCTGGGTTCGATTCTCAAGAAATACTCAGTGCCAGCCCGGAGTTGGAAGTTGGAGGTGTTACACCCCCGTGCCTCGGAGAGCACGTTAAGCCGTCGGTCCCGGTTATTATCACTAACATGATAATAGTCGTTAAAGCCCGCCAACCCGCATTGGAGCAGCGTGGTGGGTCTAAGCTCTAATTCCCTCTCTCCTATGAGAGTGGAGGCCTGTGCCCAGCAGTGGGACGTTAATAGCACAGTAAACAGATACAACTGTTTACAGTGTTAATAGGCTGTAGTGGATGGATGGATGGATGGTCAACTCTTTTTGCATGTGTAGTTCGCAAATATTACGTGAACTCAAAGAACGTAGCTAACTCTGAACCGTTACCGTTAAAGAGTGATCGCTGTATCGTGGTTTTAAATTGAGGCTTGTTCGCTACAACTCGAGTGCAAATAAATCTCGCTTTATAGCTTCCAGCTGATGCATCGCGTGTCATCGACGCGACCGACGCGCGATGAAATGGTACTCGCGAATATCCCATATATTTTACTTTACACGTCTTACACACTTCACGCCAAACATATTGTACTGTAGGGCTCTGGCCACATCTGACGTGTATGTATGTATGTATAATACTCAATACTCAATATCATTTATTCAATATAGGTACACTGTAGGTACAATTATTGACGTTAAAAATTACTTACTTATAAAACATGATGGTGATAATTGGTTACGGTATCTTAAAACTAAAGCTACGAGGGTTCCAAACGCGCTCTGGTCTGAGAAGAGCCCACAACAAACTCAGCCGGGTTTTTTTTCTTTTTATTATCACCATCTCACAAATCATCTTAACTAAGGAACTATCAGAGCCATAGAGCAAATCATTGCCAAGCTTCCTTGTCGTTTAAGTAGTCCTTTACATGATAATAATATTTTTCAATGAGTTTACGTTTTACATTAACTTTGAACTTATTTAGAGACATCTTCAACATGTCTTCTGGGAGCTTATTGTAGAAGCGGACACTGTTTCCAACAAATGAATTGCTAGTTTTACTAAGCCTAGAAGCAGGCATTACAAGTTTATTTTTATTTCTAGTATTGACATTATGACAATCTAACGGTTTTCACAATCTTACGGAGACATATATATACTTTATTGTACACCAAAAATATGAAAAGAAACATGTTACAAACAAGAAAACAACAATAAGTAGGTACAATAAGGCGGTCTTATCGCTAAGTAGCGATCTCTTCTAGACAACCTTAACGCTAGGGAGAAAATGAAGAAGAGACGTGATGTTACTTTGCATACAAAAAAGGCAAAAGATTTTCGCTTCTGTATCGGATTCCTTTTGGAGTAGTATAAACATGATTCAGAAATATCTCATCCGTCCCCTTGGATTGACCATTATTATTATTCTTATTATTATATACTCTTTATTTGTACCACCATAAAGATAAAAAAAAAACAAAAAGAATATAGAAAAAAATACACAGACATGATACAAAAGGCGGCCTTATCGCTTACTAGCGATCTTTACCAGGCAACCTTAGGAATAAGGAAATATAAGGAAAAAAAAAGCACTGCAGGTGGTGACATCCTATAACATACATACATTCGAATAGCTACATACTAATACATAAACCAATAATAAACATTAATAAAACAATATTGTATAACATATTATTATAATATATATTTATTTAAATAAATATAAATAGACTATAACCATAATTTTGAAAGAGTATAAAAACTACATAGCGATGACAAACAGCTATCGCTACTTTGCAGAACATATTATTTTATCAGAAAAAATGGAGTTTGTAAGAACTCAGTGAAGTAGACTGCTTTTAAATGGTTTAAATATGGCAAAAAAGTATTACATACTGAGATCTATTCTTAAATAAAAATTAAATGACGAACGCAAGTTTTAGGCCAGATTCCTTTTTCTAAACCACTACAAATAATTACTTAGTAAAAGTAACTTTATTTCTAAATTTCTTGTATATCATTACTAAATTATACTCATCTTATCAGACGAATGTGGTTGTAACATTACCTTTCAATACCCTATTGATCGGAGGAGTGACATCATTTGCATATTATTACGTCTTATTGCGAATGTTTGTCGGTTTATTGGTGCGAAAGATTTATTGGTGTTTGTCTATGTCCATACTAATATTATAAAAGCGAAAGTGTGTTTGTCTGTCTGCTACGCTTTCACGGCCCAACTACTACCGATTTTGATGAAATTTGGTACAGAGACAGGCTACATCCCGGGGAAGGACAAAGATTACTTTTTATTCCGTAAAATTGAAGAGTTCCTGCGGGAATAATAAAAAAAAAAAAACAATCCACGCGGCCAAAGTCGCGGGCATCATCTTGTTACCTCTTTAGTTAGGTTCTTTTTACCTCCACTAACGATTTTCGTCGTTTTCGAAAAATTGTGTTCACTTCACAAATCACTTCGTCAGTACGCTAAAATTTTAAGAAACTATGTCAACGGGAAGAAAATGGTTTTTCATATTTAACCTGCATTGAAAATGCCAAACTAGTCAATTTAAGACGAATACGTAAGGCAGGCAACTTCACCCTCATCTGCAATCGTCTTGTTTCACCCCTAGGCACACAATATACTATTGAGTTTTCATTTATTGGCGAGTGTCAACATATGCAAAATATGCGGTAATCAAACGGCGGACTGAAAAACAGATTCATAAAGGTTACAGAAATATAAGTATTACAAAATGAAAGTGTAACAGAATCGAAGCTGTAGCCCTTTTGAATGTGTTTTTAATTCTGTTAACCCGAAACACTTATATTTCTATAACAGAAACGAATCTGTACCAGAAATAAAGGGTTTTAAAGTGTAACCAAAATAGCGACGTTGCCAAATTTACTGATGATGCGTAGATATTAAAATCTGAACCTAAGGTGAAAGCACCGATGGTTGCAATTGTTTTAAGAAAAATATGGCCACGTTGTCAGTGTGTGTATAGTCCGAAAAAGTGAGAAGAACGCGTTGTCACACCGTGCAGTTTGTTAGAGCATGTACCTATTAGGGTTACAGATAAAAACACTTATTAACAGAAATAAA
Organism: Erebia palarica; assembly: GCA_964035005.1. Classification (NCBI taxonomy): domain Eukaryota; kingdom Metazoa; phylum Arthropoda; class Insecta; order Lepidoptera; family Nymphalidae; genus Erebia; species Erebia palarica. Next base: position 34,290,717 of record OZ035989.1, on the reverse strand, counting down.
CGGTTACAGATTGATTGGGTTACAGTATCGTTTCTATTTCTGTTTATAACAGTTTCAAAAAATAGTGTTTAATCCCTTTATTTTGATTACTTTATCTTTTTTTACTGTATCTTTTGATTGCGTAGACTTACGAGTAGAAGCTTGATTTTGTTACAGCTCCAAGAAACCGACTTACGAGTAGAAGCTTGAATGCTTTGCTTGTATTATTTTACAGCTCCAAGAAACCAAAGACGTAGGTCTGAGATTAATATCACCTTGATAGCTCCACGCGTTTCCGAGAAAAACGATGCACGTTTTTTAAAAATAACTTTCCATTTTGTATTCGATACAATGGATTCACAAAGAAACTGTTTGTGTACCTATTTAATTATTGTTTTAGTTGCAATTCTATCGAGCGATTATACCTTTAATGCGTGTATTAGTAACAAGTAAAGCTGGCAATAACTTTTTTCCGGTCATCAAGCGTAACAATTGCTAACTCAATACTTAGCTCACAAACTTACAATACAATTAAATCAAATCAAATCGTTGAAACCATAAAAAGTTATAGTGAGAGTGCAGACAAAAGACATTACTTACGTCGTTAGACGCAATTTGTGTTTTTTGCCGGACTATATAACATTATACACACGAAATAAGTAGGTAGTTACGTACACTAATTTCAATAACTATACTTTCTTCTCAATAAAAACAGGTGACAATAGATCTTGGATCTAGGAATATAATAAGAAATTAGTGAAGTTTACACTTTCAGCTTTCAACTGACAGACTAGAGATATCGTTTAAACGATAGTGTTAGATGATGACAGTTTGTCTGTCTTTTGTCCGTTTTTTTTGGAAGAGGTAACAAAAGTACACATAATAACACTTACGCTTCTGTACATTATATTATATATGTCACCGTAAGATTATAATCTAAGTCGCAAAATTGTAAACTGTCGACAGATTGTGAACCGTTCAATGTTCTGAGAGTAAATTTTTGAAATATTATTAGTTTTTACGTTTTATTGTGTCTTTCTTGTAGGTTACGTTAAGGTTCGACATATATAATCAGGTAGTGCCCGGCTGGGCAGTTAGGTTCTATCGGGTTAATATACCTAACAGATTACAATCTACCGAAAATCAATGCGTTAAATTGTAATCTTTCGACAGTTTGCAATTTCACGAGTTAGATTATAATTTAACGGTTTTTACAATCTTACGGTGACATATACATAATTAATGTAAGGTTTTACTTTATAAAAATAGTAACTGCTGAGTGTCTTGCCGACTCTTCTCAGTAGAACTGCTTTCCGAACTGTTGGTAGAGTCAAAACATGACGTAACATAAGAGACACATCGATGTCGTACGTGTGATAAACAAATTGAGTACAAGTGAACCCCGAAAAGACAGGGTTATAAAAGACTTAAATAATTAACAAAATTAAAAACACGACTGCCCTACCAAAAAAAAATAATCTAGTTATATAGAATCTTATTCACATTTTTATTAAATGATATTTGTTTGTGAATCACTGGATATTGAACTATAGTGTTATATATTTTTGGAATCTACTCATCATTTTCTAGATGATGATTATAGAGTTAATCTTACTTTCGAAATTTTTTTTCAACTTTAGTCTTTAATGCGGGACCATGGTCATCCCATAATTATTTTTAAAAAATTTACCAGTCTATGTCACCCGGGATAAGCTATGGATTCTAACGATACCTCATTTATCAAAATCGGTTCAGGCGTATAGAAGTTATGGTGGAATATACAAACTCACATACATACATACATACATACATACATACATGAACCCTGAAAACAATATACTCCTTTTTTCAGGCAGTCGTATGAAAAGCCTTAATACAACTGCGACAGTATTGTCTCTAGTCTGTTTCTGTTATTGCTATAAAAGTACACAATGATACAGACGTATGCGTTAACAATGCATTGAAGCTCGATGGCTTAAGGAAGAGTCAACAATAGCCGGTGGGTTCCCGTGGGATCACCGCGAGCGGGGAAAGGAATTAATGAACAATAAAGCTATTGACTTGCGCTTCCAGGAAACATTGCATATGTCCATATCTGTGGTGATAGTGATAGTGGTATAATGTATTACATGTTACGTGAGTTCTTATATAAACGTAAAGAGAGTTTATTTAAAGCAGGGATTCCCAAACTGGTCGATATCGACCCCTCGGGTCGCTACCGGTTTCCTAGGGGTCGACATAAACAAAAACAGATTTTGGGGGTCGACGAGGTCTAAAAATAGACCCCTATTTTAATCATTTATTATTAATTACACTTGATATTTTACTGAATTTTTTGTCAATTTATTTTGTTTTTTGATGAGAAAATGATGTTAAGTTTACTCACTTAATTACCCACAAAGTTTTTAAATTGGTAAGTATTTTGTATCTATATAAAAAAAATAGAGTTAGGCTTTTAAAAATAATTTGGCTGGGTCTGAGATATCAGTTCATTTTGGAAAAGGGTTCTCTGGCCCTAAAAGTTTGGAAATCCCTGATTTAAAGTATTTACAAGTTTGTCCGACCATTTCTTTTACTTTTGACTTATGCACGTCTATGAAGTGTCATAATAATTGACGGACAACCATCGACAAAAAAATGCAATACTCCATAGACGCATATCGTTATTTACAATAGTGAAGCGACGTACCCTTTTATCCGATATACCTATCGTAAAGGTAATTACAAGTACGACTTTCCTTTTCAAAATAGTCACGGAGATGCAACACTAGTTTTCTTATAGGTAGTCCTTTATACACCATACATCTTTGGCGATGGATGGTTTCTATGACTTGACGGATTAATTCATTTATTTATTTATTCAATCGAACAGTATTATTAATAGTAGTTTACATATTTTGATGGGGCGTTATCATAAGTTCATACGAATAATTCATGTACATTTACTGTATTATTTTATTTTATTTAATTATTTATTTTAATACATACTATAATATTATACTTCGTCATTTAAACGCGGGGGGGGCGGGGGGGGGTTTAATGTTTATTGGAGATTTTAAAGATTCAACACACAGAATACACATAGAAGTAGAAATAATATTTTATTACTTACAAGTACTTGCAGTTAAAATGTCATTTAAAAGAAACATATTTTCATTTCGCGCATAAATCTTATTTGTTAGAATAAAAACAAATATGTATCTCTAAACCGTTAAATTACTGATAAGGAAGGTAAATGTATTATCCTTAGGAAACCATAAATATAGTAAACACCTTTATTTGATAATAAAAAGATTAAAGCTAAATAAATCCTCACAATAATTAGAGACAAAAAATTTGGTATGTATTAGTTTTCTTCCTCACCAGCATCTTTTTCAGGGTTATAATTATTGTAGTTTGGTTCCTGCAAGTATTGGTCCTTACATATGAAATTGGCGTTTTTTCGTACTGGCCACTTTGATCTCAAATATCTCCTCTTTGGTTAGGAATTTCACTTTCAAATTTATACAGCTATTTACTCATGCTTTTGTGTTTTGAAAACGCTTAATTCATTTGTTTTTCCTCTTTTGGTTTTTTCTTTGCGTCACTCAGTTTACAAAATGGAAAACTTGAAATATCGCGTTAATTACGAGTACGAGTTCCATCGTGGCACCAGTGCTGCAGAAACGGCTCGAAGAATTAATGATGTGTATGGCGGCGGTGTCGCAAAAGAAAATACAGTGCGTGCACTATGTTGAAGTCAACTTTGGTTATCCTTGTTATACCCGCCCGACTTCAACAAAGTGTGTAGAAATCAAAACTATTTGTACTTGACAGTGGCTTTGGAAGTCGGTTTTTCGGAAAGAATTCTTATTTTCTTTTTAGTGTCGGGGTTGAGGAATTGGAGTCGCAAAAAAATAACGCGCCGAATTGAGAACCTCCTCCTTTTTTAAAAGTCGGTTAAAAATAAATGGTTGTCCAACCATTTATTTTACTTTTGGCAATTCTAAATTTACCTCTCCCTGCGTCGTATTGCCCATTGCTGAGGGCCGTGCCCACTGCAGCAGTCGTATAGTCTGCGTTTAAAGTGTTCATTCTCTCACTTGTAATTAAGGGAGGCACGCGCCGTAAGCCACGAGGTTAAGTGTCCACCAAGTGTCATACTTACAGGAATCTCTTCAAGACATACACGCAACTATTGTCTTTAAGTCATTTAGCGTACAGTCGAAAGTCCCGTGAAATCGCACATAGGTCCATTGTGCTAACCGTTATGTCAGCTGTAAATTCTCGCTAGAATGCGGCTCTGAGTTTATTATTCGACAAAGAAAACAGCGTGGAACCGGTCTAATTTGTGGATTCTTCCAAATTTCTTTGACGAAAATTCCCGATTTTAAGAACCATTCAAATAAAAGCAAAAAAACATTCTAAGACTGTGGTCATATTCATATTTTATGTACTTACTATTAAAATTAGAATTTAAACAGTTCTGAATAAAATTAAATGATATAACATTGATTAATTCAAAAAATTCTGCGCCTCACTCTCCGAAATACGAGTAGATATGTCACCGTAAAATTGCAAAATCCGGATTGCAATCTTACGCTTTTTTTCTCGATAGATTGTAAACTGTCGACAGAAACCGTTCAATGTTCTGAGTGTCAATTTTTGAAATAGTTATTGTATTTACGTTTTCTTGTCTCTTCCTTGTAGGTTAGGTAAGGGTTCGACATAAATAATCAGTTAGTGCCCAATAGGGCACTTAGGTTCTATTGGGTTAATAGGGTTAATATAAACAGATTACAATCTACCGAAAAATAATGCGTTAAATTGTAACAAATGTGTTACAATCTCGCTAGAAAGATTACAATCGAACGGTTTAGCTTAATTACAGTAGTACTTAGTTAACATTAAATCGCTGTAAAGGGCGAATTTTTCATCGAATAAAAATAGCTACATCGTGTTATTTTCATCAAAGGAAAGCGGCAGAGCACCTATAACCAATAAATGCTAGTCAAATCAGCTTACTTCGTGATCGATTTGCATGGAATCAATGAAAAGGGCGCATTTTTCATCGAATAAAAATTGCTACATAATATTTTTTTCATCAAAGGAAAGCGGCAGAGCAGCTATAACCAATAAATGCTAGTCAAATCAGCTTACTTCGTGATCGATTTGCATGGAATCAATGAAAAGGGCGAATTTTTCATCGAATAAAAATTTCTACATAATATTTTTTTCATCAAAGGAAAGCGGCAGAGCACCTATAACCAATAAATGCTAGTCAAATCAGCTTACTTTGTGATCGATTTGCATGGAGTCAATGAAAAGGGCGAATTTTTCATCGAATTAAAATTGCTACATCATATTATTTTCATCAAAGGAAAGCGGCAGAGCACCTATAACCAATAAATGCTAGTCAAATCGGCTTACTTCGTGATCGATTTGCATGGAATCAATGAAAAGGGCGAATTTTTCATCGAATAAAAATTGCTACATAATATTTTTTTCATCAAAGGAAAGTGGGAGAGCACCTATAACCAATAAATGCTAGTCAAATCAGCTTACTTCGTGATCGATTTGCATGGAATCAATGAAAAGGGCGAATTTTTCATCGAATAAAAATTGCTACATAATATTTTTTTCATCAAAGGAAAGTGGGAGAGCACCTATAACCAATAAATGCTAGTCAAATCAGCTTACTTCGTGATCGATTTGCATGGAATCAATGAAATGGGCGAATTTTTCATCGAATAAAAATTTCTACATAATATTTTTTTCATCAAAGGAAAGTGGGAGAGCACCTATAACCAATAAATGCTAGTCAAATTAGCTTACTTCGTGATCGATTTGCATGGAAATCCGGTCCGTCCGCCGGTGCGGATGCGGTCGAGTCAACTTACCCGCTCATGCGGTTATTGGGACGCACTTTAATTGGTGCGTAAACACGTACCATGGTGCCATGATTACCCCACTTGTGTGGTGGCCAGGGGTACCATCAACAGCGCACTGTATAATCTTTACTTCTATACTTACTAATATTGTAAATGCGAAAGTTTGTATGGATGGATGTTTGTTAGGCAATCACGCCGGAACGGCTGAACGCTGAAGCTGATCTAGATGAAATTTGGGACAGAGATAGATTACAGTCTGGAATAGCACATAGCCCTAATTTTATCCCAGAAAATTAAAGAGTTCCGTTGGGAACCAAAAAAACTCTATCGGTCGAAGTCGCGGGCATCAGCTAGTAATTTTCATATACCTAAGATATTACCTATCAAAAACAAACATCAAGACGAACGCTTAAAGCGCCAGTAATTGATTAAGATGATTATGGTCTTCTTGACAGCTAAAATTCTTGATACAGTACTTTATGAAAAAATATTTTTAATATAATAATAATTTTCACAAGCGCCACGGGGTAAATCCCGGGCAAAAAATACCACGGCATTATCATAGATAGACCATAAGTATACCACTTAAGGCCGCGTCCGCGTCGCAATTTAATAAGATGGATCGCAAAGCAATTTGTGTCAACCTATCGTAAAATAAAAGCAATTACGAAAAAAAATATACATGGAAACGCACACTTACCTAGGCTGGAAATGAAGACTCTTATGATTATTAAAATAGAAGTTACATAAATAAATTGATGTAGAATTTTAGTACCTATCATTTATAGAGTAAAGAACTGCCGTAGGACACAATATATTGACATGTTTAGTGTGAAAACGCACAATTAAAAAACAGTATAAGTCGTAGAAGAATTTACAGCAGACTGCTCCTATGTTGAGGTAATTCGCAAAAAAGACATTAAACTAAAAAATATCCTTATGAAACTACAAGAAAACAAGATAAGAAGATCAATCAACGAACCAACGAAACAAAAACCCTACATATATTAACGATGGGGTGTATAATTTATGTCGAAGTTAGGTTTTATCGGGTTAATAAACCTAACAGATTACAATCTACCGAAAAATAATGCATTAAATTATAATCTGTCGACAGTTTACAATTTCGCTAGTTAGATTAGCTAGGTGACATATATAATTTCTTGACATATATATTTTCACTGAATATGTATTCAGTTTTATACAGAACCTATGCCATATTTCAAAAAGTTTTTAAATTTGCCAGTTTGGTTCAAATTTAAATTCGAACCGATACCGATATGGCATGACCTTCCGGCTTCTGTTTTCTCCTCCTTTTTTAATATTGGTATACCTTGAACCATGAGTTGGTGGATGGAGATTCATGACCACTAGCTAGGAGGTCAGCCCCCCGAGTGTGTAAACTTGTAAAGAAATCATCTGTCGTTTGTCATTCGGATAATTCAACCTGCAGGGCGACCGCGTATCTTCTGCATCAATCATTGTTACAGTATAATTGTTGTGATTGGCTGAATTTATGGTATTCTTGCTGCGTCAATGGATTTTGTCCAACAGTGTGACACTGTAGCTGTCAGAGATACGCGGTCACCCTGCTGTTTATGAAGTTCATAGATGCTTGCATGTCAAAAAGCATGTTTTGAGATGTCAAATGATGCTTTGCTTAGACAGTTGGGCCTCTGATTGCATCCAGCGCTAGCCCATAAAAAAGCCAGTTAGTTTTATCGTTTTATAAGTACCCAGTAGATAATAACTAAGAATGTGTGGTATTTAAGGATCCTTTTTTTGCTATTATATTCTACATAAGCCATTTTAGGATCACTGTTTGAGTTTAAAGTGTCGTCTTTGTGCCATATATCAATGCTTAAGAGACACGGGTCCGCAATTTCACATCTCGTGGTATAAAATAACGATTGGCTATGACGTTATTTATATAATTTCGGTCGTATGTCCATAATATTATGGTCTATGGTGGCGTGGGATGTCCACGGGCTATTTTTATTGCATGCCAGGGTAAAATAATTTTATTAGTCTCGGTTATTATGCCGTGTTGCTATTTTAGGATGTGATGCGACCACAATAATAAAGGCATAATGATACCAGCCTTCCATGGGTCCATGTTCTCAGTATAAAGTCTGTGCACTAAACAGACGGGACCAACGTCCAAATTATAGCTACGTTCCAACCTAACAAGTTGGGAAGTGACCGAATATTATGAACTAGTTGTCCTGTGAATTCTTTAATATAACTTCTTAGTGCTGCAAAATAGGTATTGGTTGGCAACTTCAGGTGTCTGAGGACCGATTACTAATCATGTATATGAACGATTACTTGTTTATGGACCGATTAATAAGCTTATTTATGGGCATCATATTTAAAAATATAGCTAAACTTATCAAAAAAAAATCTACAGAACAGAAATTTCTAAAGTTCTTTACTTTTCTAAGCAAAGACACCACCTCTTAAGAAAAAAAAATGGTGACTATTACTTGGCAATGCGTGACTAAAGCAATGCTTTCATTTAGAATTCTTACTAAATGAAAGCATTGCTTACTTAAAGCATTTTCTTAACTATCGAAAAAATCTTTACTGAAGTAATTGCTTGTACTCAATCAAATGATTTTACTTAAATACGAGTGTCAGTGTTCAGACAAACGTCATGACACAAAGGTCTGACACCGTAAGATCACGAAAGATTGTTCTGTGGTCAGCTGGAGATTTGCGTTGAAGTTGGTCCCGTGTGTAGAGACTGGTATTACGTTATTTTTAGCCGGGAATTATGTAAAAAATCTTAAACACGCCCGATTCCCACTGCGAATAAATGTAAGCTACATACAAAGCCTTATACGGGGAGCCTATTTGTCTATAAATTATTTATTATTCCTCAATGGCGTCGTTCAGAGAAATACGTTTTATTCAGTTTTTTGTTACCATGCTTTAAAGGGAATAACGATTTTACCGCGTAAGCTTCTGTGTGCAACAACGCTTCTTAAGAAAAGAAAAAAAAGACTGTATATAATAAGTACATTTACTTATTTTTTTAAGAGGTTTAACTTTCAAGGTCTAGCTCCACTACAGAGTCTTTTTTTTTATCCACTACATGTTGGCCCTTGACTGCGATCTCACCTGATGGTAAATGATGATGCAGTCTAATATGGTAGGGGGCTAACCTGTTAGGGACATGGCAGTTATATTAAACTAACCTATTCGGTTTCTACACGGCATCGTACCGGAACGCTAAATCGCTTGGCGGCACGTCTTTGCCGGTAGGGTGGTAACTAGCCACAGCCGAAGCCTCTCACCAGGCCAGACCAGGGAAAATTCAGAAATTATAAATTCCCAAACTGACCCTGCCGGGGATCGTACCCGGGACCTGCGCACGTTAAGACAACAGCGCTACACACTGCGCCACGGAGGTCGTCAAAATGTCAAGGAGTCGCGACGTCGCTGCACTTTTACATTATTAATATGGATAGGTATATGGATAGGTAGAGCGATAGTGGATAGTGATTATTTATTCAGGCTTTTCCGAAAGCCTGTGTAACCTATGTTCCTAAAAAATACAGGTAACAAAGCCCAGCCTAAAACAATTTATTATTTGAAAATGAACGATAACAGTCCCGCGAGAGACGGAGGGAACGTAAAACTGGGGCGCTTTGAGGTTACTACCATCGTTGAAAGTAGTATTATTTCAAAATTACAGTTCTATGTCACGTACCTTGACGTCCCTAAAATAAGGATTATAATTCTAAAACACGAACGTCAGCAATATTAAAATAATCGGCTTTAAGCGAGGCTAGTATGCCCCCAGATGTCGAATAACACCCCGGCGGCCTGTTTCAACTACCAAAATATTTATGACTTAGATATTATTATGAGCTAGGATAAATATAATACCGCCAATTCTTCAGAAAGTTTCCCTTACGGATATTTTTATTATTTAGGAACTTCCATACTTATATTAAAAATGCGAAAGTGTTTCTTCTTTTATTCTACTATAAATTAGAAGCATAAAAAATGCCATTAAATGCGATTAACATTTGGGATCTCACCTGGATTGAAGTTACATATAGATTTATTAGATATGGATTGTAGATAGATATTAGATAGCAGAATAGCAGGCTTTTCTCAGTAGGAATGTCATGCTGAACCAGCGTAGATTTACTCGAAAAGTACTTGTAAATTGTTTATTTGAAAAAAAAGCATTTGAATTTGAATTTAGATGTCAATCTATAGTTACAGTCCCACAAACTTATCCGACCCGGTGACAGTCTTTGTTTTCTAGTTTTTGTTCTTATTGTTTTTTATGTCTATAACATAAAATAAAATAAAAACAAAAACTAAACAGGCATAAAGTAGCTTTTCCCTCGTAGCTTTAGTTTTAAGATGACATAACCGATTATCGCCATCATGTTTTATAAGTAAGTAATTTTTAACATCAATAAGTGTACCTACAGTGTACCTACTCGTATCTTACTAATATTATAAATGCGAATGTTTTGATGGATGTATAGATGTATGGATGTATGGATGTTTGTTACTCAATCACGCCCCAACGGCTGAACGGATCTGGCTGAAATTCGGCACAGAGATAGATTATAGTCTGGAATAGCACATAGGCTACTTTTTTATCCCGGAAAATTAAAGTTCCCGCGGGAACCGAAAAACCCCAACGGAGGCATTAGCTAGTATGGATATAAAAGGTAAGAAGATTCACGCGAATTGAAGTTATAAGCTTTAAAATAAACTCAGATGACGTTTATTTAAAAAACTCAGCGAAAAGTTCAGTAAGGCAGATTTACAGCTGTATTGAATAAATGATATTGAGTATTGAGTATTAAAAATTTGTTCCAATTTTGGCCACCGGGTCAGATAAGTTTGTAGGACTATAGCTAACTGCTATGTGGTTGGTCCATAACAGCTATCTATGCCTTAAAAGCGTGTAATTCAATTAAACATGAAGTTGATACATAAATTGAATCAAAGCGCTATTACAGATAAATGCGGCTGTCAGTTAATAGCTAGCCCACTGTTGTCAGTTCCCGGACCGGTCCGGACAAGCCCCGGACAAGCCCGGACGCAAAATTACACGCCCTTGTAGTAAGTGGAGTGATGTAAATTACAGGACTGTTGAACATGTTTGTATACGCGTATTATTATTATGCTATTTGATTATCTGTAAGCACTAATTCCATACTATCATACTAATTATAATTATTATAAACTAGATGATGCCCGCGACTTCTACCGCGTGGATTGTTTTCGTGGGAACCGCGGGAAGGACGTAGGCTTTTATCCCGGAAAATTAAGGAGTTCCCGTGGGACCCTTCCTTGGTTCGATCCCCGGGCACGGACCACTAACTCTTTGGATTGACGTTCATTATAAATTGCACATCGGGGAAGGACTAAGGAAGGCTACTTTTTAGGAAGGACTTAAGGCTACTTTTTATCCCGGTATGTAAAAGAATTAGCGGAATTTTTTAAAAAAATTTGCTCACACGGATGGAGTCATTTAGTAATTACCTGACATTATATGTATATCTAACATATTATGTTATTGTTATCATACTTACATAAGTAAAGTACGACTACGCACGAAGTACGAACGTATTTGAAAGTGTGTTATTAAATGATCATTGTTTTTTTTTCAGATTTTGAACGTCGCCTATTCACATCAATGAAAGCTTAAAGGTAAAAAAGTTTAACGTTATTATTAAAAAAAAACTTTTAAGTAAAAAACACTTTTTAATATTAATTGGCACATTTTATACTAAGTCGCTTATTTCCATAAAATAATTCTTTGCTTTTATCAAAATTGAACAGTGAGGTAAAAGAAACGTTATAAGTAGTCCAATACTCAGAAACCGCCCGGTTAGCCTTTTAAGGGCGCCATTAGGCAGGTAATAGAGGTAGCGCACGAAACTAGAAGCTTTAAGAGTAGTGCACACTATTGGTTCTATGATTATTTTTAAATCACCTCAGTCATCGAAACATGTTTGGTCAAATTTAGTCTTTGCTTAATATACATAATAATATATATAATATACATAATAGTAAATAAATCTTTTATTTGCTGGAAACATCGTACAATTAAGATGACAAAGACTAAATTTGACCAAACATGTTTCGTCATTACTGAGGTGATTTAAAAATAATCATAATACTATAATTATTTATTATTATATATTATACATAATAATAAATTATTATAGTAATAGTAAATAAGTATAGTTATCATTATTATATATATCATTCACCTTTATAAGCGAAGCACTTGGAAGTGGTCGGTGGTTGGACCACTATATCATCTGTGAATGTACTTTACGAAGTCACTTAGTCTAATAATTTTGCACTACGAGTCACTTGTAATCTCAACGAAGTTGTAGAGGAGCTTATCATTGACGACAGCCATGCTGGTAAAACCGGTATTCACTGGGGCGTTAGGGATAATAGCCAAATAAATAAATATTATATCAATTGTAAAAATAATCTAGTCAAAATTAGTGATAGTTTTATATGTGAGGAATGTGATAGCCATAAATACTGTGATAATCCTCAGATTCCAAATAGATTCTTAGATAAAATCCGTTTAATTCGCAGAGGAAAACTGCGCTGTCGTATTGAGCTCGCTTCGCTCGCGGGGTGTTTTGACTTTGTTTATCAATCGAGCAATCAATATTTATTTATTCAGTTTAGGTACACTGTACACTTATAGACGTCCGAAACAGAAAAAAAAACAACATGATGGTTATATAATCAATTACGGTTTAATTGATTACATGATGGTTATTTAAAACTAAAGTTACGAGGGTTCTAAACGCGCCCTGGTCTAAGAAGACCAAAGTAAGTTCCAAAGGTTTCCAAAGTAGGTTTCAGAATTCCGTTTGAAATTATTCAGTCAAAACCAACAGTCTAAATAACAATAAGTGAGTTTTGTAACAATCGTCAATCTTAGTCCAGTGTAGACTCCGCTTAACAAGTAACAGCTATGTTTCTACCACTTTATAGGTATGCAGATCCTTATCGTATGCAGTAGGTCCTGTCGGGGCCCTTACAAGGTCCGGTATGTCTCTCTCAAGCTGGATTATTCGTTAAAATAGAATGTTTGCAATCTGCTATATTAATATATAATTTGACTTTGAAAGAATAAAACAGGGCTGTTCTTATTCAAAAACCGGTCGAGTGCAAGTCGGAGGATACCGTAACATCGTATAAGATTTGACAATATGCACTATTTAAATACTTTCGTAAAAGAAATAAGAGAGGCGGTCAGAAATCTGGTTTTTGTAAGGGTAATTCCTTTATTTTTACAAGCTTTTATTTAATTTGCAATGTTTATGGGTTTGTTTATTGCACAAAAATTTGCACTTTAAAGCTTAATATTTCGCAAACGAATCCCTGAGTTGAAAAATGGTTTTGAATGACCTTACCAACGACACCCGGATACATGAAAAAAAACCATCAACTTACGTGTAGAGGAGGTATGTACTTCAAAAAACTTTTTCAAAATTTTATTTTAAAACTTGGTCGGCATGATTAATATATACCCATGCCAAATTACAGCTTTCTATTGCTAAGGACCTCTGAGCTAAGCCTCGGACAGACAGACGCACATGGCGATACTATAAGGATTCCTTGTTGACTAAGAAACCCTAAATATAATTTATTAATTAAATTTTAACTTAATCTTTATTTTTTCTAATTTATTTACTAATTGAACTTGACATTGACACATTTAGTTTTAATTTTTTTTTTACTTATGTAATTAAGTTGGGTAAGTAAATATTATTTTATTAATAATTATTGAAACATTTATTTATACACTGCCACTGGCAGTAAATTTAGAACGAGACTATTTATAAAAAAACAATTGTTGTTACCCACAATTTGGCAAAATAAATAATCATTATCATTTTCGTTAAAAAACAGGCGTAGATGCCAATTCCTCCTACCAGATAATTTTCAACCTATTAACTCCAAACGTGAATTGTTTATTCACTCAAGTTAGAACTCAAACATTTGAATAACATAATAAGGAAGACGTTTCTCTAATTTCGTTACACGTGTACGTTCACGCCTAGTTGCATAAGAGATCATCTCACTGGTAATGGGAAATAACCGCGAACATGGAAGCGCGGGGTAATGAGAACTGTTTGTGTACCGTACCTTCCGTGATGCGTTGGATTTGCCGTTGCTAAGGACCGAAATAAGTGTTTTAAACACAGTTTTTTGAAACTGTTATAGAAAAAAAACCCTTATAACAGAAACAGAAACGGTACTATAACCCAATCAATCTGGAACCGTTTATTTCTGTCAATAAGTGTTTTTATCTGTAACCCTAATAGGTATATGTAACAAACTGCACGGTGTGACAATACTTTATTCTCACTTCATTGAACTTTACACACACTGACACAACATTGACCTTGTTTTTCTTCAAAGAATTGCAACCATCGGTGCTTTTACCTTAGGTTCAAATTTGAATACGCGTCAACAGTAAATTTGGCAACTTTGTTATTTCGGTTACAGTTTAAAACAGTGTTAAACACTTTCATTTCTGTTACAGATTCATTTTTGTTACAGAAATATAAGTGTTTTGGCAAGGAGCACTTGTTGAGCCGAAGCTATTATACAATTGACGAATGTCTTAATGACGAAGTTGTATGGAAGCATTCGACTTTGGGTCCAGTTAAGAATTTCCGTGGGCATGAAAAAAACTTATTCTACGCTGACGAAGTCGCGAGCATTTTCAGCTAGTAAATAAAAAAATTGAGTATTTAGGATTAACTACTAAGTTTAGGATTATTACTCTAGGCTATCACCTATCACCAGCGTAGATAGGTAGGTACCTATATTTCTAAAGATTGCTTAGTTCCGACTTCGCAGTTTTTCAAACAAAGACCTCGAAGTATATGATTGTATAGTTCCAACTTCGCAGTTTTTCGAACAAAAACCTCGTCTACTTTAGGTCTAAAACTAACACTAGATAGCTGCTAGGTACAGAATGTTAAGTAAACAGCGCATCTCCCGTGGATGCTGCATCCATACATCACTGCGGAGTGAGCTGTAGCGGCACTGACGTTTTGTAATTTATCCCCGCCTGTTGCCAACTCAGCGCTAACTGGCTGGGAAAATAGGTTTTTGGTACAATGTGAAATAAAGTAATTTTTTATAATTTAAAAAAGTATAAAGTAAGTAGTAAAAATTTTGTACACAAAACATGCTTCAATAATTAAAAACAATTAAAAACACGACTGCCCTGCCAAAAAACGAACTAAAAAGTTAAAAATCTAAATTAATCTAGTTAGATTAGAATCTTATTCACATTTTTATTAAATGATATTTTTTGTGGATCACTGGATATTGAACTATAGTGTTATATATTTTTGGAATCTACTCATCATTTTCTTGATGATGATTACATACCTAGTTAATCTTATTTTCGAATATGTTTTTTCAACTTTAGTCTTTAATGCGGGACCATGGTCATCCCATCATTTTTTTTTTTATTTTACGAGCCTCAGTCACCCGGAATAAGCTAGGGATTCTAACGATACCTCATTTATAAAAATCGGTTCAGGCGTATAGAAGTTATGGTGGAATATACAAACTCACATACATACATACATACATAAACCCTGAAAACAATATACTCCTTTTTTCAGGCAGTCGTATAAAAATATGAGTAATGTGAAAGAAAGGTGATAAGAATATTGAGAGATTGTATTGAGTACCTACTTTATTGAGTATTTGAGATTTAGACTGTTTCAAAAATCCCATTGAAATTCCTTGATTTTTCCGCAACAATGTCTATGTCAAGGATTTTCCCAGTTCATGGGAGGCGGTAATCACTTATCATCAGGTGACCCGCTTGCTCGATATAAAAAAATTGGTCAAGTGCGAGTCAGACTCGCGCACATGGGGTTCCGTGCCATCAAACAATGTAAATAAATTAGTTTTGTAAATAACTAGAAATATGTCATAATCACACGTAATCAGCTGTGAAAATACTGGCTTACATATGGCGCTAAGCGGGTAGCGCCTATCAAACAATAGGCATGATGACAGTAACCAAGAATCAATGAAATTATGAATTTTTCTAATGAAATAGCATTAATGGATTATAAAAAACGTATTTATTTTTCTATTTCGAGTGAGATTGCTATTTATTTTGATAAAATAAAACTATAAAATAAAGCAATCCGCCATAATGGATTAAACACCTAGAAGCGAATGACGTCACAATTGTTTGTTTTCGAGCTTTGACAAGCATACTATTGCTTACTGCACACTGCACAAAGTATATTGGTAAAAACAATAGTGACGTCACAAACGACGCCATGACACCGGCGAGCGTATTGGCGTGAATTTTAAAATTTAAATTTCAAATGCCAATTTTATCAACCAAACCTAATTTTTCTGCTGAAATAATATATTTTTTCGAAATAGTAGATACTTCCGAACATAATCTGACCATTTTTCAAAATATATATTAATAGTACTATGAATATTAATACGGAACACTAATTAATGATTTTTGGATTTTATCATACACTTGTTCTGTGAGACCTTGCTTCTTGCCAAATTTCATGATTCTGGGTCAACGAGAAGTACCCACCCTCTGTTTGATTTATAGGCGAGTGTCAAAATATGCGGTATAAACGGCCGTATCTTTTGATTGCTTTAAATTAGATGCTTGATTTTTTACAGATCCAAGGAATCATAGACCTGTATTTGATATTAATATATACTTAATACCTCCACGCCAGAAAAAGGGCGGTCAGACAGATGGACTTGAACGAAGTGATCCTATATGGATTTTTCAATTTGGGGAACGAAACCCTAAAAAACCTGCAAATAAGAAGGCAACTGGTCCAAAATGTACATTGTTTCCAGCTCCAACCATATATCATTGGCTCGGTCGTTGGCTGCGAGCTATTTGTCTTAGCACGGCCCGCGACGACAAGTAGAGACGTGTTTACGGTCTAGACTTTAGACATTTTACGCTAGAAACTAAGTTAGGAATTAATTGAAGAACAACTCCGTCTCTATTTATTGGTCACAGTCTAGGTTTGGTAATTATTTGACTTTGGGTAAAGATAAAGAACCTTTTCCACAAAATATATTTTCCCTTAACAAAATATGCTTTGGTTCTAGGCAGTTAGATGCGTTAAAGCCAGTTAAGCTTCGGCTTGCTTGCTTGACGCTTGCTTTTAATCTAAAAGAGGTATTTAAAGTCCTTCAAACTTAGCTGACCCGGTGGCCAAAATAGGACCTAATTTATTTGCCTGATAAGATTTGTTTTAATTTTTGAAGTGAAAACTTCTTTAGGGTTGAGCACTTTTTGGTAGGGGGTAAACTTGTGGATTCGCGTCACCTACACCTCACTCCGACATGCTCGCGTTGTTACCAAAACAAAAGGTCTTAAATATACTACGTTCGTAATTGAACTTCAATGCCTTAATTTTGTAAGAAAACTTCCCTCGGCAATCAAACGGCGATTCAATTCTCCAACATTATATTCACTTTCTAATATTAAATCAAAATCACAGCCAGCTTGATTCCCGAGTTCCCTCCTCCATTCCCGCCGTACATGACATATGCCTATTCTGACAGCTGACGCGTGCCATAGACTACCGAACCCTCTGGTTTTATTAAAACAAAACCACGACCTGGGTTCTAAGTTGTTAATTTTATATTCAATCAATAATCAAACGAATAGCAAATAACTCGAAACATATCAGTCTTAAGGTTTATATTTTTAATTATTTTAAATATTCGTTTTCACTTCTATCGGCTATTTTTCGCTGTCGCTGATACCGGGTCTGATAAGTTTGATGGATTGTAAATACATATCGTTTTTTTTCGAAATTCAAATAAGTATAAGTATTCTGTGAGCGGTAATATTTAGATTTTAAACTGCGCTGAATGAACAATTGTATAGCTCAGAGTTGATTTAAAAAAAATACTACTAGGACTATATGAAACCAAAACGTGAGGGAATATTATGTTTTTAGTATGAAAATTTAGTTTTTAGCGTTTGGTACTACGGAATCCTAAAAACCGCAACCATATCGTCAAGTTTGTATGGAGAATTATTAACACTTTGAGGAACGGAACAACTTATCGAACAACGTTCTTACATCGCAATGTCAATGTCCTCAGCAATCCCTTATTTCATAATTGCAAACACATAACGGGTCTTAATCAACGTCGGTTGAAAAAGTGCGTGCCATGGCAAACAGATTGACGGACTGACAATTAAGCCAGGTACATAATCTATACTTAATATTATAAATGAGAAAGTTCGGATGGATGTATGGATGGATGTTTGTTTCTTAATCAGCCAGAACGGCCGAACGGATCTGGATGAAATTTGACACAGAGATACATTATAGTCTGGAATAAATAACTTTTATAAATTTTAACTGGAATAAATTTTAGAGTTCCCCCTTGAATCAAAAATATTAATAAATGCGGACAAAGTCGCGGGCATCAACTAGTAAGTGATAAACGGAAATATCATGGAAATATAATCTAACTAGAGTCCGCGCAGATTAATGTTTTTGATACCCGCGTCAACTTTTAAATTTTCCGGGATAAACGTCCTTTCCCGGGAGATAGCCTGTCTCTATAATCCAAATTGGTAGAAAAGATGGGTCGTTGCGTAGAAGACACACTTTCGCATTTATAATATTAGTATGGATAGTACGAATCTGCAGTTTCATCAAAATAATGATTTCACTAAAATTGCAGATTCGTAAGTTTGCCACGGAGGTGACGATTATGACCAATATTCTGTGAAATCACTGGAAAAAATTGGAAAATCAACAAACAAATAAAAGTTTGTTTGTTTTTTGATTTGAATTTAGAGCCAATGCTCCAAATTCGCATCCAATTGAATGCGAATGTGCGTCTGTCTCTCTGCTACCTTTTCGCAGACCATATTTTTAAAAAGGTTTATAGTCCCACAAACTTATCTGACCCGGTGACAGCGTCGCTAGTAAACATGAAAAAAAAGCAAAAATAATAAAAATTAGTTCCAATTTTGGCCACCGGGCCAGATAAGTTGGAGGGGAATGTAAATGATTTTGACGTTTGATTCAGAGATTACCTGCATCCATTGCATCCCGAAGACGGACGGGACATAAACGAAATAAATATTAAACAAAAAAAAACCAAATAGTTGTCCCCCATGGCATCGTAAAGTGCATCATTTCCGATTCAATAAAAGCCCTAAAATATGTACCTACCTATAATAGGTACTTATTTTAATTTGTTGAAAAGGCACACAAGCAAACAGATTGCAATTTACAAATTAAAAGCAGACCAGGATCCAAATAACAACCCCTTATATTTAGGTACAGACGTGTGTTTAACTTATAAAAAATCTATTCATGCCCTTCCATACAAATTGTATGAGCATAATACGATATCATGTCTGTCCCTACCTTAGCAGAGGTATGGCAAAAACTTACGCATTGAGCTCGTTTCGTCAACGGTGCTTTAGTTCTTATGAATGGCCGTTGTAAGCAATGAGAACTATATATCATGATAGCTTAGTTTTTCTTTATCAGCTTTGTATAGGAAGTGTTCTCCTGTTTGAAAAGTTTGTTAAAGAGCGAAGAGCAATACTCAAAAGTAATAGAATTAAAATAAAAAGGCTTTATTTCTGCCACCATCTTCAATATTTACAATATTATCTATATATAATAATTAAATAATAAAAATTAAGTTACAAAATTGTTAGTTTACATTTTACATTTTATTATAAACATTTTATTGATACATTAAAAGTATTTTAAAAGTAAGTGTAAGTCTATGTTACATTACGAAAGTTCTAGTTATTTCTAAAGGTAAGTAATATAGGTATTAAAAGTAGTTTTAATTTTAATTTTTGAGCGGTAGAAGTCACTTCTTCGGAACGCGCGTTATGTCTCCCCCAGTAAAAGTAACGATATTAATAATGTCATATTATAAACGAATACGTACACTATCCAAGCCTAATATAGAGTACGTATGTCTGAAACATTGCTGCTTTTTTTTACCTTTAACGTAGGTACACCTACGCAAATAAGGCGAGAAAGATGTAAGTTAAGGATGCCAAAAAGCATTCCTTAACTTACCGATCTGTACATGGCAAGGGGTGTTTACCTATGCTTTATGTGCACATATTCTCGTACATAGCCCTCAAATACCACTTTACAATACCAAAACACGCTTTCGGGATACAAACACTGTGGCGGATGATTAAGCATCTCATACGTGATACATCCCCTTACACGTTTTGTCAACAGCGTACAGTAAGCAACAAATCGAGGTAACACATTCTTATCGCAAAATGATCCCTATGTACCACGGAATATAGGGCTTTATCTCAAAATTGGTTGATGATGATGAGAGGACTGTACACTTGGGAACTCTGAAATTAGTTGATGACAAGCGTGGGGAGTTAAGCGTCACTTACCCGTTTTTTAAGGCTTTAGGGGTCTGATACTTGATAGGGGAGCGAAGGAATGACGATTCAAAAGAGTGAGCTCGGCCTTTGTACTTTAAATCTGGAGTATGCGGAAGGTGAAACTATTTTTAGCAGTTTGGGTTCATCCATTAATTACGTGAGGCGTTTAGGGGAGGAAGGGGGTCGAGTGAAATCTCACTCAATCTCACGTGGGGGAGAGGGTGGTCTCGGCAAATATCACATACTTCATTTTTTTCGCAAGAAACAGTGTAAAATTGCGATAAAACTGGGTTAAATCACGTCAAAAAAGTTTCTGCACTAAAATATGGCTGAATCATAATCGCGGTTTAATTATGCATTGATAGAAACATTTATTAACTATTAATAAATTCATTTGTTTGAAAACAATTTATTTATTTATTAAATATGAACGAATATTCTTTAACTCTAATGTAACTCAGATTCCCTTTAGATCTGAGATTAGGGGGGGGGGGGTCGAGCAAAATCTCACAACATCTCAGCGAGGGGGGAGGGGGGGGGGGGGGGTGGAAAAATCGCCAAAATTCTCTCACGTAATTAATGGATGCCCCCTTTGCAGCGATATCTACCTACGCAGAGGTTCTTGTATCTACTATCTAAAGTACACTTACCTATGAGATACGTACGAACCTTATATTTTTTAGAATTCTATTCTTTCTAACAACTTATCTACGAACTTATCTTGATAACTCGAACAGTCCCCCGATTGTGTAAGGAAATCGTAATTTAATCTTAATCGTTTGTATAATACGACGTCTATAAGGAGTTCACAGATGCCTGCACGTCAAAAAGTATAGTAGGTATGAACTCCTTATACAGTTCGAGTAATACGTTTTAAGCTTGACAGCTTTTGATGATGCTTTACTTCTGATTGTATAGCTGTATCGTACCGATCGTTTGAAATTAAATAATTTAAATGCCGATTGTTAATTATGCCAATTATGTACGGCCAAAAATTGGATGGATTGATTTGGTTCCAACTAAAATATCGTAATCTTTGTTATTATAATGTATATTTACACTGTAATCTTGGGAATAAAATAAAAAATATATGAATCACAGAATATTTATTCAAAATATTTAAACCTTTACTTAAACTCTCAAAATATTAACAAAATTGAGATCCCTCAGAGTTTCGTCACCTTACTACGCTAAAATATAGTCTTTTGAGTCGTATATGACACTTAAAAAATAACATTAATTAAAATATGAACAGAAAAACTTGAATAAACATCAAAAACAAAATTCAGTACAAAAAATAAAAATCATACAAAAATAAGGCGCGAATTTTTGGTACGCCATATTGACCCTTTTGACAAATAAGCGCGTTTAGCTCCCAGCGCGGTCACCGCTGGACTAATTTTTTTTTCGGAAACATTTAGTACACAGCGTTGGCTCCAGCTACTGAGAAGATTGACACTCCCGTACGTAAAAAAATATTTGCATTCTTAAACACACTAGGTCACCCTGGGTTACTACCTGGGTTACCTGGGGACGCCGGGTTAATACGGAAACGGACCTCTAAAAAGGCAAGTAGGGAGCAGAGAGCAGTTGTTTAGAGCTCAATTATTTAAAAGCTGCAGTCAAAACGATTGTTGACTGAGTTGCACGAAACAATTTTAAAAAATGGTGGTTAAATTAATTTAACTACAAACCTTCCCACAATTCTTTTGATTAAATTAGCTTAATCCAAACTTAATTTTTTGAATTTGGTTCGGCGTAATTTACTTAAAAGTAAAACTACGGTTTCAAACAGTGGCGTGCACAGGTTTTGAAGCTAGGGGTAGACATTAGTTAGTCAGAATACCTATTGACTAGCTGTTTCGATATAAAATGAACATTGAGGTATTTCCATTTGGGTAAGCAGTGCCTCTATGAACTCCACACTTTCAAAGTAGCTCGGCATCGGTACATATAGGGTACCTAAGTATATTGTGGTACTTATAAGTGGTAAGGGTCTCTTTATTCTGTAGGGTAACCACAAGGACTCGTCGAGAGAGTCGAGAGTAGCGCGTTTCAAAACGTGTGGTTTCTATACCTCACTCATACCTACTATAGAAGAAGTGAGTAGGTACTTCTACCATCTTTAAATACTGTAGAGTGACTCTTTTTAGCTCTGTTAATTTATATATAGCGATACTTACGGCTTACGCTGTGTTACGAGAAGGTATAGGTGATTAGTCAGCCCCATTTATTAATTGTGTAAGGATATCATAATCGTTTTTCAAAACGATAATTCGACCTGTTTAAGGAGTTCATAGATGCCTATACGTCAAAAAGCATGTATGAACTCCTTAAACAGAACGTGTAGGTAATACGTTTTAAGCTGCCAAATGATTACGCTTTGCTTAGACAATTGGGCCTCAGGGTTTTGTTTAGTTTGGACGGCTGGTGAAATCTGTAAAAATACTAAAAACTGATTGTAATATAAATAAATCATGATAAAGCAGCAATTACTGGTTAGTTCATCAAAAAGCGCAGATATTAAACGCACTCCTTTGGATCGAAAATTAATAAAATATCAATCTTTCAATCTTACAAATCTTTTTTTTATCAAATATTAACAGCAATTCCAGAATTAACTCCACCCGTAAATAAAATACTCATCAAAGGAAACGTGCTATGTCCACACGAAAACAAAACTTTACCCCTATTATTTAGTGAACAAACGCAAATATGCGCGGAAAAAAACTTTGCGCTTCGAACAATTCCTTAGACTACCGCGCCACAGATGCCCTCGCTAACTTTACCCTTAAGGGAGGAAACAGGGTTGTCAGGAGCTTTAAAATAAAAATCTCAGTAACACATTCAGTACGCTAGTGGTAATAATAGTAGATTGTATTATTATAAGGGAGGAAAATAATATTTTCACGGCGAGGGCGCTTTTTTGAAAGAGCGAAGCGAGGGATTAGATTAGATTAGATTTAGTACGTCGCCCGAGCCAAAAAAATTTGGGCCCGAATGATACACTCTACTTTTCAACCTGTATGAGAAAATAAAAGGCGCCTCATATTTTATTGTAGGTAATATTATTATTTAATAAAACATAGAGTAACAACTAAATTGAAATTAAATAGTATCTAATAATAAAACAACTAAAAACTTATATTTACATTTGAGACATTTTCGCAATTATGAAAATTTATTGTTACAGTTTTATTAGGAATAGAGATTGTTGTAGATTTTATATTCTGCGAGTTGTTTGAAATAATGTCCGAATCTGGCTCATTTTGAGGAAAATGTGACGGTGAATCTCGTTGTTTGGATGTAGAAGGTTGCTATTCAATGTTTTCCACGATGCCTTCACATGTTTTCACCTTGTTAATAAAATTATATTATATATTTCATATATTTCTCCCGGGATTTTGCAGGTAATAGATTATTCATCACATTTCTTGCGTCAGTTCTAATACACTCAGGAGTTAATTCTATACTTTCAGTCACTTGAAGAACTCGTTTTATAAAACAAAACCATGAATTTTTAACAATCCGTGAAAATTTACGAAAACGCGGGCTGTAGTTCGCGCGTTTTTAATTTGATTTCTTTTTTTTTATTCAGCCGGCCGCGGCGGCGTGACTATGGGCCGTCGTACCAGCCAGTCTTTATTCAAACAACATTTGCGGTCGATTTCTTTGGCACTGAACACTATGATGTTCCAAATTCAAAAAGTGCACGGCAAAGATAATAGGCATGATGACTGATTTTGAAAAATGGTCAGATTATGTTCGGAAGTATCTACTATTTGGAAAAAATATCTTATTTCAGCAGAAAAATAAGGTTTGGAAGATAAAATTGGCATTTGAAATTTAAATTTTAAAATTCACGTCAAAACGCTCGCGGCGTCGTTTGTGACGTCACTATTGTTTTTCCAATGTACTCTGTGCAGTGTGCAGTAAACAATAATGTGATTGTCAAAGCTCGAAAACAAACAATTGTGACGTCATTCGCTTTTTGGTGTTTAATCCATTATGGCGGATTGCGGTATTTCATAGTTTTATTTTATCAAAATAAATAGCAATCTTATTCGATATAGAAAAATAAATACGTTTTTTACAATCCATGAATTCTATTTCATTAGATAAATTCATAATTTCGTTGATTCTTGGTTACTGTCATCATGCCTATTGCGTCGCACTTATAAAGAGGATTAAAAACTCATTACTACCCGCTTAAAGTTTCTTATAGAAAACACCACCTTTGGGTGCACTTAAAGGCGAACCAAGTCGTCCTTTTCGAGTAGATGGGATGAAAACGTATATTTATAAACGTATTTAGTATTTTTAGGGTTCTATGCCTAATGAGTCCCAACTTCCAACGGGACCCTATTAGTAAGCCTTATAATAGGTTGTACTTATCTTGTGAACCGTAATAGGTAGACAGTTGAAATTTTCAGAGTGTGTGTACCTATTTCTATTGCCGCTATGACAAACAACATAGATAATAAAAGTGAAATAGAAAAATAAAGGGGAAAGAAACGTAATTTTCGAGCGCCTCCCTTGTGTGAGAGTACGTGATAGTACTGAACGTGCGATTTCGAAAAAAGTTGCTAAATACATCTAGTGATTTATGAACTCCCTAAGTATGTTTTCGTATTTATTCCGGAACATTTTCCACTTGAACTCTCAAAAACCTAAATCCACAAAATTGAAGTCGCGGGCAATACCAACCTATTAGGTATGTTTTAAAGATATTATGTATAGCAGTATAACGATGTGTTTAGTATGTTGTCAAGTATATTATCAAATTGCGTCCCGCACGTTGAATAGCACGAATTTATAAGACCCGACTCTTTATTATTATTTCCGACATATATTTAGCTCTCACGCCCGCATACAAAACAAATACATATATGGCCTAAAGAGTTATAATAAACTTACGTAAATAAATATAAATTAATAAACTTACATACACAAATACACAAATAAATAGTTATTATTATTATTATTATTAAATTATTTATTGCTGAAACAAAAAGGAATACACAAAGGACAAACTTGCTGTGAGACGGGAAATCGCATTGAACAAAACATAAATACATAAACGTCTTTTGTCATAAAATTGCAATAGCTTTTCTTGTACATTCAAAAGCATTACGTAAATAATTAAATTAAATTATATTTATCTTTATTGCTTAAACAAAAAGGAATACACAAAGGACAAACTTGATGTGAGACGGGAAATCGCATTGAATAAAACATAAATACATGAACGTCTTTCTCATAAAATTGCAATAGCTTTTCTTGTACATTCAAAAACATTACGTAACATAATGCCACACACACACAGATCGTAACATAATAGGCATGATGACTGATTTTGAAAAATGGACAGATTATGTTCGGAAGTATCTACTATTTCGATAAAATATCTTATTTCAGCAGAAAAATAAGGTTCGTCAGAAAAAATTGGCATTTGAAATTTAAATTTTAAAATTCACGCCAAAATGCTCGCGAGTGTCATGGCGTCGTTTGTGACGTCACTATTGTTTTTCCAATGTACTCTGTGCAGTGTGCAGTAAACAATAATGTGATTGTCAAAGCTCGAAACCAACAATTTTGACGTCATTCGCTTTTTGGTGTTTAATCCATTATGGCGGATTGGTGTATTTTATAGATTTATTTTATCAAAATAAATAGCAATCTCACTCGAAATAGAAAAATAAATATGTTTTTTATAATCCATGGATCCTATTTCATTAGATACATTCATAATTTCATTGATTCTTGGTTACTGTCATCATGCCTATTCCTACACGTCGTCAACGTATTGTACGCGTGATAAGCTGGCAACCCTACAAAGGGGAGGCGAGGGTGGTGACTGGTGCCTTTGTGTGTGCCGTCATTACTTCGTCAAAGGTCCTCAGCGAGGCGCGATTCTTGGCTCGTACCGGAGTGGGGGCAGACTTGGCTGGCACTTGTGTTTTGGTTGGCTTGCAGGGATACACGCATTGTTCGCTTCTATCCTGAGAACACGCGAAACCTCCAAGCTTTCATACATTTTTTTGCCTTTTTCATACATTGGTTGCCTGGAAGAGATCGCTGTGAAGCGATAAGGCCGCCAAGTTGTATACTTCCTTTGTTATTAGCTAAGTTTACTGTTGTTATTGTTTTTTGGTGTACAATAAAAGTATATTCATTAATTCATTCATTTTTTTTTATCCACTACAAGTTAGCTCTTGACTGCGATCTCACCTGATGGTAAGTGATGATGCAGTCTAAGATGGTAGCGGGCTAGCCTGTTAGGGGCATTGCAGTTATATTTAATCCATACCCCTATTAGGTTTCTACGCGGTATCATACCGGAACGCTCAATCGCTTGGCGGCACGTCTTTGCCGGTAGGGTGGTAACTAGCCACGGCCGAAGCCTCCCACCAGGCCAGACCAGGGAAAATTCAGAAATTCCCAAATTGCCCCTGCCGGGGATCGAACCCGGGCCCTCCGCACGTTAAGGCAACAGCGCTCACCAGTACGCCACGGAGGTCATTAGCTTACATACGGAGTTTTAACGGAGTCATTACATTAGCTTTTTTTTTGAATACAATAGAACTTAAAGCTAGCTAGCCTAACCTATATTATAAATGCGAAAGTTTGGATTGATGGATACATGCTACTCAATCACTTTGGACATTTAAAAATTTATTATTTGACATGGAGTTTCAGTATTAATATGAATAAAATTTGATATACTAAATTGATTAAGTAGTTCTATCGTTATTATAAGTTTTAATGTGATTGTCTTAGCGTAGCGGTAATTTATAGGAAAACTAATTCATAATAAATGAATAATATATATAATAAATGATAAGCTAACTAGATTTAACAACATTAAGTGTCCAATAGTAGATATTCTAGTGACTGAGTTTAAATTTAATATTTGTACGCCTTTAATATGGCAAAACATGTTTGGCATCATTATGTATAATTATTGTAATCATCTATCTGTAATGTACCCCATGTTTCAAGCAAATAAATGAATTTATTTATTATTTATTAACGACATGAATTTTGGCACTGAGATAGATTATAGTCTGGATTGGCACATCGGCTAAAAACCTCAATCTACGCAGACAAAGTAGCGGGCTTCAGCTAGTTACTATATAAATCATGCCCGCGTGGAAAGGTGGCAAGAATGCTGACTGCATTTCCGCGCTGGACAGCCAGGCTGATCCTTTGCGCAAAGAATGAGCCAGCTCTTCTGACACCAGATGACGCAATTAACTGCGGTGAAATAGCTCACAAAATTATTTTTTTGATCATATTATGAATATTTTATTGTTATTATTCTACGAGCCTCTATAAGTATGTGAAAGGATTTAACGAAGTGAAATTGAACGGAAAAATTGTAATAAAATGATTTGCCAGTTAATTTTGATATTTTATATTTTATTCTAGAGCTAGTTTTAAATTGCTTATCTATAAGTTACTACGTACCTATCAACGTGGTATCTACAGCAAATACTAAACATTTCACAACGGCGTAATAATAGTAAAATAGCAGAAAGCTCATGAAATAGTTCATTTAACACCTCAAAGCGTGTTGGCGATTCGTAAACACGCTAACTGTCCCCTGGCCCCTTGGCCGACACTGTGGAGAGGCTGTTACGTATATTCTTATTACAACGGCCGATGGCGCAAGTTACTAGAGCAAGGGGGATAACATTTTAAAACCTGCAGCATGATGGCTCTTCTGGCCTCTTGACCAGCACTGTTGAGAGACTGTTACGTATATTCTTATTTCAACGGTCAATAGCGCAAGCGAGATAATATTTAAAATCCGACAGCATTTTGGCGGCTAGTAAACACGGCTAATTGGTCTTCTAGCCCTTTGACCGTCACTGTGGATAGACTGTTACGTGTATTCTTATTACAGCGGCTAATGGCGCAAGTTACGAGAGCAAGCGGGATAACATTTAACACCCGGCAGCGTCCTGGCAGCTCGTAAACATGGCTAACTGTCCCCTGGACCCTTGACCGATACAGTGGAGAAACTGTTACGTATATTATTATCGCAATGGCTAATGGCGCAAGTTACTAGATCAAGCGGGATAGCATTTAACACCCGGCAGCGTCCTGGCAGCTCGTAAACACGGCTTACTGTCCTCTGGACCCTTGACCGACACCGTGGAAATCTCCTACGTATATAATTATTATTATAGCGCCAATGGCGCAAGTTACCAGAGCAAGCGGAGTAACATTTAACACCCGGCAGCGTGTTGGTAGTTTATAGCCAAGCTAACTGTCCCTGGAGCGTAATGGCGGCTCCTAAACAGGTTGAATGTTCTCCTGACCTCTTGGCCGACACTCTGGAGAGGCTCTTACGTATATTCTTATTACAGTGGCCAATGGCGTAAATTAATAGAGCAAGCGGGATAACATTTAACAACCGGCAGCATCCTGGCAGCTCGAAAACACTCAAACTGTACCCTGGCCCCTTGACCGACACTGTGGAGAGGCTGTTACGTATTTTTTAATTACAATGACCAAAGGCGCAAGTTAATAGAGCAAGCGGGATAGCATTTAACACCCGGCAGCATCCTGGCAGCTCGTAAACACGATAACTGTCCCCTGGCCCCCTGAGCGACACTGGAGAGGCTAATATTATTATTACAGCGGCCAATGGCGCAAGATACTAACTAGAATATGTCGAATACCGTTGATAGATAGTATATAAACTGTTTTAAAAACCTCTTTAACGATTTTATGAACAGACTGCGCATCAAAATACTATGACTGCTTTATCTACTTGAAAATTGGTACGTTTTGTTTCTGTCGCTCAAGACTTGAGACCTATCATTATCGCGCAAGTTTTTGCTATCACTCGTGGCTACTTTCATTGATTTATTGACTGTACACCACGCAGCGGTCAACCGTGATTCACTGACACACTTACCTATATACACATATCTACTCGATCCTTGTGTATAGAATCTGCCCCCCGATTGTGCAAGAAAGTCGTAATCGTTTGTAAAACGGATAATTCGACCTGTTTTGGAAGTTCATAGATGCCTGCACGTCAAAATGCATTTTTGAACTCCTTGAACAGTTCGAGTAATACGTTTTAAATTGTCGAATGATTACGATTCGCTTAGAAAATTTAGCCGCTGATCGATGAGAAATCTAAAGTTTCAATAGACGTCATCAATATTATTATAACATAGTCCGACAAACTTATACGACCCGGTGACAGCGTGGTTACTGGCTAGTATCTATGAAAAACAAACAGGCATAAAAATTAGTATAATTAATTTTGGCCACCGGGTCAGATAAGTTTGTAACTACCAAGTCACAACTCACATCGATGAATACCTAGTGGATAAGACCTCGGCTTCCCGAGGCCGATTCGAGTAGTCAGCGGTTTTCAGTTCGATCCTTGGAGAAGCACCAAAGTTAAAGAGGTTAAAGAGAGAGTTAAAGAGTTACATTAAAGAGGTGAAGGATTAATCGTGAGGATACTTGTTCGAGAATTTTGTGGTTCTCAAAGGTTTGTGCTCATAGTACATAATCCATAGCCGTACATACTCATAGATTGAGATGATGAAGTAATGGAGTACTTAGGAACCTACTAGTACCTACCTAGTACAATGACTCTACATCTAGTAAAATTATTTAACTATATGATGCCCGCGACTTCGTCTGCGTGGATAAACTTAACGTTTTCAATCTTTAATTTTCCGGTATAAAAACTAGCTTATGTCCTCGGGATAAACCCATCTTTATATAATTATGCTACGCTTTCACGGCCCATGTTTTCAACCGATTTTGTTGAAAATTTATATAAAGATAGGTTTATCCTAGGGACATAAGCTAGTTTTTATACCGGAAAATTAAAGAGAGAAAATGTTAAGTTTTTCGACCTTTTCAGCCGATTTTGATGTTGCATCCCGGAAAAGGGTATAGGCTACTTTTTATCATGGAAAATGTAGGAGTCCGTGCGGGAATCAAAAAATCTTAAGCCACGCGGACGAAGATACATACATATTTACATATATTAAATATATACAAAATCTCTAACAGAATACGAAAAAATTGACTAGGCAATAAAGCTAGTAGAGCCCAACAATAACTCCTCAGGCGACGAAACTTTATAGAATGATAAAGTATCAAGAGTTAAACGTATAGGTATTACAAATATCCACCAAAAATCAGAAAGGAAGTAAGGCTTTTTTATGCTATACCCAATTGTTAAAGCAGGAAGGTACATTATCGCGTAAACGCAGTTTAGATTTCATCATAAAATTATTATAAGATATATAAGATTATTTAATTAAAATTATCATAAGATTATTTCATTTGATATTAGGTTTTGAGTGTAAATATACTACCTGCTATTATTTTAAAAAGAAATCGAGAAAATATTCAGTCATTAATATTTAGTTTTAGGTATAAATACTTAACTTCCGGATGTTTTTTTTGATGGATATTTTTGTGTAGGTTTTGGATCATTCAATACTAAAACCCAGACAAGTTTCATCGACTGAGGATTTAATGCGGGGGTCTGCATACAACGGACCGCCCCATTGCCTAGACTAAAAAATAGAGCAATTAAGTGCGTGTCACTCAATTGAAATCAAATCATTGGGATAAACAATGCATTACATAAAAATACCTCATGTTTGACGTCCGTAAGTTCACCTAAAATCTGGGGATTATCAAAATATAGCACCGAGTAGTTAATAAAGTAAGCCAGTAATAGTAGCCAGAGTATAGTCCCTAGTCGCTAGCGTCGCTATAGTATCTATCTAATATCTAAACTAATAATGTAAAAGTTTGGATGGATGGATGAAAGTTACCCCATCACGCCAGAACGGCTGAACGGATCTGGATGAAATTTAGCACAGAGAAAGATTATAGTCTGGAATAAGCACGTATTAAGCCGGAAAATTCAAGAGTTCCCGCAGGAATCAAAAAACTTCAATCTACGCGGACGAAATCGCGAGCATCAGATAGTGAAAAATAAAATAAAAACAAAAACTAAACAGGCATAAAAATTTGTTACAATTTTGGCCACGGGGTCAGATAAGTTTGTGTTATGGCACTTTGACGTCGTTAAAAAACATATTTCAATTCTACCAATTAAGTACTTGAAAAATGAGATCTTAAGTATATTTTACTCAATGTAGTAGCAATTAGAACGGATGTTAGTTTACGAGTAACTCGGCAACACGGGACGTTTTTTATAACCTCTCAGCCATGAGGCAGTTAAGTGTAACCTTTAAAGTTAACGTGAACTGTGCGTAAATTTGTCATTTAGTATCCCTATCCACAGAATATATACGATGTGTTTGATACTTCCATACATTAAATATGTTTCTTACGTTAAACTCCATACTAATATTATAAATGCGAAAGTGTGTCTGTCTGTCCGCTACGCTTTCACGGCCCATCTGTTTAACCGATTTTGATGAAATTTGGTACAGGTATAGGTTGTATCCCGAGGAAGAACCTACTTATTATCCCGAAAAACTAAGTTCACACAGGAACTGAAAAAACTTAATCCACGCGGACGAAGTCGGGAAGACGGGCATTATCTAGTAAATTATAAACGCTCCACGGCAATATAGTTTATTAAAAACAGCTAGTCTGTCAAAAAAAGCTTCAAACAGATCATGATTGAAGGTTTAATAATAGCTTTCTAAAGTATCAAGAACATACCTGCCTACTAAGTACTCAGGTATAACTTCGAGTCTACCTTTTTCCTAGATAGCAGACCCTCACGAAGCACTTTAGCTAGCAAGAAAGCTCACAGGACTAAGTTATTCCGTCGAGAACATGTAATTTATGCGGTAAAAAACATAAGTGCTCACCGTTGACATAAGAATCCAAAGATTAACATTTCCTTTGATATGTAGATAATCTTATGAGCCGCATTATTATCCCAAGAAAACAATTATGTGATTAATGGCAAGGAGTCACGATCCTCAGCAATGGGGAATACGAACTAGAGAGAGAGAGGGAGAATCCTTTGAATGAATATTATTAATCAGTTGTACAAAAAAAATCGTGGTTTTAAAGTTAAGTTTTGTGAAATTCCGAAAAAATTAAATTAGCGAAAAAGCTTTGGTACTCGTATCGCGTACTATTATTAAAATAAATAATGCTTGCAATTATTCTTAGATCAATCACGTGCAGTGTCTGCGGTACTTTAGGTAGAGCCACTTTATCTTCAACTAGATCTTGCCAGACTTCATCTGCGTGGGTTAAGTTTTTTGATTCAAGGTGAAAGTCCGGATAAAAAGATTACTCGTATGCCTTACCCCGGGATGTAATCTACCTCTAGAATTAATCAAAATCGTTTGAAAAGATGTGCTGTTAAAGCATAGCAGACAGACAAACTTTTGCATTTATAATATTAGTATGGTCACAGATGGTATGGTTTTAGCTCTTATTTTTACGGCCACATATTTTGCGCGGGTATCACATTAGCTTTTTGTAGGTTAGAACATTACGCAGTACCTACATTGTAACGGTTGCTTGGATAATAATCTATTACCCGTCTCATCGTTGGCCACCATGTTTTTACGCAAATATGTCCGGATTTAAATCCGCTAAAGTCGGAAGACCGACCGAGAAAGGCCACGCGCGCAAAATATGTAACGCCCAGTAGCATGTTAATCGCATTAATTTACCCAGTGTTTAGATATATAGTCCATCAAACTTATCTATCCCGGTGGCCAAAATTGGCACTAATTTTTATGCCTGTTTAGTATTGTTTTTATTTTATTCTTAATAATCTCTAGCGAGTAGCAACGCTGTCAGCGGGTCAGATAAGTTTGTGGGAATATACGCATACAAGAGGCTGCAGTAGAGAGCAATCGCAAAATTACTTGCACGCTGGAGTCCCTAGAGCACCGATAAACGTTAGTTCTCGTTGTGTGTTCTATCGTCTCTACAATGGGGAGTGCTCTGAGGAGTTATCTAATAAAATCTAAAGGAAATCTAATACCACCTTCCGTGTTCTCCAGTCGCACCCTACGTCGCAGAAATAAATTTCATCTACACCACCTGAGTTATTCCAGATCATTTCTGCCACGTACCCGCAAATTGTGGAACCAGCTTCCATCTTCTGTGTTCCCTCATGATTATAATATGGGGCTCTTCAAAGGGCGGATAAACAAATATCTCAAAACCCAGCAACGCATTGGCGGTTCCTCTGGTG
The DNA here is from genome assembly GCA_964035005.1 of Erebia palarica. Taxonomy (NCBI): domain Eukaryota; kingdom Metazoa; phylum Arthropoda; class Insecta; order Lepidoptera; family Nymphalidae; genus Erebia; species Erebia palarica. The sequence goes on along the minus strand of OZ035989.1, from coordinate 34,257,218 downwards.
CTGCAAATGGCCATGACTATTTGCAGCGGTAATCACTTACCATCAGATGACCCGCCTGCTCGTATGCTCGCTATACATGTCACCGTAAGATTGTAAAAACCGTTAGATTACAATCTAACTCGCGAAATTGGAAACTGTCGAGAGATTACAATTTAACGCATTATTTAAAGGTATATTGTAATCTGTTAGGTATATTAACCCGATAGAACTGGCACTACCTGATTATTTATGTCGAACCCTAACCTAACCTACAAGAAACAGACAAGAAAACGTAAATACAATGAATATTTCAAAAATTGACACTCAGAACATTGAACGGTTCACAACCTTTCGACAGTTTACAATATCGCGAGTTAGATTATAATCTAACGGTTTCAACAAAGAAATAAAAGGAAACTTAATAATATTTAAAGCCTTAAAAATATAATATTATATAGTGAATAGAAGCAGGCGTTACTTTGCGGAAGTCCATGATAGTGAATGAACTAGAAGTTTAATTCGCTATAATCCGCTACAGTAGACAAATCTGTGTGGTACAGTGCGTGTCTTTCACCTGCAGCATGCGACACCCACCACCCAGCAATTCGCACAGGCACAACACCACACCACACAAATCCTCCAAATCACTCTCAACGTACGTTTCACTCCGACACCGGAGCATCTTCAGGAGATGTTGACTCAACAATGCACGATTGTGATTGTGTGTGATCACACACAATCACAGGACGGACGGAAGGACGCGCACTGTACCACACGGATTTGTCTACTGTGGCGAATTATAACGAATTAAACTTCTAATTGATTCATTATCATGAACTTCCGCAAAGTAACGCCTGCATCTATTTAATACCAGAGGCCCAATTGTCTAAGCCAATCGTATTCATTTGACAGTTCATGTGATCACACACAATCACAATCGTGCATTGTCGAGTCAACATCTCCTGAAGATGCTCCGGTGTCGGAGTGAAATGTACGTTGAGAGTGATTTGGAGGATTTGTGTGGTGTGGTGTTGTGCCTGTGCGAATTGCTGGGTGGTGGGTGTCGCATGTTGCAGGTGAAAGACACGCACTGTACCACACAGATTTGTCTACTGTAGCGGATTATAGCGAATTAAACTTCTAGTTCATTCAATATAATATTATATAATATAATATTAACTAAAAAATATTATTAAAAGGAGTCCCTTCAGGCAAGGTTCCGAAGATACTGGCAGCGTTCCCCCTTTGAATAGCTAGCTATTATATTTTTAAGGCTTTAAATATTATTAAGTTTCCTTTTATTTCTTTGTTGAAAATAAATATTTTATGTTATCTAACGCTTTTAACAATCTTACGGTGACATACCTATAAAAAGAGAGAGTTATCTTTGGTGATTGATATCGATGGCACCTCAGGTGAAACTTCTAAGGAACGCTAAGAGGCAGCAATCTAGGCAATAATAAAACGTTGCTGGCGGCTGCGTTTACACACTGCGTGATGCTGCGGAAAATTGCGAATAATTCCATAATTCCTTCGGTTTAGGTGCGACGCGAGGATTCCCCAGGGGGCAGGGGCCGGTTACCGGTTTCATACTTACGTGTTGCGATCACATAAAGAGAATAAGGATCGTTGTTATATGTATACGAGATCAGAGTGATCGGAATTCGGGACCATAATTTTTGAAAGAAAAAAAGAAAGATATTTCCCTACCATTGTAATTTTTCCCTTATCGTTTTTTTTTTTAAATATAAATATATTTTATATAATTATAATATATAAATATAATTGTAATAGTTGATAATTTATCGAGTTAGATTATAATCTAACGGTTTTTAAAATCTTACGGTGACATATATATACCGAGCTAATGAGCAGGCGGGTCACCTGCCCCCGATTGTGTAAGAATTGTCGATCAAATCGTCAAAGTTCGGCGTCAAAGTAAAATAAACCATAACAACATTCAATTAGAGATCAATTTCGTGTATTCATTCTCATACGTTTATGTATGTACGATACCATAAACGTATGAGAATGGATACACGAAATTGAAACTTGACATCAAACTGGCATCTTCAGTGATATTGCTTAAGTATGGCCCAGAATAGTTTACATCTGAATCTGATAGAGCCCTCTATTATTTATACTTACAACTTCAAAACATGGCTAATGAAATAAAAACTTTCAGCTAATGTTATTGATGGAGTGAAGTTAATTATTGCCCTTCCCTGCATCAGTTAAATTCCCGCCTGCTTCTCGAAAAGCGAGAGCTTTTCAATAAATCACTCACTCTACTTTACGATGCTGGTTGTTTGAACAATCTTACGTCTCGCTGTACGGTACGGTCAATACGGTTTAAAAGGTGGTTTCAGACGCGGCGAGGCGAGGTGGGTTGAAACGAGAATTTATTTATTTATTAATTGTTTACATGATTAACTCAATTTAACCAAAAAAAATTTAAAAAATAAATTAACTCAATTTACATAAATTGAGTTAATTTATTTATTGTAATTAGGTTGGTTCAAAAAATTATAAGTATAGTTGTGACAAAGAATGTATTAAAGATAATTGTAATAGTGAAGATAAGAAAAATAAAAGGCTTATTTATTTATTTATATGATACACAAAACAGGTATTAAAATAAAACATTTCAGGTAAGTATAAAATGATGCCTGCCTGGTGGGAGTCTTCGGCCGTCGCTAGTTACCACCCTACCGGTAAAAGACGTGCGGCCAAGCGATTTAACGTTCCGGTACGATGCCGTGTAGAAACCGAGTAGGGGTATGGGTTTAATATAACTGACATACCTCTAACAGGTTAGCCCGCTACCATCTTAGACTGCATCTTCACTTACCATCAGGTGAGATCGCAGTCAAGAGCTAACTTGTAGTGGATAAAAAAAAGTTATAATCGGTTCAAAATCTACATTATGACCCAAAACATGTGTATCATGACATACACAAAATATATAAGAAATAAACGTATTAAAATTTGTATGTCAAAATTTCAATTCCACCTTTGGTGAAAGGTCGGGATACACGAGGGTGTGTTTGGCGAGAACTGCAATATTTGTTGATACAACATTAAACCGTATTGCTGCAGTAATAGAGTATTTATTCCTTTGCAAAACGGAAACACTTTTGCAATGGCCGGCCATTGTCGCCCGCTGTATTATTTATCTCCATTTCATTCTCTTCACTTCACGCCTCGCCTCGCCTCTTCGGTGTGAAACCACCTTAACACTCGAACTCTATACTAACACTTCATAGTTAGACAGACTGATCTTCTCTGTTATTTTGAACTTAACGAAATAGGTACAGATGTGGTAATTTAAAACTGTACATTCTTAAGAGGCCGGTGATCGCCGCTCGCAATTTCTATTCAACCCGCAAATATAAATTTGCCGCTATATTGCTATCTCTATTTAGCTGATGACACATGATCGCGTGCAAACGCGATAGCAATATGAGCGTACAGAATTTGTAATACATTTAGTCTCGTTCCTTAAATACCAAAAATGATGAATGATAACTTGTTGTGTTTTTCACTTCGTGTTGTTATTCGGGAACTTGACAATATAGGCTATGCTCCTGATCAATTAGTACGTAAGATATTGTTGGTTTTAATAATATGATACAAATAAGGAGAAAACATGTCATTTATGTCGTAAAAACATGCAAAACGCTATGCGCTTACATTTCATTTTGGGAAAGTATTTTGAAAACATAATTATCCAGGGCTCTATATAAATACAAGTTCAATTTTAATAATCGCATAATGTGCTGGAAATATTCACGAATTACGAATTATTCTGGTATTACGTTTGTATACGCAATTCACCCTCCCCTGGCACCTTAAAACCTCAAGATTACATTTTCAGAAAGAAGGCATAAGTCTTTATTTCACGAACTGTTCTACTAAAAAATGTTCTAAAATTGTGGACGAGAACAGTTGCTGCCAGAGATGATATACGGATTTGAGTCAGTTGCTAACTATGGACCTCATAAAGGTCTAGCCCCACTACGAGTCACGTAGCGGTAATTATTATTGGTATGAGTTTGTATGGAGCTGGGCCTTCTTAAGTGACGCGGGACGGAGATGCACTAGGCGACATATTTTGTACAAAGAAATTCAAATTCAAATTATCTTATTTGCAGAAACATTTTTAAATACAAAAGGTGGTAAACAAAATGACGGAGACAATGTTTCGCCTTACTAGGCATGCAAAAATGATAAACCATCATAATAATATTATCACATAATCATAGAGAATTAGATTAGATTACAATGAAAATAGGCAATTACATTAGATAAATTATCATATCATTAACATAGAATTAATGTTATTTTTAATCAAAGTCAGAAAAAAAAACAACGAAGAACTAAATTAAATTTATACAGTAGTCATGTCAATAGTTTAATTAATACATAAAATAAAATAGTAATGTAAATTTTCCCAGAGTTCTTGGACCGAGAAATTTTTTTCTGTAATAGCCACTTCCTTAGTTTTATTTGAAATTTTTTACGGTCAGCTCTTTAATATCTTTTGGCAGTGCATTAAAGATCTTTTCTAAAAAATGATATGAAATGTGCACATGTATGAAACCCTGTAAATTAGTTCGAAAGTTAAACTTCCCGACCTAGGCCAGTAAAGAATGTATGTATTTTCATTACATATCATAAGTTTGAATTTGGAATCTTTCTTCCTGAATATCTTGTAACTTGTTATAATGTTCTTTGGCCTAAATAGTTTAAATTTGGAACTCTACCGTATTACGCGTTCAGCACTCACAGCGCAAAAAAAATAATTAAAAGTATAATATTAATTTTTTATCTTTATAATATTGAAAGGCGGGAATTAACTACATACCTAATCGTTATAATTTATTATTTAAAAGTGACGAAAAAATGAGTTCGAGTGAGGATATTAAATGGATTTAGATTGTACGCCTCCTTTTCTGAGAGCGGAGGCCGAATTAGCTAAACGTCACTTGTTCATTTTTTAGAAAAGCACTATACACACCTCGACCGGGAGAGCATTTCTGGTCTCGTATATAGTCTAACTAACACTCAACCAGAAAACGCGTACTTCCTGGTCTCGCGATGTAATGTACTATTACACACATGGCACCACAATTCTTTAGGTACAGAGCTGTCTTTGGCGGTTTTTGAAAAACTAATCTGTATAGAATATAGAATACTTGTCAATACGTACTCTTAAGTTACTAGGGCTTTCTAAAGGGCTACCTTCAGAAAGCTCTGGAGGCTTAAATCGTCATCGACTTAAAGCAATACTATTTCAAAATTAACGTTTACGTATATTGTGATAACGTGCGCGCGGTGCGTGTAATTAGTGTGACTCTAGAACGGGTCGCATTTCCGGTTGGTGCAGTTATTTACGTATGAAAACATTCCTACTGGTTTCATGCCGTCATGCTGGTTTACAATTATCTGTTCAGCCGGACATAATATTATCTTTAATCTAGGAATGATCTATGTACGCAGGGAAATTATGGGGATGTGCTTGATTTAATAGTTGGGACTATAATCTGTTCCATTGGAGATTTTTTTTCAACTTCTTTAAAGTCTGATCACGTCATCGTTATCTGCCACTTGACCAATAGTGATAGGAGTATGAAAGACGAAAAGTTTCTTGGTATTCCCATCATTTTTGCTCGAATTGCAGATGACGTGATGACGTGCGTTAGTGAAGAAAAAAGCTAATCTCTATTGGAGCCGCCTTTAATACTTAGCTAATAAAGTGGATAGTTATTAGAGCAATTGGGTATTTGACAACTAGTCAAATCAGCAACTTTTTTTTGAAACGTCAAAACGCGTGCTTAGTATGGATTTTGTATGAAATTTTAAGTTGTGACGTCCTCAAAGTTCGACGCACTTTTTTAAATTTAATCGATAGTTTAAAATGGTTATTCAAAATAAAACTAGCGAGGAACGTGGATATTACGACTTTAGGGCATATATATGTCACCGTAAGATTGTAAAAACCGTTAGAATATAATCTAGCTCGCGAAATTGTAAACTGTCGAGAGATTGTGAACCGATCAATGTTCTGAGTGTTAATTTTTGAAATATTCATTGTATTTACGTTTTCTTGTCTGTTTCTTGTAGGTTAGGTTAGGGTTCGACACAAATAATCAGGTTTATATAACTAACAGATTACAATCTACCGAAAAATAATGCGTTAAATTGTTTCGACAGTTTGCAATTTCGCGAGTTAGATTATAATCTAACGGTTTTTACAATTTTACGGTGACATATATAAGATCCTTTATTTAATAATCACTAAAAAATTATTTATTTCACTAGTAGTCAAAGACCCAATTGAAATTTCAGAACTATGAAAACATGTTTGAAAAAAAATAGATTGACATTGCGGCATCAGATACAACCTTCAAGATCGATCAATATCACTACTTCTCTATCTCGCTCAGTTGTATCTGTAATAGCGCATGGATGAAAGAGACGATCATTGGTTTACAGATAATAATTAATAACAGAGGTCAATTAGCAAAGGGACTATTTACGTCCCTCAGTATTTCATTCTGAGAAGCAATAATATGTCACAATAGATTATGGAATTTCATCGACAAATCTATTTTTGGCTTATTCTATGACATTCCAGTAAGTACATATGGTATAGCATCGGATATCCTTATCCTTCCCGTCCGTCAAACTTGTCTGACCCTGTGGCCAAAATTGGAAGTCATTTTTATGTCTGTCAAGTTTATTAAATTTTATTTTTCATATCTACTAGCGGGTCAGATAAGTTTGAGGGACTAGTCCGACAAACTTATCTGACTTCTGATAAGTTTGTGGGACTAGTCCAATTTCAATTAGGTTCCAATTTTGGCCACCGGGTCAGATAACTTTGTGGGATACATTGTCCCAACGACTAACAAGAAATGCACTACGGTATGGTCTATGGCACTACGGCACCACATAAACTCCCACATTTGCTGTGCTTTATGAACACATCTTCGTTTTGACCAACTGTATTGCTCTATATGTAGATAGTTGTTTGGCAACGAAGCTTTGACTAGAAGCTTGACTTGAAGAAGTACTAGACAATATTGTATTGCAATGTCGACATCTCCTGAAGATGTTCCGGTGTCGGGGCGAAACGTGCGTCGAGAATAGTATAAAAGTCTTGGTGGTGGCATAGCTTGCTTGGGAACTTGGCTTTCTTGCTTGGTTGGGGGTAAACGGTGCTTCGCTTGTAACTGCATGCTTGACCATACAGATTTTTTTCTGTTGGCGGATTATAGCAAAATAATTGTAATCTTTTCTTGCTAAATCATGAACTTTCGCGAAGTAACGCCTTATTGTATCCAATATTTACTAGCAAGGAGTCAGAGCTGTAAACGAAACTTCCCTTGAGATCGACTGATACCGATTTCTTAAAAGAGTCCGATTAGGTGTGGAGTAATATGAACCGAAAATATTGCCTTAGTTAAGATGACTAGTCCAAAACTGGTTTTTATGAGAAATACACCGATCTCATTTAATTAATTACTGTTTAGCAAGAAAAGATTACAATTATTTTGCTATAATTCGCCTACAGAAAAAATTCTGTATGGTTAAGAATGCAGTTACAAGCGAAGCACCGTTTACCTTCCCAACCAAGCAAGAAAGCCATGTTCCCAAGCAAGCAATGCCACCACCACTCACATGCACCACCACACAAGACTTTTATACTATTCTCGATGCACGTTTCGCCCCGATACCAGAGCATCTTCAGGAGATGTCGACTTTACAATGCAAGATTGTCTAGTCTAGACAATACAGAATTTCATACATATAGTCATACAGAATGTTTTCTGTTGGCGGATTATAGAAAAATAATTGTAATATTTTCTTGCCATATCATGAACTTCCGCAAAGTAACCCCTGATTATATCCAATATTTAATTACTGTTTCACAATGTTGCATTTTCTGTATATAATAGTAAGCGAAAGAACCACCCAGCATGTTAATTAGGGACAAGATTTTAAGGAATATTCTTGTTTTTACTAAACAAAAATACTCTCCATTTAAGTTAAATAGATACCTCACAATTTCATTCAGCAATAATTCTAATGCAATCATAGCTAATAAATAATAGCTCTTCCAGTTTCCTGCTACTTGGTTCTTGCTCCCACTTGCCGCCTCAGTAATCCACATTACAGTCCACCCAATCCTATTTTATCTTCATACAAAACTGTCCTTTATATCTAATAGTGTAACAGCTATAATCCTCTGAAAATATTACAGATACAAACACAAAATTAAGCTCAGATACAACCTTTATATATCGTAAAACCAGTTCATATTTTTTTATCTACATACAATATTGACCTTTATTTGTATGAAGGCTTAAACCCACAATTCGTTGAATGTTTCTGCAGTTGCACCAAACTAAGGTCAGGTAGTCTCTTACATTGTATTATGCCATGTCCTTATCAATTATGCAATTGGATGCAAATATGCCTATAGAGAGAAATTCGTGTGGCTGTCCATTCATATTCATTTGGAAATGTTTTCTTATTGGACGATTAATATGGTTAATCTATTCAATGGTATCCTTATTAACCTTAGAACCTTACAGTCTGTAAGCCCTAAATAGACACCTAGAAAGGATTTCACAAGAAGCTTTCTTGTGAAATCCTTTCGAAAATTTAAATTTTATAATACTCGTTGTTTTCCGAGATAAATAAGTAAATCACTTTCAATTTCAATAGTTTTTCTCTCGGTGCATTTAACCTGTTTAGGTATATATATATTTTTCTAGATGCCAATGACTTTGACCCTAGGCTTTAATGTGGATTGTTCAGGACAAACGCGACGTGCTTGCATTTCGGCTTTAGACTCTAAAATAAAGTTCTCAATACTAGGTTACAATGTTAGATAAATGAAATAATATGAGATGATGAATTAAATAATAGCTGCATAGATACATATACTTAAAAAACCGGCCAAGTGCGAGTCGGACACGCGCACCGAGGGTTCCGTACAAACCTGTAGTAAGTTTAAAATTATTAAAAATATTTTTTATATGATGTAACTAAAATGTATGCTTTTAGCAATTTTTCCTTTATCTGTGCTATAAGACGTTGCTTCGTACCAAATTTCCAGATTCTAAGTTCACGGGAAGTACCCTGTAGGTTTTGATTCCCTTGCGAGTGTCGAAAATTTGCAGCACAAACGGCTGTATCTTTTGATTGCGTTGGCTTAGAAGTTTGATTATTTCACAGCTCCAAGGGACAGTAGACCTGAGTATTTGATATGAATTTCAGCTTGATACCTCCATGCGTTCCTGAGAATAAGGGTCTTGACAGACAGACAATAATAATAATAATATATAATATATAATAATATATATATATATTTCTTTTGTTTTGCTTTCTAATATTTTACGCAAAAATTTGAGTAAAATATTATAATATATTAATATATTATTAATATTATTAATATTATTAATATTATTATATATTAAGGACATAAATGAGATTAAGGATTCCGTGAGCTTTATAAACAACCAATATGAGGACCTGAAAAAAGAGATTTAAGGAAAACTATTAACCCACACCACACACACACACACACACACACATACACACACACACACACACACACACACACACACACACACACACACACACACACACACACTTACGCAGACACACTCAAAATAATAAAGTAGTTACATAGATAAGACAATATAATAATAAAAATGCATGCTATAATATAATATTAAATTTAAATCACTTACCATTACAGAAATTACCAAGTCATATTATTTAATTGGCCATTATACTCGGGAAAGAGCCTGGTGTCTTGAAACACAGGTTTATTACCTAGTTCGAGCACCAGTCCCTTCATTGGTACTGTTTGAATATGTTTTATGTGTATATGTAATTGTAATTGGGAAAAACAAATAAATTGAATTGAATTGAATTGAATTGAATTAAGTATCATGGAACAGCACTCGAGAATGAGTAACTTGGAGATCCAGTGCCTACCCGAGCACAAATCCGAAAACTTACCGAATGTTATTTTACAAAGTGGGAAGGCGACAGGCAGCAGTATATCAGACTCAGATATTAAATCAGACGGACGGACAACAAAGTCTAAGGGTTCCGCTTTTCCTTTTGAGGTACGGAACCCTAAAAATATAAAAACAATACAAAACAATAAAATTACAGCCACTTTTCGGCACTAATTGGACATTTCTACACGAACGCATTACCCAATCGTGCTAAGTAATAGCGGTAACGAATCCTACGCACGCGATCATCACTCGTATATTTAAGATTTATAGCACTTTTCTAAACGTAGGTAACTAGCGTAATTCATCACAATTAAACTATGAATAGGAAGCGATAATTCTTAAACATAATAATTTCAAAGTTGAAAATCCTGATTTAAAGTTTCCTGATGTTGTTTGCAATGCCATTAATAAATTGGAAGTATCTACTTAAAAAAAAGTGTAAAAGTCCAGCCTCACTATAGAGGCAATGTAGCTGCAAGTATTATTTGTATGAGGTTGTATGGAGCTGGGCGCGGCCCCGTACTAAACTCGTATATATGTCACCGTAAGATTGTAAAAACTCGCGAAATTGTAAACTGTCGAACGATTAGTAAATTATTGAGTAGATTTTGTCGCACTACCTGATTATTTATGTCGAACCCTAACCTAACCTACAAGAAACAGACAAGAAAACGTAAATACAATGAATATTTCAAAAATTGATACTCAGAACATTGAACGGTTCACAATCTTTCGACAGTTTACAATTTCGCGAGTTAGATTATAATCTAACGGTCTTTACAATCTTACGGTGACATGGCCACACCATGAATTTGTAAGCCGTTGCATAATTCTACATAATTTCGATCAGTAATAAAGTTCATTAGGACGTTACATCGTCGCTCTGGGTGGTCGGCTTGTACGACAGACGTGAAAGGAAATATGGCGTACATTTGCGTCGTGTACCTGTTGAATGAATGATTTATATACGGTTATTCATTCATTCATCAGGCAACCGACGCAACTTATTAAGGCCTTGGCTTAAAATGGGGTTAATTAAATTAAATACGTTTTACTACTAACGCAATGATATGCTTTTTGATAGATTTCACATTGAAATTTAGCTTAGCTTTCTTTAGCTTTCTTTGTTTTTTTTTATCCACTACAAGTTAGCCCTTGACTCCGACCTCACCTGATGGTAAGTAAAGATGATTATAAGATGGTCGCGGGCTAACCTGTTAGAGGCATGGCATGTATTAAACCCATACCTCTAGGAGGTTTCTACGCGGTATCGTACCGGAACGCTAAATCGCTTGGCGACACGTCTTTGCCGGTAGGGTGGTAACTAGCCACGGCTGAAGCCTCCCACCAATCCAGACCAGGGAAAATTCAGAAATTATAAACCCCCAAATTCCCAAATTGACGCTGCCGGGGATCGAACCCGGGACCTCCGCACGATAAGACAACAGCGCTTAACACTGCGCCAGAGAGGTCGTCACAGGGTCACAGGGAGATTGTACAGATTTGTTTCTGTTGATAATAAAGAAAAACATCGTTCGGTTTATATTTTTATTTTCTCAGTAACTACACCCTTCATATGCATTTTATTTCATGTTGTATTCCGACATCCTTTTCCATAAACAACTCTAAACACATTGCCTAGGGTTGGCGAAGTTACCAACAAAATCTCTTAATGGAAAATTTTAAGGGAAGATTTTCTTAAACAAGTTTAGTTTATTAAATTTTAAATTATGAGTATTGAAAGTTATAAAATTATATTGCAAACACATATATTGCAAATTTGGGTACTGAGTGGTCTTGTTCTAAATTACAATAATATAGCGTCCGGCCAAATTTATCTTTACAGCAGGCAATATTTTAAATCTACATCATATTAATAATAATCTCCGGGCGAGGATTGAGATTTAAAGATGCGGCTCAAAACAAAGGAGATTTTCGCATGATAACCGCCAAATTTCGGTTTGAAGAAGGCACGCAGTGATGATGATGATCATATGAATACATTAACCAAGTGAATATTATTTATGTGTTAATGTATTTGACGACCTCCGTGGCGCAGTGTTGAGCGCTGTTGCGTTAACGTGCGGAGGTCCCGGGTTCGACCCCCGGCAGGGTCAATTTGGGAATTTGGGGGCTTATAATTTCTGAATTTTCCCTGGTCTGGATTGGTGGGAGGCTTCGGCAGTGGTACCACCCTAACGGCAAAGACGTGCCGCCAAGCGCCGGGCAGGGTTTGGAAATTTATAATTTCCGAATTTTCCCTGGTCTGGCCTGGTGGGAGGCTAGTTACCACCCTACCGGCAAAGACGTGCCGCCAAGCGATTTAGCGTTCCGGTACGATGCCGTGTACAAACCGTAAAGGTGTATGGGTTTAATATAACTGCCATGCCCCTAACAGGTTAGCCCGCTACCATCTTAGACTGCATCTTCACTTACCATCAGGTGAGATCGCAGTCAAGGGCTAACTTGTAGAGGATAAAAAAAGGTCCACCACAGTTGTCTGGGTCACAGTTTTTATCAGATCTGTCCATTGTGTAGGAAAACGTCCTCTGGCTCGCTTCCCTTCCACATGACCCTGTACCAACCAGACCCTTCATTTCTGGAGTCTGCTTTCAAAGACAAGTGCTTGAAACGAACTTCAGAATTCACAATTGCACAGTCGTCGAGAGCCTTTCTTTAAAAAATATAAAACAAAAAAAAAAATTGTCTTTTATTATAATCTACTTACAAATTAATGGAAAAAGCCAACCCTAGGTGTCGGGGCGTCGCAAATCGTCGCAGAATGGCCTCTTCCTGATTGTACGGGCGGCGCGCGCTCCGCGTTTCCGTTCATCATTCTTCAATCAGTATTACTTTTTGCTCGTTAACTGACTTGACACTTTTTACGCCGCGTTGCGCTTGCTTTCGAACATCACGGTTTGCGATTTTTGCATAATTATCTGTTCATCTACTATAGTAATATAGATAAATAAATAAATATTCAGTGTAAGTAACTTAATTTTAATTATATTATAACTGGGTATAATAATGTTGTGTGTAAATAATAAGTGCACGGCATAATATAAGTTGATCGCGAACGCGCCAATAAACTACGTGTGTAGTTTGGCGTGAAACATAGTTTTTGTAATTGTTTGTGTAATTTATAAAATAAATAAATTAAAAAAAAAACCCACCTTTTGTGGTTAATCAAATATAGTTGGTATAATAGTAGGTAAAAGTAAAAAGGTAGGTATTTCAAAGAAAAAGAAGCTTAGTTTGCTATAATCCTGAACCCGTCAAAACAAACAAATCTTTGTGGTAGGTACAACGTTGAACGTGTAGCTTACGTAGTAGGAGATCCCGTATAAGAAATTTATACTTACCCTCATCTGTTATTTATTTGCGATAAGAAATAAATGATAGATAACATACTCATTGACATATCGTGAATAGGTTGTCTAGTTAAATTGCATACGGATAAGATCTCTTCTCATTTAATATATTCTCAGATAATCTTTCAAAGAAATTGTAACTTACTGAAAAATAAAAATCATGATTGAAGCTCGGCTTGGTTGACTATGTTATGCGTATCCAATGCAAAAAACCACATTATAATCGATCCAGTCGTTTTCCAGGAAAGTGGTAACAAAAAAGTGCACAAACAAACAAATGCACAATCTCTTAGAATAACCAAGCAGAAACCGATGGATGGCACTTGAAATAATACCACAAAATAGGTAATAGTACGATAATACCCAAGAATTTTTATAGCGATAAGATTAGATAAGTGCTTGTATTCAAGTCTATAACTTAGGGTCAAGGCGTATTGACTAACCGTTTGAAACTGTTATCTGCGGTTTAGAATGATTGTAACGAGTGGTAGATATTTGTATGACCCATTTTTTATCGATAACGTGTTTACGATCTTATCTGATAAAATGATCCTACAGTATGATGGTACAGTATGTTAAGATAAAAATGCACTGCGAAGATTAAAGGGCAAAACACACAGGGAGCGGGCGCGGGTTTGCGTTTGGTTGAATTCCTTGTATTTAAATGATGTGATGTGAAATGTGATGATATTTTTATGATGTGATGTGAAATTAAATTTAAATTAAATTAAAAAAAATTAAAAAAAAAAATTCGCACAGGCACAACACCACACAAATCCTCCAAATCACTATCAACGTACGTTTCACTCCGACACCGGAGCATTTTCAAGAGATGTTGACTCAACAATGCACGATTGTGAATTTGTCTACTGTGGCGAATTATAACGAATTAAACTTCTAATTGATTCATATAATAAATAATTCATATAATAATATTTTTATATTAGACTAAAATGATGAAAATGTTATTAATTATCTATGTTATTGTTTTATTGATTCATTATCATGAACTTCCGCAAAGTAACGCCTGCATCTATTTAATACCAGAGGCCCAATTGTCTAAGCCAATCGTATTCATTTGACAGTTCGTAACGTATAACTCGATCTTTTTATGGAGTACATACTAGCGTTTTGACGTACAGGCATTTATGACCTCCTTAAACAGGTCGAATTATACGTTTGACAGACGATTACGATTACGTTTTCCTTACATAATCGGGGGGCAGTAGTGAGTAGCGCGACAGTCACCGATGGCTGTGGTCGGTGGTCCGTTAACGCCGAGCCTAATGTAAGTATTGATATTATAAGCAACCAGAAGTGATTTAATTAAACAATTAAAAGCCTTAAGACTTTACTAGTCAAACCAGACTTTACACAATTTAAACAAATCACACAAAGTTCAACAAAAGAGGAACCACATAACAAACAAGATTTCAATTTTAACACAAATTAAGCTTTCAGATCAACACACAAAATAATCACAGTTAACATTTAAGAAATTAAATTGAATTAAAGAAATTTAATTAAAGCTCGTGTTAGTAAGTTTATGATATCATATATAGTTATTATATGAGTATATAATATTATGTTTATTTTATTTATAGATTTATATTGTCATAAGTAAAATAGTATGGAATTATAGTATGTACTGTTATGTAAGTTTATTATATTGTAATAGTTAAGTAGTAGATTGTTATAATTTTTCTTTTAGAAATTTACACGTGTGCACCGCCCTGTCATCATGCAACCAATCTCCTATCTTATAAAGGTTGCCTGGAAGAGATCACTCATAGTGATAAGGCCGCCTATACACCGTAACAAGTTGTAAATTCTGTCACGATTTGTTTTACCTCTGTTCTGTTATTTGTTTGTGTGTAATAAAGTGTTTTAATTTTTTATTTTTTTTATTTAAATTTACAAAAGTATGGCTAACAACTAGACAGTAATAATGTTGACACTTCAAGAAGTTACAAGAGAATGACACTTGCGCCCGTAGATCGCACGCTTTTATACATCAACTACAGTTGGACAATCGGTTTTTATTTAACAGCTACCCACTAGGTACTTCTACAATATGTTATCGGACATGTATGTAATCCGCCATTGTATATTTTTCCTAGGATATGTATATGTCGCCGCAAAATTGTAGAATCCGCCAGAATACAAAACGGCGGACTATGTTTTGTAATACGACTATAACCGTTTTGTAATCTGGCGGCTCGAAGTTCAGCCCGATTGTCGATGTTGTCGATACGTTCTACACTCAGTGGGACTACCATTGCTTTAAGCAGTATTACTTCAAAATTACAGTTTTATGGCACATACCTTCACGTCCCTAAATTAATACTTCATACTATACTAATATTACGAACGCGAAAGCGTGTTTGTTTGTCTTTCAATCACGCCGCAACGGAGCAACGGATCAACGTGATGTTTCGTGTAGGCATAGTTGAGGAACTAGAGAATGACATAGGCCACATTTTATCCTGGAAATTAAGCAGTTCCTGGACGAAGAAGGACGAAGTCGCGGACTAATAAGGATTATACTTCTAAAACACTAACTTCAACAATATTAAAACAATACTTACTGCCCGTTCATTTTATTACGGCCACAAGCCACGAAATTGCTTTTTCAAAAGTATTAAAAGGAGAAGAATAATAATTAATAACTTCCAAGGCAAGAAAGCGTATCGCAATGTTGGGCTTTGCATGAAATCTTCAAACTGGGAGAAAAAATAATTAACAACAAAGAACCTTGTTAGTTTCGACTTTTATAGACCCATTCGTACGTTAACTACGCCCTTCAGCTCCACAGTCCACACTGTTATAAGGAAGAACTCGAAACTCGTGGAGTACCTACGGGGAACTTACTACCATCGCTTAAGGTGCGAGCGGAGGGTGAATTGCCCATACAAACGTAATACCAAAATGATTCGTAATTCGAGAATATTTCCACCAGATTATGCGATTATTAAGATTGAACTTGTATTTATCTAGGCCCCTGGATAATTATGTTTTCAAAATATTTTCCCAAAATTAAATGTAAGCGCATAGCGTTTTGCTTGTTTTTACGACATGAATGACATGTTTTCTCCTTATTTGTATCATATTAAAACCAACAATATGTTACGTACTAATTGGCCAGGAGCATAGCCTATATTGTCAAGTTCCCGAATAACAACACGAAGTGAAAAACACAACAAGTTATCATTCATCATTTTTGGTATTTACGGAACAAGACTAAACGTATAACAAATTCTGTACGCTCATATTGCTATCGCGTTTGCTTGCGATCATGTGTCATCAGCCAAATAGAGATAGCAATATACCGGCAAATTTATATTTGCGGGTTGAATAGAAATTGCGAGCGGCGATCACCGGCCTCTTAAAGCAGTATTATTTTAATATTGTTGATGTTTTTGATTTAGAATTATAATCCTTATCATCAAGCGTCAAGTTACGCCACATGACGATGACAACTCAATTAAATCAGCAACTCTTTATCAAACTTAAAAACGCGCTTCTAATATGGAAGTTTGTATGTATTACATAGTTGTGATTCCATCAAATTTCAATGCCCTTTTTTCTTTAATCTATTGTTTAAAATGGTTATCAAACTTTAAACTAAGCGGGGATGTGAATTTTAGATCTTTTGGAAGACCCACTATTTAATAATCACTAAGGAATAATTTATATTTAACTTACGCATCTTCCCTATCATATTTAATATTATGAATGCTTTCGCATTCATAATATGACTGATGACATGATGACTTATCCGCGTGGATTTAGGTATTGAAAAGTAGCCTGTCGTTCCCCATCTCTATGCCTTTCGTCTATATCATTTAAGTAAATAGACGGACCGCCAAAGCGTACCTACCAGACAGGCAAACAGAAGAAAATTTGAAAACCTTCCTAGCGCAGTGGTCTTTTATGTGGGAGGACCTTGGTTCGATCCCTTGTAGCATTTTTATGAAAAGAGCAACTGCTGAGTTTCACATAAGAAATTCGAATAACTTCCACAAATAATGATTTTTGCCACTCATGTTTGAATAAATGATTACAAATCCGCCCAAAAAAACTGTAAGTAGATACTTACTAAAATTTTATAATATCGATTCAGTCATTTTTATTAATTTTTTATCTGATTTAATTGGGGGCTTTTCTTCACAAAACAAAGAACGGCAGCCCCATCGTTCCCTCTGACAAAATACATCTAACTATACATTAGTTCTATTAACTATCTTAATTTAAAATCATAAAGCATTCTGACTGCCTCTGAACCAGGGTCAGCCAGTATGCTTCACTAAAAAATAAAGGAAACGGTTAGCGGACAGTATTTTGAACCCACCAGATTGTAGATGGCGCCACTTGTATTTTACATCTCGGTGTAGCATCTATGCGTGCCAAAGTATAAGGTGATCAGGAAAGGCGTTTCTGTTCATTGCATTGTGGTCAGTGCAATACCCGTCCATAGCACTGCGGATGGGTTTACAAATTTGGCGGTGATAATTATTCCTAGTGTTGTGCTAAATTTTTGGAAATGAGGACTGCATTCGCACCGTCCTACATGTTTGACATTCACCCGTGTAAACTATAGTCACCGAATAAAATCGGTTCTATATATTATAATTGTTGCCGATTCATGGTCATTAAAAATAATGGTGATTATCCATACTTCCATACTAATATTATAAATGCGAAAGTGTTTATGTCTGTCTGCTACGCTTTCACGGCCCATCTGTTCAACCGATTTTGATGAAATTTTTGTACAAGTATAGTTTATATCCCGAAGAAGGTTATAGGCTACATTTATCCCGGAAAACTCAAGAGTTCCTGAGTGAATCAAAAAAATAATCTGTTCAACCGATTTTGATGAAATTTGATACAGGAATCGGTTGCATCCCGGGGGAAGGACATAGCCCTTTTTTATCCCGGAAAATTCATGAGTTCCCGCGGGAATCAAAAAACTTAATCCACGCGGACGAAGGCAACATCTATTTTAAAAATAATTATTGATTTCCAAATTGCCGCTACCGGAAATCGAATCCGACACATTATAAATAGGATATACAGAAGGTCATCAGCATACCTTGGTGGTTAGGTATCATAATTATAATATAATATGTCTGTCATCATTTTTTATACTTTGGACAAGAGGTTCCAGTGATTACATAACCGTATATATCATTATATGTCACCGTAAAATTTTAAAAACCGTTAGATTATAATCTAACGGTTTTTACACGTAACATTCAGCAAATCAGCATAAGAAAAGGACTTAATTTTCCTTTAGCAGCAACAGATTTTCATTTTCTGAATATTGCGCAATCAAAAACCGTTTCTTCGGAACATAAAAGAAAAACAATAAAAACACGTTATAGCGGATTGTAACCACTGAATAAGAAATAACTCCAGCCCGATCGACCTAGACACTGAAAATATATTTTCAAAGGAATTTAACTCGTAAAATTCCTTGGCTAAAGACTAGATTTGCTAACATATTTCACTGTCTGTTATTTGCTGGGTCTATTGTATTTGATCGACCTTGCACGAAGTCGTAATAATTTTCTGATCGCACGATTGCGGTTCGGAAATCAAATGTAACGGGAAATCTGGGATCTATAGATTCTAGGTGAAATGCAGAGTATGGATTTTATTATAGGTTTGGATAGTAATAACACTTGAGTAGATACATCGACAAGGTCTGCGCCCTAACACAGTCGAAACTTTGCGGACTCGTACGAAGCGAGTCAATTTCTTAATTTTTCAGTATAAAAAGGCCTTCCCCGAAATGTAACCTACCTACATCCATCAAAATCGGTTGAAACGATGGACCGTTATTGCGTAGCAGACAGACAGATAGATAGACAGATAGACACACTTTCACATTTATAATATTACGAGTAGTATGGATCAGTATGGACGATAAAGTTAGTCACAGCTTTAATTGTGAAATAAGAATTCAGCAGTTTAGCTAATAAACCCTTTAATTGCACGCCAAGTATCTACCTAGGTATGTTACTTCTAATTGCAGATATAAATCCAAGTAATTATTGCAGACGAAGATTTACTTAATGTGTTGTAAATTAGCAGATGCCCGTTTCTCTGTCTTCCATAATAAAATAAAATAAAAAGCCGTTTATACTTTAAAACTAGATTACAATCGCTTGAAACATCGGTGATAATTGAATTAGGTACAATGTAAATGAAAAAAGTGAGAGATTACTATGTTATACAATATGTTAGTATTATAATTTTAAGGGTCGAGTGGCCTAGTTGTGACAACGCATATCAGTCGATTGAGAAGGTTAAGCAACGTTGACCCAAGTTGGTAACTGGATGGGTGACCGAGTTTGGAGGTTCAAATTCGCCCTTTTCGATCCTACCTAAGAGTTTAAATACTGTTAGTCAAGTCGTATGCGGCAGGACTTGGGAACCCATTGTATTATTATCCCTAGAAAATTCCTACCATAAGTGATTAATGGAAAGGAGTCACGGGTAGAGCAACGAGAAATACGACGTAGAGAGAGAGATTATAATTATACTAGACATGGGCCCCTTCTCGGGGAAAGGCCTGCCCCAACCTCCCCCTATCTTTTCTTTCTTTCTTTCTTTCTTTCTAATCTTGTCCAGAGGTGCGATTGTGTGAGAATTGCCGATCAAATCGTCAAAGTTCGGCGTCAAAGTACATGAGAATGGATACATTGAGCTCTATGTCAATGTTGTTATGGTTTATTTTACTTTGACGCCGAACTTTGACGATTTGATCGGAACTTTTAGACAATCAGGGGGCAGATTGTCTCCCATATGAAGTATTTATTTTAACTCTAATTATAATATTTGTACATTTGTAGAAAGAAACCCACAAGTCAGAGTAGTTAATACTTGTTACGTAAAGTATCGCAAATCGCAATCGACTGATAAGCGTTATCAGAGCTAGGCTACTCGTCTCTCATTCATTCTCTATAGCTGGTACTATTGAATATTCGTACTTTGATTTCCAAGCATCATCTCAGAAAAGTTCGCACATTTTTCTTAGTAGATTTTTGGTTCTTTAAAAATTACAATCTCAGGAGCTTCTGAATAATGAGTACAATTATAGTGAACTCATAGGACCAGTTGCATATAAAACGGTTAAAGTTATGGTACCCTTAAACTTTTTACTTATAAGAATCAAACTTGGTCGCACAAGACAGTAATATTAATGCTGGTTCCAAAAAACAAACCTTTTGCCCTTACTGTCGGTCAATATTTAACTTACGGTTAAACGTATTACGTAACTTAAACCGCTTGTCACGCAACTTTATCATATTTAGTTCTTTAATATTAACATTTCTTATGACAATCCGCTTTATGATTATGTTATCATCTAAAACAAAAGCTAAAAAGTATGTATGTATGTAT
The DNA here is from genome assembly GCA_964035005.1 of Erebia palarica. Classification (NCBI taxonomy): domain Eukaryota; kingdom Metazoa; phylum Arthropoda; class Insecta; order Lepidoptera; family Nymphalidae; genus Erebia; species Erebia palarica. The sequence goes on along the minus strand of OZ035989.1, from coordinate 34,236,415 downwards.
GTATATGTCACCGTAAGGTTGCAAAAACCGTTAGATTGTAATCTAACTAGCGAAATTGTAAACTGTCGACAGATTGTGAACCGTTCAATGTACTGAGTGTCAATTTTTGAAATATTCATTTTATTTACGTTTTCTTGTCTCTTTCTTGTAGGTTAGGTTAGGGTTCGACATAAATAAAAAGGTTTAACGGGTAAATATACCTAAGAGATTACAATCTACCGAAAATTAATGCGTTGAATTGTAATCTGTCGACAGTTTACAATTTCACTAGTTAGATTACAATCTAACGGTTTTTGAAATCTTCCGGTGACATATACACTTTATTGTACACCACAAAAACATAAAAGGAACAAGATAACTTAAAATAAAAAGCTAAAAAAGTTTGTGTTTTATATATAATGCTCGAGTGGCTTCCTATTCGCCGTCGCCGGGATCTTCATGTTCTGTCACTTCTGTACCGTGTGCTATTTGAACCAAAAACTCCCTCTTACCTGAAGGAGAAGTTTAAATTTCTGGGAGATCAGTCCGAAATACGAACCCGTCAATTAACTTTATGCATACCATCGCATAAGACAATGTTTTATACGCAGTCTTTCACAGTGCAAGCTGTTTTATTATGGAATGCTCTCCCATTAAACATACGACAATCAAAGTCACTGGAAATATTTAAAAAATCAGTTAAGAATTTCTATTTATCACCATAATACAGACGACTAGTTTATTTAACTTTTATTTAGTATGATATTACTATAACTAAAAATACATAATATATATTAGTTTATTTTCATATATTTATTATAAGTATTATATTATTTGTGTAACTGTTTATGTATTAGTATGTAGGTATTTGTTTGTATGTTTACATTAATACACCACCCGCGAGTTAATCTCCTAACTTCACCTATTCCTAAGGTTGCCTGGCAGAGATCGCTACTAAGCGATAAGGCCGCCTTTTTGTATACTACTTCGTTCTTTGTTTTCTATGGATTTTTTGTGTCCTTTTTATGTGTGTTGTGGTGTACAAAATAAAGAGTAATAATAATAATATTTTTTCACTCAATATATTTGCAAAAACACTGTCGGGGACCGGATTAGGTCAAACATATTTCTGCGGTCTGCATTTTCTAGGCGTACTCGTTAAGGCTTCACTTAGTACATAAGCTTACAAGCTATTATGACTTATGTTGTTTTGAGCACAAGTGCTATAATTCCGTGAGCGTGTCGTAACAAGCTTTGATCCGTGGTTGAGTAAGTCCGAGCTATTGCGGTCACGCATCCTTTGATCGGGGAAACGGTCAAGTGTGTGCAGTTATCTAAGTTTTTGCCCACTAGTGTGGTAACACACGCATTCGAACCTTTTTAATTGATTGCTCGGCCACAATCTCATCTGAAGATTTATTAAGCAATGATGCAATCTTATGGAATAACGTTAACCTAGAAATGGTAAATAGCAGATGTACCTATGAAGCGGTCAGTGAAATTTAGAAAAATTCTCGCAGCATTCAAATTGAATAGCGATACAAAAATTTTTTTTAAAAAAGGGGGCAGGTCCCGCGACTACTATAGGTACTCTTATGTCATATATGAAATGTTTGCGTATCGGTTGCTACCCCAGCTCGAATTACGTATAATTTATATTTCATCTGTTGCTAGCGTCACTAGTCACTACATATTCCTTGTCAATCACAAACGTCAAATATTTATCCATCTCTACAAATAGGGATGATGACAACTCAATCAAATCAGCAACTCTTTATCAAACTTAAAAACGCACTCCTAGTATGGAAATTGTATGAAATTAACAATAGTGACGCCATCAAATTTCAACGCACTTTTTTCCCTAATCTATATTTTAAAATGGTTATCAAACTTAAAACTAACTGAGGATGTGAATTTTAGGTCTTTTGGAAGACCCTCTATTTAATAATCAGTTAGAAATAATTTATTTTTGATACAGGCATCATCCCTATTGAAAAAAACAATTGCAACCGCTTACTTGCGTCAGTCAAAATTGATCGGAGCACTCGCTTTAATTGCAGTAATGCACGCAAGTCAAAAGCTGCCGGTATGTGACCGGCATCATCCGTTGGTTAACCGTGATTACACGGTGGCTGTCCGATTTGACACATTACCAATATCGGGTAACTCGGTGGCTGAGTGCTTATCTACTTGTTGATGCGGTAATCATCTTCAATCAGAATTTGTTATGACACAACTAAGAACTAACTGGCGTGTGAGAACACTAGGGGCCGCTTGCACAAGGACATTTCAACTGATTTAGTTAAATTTTACAAACTTTTTTTTTCATATTTGCATTACAATGCTGTCCCTTTTTGGCAAATGCATATTGTAGTTGCCAAAAAGGGACCACCTTAAAATATTTAACTAAATCAATTTAAGAGTAGGTACTCGTGCAAGTGGGCTTAGATGTTTTAATTTTCCCTCTTTCTCTTTCTCTCTTCGGTCCCATAAGAATGTGGATCGTTGGCATCTTGCGGTATTACGACACCCGACACCACTATCCACTAGCCTTAATACATATTTTTGTTTAGATTAGATACTACTCATTCAGTCATTTCTCATTAGGGCTCTTAAGAGTTCTCATACTTTTAGAGCTTTCGCGAGTTTCCGTGATCTTGCGACGTAATTTGCACCAGCCTTTAGTAATCTTTTTTTAAGGCCTAATCTATACTCTATACATTAATACCATAAATAAGGTGCAAATTAAGTTTCATAACCCCTAAGCAAGCTTTGTATGTTTACCTTTCTCGTGGTATCGTCAATCATTTCTCCAAACACCAAAGCACGGTGGAAAGTAGGTGATCGCTGAGGAAATAAACACTCATATTTATAGTAGGTAGGTGTATGTATTAAATAGGTATTTGTACACATTCGTTGGAACTTGGAAAAAATTTTTTTTTTTATTCTACTACAACAAGTAGGCCCCTGGAATGCGATGTCACCTGATGGTAAATGACTATGCAGTCTAAGATGGTAGCGAGCTAACTTGTTAGGGGTAAGGCAGTTAACCCATACCGCTACCAGTTGCTACTTTCTACACGGTATCGTACTGGAACGCGAAATCGATTGGCGGTATGACTGTCGGAAAAGACGGCCGAAGCCTACCACCAGAGCAGACCAGAGAAAATTCAGAAATAAATATAAAATCTCTAATCGACCCTGCCAGGAATCAAACCACCACCACCACCACAGCGCACTACTGCACCATGGAAATTGTCATATGTAGAACACAAATGAGGCATATTAAACCTGAAATCTTGGTATTAGTCCCCTTGAGGATCCTTCAAGTAAGAATCCTACTAGAAGTATATATACGATACGACATTGTTGAATTTCATGATCTCAATGCACTCTCTAAACCGGTGAATTATCAAACCTTTTTGTCTAACATTCGGTATTTATTGCAGTGGAATCATCCAAAGATCCAAATCTTTGGATGATTCTACTGCAATAAATATTTACCCACAGAAAAATAAGTTTTAAATCTGCCACTTTAATGAAAACTTAGGCCCACTTGGACAAGGATTCTTTAATAGTTTTTTCAATGCTGTCACATTTTGGCAGCCGCCATATTGCTCTTGCCAAAAAGTGACAGCATTATTAAATTTAAACTTAAACAGCCGCGATAATTAATTTAGTAATAGTAAGTTACACTACATACCCATTAAATAATAAAAGTTAAGACATGGTGTGTAAAGAACCTAAGTATATTACAGAAACCTAGAAACTTGCAAAAAGGGCTTATAAGGTTTTTACATAAAAATATTCAACAGATGATAAAAATTAAAAACCAACAATGGTTAACAGTAAACTACGCAATATAAATTGCTAACATAAGTCACAATCTAAGAAGGAATTATAGTTGCTTCGACGAAGGCTTATTAAAATAGCGATTACGATAGTCACGAGGAAAATCTGACGCCATTCTACAAAGATGCCTTTTTGACATAGAATGAAGTTAGTTAAGTTAATGGTATTGTAAATGTTGCCCTAATTGACTGAGAGAAGCGAAGTTTCCAAGTTTTCTTTGCTGTATTATATATATATACATATATATATGTATTGTGTATGTTAGTGCGCATTACAGTAAAGAAAATTAGTTTGTAGTTTACGTATGTACGTTTTTTTTATTAATAGATAACATATTAATTTAATGCGCTTAGTAGTTAAGTCTAGCAAATAAGCTAAAAAAAGAGTTTTAAACGCAACAGCGAGGTCAGTTCAGGGCAAACCGCTTGTATAAAATGTTACAAATAACATTGTACATACTTTTTATGTCGCTTTTATCGTTATACAAATGAATCTGTAAAGAGAATACTGATCAAATCTATCCGAGATATCTACTTAACTGATACTAATAATCTATTAACCAACATTCGGTATACCGGGCCTACGTCCGCAACTCCCAAGCGAAGACCGGCCCGCGCACTTTTCTTTGAGTTCACGCTTTAAACATTCGTTCTCTTTCACACGTTGTCATTCGCTCACCAGTCGCGGCTGATAAGCGCTGTCGGCAGGTTGTGTTTATTTTCCTCAGAGAGACCGCATATCCCGCGTAAAATACTGTCTCGAACGCGTTAATTAGATCTAACCTGATTAAAAAGGCTACCTTATTGTTTTGTGTGTGACTTAAAAGTGGATTTACTGTGTGCTGTGATTTGTCTCACATTTGTATGTGTGTGTGAAACGAGTTATAATTTTTTTTCTGTGCGCCCCACTTGGATTTTTGTTCGTCTCTGTTTTTGTGGTGAGTTTAAAGATCAAAGATTAAGCTGTGATTAAGTATAGATTTGTATTTTGATTGTTATAAAAAAGTCTTTGACGTGGGTTTCGTTTTAGCCATATCTCTAAACCTACCTACCTTATACCTCACCAAATCAATGGTGTTTACTTATCGACCAGTTTTTCCCGTAGCTTCTAATACTTCTAGGCTTCGAATCCAATAACAAAATAGGTAGGTAACTAAGTAGGTATATGAAGTGAATGTAAAATCGAAATAGTAAAATCAGCGTCTGTTATCCATATCCACATCTTTTGGTAATAAATAAGATAATAATACGCAAGTACCTACATACTTTTTTTTTATTCCACTACAAGATAGCCCTTGACGTGACGATCTCACCTGACGGTAAGTGATGATGCAATCTAAGATACCATCTTAGACTGCATCATCATTTACGGGATAGCCTGTTATACCTAGGTGGTAAGACAGTAAAATTAAACCCATAGTGACATACTCCTAGTACTACTACTTAGAGGAGTAGTACGTATAGCGGTTATTATAGTAACCCCACTACTATACCTATCTTGTAACTTCATAACTGCCTAGATTTTCATTATATCTTAGCCCCTACCAAGGCTAGTTAGTTAGTTACCTTATAACCTGTGCTTTAGGTTGGTTCTTTATGTACTAGATCTGTAGGTATAGGTACGAGACGACTATGCCAAGTTTCTTACTCACTCGCAGACCACCCTTTTGACGACCTTCCTGGTGCAGTGGTGAGCGTCTTGTAAGTCGGAGGCCCGCGGTTCGATCCCCGGAGGGGCAATTTGAATATGGTCTGTGATCTGGTCTAATGGGAGGCTTCGGCTGTGGCTAGCTTATCTTATCTGCAATGATGTTATCATTATCACTAAATTTTTTGTAGGCCTACTAGGTATGCTACTAATTACCTATGCTTTTTTGACACGTGTAGATTCACTTCAATTCTGTCCATTGAATGTCTTTATATTGATACAATATTGTACTAGGTCCCTAATTTGAATGATTAAGTACCTGAGTTCCTATTATTATAAAGCAACTATTAATATTCAATACCTGCTATAGGGGGAGAGTTACGAGTAGGTACCTAGGTATTCACTGTTAATCGTTTCTAATCTTAACACTAACTGAAATTTCCGGGGTCAATATTTTAACAAAGGCGATCAGCCTTCGTCTTAACAACTAATAGAAGTGTGTTAAGTATAGAATTGTATAATATATTAGCCTGGTAGATCTTATACAATATTAGGTAGGTTCACATTCTAGTAACTACATAATAATTACTTAGTTATTGCTACATGCGAGTTGGTACCTAAATGTATGCGTAAAATAATTTTATCACGATATTGATTAGGAACAGATCGCAAAATAAGTAGGAATCGAGATCGGGTCAGTGCTGCCAATTGAGCTATCTAATGACAACTGCATAATAGGTAATAGAAATGAGATCAATTGACTTATTTAGTTTATTATTTATAACAAACTAAAATCTTCGAAAACTAAAAAAATAAAAACTAAAAGTTAAAATATTTTCAGTATAGTCCGACAAACGTATCTGACCGCGTCGCTAGTATCTATGAAAAATAAAATAAAAACTAAAACTAAACAGGCATAAAAATTAATTCCAATTTTGGCCACCGGGTCAGATACATTTTGAGGGATTAAACTTCTTAAATCGGTAAATTCACATCAAAGGCGTTGTCACTTTGATCCTACGTCTAATGACTTGACCGACTACAAAATGAACGTCGGTCTATATAGTCTCTTATCTATGCCGTCAGTGGCGAGCTTTAAATTTACCGGAGCCTCTGGCTGATGGTGACCATCGAGGGAATTTTAGTGGATGAGAATCCTACTTAGCTCGATCTCTCCCAGGTATCATAATAAAAAAGATATGATAATATCAAGGATTAAAGAAACATTTTAGACTGTGTTATCACTTACTAAGTTTCCAGGGACAAGGGCTAACTCCTCGTCCAACGCCAAATCGTAACAGAATAAAAAAATACAAAACAGGATATAGTTAAGTGCGGGAGAACACTTTGACTGAGTGGGAGCGAGAGTGGTCGGGAGTAAGGAAAGGAACATGGACGAGGGAGTTAATCAAGAACTTGAAGAAATGGCATAACAGAAAGCATGGGGAGATTGATCGTTGGCTAACGCAGGCGCTCAGCGGTCACGGGGTTTTTAATACTTACCTATTCGCAATTGGGAAAGAGCCGAGCGAAGCGTCCTCTTCCCCACAGAAGTAGCACTTCTGTGGAGAAGGGGACACCCCGGGACACGCAATTTTTGAATGTCCTGGTTGTGCGGACCTGAGGATAGAGGCGCAGGGTACCAGCGACGATGTAGATGCCCGAAATTTAATAACACGGATGCTGTCGAGCGAAGATGCGTGGACACGATACGCCAAATTGCTAAGGAACATAATGAGGAGGAGAGAGGAAAGGGGAAAAGAGGAAAAGAAGAAGAGAGAAATCTAGTGGGTCAGCATGAAGTCATGCTATGCAGTTCCGCGCTGATACCTGGCCGACATGGGGAAGTTTCTTTAAAAAACAAAGGTACCTAATTGTTAAGTTGGTACGAGGTATGTACTTACTAACGTATGAAAATGTATAGTCAAGTAGAAGATAATTTCGGCAATTCATTCTGTCGTGGGGTATCATTTATCACAATCGTGCAGTGATTTGCGCGGCGTTTGTTTGGATTGCAGTCTCATCTTGACGATCAGTTCTCTCTTAAAACTCATTGTGCTACTCGTTACCAAATACAGCATTATCTACCTTAATCAGCCCAAGCACAATCAGTCTGAAAAATCATACAAATATTATTAATGCGAAGTGTGTTTGTTTGTCCTTCGATCACGCCGTAACGGAACAACGGATCGCGTGATTTTTGCCATGGGCATGCCTAGTTGAGGGCCTGGAGAGTTCTGGATTCCCGCGGGAACTCTTTAATTTTCCGGGATAAGAAGTAGCCTTCCCCGGGATATAAACTATCCCTTTACTAAATTTCATCGAAATCGGTCGAATAGATAGGCCGTGAAAGCGTAGCTAAGAACTGAAAGAGTAACCGAAATAAGGGGTTTAAATACTGTTATTTGAAACTGTTATAAAACAGAAACACTTATAACGGAAACAGAAACGATACTGTAACCCAATCAATCTGTAACCTTTTATTTCTGTTATTAAGTGTTTTTATCTGTAGGTAACCCTAATAGGTACATGCCCTAACAAACTGTACGGTGTGACAACGCGTTCTTCTCACTTCGTTGAACTTTACACACACTGACACAACAAGGCCATGTTTTTCTTAAAAGAATAGCAACCATCGGCGCTTTCAGCTTAGGTTCAAATTTGAATAATATGATTAACAGTAAATTTGGCAACGTTACTATTTTGGTTACACTTTAAAATCCTTTATTTCTGGTACATGTTCATTTCTGTTACAGAAATATAAGTGTTTCGGGTGAACAGAATTAAAAACACATTCAAAAGGGTTACAGCTTAGATTCTGTTACACTTTCATTCTGTAACACATATTTCTGTAACCTTTATGAATGTGTTTTTCAGTCCCTGAGCGTAGCAGACAGGCAGACATACTTTCGCATTTATAATATTATATTATGGATTCAGTACCTACTTAATAATAGTTAGGTATATTAACAGGTGTGTGTCACAGTGTGTGTGGCACGGTGTGTGTAATTATTAACCAGTTAACTTAAAAACAGGTTAGTTCCTGAAAGTACCTACTTTATTTATATTTTTATTACACTAATAAATACATGATAAGGCCGTATCGTATCACAAGTCACAACTCCACGAGTAGGAATTTGTTATTTTGATAAAGTTATCAGGTAATCGGATATTATGAAAAAATATGCATTTAGTGTTCCCGTAATTTTTTATCTTTACAGATTTCCAGTAGGGCTAGCATGCGCACAACGAGTAAAATTCTATCTACCCGTCATCTCTATTTGTCTACCAAGCTAAAATGGTTACACTTAAGACTTGTCTCGTTACGTCAAAAGTAGATAAATGTAATATTTCTTATCTGTATACCACAGATTTTCTCTACGAACCCTTGCATGTCGACAATTTTTTTCGTGTAATATACCGGATTTTGTGCATTTGTAAACGATAAATTAGCCGGCATCAACAATATCTCGTTTTCTCTCTCTCGTCGTGAGATATCTCATTGTGCGCATGCTAAGCCTGCTGCTGAATCTTCTCGCGCGCCTTTGTAGGTTGTTACTTGTTAGTATGGAAAATGGATTATTTTTCACTATTTTAACTCTCAAGTATTCTATAAATTGTTGTATGATACACATGCGCTCGAACTCTCGGCCATTTAATAACCCTCGCATAAGGCTCAGGTATTAAAGCACCTCGAGTGTAGTTTTCATCATACAGCACTTGTAAAGTAAATAACCATGGTTTAAAGTCACGTTAAGTTAAAAAGTTCGACTGGGGCGTTCGGTTTGTTAAATTTTATCGATGGTATTTTAAAATTATCGTCGACGGTAGGCTGTAACGACGACAACGACTTGTTCGTTTAGTCAAAACCATTCAAGCAACCCTAGTTAGAACGCTTGGATGAAATAAACACGGGATAGGTAACGTAAGAAAAATGTATGAAATCACGTTCGACTAACTTTTACGGGGCGAAGGGAGAGTACCTAATGCCTTGCTTGTCATTTCTCTATACAATTATTAACACTAGTGCACGAAAAAGTCGATCATTGGCAACACAAAATTAATGCCGAAACTGCCCAATTCGCGGCTAGAGGAGACGTAAGGCGAATATGACCGATATCTGATATGACCTAGATCTCTTTTACACCACGGCCACCTCTACGCGTAGAATTCTAGCCAATGAATTCTTTGACTCTCACAGCCTGAGTTGAAGTAGTTTACTGGCTGGTAATCTTAATCTTAATAATTAATGTCTAAATTATTCCTACTATTAGTTTACCGTGGTTCTTCTCTTGTAATTCATCTTCCTGACTATAAGCTTTTTTTTTTAAATTACTTCCTATGTAGTATATATATTAATATTGATTTTTCCACCAGTGCGAGCTATTTTTAACTCATGTAAATTCTATCTGTGAAGACTTGTAATTGGCGTTATACTTATTATTTATTTATGTATCTGTCGCCGTTAGATTGTAAAAACCGTTAGATTATAATCTAACTCGCGAAATTCTAAACTGTCGAAAGATTGTAAACTGTTCAATGTATTGAGTGTCAATTTTTGAAATATTCATTATATTTACGTTTTCTTGACTTCTTGTTTCTTGTAGGTTAGGTTACCTGGTTATTTATATCGAAATAAATAACCAGGTAGTGGTTATTTAGTTTAGTTAGGTTTTATCGGGTTAATATACCTAACAGATTACAATATTTTTTTTTTTTTTTTAAATTATATAGGCCAGCGCTTGGCTGCAATCAGACTTGCTTAAAGTGGTGATGCAGCCTAAGGTGGAGCGCGCTTTACCGCTACCGAAAAATACTTTCGACAGTTTGCAATTTCCCAGTTATATTATTATCTAACGGTTGTTACAATCTTACGGTGACATATCCATTTCTGTTGTAGCTGTAAGTTTTCTGTACTAAATAAAATAAATAAAATATCATGGGTCCCGTGGTTAATTCGTTCAAGTTAAAGCGTCATCAACTAAATACATAATTCCGTAACACGCAAAGCAACTAAGTAATTTAATTTATTACAGATGGAATGAATGTGAAGGCCAGAGCGCGGCCGTTTTATCGGATTCCATGCTTGTGCATATTTCACCACGGCCGAGAGTTTTATAGCTATGCAATGGAATATATTAAAGTTAAACATTCATAATATTATGAACACGTGGTGGTTTTAATAAAACTGGTTTACTGGTGGTCGTTTTAATGTTAACAAATTGGTTTTCACTTTTCACCTTTATTTACTTACTAGATGATAATACTGCCTCGTTCGTCTAGCGGTTAGCGTAGTTGACTGCGGATCACGAGGTCCTGGGTTCGATACCCGGTCGGTCATAAAAATTGTTAGGTTTTAGGTTTTCAATTATGAAATTCTCAGTGCCAGCCCGGAGTTGGAAGTTGGCGGTGTTTCACCCCCGTGCCTCGGAGAGCACGTTAAGCCGTCGGTCCCGGTTATTATCACTAACATGATAATAGTCGTTAAAGCCCGCCAACCCGCATTGGAGCAGCGTGGTGGGTCTAAGCTCCTAATTCCCTCTCTCCTATGCGAGTGGAGGCCTGTGCCCAGCAGTGGGACGTTAATAGGCTGTAGTAGTAGATGATAATACTAAAAAAACCTTAGTACCCGCGACTTCGTCCGCGTGAACTAAGGCTTTTTAATTCCCGTGGGAACTTTTTCCCGGATAAAAAGAGGCCGATGACCTTCCCCGGGATACAACCACAACATAGTTTTACATTTAAAAGTTCAGTTTCATAATTTAATTAGTTTCAAACTTCAAGAACAAAATGGACCTACTTATGCAAACAGGAACCAATCACCGATCCACACACATGCCAAATGTGATAAGACAAATGAGATAAGTATACAGAAAGCTTTTAAAATGCACCTTCTATCGACCCCGTAAAGATCAAAATGATCTGACAATTTTGGTCACACAATTTCAAAATTGTGAAAGATAATCACAATGAATCTCTCTTGTTATTTGTACTTTGTTTGACTTGTATAGAGTCCGTACAATGCTATTTCATTATCACATTGAATACTGTGTAACTATAAGACGCCCACCCGTGTCTCTATTTGCCAAATCACTACAATGGGTGGTCTGTACTGTCTTCTGAGTATTTTTTTTCTTTTTATCCGCTACAAGTTAGCCCTTGTGATCTCACTTGATGGTAAGTGATGCATCATCACTTACCATCAAGTCTTAAATGGTAGCGGGCTAACTTGTTAGGGGCATGGCAGTTATATTAAATCCATACCCCTATTTGGTTTCTACACGGCATCGTACCGGAACGCTTAATCGCTTGGCGGCACGTCTTTGCCGGTAGGGTGGTAACTAGCCACGGCCGAAGCCTCCCACTAGGCCAGACCAGAGAAAATACAGAAATTATAAAATACCAAATTGACCCTGCCGGGGATCGAACCCGGGACCTCCGCACGTCAAGACATCAGCGCTGTACACTGCGCCACGGAGGTCGTCAAAATCGTCGTAGTATGTCCTTCCCCGGGGAAACAGCCTATCTGCTGCTATACTGTTGAACAGATGGGTCGTGAAAGCGTAGCAGACAGACATAAAGACAGTCACACTTTCGCTTAGTATCGATTAGACAACCGAGTTTTTGATTTAAGTACTTAATACCTTCGTACCAGGTCTTTACCCATAATCATACAAAATATCTCTATGATCTGGAGCTCAGTAATGACGTGATAGAAGAACAAATCTGGCTTTATTTATTTTCTACATCATAATAAAACCTGTGTGCAAAATTTTAGCTAAGTCCATGCGTTTCTAAGGCTGTGCGTTGATTAAACAGTCATTGAGTGAGTGAATAACACGTGAATAACAGGACTTTTTTTTATTGTATTGACAGTGGCACTCGTATCAACACAAAGCTCAGACATGTAACGACCGGTCCACATAAAGTAGACACCCGATTTTGTGTCATTTAGCTGAGCTGTAGTCAAACGAGCTATAATTAACACTAGGTGCATAGGTATAACTCGTTTAATATGTAAAATAGGACAATTTTAATCTATGCAATACACAGATAATGAAAGTATGTCTTGAATAATATCTGAAATGATTAGGCAAGCAGCTAGTCTAATTAAATCTAGATGCGATTAGTTTTATTTGATCACTGAATAGCATTATCGCTATACGTACAAACCAGTTTGGTGTAAGATTGAAACCTAGTTTAGTAGTAATACGTGTGACTCATTGTCACTTGAAGAGAAGCATGTTTTTTTTCACATGGTAATCAAACGATGCTGAGGAACTGTAAATTACGTTCGTAGCCAGTTGATCGGCTAAGTGTCCTAAATATTATGATAATTTTATGTTAATTATCGTTTTAAGAAGCTCGATGACGAGACCTTTGAATCTCTGTCAATACATAATTTTTAAATCGTGTATCTTTTTTCATTTTCATCTTCATATGTACGGCATTTACTACGATACAGCTTTAGTTTCGTTGTATAGTAAAACCGTCATATAGCGCCGCTATTCCAGGTTGAAATGACTCAAGCGCTGCGTGATTTTCTAGAGAACGTTTTTTGAAATCGATGGATTTCTCAAAACGAGACAGCAATTAATTTAACGATTTAAAAAATACGACTGCCCTGCCATATTATTATTTTTGGAGTTTACCTCCTTATGAAGCGATTTGCATATTTGGCTTTTGTAATCTTATTCACATTTTTTATTAAATGATATTTTTTTGTGAATCACTAAATATTGAACTATAGTGTTACATATTTTTGGAATCTACTCATCATTTTCTAGATGATGATTATATAGTTAATCTTATTTTCGAATATTTTTTTTCATTTTTGGTCTTTAATGCGGGACCATGGTCACCACATCAATTTAAAAAAAAAAATTACTAGCCTATGTCACCCGGAATAAGCTAGGGAATCTAACGATACCTCATTTATCAAAATCGGTTCAGGCGTATAGAAGTTATGGTGGAATATACAAACTCACATACATACATACATACATGAACCCTGAAAACAATATACTCCTTTTTTCAGGCAGTCGTATAAAAAGGAGACCTCTAAAATGAGCAGCAATATGACAATAATGACTCATACGCTATATGACAGCACTGAGTAGCCCAGGAACCCAGATCGTAAAATACATGGGTGATGTTTTACTAAATTATCGAAGCGAATAGAGTTTTGTGCGCGAGTGTCCCACGCGTGTAGTGTCGCGGAAGGGAACCGTTTGTTAGCTTCGTGAACAGGATCGGATTGCACTTTTGTCACTAACTGTACACCTTGTACCGGAGTCGGATTACGTTTCCTAATTATTACGGTCGTTTTATTCCATTGCTTATAACAAAGGATATAAACTTGATCAATTACATATGTAGAAACGATTTTTCAATTGTTAAAATATTATTATTACCTACTTATTGCGGCGATTTTTGTGTGTTCAAGAGATGAGGACCGACTTTTGGATAGTTTTTATTTTGGAAATATTTCAAATAGGCTTTATCTTTAAATACATGCTTAGGTTTTTTTTTTACCTGAAGTACATATGTAACGCTTGGAGATTCATTTTATTTGACGGTCCTTAGCCCTAAATCAGTCCTAATGACACCAAGTTGGGTAATTAGGTATATCTAGAAGCAAAATGATTGGATAGGGCACCTAAAGTTACTATGTAAGTACTGAGTAACTTAATTAGATATTAATTTACCTACTTTAGAATCAGTACTAAGAACTAGGAAACAGTAACCGAAATAAGGGGTTTAAACACTGTTTTTTGAAACTGTTATAAAACAGAAACACTTATAACGGAAACAGAAACGCAATCAATCTGTAACCTTTCATTTATGTTAATAAGTGTTTTTATCTGTTAGCCTAATAGGTAGGTACATGCCCTAACAAACTGCACGGTGTGACAACGCGTTCTTCTCACTTCATTGGGCTTTACACACACTGACACAACATTGGCCATGTTTTTCTTAAAACAATTGCAACCATCGGTACTTTCGCCTTAGGTTAAAATTTGAATCAAAAGTTAGGTCAAAAGTAAATTTGGCAACGTCGCTATTTCGGTTACACTTTAAAACACTTTCATTTCTAGTACAGATTCGTTTCTGTTACTGAAATATAAGGGTTTTGGGTTAACAGAATTAAAAATACATTCAAAAGAGTTACAACTTCGCTTCTGTTTCACTTTCATTATGTAACACTTATATTTCTGTAACCTGTTATATTTCTGTAATCTGTTTTTCAGTCCCTGTAATATACTACCAACTATGAAGTATGGCGTGCAATTATTAGAAATTTAGTCAAACATTACAGCTTAGCAGCTTAATAATATTCTACTCTAAAATAATATAAACCTACTCAATTGAACTAACAAACAAAATTTATCTTCGATCTATATTATTAGCTTAAAATATACCTAATACAAACGTAAATAATGTAAGGTCTTGAAGCAACACAATTCTTACAAAATATTTTATATTAAGTAAGTAGTTAGGCATAACCTTGACTCTCAGTCATCGGTAAGTACCATAGTACCTAACTATAATCATCGTACAATTAGCGAGTAATTATAAACAGGATTTAAAGATCGACCACATATTCTTTTTCTTTGACTCTGACTCTGAACTCATACGAAGATACCTAACCACTTACTAAAGGTAACAAAAAATTCAATACTCATTTAAGTATACCTAATCTGCTTAGTAATTCCTACATAAATCATGAAAATCTTTTGCTGTAGATAAGGCTAACCCATTTACTTTACATCGGTTTGACGGACGGACAAGGCTTGAAGTTTAAAGGGTTCCTTGTTGACAACGGAACCCTAAAAATTAGCTCTTTATAACAAGGGTGATAGGTAACATAACGAACTGAAAATAACATAATCATTTTAACATTCCAACTAGACTATGTGGCCAATTCTAACGCTAATCTCTAAACTAAACATGACAGTAGTTCTGTCCCTTTCCGAAGGGAGTAGGTATTATGAAAGGGTTAACAGTATTTAAATGCTGTCATTTAAGTTTAATTTAGAGATTGTGCACTATAGAATAAGCCTCGATGCCTGCTTAAATATTCTATTTTAAGACGTCATAGATGACAAAGCCTGTATCCCGGAAAATCAAGGAGTTCCCTGAAAAATTTAGGAAAAGTTGATCCTAGCGCACGAAATAACAACCATCATCCAGTGCTTAATGATATAAAAGGAATTGATCCCACAGTTCCTAAACCAGATACAAAACATAAGACCTCTTAGATAAAAAACTCTCCATAAATTACCAAACCACACTGGTCAAAGAACTTTGAAACAAAAAAACAAGTTGTTGAAGACGTACCTACCTAGGTACAGTGAGGAGTTAGTAATAGTACCTACTTACGAACATAATAAAACTAGTCATGTTTGATGTTAACCTTGAAAAAAAACTGGTAAGAATGAACTCTGCCATTAATTTAGTCTTCAGTATTATAATAAGAATTGTGATAAAAACCGGGTTCGTCAATCAAACAGATCAAAACATAAGCACATAAATTATAGACTGAAAAGCGTTCTGCTTCAATTTACTCGAACGTACTAAAACGAGTAACTATTTGACTTTGGGATGAAATACAATCGCCATAGAATAGGGATTATGACAACTCAATCAAATCAGAGACTCTGTATCAAACTTAAAAACGCACTTCTAGTATGGAAGTTCACAGTTGTGACGTCATCAAATTTCAACGCATTTTTTTCTTTAATCTATATTTTAAAATGGTTATCAAACTTAAAACTGACCTAGGATGTGAATTTTAGGTCTTTATGAAAGACTCTCTATTTAATAATCAGTTAGAAATAATTTATATTTGATATAGGCATCATCCCTATTAAGATTTACTGACTAAAATTTTGACGCATTTCCAATAAGATCTATCGGTATTTTCATTGCCTTGTAGATGAAAATCTTTAAATATGAAACACTAGATTTTAAACTAAGGTACTTAAGTACCTAATTGACTATCTCTAATTGTTTTATGATACCCAATATTGGTGATAATACGTACGAAACTGATAAAATCAGTTGAGTTTGTTGCGGTCTATGGACTTCTCATTCTAAAAAGCGTTTAACTTCTTAATTGTAGTCACCATCTCTTCATCAGCAATTTTTTTAACGATCAATTTTTAATTGATTTTTGAAAAATGTAGAGTATAATAATAACATAAACATTTTTGTATTTCTATAACATATTCCAACTTCAATAAAGGTATTTGACGTTAATAAGTTCGCAGGAAGTAGAAGAACTAGTTTAATAAATGTTATTGAAGCAATGACCATATCGCAAGGATCAACATCGAGAGTGGTCAGTGGCATCCAGGAAACCAGGATCAAGTTTATCTATCTAAAGAATCTGAATATCAATCTCGAAGATCTTTTACGTAAGCACAATGCACTCAGCCATGTAATCCTATTTGACGATACACATAACTAAGTTGCCCATTAAATTGAGGCCATCGTACATTGCCGCAAGAGCCGCGTGCAACACAGCAAAATATAAAAACTGTCATACTCAGAGTGGGGTCGGGCATAAAGCTCATGCGGTAAAATAACAGCTACACAGTACACAGTACAATGTGAGAGTGGTCAGTGGCATCCAGGAAACCAGGATCAAGTATACCAATCTGAAGAATCTGAATATTAGTCTCGAAGATCTTTTACATAAGCACAATACACTCGGCCATGTAATCCTATTTGACGATACATATAACTAAGTTTAAAGCCCCTTAAATTGAGGCCATCGTACATTGCCGCAAGAGCCGCATGCAACACAGCAAAATATAATAACTGTCATAGTCAGAGTGGGGTCAGGCATAAAGCTCATGCGGTAAAGTAACAGCTACACAGTACAATGTGACGATTGAAATCAACTCTGTTTGGTCAACACTCTTTTACTGTTAGGTGAATACAGTTTAGGTGACGCCAACCCTTTTGCTAATGTATCCGAATTTTCTCGCTAGCTGAAATTACTGAAAATTGCGGCCCTAGCGTCTCTTGCTGCCATTGAGATAATGTGAGGTCAAGTTTAAACTTAGTTGCTCTGTAGAAAGATCACTCGCTTCGCAATATCTCATGACTATCTGCTCTATCTCCGAAGGTATTCGTCTCCCGATATCGATCTGCAGAAATAGTAACGACTGAGCATACTATTGTTCGGAGTATTACGACTGACAGATGGAAGCCTGTGATAATGATGGGCCACAGACATCTATACGCTATTAGCTGTAGAGCATTACCACATAACTGATCGCATGAAGCATCATTTTCAAACCTTTTGTTGAATGAAACTAAGTTTTGATTAGGATTATTATTTAACAGTACTACTTAATAAGGTTTGTAAGTACATATTTAGATCGTACAATAAGTATTGTAACTCTGGGTCCGGTAAAATTTCTGTCGGCGATTGGCGTTTTCTTTCTTTCATGAATGTATTACAAATAAGTAACATGGTTACTAGGAAACTTAATGACCATACTTATTATTAAAGATCCGCTCTACATCTGAATTATCTGTGACGTTCCAATTTATAATTTGTTCCGGGCCCGCCATACTCCTTTTCGTAACCAACTACAAATAATTGCAGGTAATTCATTTGCTAGATTCAAATCGCAACGAGCTCGACAACATAATTCCACGATCCCTGAATAATGGTGTTAATCCTGAACGTTAGCAAGAGTAATCGCTAGGAATTGCTGGCATAATAAATTATGAAGTACATTAGTGAGACTGCCTCGTTGGTCCAATGGTTGGCATGATCGACTGCGGCCGACGAGGTCCCGGGTTCGAGTCCCGGGTCGGGCCATATTTAAGTATTGGGTTTTTCTGACTAGAAATTCTCAGTACTAGCCCGGAGTTAGCGTTGGCGGTGTTTCACCCCCGTGCCTCGGAGAGCACGTCAAGCCGTCGGTTACGGTTATTATCACTAACATGTAATAGACGTTAAAGCCCGCCGACCCGCATTGGAGCAGTGTGGTGGGTCTAAGCTCTAATTAGCTCTCTCTTATGAGAGTGGAGGCCTGTGCCCAGCAGTGGGACGTTAATGGGCTGTAGTGATGATGATGATGATGAAAAAAAAACAACCGTTCTTGCCCGCGGCTATACTCACGTTAGGTACTATTTACATACAAATTTCAAAGCCCTATTTAAACCCCCTAGGGATTGAATTTTCAAAAATCCTGTCTTAGCGGATACCTACGTAATAAAAGTTATTTGTATGCTGAATTTCAGCCCGGTCTGTCCAGTAGATTGAGCTGTGTATTGATAAATCAATCAGTCATTCACCTTCGCCTTTTATTTATAAAATAAATACCTCTAAACAGCTTCTATTGGCTTTAATTCGTCAGTTGTAACAACTGACAAATTAAGGCAAATAGATGCTGCTACCGAACACAGCGGTTGTGTTCGGTAGAACAGTTATCATATCATTTTTTTAATTGTAATATGAATCTATGGCAATTCATTGTTATTAGTGCAATAGAAGGTGTCTAATACTTAGTTGCAATAAGTTTACAGCGTCCAGTTCACCTTGAAATGGAACAGAATCGTCGCTATTAGACTTTAAATGTGAACGTAAGATTGGTCCATATCCAATATCAGCTCGGCGAGTCAATTTTATATCACGGAGTATAGACGATGCAAGTACGAGACATACTATCATATCATATTGAATAGCAGAGCGTAACAATAAATAATAGAATACCATTGCAATTTACTAAAATCAACTTAAAACGTTGAGTAAATGCTCAACACATCCACGCACGTTTATTCTCTAGGTGCATTAATACTACTATCTTTTACTGCATAATAGTAACAAAATGTTAAAGTCAAGAGTAACTTAAATAAGGTAAAGTAAGGTAAAATATACTTTATTGTACACAAAGAAATGAAAAGACAAAAACAATTATATTAATAAATACGGCACAACAGGCGGCCTTATCGGCAAACAGCGATCTCTTCCAGGCAACCTTAGGGCAGAGGAAACTTTTAAAAGAAAGCGGGAGGGGTGTACGGAGACATAATAATAAATTACTTGTACTAGTAAATCAAAAAATAATTCCTATAAATTGTTCCAGCGGCTAATTAATCAAATTATTAACTATAATTCTATTAAAAATACGATGTTTGTGAGATGATAATAATAAAAAAAACCCGGCTGAGTTTGTTCTGGACTCTTCTCAGACCAAGGCGTGTTCGGAACCCTCGCAGCTTTAGTTTTAAGATACCGTAATTGATTATCACCATCATGTTTTAGAAGTTTCGGATGTCAATAAGTGTACTTAAATTGAACATATAAATATTGATTTGATTGATATTGAATATATAATTAGAGCATGGACAAGGACTGTTACGAAAGATGATTATTTACTTTCACATATTTTATCAGATAAACCCATTCACGTACACATTTTAAATATTTGTCTCATGTCCTAATCAGAAGAACGCGTAAATATCTGTCCACTGACACAAGTATTAGATACAAAAACGTACAATTTACATACGTTACATATGCTAGAAGTGTGAAAGGTATAAAAATATACCATGCACGCGGCTTTTTAGCAGTTAACAATATAATTAAGTAGTTTTTAGGACGGATACATTCAATTAACCAACACCGTGTACCGGTCTGCCTACGCCAAGCCATTGGTATAATGCTGGTGGGAAGCACGTCTATTATATTAGTTACAAAACAATGTCTTTGGTTATTTCTACACAGTTATGTAATTAACTGTTTCAGTAGGAAGTGGCAATATAAACAGCTCATGGCTTAATTATAGCTGTAGACAAACTTATTTGAATAATTGGACACCTATATATTTTCTTTAATAAAGCATGTGTGAAACTGTGCAATTATAAACAGACACTTTCTAGTCTTATAAACATTTTCCCGTCGTCGTTCTATCATGTTCACTGATGTAGTACCGTATATCTGCTTATTACATGGAATTAATGATTACCGTAGTATTATAAATCGATTAGACATAAAATCATTGAAAATGAATTTCTTAAAAAGAGCAACCACCGAGTTTCTTGCTGGTTCTTCTCGGTAGGTAATGGGAATGACATTCCCAACCAGTGGTAGATTTTCACTCTACGATTCAAAAGCATTTTTAATAAGTTTATTTGAAAAAAATATGAGTTTGGGTTTGACAGGTTATAAGTATGTTTTTACAAGGAGCTACTGCTAGACTTACGCTAAGGTTTAGGACTCCAGGAGTCTGCTTATTGATCAAGTGAAGCGAGGTCTTAGGGTCTACTCAGTAGAATTTTCTTTGTCTGCTCGTCTGTTAATCCGTCCGTTAGTTAGTTAGAGAATCATAACTTCTGAATTATTGCACATAATTGCCTACTTCTAACTTAGAAGTCATAATGTATATGCAATACAATTTCGATACCTATAGACAATCACTTAACTAAAATGAAAGCTCTTATGATATTGTTATTCCCTTCATAATACTGCTTGCTGAAAGAAGCAGAAACTAAATTGACAGCACTAGATTTAGTGCTGTCAATTTAATATAGTTTAGAGATGCTAATTTCAGTCAATTTTCTAAAAATTCTAGAGTAAAAGTTTGGTGTATGGAGATCCCCGCATTAAATCCTCAGTCATTGAAACTTGGCAGGGTTGTAGTATGGTATGAACTAAGACTTGTTCAAAAATATCCAACAAAAAAGTTAGGTAGTCCGGAAGTTAGTATTTAAGCTTAATATTTATGACTGAATATTTTATCGATTTCTTTTTAAAATAATAGTAGGTAGAATACCTATTTACACTCAAAACCGAAATATTGAACGAAATAATTATGCAGAACATCGATATTTATACCGATTTTATTATCAAACCTAAACTGCGTTTACGCGATAATGTACCGTGTACCTTCCTACTTTAACAATTAGGTATAGCATAAAAACCCTTACTTCCTTTCTGATTTTTTGGTGGATATTTATAATATATGTTTAACTCATGATACTTTATCATACCGTAAAGTTTCGTCGCCTGAGGAATTATTGTTTGGGTCGACTAGCTTTATTGCCTAGACTACTATTTGAGTTTAAAGATGCCATTTTTACCTAATAAGGCCTGGTTCCACCCAGTTATAAAGAAATGCCAATATATAAGATAGGCATGTCCTATTTAAGTTTAAAGAGTTTAAGCCCCACTCTGAACGAGGTTTTTCACATACACTGTAAGAATTAGGTCATCATATTTTTATGGTTAAAGCGTTATGTACACGGTATTAAGCTTATCTTACGCCGTGCCTCTAACACGGCTGTTAAAACAAAGATAACTTGCTCTAAAGTCCGAAGCAAACTGCGGCTTAATGCTATTTAGTATTCATGTTTATTCTAAAATTTGTCGAGATTGTTTTCAAACCAGTTTTACGATAGAAATTGTTGTTCTCAAATCGTTGCGAGAAGCGACGCTTTTCTTGGAAACAGACTGCCTGTCTTGGATAGAAGCAGGAGATACTTTGGCGGAAGACCATGATGATGATGTGATGGAAAACTGCTTGTCTGTAAAGTGAATAAAAAACTCCAATATGCTGATTCAAGAAAGTATAGGTAACTATACTTCACTTTTAAGGATATCCCAATAAAGCAAGCCATCCAAATAGTCAACAGCAAAATGGACTGGATGGAATGGAATTTTTGGAACTTATAAAACTAAAGAGATAGCCATCTGTTTGAGAGATACTATAGTGCACAAGTGTGTGGGCAAACACAGGTGCATTCTCCATTTCCTTTCTCTCATAATCTGATGGCATGGAAAATCCGACACGACCGGAGATAGATCAGGCGATGGACCGACGGCTTTACGTTATTTCCAAAGCGCGTGGATTTAAGTTTTTGGTTTCCGCGGAAACTTTTTAATTTTCCGGGATAAAAAGTAGCCTATGTGTTATTTCAGACTATAATCTAACTCTGTGCCAAATTTCGTCCAGATCCATTGTGCCCTTCTGGCGTGATTGAGTAACAAACATCCATCCATCCATCCAAACTTTCGCATTAATATTACAAATATTAGTATAGATATACCATCATTTTCGACTTTGACCCCGACATTGATATGTTCTAAATAGTTTTAGGTTGTAACAACAACACACAATCACTCACAACTCACACGGTACACTTTTATAGTCCGGAAGTCCGGAAATAGATAAGAACCTGATAAAAATTAATCACAAACCTCTGTACCGAATTTTTGTTATGCTCTTATAACGAAAGTGAATTGGACAGTTTTTCGTAATTAATTATAATTATTTATAAATAACTAGCTAATAATAAGTTTTGTTAAATCCCACAGGAACTCTTTAATTTTTCGGGATAAAAAAACCTATGTCACTCTCAAGGTCCTCAACTATACCTAATAAGCAGATCCCTTTTTATGTGACTATATCCATGCAAAAAATCACGTCGATCCGTTGCTCTGTTGCGGCGTGATTGAAAGACAAACAAACACACACACTTTCCCATTTGAATATTATTTTATTAGGTATAAATTTGCCCGTTTTCACCAATAATACCAAAATTTTAGGGAGACAGTTGTTGTACGTGAAGACTGTCACATAATATTAGTGTAGTATTGTGAAAAAGGTCATGTCTAGGATCGTAGCGAAATTATTTGAAAGGGGCATAGCCTTAACAGGGAACTCAACTCTTTTCCTAGGATACGATAAGTGCAGTCGATTAAGCATTATAGGTAGGTATATACAGTCATGCTGTCATTCTTTGAAAAAATAACATTTAAATTGGAGTGACGTTATTATAATGTACTTTTTGCGTGTTTACTTCAGTAGAGTTTCCAATCGTGAAATGGAATTTGCATCGCAAATATAAATTATGATGGAAAATATGGAAAAGTGCAGTACAATGCATGTCATTATAGTAAGTAAGTAGCTCTAAGTGAAACTACTTGTGACTAAAACAAACTGAGGGTAACTAAGCAAGTTTAGTTATTTAATTTTAGCTTAAAAGATAATCTCATCACCGAAAAAAGTTAAAAATATACATAAAACTATTATTTCACACTTCAAGTCTGCTCTAATAATCTGTAACTGTCTGTCTAATTGTTAACTTTTCAGTTTTTGGGATCCACCCGTTAAATCGATTTTGACGAAATTTTGTAGAGACAGACATTGCATCTAGGGACCTTTTTCTCGGAAAATCAAAGTCACAAGATTAAAAAAAATTATCTAGTCATTCATAAAGGGTCAGGATAGTCCACCTCTGAATAGCTAACACTCTCGCTATTGGCTAAAAATCCAATGTTGCAGCGTGAATACCATAAATTTAACCAATCACAATTAAATATTTGACAACTAGTCAAATTAGGTACATTTTTTCACCCTTCAAAACGCGCGCTTAGTATAGGATTTTGTATCAAGTACTGAAATGTGACGTCATCAAAAGTCAACACACCTTATAACTTTAATCGATAATTTAAAATGGTAGTCAAACATAAAATTAACAGAAGACATGAATAGTATTTAACGTCTTTTGGCAGGTCCTCTATTGATTAATAAATAAATCACTAAAAAATAATTTAATTTAATAATTTGCCTGGTGGGAGGCTTCGGCCGTGACTAGTTACCATCCTACCACCGTGTAGAAAGGGATATGGGTTTACTAGCTGACGTGCTCCTAACAGGCCGCTACCATCAGACGGTATCATCACTTACCTACAGATGAGATTGCAGCCAAGGTCTAACTTGTAGTAGATTAAAATGAATTGCCAACCAACCCATTGTACCCAATTTGAGATAGTCACAATGATTGATGCAGATTTATCGGATTAGGGTTGCATTTGAAACATATTCACTACGACATAGCTTTCTCGCGGCTTTCGATCGACAAACCGTTGTAAAAGCCTCACTATAATTCGTTCATTAGATAAATATCGCGATGAAGCTATCTGGGTTCGTTGCCCTTTCGATACCATCGAACTTTTATTTGTTAAGATGGTGACGTTATGACTAAAGAGCTTCAACCGGGACCTATTATTTTCCTCAATGGACGTTGTTCTTGGTAAAACTTTTTTATATTACCCATGTACCTAAACAGTTATAGTACACGTTCATCATTTTCGACAACGACGACGACAATAAAAACATTTTCTTCCATATATTGAGTCTTAAAACTTGTCAACCCTGCTAGCCTATAACAGACGAAACACCTAAGGCTGTAAAACCAGCTATATAACCCGCATATTGCGGCCATAATGTCCGCGAAACTAATGAAACAATAGAGTGGTAATGACCACATAAAGTGTAGAAATGCTACCTATCAACCGTAAACTAAATATCCGCCGATTTAATTAGGTCTTGGCGAATTTTGAAATGCTGGTTCAACTTGAAATACAACTGTGAATTCTGACGAAAGTGGTTTCGGTTTCGGTCAATCTTATAATCCGATTTACTTTCACTTATTGATTAAGCTTCAATGAAATCTATAACTCTTAAATTAAATACCCTTTAAGAATTGTGCAACTGTAAATCAAAGAGCACAGGTAGAGAAAATAATAAGAAGAAAGAAGTAGAATACAAAAGGCGGTCTTATCGTGTAGTTAAAAGCGATCTTTACCAGGCTATTAGCATTAGAAGTTAAGCAGATTCTACTGCGGTTCATTGTCATTCATAAGGATAAGGTGACTGACTGACTGAGCTATATACGTAGTACGTACAGCTCAAAACACTGGACGGATCGGGCTGAAATTTGACATAGTTTTTATGAATTAGGTAAGAAAGGATTATTGAAAATTCAACCCCTAAAGGGGTAAAATAAGGGTTTGAAATTTGTATAATAATCGAACTTAACGTAAGCAAAGCTGTGGGTAAAAGCTAGTTAAAACTAAGAGAAGTTTTTTCCTGATTTGTAGACTAAAAGCCATTACTTAATTGTTTTGTTTAGATTGAGGAAGAGCCAATTATAGCTAATCCGCGTTAAGAAAATAGTGATACATCACTGCCAGCTGGCTTCCACACCAAGCCCGACCAATGAAGTAACAAGAAAACAGAAAGCTTTTATATTTCTTGCAACTTTATTGGTCAGGGGGGTGTGGGAATATAAACCACACAGACTTTTGAATATATTTATTTTCTTTTTTAGACACAATAGCTGCCTATAAATTAATTAAATTATTACACTATTAAATAGTTTATTGACCCGACCAGCTCAATTAAAAGAAAGAAATAAATCTTTTTTCAGGGAAATGACTAATAATGAAATAAGACTTAGACCAACATTACTTGTGCTTATGTCACCGTAAGATTGCAAAAACCGTTAGATTGTAATCTAACTAGCGAAATTGTAAACTCGACAGATTGTGAACCATTCAATGTTCTGAAAGTAAATTTTTGAAATATTCATTGTATTTACGTTTTCTTGTCTCTTTCTTGTAGGTTAGGTTAGGGTTCGACATATTAGGTTTTATCGGGTTTATATACCTATAAGATTACAATCTACAGAGAAATAATGCGTTAAATTGTAATCTGTCGTCAGTTTACAATTTCGCTAGTTAGATTACAATCAATAACTGTTTTTGCAATCTTACGGTGACATTTACATAGGTAAAATAATCTTAATGATATACTAAAAATATATTATTTTAAATATATATGTTTGTAATCGAACAGGGGCCGTGGCTTTGCCTCCCGACGGTGATATGTGACTATTTTCTTAATGCGAACACGCTATAGTTAATCATAAATCAGGAAATCTAAAGTTTAGATTCTAAACGTAAGGGCCTGCACGTAATAAACTTTCTCAAGCAAATGAATACGACCATTGTAACACCAGTGTTATGGCACCAATTATCACAATTCCACTGAAATACACATAACACACGGCAATTTACGAAACTTCAAACTTAGTATTCTAATGACTATAATGGATGAAAGGCGTCGTAATATAGCAAGTGGGCGGTACTATGATATCACATGGTGCCTGCTAACCTTCGGTTGAAGCTTTAGATATTAATTGGGCTATGGGTGGTGAATAGGTATATGAACAGACTAGCTGATTCCAGCGACGACTTCCGTTTAAAATCGATGTTTTAAAATCCCGGGAAAATATGATTTCCGGGATAACTAGCCTATAGGTATGACAATCTCCAGGTCCTCAAGAGCTAAACCCATGCAAAAATCACATCGATCCGTTCCTCTGAAGCGGTCTGTTAGAAGGACAAAACCAACAGATAAACCCACTTTCGTATATAAAACTTAGGTTTAGTTTGGTAAGTACATAAAAAAAACATTTTGGTATATTTCAGACTTTATGAAACTTTACAGTTCATACAAGTTCTGTTTTGAAGGACTACATATTTTATCTTAAAGAATTGTTGTTAAGAGATAACGAAGGAATTCCTCTCTCATTTCCTGTTCATAACCAACAAACTTCCAAAGTAATTTCTGATTAACTAATGAGTCAATGTTAGTGCAATTAAAGCTAAGCGCACATATTTGTAGACCGCTAAACTCAGTTTAGATCGCTTCCCTATTGCTAGGCCGTAGCGGATGGAACACATTATTTGTATGAAAGACATTATTTGTATGAAAAAACATTATTTGTACCTTCCAAAAGTAACCAAAGTCGTGTAGGACGATTTTATATAGAGCTGATATTGCTTTTTTTTATGTAACCGAAAATATCGAACCAAAGGCGTTACTTCCGTCCGTCGATGAGCTGAAGTCGATACGGCGAAACGGCCTTCCCTTGTGTGGAAAGTATATGTCACCGTAAGATTGTAATCTAGGTATCTAGCGAGATCGAAAACTGTCGGAAGATTACAATTTAACGCATTATTTTTCGGTAGATTGCAATCTGTTAGGTCTGCAACTGTACTGTACTGTAGTCGATGGAACCTAAGTGCCGCAGGCCGGGCACTACCTGATTATTTATGTCGAACCCTAACCTAACTACAAGAAAGAGACAAGAAAACGTAAATGCAATGAATATTTCAAAAATTGACACTCAGAACATTGAACGGTTCACAATCTATCAACAGTTTACAATCTATCGTGATAAAAAGCGTTATACTGCAATCGGTTTTGGCAATTTTACGGTGACATATATACATTTTACGCTGCGATGCGGTCCGATCCGAATGACCCATTGTGGCCCGCAAAATTATGCGCGTACCGTAAGGCCTCAGCTTGGACTGAAGTAAAATTCGACAAGGAAAAACAAACAATGCAAAAACTTTTATCGATTTTCATTGAATTTAAATTATACGGTGACTACTTTTCTACATTTACGCCTACCGTTAGTGAAACGTGATAAAATTTTTCCTGTCTGCCTGGCTGCATTCTTACACTCCACAGCTCAGATTGATTCTTAGCGTTAATATTATAGACTAACTGGTCTATCTCGTGTAAAATTTTCAAGGTGCTTAGCAACGTTAAGCCTATTTGTATAGGGACTTTACCACTATCGCTTTAAAATAAAGATTTGTCTGAAACTTTGTTGATTTATTTTGATACGTATGGCAATATGTTTTGTGTGACAAATAAACCATAATTTTATAGGAGTGTAGGTGTGGTTACATCATATGAAGCCCTAGCACATTCAATGCAATATATTTTAGATCAGATAAATAACCAAAGATCCCGAGTGATACTCGCAATGATTTGTCAGTAACAAAAACCGCAGGTAAGCGTTAACGCACTGATTATGCTCGGGCTACTGTTGAGTCATTTATTACAATAATATAGGAATTTTCTGCTGGCGCTTAAAAGATGATATCACAATACTTACTCATCTTTTGACATGCTAAATAACAATTGTCGCCTTTATTTTTAAGAATTAGTATGCAGACTGTTCTCTCGACATGCTGCAAATTACTTAAGTACTATACTTAACTTTAAGGATGTTATTTTTATGGGAAGCATTTTAGGTTCGTAGCCTCTAACTGGTTCTTTATCCGAGGCTTTACGTATAAGAGTGGGTTAGTATTTTGTTTTTAGGGTTTCGTACCTCAAAAGGAAAAAAAACGGAATCCTTATCACTTTGTTGTCCGTCTGTCTGTCTGTCAAGACCCTTCTTCTCAGGAACGCATGGAGGTATCAAGCTGGAATTCATATCAAATACACAGGTCTACTGTCCCTTGGAGCTGAAGAAATCAAAATCAAAAGATACAGCCGTTTATGCTGCAAATTTTCGACACTCGCAAGGGAGTCGAAACCTTTATATAGGGTACTTCCCGTAAACTCAGAATCTTGAAATTTGGTACGAACGTCTTATGGCACGGATAAAGGAAAAATTGCGAAAAGCATACATTTTTAGTTACATCATATTATAATAAAAATATTTTTAATAATTTTAAACTTACTACAGGTGCGTACGGAACCCTCGGTGCGCGACTCCAAATCGCACTTGGCCGGTTTTTTTTTTACTAATTTTAAGATAAGTGATTGTTACTAACAAAAAATGGACTGACAGTTGCCTGCAATAAAAAATATTATTATTTATTTATAACATAATATAACAGCCCGTAGAGTCAAAAAAACGTAACATGTGAGACACGTGTATGTCCTACATGGAATTAATAAATTGAGTATTGACTATTGAGGAACGCCTATCGGTTCCTAGTAGTTTTAAAACTACATGACTAAATTCTACTCAGTACTAGAAATTTATTGGAATTCCGTTTCTTAAAGAGGGTTTATGAACAATTTGCCACTTTTATTATTGCTGTTCTTATGCCACGAAATAAAGTCTATAAACAACATACATACCTATAACATTTTTCCTTATTGGGCCAATACGTTACATGTTTTTTTTTATCTTTGAAATAGTTTTCGTGATAATTCATTTCAATAATAAAATATGCGTAAAGAGTAAAGTAAGTACAGCTCGGTATGCAGTTGCCCTTTTTGTCGTACCAAGGATTTACATACTAATGGATTTTAATAAGACACCCACGTAAATATGACAATCACATGTTTCCGTGAAAACAAGTGTCCTTTTACGTTAATATAGAACAAGGTTTTGTTAACTAGTTTTTGAGAAAGTTGTTCATCTTACTAAATAACCTACTGATCTTACTCGTGTTACGTGTACGTACTACCACCTACTTATACCTTTTTATTAAGTACAGATTGATGTTAAAATTTTGAATTATTTACTTTAACTCTGTGCAGAAACTATGCATTCCTGCTTACTTATAGAGAATTTGTTTAAATACCCGATTGAAAAAATAATTTCTCCTACTTGCTTGGAAATAGTTTCATTATCAAAAAAAAATTACAATTGAAAAAAAATATACCCATATTGGCTCTTTTCATGTCGTCATTCAAGTAGGTTCCTAACGCCTCGTACTTTTAAAATCACTTCGGAATAAAATCACACTGGGCTTCGCTTCGACCTTTAAATATTACTAAGCCGTGAATCAAGAGTGAATAGGCATCTTCTAGGCAAACGCGTTCCATCTTAGGCCGCTTCATCACTTCCCATCAGGTGTGATTGTGGTCAAGCGTAACAATGAATGCAAAAAATAAAAGAATTGATCCATTTTCGGCCTTGGAAGTGTACTATTAACAAAAAAAAAACTGTCCTACGTTTTACCAGCGATAATCCCGCGTTAAGATTTTGGGGGGTACCTGTTACTTAAATAGTAGGTAAGGCAGACTTTCTGCCATCAGAAGATTAGCTAGGCTTCTAGATAAATATATGGCTGATGGTTCGGACATGTGACATACTAGGTCGATGAAAAGGTAGTAGCTCCCACTAGTAGGTAGATACAATCGATTGTACTAGCAAGATTTTTTTAACCACACTGTATCTTAAAATGATTTATTTTAAGATTTGAGCTACTGTGAATATACCTATAGTTGAACTCACTTATAAACTGATTGAATTAAATCAAAAATGCAATAAAAAAAAATTAAAGATGGAAAATGACCGCCTACTTTCTTGCACGAACACTTACACTCGTATTTATAAACATTGCTTGTAAAAGTAATAATCACTTCAGTAGGTAACGATTCTTGACAGAATTCCTATACGAAATATTATCATAAACGTCAAAATCGTTTGTTCTTAGCGCTTTTGTTTGTATTTATATTACTACGAGTGTTTATGAGATATCAGGTAGGTACAAGAACCTTTCACCCAGAGTTGGTACCTATCTAAAAAATTCCAATAATCCATTCCAGCAATATCCATTGATAAAACCACTTCGAATATTATTTTGATACTGGCCAGCGTCTAACATAAAAGCTTATAATGTAAAGGTTATAGGTAGCGTGCGAAGGTCAAACGCCACTCAACCTGATTTAAAATTCTAGTTTAGTCGTAGATACTTCAGGTACTCCAGTCTGAAAGTTTCCGTCAGGGAAAAATATTCAGTACTAGTTCATGTTGACTGCCTCGTTGGTCTAGCGGTTAGCGTAGTCGACTGCGGATCACGAGGTCCTGGGTTCGATTCCCGGTCGGGCATAAAAATTGTTAGGTATTGGGTTTTCAATTGTGAAATTCTCAATGCCAGCCCAGAGTTGGAAGTTGGCGGTGTTTCACCCCCGTGCCTCGGAGAGCACGTTAAGCCGTCGGTCCCGGATATTATCACTAACATGATACTAGTCGTTAAAGCCCGCCAACCCGCATTGGAGCAGCGCGGTGGGTCTAAGCTCCTAATTCCCTCTCTCCTATGAGAGTGGACGCCTGTGCCCAGCTGTGGGACGTTAATAGGCTGTAGTGGTAGTGGTAGTTCATGTTAGTTCCTAGATACAGTTAACTATTAGTTAGGATTCAGACCCAACCACCCACGCAAATGGCTAAATTATTAGTTACTAGATGATGCCCGCGACTTAGTCCGCGTGGATTAATGTTTTTTGATTCCCGCGGGAACTTTTTAATTTTCCCGGATAAAAAATAACCTATGTCCTTCCCCGGGAAACAACCTATCCCTGTACCAAATTTGAAAATCTGCCCAAAACAGATGGGCCGTGAAAGCGTAGCAGACAGACAGACAGACACACTTTCGCATTTATAATATTAGTATGGATTACTTAGTAAATTATCTAGTTCTTGTAAATTATAGGTATTATTTTAAAATGACACTTACGTCGTCGTCCCTAAAATAAGAGTAATAATTCTAAAACATGAACAACACGAACAATATTATAAAAACACGGTTTTAAGCGATGGTAGTATGCCTCCTGATCATGTCTTTATAGTTTGATATTTATTGACCAAGCGAAGCGAAGGTCTCCGAGTCTACTTGAGTGAATTTGCACTTGTCTGTCCGTCCGTCCGTCTGTCAGAGCCTTATAACTTCTGAATTACTGACCGTTATTACTTCAAATTTAAATATAATATGTAAGCCGATGGCCTCCAGCCGAATATGGCTTAAAAAGTTATAAAAATCTTTATTTCAGGGGGGCTCTCATAGAAGCGAATGCGAAGTAAAATATTTTTTATAGCGTTACATAGGTTGCGGTATATCATTTTAAAGATAATTAGGAATAGAGTGCATTTTTTTTTCATTTTTCCCCTAATACTGGCGAAAACTGACGACGGGCTTTCAAAGTGGAGATTTTCTAACGTCCAAAGTTGACCTCAGAACACTCAATTTTCTGAAAGGCTGAGCCTGAAACTTGATCAATTATTTGAATTATATCCTGTACTTGAACAACAAATACTAAAATTAGATAAATATTATAAGGAAACGAAATTATTTAAGGCTGGATGTACTCAAAACATGGTTTTCTTCTACCACTTTTTAGGATAGTAAAAATTAAAATTTCATTACCAAATAAATACCATTCGCTACTCAGATAAATGGAGTATGACGTAATTAAAAAAAGTGGTCAAAAAGTCGTATAGTAACAGCAGAAAATTATCGGGAAATTCATGGAAATCTCAAAAAAGGCGTTATCACTTTACGACTATTGTGATTTAATTTGAGACATGATTTAAACAAAAGTTATTTCAAATTAATCGTAAAAGATCAAAGAACACTTTAAATAAATAATATTTTCAATACAACTTAGTTTTTTTACAATCTGGTTCCAAACATTCCTCATTTTTACAGCACGAATTTTTCATACAGATTTAGTACGGGCGCGCATCTCAAAATTTTGTTATATATTCATGAAATTCGGCAGTCAGATTCCATACGCCTCCGGGCTCTCAAAGCGGGAGGTTGCGTTCCCTTGCTTCTGAAATGACGTCTGTCACTGTTAGTATCCGTACACAAACGTTAATGAATCCACTACCATCGAACAAAACTAATCATCGATCAATATACGTATAAAAAAATGTAACTGGACGATTTCTGTATATAAAATATTTATTTTGAAAATAATTAAATTTATTATATTTGTAATTGGTGGTTATTTTATTATTTACTGAACCCAAAACGGTATTTTATTCTCTTGTCTTATTTTGCCTGTTCTGTGCACACACTCCACTACTACAGATTGAACTAACTTTGAATAGGTATTTTGGTTCTGTAGATTTTTTTCTATTAAAACAGTCATCCGAAGGAGGTAACTGGCGAAATATCGATTTTAGGCAGCGAAATAAAGGTCGAGTATAGATGAATTGAATGAAGCGTCGCCCCTTCATTCAATTCATCTATACTCGACCTTTATTGAATGTTTTGCGTAGAGCATCCTTTTACATCCACTTATGGACACTCTACCTACAAATGATATTAATATAATGATAAAACAGGTAAAACCCACTGTACAACTTGATCATGAGGAATTAGATTTAGTGGATACAGATGTTTTTCTCGGAAAAACGTAAGAAACTCCAATGGGGCCATCATATAGATGACTTATCGAACAGACTCAGTTCTGCTGCATTTTAGAAAGATTCGCCACTTGACAGATTTAGAAACTGCGAGAGTGGTATATTTTGGTTACTTTCACAGTATTATGTCTGTCATTCTGTTTTCGTCTTGCAGAAAGGACTGTTCGTGCCATATACAAAACTAAATTCAAAGAAGTTGAAATTATGACGGTCCACGATCAATACATAATTTTTCTTTTATTGCCATTTTAATAAAATAATTATTCGGCTAAATTACTAATAAATTAATAATTGTTATAATTTTTTATCGACCAATACATAATTGAAAACTAGATGATGCCCGCGATTTCGTCCGCGTGGATTTTTGATTCCCGCGGAAACTCTTTAATTTTCCAGGATAAAAATTAGTACCTAACCTATGTCCTTGCCCGGGATACAACTTACTCCTGTACTAAATGTCATTAAAATCGGATGAACGGATGAGTCGTGAAAGCATAGCAGACTAACAATCATAATTTCAAGAAAAAAATGACCATACAAGAAAATATGAGAATTTAGACCCGCTTCCTGACTTTGTAAAATTAGTTATTCAGTTGTCGGTAACAGTATGCCTTTATAATTATTATATTATTTTATTATTATTATATATAAATATATTATTATTATTATTATATTATATTATTATTATTATTATTATTATTATTATACTATATATAGCTCGATTACCACTCACTCACTGACTCACTCATTGACATAATTGTTCTCCTAGAAGGAGACAGAAAACGATACAATGATGTATGGAAGATGTGTTCGAGTGCGGGAGTCGAGTAGGGAAAAATTATGACATTTCGGAAAAACAAGATGGCGGCCGACGTGATTCTTGTAACTCTTTTGTTTTCCGACCGATTTCGTTACAACTCGCAGTGATTGAAGAAATGAGGAAACGGTCAACAGAAAAAGTGGAAAAAATTGGAAAAACAAGATGGCGGCCGAGTTGCAGTGTTTTAAATTTTTTGATTTTTCGACCCCGAACCGTGGCGCCACAGATCCAAAACGGCGGGGTCGAGCATAATATTTTTTTCTTATTTCGCCAACAATTATCCTGTATTTTGACAGAAAGGGAGTGGTTTTTAAAAATTCAAGATGGCGGCTGTCACGGCGGCCGTTCGGTTTGAGTTACGAAAAAACGCAATTTTAAAATTCAAATTTCTCGCAGTTGGCAACGTCGGAGCGTTTCGACGTCTATGGGGCGATTGTGTGTACAGACTCGAGGTATGGATTGGAGGAAAAAAATTACCCCATTTCTCGGGAAAATTTCAAGATTTACCCCAAAAATTAAAAAATCGAAATACGTATTTTTTAGAAAATTCGAGTACGAGCGACCACGTGTCCCACTTGTACGAATGACATTTGGGTAATTTCGTCGCCGAGGTCTGGCAACACTGGAATTTATCAAAGAAAAAGTGATTTTCGACATGGTCTTTTTTCAGGGGCTATCATGTCGGCTGGGTGCGAGCGAGATGAAAAATTGAAACGTCATCAGGAGCGGTGTATCCTGTAGTTCACGGGAAAATTATGAAACTATGCAAAAAGTTTTTGTGAAACGAGGTGGCGGCCATTTTGTATTCCTTTTGTGTTTTTGAAAATTTCGATCACGTCTTAGAGGCGGTTGGCAACATTTGGGAAAGTTGACATGTATGGATCGATTGTGTAACTCGACGGGCAGTATCGAGAAATAAAAACAGTGTTGCCACATTCGGGGTAGTTTTCGAGATTTTCCCTAAAACCTTCCTCCTGTAAAATTTTGTATGAAAAAATTTTTTTTCACTGCTGGCTTCGTATGGAAGTCAAAAAATATAACTTGAAGCAAAATTTGGAGACAGCTGATGATTGAGGATTTCGGAGACGGGTGAAGAGCACGGCCAGGGTATTGAAGATAGGTGGGGGGTGCTCGAACAAATGTCACTCGAAACCTCATCCAATTGGCAATAAGTAAAAAAAAAACTCAAAATGGTGGATTCAAGATGGCTGCCATACAAATTTCGTGAGTGTCTATCTCGGAGAGTATGAGAGATGGAAGTGTGGTTTCTTGGCAAGAGATGATCAGGACGAGGAGGTCTATTTAGCGAAATGAAAAAAAATTCAAGATGGCGGAATATTTTTTTTCATACCAAATTATATGGCGAATATTGAAGAGACTACAAGTGTTGTAGTAGTGTTTAGTAATTGACCAAATTGTTCTCCAAGAAAGATACAGAAAACGATACAATTATGTTAGGGAGATGTGTTCGGGTGCAGGATGGGAGTAACTTTTGAAATTTCGGAAAAACAAGATGGCGGCTGTAACGGCGGCCGTTCGGTCTGAATTACGAAAAAAGGCAATTTTAAAATTCAACTTTAACGGGGAGATTGTGTGTACAGACTCGAGGTATGGATTGAGGAAAAAAATTACCCCATTTCTCGGGAAATTTTCAAGGTTTACCCCAAAAATAAAAAAAACTAAATACGTAATTTTTGCTAAATTCGAGTACGAGCAACCACGTGTTTCACTTGTACGAATGACATTTAGGTATTTTCGTCGCCGAGGTCTGGCAGCACTGGAATTTATCAAAAAAAAAGTGATTTTCGACATGGTAATTTTTTGGAATTCTTTGTTAATTGACAGATTTCGTTCAAAATCGATATCTGAGGATCCCTGGGATTACAAAACAGGAAACCGATACCAAAGTTTTAAAAAATCAGCGCCATTTTGAAATTCTTTGTTAATTGACCGATTTCGTTAAAAATCGATATTTAGGACTCCATGAGATTGCAAAACAGGAAACTGCTACCAAAATTTAAAAAATTCAGTGCCATTTTGAAATTCTTTGTTAATTGACCGAATTCGTTCAAAATCGATATCTTAGGATCCCTGGGATTACAAAACAGAAAACTGATACCAAAGTTTAAAAAAATCAGCGCCATGTATTTTTTTTTAATCACAACCCGTGAGCTGCTTTAGCAGCTCACGCACAGAGCGAAAAACTAGTTATATTATACTATATATAGCTCGATTACCACTCACTGACTGACTGACTCATTGACATAATTGTTCTCCTAGAAAGAGACAGAAACTGATATAATAATGTACGGGAGATGTGTTCGAGTGCGGGAGTCGAGTAAGGAAAAATTATGACATTTCGGAAAAACAAGATGGCGGCCGACGTGATTCTTGTAACTCTTTTGTTTTCCGACCGATTTCGTTGCAATTCGCAATGATTGAAGAAATTAGGAAAAGATCTATAGAAAAAGTGGAAAAAATTGGGAAAACAAGATGGCGGCCGGGCTGTAGTGTTTTAAAATTTTTGATTTTTCGACCTCGATCCGCGGCGCCACAGATCCGAAACGGCTTGGTCGAGCAGAATATTTTTTTTTATTCCCGCCCACTATTATCCTGTATTTTGACAGAATGGGGGTGGTTTTTAAAAATTCAAAATGGCGGCTGTCACGGCGGCCGTTCGGTTTGAGTTACGAAAAAACGCAATTTTAAAATTCAAATTTCTCGCAGTTGGCAACGTCGGAGCGTTTCGACTTCTACGGGGAGATTGTGTGTACAGACTCGAGGTATGGATTGGGAAAAAAAAATTACCCCATTTCTCGGGAAAATTTCAAGATTTACCCCAAAAATTAAAAAATCGAAATACGTATTTTTTGCAAAATTCGAGTATGGGCAACCACGTGTCTCACTTGTACAAATGATATTTGGGTATTTTCGTCGCCGAGGTCTGGCAACACTGGAATTTATCAAAGAAAAAGTGATTTTCGACATGGTCTTTTTTCAGGGGCTATCATGTCGGCTGGGTGCGAGCGAGATGAAAGATTGAAACGTCATTAGGAGCGGTGTATCCTGTAGTTCACGGGAAAATTATGAAACTATGTCAAATGATTCTGTCAAACCAGGTGGCGGCCATTTTGTATTCCTTTTGTGTTTTTGAAAATTTCGATCACGTCTTAGAGGCGGTTGGCAACATTTGGGAAAGTTGACATGTATGGATCGATTGTGTAACTCGACGGGCAGTATCGAGAAATCAAAACAGTGTTGCCATATTCGGGGTAGTTTTCGAGATTTTCCCTAAAAACTTCCTCCTGTAAAATTTTGTATGAAAAATTTTTTTTTCACTGCTGGCTTCGTATGGAAGTCAGAAAATGTAACTTGAAAAAAAATATGGCGACAGCTGATGATTGAGGATTTCGGAGACGGGTAAAGGGCACGGCCAGGGTATTGAAGATAGGTGGGGGGTGCTCGAGCAAATGTCACTCGAAACCTCATCCAATTGGCAATTAGTAAAAAAAAAACTCAAAATTGTGGATTCAAGATGGCTGCCATACAAATTTCGTGAGTGTCTATCTCGGAGAGTATGAGAGATGGAAGTGTGGTTTCTTGGCAAGAGATGATCAGGACGAGGAGGTCTATTTAGCGAAATGAAAAAAAATTCAAGATGGCGGAATTTTTTTTTTCATACCAAATTATATGGCGAATATTGAAGAGAATACAAGTGTTGTAGTAGTGTTTAGTAATTGACCAAATTGTTCTCCTAGAAAGAAACAGAAAATGATACAAAGGTGTATGGGAGATCTGTTCTGGTGCGACATGGGAGTAGGGAAAAATTATGACATTTCGGAAAAACAAGATGGCGGCCGATATGATTCTTGCAACTCTTTTGTTTTCCAACCGATTTCGTTACAACGCGCAATTATTGAAGAAATTAGGAAACGATTAGTAGAAAAAGTGGAAAATATTGGAAAAACAAGAGGGCGGCCAAGCTGTAGTGTTTTCAAATTTTGATTTTTAGACCCGAACCGCTGCGCCACAGATCCGAAACGGCGTGGTCGAGCATAATTTTTTTTTCTATTCCCGTCTACAATTATCCTGTATTTTGACAGAATGGGGGTGGTTTTTAAAAATTCAAAATAGCGGCTGTCACGGCGGCCGTTCGGTTTGAGTTACGAAAAAACGCAATTTTAAAATTCAAATTACTCGCAGTTGGCAACGTCGGAGCGTTTCGACTTCTACGGGGAGATTGTGTGTACAGACTCGAGGTATGGATTGGGGAAAAAATTTACCCCATTTCTCGGGAAAATTTCAAGATTTATCCCAAAAATTTAAAATCTAAGTACGTATTTTTTGCAAAATTCGAGTACGAGCAACCACGTGTCTCACTCGTACGAATGACATTTGGGTATTTTCGTCGCCGAGGTCTGGCAACACTGGAATTTATTTATTTATAAGAGACGGAAGTGTGGTTTCTTGGCAAGAGATGATCAGGACGAGGATGTCTATTTAGCAAAATGAAAAAAAATTCAAGATGGCGGAATATTTTTTTTCATACCAAATTATATGGCGAATATTGAATTGACTACAATTAGTGTAGAACTATGCAAGATTTTGATACGGTTCCGTTTTACCCACGACGGGGCTCCCTGGGATTACAAAACAGGAAGCTGATAACAAAGTTTTTAAAAATCAGCGCCATTTTGAAATTCTTTAATTATTGACCGATTTCGTTCATAATCGATATTTAGGGCTCCCTGGGATTACCAAATAGGATACTGGTACCAAAATTTTAAAAAATCAGCGCCATTTTGAAATTCTTTGTTATTGCTGCGATTTCGTTCAAAATCAATATTTAGGGCTTCCTGGGGTTACAAAACAGGAAACTGGTAC
This sequence comes from Erebia palarica, assembly GCA_964035005.1. Classification (NCBI taxonomy): domain Eukaryota; kingdom Metazoa; phylum Arthropoda; class Insecta; order Lepidoptera; family Nymphalidae; genus Erebia; species Erebia palarica. The sequence goes on along the minus strand of OZ035989.1, from coordinate 34,197,444 downwards.
CAAAGTTGTAAAAATCAGCGCCATTTTGAAATTCTTTGTTAACTGACCGATTTTGTTCAAAATCGATGTTTAGTGCTTCCTTAGGATTACAAAACAGGAAACTGGTATCAAAATTTTAAAAAATCAGCGCCATTTTGAAATTCTTTGTTACTTGACCGATTTCGTTCAAAATCGATATTTAGTGTTCTCAGGGATTACAAAACAGGAAACTGATACCAAAGTTTTAAAAAATCAGCGCCATTTTAAAATTCTTTGTTAAATTACCGATTTTTTTCCGAATCGATATCTGAGGATCCCTGGGATTACAAAACAGGAAACTGATACCAAAGTTTAAAAAAATCAGCGCCATGTATTTTTTTTTAATCACAACCCGTGAGCTGCTTTAGCAGCTCACGCACAGAGCGAAAAACTAGTTATACTATATATAGCTCGATTACCACTCACTCACTGACTCACTCATTGACATAATTGTTCTCCTAGAAAGAGACAGAAAATGCTACAATGATGTATGGGAGAAGTGTTCGAGTGCGGGAGTCGAGTAGGGAAAAATTATGACATTTCAGAAAAACAAGATGGCGGCTGACGTGATTCTTGTAACTCTCTTGTTTTCCAACCGATTTCTTTGCAATTCGCAACGATTGAAGAAATAAGGGAACGCTCAACAGAAAAGGTGGAAAATATTGGAAAAACAAGATGGCGGCCGAGCTGTAGTGTTTTAAAATTTTTGATTTTTCGACCTCGAACCGCGGCGCCACAGATCTGAAACGGCGTGGTCGAGCATAATTTTTTTTTCTATTACCGCCTACAATTATCTTGTATTTTGACAGAATGGGGGTGGTTTTTAAAAATTCAAGATGGCGGCTGTCGCGGCGGCCGTTAGGTTTGAGTTACGAAAAAACGCAATTTTCAAATTCAAATTTCTCGCAGTTGGCAACGTGGGAGCGTTTCGACTTTTACGGGGTGATTGTGTGTACAGAGGCGAGGTATGGATTGGGAAAATAAAATTACCCCATTTCTAGGGAAATTTTCGAGATTTACCCCAAAAATAAAAAAATCGAAATACGCATTTTTTGGAAAAATTCGAGTACGAGCAACCACGTGTCCCACTTGTACAAATGACATTTGGGTAATTTCGTCGTCCAGGTCTGCCAACACTGGAATTTATCAAAGAAAAAGTGATTTTCGACATGGTCTTTTTTCAGGGGCTATCATGTCGGCTGGGTGCAAGCGAGATGAAAGATTGAAACGTCATCAGGAGCGGTGTATCCTGTAGTTCACAGGAAAATTATAAAACTATGTCAAATGATTCTGTGAAACGAGGTGGCGGCCATTTTGTATTCTTTTTGTGTTTTTGAAAATTTCAATCACGTCTTTGAGGCGGTTGGCAACATTTGGGAAAGTTAACATGTATGGATCGATTGTGTAACTCGACGGGCAGTATCGAGAAATCAAAACAGTGTTGCCACATTCGGGGTAGTTTTCGAGATTTTCCCTAAAAACTTCCTCCTGTAAAATTTTGTATGAAAAAATTTTTTTCCACATAAGGCTTCGTATGGAAGTCAGAAAATATAACTTGAAGCAAAATATGGAGACACCTGATGATTGAGGATTTCGGAGACGGGTGAAGGGCACGGCCAGGGTATTGAAGATAGGTGGGGAGTGCTCGAACAAATGTCACTCGAAACCTCATCCAATTGGCAATAAGTAAAAAAAAAATTCAAAATGGTGGATTCAAGATGGCTGCCATACAAATTTCGTGAGTGTCTATCTCGGAGAGTATAAGAGATGGAAGTGTGGTTCCATGGCAAGAAATGATCAGGACGAGGAGGTCTATTTAGCGAAATAAAAAAAAATTCAAGATGGCGGAATATTTTTTTTCATACCAAATTATATGGCGAATATTGAAGAGACTGCAAGTATAGAACTATGCAAGATTTTGATACGGTTCCGTTTTACCCACGACGAGGCTCCCTGGGATTACAAAACAGGAGACTTTTAGCAGAGTTTTAAAAAATCAGCGCCATTTTGAAATTCTTTGTTAATTGACCGATTTCGTTCAAAATCGATATTTAGGACTCCCTGGGGATACAAAACAGGAAACTGGTATCAAAATTAAACAAAAATCAGCGCCATTTTGAAATTCTTTGTTAATTGACCGATTTCGTTCAAAATCGATATTTAGGACTCCCTGGGGATACAAAACTGGAAACTATTACCAAAATCAAAAAAAACCAGCGCCATTTTGAAATTCTTTGTTAATTGACCTATTTCGTTCAAAATCGATATTTAGGGCTCCCTGTGATTACAGAACAGGAAACTGGTATCAAAATTTAAAAAAAATCAGCGCCATTTTGAAATTCTTTGTCAATTGACCGATTTCGTTCAAAATCGATATTTAGGGCTCCCTGGGATAACAAAACAGGAAACTGTTACCAAAACTAAAAAAATTAGTGCCATTTTGAAATTCTTTGTTAATTGACCGATTTCGTTCGAAATCGATATCTGAGGATCCCTGGGATTACAAAACAGGAAACTGGTACCAATGTTGTATAAAATCAGCGCCATTTTGTAATTCTTTGTTATTGTAGCGATTTCATTCAAAATAGACATTGAGGACTTCCTGCGATTACAAAACAGGAAACTGATACCAAAGTTTTAAAAAATCAGCGCCATTTTGTTTTTTTTTTTTAATCACAACCCGTGAGCTGCTTTAGCAGCTCACGCACAGAGCGAAAAACTAGTTATAATATATATAGCTCGATTACCACTCACTCACTGACTCATTGACATAATTGTTCTCCTAGAAAGAGACAGAAAACGATATAATGATGTATGAGAGATGTGTTCGAGTGCGGGAGTCGAGTAGGGAAAAATTATGACATTTCGGAAAAACAAGATGGCGGCCGACGTGATTCTTGTAACTCTTTTGTTTTCCAACCGATTTCGTTGCAATTCGCAACGATTGAAGAAATTAGGAAACGGTCAACAGAATAAGTGGAAAAAATTGGAAAAACAAGATGGCGGCCGAGCTGTAGTGTTTTAAAATTTTTGATTTTTCGACCTCCAACCGCGGCGCCACAGATCCGAAACGGCGTAATCGAGCATAATTTTTTTTTCTATTTCCGCCTACAATTATCCTGTATTTTGACAGAATGGGGGTGGTTTTTAAAAATTCAAGATGGCGGCTGTCACGGCGGCCGTTCGGTTTGAGTTACGAAAAAACGCAATTTTAAAATTCAAATTTCTCGCAGTTGGCAACGTCTGAGCGTTTCGACTTCTAAGGGGAGATTGTGTGCACAGACTCGAGGTATGGATTGGGGGAAAAAAAAATTACCCCATTTCTCGGGAAAATTTCAAGATTTACCCCAAAAATTAAAAAATCGAAATACGTATTTTTTGCAAAATTCGAGTACGAGCAACCACGTGTCCCACTTGTACAAATGACATTTGGGTAATTTCGTCGCCGAGGTCTGGCAACACTGGAATTTATCAAAGAAAAAGTGATTTTCGACATGGTCTTTTTTCAAGGGCTATCATGTCGGCTGGGTGCGAGCGAGATGAAAAATTGAAACGTCATCAGGAGCGGTGTATCCTGTAGTTCACAGGAAAATTATGAAACTATGTCAAATGATTCTGTGAAACGAGGTGGCGGCCATTTTGTATTCTTTTTGTGTTTTTCAAAATTTCGATCACGTCTTAGAGGCGGTTGGCAACATTTGGGAAAGTTGACATGTATGGATCGATTGTGTAACTCGACGGTCAGTATCGAGAAATCAAAACAGTGTTGCCACATTCGGGGTAGTTTTCGAGATTTTCCCTAAAAACTTCCTCCTGTAAAATTTTGTATGAAAAATTTTTTTTTCACTGCTGGCTTCGTATGGAAGTCAGGAAATATAACTTGAAGAAAAATATGGAGACAGCTGATGATTGAGGATTTCGGAGACGGGTAAAGGGCACGGCCAGGGTATTGAAGATAGGTGGGGGGTGCTCGAACAAATGTCACTCGAAACTTCATCCAATTGGCAGAGAGTTTAAAAAAACTCAAAAATGGTGGATTCAAGATGGCTGCCATACAAATTTCGTCAGTGTCTATCTCGGAGAGTATGAGAGATGGAAGTGTGGTTTCTTGGCAAGAGATGATCAGGACGAGGAAGTCTATTTAGCAAAATGATAAAACATTCAAGATGGCGGTTTTTTTTTTCATACGAAATTATATGGCGAATATTAAAGAGACTGCAAGTGTAGCACTTTGCAAGAATTGTATACGGTTCCGTTTTACCCACGACGGGGCTCCCTAGGATAACGAAACAGGAAACTAATACCAAAATTTTCTAAAATCAGCGCCATTTTGAAATTCTTTGTTAATTGACCGATATCGTTCAAAATCGATATTTAGGACTCCATGGGATTGCAAAGCAGGAAACTGGTACCAAAATTTAAAAAATTCAGCGCCATTTTGAAATTCAGATGGCGGATTTTTTTTTCATACCAAATTATATGGCGAACATTGAAGAGACTACAAGTGTTGTAGTCTGTAGTTGTACAATGGTGTTTAGTAGTTGACCAAATTGTTCTCCTAGAAAGAAACAGAAAACGATACAATTATGTTAGGGAGATGTGTTCGGGTGCGGGATGGGAGAAAGGAAAAATTATGAAATTTCGGAAAAACAAGATGGCGGCTGTCACGGCGGCCGTTCGTTCTGAATTACGAAAAAATGCAATTTTAAAATTCAACTTTCTCGCAGTTGGTAACGTCGGAACGTTTCGACTTTAACGGGGAGATTGTGTGTACAGACTCGAGGTATGTATTGAGGAAAAAAATTACCCCATTTCTCGGGAACATTTCAAGATTTACAGATTTTAGATTTATTTCAGTGGGCAACATTTGGGAAAGTGGACATGTACGGATCGATTGTGTAACTCGACCAGCAGTATCCAAGAAAAATATGGAGACAGCTGATGATTGAGGATTTCGGCAACGGGTCAAGAGCACGGCCAAGGTATTTAAGAGCGGTAGGGGGTGCTCGAACAAATGTCACTCGAAACCTCGTCCAATTGGCGGTGAATTTAAAAAAACTTAAAAATGGTGGATTCAAGATGGCTGCCATACAAATTTCATCAGTGTCTATCTCGGAGAGTATAACAGATGGAAGTGTGGTTTCTCGGCAAGGGATGATCAGGACGAGGAGGTGTATTTAGCGAAATGAAAAAAAATTCAAGATGGCGGAACATTTGTTTCATACCAAATTATATGGCGAATGTTGGAGAGACGTTACAAGTGATACGGTTCTGTTTTACCCACGAAGGGGCTCCCTGGGATTACAAAACAGGAAACCGATACCAAAGTTTTAAAAAATCAGCGCCATTTTGAAATTCTTTGTTAATTGATCGATTTCGTTCAAAATCGATATTAAGTACTCCATGGGATTACAAGACAGGAAGCTGGTACCAAAATTTTACAATTTCAGCGCCATTTTGAAATTCTTTGTTAATTGACAGATTTTGTTCAAAATCGATATCTGAGGATCCTGGGATTACAAAACAGGAAACCGATACCAAAGTTTTAAAAAATCAGCACCATTTTGAAATTCTTTGTTAATTGACCGATTTCGTTCAAAATCGATATCTGAGGTTCCCTGGGATTAAAAAACAGGAAACTGATACCAAAGTTTTAAAAAATCAGCGCCATTTTGAAAATCTTTGTTAATTTAAAGATTTAGTTCAAATACGATATCTGAGGATCCCGGGGATTACAAAACAGGAAACCGATACCAAAGTTTTAAAAAATCAGCGCCATTTTGAAATTCTTTGTTTATTGACCAATTTAGTTCAAAATTGATACTTAGGACTCCCTGGGAATACAATACAGGAAACTGATATGAAATTTTAAAAAAATCTGCGCCATTTTGTAATTCTTTGTTAATTGACCGATTTTGTTCCATGAGATTGCAAAACAGGAAACTGCTACCAAAATTTAAAAAATTCAGTGACATTTTGAAATTCTTTGTTATTGTAGCGATTTCGTTCAAAATCGATATTTAGGACTTCCTCGAATTTCAAAACAGGAAACTGATGCCAAAGTGTTAAAAAATCAGCGCCATTTTGGAATTCTTTGTTAATTGACCGATTTCGTTCAAAATCGATATTTAGGACTCCATGGGGTTACTAAACAGTAAACTGTTACCAAAATTAAAAAAAAAACACCACTTTTTTGAAATTCTTTGTTAATTGAAATTCGTTCAAAATCGATATCTTAGGATCCCTGGGATTACAAAACAGAAAACTGATACCAAAGTTTAAAAAAATCAGCGCCATGTATTTTTTTTTAATCACAACCCGTGAGCTGCTTTAGCAGCTCACGCACAGAGCGAAAACTAGTTATACTATATATAGCTCGATTACCACTCACTGACTGACTGACTCATTGACATAATTGTTCTCCTAGAAAGAGACAGAAAATGATATAATGATGTATGAGAGATGTGTTCGAGTGCGGGAGTCGAGTAGGGAAAAATTATGACATTTCGGAAAAACAAGATGGCGGCCGACGTGATTCTTGTAACTCTTTTGTTTTCCGACCGATTTCGTTACAACTCGCAGTGATGGAAGAAATTAGAAAACGATCTAGAGAAAAAGTGGAAAAAAATGGAAAAATAAGATGGCGGCCGAGCTGTAGTGTTTTAAAATTTTTGATTTTTCGACCTCGAACCGCGGCGCCACAGATCCGAAACGGCGTGGTCGAGCATAATTTTTTTTTCTTTTCCCGCCTACAATTATCCTGTATTTTGACAAAATGAGGGTGGATTTTAAAAATTCAAGATGGCGGCTGCCACGGCGGCCGTTCGGTTTGAGTTGCGAAAAAACGCAATTTTAAAATGCAAATTTCTCGCAGTTGGCAACATCGGAGTGTTTCGACTTCTACGGGGAGATTGTGTGTACAAACTCGAGGTATGGATTGGGGAAAAAAAATTACCCCATTTCACGGGAAAATTTCAAGATTTACCCCAAAAATTAAAAAATCGAAATACGCATTTTTTGGAAAAATCGAGTACGAGCAACCACGTGTCCCACTTGTACAAATTACATTTGGGTAATTTCGTCGCCGAGGTCTGGCAACACTGGAATTTATCAAAGAAAAAGTGATTTTCGACATGGTCTTTTTTCAGGGGCTATCATGTCGGCTGGGTGCGAGCGAGATGAAAAATTGAAACGTCATCAGGAGCGGTGTATCCTGTAGTTCACGGGAAAATTATGAAACTATGCAAAAAGTTTTTGTGAAACGAGGTGGCGGCCATTTTGTATTCCTTTTGTGTTTTTGAAAATTTCGATCACGTCTTAGAGGCGGTTGGCAACATTTGGGAAAGTTGACATGTATGGATCGATTGTGTAACTCGACGGGCAGTATCGAGAAATAAAAACAGTGTTGCCACATTCGGGGTAGTTTTCGAGATTTTCCCTAAAACCTTCCTCCTGTAAAATTTTGTATGAAAAAATTTTTTTTCACTGCTGGCTTCGTATGGAAGTCAAAAAATATAACTTGAAGCAAAATTTGGAGACAGCTGATGATTGAGGATTTCGGAGACGGGTGAAGAGCACGGCCAGGGTATTGAAGATAGGTGGGGGGTGCTCGAACAAATGTCACTCGAAACCTCATCCAATTGGCAATAAGTAAAAAAAAAAACTCAAAATGGTGGATTCAAGATGGCTGCCATACAAATTTCGTGAGTGTCTATCTCGGAGAGTATGAGAGATGGAAGTGTGGTTTCTTGGCAAGAGATGATCAGGACGAGGAGGTCTATTTAGCGAAATGAAAAAAAATTCAAGATGGCGGAATATTTTTTTTCATACCAAATTATATGGCGAATATTGAAGAGACTACAAGTGTTGTAGTAGTGTTTAGTAATTGACCAAATTGTTCTCCAAGAAAGATACAGAAAACGATACAATTATGTTAGGGAGATGTGTTCGGGTGCAGGATGGGAGTAACTTTTGAAATTTCGGAAAAACAAGATGGCGGCTGTAACGGCGGCCGTTCGGTCTGAATTACGAAAAAAGGCAATTTTAAAATTCAACTTTAACGGGGAGATTGTGTGTACAGACTCGAGGTATGGATTGAGGAAAAAAATTACCCCATTTCTCGGGAAATTTTCAAGGTTTACCCCAAAAATAAAAAAATCTAAATACGTAATTTTTGCTAAATTCGAGTACGAGCAACCACGTGTTTCACTTGTACGAATGACATTTAGGTATTTTCGTCGCCGAGGTCTGGCAGCACTGGAATTTATCAAAAAAAAAGTGATTTTCGACATGGTAATTTTTTGGAATTCTTTGTTAATTGACAGATTTCGTTCAAAATCGATATCTGAGGATCCCTGGGATTACAAAACAGGAAACCGATACCAAAGTTTTAAAAAATCAGCGCCATTTTGAAATTCTTTGTTAATTGACCGATTTCGTTAAAAATCGATATTTAGGACTCCATGAGATTGCAAAACAGGAAACTGCTACCAAAATTTAAAAAATTCAGTGCCATTTTGAAATTCTTTGTTAATTGACCGAATTCGTTCAAAATCGATATCTTAGGATCCCTGGGATTACAAAACAGAAAACTGATACCAAAGTTTAAAAAAATCAGCGCCATGTATTTTTTTTTAATCACAACCCGTGAGCTGCTTTAGCAGCTCACGCACAGAGCGAAAAACTAGTTATAATATATATAGCTCGATTACCACTCACTGACTGACTCATTGACATAATTGTTCTCCTAGAAAGAGACAGAAAATGATACAATGATGTATGGGAGAAGTGTTCGAGTGCGGGAGTCGAGTGGGGAAAAATTATGACATTTCGGAAAAACAAGATGGCGGCCGACGTGATTCTTGTAACTCTTTTGTTTTCCGAGCGATTTCGTTACAACTCGCAGTGATGGAAGAAATTAGGAAACGATCTATAGAAAAAGTGGAAAAAATTGGAAAAACAAGATGGCGGCCGAGCTGTAGTTTTTTAAAATTTTTGATTTTTCGACCTCGAACCGCGGCGCCACAGATCCGAAACGGCGCGGTTGAGCATAATTTTTTTTTCTATTTCCGCCTACAACTATCCTGTATTTTGACAGAATGGGAGTGGTTTTCAAAAATTCAAAATGGCGGCTGTCACGGCGGCCGTTTGGTTTGAGTTACGAAAAAACGCAATTTTAAAATTCAAATTTCTCGCAGTTGGCAACGTCGGAGCGGTTCGATTTCTACGGGGAGATTGTGTGTACAGACTCGAGGTATGGATTGGGGGAAAAAAATTACCCCATTTCTCGGGAAAATTACAAGATTTACCCCAAAAATTAAAAAATCGAAATACGTAGTTTTTGGAAAATTCGAGTACGAGCAACCACGTGCTTCACTTGTGCGAATGACATTTGGGTATTTTCGTCGCCGAGGTCTGGCAACACTGGAATTTATCAAAGAAAAAGTGATTTTCGACTTGGTCTTTTTTCAGGGGCTATCATGTCGGCTGGGTGCGAGCGAGATGAAAGATTGAAACGTCATCAGGAGCGGTGTATCCTGTAGTTCACAGGAAAATTATAAAACTATGCCAAAAGTTTCTGTGAAACGAGGCGGCGGCCATTTTGTATTCTTTATGTGTTTTTGAAAATTTCAATCACGTCTTAGAGGCGGTTGGCAACATTTCGGAAAGTTGACATGTATGGATCGATTGTGTAACTCGACGGGCAGTATTGAGATATCAAAACAGTGTTGCCACATTCGGGGTAGTTTTCGAGATTTTCCCTAAAAACTTCCTCCTGTAAAATTTTGTATGAAAAATTTTTTTTTCACTGATGGCTTCGTATAGAAGTCAGAAAATATAACTTGAAAAAAAAATATGGAGACAGCTGATGATTGAGGATTTCGGAGACGGGTGAAGAGCACGGCCAGGGTATTGAAGATAGGTGGGTGGTGCTCGAACAAATGTCACTCGAAACCTCATCCAATTGGCAATAAGTAAAAAAAAAACTCAAAATGGTGGATTCAAAATGGCTGCCATACAAATTTCGTGAGTGTCTATCTCGGAGAGTATGAGAGATGGAATTGTGGTTTCTTGGCAAGAGATAGTCAGGACGAGGAGGTCTATTTAGCGAAATGAAAAAAATTCAAGATGGCGGAATATTTTTTTTCATACCAAATTATATGGCGAATATTTAAGAGGCTACAAGTGAAGTAGTAGTGTGTAGTAATTGACGTAACTGTTCTCCTAGAAAGAAACAGAAAAAGACACGGTGAAGATATGGTGTATGGGCGATGTGTTCGGGAGCGGGATGGAAGTAGGCAAAAATTATGACATTTCAGAAAAACAAAATGGCGGCCGACGTGATTCTTGCAACTCTTTTGTTTTCCAACCGATTCCGTTTCAACTCGCAGTGAATGAAAAAGTTAGGAAACGATCAATAGAAAAAATGGAAATAATTGTAAAAACAAGATGGCGGCCAACTGTAGTGTTCTCAAATTTTTGATATTTCGACCTCGAACCGCGGCGCCACAGATCCGAAACGGCGTGGTCGAGCATAATTTTTTTTCTATTTCCGCCTACAATTATCCTGTATTTTGACAGAGTGTGGGTGGTTTTTAAAAATTCAAGATGGCGGCTGTCGTGACGGCCGTTCGGTTTGAGTTACGAAAAATCGCAATTTTAAAATTCAAATGTCACACAGTTGCCAACGTCGGAGCGTTTCGACTTCTACGGGCAGATTGTGTGTACAGGCTCGAGGTATGGATTGTGGGGAAAAAATTACCCCATTTCTCGGGAAAATTTCAAGATTTACCCCGAAAAATAAATTTTTTTTTGCAAAATTCGAGTACGAGCAACCACGTGTCCCACTTGTACGAATGACATTTGGGTTATTTCATCGCCGAGGTCTGGCAACACTGGAATTTATCAACGGAAAAGTGATCTTCGACATGGTCTTTTTACATGGGCGATCATTTCGGCTGGGTGCGAGTGAGATGAAAAATTGAAACGTCATCAGGAGCAGTATACCGAATTTTTAAAAAATCTGCGCCATTTTGAAATTCTTTGTTTATTGACCGATTCCGTTCAAAATCGATATTTATGACTCCCTGGGGTTACAAAACAGGAAACTGTTACCAAAATTTTAAAAAATCAGCGCCATTTTGAAATTCTTTGTAAATTGACCGATTTCGTTCAAAATCGATATTTAGGGCTCCCTGGGATTACAAAACAGGAAACTGGTATCAAAATTTTAAAAAATCAGCGCCATTTTGATATTCTTTGTTATTGTTGCGATTTCGTTCAAAATCAATATTTAGGGCTTCCTGGGATTACAAAACAGGAAACTGGTATCAAAATTTTAAAAAATCAGCGCCATTTTGAAATTCTTTGTTACAGAACCGATTTCGTTCAAAATCGATATTTGACGATCACTAGGATCACAAAACAGGAAACTGTTACCAAAATTTTAAAAAATCAGCGCCATTTTGAAATTCTGTGTTAATTGACCGATTTTGTTCAAAATCGATATTTAGGACTCCCTGGGATCACAAAACAGGAAACTGGTACCAGAATTTAAAAAATCAACGCCATTTTGAAATTCTTTGTTAAAAAAAATTCAAGATGGTGGAATATTTTTTTTCATACCAAATTATATGCCGAATATTGAATTGACTACAATTAGTGTAGAACTATGCAAGATTTTGATACGGTTGCGTTTTACCCACGACGGGGCTCCCTGGGATTACTAAACAGGAAGCTGATAACAAAGTTTTTAAAAATCAGCGCCATTTTGAAATTCTTTGTTAATTGACCGATTTGGTTCAAAATCGATATTAAGGGCTCCCTGGGGTTACAAAACAGGAAACTGGTACCAAATTTGCAAAAATCAGCGCCATTTTGAAATTCTTTGTTAACTGACCGATTTGGTTCAAAATCGATATTTAGGACTTCCTGGGATTACAAAACAGGAAACTGGTATCAAAATTTTAATTAATCAGCGCCATTTTGAAATTCTTTGTAAATTGACCGATTTCGTTTAAAATCGATATTTAGGGCTCCCTGGGATTACAAAACAGGAAGCTGGTATCAAAATTTTAAAAAATCAGCGCCATTTTGAAATTATTTGTTAATTGATCGATTTCGTTCAAAATCGATATCTGAGGATCCCTGGGATTACAAAATAGGAAACGGTTACCAAAATTTAAAAAAAACCAGCGCCATTTTGAAATTCTTTGTTAATTGACCGGTTTCACTCATAATTGATATTTAGGGTTCCCTGGGAATACAAAACAGGAAACTGATACCAAAGGTTTAAAATAGCAGCGCCATTTTGAAATTCTTTGTTAAGTGACCGATTTCGTTCAAAATCGATGTTTAGTGCTTCCTGGGATTGCAAAACAGGAAACTGGAACCAAATTTTAAAAAATCAGTGCCATTTTGAAATTCTTTGTTAATTGACCGATTCCGTTCAAAATCGATATTTGGGGCTCCTTAGGATTACAAAACAGGAAACTGGTATCAAAATTTTAATTAATCAGCGCCATTTTGAAATTCTTTGTAAATTGACCGATTTCGTTTAAAATCGATATTTAGGGCTCCCTGGGATTACAAAACAGGAAACTGGTATCAAAATTTTAAAAAATCAGCGCCATTTTGAAATTCTTTGTTACTTGACCGATTTCGTTCAAAATCGATATTTTGTGTTCTCAGGGATTACAAAACAGGAAACTGATACCAAAGTTTTAAAAAATCAGCGCCATTTTGAAATTCTTTGTTAATTGACCGATTACGTTCAAAATCGATATTTGGGGCTCCTTAGGATTACAAAACAGGAAACTGGTATCAAAATTTTAAAAAATCAGCGCGATTTTGAAATTCTTTGTAAATTGACCGATTTCGTTTAAAATCGATATTTAGGGCTCCCTGGGATTACAAAACAGGAAACTGGTATCAAAATTTTAAAAAATCAGCGCCATTTTGAAATTCTTTGTAAATTGACCGATTTCGTTTAAAATCGATATTTAGGGCTCCCTGGGATTACAAAACAGGAAACTGGTATCAAAATTTTAAAAAATCAGCGCCATTTTGAAATTATTTGTTAATTGATCGATTTCGTTCAAAATCGATATCTGAGGATCCCTAGGATTACAAAATAGGAAACGGTTACCAAAATTTAAAAAAAACCAGCGCCATTTTGAAATTCTTTGTTAATTGACCGGTTTCACTCATAATTGATATTTAGGGTTCCCTGGGAATACAAAACAGGAAACTGGTACCAAAGGTTTAAAATAGCAACGCCATTTTGAAATTCTTTGTTAAGTGACCGATTTCGTTCAAAATCGATGTTTAGTGCTTCCTGGGATTGCAAAACAGGAAACTGGAACCAAATTTTAAAAAATCAGTGCCATTTTGAAATTCTTTGTTAATTGACCGATTCCGTTCAAAATCGATATTTGGGGCTCCTTAGGATTACAAAACAGGAAACTGGTATCAAAATTTTAAATAATCAGCGCCATTTTGAAATTCTTTGTTACTTGACCGATTTCGTTCAAAATCGATATTTAGTGTTCTCAGGGATTACAAAACAGGAAACTGATACCAAAGTTTTAAAAAATCAGCGCCATTTTAAAATTCTTTTTTAAATTACCGATTTTTTTCCGAATCGATATCTGAGGATCCCTGGGATTACAAAACAGGAAACTGATACCAAAGTTTTAAAAAATCAGCGCCATTTTGTTTTTTTTTTAATCACAACCAAAAAAGCAGAAAACTAGTTTTATAATAAACTCACAGAAGAAATATAGGAGATGTGTCTCAACAAGTTCAAATATTTTGTAAATGGTAAACTAATTGAAAAATCCTAAATAAAATATAAAATAAAATAGAATATACAAAATTGAAAAAAATTGAGCCACCCGAAACTAGTCAATTTCAGACGAATACGTCCGTAAATCATCAAAGTGCTGGTTTTGTACCTGCTGAATGACGTAGCAGCCCTTCTTGCAATCCTGTCAGAGTATCTATTGTTTATTTCAAACCTTAATATTTGTCATTTTACCATCAACTAAAGTGACAGATATCATATTTGGAAACAACAACCTGGCCACTAAGAAATACATAAAACTCGCACTCAATGCAGATTATATGAAAAACTAGCTGATGCCTGCGACTTCTGGGCAGACCTTCACTATCGGAGATCGGAGAGATCATCAGTGGAGAGCCCTACACCCACCTAATACTGAATCAGCCTTCCTGGCGATAGTTACCAAAAGTGCAGCTATCTCATAGTCATGATATTATTATATACGTTTTTTGCTGTCATAAAACTATTTCGTTATATATAAACACCAATTTGGCAAAATGTTACAAGGACAATTTTTATTTATTTTATATCAAAAATATAATTACTTTATAGTTTATACTAATAAATATCGGTTTTATTTCCCATTCCAAAGTGCTATAAAAGTTTCACACCAAAAACTAAATAAAGAATGGAAATAGGTTTTTTTAGGATTAATTGTGTCATTTATGATGAATCAACGGGACTTTACCACCAGCTTGAAAAGAAGATTCTACTGAGAACATATGACAATAACTCGGCAGTTAATAAAAAGAAAAAAAAAATACAATAATGTACCTAGCTTAGCTTTAGTGGAAAGGAGTTCAACTAAGCAACGAAGTTTTTTTACATAATGAGGATAGGAAATGCAGGGGGTTTAGGGGCGATGAAAAACTGCTACATTATATTTCGCCACCATTTAGAAGGTTATAATAGCTCAGGTGGAAAAGCGGGCTGTACCAAAACCCGAAGACCCCGGTTCGAGTCCAGAGTCTTGAATCTGATTATTTTTCCCCTTTTTTTAAATATAATACAATGTTTTATTTTAAAAATAAAATATAATTTATAATTTAAATTTATTTTCCAAAAAACACGATTAAAAAAAAAAATAATGTCCCTCCCGACCGAATTTCGGCCACGGCGGCCAATCTCCAGAGAGATTAGCCAACTGCGCAGGAGATATTATAGTGCAAAAGTGTGTGCGCATACACAGGTGCACTCTCTGTTCCTTTACTCTCATAGCCCGATGGGACGGAAATCCGACACGACCGGAGAGAGATCAGGCGCAGGACCGACGGCTTTACGTGCTCTCCGAGGCACGGGGGTGAAGCACCGCCAACTTCCTAACTCCGGGCTAGTAGTGAGAATTTCTTGCAAGAAAAACCCAATACCTGTGGCCCGACTCGGGACTCGAACCCGGGACCTCATAGGTCGCAGTCGAATATGCTAACCACTAGACCAACGAGGCAGTAAAAAAAAGAATATACCGAGCAAAGCTCGGTCATCCAGATATTACTAGTTGAAGTATGGAACACAGAAGCCGACTACTTCTAAAACCACTACGTCTACATGGCACATCCCAGATGGAAATGGAATCTCCTAGTGCTGTCTTACACCGTTTTTAAACTATTTATGCAGAACTACTTCTAATACTAAGCGCCATGATTATTTTAATTATTAATTTAATTTACTTTTCTTTCAACCTTTATCATATAAACACCTATAGATAGGTGTTTATATGATAAAGGCCTACCTACCTACCTACCTATACAGTCTTATAGCTATAAATCAGTTAGCAGGAATTAGTCGGTTGGTAATTGGTATATTATCAAGAAGCACCTCCATTATCCATACTATGATATTATAAATGCGAAAGACCTGTATTTGAACGGCCTATTTTTTCAACCGAGTTGGTATAGAGTAAGATTACATCCCGAGGAAGGACATAAGTTAACTTTATCCCGAAAAATTGAGAAATTCCCGCCGAAATAAAAACGAATGCAGACGAAATCGTACGTATCATCTATCTATCAATCAATAAATAATAATATTATCTCTGCCATAGTGAGATAATTGATCGCATATTGTGTGCACCCGTGGTAGGGGCTGAATCCTTTCTATGTGTGCCTGGGTAGACTGTGGTTGTATGTGTATGAAAACAATTGACAGCGGGTGACAGATTTGCGAAGAATTCCTAGAGGGCTTCGATCCTTAATTTTTAATGAACTTCAGTATTTTTAACAAAACTTCACAATGATGTCAATAGATGGCGCTCGTAAAAGTTTATTCGTTTCTTCAATAACTCTTTAGCCCTTTTGCGTCTAATGTTAAAAGTTAACTATTACAATATATAGTTAAAACAAATTTATGGATACGAGGTCTCAGTTCGGGGCGAACCACTAGTTAATTGGTAGACAAATTGCTTTGTTCCAAGATTCTTGTTACGTTAATAGTACAGATGTGATAACGTCTCCGATTGCGTGCCCTTAATTGCTTGTAACCTATCAATTTGTCATTATTGGATACAGTATCTAAATGATGACCCGAATTCGATAATGAATGACCATTATTATTATCTTACCTTAAATGATTTATTTATTTCCCGTAGGACAACTTGTACCATTTATGAGAAGTCGAACTCTACCACTACACCGTTTCGGAAATATATTCTACTGAGAAGAGCTGTCAAGAGCTCAGCAGTTGCTCTTTTCGTAGGATAAAAAATGTTATAAATTGTAAAAAATATACAATTGATGCGTTAAATAACAAGTATTTACACTGCTGGATGCGAAGCCGGTTGTTTCCGTGCAACTTTGTCATTAAGAAAATCATCAATAGTATAATAACCTCGTCTCAACAAATGCTGGTTAACACAGTCTTTAAATTTATAGAATGGCATTAATACTTTGCTATCTACCCTAAGCATTGGCGTGCACAGGATTTGAAACTAGGGAAGGCATTAGTCAGTCAGAATACCTATTTACTGACTGTTATGACAGTGACAGGCATCATTCGATTTGCAGCATTGATGTATTTCCACTTGGGTAAGCAGTGCTTTTATGCCTCTATGAAGTGCACGCTACTGACTCTAAGGGTGATTTCGCACCAATAATAAATTTAATAAACTTGAGACCAATCCATTTGAAAATCCAAATCTGCTCACTGTTGGAAGATTTGAAAATCCAATTCTTGTTGGGATCATTAACACTTGGGAGGCCCGTGAGTGGCCACTTCACCTTAGACGCTGTGTTGAGCGCTGTTATCTTAACGAGGGAGGCCCCGGGTTCGATTCCCAGTAGGGTTAATTTGGTAATTTATAATTTCTGAATTTTCTCTGCGCTGGTCTGGAGGGAGGCTAGTTACCACCTACCGGCAAAGACGTACAGCCAAGCGATTAAGCGTCCCGGTACGATGCAGTGTAGAACCCGACTAGGGATATGGGTTTAATATAACTGACATACCCCTAAATAGGTTTACCCTGATCGCTTACCACCAGGTGAGATCACAGTCAATAGCTAACCCGTAGTTGAATAAAAAAAATGGCAGTCATAGGGACTGCCGATAGAAGTGAAAACTTCGTAAGTCTTCATAAAAAATAGCGAGGTGTCGGCTACACAGCACTTATTAATATAAACCTTAAAAATAAGGCATTACAGTTTAATTACGAATGTACTATATATTATACTTAAGACCTTTTGTCTTAAGACGAATGGTGTCGATCTTTTTACCCCCTACCAAGAAGTGCTCAAAACGCCTAAAGAAGTTTTCACTTCAAAACAAACTTTACAGCTTCATTTAGGCCCTGCACTTTATAACTGTCGTTATGTCAGATTGATTGGTTTATGAAAATGAGGTAAGAGAGATTACACCTGGTTTGGGTTTAAAAAAAGACCCGTTTAAATCAGCGTTCAAAAAGACACGCGTTCTCAATACGATAACGACGGTTCCTTATCAAGATCTGCAAAAACGGCGGTTTTGGACCCACCCTGAAGTAGTTATTCCGCTATTCCAAGTTCGTTCAATTATAGTCATTTAGCCGAAAAACCACGTCAAAGCAATTAGGAACATGTAGCCTACCTAACGGTGGATATGTTTAAATATCTATACAGTTATGTTTATAATATTAAATGCGCAATAAAATACTTTTATGAGAGACACGAGACCAAGATGAGGGAAAGATACTTGTTTAAGTACGTACCTAATTTGGAGGAGAGGCACAAGGTTTTAAATAATTAAACTTAGATTTCTTTGGGTTGAAACTTCAGGAAGAAAGCTGTTAAAGGCTTTACTCTAAGCCTTAATTACCGATTTTTCGTTCCAAAACGCATATATATGTATATGTAAGTTACGAAATGATTAACTCAAAATAATTATTATTTGTTATAAGGTATCAAGCAGTGGCGTGTCATAGGTGGCATAAAAGCACTGCTTACCTTAGTTCAAATAGCTCAATACGTATTTTTTTCATTATGAGCTCCTATTATGTTCCTATAACTTTAATTCAGAATCATGATTATCTTGCCTTATTTGTATTTTGTAATACATAATTATCGACTTATTTTCCGAACTGTCTTACTGTAAGACTGTCAAGACTGCAAGAGTGTACTGCATAGGTAAGCTACGAGTATTATGATATTTGTATTTCAGACTAATAATAAACCCTCGGTTGTCTATTATGTATTTAGATTACTTACCACAAACTTATCTGACCAGTGACAGCGTCGCTAGTAAATATAAGGAAAATATACGCACCGAATTGAGAACCTCCTCCTTTTTTATTTAAAAGTTCGTTAGCAAGAACTAAACAGGCATAAAAATTGGTTCTAATTTTGGCACTATACATACTTTTTTTTATCCTTCGCTACACTCGCCTAGTACAGACATACGTAACCTATATTCGGCGAGGCTTCTATCAAAGTTGCCGCTCCTCGTTAACGTCGAAGCTCGCAATCTGTCGGTGAGGCAAAGCGGTGCATTATCTCACTGCAAGACTCGAGGAGAGATAGGCTGAGAAGATAGCGCTTACGAAACATGCTCAGTGCACGCGTCCATTCTCATGCGTGATCATAAACCAAGCCTAGGTGCGCCTTGGACCTACCTATTTTTTATACGACTGCCTGAAAAAAGGAGTATATTGTTTTCAGGGTTCATGTATCTATGTATGTATGTATGTTTGTATGTGAGTTTGTATATTCCACTATAACTTCTCTACGCCTGAACCGATTTTGATAAATGAGGTATCGTTAGAATCCCTAGCTTATTCCGGGTGACATAGGCTAGTAAATTTTTTAAAAAAATTGATGGGGTGACCATGGTCCAGCATTAAAGACCAAAATTGAAAAAAAAATCGAAAATAAGATTAACTATATAATCATCATCTACAAAATGATGAGTAGATTCCAAAAATATATAACACTATAGTTCAATATTTAGTGATTCACAAAAAAATATCATTTAATATAAAATGTGAATAAGATTCCAAAGGCTATAGTTATATGCAAATCGCTTCTTATGGAGGCAAACTCCAAAAATAATATAGCAGGGCAGTCGTATTTTTTAATTCGTTATATAATTATTTTTTTTTGCGAGGTAGGCTTGCGCTTGACGACAATCATGCTAAGTGCAAAGCAATGATGAGGTTTAGGTTGTAACCCGCTTGCCTAGAAGATACCTATTCACTCTTGCCTTGAAGATACCTAAGACAAATAAGGTACTAAACTAAGGTACCTAGATGCAATAGGGATGATGCCTATGTCAAAAATAAAGTATTTCTTAGTGATTATTAAATATAGGGTCTTTCAAAAGGCGTAGAATTCACATCCTCGGTTAGTTTGAAGTTTGATAATCATTTTATACTATAAATTTTAAAAAAGTGCGTTGACATTTGAGTATTTCACACAAATAGTCTAGCCTCTAGGGAATAAGGCTAGTTGACCCCAACAATAATTCCTCAGCCAACGAAACTTTGCAGTATGATAAAGTATCATGAGTTAAACGTATATTATAAATATCTAATAAAAAATCAGACCGGTTTTTTTTATGCTATACCTAATCGTTAAAGCAGCAAGGTATCTCATAAACGCAGTTTAGATTTGATAATAAAATCGGTTTAAATATCGATGTTCTGCATGATTATTTCTTTTGATATTTCGGTTTTGAGTATACATATAGTACCTACTATTATTTTAAAAAGAAATCGAGAAAATAGTCAGTCATAAATATTAAGTATTAGGTAAACATACCTAACTTCCAGATTTTTTTTGTTGGATATTTTTGTGTAAGTTTTGGATCATTCAATACATTGATGTAGAATTTTACCGTCGCGGCCGAAAGTTCGAGAGAACATTATTATTGCTACAGACAAGTAATTTAATACTTACATGAAAATATCTGCCTATACATAAATAAGAAACCATTAACCAATTGCCTTTACATGTAGTTATGGGTTTTGTAATTGCCCTTCCGGTAAAAGATCGTACTAACTTTCGAATAAGTACAATAAAAAGCAAGTAAAAAGTTGTTCGTACATAAATAAATAATTAATTAGTAAAGTATAACTTATAAGTAGGTAGATACTTAATGATTATGGTTCGCAGAATGAACCTCTTAAATACTCTTAAATTTAACGACTTTGTATCGATTTTCGGCTTTTATATCGACGCATAATTTTATGAGAATTCCACTCTAAAGACCCAACGTCTTTATTATGTTAACATCGGACATATTTCGCGGTGAAAAGGAAAAAAGAATTAATCGGAAAAGTTACCTTGTCCGTCTCATTCTAGCATACGTCCTTACGACTATACTGCTTGCTCTTTCGCTCTTTCGTAACGATATCGTGCAGTATCCTTAACAAGGTGAATACTGGCGGTGTGTTAAAATTACGAGGCGGTGAGATTGTTTCTAGAAATAGGGTTGCTAATCAGCCTGTATTTCATAGATTTGGTCCTACTCTATAGTGAGTTTGCATTGTTGAAACGAAGCTTCTATAGGACCAGCCCTGTTATTATGCGCCCATTTTTGAAGTGAAACTTCTTTAGGCGCGTTTAGCATTTTTTGGTAATTTATATTGAAGTGTAAAACTTTTGTAGGCGCGTTGAGAACTTTTTGGCAGTGGGTAAAAATGTAGATTCGCGTGACCGTGACCGACATGCTCGCGAACATATAAATATACCACATTCGAAATTAAACTTTAATGCCTTAGTATTAAGGTTTGTATTTTAATAATTTTTAGTAAAAAAAAAACGTTTTCACTA
This sequence comes from Erebia palarica, assembly GCA_964035005.1. Taxonomy (NCBI): domain Eukaryota; kingdom Metazoa; phylum Arthropoda; class Insecta; order Lepidoptera; family Nymphalidae; genus Erebia; species Erebia palarica. Next base: position 34,176,351 of record OZ035989.1, on the reverse strand, counting down.
TCGGCAGTCCGTTGTAATTTGTATGAAATATATAGTTTAGTATATTAACTAGAGTTTTTTTTATCGAATAAATAAACTTATTTCTCTCAAGTGGAATTTCCACAGGGTGTGTGTTACATAAATATAGTGAAAACCTACATCTAAAACCCAGCACTTTGAGCTGTACCTAGTACCTACATTAGAATTCCAGGCAGTCAGATTTTCCATTGGCCTACTCATACATTAACATAAGATTTAGTTATATGTTTCCAGTGGCTTTAAATGTCGAGGTTGAATTTTGTTATCCTGAAAATTAAATTTGAATATGAAACTGGAATGATTTATTTCCCGTAGGACCACTTGTATCACTTATGGTAATATGTGCGACACTACCACAGAAGATTCTACGAAAGCAGATTCTTTTGAGAAGAGCCGACAAGGAGGTTACAATATGTAGCTAGAACACAATACATACGTAATGTAACACTGACTTGTGGGCTGCTGAATGCGAAGCCAATTTCTTCCATACAACTTTGTAACTAAGCTTCCGGTTTCCCCTCCTATTTTAATATAGGTACCTTCAAATCAAGAGTGAATAGGCATCTTCTAGGCAAACGCGCTCCACCTTAGGCTGCTTCACCAGTCACCACTTGCAAGCAAGTCTGATTACAGCTAAGCGCTAGCCTATAGGTATTTAAACAAGTCATAATTAAAATAATTAAAAAACACGACTGCCCTGCCAAAAAACGAACTAAAAAGTAAAAAATCTAAATTAATCTAGTTAAATTAGAATCTTATTCACATTTTTATTAAATGATATTTTTTTGTGAATCACTGGATATTGAGCTATAATGTTATATATCATTTTCTAGATGTTAATTATATAGTTAATCTTATTTTCGAATATTTTTTTCAAATTTAATCCTTAATGCGGGACCATGGTCTAATTTTTTTTTAATTTTACTAGTCCACGTCACCCGGAATAAGCTAGGGATTCTAACGATACCTCATTTATCAAAATCGGTTCAGGCGTATAGAATTTATCGTGGAATATACAAACTCACATACATACATGAACCCTGAAAACAATATACTCCTTTTTTCAGGCAGTCGTATAAAAAATTGTTTGGTGACAACCCTATCTAGCGAGCATGGGCCGCGATAAGTTGGCGCCACTGTACGTTGAATTCGTAATTCTTACTTCAGAGAACTCAAACCGGACGCGTCGTCGCCGCACGATTTGTCGGCAACCCTTAAGGCGACTATATCCCAACACTTTAGGCATTTGTCGCTCACTCAGACCCGCGCTACGATACCTAGCGATCATTGCCGTGAGTCGCGCAGTTCAAATGAACTCCGTGACCCTATCATAAATATTTGCGTCACAGTATGAACTGTTACAGTTGGACAATTTACAATATAATTCGCTTCACGAAATACATGTTGGAAGTTGCGTGTTTACCTATATTTTGATTTAGACTATATAAAATTAAATTCAGGGTATAATCTACTCGTATCTATATTGCAAATTTCAGCCAACTTACATTCCAAATTTCAAAATAACAGTAACAATATTAAAACTTTCCCATTTTAATTGTCATCCCATCCCATGTCCCAATTTTATTAAATAAATACTAAACGGGAATAAAAATAAATAATTACTAAAAGGGGATTTTCCAAAACAATTTCTATAGATCTTTATAATCTCTTTATAATTTAAAGCCGATAGACCTACTGACAGATTTTTTTGCATCAAGCATTTTTAAATTTATTAGCTGTCAATATCGTGTATACAGTGGTCAGGGACGGACTAAGTCCATTGGAAGCCCGGGGCGGCAATCTCAGTGGGGGTTGCTGTATTGTAAATACATTGGTGAAAATCTCTTTTGTTACTGATTCACTAATTTACTTTTACCCGACACTTTTTTGGTATGCAACAATACTATAACTAAACTAACTAACTATACTAATATAGACTTCATTTTTTTAATTTGTGCTAAGAAAATTTTAATTAAGTTTATTAAAATAAAATACACACATATAAGAACACATTTTTATTTGGTTTTTAAATGAACAAACTTAAACCACTGAAAAGCGCCTACATACTTATAAAACTATTATTACAAAAACAATCAAAATTCATTGTAAAAAATCACGCGTGAGCTTGGACCTGGTTGCTGCAAATCTGGTTGCAAATCAGAGGGTGTACTAGATGAATGTTTTTTAGGCTGCACGTTTTCTATATCTTCCTGGTCTCGTATAGGCATGCCACGTTCATATCTACTATCTATAATTTCAGGCAGTAGGTATTTTAAATAAAATTGTAATATCTTTGGCTCCATGTTCTTAAACCAGAAAGGATCATCTTTATCGATGTACTCTGTATATAAAGGCTCATTTTCGCCTGCCCAGATTCCAAGCAGACACACTTTTCGCCCTGTTACATGGAGTTGTCCTTGGATTTGGTAGAACCAATTGCTCTTTTTATTTACAGTAAATGTCTTTGTAATTCTATTATATTTTAATATTTGAATTTTATTTTCTTCGATGGCTTTATTCATTCCACGTTTAGCTGCAGTGATAGGGCACTTTATTTCGACTATCATATCTTCACCTATTAATCCATCGGGAGTGGCCCCAATAAATGAGTGTATGGGGTCAATAAATAAACCACAGGGTAAAATTTCTATATTTTCCTGTCGCTGTAATTGAAGCAGCGCCTGTTTTTCATTTTCAATACCATGAGCGATACTAGCTACATGGGCTAAATTTTTTTTATATAATATACTTTTTACTAAAGTAGCAGGATTTGTAGAAATTTTTCTTTTACATATAGGGCCGAAATTTGAAGATGTAATGAGTTTTCGTCGTATCTCCAACCACTCACTACTTTCTCTCTGTAATATAGTAGCTCTTTCTATTGCTTTTCTGTCCGCCGTAAGCATTTTTAAATTTTTCATGAATTCTTCTTGTGCCATTTGAAATTCTTCAGGTGACAAATCCGGCGCAGAACTTGCAGAGCCATAATCATGCTGTTTTTTGTTTGTTTCTTTAAATGCTCTTTTTTTCTTTATTGGATGTTCAGCTAAATGCTTCCTTTTAAGGGATCTCTTTCTTTCAAATTCTTCTATTCTCCCGCCGGGATGTTTTCCTGTGAATGCTGCTTGTACTGTTGAAATTGCAGATTCTGTATTAAATGAGACTACTGCCGCTGAGCATCTACCTTGGTAACCTCGTTTTTGGGCAAAATTTATTCTTTTTCCTCCTATAAACTTAGCTATAACGCTATTAAAACACTCAACAGTATTAGTGTCAACATCTTCGATTAAGCTTCGCGATTTCGTTGCCACGCTAGAAACAATTGCATTAACTCTAAATGCAAATGAAGAGTTTTGTATTTTTTTTAAATCTTCTTTGCTACCGTCCGCATCTTTCTTTTCACAGTAGTAGTTTTGACACATTCTGTGATCACCATAAGAGTGCAGCATTGAGTTTACAATATCGTTGTGCAGAACTGATATGGCAACGTTTTTAGGGTTCTCAGATGTTTTGTGATATTTTATACATTTCACGATAGCTTTTCTCATTAGCATTATTCTTATGTTGGTAAGTGTTTTTCGATGTCTCAGGGCATACTTTGTTTCTGCTGCCAATCCGCGTAGTTTTTTACAAAAGTTGCGCAATATGTGATTGCGACACTCAATTTTTTCAACGGTCACATTTTGATTTTCATATGGTTTGGCATTGAGTATCCTTACATATGTCGACGCATCACCATCTCCAATCATTCTGTTGTAAATAAGACCGTACATAGAAATAGAAGCCTTGAATCCTTCTAAAATAATTTCAGTTTCCATAGAACTCGAAGAGCCCACAAAGTTTTTAAAGCAAACATGTTCATTCGGTGAAATGTTTTTGTTTTTTGCTCTGGCACACTGCATACAGTATTTATTTTTTACTCCAATATAAAGGACTTCTTTAGTTCTCCTCCCAATTATTGCCGCAGTGCCGGAAGAAGCTTTGTAATTTGAACCGTAAGACCTAGCACACCAAGTTCCATCTACGTACACATCAATCACAGGGTAACCATTTTTGATTCGACCTTCTGAAATTGCAATGTCTCTTTCCTTTTTGGCAGCAGCCTCCATACATTCGCTTGCAGTTTTTTCCCATTGGTCGTAAACTTCATTTTGCAATTTGGAATAATACTTTGGAGAAAATATCGGAATATCAATAGCAGAGAACAGTTCTTCAAATTGTGAAAATCCAATGCCAGAAGCTATTATTCCTGTAGTTGCCGCTATGTTTATATTTACACGTTGCTTATTTTTGATATCTTCGGAATGGATTAGACACGTTTGATAACACATATCGCATTGAAATTTATAAACAGAAATTAATCCCAATCTTTTTTCGCCAATCAACTGGAAGTTACTGGTTTTACAGTCGAATAAAGCATTATGACGAGCTTTTTCTTGTAATTCTCGCAAAATAAAATTAATATCGACGATTCTTCGTCCTGAAATGGGTTGAAAATCATCTTTCTCGCTTTCTGCTTCAATGTTTAATCTAAAATCATCCAGATCACTGAAACAAAATAAAGTAACTTTATACTTTAAGAGCTGATTTTTTGTCAAATAAACCAGCCTAGCAGGGGAACATAAAAATCTGTAAAGAATTATATTTTATAGTAAACTTACTTATTAGTCTCAGCTGTTATTTGCAAGTCAACAGGATTCATTGTAATAAAAGAAGAATCACAATTGCCAGCTCCATCTCTACTGAAGCTTGCAGTTTCTGTTACTTCTGAGTTCCTGAAAGACAAAATTGCTCTCCTATACTTTTACAATGGATAAACCGACAACCGACAAAACGAACTGAACCAAAAACACGACTGTTTCTAAGAAATAAACGAACATTTCAAAGTATAAAATTACAATCGTTCCTACATAGTATAATACCCGTACACCAATACAAAATAAATATGTATTATCTATTATTAGAAAAATTAAAAACCCGGGTTATATTATGAATAAAAATATTTGTGTGGCAGTGAAGAACTCACACACAAATAAAACTTTGTTTCAAAAGCGAATGAGCATTCTTAAACAGTGTTTTATTTTTTTACTGTGAGAGTACTTAAGCATTATTCTCACGGAATTTACACAAAACTGTTTTGAGATAAGAATATTCTAACAAACATTTATGACCTAAAAGCAATTTGTATTTAAAATTATATTTCCGTCATAAAACAAAAGTTCGAAACAATATGATGATTCTGATTGAAAGGACCTTTATGACTTTGTTTTGAACGAAATTTTCGGCCACTAATTACAGGTAAAAGAAAAGAGAGAATTATTTTGAAGACATCACACAACGAAAAGATTTTTAGGTACGTTTCTAGGTTTGATAACATTCACAGAGTAAGTATTTGTTACCGAATGAAAAAAAATATTGACAAAAGGCTGATGATAACTCTTAAACCACCTTAAAGTCTAACTGCATCTACAGTTTCACTGTTTGAAATTATATAAAGGTGAAATAATATTACGGTGAGGTGGTGAACTTGAATATAATTTGATTACAGGGTGAGTTACTGGAGGCCCCACTTTAAAAAAAATTAAGCAAATTGAATTTAGTATTTCAAAGAAATGCGAGTGAAGCTAGCAGAAATATTTTATTTTTTAGTGAATAATTAAATTACGAGCACAATATAATGTAAATTTTATAAGCCTTGAAAATATAATTATTATAGGTTCGATATATTAGCTATAGATTAGGTATATAAGGTTCTTGGGGAACTCTACACCAAGGGTCCGGCCACCGGTGTGCCCTATCGCCCTTAGTCCGCTACTGTCTCACTTTCTCACGTATCAAACAAAATATAATCTGTATGGAAACTACTCACATGTCATCTTTTTCAAGCGGTGTGTCGTCTCTCTTTTTTGATGCAAAACGATTTCCTTTACGAGGGATATTTGAACTGAAATAAAAATTTAAAGCATTATTATTTTGATAGTACAAAATCGGTAAAAGAGTCTCTTTGGTTTTATGGTAATAACTATCTTCGACTGCAGGCCTCGGGTTTATCCCCGGGTTTGGGCTCCTTGATATTATTTGTATTTTTCTAAAAACTAATTAGTAGGTAGGTGAGGTATTTCTATTTAGTATGAACCAATCTAGGGGTTGGAAGTTCAGAAATATCTCCCGCGCAGTTGGTAAATTTCGATTGACTGCCATGTACAAAATAAAGTCGAGATTTAGGATAGGATATTATTATATTATCATGTATTCATGAGAAACTCAGTATAGCCAAACAAAAAAAACCTCGTCTCCCTTACTGACTGTATATAGGTATAAACTGTGGTTACGCGTGATGGTATTTGCACGTGGTGGAATTTACTCTACCTATCATAATTTTCTATGTTCGTATCAGATTTTCTTCGTAGCTTTTGAGGACTAGGTATTTTGATAAACTCAAGAAACACTTACCATATATTTTTTTTATTTCTCCTTCGCTTCCTGTCAGATAGTTTTTTTTTTCCGGCACTTTTATTTCCCATTTTAAATAAAAATCACAAGCAAAGAAACACTATATTTACAGGCTAACTAAAACTATTTTAATTTTATCACTAAATGTAGCAAAAGAATTTATTTACAAATAATTAAAAAATAAATAATTTTAGCGCGAAAGGAGCGTGAGTCGTGAAAACTTGCGCAGGTCCTTCTCGTATAGAGGCTCGTGAGCCACTGAGTACATCGCTTATTCGATGCGTTAGATCATTTTATGACTTCTGTTAGGCGAAATTTTGCAGCAATTTTTTTATTTCAAATCTGTCTGTCCAATGGATAGGTAATACAATGAGCTTAATTTACGTATAATTTTTATGAAATTTAGTCTAAAGCTTTGGAAATGCCATTAGAAAAATGAGCAAAAACAACCTGTTTTCAAAAATTTTTATGATCGAGGCAAGTTTAACTTATCGTGTTTTCATGAGTCCATTAAAGAGATAAGGCATGTATCTTTAATATGTATTTTTAACAGTGAAAAAAAACTATTTTTTCATGACTTTGAATTGGTTTGAAAAGTGGCGTAGTCGCTAAAATCCGGGATAATGGGCCGTTAACGTGCCTTAGCGCTGCACAATGCGCTTTAATGAATAGACAATAATATATTGCATTTATTATAGAATAGGTTTGCAGATTGTTTTGCGTTGTCTTTTGTTTGTGGAATAGCCGCCGCTTCACCTGAGAACTTAATGCAAATTCGAGTGAAATAGGCATGATGACAGTAACCAAGAATCAATGAAATTATGAATTTATCTAATGAAATAGGATTCATGGATTATAAAAAACGTATTTATTTTTCTATTTCGAGTGAGATTGCTATTTATTTTGATAAATAAAAACTATAAAATACAGCAATCCGCCATATTGGATTAAACACCAAGAAGCGAATGACGTCACAATTGTTTGTTTTCGAGCTTTCACAATCACACTATTGTTTACTGCACACTGCACAGAGTATATTGGTAAAAACAATAGTGACGTCACAAACGACGCCATGACACCGGCTAGTGTTTTGGAGTGAATTTTAAAATTTAAATTTGAAATGCCAATTTTATCTACCAATCCTTATTTTTCTGCTGAAATAATATATATTTTTTCGAAATAGTAGATACTTCCGAACATAACCTGACCATTTTTCAAAATCAGTCATCATGCCCATTACAATACTATTAAACATTAACGTTAAAATAAGTAATTAATACTTACTTGGAGACGAAGTGCTAAGTCCGCTTGCAATAAAAGTTAGCTTTGGAAACTCACTTCCAGGTAAGTGATGCAGTCGAAGATGGTAGCAGACTAACCTGTTAGTAGTATGGCAGTAATATTAAACCCGACGACCTCTCTGGTGCAGTGGTCAGAGGCCAAAATATCTAAGCAAACCATTTGACCGCTTAAAACTTATTACTCGAACTGTTTACGAAGTTCATACATGATTTTAGACCAGCATGCATCTTCGAACTCCTTAAACAGGTCGAATCATCCGTTTGACTAATAGGCCTATGACACTGCACTTTCCACAGGGCCCTGTGGTAAGGGTGGGCGTGGCCGCTAGATAGAGCGGAATCAGTGTAGTGTATTACACTACACTGATTCAAGTGTAAGGGTCCCTGTGGAACGTGCAGTGTAATAGGGGTATATGGCAGTAATATTAAACCCGACGACCTCTTTGGTGCAGTGGTCAGAGGCCAAAATATCTGAGCAAACCATTTGACAGCTTAAAATATTTACTCGAACTGTTTAAAAGGAGTTCATACATCCTTTTTGACAAGCAGGCATCTTTGAACTCCTTAAACAGGTCGAATCATCCGTTTGTAGTAAGTACGATTGACCGCGACGCGGCGGAGGTGTGGCACCCGTGTAGCCTTAGAAGTATGAAAGCGTCCGTGCCTCACCGCCTCTGTATACATGGCGTCGCTTGCATACATTCTGTATGAAACATGATAGAAGCCACCCGTGCCGCGCAAACTGTTTACGAAGTTCATACATCCTTTTTGACAAGCAGGCATCTTTGAACTCCTTAAACAGGTCGAATCATCCGTTTGTAGTAAGTACGATTGACCGCGACGCGGCGGAGGTGTGGCACCCGTGTAGCATTGGAAGTATGAAAGCGTCCGTGCCTCACCGCCTCTGTATACATGGCGTCGCTTGCATACATTCTGTATGAAACATGATAGAAGCCACCCGTGCCGCGCGAACTGTTTACGAAGTTCATACATCCTTTTTGACAAGCAGGCATCTTTGAACTCCTTAAACAGGTCGAATCATCCGTTTGTAGTAAGTACGATTGACCGCGACGCGGCGGAGGTGTGGCACCCGTGTAGCCTTGGAAGTATGAAAGCGTCCGCGCCTCACCGCCTCTGTATACATGGCGTCGCTTGCATACATTCTGTATGAAACATGATAGAAGACACCCGTGCCGCGCGAACTGTTTACGAAGTTCATACATGCTTTTAGACATGCAGCCATTTATGAACTCCTTGAACAGGTCGAATCATCCGTTTGACTAAGTACGACTGACCGCGACGCGGCGGAGGTGTGGCCTTGGAAGTCTCTTGTCTTATAATAAGGCGCGCTTCTCCTAGCATCAGTAGCGTGCACGACATAGAGGCATTAAAGCATTGCTTAGTTAAAAAAAGCTCAATTTTTCATCATGCCCCCCAATGCGACCTAACCCATGCCTACCCTGGCTCAGAATACCGTGCACGCCACTGGCTTCTATCATATGTCATACAAAATGTATGCACATTTTGTATGACATATGATCGAAGCACCTCGCTCTCGCCCGTCGCCTCTCATGTATAATCCCGCGCCTTTCTTTTGCGCACTCATTTATCATCTGACAAGACACCGATTTTAAATATTGGATAGAATCAGGCGTTACTTTGCGGAAGTTCATGATTTAGCAAGAAAAGATTACAATTATTTTGCTATAATCCGCCAACAGAAAAGATTGTCTTGTCTGACTAGACAATCTTGCATTGTAAAGTCGACCATCTCCTGAAGATGGTCCGGTGTCGGGGCGAAACGTGCGTCGAGAATAGGAAAAAGTCTTGTGTGGTGGTGCATGTGAGTGGTGGTGGCTTTGCTTGCTTGGGAACTTGGCTTTCTTGCTTGGTTGGAAAGGTAAACGGTGCTTCGCTTTTAACTGCATGCTTGACCATACAGAATTTTTTCTGTTGGCGGATTATAGCAAAATAATGATAATCTTTTCTTGCTAAATCTGAGAAGACATCAGAGACCTTTTTTATGCGAGTTTTGCTCTGAATAGGTGCAATAGATCCCGCGCCTTATACAATCGGGGGGCTGGACTCAACAATGGATCTGTAACTTAGATAACAAATAATAATTAAAAAAATTAAAAAACACGACTGCCCTGCCAAAACGAACTAAAAACTTAAAAATCTAAATTAATCTAGTTAAATTAGAGTCTTATTCACATTTTCATTAAATTATATTTTTTTTTGTGAATCACTGGATATTGAACTATAGTGTTATATATTTTTGGAATCTACTCATCATTTTCTAGATGAAGGTTATAAAGTTAATCTTATTTTCGTTTTTTTTTTCAACTTTAGTATTTAGTGCGGGACCATGGTCACCCCGTCAATTTTTTTTTAAATTTTACTAGCCTATGTAACCCGGAATAAGCTAGGGATTCTAACGATACCTCATTTATTAAAATCGGTTCAGGCGTATTGAATTTATGGTGGAATATACAAACTCACATACATACATACATGAACCCTGAAAACAATGTACTCCTTTTTTCAGGCAGTCGTATAAGAATTGACGTGAATGTCTGTTTGTCCCCAGATGGCGTAGCGTAATGGAGGGCGAGTGCACGGAGGAGGGTTGGCTGCTGGTACGAGTGCACGTGCCCGAGCTCAACGTGCAGAAGAGCCTCCAGTTCTCGCGCGACCAGCTCGTGTGGGACGTCAAGCAGCAGTGCCTCGCCGCCTTGCCTAAGGTCTGTACCTACTCTATCTTTCTTGCCACATAGTGGAACTTAGTACCATAACCATTAAGGCAAAAGAGGCAATGTATTGACTTTCTACAGGCGCCTCGCCGCCTTGCCTAAGGTCTGTACCTACTCTATCTTTCTTGCCTCATAGTATAAAGTACCATTAAGGCAAGAGAGCACAGGCATCTCCTAGGCAATGTATTGACTTTCTACAGGCGCCTCGCCGCCTTGCCTAAGGTCTGTACCTACTCTATCTTTCTTGCCTCATAGTATAAAGTACCATTAAGGCAAGACAGCACAGGCATCTCCTGGGCAACGTATTGACTTTCTACAGGCGCCTCGCCGCCTTGCTAAGGTCTGTACCTACCCTATCTTTCTTGCCACATAGTGTAACTTGGTACCATAAACATTAAGGCAAGATAGCACAGGCATTTCCTAGGCAACTTGTTGACTTTCTACAGGCGACCAGCTCATATGTGGGACTTTAAGCAGCAGTGCCTCGCCGCCTTGCCTAAGGTCTGTACCTACCCTATCTTTCTTGCCACAAAGTATAACTTAGTACCATTAAGGCAAGACAGCACTGGCATCTCCTAGGAAACTTGTTGACTTTCTAAGGGCGACCAGCTCATATGAGACGTCAAGCAGTAGTGCTTCCCTGCTTTGCCTAAGGTTTGTACCTACTCTGTCTTTCTTGCAGCATAGTATAACTTAGTACCATTAAGGCAAGACAGCACAGGCATCTCCTATTCAACTTATTGACTTTCTACAGGTGTTTCGCCGCCTTGCCTAAGGTCTGCTACTGCTTCCCTGCTTTGCCTAAGGTCTGTACCTACTCTATCTTTCTTGCCTCATAGTATATAGTACCATTAAGGCAAGAGAGCACAGGCATCTCCTATTCAACTTATTGACTTTCTAAAGGTGTTTCGCCGCCTTGCCTAAGGTCTGTACTTACTCTATCTTTCTTGCCACATAGTATAACTTAGTACCATTAAGGCAATATAACACTGGCATCTCCTTGGCAACTTATTGACTTCTACAGGCAATTAGCTCGTGTGGGACGCCATTTTTTGCAACTTTTGAAGGCTCCTTGTTGTTAAAATTATTAATTTATTGAAAATAGCAAAACATAGGGGCATGGCACGGACACATTTGGATTTTATGGTGCCAGATTTTTTTCTCTATTGTAATTATCCACGGAGGAAACACAATTATTTTTGTATGGAGAAACCGCCGGGAGAATTCCTCTTATTAATTATTATTTAATCCGCAATTAAACTTACAACACGCCTGGCATATTAAAGATAAATATAAAAGAGTTCCCATACTGGTGTGGCCAGCTTTACACACCAGAGTCACCACGGTAGAGGCAGTGATGCTATGTACAACAAGCTTTAGTTTTTCCTTCTAACACTACCAACCAATCAACCTATCACCCTTCCCCTTTCCATGTTTCTTGCCACATATAACTTGGGTCTCTTGAAGGCTTATATGTGGCAAGAAACATGGAAGGACATATTCTATGCAATCGCAATCAAACCTAGAACTTATAGTTTTTAGTTTTCTGCTAGTAATTATTAAGTAGCAATTATTTTAGGCTCAAAGGCACAGAATAGATTATGTCTTTTGTATATTATACCTTTTCCACTTACCTAAGTCGTAACATAGGAGTCATTAAATCGCGAAAGGAGGGGCAAATCTAGTTTACTAAGATAATACGATATGACAAAAGTATGTTATTTATTTATGAAACTAATACGAAATAGTAATTGTAAACGCTAAAGTACGTAATAAATTAATAACTAATGGTTTTAGTGATGGAACATCCATTTATAAACTGCATTTATTCCATATCCATACTATTATTATAAATGCGAATGTGTTTCTGTCTGTCTGCTACGCTTTCACGGCCCAACTGTTCAACCGATTTTGATGAAATTTGGTACTGGGATAGTTTATATTCCGGGAAATGACATAGGCTACTTTTTATTGACATAGGCTGGCTCATTTTTAGCGCAAAGGATCAGCCTGGCTGTCCAGCGCGGAAATGCAGCCAGCATTCTTGCCACCATTCCACGTGGGCATGATTTATATAGTAATTAGGTTAGGCTAGCTAGCATTAAGTTCTATTGTATTATTTTCTTTTTATTCCGGAAAATTAAGGAGTTCCTGCGGGAATTGAAAAAACTTAATCCACGCGGACGAAGTGGCGAGCATCATTCATTTTATTATAAAACTGAGAATGGTTTTCGAACGAAAGTTGTCTATTAAGTTACATTGTTTATGTTTTGTTTTATGGGAAAGCTCGAAAGTGATTTTGCTTAAATTACTTACGAACTTAAATTGGAATTCCATTCGCAATTAATTCGACACCATGACTCTTGAAAACTTTCGATACCAGGTAGAGCGGTGTGAATATGAGTAGCGGAGTACCCGGCTGAGTTTCTTGTGGGATCTTCTCAGACCAGGGCGCGTTTGGAACCCTCGTAGCTTTATTTCTTTATTTCTTTATTGGTTATATGGTACACAAAACAGGAAATAACTACAACATTTCAGGTAAGTATTAAATTACAGGATCGGTTCTAAGTTAAAACCCAAAACATGTGCACACATCATGACTTATACACAGAATATATAAACTAAATATAAAAGACTAGTAAATGAATGAATATAGAAATAAATTGTGCTTAAAGTTAGACATACAAATCAGAGAAATTAAGTAAAGAATTTATACAATTGATTAGCAAACTATGAACAACAATAATTGACAATTTAAAAAGTTTTTTAGTTTTAAGATACCGTAACCAATTATCACCATCATGTTTTATAAGTAAGTATTTTTTAACGTCAATAAGTGTACCTACAGTGCCTACCTATATTGAGTATTGGAGCTGAGAAACTTTGTTTACGCCAAGATGTGCGAGAATATAACTTGAACTTTCAGTCTGCTGTACTTGGAAACGGTATATTCCGAGTTCTTCATCGCACATCGAAGTATTAATCGTTATGGTTTGAAAATTCGATGAAACGAAAAAAAATCAAACATATTCATAATAGGATTTAGCCTTTCAGAATGAGAGAGAATACAAGTTATATTTATCTCATTCTCAAGTAGGCTACTTTTCTGAAGTTTGACTTTTGCCTTGTGTGAATTGCACACACACACTTTTTTGTTATTATTTTTAAACTCTTTCCTCCTTCGCAACCTTCACACTTGTAGACCGCGTCATTTACACGCATCTCTGCCTCCTGATTGTCTCAAAGTTCAAGATAAAATCTTCAAAGTTCGGCGTCAAGGTAAAATAAACCATAACGTCATTGAATTAGAGCTCAATTTCGTGTATCCAGTCTCACACGTTTAGGGTATCGTATATACCTAAACGTATGAGAATGAATACACGAAATTGAGCTCTAATGCAATGAAATTATGGTTTATTTTACTTTGACACCGAGCTTTGACGATTTGATCGGCAACTCTTACATAATCGCACCTCTGGTGGAAACGCACCTTAAGGTTGGTATTGTAATAGGCATAATGACTGTAACCATGAATCAATGAAGTTATGAATTTATCTGATGAAATAGGATTCATGGATTATAAAAAACGTATTTATTTTTCTATTTCGAGTGAGATTGCTGTTTGTTTTGATAAAATAAAACTATAAAATACAGCAATCCGCCATAATGGATTAAACACCAAGAAGCGAATGACGTCACAATTGTTTGTTTTCGAGCTTTGACAATCACACTATTGTTTACTGCACACTGCACAGAGTACACTGGTAATAACAATAGTGACGTCACAAACGACGCCATGACACCGGCGAGCGTTTTGGCGCGAATTTTAAAATTTAAATTTCAAATGCCAATTTTATCTACCGAACCTTATTTTTCTGCTGAAATAATATATATTTTCGAAATAGTAGATACTCCCGAACATTATCTGACCATTTTTCAAAGTCAGTCATCATGCCCATTAACATTGTTGGAGAGATATCGCATCTGTCCCTATCACTATAGTGATCTGATAAGCTTTACCTGATTTCGCAACATGGGTGCAAATAATGACTTTGCTTGTTGTGGCGTTATCAAGGAAGGTAGTTGTTTTGACGACCTCCGTGGCGCAGTGTTGAGCGCTGTTGTCTTAACGTGCGGAGGTCCCGGGTTCGATCCCCGGCAGGTTCAATTTGGGAATTTATAATTTCTGAATTTCCCCCGGTCTGGCCTGGTGGGAGGCTTCGGCCGTGGTAGTACAAGTTAGCCCTTGACTGCGATCTCACCTGATGGTAAGTGAAGATGCAGTCTAAGAGGTAGCGGGCTAACCTGTTAGGGATATGGCAGTTGTATTAAACCCATACCCCTTCGGTTTCTACAGGCATCGGAACGCTTAATCGCTTGGCGGCGTCTTTTACCGGTAGGGTGGTAACTAGCCACGGCCGAAGCCTCCCACCAGGCCAGACCAGGGAACATTCAGAAATTATAAATTTCCAAACCCTGCCGGGGCTCGAACCCGGGACCTCCGCACGTTAAGGCAACACTCAACACTGCGCCACGAAGGTCGTTGGCCGTCTGTCCAAGCCTTAAAGTTAAACATCTAATTTCATCGCTTTTGACAGCGCTATTGAAATGTACTTATTAATAATAAAGTGTACGCGGAAGGTAGCGGTTTCTAAGAGTCAATTTCTTTTCGCGTTAGAGCCCTACCACAAAAGTAAATTCCAAACGTAGAATCGAGCGTATTTACAGTTAGGTTATTGACTCTTCAAATTCTTTTAAAACGTTATTGATACAAGCGGAAATCGCATGACTTTAACCACACAAATAAAACATCGTACAACACGAAATCGAACAGATATATTTTTTGATACTGTATAGAATTGGATTATTATACCGCATTATAGACTGAAACTCATAATAATCGTAACAAAAACAAGTAACCGTAGCTGTTATCATTCAAATTGCTACCTCTTTAAACGGGCTATAAAAGTAGCACGTTGCTGTAATCCTCATTGAATTAAATCTATACTTAATACTTTACTCAACTTATAATATTACAAAATATGAGAAAGAGAATTTTGATGGGTGGCCGGTGGATGTTTGTTACTCAATCACGCCAGAACGGCTGGACGGATCTGGATAAAATTTGGCACGTAGATAGATTATAGTCTGGAATAACTGATAGGCTACTTTTTATCTCGGAAAATGAAACAGTTCCCGCGGGAACCAAAAAACCTCAACCAGCGCGCGGTTTAATCGAGAGTACTAATAAAAACGCAACGGGCGCCAATTCACTGTATGAGAGGGCACTAACTTAAAATGATCTAAATGTTGTGGACGGTCGGTTCACACGCTCGTTTTTTTATCGAATCGTAGAGGCTATTGATTTTATTGCTGAACCGAATCACTTTCAAAACCGCATACGTTACTGTGACTCCCAAACTGAAAGTATGAAACTCAGCATCACAGTAATAATACACACACACACACACGCACACACACACACACACACACACACACACACACACACACACACACACACACACACACACACTAATAGTCACAGTGATATTTGATAGATTTTCCGGATTTTTTAAGAAGTAACATTTGTGTTATTCCAGACTAAAATCTGTCTCTGTGCCAAATTTCATCCAGATCCGTTCAGCCTTTCTGAAGTAAAAAATATTCTATTAGTAAGCAAATCTTTTGGAACATTGTGAGTGATAGCTCAAGCAGAAAGCTAGAAAAAGCAATAAACAAAGTTTAATGACAAAACTTTTCTTCTAATTTATTCAATAAGAAAGGAAGTTTCTTTTTTCATTTTTAAATCTTAGAACCGATAAAATGATTCTCGAATCTATTCTATACTAATATTCATTATAAATGTAAAAGTTTGGATGAATGGATGGATGGATGGCTGTTTGTTACTCAATCACGCCAGAACGGCTGGGATCTAGATGAAATTTGGCACACAGATAGGTAGATTATACTGACACAGATAGATACACATCGGCTACTTTTTATTCCGGAAACTTTTGCACGGGATC
The DNA here is from genome assembly GCA_964035005.1 of Erebia palarica. Classification (NCBI taxonomy): domain Eukaryota; kingdom Metazoa; phylum Arthropoda; class Insecta; order Lepidoptera; family Nymphalidae; genus Erebia; species Erebia palarica. The sequence goes on along the minus strand of OZ035989.1, from coordinate 34,159,800 downwards.
CAAAAAAACCTCAATCCACACGGGCGAATCAGCTAGTTAAATAAATCTTTAGGTACCTCTACGTTTTAATTTATTCTTCGTTGATTTACGTTATCTTATTCAATTCTGGCGTGATTTTAGCGTGAAATATGACTCGCGACAGTGAACCCGTGGCTCCAAAATGTTGATGATATAATTTGCATAAATTTGCAATATTTATGCGAGCTTCACACAGAAACGTTTACACATCAAATTAGAAATGTAGTTTTAGGTTGGTGATACGAGCCTATTCGTAATTAGAATACAGAATAGGTAATAGTACGGATTAGAATCAGTTTAGACCGCGTTCTTTGAATAGAAGATTATTATAATTACGTATAGTATTTCTTGAAATGTTTGTATTTCTTTAAAACCAACATACAATACAGTACTTGACACAAATTCATTTCTAAGAAAACTCTTTAATAAGGCCACCAATCTCATTCGATTCAGTTGAAGACCGAGAATGAATTGCAAATTGAGTCAAATCGATCTAGTCTACTGAGAACTTAGTATGGGTTCGTACAACTCGAAAAAGTTAAATTTCGAATATCGTTTCGTAAAAGTCGAAGCAAAATGGAGCTGAAATTAAAGCATTCGATTTGTTACATCTATAGCCACCAAAAATAAGTAGGTAATTCAAAATCGTTGTCTTCTTCGTGTCAATCGATATATAGATTACGTTCACTGCGTGACAAACCTAAATCCCTTGCAAGGATTATTTGCCATGGAGCACTATACTTGCTGGACACACGACATACGATCGTCGACATACGATACGATGTGTCGCTTGAGATCGTACCGAATAAATGACTCTTAAACGAAATGCTTGGTAGATTCTACTCATCAGAAGCCCAATTGTCTAAGAAAATCGTAATAGTCGTCCAAAACGTATTACTTGAAATGTTTAAGGAGTTATATTGACCGAGCGAAGCGAAGGTCTATGAGTCTACTTGAGTGAATTTGCACTTGTCCGTCCGTTCGTCTGTCAGAGCCTTATAACTTCTGAATTACTGAACGTAATTACTTCAAATTTAAATATAATATGTAAACCGATGGTCGATGGAGGGATATGGCTTAAAATGTTTATTTAAGGGGGGCTCTCATAGAAGCGAATGCGAAGTAAAATATTTTTATTGCGTTACATAGGGTTGCGGTATATGATTTTAAAGATAATTAGGAATAGAGTACAAATACATATTTATTTTAATTTGTCCCCTTAAATTGACGAAATGGGGGGCTGTCAAAGTGGAGATTTTCTAACGTCCAAAGTTGACCTCAGAACTCTCAATTTTCTGAAAGGCTGAACCTGAAACTTTATCAATTAATTGAATTATATCCTGTACTTGAACAACAAATACTAAAATAAGATAAATATTTTATGGAAACGAAATTATTTAATTTTTAATGAGCTTCAGTATTTTTAACAGAACTTCACAATAATGTCAATAGATTGTGCTCTGTAAAAGTTTATTCGTTTCTCCAATAACTCTTTAGCTCTTTTGCGTCTAATGTTAAAAGTTAACTATTACAATATATAGTTAAAACTATCTTATGGATACCGCGAGGTCTCAGGTCGGGGCGAACCACTAGTACTTTTTACACACGTGTTTTCGCAGGTTTTCGATACACGTAGTCAAGATGTATCATACTAGAGGCGCAGACGTCTGTCGAGAGCTCAATATAACGCCTCGACAGCTATTCATCGCAGGCTGATGAAACATCGACAAATGAATACCGTGAAGATATTATAATTTCAGATTAGATGAATGAATGAATGATTTATTATTGGGCATTAAAGAATGAATAAGAGATTTGTTTGTATAGATGAGCTGAGATTTTCGAGTGACATTAAAGAGGAGTAAATTTTTGATGCAATAGTGATAGAAGCACTAATATAATAGTCTAGGCAATAAAGCTAGTTGACCCCAACAATAATTCCTCAGCCGACGAAACTTTATAGCATGTTAAAGTATCATGAGTTAAACGTATATTATAAGTACCTATCCACCAAAAAATCAGGAAGGAAGTAAGGTTTTTTTTATGCTATACCCAATTGTTAAAGCAGGAAGGTACATCATCGCTTAAACGCAGTTTAGATTTCATCATAAAATCGATTTAAATATCGATGTTCTGCATGATTATTTCATTTGATATTTCGGTTTTGAGTGTAAATATACTACCTGCTATTATTTTAAAAATAAATCGAGAAAATATTCAGTCATAAATATTAAGTTTTAGGTATAAATACCTACCTGACTTCCGGAAGTTTTTTTTGTTTGATATTTTTGTGTAAGTTTTGGATTATCCAATACTAAAACACAGACAAGTTTCATCGACTGAGGATTTAATGCGGGGGTCTTCATACAACGAACCGCCCCCATTGCCTAGACTTCTTAGATATGACTTATGTACTGTATCTTTTTAGGAAATTGTATTTATAACATCTATGTATGAGACAATATTACACAATAAGTCTCGTTTCAATCTTATTCTAAACGCAGTGCCAACTTTGACCAGGTTGGCAACTGGTTTCCATCAAGGAGGCTGATCCTGGTGGGAGGCTTCGGCCGTGGCTAGTTACCACCCTACCGGCAAAGACGTACCGCCAAGCGATTTAGCTTTCCGGTACGATGCCGTGTAGAAACCGATTAGGGGTATGGGTTTAATATAACTGCCGTACACTACCATCTTAGACTGCATCATCAGTCATCACTGACCATCAGATGAGATCGCAGTCAAGGGCTAACTTGTAGCGGAATAAAAAAAAGGCTGATCCAAATATAGGTAGGTATAGAAATAGTATTAGGGACTTACGTGTGTCGAAAAGAGCACCTTATCTTCTTTCGAATTCTTAGTAGGATTTCTTGTGGCGTTAGGTAGAACGAATTCGTTACCTATTTTTTGTTCTTTAAAACAAAAAATAATATTATTTTGCCAAAAAAATGTGGGTCATAGCCAGAGCAAGCTTTTCAGTATATGTATGTTTTTTAATTATTTTCCTGTAACATTACCCACAACAGTAATTCCCTGCATTTCTCTTATGCGCTGTGTTGTGAAACTTGGATACATTTCTGTGTAAAGCAGGGCCCTCGAGTTATGACCTAATTTCATTCACTAGGTAAGTTTCTTCACGGGCCGTGTAATTAAAGTTGATGTTAAAGCTATAAATGTATGAGCTAATTTCGAAAGTTAATTGCGTAAAAACAAGAACGCGATGAATGGATCTATTGAGATCGTTTTTTACGGAAAGAATAATAATGAATTAATTGAACCAGATGCCCGCGACTTCGTCCGCGTGGATTAAGTTTTTTAAATTCCTGCGGGAATTATGCGGAATGAAAAGTAGCCTATGTGCTATTCCAGACTATAATCTATCTCTGTGCCAAATTTAAGCCAGATCCGTTCAACCGTTGGGGCGTTATTGAGTAACAAACTTCACGCGGACAAAGTCGCGGGCATCAGCTAGTAAGTAGTATAGTAGTATATATTCTATACCTATATCCTTCAATAAGAAAAGCGCTACAAAAAATTAACAATTTTAGCATTAATTTACACCATTATTTATTTATTAGACAGCGATTAGAAAACTATTTTTCTAAAATAAATCTAGTTGAAAAATAAAGAAAAATATTGAACCAAATATGGTTAGTAAAAAACGTAGACGCGAAACTTTATCTCTGTCTTAAATTTTCGTCCCTATTTATTTTGAGCTAACTTGGCTTATCTTCGTTGCGTAAGTATCTTCCAAATTATATGGTGCCTTCCTTGAAGCTTATCATGCGATAATGTACTGCCTAATAAACCTTATCGTAACCGGGATACGCTTTTATAATTAATTACGGAGTATTATTGGGTATATATAGTTTATCTTCACAGTAAAGTGCGAAATTAGGCGTCCTTTACCGATCAGGAGTCTTATATTAAAATCTTGTTGTCTTAAAACATTGAAACGAGCTTCGCTTGGGTTTTTATTTTAAATCTTGCGATACGACGGCTACCTCAATGAAATTCCTCTGCTACTAAAGAAACTACGAGTAGCTAAGTAAATAACGAGATATCTTCAATTTTCCGGGATATAAAGAAGCCTATATCATTCTCCAAGTCCTCAACTATATATACCCTTGCGGCATCATTAAAGGACAAACCAACAACCAAACAAACAGAATTTCGCATTTATAATATCAAATAGTATGATGAATTTGATACTTATATTTAAAATATTCTAGCCTCAAAACATTTAAACTAGCTTCGCTTGGGTGTTTATTTCATCTTTTTTTAAAAATAAATTGCAGAAAAAATATACAATAATTATGTTATTCGCCAAACTAAACATGTAGTTTGTTGGCGAATTTGCGCTCAACTAATAATTATATACCGTGCACTTATTATTCACACAACAACAGCTATTATACCTTATAAACTACTAAGTATGTGATTAAAATTAAGTTAATATCACTAAATTATTTAATTACTTAACTAGAGTGTTTTATTGTTAATCAGTGTAGGAGTCCTTAATGAAAACTGCCTTTAGTTTTTTCTTACGACACGGCTACTTTTATTAAGTTCCTCTACTACTAAATTAAAGCTTCGTAATGAATTTTTCCGAAGCAGAACTCTAAACTCACTCAAAACTTCACAAAAAAAGTCTGTAGGACGGAACCGCTATCTATATTATGAATTAATATTATGCGTACTTACTAAAATCAAATCTCTTTGCCCAACGAAACATGAAACTGTTAAGTACGCTGCCAAATATTTAATTGCATTAGGTTCTATCGGGTTAATATACCTAACAGATTACAATATACCGAAAAATAATGCGTTATATTGTAATCTTTCAACAGTTTACAATCTCGCGAGTTAGATTATAATCTAACGGTTTTGCAATCTTACGGTGACATATTATACAAAATCAAAACATGTAGGTAGAATAAACAATTTGGCTTTTCGTTTCTTGCTATATTTATTTTGTGTTAAATTTATTATCTACATATAAACAAATAAATAAAAAGGTAAATTAAAAATTAACAATTTAATCCATAATTATTGGCCAAACGAGGTAAAATTAAAGTTGATGGTTATAGCCAACAAACACTTCATAACCTCGAATATATTACACTATTAAATCTAGTCAATTAATTATTGTTACAAATATCCGAACCTAATAAAAACTAATGGACTCTATAAAACACAGTTCAAAATTAATAGCAAAGAAGATAAAACAGAGGCCCAGTTTTAAAGGCAAATCGTAATAATTTGACTGCTTAAAACTTATAACACGTCTGTTTATGGAGTTCATACATGCTTTTTGATGTGCAGGCATCGATGAACTCCTCAAACTGGTCGAATTATCCGTTTGACAAACGATTACCATTTCTTTACACAATCGGGGGCTGATCTCAGAAGATATTCTAATAATAAATCAAGGTTATTTATAGAATAGTCAAGAATCTCGAACGCCTCGAGAACTGGTCTATCAGATCCGATTAATAGCTATCGAGTTAGACGAGTTCACGATGGGGCTTCAGATTTTATCTAGGCCTATTAGAATGACAGATAACCTAATATAGGTCTAATTATAGCGTTCATGCTCCATAGTGAGGCGAAATCGATTTGCGTTGATCGATGAATGGTGAATACACGGGAAGCTATGTGTGACAAGACCCATCTGATTGATCGCAAGTAGTCAATCAAGAGATTACAGACTTATCTGGCCCGGTGGCCAAAATTCGAAGAAATTTTTCTGCCTGTTTAGTTTTTGTTTTTCTTTTATTTTTCATATATAGGTACCTACTATTGCACGCAGACAGGATACACGTAGAAATAATACACACAGATGTTGCTTCATATTGTATTATTCCACGTTCGGTTATTTTATGTGTTTAATACTTGTGACGTGGTTTAGTAAACCCGAAATACCAATAATTATTACACTTTCACTAACCGATAAAGAATGAATCAAATACCGCCAACCGATCTTATTTATAGAAGACACATTTAGTATGATGACTAGGGCTTTCGAATACCGTTTTTTTTCAATACCGGTATTAATACCTGAAAGATTTTTTTTTAAAACTTAAAATTAGATAGATTGTTTTTAACTTAAAACTATACCTACACCATGCCATACCTATACTAACATCATATTAACTTATAACACCAATGAAGGAATGCCATTTTTTACTCGTAAAAATACATTGTTTAGTAGAAACAAAAATTAATTAAAAGTTCAATAGTTATTTTTTTTAAAGAAAATAAATCATAATAAAATATTGCATTCAATAAAAAAACAGATTTCAATGTTCGTGATTCAATGAAATAGAATTGCCAAGCCACAGGGTTCTAAATTCAAACACTAATTTTTTCCTCTGAGTGATCAAAAATGACTTTTCTTCACTTGTTTTAAGCAATAAATAATTAAGCAATGCTTTGGATACAAGTTTTAAACTTAGCTGAATAAAAACAGTGGCATGTACAAAGAAATATATGCAATAGTCACTGTTTCGTTTATAGTGTCACCAACACCAGTATCCCGGTATTAGACATTATTAGAAAAAGTCCGGGATCCCGGTATTAGCCAATACCGGGATCCCGGTATTGGAAGCCCTAGTAGACAGGTGGGGATGACTTGATTGGAGAAATTTTGTCTTTATACCAAAATAAATGTACTTTAAAGGGTGCGATTGTTGCTAGTAGGTTAAGAAATTACCTGTTAAATAAATTATATCATCGAATGAAGCGACTCATATAATTATAATAGAAATTCACTTTGTAACTTCGTTTTATCACTAATTATACCTACTTGGTACAAAAAAATGCCTTAATTGTTAGTATTGAATTCTAAATAAGTACGAGTATATGGATATAACAAACTGCTATGGTATATGCAACTTTTTTTGGATTGCGTAATCAAGAATAATCCTATAGTATGTACGATATATATTAGCGATATTTATTTAAGGATCCGATTCTGTAATGGATATATTTGATACCATTCCTAACTTTAAAAACTATCAGGAAGTATGAGTTCATCAGCATATAAAAGTTTAGTTAACGTTTAGTTTGCATTTCACGATACTACTGAAATAAAACATGTCGTCAAGATAGATAAAGGTTAAGTCCAAGTTGGCTTAAATGACGTTTATTTTCATGGTAGTAAAGGTACTAATTTCCTAGCTCCATGTGGTAGTAAGAGCCCACGCAGCGGTGGGCGAGACAGGTACGTCAACGATCGTAAATCGCAATAAATGCGGCATTAAAACATCATCTATCCGGTCCTACGGCGATAAATATGTCTCTTTTGCAATGCTCATGCATAATATAATTTTTGCCTTGCAAATGCGCTCCTAGTTCCTGCAGTTGCCAGTAGGCTTTGTATAAGTAAGATGTACGCACGTTGCTTTCAAACGAGCTGATTCCTTGTTAGTTGTGGGCACAAACATGTATAGTTCGACAAACTTATCTAACCCGGTGACAGCGTCGCTAGAATCTATGAAAAATAATATAAAAACAAAAACTAAACTGGCATAAACATTCGTTCCAATTTTGGCCATCGGGTCAGATGACTTTGTGGGACTATACGAGAAATTCTGTGCTATTTTTAGCCTGTGGATATTCACGTTTCTTTATATTTCTCGAGGCACACCAAACTCAAAAAGGCCCCAAGCCGTAAAGTCTATTACAAAAAAAAGAAATTAAAAACGGAAGACAAAGAAATACAGACAACACAAAGTTAAGTAAAATGTTCCAAGTGCAAAGTCAAACTTAAGTGAATTGTTAGTTAGTAGTAGTTTCCTTCGTTTGTTCTAATCTCATAATACTGCCTAGTTCATTTAATTTATCCATATTCCATACTAATATTATAAATACGAAAGTGCATCTATCTGTCTGTCTGCTACGCTTTTACGGTCCATCTGTTCAACCGATTTTGATGACATTTGGTACAGGGTAGTATACATAATATTCCGGGGAAGGACATAAGCTATTTTTTATCCTGGAATATTAAACAAATCGCGGAAATCAAAACCTTAATCCACGCAGACGAAGTCGCGGGTATCATCTAGTTACGAATATTGTCACGGAATGGTTTGATTTGGTCTACTGTTTAGCCTGCTGTATTAACTACGCCCACCCTAACCTCTATTTTAGCCTATCTATATCCTGCTTAATCGTTAAACTTAGAAACGTTATACAATGCTATTATATGGAGTACTTAATTAGTGAATAATCACAACGAAGTATACTGTCTGCTTATTGGAATGTACGAAATTAAAGACTCATTAAAACTGCAGTAAGGTCATCAGAGTAGTTATTTTCATGACAGGCATATTGATTTAAGATACCACAAGTCGAGATGATGTTGCAAGAAGATAAATTCTAGTTAATGTTCCTTTGATCAACCGTTCGATCTTTTGTCCGTGATTACACGTCTCAACCTATTATTTGTTGAGACCCCCAAGACCTCGGAAAAATCACCGCTCGTCAGCGTATACACACTCGACAATACAAACCAGTTCCTACATAGTGCATACCGTTACGTGGAAGTAATTTCTTAAACGCATTTGCCGGTCACGCCAACGAATCGAACGATCGAGAGATACACACTCGTCGACATCCATTTACATACTGACGTTGTCAGAGCATAATGGAGGCAAATTAATAAGCGTAGTGCGTTTGAAAATAGAACGATTATGCCTGTTTGGAATTTATTAGATAAATTTTATCTATTTAATAAGAGAATTTACCTAATAATAATATAAATAGTTTGTTAGCATTCTTCCTACTTTCACTTGCTACATAATTATAATATATATGTTATTTTTTGTATTTAATACTTTCGAACATACGGATATCACTAAAACCGTTAAATTATTATGATTAATATTTATGATCCTATAGCTAAAGAGTAAAAAATCTTTATTAGTTTATTAGATATTATGACTTATGTATTTTATGTGTATTAATTTATTTACGGAAATAATAGTTGTTTATTATTGTCTCTAATTTAAAATTCATATAATTTCTTTCTATATTTATAATAATTTCACTTGATTTTTTTTCTATTTGAAAGTACTTACCATTTATTTTACTCCTAATATTAAAAACTGTATATATTATAAAAAAATAAAATCCCGTGTATAGATTTATACGTGTAGTTGCGTTGTAAATATCGTATTATAATATTAATTTGTCCTGTTATTTAAGTACATAATTATAAAATAATAATGTATGTATGTATATTGTTTTCGGTGCTGACATCTGCATCAACAGGTGGCCACTTGGTATCGGGTATGTTCATTGTTTATATGCATAAGCTGTGTATATGCCCCTTAATAGGGATCATCCATAAAGTACGTCACACTTTAAGAGGAGGGGAGGGGGTTGACGAAGTGTGACATTGTGTGACAAGGGGTGGGAGGGGTCTTAAGTTTCGTGACGTCACGTTTCAAAATATTATACATGTAATTGTTAAAATTACTGATTAAACGCACTTACAAAGTGAAGTTCTAACATAATTATTATATGAATCGCTTCATTCGAAGATATAATTTATTAAATTAAACAGGTAGAAGAACTAAAGAACTATTAAGGAAAAACTTAAAAATATTTCCAACTCTATCTGTATCTGTAAGGTTGTTTTGTTGGCAAGTTTTCTAGATGTTTCTGCATGTAAAATTGAAGATATGTGACGTCACACTAGGCCGGGGGGTCCCACAAATGTGACAAGGACGGGGCAGGGGTCAAAAAATAACGACATTAGTGTGACCTACTTTATGGATAACCCCTTATATAAAGTTTATGTGACCTGCATGAAACGGTCGATGTACAATCACAATACAAATGATTGTATCAGCAAGAATGTCTTAAATGTAAGCATGATGATAATGCATGAATAGCCAATAGTCCAGGAGCTAGTTAAACTCTTTGTTCAAAGTGTTATCAGTATTTTTTTTGTAAAAACATACATATATACGTGAAATACTTATCAGAGTATCCCACTGCTTAAAAACATTCTTAAATAAAAGCCAATATACTAGAATATATACGGATGGTATTACTCTTGGTTCACGATGTTTAGACTGTATATACAAATATATTTAAACATTATTTGCGTATATATACAGTGTTGATATATAAAATTTGGACTCTTGTGAGCCCTTGGAACGATTTAATCACCAGAGTTTAACCTAAACCAACCCTAGAAGCGATTTATGTCCTAGCAATATATCCCACTGCAGTAATGCAGTTCATCTATAGATAAAAATAGAGATTATTGGCAAAGATTGTGTGTTTTTCTGTTTTCAAGTAATTTCAAGTTCACTTTTCAGAAAATATAAGTTGCATTCTAAGTAAATTATAGCGTAGTGTACCAATCTAACAAAATATGACAAGTTGGATCATAGATGTATTTATTTTATACCCATACGTATGAAAATTGTGTTCCAAAGTACAGCTTCATTATTTTACTAGCGGATGCCCGCGACTTTTTAATTTTCCGGGATAAATAGTAGCCTATGTGTTATTGTAGACTATAATCTTAGTGCCTTCAAGTAATAAACATCCATCTATCCAAACTTTCACGTTTTTAATATTAGTATAATTAACCAAGAGAGGTCAAGTCAATAAACGTTAGCGTTAGGTAAAGAAATTGCAACATCACGAGGTAATCATCATAAGGTAACATCTTACCTTAATAGGCACCGAAGTACTAGAACAGAATAAGTTGGTACTAGTTCGTTGGACAAATATCATGGATCGGAATCTGTGTCAATAGAACTGCTGTTCGTTGGCAGTACGCGTTGATTGTTACAGTAATGCCACCCAACTTGAGGAAAACATAAGGGCCCCTACAAACCGTAGACATTTGCTGGGGCCATACTGCCAAGGCTTAAAGCAATACTTAAGCTATATTACTCGAAATGACAGTTTGATGTCATGCACCTTGACGTTCCTAAAATAAGGATTAGGTACACTTAATTCTAAAACACGAAACTCGCAATAATAATGTAAAAAATATGGCTTTAAGCGTTAACAGTATGGCCCCTGACTCATCTCAGTTTCTTTTTTTGTTTTATCCACTACAAGTTAGCCCTTGCCAGCGTTCTGACCAGATCGTAAGTGGTGATGCAGTATAAGATGGTAGCGGGCTAGCCTGCTAAGGGTGTGGTAGTTATATTAAACCCACATCCCTTATCGGTTTCTACAAGGCATCGTACCGGAATGCTAAATCGCTTGGCGGCATGTATTTGCTAGTAGGGTGGTAAGAGATAACTGGTCACAGCCAGAGACTCCCACCAGGCTCGACCAGAGAAAGTTCAGAAATTATAAATTCCCAAATTGAGCTTGTTACTCTTTGCCATTTTCGAGGGCTTGTAAGAATTTTGCTACAACCACAAGATTGGTCGCCATCGAAACCTAGGACGTCTAACAGACCGTCTTGCCTTTGAAAGCGTATAAAAAAGTTTATCTTATACCTCCTCATCCTCTAGGTCGAAACATGCAACCGCAATTGAATATTGGTTTCCATGAATAGCCCCATTATGCACGGCAAATACAAAGAATTTGTATGAGTTTGTATGTAACTTAAGCGACGCGACACGGAGATGCGATGCGACATAATTGTACAAATAATACTTGTCGCTACGTACCACGCTTTCCAAGCTCCAAGCTTTTTTTAATACGACTGCCTGAAAAATATTGGAGGAGTATATTGTTTTCAGGGTTCATGTATGTATGTATGTGACTTAGTATATTCCACCATAACTTTTACACGCCTGAACCGATTTTGATAAATGAGGTATCGGTAGAATCTCTAGCTTATTCCGAATGACATAGGCTAGTAAAATTAAAAAAAAAATTGATGGGGTGACCAGGTCCCGCATTAAAGACTAAATTTGAAAAAAAATTCTAAAATAAGATTAACTATATAATCATCATCTAGAAAAAGATGAGTACATTCTAAAAATATATAACACTATAGTTCAATATCCAGTGGATTCACAAAAAAATATCATTTAATAATAATGTGAATAAGATTCTAATTTAACTAGGTTAATTTAGCTTATTAACTTTTTAGTTCGTTTTTTGGCAGGGCAGTCGTGTTTTTTAATTTTTTTAATTATGACTTGTAACTCCGTGCTTTTCAAGTAGCGAGTTAAAGCGGTCTAAAGTGTTGTGTCGTTCGCGGGTGCTCTAATATCACCCAACTTGTGGAGAGTAACTGTATGCCAATTATCGGCTCGCACGAATGTACTCTAATAACATGACCAGTCGCTGCCCCACTTTGGCGCCCAATAACAAAATGGGTTCCGATAATGACTTCCCATGTTGGGTTTTTATCGATAGTTACTTTGCTCTTGACTATGATCTTACCGAGGACTTTGGAGTGTATTGGCAATGACATTCACAATCTAAACACGAAATAAAAAATGTTTTCGGGTAATTTTTACATCTGGCTTGTGATCTACTCTAAAATCGCATTATTTTGACGCTAGAAAAATCGACAAAAATTTAAATTCGAAATTCCGTTTTCCTCGCAATTTTCGTTCTCCACACAACAAGAGCGAATTATATATCGTAGACTAGCTGATTCTGATCCGCGCCTTCGTCCGCGTAGATTAAGGTTTTTAGGTTACCGCGGAAACTCTTTAAATTACCGGGATAAAAAGTAGCTATGTGTTATTCGAGACTATAATATATCTCAGTGCCAAATTTCATCCAGATCCGTTCAGCCGTTTGAGTAACAAACATCCATCCACCCAAAGTTTCGCATTTATAATATTAGTATAGCTATAGATCCGTGGCGTGCACAGCTTTTGAAGCTAGGGTAGGTATTAGTTAGCCAAAATACCTATTTACTAGCTGTTTTGATGAAAAATGAGCATTGACGTATTTTCATTTGGGTGAGCAGTGCTTTTATGCCTCTATGAACTGCACGCCACTGCTATAGATGTGATAACTTTATAATTATGATGGTAAGCGGTAACAATACTGATTTGTCAAACGCTAAGTTAACATTAACAAGTAGTAAAGTGGGTTGTTAACGCCAGTAATTTTAATTTGTACAACACCCGACTAAGTAAAATCCAAGTAAACATGCATGGAAATGAGGCAAAAACATTGCATAGTTATCAGAAAACATGCCGTGCGTGCAACCCACTTGCTCGGCCTAGATCTATAAGAATAGCACTTGTTACTTGGTGTATCATGGTATACCGTTCCGCTCCTTTTTAGGTCAGCTTTTCAGATTAGGAATGTACCTATCCACTGTTTACGGAGGTACATTAGTTCCATTGTTAGAAATATGTGATAGCGTACGGGCCGTGGTAGATTTGCAGTAGATAGTGGTACGGCCACTATCTACTGCAAATCTACCACGGCGTTACTGTGTTACTGTCACTGTACGTTAGAAGTTCCTTTGGGATTACCTTTTTTTAATTTATAGACTAGCGCTTGGCTGCAATCAGACGTACTAGAAGTAGTGATGCAGCCTAAGTTGGAGAGCGCTTGCCTAGAAGATGATTTGCCTTGATTTGAGTTACCAATATTATAAATGGATGGAAAAAAGGACACTGGAAGGGCGTTCCATATCCTAGCAGTTCGAATTAGATTATGATACTAGCAACTTTTTATTTAACACTTTCCATAACTAACATTTGCATACAATACGCGGCTTACAAGACTGTTTTAGCTCTTATTCTGTCTCTCGTACGAGGGTGGAGGCCTGTGCCCAGCAGTGGGACATTAATGGGCTGTATTGATTGTAGACGGAGAGACGGACTAAGATACCGCATTTTTTAATGCTATACCATACGTAATTTGGGTCCCTCATTTCACTACGAGACCCTAAAAGCCTTTCAAAAAGTTCTTGTTAGTCTTTTACTTTATACTGATATCACGCTATTGGAAGTAGGTTACGTCAATAAGTGGGCCGGACGTAAAGTTGGCAATATTGAACTTTCGTTTTATGAAGGTGGCAAAAATCAATCCGCACTTATTGGACGCGGTATGGTGAAATTGAAAGCAATTTTTTGTAATTTTACTTGTAATCTTCGAATCTGTATAGAGACACTAGCGGGAAAACTTAGCTCGGCTGCTTTGCTGTCAGGAAAATAAGACCGTTTACCGATATTGAAACTAGGTTTGTCTACTTTGCCTACTTCCACAGTGTCATGACGTACGGCATTTTATTGTGGGGCAGAGCAGCTGATATCCAAACAATTTTTATGTTACAGAAAAGAGCCATCCGTTCTATGTATAAAATCGGATCACGCGAATCACTTCGTAAATAATTTAATGGTATATTTACGGTGCCTTCAGCCTTCACAATACATTTACAATAATGTAGTCTTTGTCAGGCGGAAGATTAATCTTATTACGCGAATAAGTGATACTCACAATCGATGTACTAGAAACCGCCATAAGCTTGTAACATCTTCATATCGTGTGCGCAAAGTGCAAACATCCTTTGTGGGGTCGAGTGTACGCTTTTATAACATGGTTCCCTAAGAGTTTCTAGATTTGCCATTCCATAAATTTAAAGACTGTGTTAAACAGCATCTGTTATGTAGTGGTCATTACACTATGGATGATTTTCTGAATGACAAAAAAGTAAAAGAGATTCCGCGGTAACCAAGAAAACCTCAATCCACGCGAAGTTGCAGGCATCAGCTAGTTATAATACAATGCAATCCCTGCTAATATTATAAATGTGAAAGTGTGTCTGTCAGTTCAAAATCGGTTGAAAGATAGGCCGGTAAAGCTTAGCAGACAGACAGCAGACAGAACCACTTTCGCATTTATAATGCTAGATAGAAAAATAGATAAAATCTTCATTGCCACACAAAACATAGAACTAAATTATAAACAAAAAACAGAAATATTAGTGTTGAAGTATGGATACGAGGCAGAGAGAGAGGTCAATTAGATATTCTCACCTTCACAATGCCATTGAACGTGGACCTAGAAACCGTATACTGGACAAGTGCCTGCCTATCGATCAGGCCTCTCTAGTTACAGTAACCGATAGTTACGAGTATTATTGACGAATCGGATACTTTCCGCTTCTGTTGTCACCTACATGTTATCTCCATTAATATTTACATTACTAGATGAAAACGTAAATATCCCGCTACTTCATACGCGAGGATATTTATGTTTTTCAGGAAAGGCATTCCGAACCAGGGCGGCAGTACGTTTAAGTTTTTTTTTCGTTCTATTATTGAGTACCAACCACCAATGTAAAGGTGCTCAATATTATTACAATCTAGCCAAACTATTTGACTAATAACTAATTTTACTTTAACCTAAACTTATAATAAGAAATTTTATTTGAATTTTAAAAAAATAGTATTTGAAAATTTTCTAAAGTCCGGGGTAGAAAGTAGCTTATGTCATTCTCCAAGTTCATTTAAATTACGTAGATCCGTTGCTCTGGTGCGGCAAGTTTGAAGGATAAACAAACATTTGTACCTATTATTATACGGATTATTACTTATTTGGCTAGACGATGCTGGTGACTTCGGCCGCTTTAATTTTCCGGGATAAAATTATCCTTTATGTCCACAACGCCGCCTACAGGTTAGCCTGCTACCATCTTAAACTGCATCATCACTTAACATCAGGTAAGATCGCAATCGAGGGCAAGCTTATCGCATTTATAATATTCGTAAGGATTACTATTATCGTTTCCCTGGTAGCAGGCATAAATTGCCCTCGGGAGAGGAAGGTCGAATGCGAAATTCGTTTTTATACGCCTACTCGACCACGTGTATTTTTTTTCTCCGAAAAAGTAGTAGTAGCTACCTGAATACCGGGTTCTCATTCACCTCCCATTAATTTTTTCATCGCACTTCTTGGAAAAGCTTTCTAAGTTATTCTTTGAAGTCCATTTATCCGCTAGCGTGGAAAAGTTAGTCGAAATTCGATCGTGATGAGATTCTAAGATTGGACCATAAGATTGACGTTAAAATACGACGTTAAAATCTATTTTTTTTTATTGGAAAATTCAGTCGAAACATCGAAACGTCGAAACATAAAAAACTATGGTGTATCTAACTTTTATCCTAAAACGTATGGACATAAAATTATGTTTTAAAGAGAAATAAAAAAACGAGCGTATAACGTAGCTGTTATTCGAAATTCTAACGTAACAAACGAAATATATATGTAAACCTTTATCCTTTTTAATCTTTCAAACCCAAATCGCAATCGCACGGAGTCGTTTAGTTTAGCTAATTATTAATTAACACATGTTTTACAGAAAAAAACGGCGGTTCTGAGTCGATCAGTTACATAATATAACCCCGTTCCCATTGCGAGCTCACAAACCAGAAATACTTGATGAAGTCAACTTGGCTAAATAAAGTTCGCTCGCTTAATCAGAAAATCTGAATCCAGTCCAACCAAAGAGATTTCGTTTAAGGGTCACAGCAGAGACGTAAAAGAGGAAAAAATATTGCCGGATCTTGCAGCTTTACATGCTTATTATTATAACTATAGCTTAGGATTATATTATAGTCCCACAAACTTATTTAACTTGACCCGGTGACAGCGTCACTAGTAAATAGTAAAAATAAAATAAGAACTAAACAGGCATAAAAATGAGCTCCAATTTTGGGACTGTACTTACCTACTTCTACTGTGACGATCTTTTTTGGCCTTTAAAGTATTCGATTCCCAGGAGGAGCCATTTGAGAATTATAATTTCTAAATAAATTTTTACTGGTCTGGCTTACTTCAGACGTACTTACCTATCTTGTTACCACGTACCGCTGTCCGCCAAGCGATAAAAGCGTTCCGGTATGGTGCTGTTTTGAGAGTTAGAAGCTAATTTCGGCTATATTTCTGACATACCCCTAACAAGTTAGCCCGCTACCATCTTAGACTGCATTATCATTTAGTATTTACTATCCAGGTGACATTTCAGCCAAAGGCAATTTTGTAATTTGTAATAGAATATAAATACTACATTGGTGTATTCAAACTTGACACTATAAATAATTAATCAATAACATAGAGCCATTTCAAAGAACATGTCATGCCATGAACACTAATGTTTTACATCTGTAAGTCTATTAAGTATTCAGGGATTTAGTAGCCAAATTACTCCTTTCCATGACATTTGGCGCTTCTGTTAATAGTATTTGATCTTAAATATCTCTGAGATCTTCAGTTTACTTACTTGTATTCAAAATGTCAGATTTCGTAAGCGAGAAATGAGAATTTCGCTCGAAGCGCGCTCTTGTTTGGCCTGATTAATTTATTCCAAAAAATATCCTCCGGAAATTTACGACTCCAATGGAAAAGCTAATAAATCCTGCTTCATTTGAACATGAAACGGATGTGCGGGACCGCTTCTATAGGTATGCTAAAAACTTTTGGGAAATTTAATGAAAATTCCACCGTCGACGACGGTCCTATACTAATAGCTAGCAGATACGCGCGATTTTGCCCGGGTAGATTAAGATTATATATATTGTGAGAGTTCTTTGATTTCCCGGATAAAATATGCCGCTAAAGTTTAAGTTGTCTATAGGTATATGCCAGTTTCGATACTAAAAATAAGTAATCAATGAATATAATAATAGAATGGATATAATAATAATAGAATCGTGAAATAAAATTGAGCACAACCAATTTATCTTATCATTTTATTCCAAAAAGGATTTCGGACTATTGGCCTCCTCCTTTCAATTAGGTATTGTTTTATTTTGTTGCCAAACTTTCAATGGCCTACCAATTTAACCAAAATTCTTTTTTTGGAACGAAGTTCCTTATGGGTCCATGCAGGTACCCTAGCCGGCAAAAAAACGTCCGTAACGAAAATAAGTAAGATTTTTTTACGAAGACAAAAGGTTTTCTTGCTTGGTTGGGAAGGTAAACGGTGCTTCGCTTGTAACTGCATGCTTGACCATACAGATTTTTTCTGTAGGCGGATGATAATTGTAATCTTTTCTTGCTAAATTCCTGCATTTTCATGGATATTCTTCGGTATATTATCAGCACGTAATGATCCTACCAGTATTTATGTACAGGCCCACATGTAGGTACCTACTGATGATTGTATGAGTCAATACCTACCCAATAGTCAGCCTAAGCTTATGTATCATCGAGTAGATACTTGAAATATTAATCATAATTTGTTATGGAAAATAAACTTACTATATCTACCTATTCTTTATCAAAATTATCTTAATAGTTGTCGTACATTTCCCTCTAAACTACACAACAGGTACTAAACTACTAGTAAATTAATGATATCACCATGGAAAAATTTAATAGTGGTTCGCTATAACGCTACTCTTTCCAGGCCGGGGTGGCCAATCCAGCCATTTTTGACCCTAACGTGTATCGGGTCTTCGAACGTGTCCCGCCCCTTACCGCTTTAGCTTCGCGACTTAGGTATTTTTATACTCATAGTACTTAGGTAATTAAAAATGGAACTGCACATATACAGTAATTAAATATTGAAAACTATATGACTGATTTAGATGAGTACTATAGAAACCAAGGGTGCCGCCACATTGAAAGCGGCAGTTACTGTACAGTTTAATATATTTAATAAAAAATGTAGGCTTGTGGGTGGATAATGCCGGCCGAATTTCGGTCACGGCGGCCTATAACCAGAGATATTGAAGCCATCTGCGCGGGAGATATTATTGTGCACAAGTATGTGCTCATACACAGGTGCACTCTCTGCTCCTTTACTCTCATAGCCCGATGGGACGGAAAATCCGATACGACCGGAGAGAGATCAGACACGACCGACGGCTTTACGTGCTCTCCGAGGCACGGGGGTGAAACACCGCCAACTTCCTTACTCCGGGCTACTACTGAGAATTTCTTGTCAGAAAAGCCCAATACTTGTTAAGGCCCGACCCGGGACTGGGTGGATATGTCACCGTAAGATTGTAAAAACCGTTAGATTATAATCTAACTCGCGAAATTGTAAACTTTCGAAAGATTGTGAACCGTTCAGTGTTGTGAGTGACAATTTTTGAAATATTCATTGTATTTACGTTTTCTTGTCTGTTTCTTGTAGGTTAGGTTTGGGATCGACATAAATAATCAGGTAGGTTCTATCGGTTTAATATACTTAACACATTACAATCTACCGAAAAATTATGCGTTAAATTGTAATCTTTCGACAGTTTGCAATTTCGCGAGTCAGATTATAATGTAACGGTTTTTACAATCTTACGGTGACAGATACACCGCTGTACTCGAGCAATACATGTTTTGTTGTCTAGTCGCTGTTCATGCAGGATCACCTTAACCAACCATACTTTATAGTAACTGTTGTGATTATGCGTTGTATTGTTATCAAATGAACTAAATTCTCATAATACAATTGTAAAATTTTCTCCCTCCTACATTGAATCTGTGATGTAACAAATCATAAGCCGATCTGAAGTGTGGGAATGAGACTATAAAATCAGTAATGTGCATCGAGTAATTAAGTTGTGTAATGTTTTCTAAGTATTCTTACAGTAATTAGTAGGCAGGCAAAGTTGTGCAGGTATGGAGCACGTGGGGGGAATTAAATACAATAATCGTGGTATTACAAGAGCCTCATCGCTCAGTGCGTGAATTCTTTAGGTACACAATTCGATGCCAGTGCATAAGTATTACGGTTTGCTGACCGTTTTTTAATTCTCATTATTCCATCCTCTATATCCATAATATGATGCCGATTGCCGAAATTATTCTAATGAATGCCTAAACACAGAAATAAAAGTATTACGGTTTGCTGACCGTTTTTTAATTCTCATTATTCCATCCTCTATATCCATAATATGATGCCGATTGCCGAAATTCTTCTAATGGATGCCTAAACACAGAAATAAAAGTATTACGGTTTGCTGACCGTTTTTTAATTCTCATTATTCCATCCTCTAGTTATATCCATAATATGATGCCGATTGCCGAAATTATTCTAATGGATGCCTAAACAAAGAAATAAAATGACAAAATTTAAAATTCTTTATATAAAAACGAAAATAGTAAGTAGGTAATCACTTAAAAACAATAATCAGAATAGCTAGTTAATTTTTTCTTACCTGAGTCATAAAATATCTTGAATAAATCCTGTAAGTAAATTTCAAGAGATCTGTTCAGATCTTCAAAATTTTTCAAACCATTAACACTTTTTTTTTAAACCAAGGATTTTCTCGTCGTGAACAATTTCACTGTCATGGTCGTCACAAATAGACTTGAATACGGAAAATTTACGTAATTTACACCAAAATAGGCATATCCATATAAAGTCGACTCAATTATTTTCACAAAAGGTAAACTCTCGGCAACAGGAGTTATAAGTATTTCCGCAACACCCCAATTTATATTCGTTGTCAAGCAATTAATTGTTCTTATCAAGTAATCGGATTACTGCCATTGTTTATTTCGTCTTTTCATTTCACTAAAAGGTAAGCCCAAAGTTTTTCGGTTAAAAAGTTTTTTTTTGTTGTAGGCTTTATCTCAGGTCAGAGTCAGACCAGGCTCAATTCGAACCCTTGTCGCTTTAGTTTTGAGTTCATGTAACAACAAACAAAAACACTTATAACATTTTATTTTTTTCAGAATAGGCTTGCACTTGAATAATAAAGTGCCTAGTGCCTACCCATTCACACTTGCCTTGAAGGTACTTATGATATACGTGGCAGAAAATATAAAATAATTTATTAATTTTGGAGTGAATTGTAAGATAATGCGAATGCTTTGCCACAACTCACTAGAAAGGTCTCTACGTATAGCAATATTTATTAATTTAAATTAGGTACACTGTACAGCTTACACTTATTGACGTCCAATAAAACTACGAAACATGATGGTGATAATCAGATACGGTATCTTAAAACTAAAGCTACGAGGGTTCTAAACGCGCCCTGGTCTGAGAAGAATCCACAACAAAATTCAGCCGGTGTTTTCTTTTATTTCACAAAACATCTTTAACTAAGGAACTATAGTCTATTATTTCCCCTCTTCCAGTCCTAAGCAACCATTGCGATTTCTGGAACAAAGATCATCTATAATCATAATATATAATAATAATATGTTATAATAGGTGATTTACCTTTACCTGATAAAATAAAGTTGCATCATAGTTTAGTCAGAACAATTCGCCGATGAGGTCATCTCCAGTCAAACTGGTTATCTTACTCAAGACAAAAGGCACTATTAAAGATCTTTTTTTAAACCGAATGACTGAATGCTGTAGAAGACATTATTTTAAATGGTAGATTTATGTGTTTGTTTGCATATGAAACACGAAATCACACTAGTTTTGTTGACGTAACCTATATTAATATTATAAATGCGAAAGTTTGGATGGATATTCATCCATAGTTTGTTAAAAAATCACGCTGGAACGTCTGAACGTTCTGATCTGATTGAGATAGATTATAGTCTGGAATAACCACGCGGACGAAGTCGTGGGCATCAGCTGGTTAAAAAAATTCGTATAGAAATGCGTCACACATTCCAGATAGTTTGTGGTAAGAGCCTATAAGCTAAGTATTAAAATCATATCAATTAGAATTTATTTATCAAAAAATAGTTTTAGTGAAATAGTGAATTAAATCTTAAAGATTATATCATGATTTATACCACTTAGCGCCATATTTAAAACACTTCATGAAATTGATTCCACAAATTTATTGTTAAGGCGAGGTGTGCTCACGAAATCAAAACACAAATCGACAGGTTGTCTCACCAGGCAAGCCCGCTTTTCATATTTTTGCGCGCTTTTCGTAACAATATATGCAGCAAAGTTGTTTAAATTTTATTTTAGGATGTGGCAATGGCTGGTTAAAGGTCTTGAAAACATCAATATATTTTTTTCAATTTTACATTTATGCCACCTTTTAATGGATGCATTGAAATTTTACGAGCTGACATGGCCTTTATATCAATAATGTAGTAACAATTTCGATAAAATCACGAGTGCCTCTTCGGATAACGAGTACTATGATATGATAGCAGAACTACTTAGAAGTAAAATGAAATGTTATAGGCTTTTACTTACATTATGAGTATCATCAACATAAAAGGTAATCTTTCTAGATTAAAAAGTATCAAGTTATAAATTAATTTAGTATCTAAGCTACTCTTATCTTCTAACTTTACTATGTAAACAACTATAAAAACGATATGAATTATGTTTCTTAAAAATTCCTTAAAAAATACTTACTATAAAAATATAGAAAGAGACTCTCTAAGAGGTGTTCAAGATTACTGAATATATAAAAAGAGACACTCTCTAACTTCAGATTACCGAATATTGAGTTTCGATTTCAATTTTCAATTTATTTATTAACATAGAACTTTTTTCATTTATATGGTTTCTTAGCACACCCCTCGTCGACTTATCTGGGGCTGCACAAAATGCAAATATTATGCGGACTAATAAAATAATAGTAACACAGCAATAAACTTTTAGGTAAAAGTAAACGAAAAAAGTGAACAAAAAGTAATATAAAGGTGATATAAGTATGAAATATGCCGCCCTTTAAT
Source organism: Erebia palarica (assembly GCA_964035005.1). Taxonomy (NCBI): domain Eukaryota; kingdom Metazoa; phylum Arthropoda; class Insecta; order Lepidoptera; family Nymphalidae; genus Erebia; species Erebia palarica. Next base: position 34,137,267 of record OZ035989.1, on the reverse strand, counting down.
GGATGCACTGCTTTGAAAACCCCCCTTTCTAACGATTTTACCAGCTGACATCGCTTTTATAAAAATAATGTAGTTCTTCGTGAGGCTAAATATTTCCAGTCCACTCCCGTATGTTGAGGAGGCAAAACTTTTTTTCAGCGACCAACGCTTCTCTTTCCAGCAATGTTTTACATCATGATGAGTTTTAGGATCTGGACTGCCTCATTGGTCTAGCGGTTAGCGTAGTCGACTGCGGATCACGAGGTCCTGGGTTCGATTCCCGGTCGGCCATAAAAGGGTATAGGGTTTTTCAAAATTAAGAAATCCTCAGTGCCAGCCCGGAGTTGGAAGTTGGCGGTGTTTCACCCCCGTGCCTCGGAGAGCACGTTAAGCAGTCGGTCCCGGTTATTATCACAGACATGGTAATAGTCGTTAAAGCCCGCCAACCCGCGTTGGAGCAGCGTGGTGGGTCTAAGCTCTAATTCCCTCTCTACTATTAGAGTGGAGGCCTGTGCCCAGCAGTGGGATGTTAATAGGCTGTAATGGAGTTGTAGGAGTACGTATCTCTCGTGCCTGAATACGTTCCCCACGTAATATGTTTAGGCACGTGTTCACGCAAACTTTTGCAAACTGTCACAACGAGGAAAGTCATTTAAGCGACTTTCTCATCTTGACAGTTTGCAAAAGTGTTTGATTGACCAGTTCGAGTTTATGCGTTATAACTATATATTACTTATCGACTCTTGATTCGTTTTGATTTTTAGGTAAACAATAAACATACTGTAATTTTTGTTTTAACTATCCAAGTACCTATAGTTTAAACTAGTGGGTATCTTACTTAACACTGTTGCACTAACTGTTCTTATTTAAAAACTTTATATTAAACTTGAACTCGTTGAAAAACATTAATACTATTTTTATAATATATGTATATTTATATGTATTAAATAATTATTATTATGTTTATTGCCTTAATAGACAATTCAGGCTATAAGACTAACGTGAGTTACGTTAATATCTAAAATAAAATCTTTTGTTCGTCATTCTTACTAAACAGATATATTTAAAATAAGTAAATTATCTCTCGATCTTTTTGTCAGCCCTAACGCAGACTACGGTCTATTTGGGCTGCACTTTACAAACGCCAGCCTGTGTTTTTAGTCTAGTGCTTTAGTGCAAAATTGTGGTGTAATTTTTGATATTTTTTTAAAGGCATTAAATAAAATAAATAAATAAATAAATGAAAAATATATACTTATGACATACTTAGTGATCACGCGCTAATATGCAGACAATGTTCGTAGAGTCGTCGTAAAGTCTCAGGCAAAAACCTGTTATTACGTTACCTCAATAACTTACTGTACCTGCTAACATATACTGCTTTTCTTTTAGTCATTCCATATTCTTTGCCTTAATTGAAACGTCAAAATCGGCGCGAGTATACGTATATTTGAAATTTGCTTCCGATGATCGCCTGAGGTGTTGCGAGCATTCTCGCGTTATAATCTGATTGTATGTAGATGCCGTCATAACTATATTGCCAAAGGGAATGAGTTATGCGTCTGTAGACTACAAACTGACTACGGAGATTGTAGTATACAAACTTTGTGTGTTGTCTAAATAATTAAGTGGTTTTATTTGGCGTAGCTTTCGCCGTCGGCATCGCAATTCCAAATAGATTGTTAATTTTGAAGAATATAACTCTTATGGAACTATGTTAGAAAAGCGTACACTCGACCCCACAAAGGATTTCTGCACCTTACGGACACGACTGATTAATCATAATTAAAAAAAATTAAAAACACGACTGCCCTGCCAAAAAACTAACTAAAAACTAAAGAACTAAAAAGCTAAAAATCTAAATTAATCTAGTTAAATAGAACCTTATTCACATTTTTATTAAATGATATTTTTTTGTGAATCACTGGATATTGAACTATAGTGTTATATATTTTTGGAATCTACTATTTTCTAATATTTTCTAGATGATGATTATATAGTTAATATTATTTTCGAATATTTTTTTTCAACTTTAGTCTTTAATGCGGGACCATGGTCACCCCATCAATTTATTTTTTTTATTTTACTAGCCTATGTCACCCGGAATAAGCTAGGAAATTTAACGATACCTCATTTATCACAATCGGTTCAGGCGTATAGAAGTTATGGTGGAATATACAACCTCACATACATACTTACACACATACATGAACCCTGAAAACAATATACTCCTTTTTTCAGGCAGTCGTATAAATAGTAACTGCCACTAAATTCCTTGCGATTTATATTAATCTAATAAATCGTATTAAGTGAAGTGAATTCGATTAGCCAGACTTTAACCTGGCTGAAGGCGAGATAATGTCGTATCGGTCGATATCACACGCGCTAGCTGAGTGCTACTTAATCAACATACTCGATTAAAAAAATTAAATCACTAGGTAACTCTAAAACAAAGATAAAGCCTAGAACTAGGTACCTGATATAGGTAAATCATCTAATCAACTTAAATAGAGTTGTTATTTAAATTTAGATATGGTGTAAAACAGAATTGACCTCAATAACTACGTTTGCTAAAGAAACTTAAGTTTAAAAATTAATTTCAAATATCATACCTAAAAGATAGTATTGCCCGATATACATAGAGGCATTTCAGTTCAGCTTTAACTTTGGAGTTTTACCTCTTTAGCTTAAAGATGAACTGATCGTGGACTTGTCCTGGGTATCTTGCGTTGATGTTATTGATGAGGCAGTCAACATCCACAGCCTGTAACATTTAATCATAAAGTAACCAACAATAGCTCAATGGTTAATGATCTTAGGATCTATAACCAGAATGACAATAGTCTTGCATGTCCCATTAGTCTATTGTCGTACCCATTTCTAGAACAAGTTTTACACTTATTTTGAGAGGAAAGGGAAGTATATTTTTTATATAGTCAAAACTTGATTATTAAGGTTTTTTGATAAACTTAGGAACTTACCAGTTGAACATTTATTGTAGATCATTTATTGTTGATAGTTATTAGACGTATTGATCGCCGATGTAATTTTCTTTCTTGTTTTTCCATTTCTGATGCAAAAATGAGGTTCCAGTAGGCTCGAGATATCTTTTTTGTAATTTAATGGTATGAAAATAAGCTTAAACCCACCTCCAATGACCGAGGATAAAATTGTCCCTTTCAAATGTCATAAAAGGACAATTATATCTCTTTCCCTTGCCCCCATGCTCTAGCCGGGGGAAGTTTATCCACTTTTAATGTCAACAGGGATATACTAATTCTCCTTTCCCCTGTTGCCATGCTCTAGCATAGGGAAAAGATAATTTTATCTCTTGTCAGTGGACATAATCGGGGGATATAATTTTTGTCCCCTGCCCATGCTCGCCCTGAAATTAATATCCATACTAATATTATAATTAAGCGAAAGTGTGTCTATGTCTGCTACGCTTTCACGGCCCATCTAATCAACCGTTTTTAATGAAATTTGGTAGCTTACATCCCGAGGGAGGAGGCTACTTTTTATCACAGAAATTTAAAGGTTTCTCGCGGGAATCAAAAACCTCAATCCAGGCGGACGAAGTCGCGGGCATCATCTCGTATTCAAATATATACTAAAAAGTATCATACGGACAGACAGACATAAATTCCCATGGTTGGATTACCTATTAAAAAGATTCTATAATTTATATTATTCAGTAAAGATAACTACAGACTTCAAAGTTAAAACTTCCTGTTGTTTCCTGTCACGTATAACGTGGATACCTTCAAGGCAAGAGTGGAAGAGGCATCTTCTAGGCATTCCAATTTCAAGAGAGGGGCACCGGCGTAAATTCTTTAAGAGTTCCCGGGGCCCCTCATTATGAGTTGAGGACGGTCACCGAGGGGGTTTTGGTGGGTAAAAATCCCCCATAGCCCGATCCTGTGTGGTCGGGTATCTATGCAAGATTTCCCCACCGTAAACAAAAAAAAAAAGGCATTCGAACTTAGACATTGCTTTGCACTAAGCATGATTGTCGTCAATGCGGGCCTATCTCGAAATAAAAAATGTTTCCGAAGAATAATCTTTGTGTGGAAGAATATCTTATTTGAACAACTTAAATTTAGAGAGCTGTGCAGTCACCGTTACAGCTAACATAGATGAGCTTAACTTGGATTGTTGGATTTTGTTTGCTTTGAAACATGATCATTTAAAATCACCACTACCACTACAGCCCATTAACGTCGTACTGCTGGGCACAGGCCTCCACTCTCATAGGAGAGAAGGAATTAGAGCTTAGACCACCACGCTGCTCCAATTTGGGTTGGCCTTTAACGACTATTATCATGTTAGTGATAACTGTGACCGACGGCTTAACGTGCACGGGGGTGAAACACCGCCAACTTCCTAACTCCGGCCTAGTACTGGGAATTTCCAGTCAGAAAAACCCAACACTAATTATAGCCAGACCCGGGACTCGAACCCGGGACCCCGTCGGTCGCAGTCGAAAATGCCAACCACTGGACCAACGAGGCAGTTCATCCATTTTAAAATCACAGATTTTTTTACACTAGAGGCATTGATTAAAAAATTACATATTGTCGAAGGGTCTCACCACGAGACCATATAAGAAAATATTTATACCGCTTACACACATCGATATGTATGTAGGTGCTAGCCGGGCGAAAAAAAAGGAAAAAAAAAGTTGGTCGTCCAATTTGTAGGGCGTGCCCCTCACCTGTATAAGCCCGTCCTTGTCCCCGTCATAGCGCTGTCCTGCTTTTCAGACTAGATGGCGTTAGTGAAATAAGTTCACATTCTTTGTTTGACAGGGCCCGTCTATGTAAATTGAGGTTGCTTACACAATCTTAATTTTGGTCACATTTAGTAAACAATGGATTAAACTGAAGGTGACCTGAAAGAACAAACAGTCTACATTCAATATTGGACCGAGGAACACACACGGATAATGTGGGTAACTATAGTATACGTAACATCGTCCAGTATATAGGATTAAAAGATTTTGTCATTGGCATTGAGATAAACCCGCTTAAGGTTGAATCATTGTAGTGTGCGTGTGTGTTTGATTTGTTGTTTTTACTAGGCTTTATTTTAGCTTCTGTGCTTGTTACTTCATAAATCTGCTAATATACGTTTCAGCCACTGCAAAGTAGCTAATTGTAGTAGTATCAATATGCAGTATTATAAAGTTATGCAACTCTGGGGGTTACATACTACCATAGCAGTATTATTTCAAAATGAAAGTTTAATGTCACGTACCTTGACGTTCTTAAAATAAGGACTAACTTATATATAAAATTCTCGTGTCACAATGTTAATTACCATAACCCTCCGAAACCGATTTTTATGAAATTTTATATGCATATTCAGTAGGTCTGAGAATCGGCTACTATCTATTTTTTATACCCCTAAAACACCTCAATCCACGCGGACGGAGTCGCGGGCATCAGCTATTTATAATTCTAAACACGAACGTCATCAATATTAAAACAACACTGCTTTATGGTAGTATGCTCCTTGGTGATTTAATACAATACCGTCAGCATGGTAATACGGTACCTAGCAGCTAGATTGTACCTTATTACTGTAAAGCTATTTTAGTTCTTATGTTGATGGTGGTGGGAAAAGGCCATACCTTTTGAGTTCGAAGTTTCGGCAGAGTTGCACCTGACTTTTGTTTCGTAACTTCAGATTTAAGCTCATTTGCGTCTAAATAGTTAAACAAACAAATTAATTAAACGTTTGTTACGACAAAAAAAAGTTGGATAAAACATGTAGGTAACTCAGTGCGTATCACGGAAGACTATAATAGTTCTACCACATTGGCGCTCATGATTTTTTTATGGAATCCCAAAAAAAGAAAATCTTCTAAAATTTTTTTGACATACGGTAATCCACAAGACTCAGAATAACTATAGTAATTACTGCTTAGTTGTAGTTAACAATCAGAGGAAGTCATTGTTTAAACAAAAGTGTATATTGATACAGTCTTATTTACGGAGCTTGGTATGTTTTGAATAATATTTTTGTGTTCAATTTTAAGAAGAGACCTTCTTAAAAGCGGCACTCAATCTCAGTATCTATTAAATACTTTATGACCTTATTTTAGACTTTATGACGTACTAATCTGTTCTAATATTATAAATGCTAAAGTTTGGATGGATGGATGAATTGATGTATGTTTTTTACTCAATCACGCCAGCACGGCTGAACGGATCTGAATGAAATTTGGCTCAGAGATAGATTATTGTCTGGCATAACACATCTAAGGCTACTTTTTATCCCGGAAAATTCCCGGAGTACCCGGGGGAACCAAAAAACCTCAATCAACGCGGACGAAGTCGCGGGAATCAGCTAGTCTCATTTAAATGAAACTCTGCGTATGAAATGCCTCAGCCCTCAGGCCATTCAAAATAGTGGGTTGAAATAGCTACCGAGTACCGACTATTGATGATAATCGTTCACCCCAGGTGGTAGTCAGTACGCAATTCGCCTTTACCTCATCAGTAACAATCACTACAGTAGCGCTGTCTAATCTGATTTGGACCAGATAATAAGCAAGGGGTAATTGCATAATGCGCTCGCAATCTGCATAGCTAAAGCTTTGAATTCAGCGATTGAAACTGTTGGTCGAAATGAAGTTATTTCGATTACAATTAAACCAATTAATTTATTCCAACACTTGCAATTACGTGTTGTTTTCAATTTTGAAGATAACTGTGTATGCGGCTGCGTTGCACAATAAACTTTGTGACCTGAAACTTCCAGGAAAAGGTTGGTATCAGTATCAAGCGCTAACATAATGATAGTAGTTTCAAAAACTAAATAACCCATTTGTATGAAATAAAAAGTAGTAACAAGTCATAATTAACTAAATTAAAAAACACGACTGCCCTGCCATAAAAAATTAATCTCTAACTAGATTAATTGAATGAATAGAATCTTATTCACATTTTTATTAAATGATATTTTTTTTGTGAATCACTGGATATTGAACTATAGTGTTATATATTTTTGAAATCTACTCATTATTATCTAGATGATGATTATATAGTTAATATTATTTTCGAATATTTTTTTTCAACTTTAGTCTTATTTAGTCTATTTTCGAAAAAAAAAACAACTTTAGCCTTTAATGCGGGACCAATGGTCACCCCATCAATTTTTTTTTAAATTTAACTAGCCTATGTCACCCGGAATAAGCTAGGGATTCTAACGATACCTCATTTATCAAAGTCGGTTCAGGCGTATAGAAGTTATATGGTGGAATATACAAACTCACATACATACATTAATACATAACAGAACTTACCTTTTTTCAGGCAGTCGTATAAAATTTAAATTTAAATCAATTAGAATTAAGTCGACTATAGAGTAAAATATCGAGTAGATCGATAAAATCACTCGTACAAAATACGCAGGTTGTGATGAAGAAAAATAAAACAATCTGAAAAAAAATAAACAAACTCAAGAGAGATCCATTATTGCAAAATATGGCCGTCTTGCCTTCATTCAAAGAAAAATTGTTTATTATTGTTGAATCGTTTTCCTCTGAAAGTTCATTGTTTCATAAAAAGACATTCTTCACTTCGCAGTATCGAATTGTTTCCACTTGTTGCTCGTTGTGAATTTTATTACGCCTCAAAGAGCAGGGATTTTAAACTTGAGAGTAGAAAATAAGGCTTGGTTTTATTAAAAGCAGTTTCGAGTTTTTGCACCGTTTGCATCGAATAGCGTTCGTTTGTTCATCTAAGTGTTCTGCGGAATGAGGAGGCTTATTATCAGTTCCGAAGTATTTTGAAGCATTATTGTAACCAGTTGGCGATATTGCCCTTTCAGGTAGTCTATTTTCTTTTTAAAGCTGGCGATTTTCATTATTAACATTTTATTACTTACTTTCACAATAGGGTATTTGAGTCAAATAAATTATTTTTTAGTGATAATTAAATAGAGAATCTATTAAAAGTTGTAATATCCACGTCCCCTGTTAGTTTTATGTTGAATAACTATTCTAAACTATCAATTAAAGTAAAAAATGTGTCGAACTTTGATGGCGTCACAATTCAATATTTCATACAAAATTCCATACCAAGCACGCGTTTTGACGTTTGAAAAGTTTTGCTGATTTGAAATTGTCAAATACCCAATTTAAGCATCTTCATCTCACTGTGGGCTAGTTACTCGGAACTGGAAAACTAGCAGTTGCTGTTGTACAGTTACGTCTCGTTGATTATAGGAACCGGGCATTAGCTGCCAGTATGCAGTAGGTACAGACCATCCATTACGACGTCGACGTCGTTGCCAAAATATAGTAGACATCCACGGGAGGACAAAGGTCCATTGTTGAGAATTCCATTCGTCAAGCTCTTGCGCAGCCTGGACTCAGCGGCTTTCTGCTACATGCTTGATGTACATCCACCTAGTGGCAGAATGGCCGATGCTGCGGTTTCTACTTCCAGATCCAAGACAGAAGAAATACGTCCAATTCGGAACTTAGGCTTCTTCAAGAGCACTTTATCATACAAGACCCCTGTGACCTAACCATACATTTCCTGCCTTCATTTTATAGCTTAACTTTTTAATAAATTAAATTTAAGGGCTCATAAAATAGAAAATTCCGCGTCCAGTTTGTATTTTTATGCGCTTGTACGCATGTATACCTACTATCTCTGCTTTTCATTTCACTCTTTTCATCGTCTACCCCATCCCGAGCCAATACCTGTGCTAATACTAAAAGCTCAGGAATATACTCTATTTATTCTATGCAATTATCTACGCAAGTATTTATCTCACTGACCAACTAATTTTCTCAGCAGCGGAAGCAATTTCCCAAGTGAGGGATAAACAAGTTAATATTCTAGTAGCTAAGTTCTCTAAAGTAAATAGCGAGATCGTTTCTGTTGGATAACTATTTAGTAATTTTAGTAATATATGTATATATACCAGCTTTATAGACTTATCCAAATTCCTAAGCTATTAAGAATTTGGGAAAAAGGTGAGTATTTTTAAAAAGAGAATTAATTCATTTTCTTGCTGGCTCTTCATTCAGAATGACTTCCGCAATCAGGAGTTGATAAGAGTAAATGAAGATGTAAAAATCCATTACTAAATCGGCTCACATTACACATACGTCCAATGATGGCTGAAATAGGACCCACATACGTACGTAAGTGATAAGGTATGTGACATTTCGTCTAACTTCTTGACGAAAGAAGACGTTAGATGAAAAAGTGACATATCTTACTTCTTGAGATTGTCAGTTCATCCGACATCGGAGTTCTTGTTATTTGACTAAAATTCATATAATTAATTTTCTAATGCAAATGGAAAGAAACGAAACTTTTTACCAAATTAATTTTAGAGTTTAAGAAAATTCACTAATTTTAGTCTTCAGTTTAATTCGTTCATCATAGTTCTCTGAAACCTCGTGGACTGAACGAGATTGAAAATAACGATGCAGTTTCTAAAAACGTGCAAATTGCGGTTATTACGACCATCAACCGTAGTTAAAACAAATTGCCGAGGAAGCTTCTGATTCAAGGCAATAGGTCAATCATATGAAGGATCTTCTTATACCACACCTAAGAAAAAATATGATTATTTTGTGGTTTAATTTTTTTGTTTAAATCTGACTGGTCATCATTCCGTTCTGACAAGGTCACTACCTGTACCTGCTATATCCGAAGACCGACGTATATTTATCTTTTTTATTAGACAAAAAAGCATTATACCTAAATAATTTTTTATCTTGGATCAAGTCGCAGACTGTATTTAAATTTATTTGTTATGCGGATAATTATTATTGTACTTATTTACTCGTAGCACAATTCTCAGAAATTATTTGCAAAGCTTGATAGCACTAGATCGATCAGGCCAAGTTCGGTTTATGAAACACTAGATGATAAATGAATACATAAATAATATATCAAAATCGGTTGAACAGACGGGCCGTGAAAGCGTAGCAGACAGACAGACAGACACATTTCTTCATTTATAATATTAGTATAGATTTCACCCTAGTTTGTAGTTTGTTTCACCCTAGTAGTAGCTTGGAGAGTGTCCGCCAGCAATTAAACTGTCAGTTCCTTCGTCCGCAATTAGGTTTTCTTTTAAATCCTGATTGCTCTTTTAGAACAATTATTCTACGCCTGTACCCATGATGCACTACGTTTGAGATAAATTTCTTCAAGATCGGTTCAGTATTGAAGTCGTGAAATGGTAACAGGTAGTAAAGGTAAAGTAAAAGTAAAATAAACTTTATTGTACAACATTTAAAGAAATAAAAACAATCATAATGGATATGGCACAACAGGCGGCCTTATCGCTTAGATAGCGATCTCTTCCAGGCAACCTTAGAGAGGAAACTTGAAAGAAAGCGGGAGGGGTGTACTGAGACATATGAATAAATAAATATTATAATGATATACATAAAACACAGAAATTTATAATGTAATAATATATAGGATAAATACACAGTATAATAAAGTTATAGATACACATACACATTCGCATTAATACATAATTGGGTATTTGACTATTATTCAAATAAATATTTTTTTTGTGATTATTAAATAGAGGATTTCCCAAAAGTCCCAATATCCATTTTAATGTTGAATAACCATTGTAAACAATTGATTTAAGTAAAAAAGTGCATAATGACGTCACATTTCAGAATTTCACACAAATCCCATACTTAGGAAGCGTTTTGACGTTTGAAAAAAAGTTGCTGATTTGACTATTCATTCCAAATACCCAATTTTACCATGGGTAAAGAAAATCATACTTAATATAATATTATAAATGCGAAGTTGTGTTTGTCGGTTGGTTTATTGGTTTGTCCTTCAATCACGCTGCAACGGAGCAACGGATCGACTTGATTGCATGGGTTTACTTGAGGAGTGAGGGTGAGGAGAGTGACATAGGCTAGTTTATATCCAGGAAAATTAAAGAGTTCCCACGCTAATCAAAAAATTTTAATCCACGCAGACGAAGTCGCGGGCATCTAGTACTAAAATAAAGCCCAATTTAATTCCTTGGCACCATGGCAAACGGCCATTTATCGTGCCAGGAAAACTAATTTCAGCAGTGCCTCGTTTCCCCGGAGAGGCTGGAACTAGCTAACATTATGCTGGCATGATGTACCAATATATCACCCGCTACTGTATTAAATAGTTAGTGTTAGTAATAATTTATTATTTCTGTGAATTAGGTCATACGCTTATAATATTGTGTCTACAAAGTACTTGCTTAAATATTTTTGTTTTAAATCTCAAAGTCATTTCAAAGTGGAGTAATCCTGTATCTAATGTGCTCTTTATGAATTTCAAAAATAAAAATGTTTGACGTAGGCATCCGTTCAAAAAGATTTTTTTGAAATGAAATTGGTTTGAAAACCTATCAAAATTGAAGTAAATGTGAGAAAAGCTAAACTAGTCGATGCCTAATTGATAAACATGAAATATATCGATAAATTAATAAATTTTCACTTAATTTAAGTTGCTTTACCTACTCCCATAAGGTAACTAAAGCGATACTAAATTCCTTTTAACAGCACCCCTTTTAGGCTAAATTCCTATATCAACTCATAGATTATTCAATCGGCTTTTCATAATATAATTTTTAAAAAAACACCCTAATCGACTTGTTGACTGCCTCGCTGGTCTAGTGGTTAGTATGTTCGACAACGGCTGACGAGGTCCCGGTTGCGAGACCCGGGTTTGGCCATAGTTTTTCTGACTAGAAATTCTCAGTAGGTACTAACCCGGAATTAGGAAGTTGGCGGTGTTTCACCCCCGTGCCTCGGAGAGCACGTTAAACCGTCCCAGTTATTATTACTAACATGATAATAGTTGTTTTAACCCGCCAACCCGCATTGGAGCAGCGTGATGGGTGTAAGCTCTAATTCCCTCTCTCCTTTTGAGTGGAGGCCTGTGCCCAGCAGTGGGACTAGTTACAAAGACAAATTCAATCACGCACGAAGCCTCAATCACGACGGGACCGTGAACTTGTCGAGCCTCCATTAGCGTCACATAACCTTGTCGCTACGACAATTATTAGCGACAACAACAAAACACAAGTTGTAGTAAATATCATAAATTAATATCCATAGTAACATAGTAAATGCGAATCGTGTCTATCTGCTACACTTTGACTGTGTTTCAGCTATGTTTTCCACTGAATTTGACCCCGACCCCGAACTTGTCGAGCCTCCATTAACGTCACATAACCTTTTCGCTACGACAATTATTAGCGACAACAACAAAACACAAGTTGTAGTAAATATCATAAATTAATATCCATAGTAATATAGTAAATGCGAAATCGTGTCTGTCTGCTACGTTTTAACTTTGTTTCAGCTATTATATTATGTTTTCCACTGAATTTGACCCCGATCCCGAACTTGTCGAGCCTCCATTAGTGTCACATAACCTTGTCGCTACGACAATTATTAGCGACAACAAAACACAAGTTGTAGTAAATATCATAAATTAATGTCCATAGTAACATAGTAAATGCGAAATCGTGTCTGTCTGCTACGCTTTGGCTGTGTTTCAGCTATGTTTGCCACTTAATTTGACCCCAACCCCGAACTTATCGAGCCTCCATTAGCGTCACATAACCTTGTCAGTTGTCGCCACGACAAAATTAGTGACGACAATAAAACACCGCTGGTGTTGTAAATATCATAAATTAATATCCATAAAAATGTAATACTTATTGTAAATGCGAAATCGTGTCTGTCTGCTACGCTTTAACTTTGTTTCAGCTATTATATTATGTTTTCCACTGAATTTGACCCCGACCCCGAACTTGTCGAGCCTCCATTAGTGTCACATAACCTTGTCGCTACGACAATTATTAGCGACAACAAAACACAAGTTGTAGTAAATATCATAAATTAATGTCCATAGTAACATAGTAAATGCGAAATCGTGTCTGTCTGCTACGCTTTGGCTGTGTTTCAGCTATGTTTGCCACTTAATTTGACCCCAACCCCGAACTTGTCGAGCCTCCATTAGCGTCACATAATCTTGTCGCCACGACAATTAGCCCTGCCGGGGATAACAAACCCGGGACCTCACGTAAAGACAACAGCGCTCAACATTGCCCCATGGTAATATAGTAAATGCGAAATCGTGTCTGTCTTCTACGCTTTAACTGCGTTTCACCTATTATATTATGTTTTCCACTGATTTCGACCCCGACCCCGAACTTGTCGAGCCTCCATTAGTGTCACACAACCTTGTCGCCTTTGCTTGTCGCTAATGCGGATCGACAATTAGCGACGAAAATAATTCATAACAATACCGTAGTAATATTTTTTTAATTGCGAAAATTAGTAAGGATGTCTGTGTGTGTCTGCTACGAAACTACTTTAAAAGTCCATCTTTCGACCGAGTTTGGTACAGAAATAGGTGGCAGGGAAAGGACATGGGTTACTTTTTATCCCGGAATATCAGAGTCCCCGCGGGAATAAAAAATCTTATCCACGTCGACGAAGTTTGAGGCTTAAATTCATAGTATTTACTTACCTAATAGTAGCAGTGGCAGTCTATAATACGGCTTTATGCGCTTAGCGACAAGGTGCTAAATATAGGCCTGTAGACGAAGTGAATTACTACATGACCCTGGACAAGTCAAACCTCCATTACCGATATACCCGGCTTGTTTCTAATGTACAATTTGATGAAGAACGCGCAATGGACGTACGCGTTTTCGATATAATCAAGGAAGTAGTCAATAATCACTATAACGATTTCGAAATCGGATCTTATTCGGAAGTACTAAACTTAATTAGTAATCACTCACTTAACAACAGAATACTATCGTACTAATATTATAAACTAGAAATGATGCCCGCGACTTCGTCCGCGTGGATTAAGATTACTTTGATTCCCGCGGCAATTAAATTTTCCGAGATAAAAATTAGCCTTCCCCAGGATACAACCTATCCCATACCAAATTTCATCGAATCGGTCGCAAATATGGGTCGTGAAAGCGTAGCGGACAGACACACTTTCTCATTTATAATAATATTAGTATTAGTATGGATGCGAAAGTGTTTTATTTTGTTGGTTTGTCCTTCAATCACGACGCAATAGAGCAACGGATCGACGTGATTTTTCGCATGGGTATAGTTCAAAACCTGGAGAGTAACATATGCTACTTTTTAATCCGGACAATAAAGGAGTTCACTTGGGAATAAAAAATCTTATTTTACGCGGACGAAGTCACGGGCATCAGCTAGTCGGTTCATAATTGGTACTAAACTCAAATCACTTACCAACGAAATACTATTGTATATTCTGTGACGAAGCCTCAATCAGGACACGACCCTGAACTTGTCGAGCCTCCATTAGCGTAAATTATCGCCCTCGACGTTAGGTGACAATCGACTTGAGCGATGTATCCGATGGCATTGTCAGGGCTAACACTCGTGGAAACCGTGAAAAGTTAATTGTGGTCCATTCAATTTGTTTGTTATTCATCACTACAGCCCATCAACGTCCCACTGCTGGGCACAGGCCTCCACTCTCATAGGAGAGAGGGAATTAGAGCTTATAGACCTATTACACTGCACTTTTTACAGAGCCCTGTGGTAAGAGTGGCCGCTAGTCGTCGCTTATTACACAGCAATAAGGATCAAATTAGGGACCCTTCGCCCTAAATCTTATTACACTGATTCAAGTGGAACGGTCCCTGTGAAAAGTGCAGTGTAATAGGCATATTAGACCTACCACGCTGCTCCAATGCGGGTTGGTGGGCTACTGGGTTTGTTATTGCTAACATATAATCCAGCAATGAAGATAATTGTACAGCCTTCAGTCCATTTCTCTCGAGTGACTGTAAGTGTAATCATAAGAGGAATTAATCATTAACATATTGGTATTATTATGTTAATAGCATCTGAGGCCCAATTGTCTGAGCAATCCGTAATCATTTGACAGCTTGAAACGCTTACTCGAACTGTTAAAAGGAATTAATCATTAACATATTGGTATTATTATCCTAATAGCATCTGAGGCCCAGTTGTCTGAGCAAATCGTAATCATTTGGACAGCTTGAAACGTATTACTCGAACTGTTTAAATAGTTCATACATGCTTTTTGACGTGCATCTATGAACTCCTATAACAGGTCGAAATATCCGTTTGACAAACTATTACGATTACGATTTCCTTACACAATCTACGGGCAGGATATGATAGTATGTTATGAGAATTCGACTGGGGTTGTGCCTCGAAGTTGTTAAATAATAAATATTAAAATAAAAATCTCTTTATTAGATAAAAATAATGACTCTTAACAAATTAAAATCTAAATAAAACTAAATTAAAAACTAAACATTCAAAATAATATCATCTATGCCACTGCAATAAGGCAATGAGCCCAAAACACTGGCTGCGTTACCCCGCTGAATAGCCAAACTTGATAAATATCTGTATTTTTCATACATATAATAAATATTACCAATACCGTTGCAGTTTCAGTGTACAAAATTGCAGAAAAACGTGACATGACGTTCGAAACCGGTTCAACCCTGAACCTGTCGCTCCTCCATTACCGTGAGTTATGACCGGCTCTTGACGACAATGTACTTACCGAGGCGACACAGAACCTAGGTCCTAGATTTTGATGACCTCCGTGGCGCAATGTGTGGCGTTGTTGTCTTAACGTGCGGAGGTCCCGGGTTCGACTCCCGACAAGGTCAATTTGTGAATTTATAATTTCTGAATTTTCCCTGGTCTGGCCTGGTGGGAGGCTTCGGCCGTGGCTAGTTACCACCCTACCGGCAAGGACGTGCCGCCAAGCGTATTAGCGTTCCGGTACGATGCCGTGTAGAAACTGAATAGGGGTATGGGTTTAATGTAACTGCCATGCCCCTAACAGGTTAGCCCGCTACCATCTTAGACTGCATCATCACTTACCATCAGGTGAGATCGCAGTCAAGGGCTAACTTGTAGTGGATAAAAAAAACCTCGGGTTCCACTCATAATTAGTTGCTGGAGATAAATGAATTAATGAATTGAAATTAATTCTGGCCGTAACAATTGTTTCTGTTATCTATAGTTAACAGATAAGGTTCGATTACATCACAGTACATAATATCATTATTATACCTTAATGCGAAAGTGTCTTTGTTTGTTGTTAAGTCCTTAAATCACGCTGCAACAGAGCAACGGATCGACGTGATTTTTTGCATGGGTAATGGGTATAGTTGAGGACCTGGAGTGACATAGGCTACTTTTTATCCCGGATTATTAACGAGTGCCCGTGGGAACTAAAACAACTTAAACCACGCAGACGAAGACTCGGCCATCAACTAATGCACATTTAAAACCCTCGTAGTTTTGGTTTAGTTTTCACTTGATGACGAACGTCTCTACTATTAGATCTACTGACCAGTTTGGATACCCAAATAACTTTTGACTTTGTATTATCCCTAAAGAATAAAAGAGAATAGTTTTCCCGGGATTCTAAAACAACACGATCAAGTTTGCTGGATCATCAGCATCAAAACGCTACAGCCCTGGGTGGGCCTTGGCTTGGTCAAGGATATTTCTCCATCGGAGACGATCATTAGTAGCCTCGCTCCAACTCTTCTGCAACTTTTCCACTCCGTCAATCCACCAGCCTCTAGGTCTTCCTCGTCCTCAACGCTATTGCACTCTGGCTTACGTACTGTCCAGCAACTTTATGATAAAAACTTAAGTTTGCTTTACTTTGACCAAAAAATGAAACTGTAAAATGTAAAAACCTTGGACTCTTGACCTTAAGAAGTTAAGATATGTTAAAATAGTACTACGATAAGTACACAGTATAAATTGGTATTCGACCGTACAAACAATAGCGATCGCTATCGGATCGCGATCGGTCGATAACGTCAATTTGTGAACACTGTTGTAAATGTTGTCGCAATACTG
The DNA here is from genome assembly GCA_964035005.1 of Erebia palarica. Lineage (NCBI taxonomy): Eukaryota > Metazoa > Arthropoda > Insecta > Lepidoptera > Nymphalidae > Erebia > Erebia palarica. Next base: position 34,120,367 of record OZ035989.1, on the reverse strand, counting down.
TTGAGGACACAACAATGCCCACCGTTTATTAGGTGTTGGCTAAAAGTAGTATCTCCCTTAGGAGGGGAGGTACAATAAACTATAACAACGCAACATTCGAATTATCTGACCATTGGGTCTACTAAATATATCATATGAAAATGACTTTTGATTGTAACTTGTAGTTCGCCCAGAACTGAGACCTCGGGGTATCCATACGGTATGAGAGCCCCCCTAAAATAAAGACTTTTTATAACTTTTTAAGCCAAATTCGGCTAGAGGCCATCGGTTTACATATTATATTTAAATTTGAAGTAATTATGGTCAGTAATTCAGAAGTTATAAGGATCTACAGCCTAAGGACAGACGGGCGAACGGACGGACGGACAAGTGCGAATTCACTCAAGCAGTCTCAGAGACCTTCGCTTCGCTCGGTCAATAATTAAGCTAAGGTTTCCTACGAAAACGCTGCAAGTCGCACTTTAGTGTCCAAAGCTGTGGCTGAAACCTATTGTGTCCACAAAAATGGATACTGTAACATACAAAAAGGTTTCAGTGTCCATTATCCTATTAAAAAGATGTTTAGCTTTCGACAAAAAGCCTCTTAAGATGTTCTTAAGGCGCACTTTCCCTATGGACATCTCAACTTCCTGCCAAAATGTCACCCAAAAAGCTTGAAAAATAATCAGTTCGAAGTTATTTTTAAGTCGTTATTATAAGTAATCATTGTATCGAATATAGATCTTCCATGCGTGTAATGTTACATATTAATTTTAATATGAAACAGGATCATAAAGTCTTCTTATACAGTGTTGCTTGATGGGTATGGATATAAGTACGAGTTAAAGCAGTAAACATTAGAAAATAGAATCCGATACGCGTAACTCGGCTGTCCTTAAGTCATTACAAATAAGGGTTATATTGCGATGTAGCTGTGTGGTGTTCGTACCCTACTTTCGCGCACTGAATAGGCTGTTATTAGTTCATTGCCAACTGCCTGAAGATTTATTGTTTTGTCTGGGAGAATCGGTTTCTTGTCTCCTCTGTATATCTAACACGTCTTATTAAAAACTAGGTATTTAGATAGCTGTAAACACAAGTTACATCACAAGCTGAGTGGCGTACCTATTAGAGGTGGTTAATATAACACGTAGCGCAATATCATAGCGCGCTATTGTTCCATAGCGCTGATAACTTGCTATGTGAGGAGCCGCCATGACGCTACGGCGCTGCCGCAGGCCGATGCTTAGTCTCACGTTACGCGATGTTGTAAGTGAACGTTATATTTGCGTATTATGAAATTTAGCGCGCTACTAAATTTAGCGTGCTGCAAGACGTATCGCGCCTGACGGCCGCCCACACGCTTTCTTATGACAAGCGCGTTATAACATAGCGTATTTAAAAGCATACTAAAGTATTATAGTTTATAGTCCGTAGAGTGCTATGGATTTATAGCAGTTTTGAACAACTAGTACCTATTTGAGGAGTAACACTGCTGTACAATACGACATTTTGATTGTACATAATATTGTAAGTGCTTATTTTAAGTTGATTTTCTGTGTAGAGGTTAGCCTAAATGAAAACTTTTCCATATTTCTATATTCTTTCCCAATACTTATACTTAATAAGCGAAATAGCATGGAAGACCAGGTTGCAACTATACATAATCCATTAGAAAACTATTTCAAAGCTTAGGCACTTTACCATGAGACCCGAAATTGCAGTAAGGTTTCTATGCATGAATATAAACGTTCGGAAACAATTTCAAACCTATAATAAAAAAAACCTTCAATTACTAAGAATTTAGAATTAAATCCTTACACAAGCTATGTAGGTACAGTCGACGTCTAAAGTCCATACATTAGCTTTAAGGCTAAAACCATGTGCAGTCAATTTTAATCATTCGTACTGATCTATCTATGATATCAACCTTAAACTAAAAACTTTAGTTCAATTCATTTCAATTCCATATACTTAGGCTCGGCGCGGCGAACCTTGATCCCTATGACACTGACAGCTAATGTCACCATATAACATTGTAGTGGCGTCACCATTAAATTGGGATCATATTGGGGGCGTCTAAGAATGCCATTTATAAATTTTACGTAGCTTTATACCATTAGTAATGATATTCCGTTGATATTTTTAACAATTCTTAACATTTACAAGAAGCTATCTCAATCTGAATTTATGTTTACGTCCTGCAAAACTTACGTCGTGTGACGTTTATCGACTAGGGCGGCAAGTATCAATAAAAAAATGTCGGTAATGGAAACAAGTGCACAATTTTTTTTCATACTCACATATCTAAAAATATCCTATAATATTATTATAACCTACAATAACAACCAAAGACACGACCCATCACTAACACGAACTGTCATAGGGATCAAGGTTCGCCGCGCCGAGTATAGGTACTACTTTCTTATTAACCTAAACAGCTACTGTTAGACTGACATTCACAGATCCATCTATGGTCTATCTATGGTCTGAGTACCACTAGAGTTCAGGGACGGCGCGAATGGAAGTGCTTGGCGGTAAATCGGTGCATAATGTCAAAATGGCTGTACGGTGTTTGTGTAAATTGCTAATAAAGTATGATTAAAAATGGTTAACGAGTGTTTCTACTTATTACTACCTATTGATCAATCTAGAAGGTGAATTCTGAATTGTTTCTAAAATTGATTAATTTCTGTAACTGTGACTTAGCAAACCAAAAGCTATATTGTTTGATTATTTCTGTATGGACTTTTGACTGTACATAATACATTCGTTAAACTATTAGCACCTATACGGTTGAGAACAAATTATCTTTGATAAGAACGCCGCGGGCTCTACGATTAATGGGCGATACATTTAATAAAGGTCACTCAATCTATACCATATGGTCACACAAACTCATTTTAACAAGCTATTATTATGTTAAATACTTCGTTTATAATGGCACCAATTTGGGTCGTATGCAAAACTTTAATTAAACTCATTGGGGCGGGCTGAAAATACCTAGTGTTTTACATTTAACATTTGTTGAAATCATAGGTCCGACGCTTATTCGTTGTAGGTGAGTTTAAAACATGCATTATGTACTTCGTATAATTTCTGTGGCAGGTATCATATAGTCTAGGCAACGGGGCGGTTCGTTGTATGGAGACCCCCGCATTAAATCCTCAGTCGTTGAAACTTCGCAGGGTTGTAGTATGGTATAAACCATACGGACGTCAGGTATTTATACCTAAAACTTAATATTTATGACTGAATATTTTCTCGATTTCTTTTTAAAATAATAGTGGGTAGTATATTTACACTCAAAACCGAAATATCAAACGAAATAATCATGTAAAACATTGATATTTAAACCGATTTTATTATCAACGTAAACTGCGTTTACGCGATAGTGTAGGTACCTGCTTTAAGGCTTTAAGAGATGACAAACTGCCTCAGTATTAGGATGTTTAAGTCAAATTGTCTTAATAACTGATAGATGAATCCGTAAAGAAAAAATATGTAACGGAAGATATAGGCTTAATAAACATTTCTACTGTAAAAAAAAATTACTTTTTTCAAACCCTCTTTCAGAAAAAAATCCCCAAAGAGTATCTACTTTTGTCATACTTTGAAAATGTTCTGCAAAACGGCACAAGCTTTTTAATTAGTTCTTGCACACAAAAATAGGTCTTAAAAATTACAATATTTTTAACGGAGAGTTTTATTTTTACTCCCTATAACATTCGTGTAAAGTAATTTTCCCCCGAAATTTAAGTATATTAGTGAGAACGTGGCTGCTCCGTCGCCCTGTAAACACCCGCGAGCCCTTCGGCAGTCCGTTTCGGGACATTGTCGAAGGTGTACCGCACGTCGGTGTCAGAGCGAATTTTTTAAAGTTAATTTTCGATTTTGAAGGGTTTATACTCATTTGTACATATTTAAAATTTTAGAAATACTTAGTTCAGTATTTATCTGTAAATTAGTAGGTGTAAATATATATTTTTTAAGAATTTAACTTTTTAAGTGTGCAAAGTAGGTGCAAAGACTAAATAAGGTTCTGTAGTGACAAGTGATTGTAAAAATTCAAATCAAGATGATTTTGATGAGGAACAACCTACCTGCACTCGCTACATATTTTGATTGTTTTTAAAGCTTATAAGCTTTAATTTGATTTTTTTCCTCCGACCCGACGGAATAGATTATAATATCTTTAATGCAAAATTACGTACTAATAATATTAATGCTACTAATAACTAAAATACATACTAATAATAATTATAATGTATGCGTAAGTGTGTCTTTCTGTCTGTCTTTCTCAGATGTAAATGTGCCATTTTTGAATTCTAACAACTTTTGTTTTAGTAAATCGATTATGCTACCGAGACACGTACGTATGTATGTATGTATGTATGTACGTACGTATGTATGTACGTACGTATGTATGTACGTATGTATGTACGTATGTACGTACGTATGTATGTGTATGTATGTGTGTGTGTGTGTGTGTGTGTGTGTGTGTGTGTGTGTGTGTGTGTGTGTGTGTGTGTGTGTGTATGTGTGTGTGTGTGTGTGTATGTGTGTATGTATGTGTGTGTGTGTGTGTGTGTGTGTGTGTGTGTGTGTGTATGTATGGATGTATGTACGTATGTATGTATGTATGTATGTATGTATGTATGTATGTATGTATGTATGTATGTATGTATGTATGTATGTATGTATGTATGTATGTATGTATGTATGTATGTATGTATGTATGTATGTATGTATTAATGTATGTATGTATGTATGTATGTATGTATAAGAACAAACATGAAAACTTAAAATGTAGGCACAATAAGGCGGTCTTATCGCTAACCAGCGATCTCTTCTAGACAACCTTATCGATAATATCATAATATGGAATCGAAATTCGTGATGACAAGCTGGGAACACCTGCACTCCTATTCTCTAACTCCGTGGCTATCATCATATATTAATTACCATATATTTTATATTCATCAAAATACATTACATAGTCATGGAAACATAATAACAACATGAATTTCAAAATGGCGCTAATTTTGTTAAATTTAGGTAACAGTTTCCTGTTTTGTGATCCCAGTAGGTCTAGGATGTGCACAACGAGATTATCTCGCGACGAGAGAGAGAGATATTGTCGTTTATGAAAATTGATTCTAAAGGAGTAAACTCACAAAAAAACTACGCAGCTCCGGCAAGTGGGGTTTATTGGGAGCAGTTAGTACCTGATTCTCTATCTCCTCTCCCTGTACCCCACTCATCCCTCGGTGGAGGTAGCACGTTTCAAAACTTTTAGCTTGATGTCAACTATCGATAGTTCTGCAACACTAACTTGAACTACCTACATTTTAGCATTGATCCAATACGAAATATTACTTGTACCTATACCTAAATCTGTGCCTACTACAAGCGCAAACAATATTTAGTATCTATGATATTTATGCGCAAACATAAATATAGGCATTATCCCATAAAATAGCACTTGTTCCCTCTGCAGTCTAGTCTTTGGCCTAGTTTGCGTAGTTCCGGGCGTGGCCGCTATACGGCATTACCGTCGGCAAAAGTCCCGCTGGTCTGCGTTTCGTCAAGGTCATTCGGCCTTCTTAACCCCTTAATAATTGGGTATAGCATAAAAACCTTACTTGATTTCAGATTTTTTATTGGATATTTATAAAATACGATTAACTAATGATACTTTATCATACTGTAAAGTTTCTTCGCCTGAGGAATTATTGTTGGGGTCCACTAGCTTTACTGCCTAGACTAATAAATAGACAAACAGTTTCAATAACCGCACTAAAAAATCTCCAGTGATACCTATAGATATACATAGTAACTCATATTATTGTGTATTATTATATCTCTTAAAATAAATTACAGAAACGCAATTTTATAAATTGCAAAAGAAGTAAGTGCTGAATATAATAAGTATTTAGTAAATAACTATGGAATACACATCAAAATTATTCGCGAAAACAAATTTAAGTATCTATTAACATTGAATTGTTGTTAATTATATGTGATACAATTTCAAAGCATTCCTTAATCGAAACAATAGTTCCCATTGATTATACACCATACAGTCATTTGTTACTTTAGAACAAGATCTTTAAACTAAATCAGATTGACATGGCTAAATCTAGTGAAGCTATATATTTTTCTTCTTGTAAAACACCCACAATACAAATTTATTTGAACTGTGGAAGGTGAATTTAGGTTTTGGTTTGCGGCTCTCGTACGATGAAACTATTGATTTTACAAAAAACAAAGGTTACTACATAAATTGTTGGAAATATCCTCTAGTTTAGATTTTTACATAACTATTTTCATCGTAAAATTAGTCCGAAGGGAGTTATTGTCAAAAAACTGTTTTTGGGCGCCATTTTTCCAATATGGCGGCGGGAGCGGCAAAGATACGAAGTGGCAAAATGAAAATTCGGAAAGAGCAAGTCGAAATCTATAAAAGACACCAATTTTCAAAACTCCCGAGAAACTTTCCAGGTAACCCCCTTTTTGAGCACCAAATTACTGTATTATACGTAACAAAAAATCTTTATACTGTAGTAATAACTAAAGAAAAAACAGTGCATTTTGTTGTTTGTTCAGATTTGCCACGCCACCTCGATAACTGTACCCAAGATGGCGTCGGCAAATCCATTTGTCTCGCTTAATTATTATTCGGTCCAATGATGAAGCGAATTCATGAACAGAGATGAAATAATGGCGGAAATTCCTGAGCTTCATTTTACTTAATATTTATAGTACTTATGTAATTTTAGCTCTTTAGAAAAAAAAAATAGGTATTACTGTTTATTCCTTCGAACAAGTACTTATATATAAGACCGCGCGAGCTCTGAGGAATCCTATGGAATGTTAAAGTAATGACCTAGAGTTGTTTAACGTGCAAAACAATACTGCTATCGCAAAATTACACGCGTCAAGCTCGGAACTAGTGCTGGGAGCGAGCTGGATATGGAGCGACAATCGGGGGTGGCGTACAGCCGTAGTTTCTTCAGACACAGATTCCTCTTACTTACTTATATAGTAGCTATATAATCAAAGGTTTGTTCATATATTCAGATGAAACATCCATCATACTAATATTATAAATGCGAAAGTGTGTTTGTTTGTCTTTCAATCACGCCGTAACGGAGTTACAGATCGAAGTGAATTTTTGTCGAGGACCTGAAGAGTGACATAGGCTACTTTTTATCCAGGAAAACTGAGAAGTAAATTGAGAATTAAACACTTATTCCACGCGGACGGAGTCGCGGCCATCAACTAGTGCTTATTAAATATAATATAATAATCGGTCTGTCTGTAGGTATGTCTGTCTGTCTGCATCTCTGTTACCTTTCCACGGCCCATCCGCAAAACCGATTGCGATGGATATTGGATACGGACTACAAAGATAGCTTGAATTTCGAAGACGGATATAGGCTGTTCTCTATCCCGGTAATTAAATAATACGCACGGGAGTTTTAAATGACCTAATGCCATATGAACCATGGCTCAAATTGAACCCTTGCTTAGAGCCTTTTAACAATGTGATATTATATTGCCGATTATTTAATTTGTTAAGTAGTTAAACATCATTCAAATAAAATGATAAAAATGAAAGCTTGCTTAATCCCGATCCTTCACGCTCAAGAAATTGCAGAATTTCTTCATAAATAAGCCCCCCTAGCCAAGTTACATTTTGTGTCTATTCTCTTTCTATAATAATTAATGCGATATGAGGGAAAAAAATAAGTGAAAAGTCTATGGTTAACGTTTTTAATCCCTTTCGTTAGACATTGAATGCAAAACTGTTAAGTATCACAGAACCGCAGTGATGTCAATTTCATTCTTTACTTAAGCCGGATTTTCCATCGGCAGAAAAGTTCCGTTAAATGGAAAATTTATTCTTAAAACTTAAAAGGTAAATTTTCATGCTACCCGTGTCTTTAGACTTAATTCGCTTTGCGTTTTCTTAGGCTACTTATCTGACCTCAAGAGGAGTTTCCTAAGTTTTCGTTGGAATTGGGTTGACAAACTTTATTAAACGACCCTAAAGTTGTTTGGGCGCCTTTAATTAAATTAGTCTTTCGGAACTAATTCGTAGGTACGTTAATTGAACTTCGTTTTAGATTCTTTATTATTCCTTGTTAGAAAACCCCTAAGATTGAAAGCCCTAGCTAGGTACCTAATTTAACTCGATGTAGAAAAAACTAGCACTAAACTGTCGCACTGGCCGACATTTGCCCGTGTAAAGGCACCATTAAATTTAAGTCGTGTTCCCAGTTAAGTGCTAACTTGCATAATATACGAAATACAATCTAACGTATCCAAAACAAATTAGACTTATAAGTTACTGGCTGATGCCCGCGGATTCCCTGTTAAGTGCTAACTTGCATACACCTTATATAATTATCTGACGTATCCAAAACGTGGAATAGGTTTTTGTAATTCCCAGAGGAACGCATAAATTTTTCGGTACAGAAATCCTATGTCACTCTCCAGGTCCTTTACTCATGTGAGAAATCACCTCGATCCGTTGCTTTATTGCGGCGTGATTGAAGGGCCAACCAACAAACAAACACATTTCGCATTTATTGCGATTTTCTTATCTAGCTGATAAACTAGACTACAAATTGCAGCTATCTGCAACAAATACGAGGCAGGTCATTGTCGTGATGCGACCATCGCTGTAGGCGAGTCGTGGCCGGACCCGTATCAATCTATTCTAGATTTAGTACACTCGATACTAGGAGACTAAACTGAAATCTTTAGCCAAGAGACAAATCTGTTGGTAGACGGCAATCGATTACAGGAACTGGCCAACTAATTGACTCTAGCTTCACAGGTGTTCGCGCGAAATGAAAACTACCATCATGTTTATGTACTATATCATTTTATAGGTTATTGGACGTCAATAAGAGTACAGTGTACCTAATTTGAATAAATCAATATTGAATTGAACTGAATTAAACCAGAGGCCCGATTGTCTAAGCAAATCGTAATCATTTGACAGCTTAAAGCGTATTCAAATTCAAATTCAAATGCTTTTTAATCAAATAAACTATTACAAGTACTTTTGAATCGTCGAGTGAATCTACCACTGGTTCGGAATGACATTCCTACCGAGAAGAACCAGCAAGAAACCCGGCGGTTGTTCTTTTGAAAAAAGAATTACAATTTTATTAATTTATAGAACACATAGGTAACAACTGTCATTGTTGGAGAGAGTCAAATCCATGCTTCTTTGTCATTTACGTAATCTTCAACAGCATAATAAGCTTTTTTCAGGAGCATACTTTTAATGGACTTTATAAACTTGTGTAAAGGCAAGTTTAAGATACCTACTTGAGCTGTTTAAGGAGTTATGATACATGCTTTTGGACGTGCAGGCATCTATAAACTCCTGTTCGAATTATACGTTTGACAAACGATTAGGATTACGATTTCCTTACACAATCGGGGGGCAGCACCAAAGGAAGAAGCTTTTAAAGGATGATATAGGTACTTAAATGTTGTTTAATTCTGATGCACCTATTATATATCTAAGTCTCAAAAATAAAATAATATGATATTGTATTTTGACCTTTATCGTAATAAAGTAAATCCATAAGCCTGAACTTGACTTTGAAAGTGTATAATAAATAATTCGTACATGACTTTTTTAGATGATCAATTATATGTTATAACTAAATAACTGGGACCTTTAAAAGTTGATCACAGAACAGAATTGTATCCAGGAAAAGGATTGTCTAGAATTATAATATGACAAAGTAAGAAGTAAATAGTAAATTTCTAAGCACCAAAAAACACTTTTGGGAGTTTTCAAACAAATAGAAGTAGCCTGACCTAATCCTCAAAATCTGTAATATTTCTTTCTACGTGCAATATTGGAAGTTCAGGAGGTTCTATTATCACAGGCTGATACGGCTCAAACCCCGCGGGGGCCTGCAGCTTGGAAACTCAATTTGCATCCTATGCATGCTAAACAAAGCTGTCGGGTAATGTAATGTCGGGGACTCTTGCGAAGCGAAGTTTTGAATTTTGTATGAGGACCTCTTTAAGAATAAAGACAGACAGACAGGCAAAAGCAGAAGTATGTTTTTTTAAATATTTTATTCATTGTTAAATGTAAGATTTATCGAAGGTGCCACGCCACATCATTCACAAAAAAAAGCTTAGAGTGTGCGCGTAAAATAAAAAGTTACATAGCAAAAATATGTCTAAATTTAAAATGGAAATGGAACTTAAATGTTGGATGGTGGTAAGCATTGTTAGTGGAGGTCAATGATATACAAGGGACAACTAGCTTAATTCTCTATTATCTGATAACACAGAAAAATCTGTTTGCAATTTCTACTGGATCTTCCGCTCCTTTTGATATATGATATGCATCCAATTCTTACTAAATTATTGAATAAAAAATCACACACGGCAGAAGTGAAACTTAGAAAAGTGGCTGCTAGGGAATGAGATAAATATAACTTGTATTCTATCTCATTCTCTCACAGGCTAAATCCTATTTATGTTTGTCTATTTTTTTGTCGCTTTTGCGTTGCGTTGAATTCTCAAATCACAACGATTCTAAAGAAGTTTCACTTCAAAAAACGCATTGCTTGAATTCAGAGATTTTCAAAATGATTTGCTCATAATATCTTTAATTGATTTAGTATCACGGTTGATATCATTCTAATGATTGGATAATTTATCGTCAATTCGTTATCTTTGGTCGATGACGTTAAAATATTAAGACATTCGACTCTGTGCGTCGGATTCCTCATTGCTGAGGGTCGTGACCCCATTCCATTAATCGCTTAATGGTAGGAGTTTTCTTTGGATATTAACGCGGTTGGTCCCCGCTTCCTTTCGCATACCTACTCGACTAAAGAGTGTTTTAACTCTTTGGTTTGTTACGATTATAACCAGATAGTAGTGATAATAACCGGGACCGACGGCTTACGAGACACGAAGGAGACGAAAAGGCCAAATTTGAACCACCAAATTCGGTCACCCATCCAGTTACCGACTTGGGTCAACGTAGCTTAACAATTGCAATCGACTGATATGCGTTGTCACAGCTAGGCCATTCGTTCCTCATCCAATTAACCATAGTAATTTTAGATTTTATAGAACTGTACAGCTTGGAACACCTTTTCAAAACAAAGGGTGAATATTTTCAAGTCCTAAAATACTTTTTTTTTAAACTATTATCGGGTGAATTTATTCAAATCGAGATATTCTGCATTAGCAAATCGCACTCCGTAACACAGCATGCGCTATCAATGAGATATATTACCTAAAACGTCTACGCCGATACCTACTTAAGGAGCAACTCACGGTAAAATGCACCTTGTTTTAAACGTATTATGCTCTATAATTGCATACGTTAAATGTTAGCCCTTATGCGGTATAAGCTCTCCAACTACGGTTAGCAGCAGAGATGTTTCTTTTCTTCAATAATGACCCTTATACTTTAAAGAATAAGGTCTCGGCAAAAGATAGATGTTATACAATGGCAAAGTAGCACGTGCGGCGTTACACAAGACCAGCATGATTTGAATCGCCACCTGGACGAGGAAACTCGTAATTTTCGCTTCAAAGATGTCTTTTGTTTGAAGTCACGTAAAGGAATAATGCGAAAACTATAGCTACGTCGTATAGGTATGTTATACTACACAGGATCTTGCTTTTGCATAATCATTGTAGGTGCATATTGTGATTTATCTGAAATATTTGCATACAACGGACTCAAATACAATTTCTCAATAGCTTTTCTTTAATATTGTTTGTTTTGTTATCTCGATTCGCGTTCGGTTCACAGTATGACAAATACCATGAGGCTGAAAGACAATGCAGAAAATTTTGTTTATTTCCTCGTAACTATACAAATAAACTGTATCGACTATATATAAAATCTCATGGTGTATACCTATCAATATCAACGACAAAATCTTTTGGTGCTGTTGAATGATGAAGGATACAATTTTTTTGGGTTTTGTGTCAATAATAAAGCTTCCTTTAAATCAAAAAATATTTAATGTATACAAATCGTCACATTTTGCTTTTAAGTATGAACACACAGATATCTATTACATTTGCCCTAGCCAGCGAAAACCTATTGACCCACATACGTAGACACCAGACAGCCATAAGCTGCGAGTATGTAACGCGCTCCTATTCCCTTGCTCACACGCCCAGCGCTCTCACGCCTTGTCTTCTATGTTAAGAGCATGTTAGATTTAACGAGATTTTCCACTGCAATCTATAAAAAAGTGATAATGATGAGATCTTACAAAACCTCAAAATATAATAAATTACACGCAATGAACATTATGTTATTTTAAGAAGCCCCAAAAGTCCTCATAAAAGATTCTGACATAATATATTTGATAGAATAAAGGAAGACCTGAATAATTTATGAGATTGATATGAACAGTTTCGTTTCCGTATCATGAATACCTAAAACAATATAACTCTTATATTGTAAAAAATTTTTGAGAAGATTTATGAAATCACTATACAAGTAAAAGGAAACTGCAATATCACTGATGAAAAGTAAGCAAAAAACAGTCAGTCAGTCGACTGTCAGGGACTGCCGATAGAAGTGAAAACGAACGAATTTTTAATGTTTTTTTTTAATAAAATTATTAATATATAAACCTACACTAAGGTATTAAATTTTTATTTCGAATTTAGTATATTTATATTCGCGAACATGTCGCTGTTCGCGAGCGTGACGGTCTCGCGAGCATGTCGGTCACGGTCACGCGAATCTACATTTTTACCCCTTACCAAAAAGTGCTCAACGCGCCTAAAGAAATTTTCACTTAAAAATATTTCGAGAATATTCGCTCTTCTTTTAAAGGTACCGACTGTATAGGTGGTAGAAAATTAAACATAATAAAAGTAAAAAATGTAGCAGCCAAGTCTTGACTCATTTTACTTTTAAAAACCTTTATCACAGCTGATAAAGAATAAAAAAGGGGGAGTAAGGTTAGGTTAACTAGAAAAATCAAAATCAATAACACGAAATGTGTTACATGCAATAGAAACGGGCCTTAACAGTACACAGGTTTTATGTAACACTGTTACAAGTATTTATCTCGATGTTACGCCACAAGATCAATCGATTAAGACATGTCTGATCGTGGAGATACCGCGGGATATGACGCGTGTTTCAACATGCTGTGTCATTGCGTATTGTTTGAAGCCTGAATAATTTGCTAATCTGGTAATAGCGCTAATCTCTATATAGAATGTTTCTAATAACATTGCAGAACTGTCATGCCCGTAAACTCTATAATTGTTGAGTGCTGTACCTATATATCTTAAAACTGTTTTGGCATGTCGAACATGAGCCATAGATAATTCACTTTATAATAGGGATGTTTCCTGTGTGACAAAAATATTGATTCTGGAAAAAAAAGAAACCTTCCCGAGATTTTACCTCTTTTCGAAAAGGTTCAAAACACGTAACATCCAAGTCATCACTACTTACTTTACCCTGAAGTTTGCTTAACTAGTGTATCGAATTTTGATGACGTCACAACTCACAGTATTTCATACAACTTCCAAGCTCTCGTACAAATAGCGTGTTTTGATGTTTGATAATATCATAATGAATAGAAAAAAGGTTATTTTTTAATCCCTTATTCGTGAAACGTTGATAAGTTACACATAAGACTTCACATTTTGGCCGCCGCCAATAGCGCCTTTGTTACGACTTGCATGCTATATAACAAACTCCCAGAAAGTATTGTTAATATTAAAACTATTATAAATTTAAGCGTTCACTACAAGAATTTTTAATGGACAATGCATTTTACACCATACAATAGTACGCAAACCACAAACCTACTTTATAAATTTGCACATCAGCAATGACGAAACATGTTTGTTCTTTAATTAGTTTGTCTTCTTAATTGTACAATGTTTCTTGCAAATAACCGATTGATTGATTGATTGAGTTAACGTACTTCTTAATTTTTCGTAGTTATGTGCGTTTATACTTTATATTTTATTTAAATACTAATTGCTTTAACGATAAAGGAAAACATCACGGAGAAACCTGAATTCTCTGTAAAATTCTCAAAGGTATTTAGTTTGTCAGGCCGTACTTGGCCCTCTTGGTGGACTAAGGTTCTGAAGTCTATACCTCCTCATTCTAAGAGAAGATCCGTGGTCCGTAGAGAAACAGCGATGGGTTAAAACTTTAGATAATGATTATGATGATCCCCTTGTTTCAATAAAGTTACAACGTAACGTAACGTAACGTAATAAGGGCTACGCAATTTACTAAACTAAATAATTGAACTTGTCAAGAGGCCATTTGAACTAGTAACGACTTGATTTGACCTACTTTAATTAATTAATTAGTTAGTTAAAGATTTATCAACCTTTCAAATGAGATTTCGCCACGACTATAGTTTGGATAGGGTTTTTGAATTGAGTAAGTGTTCCACATTCAAAATTAACTCCAAAATATTCTCAAATGATTGATAATAATGGTAGGTGTTCTACAGGGAGCTAATGTAGTTCCAATTTTAATGTGTTTCTATAGAACAAATTTTCATGTTCATGTTGTCATGCAAATTGCCTGTCCCTCCCATGACCGATCCGATGTTTTCAGATGCAATAACGCTTTTGAAACAACGCTATTGGTTCAATTATTTTAACTGTTTTAATTCCTTTGTACTTATTCAGTTTTTTTTTGTTTCAGGTAAGTTAATACTTCTGCTTTTACGACCTACTATTATAAAAGGCAAAAATGAGGTAATGTGGTATTATAGGTATTAATGTACATTATACTTTATCATATTATTATGTTAATAACAAGATATTGTATTAATATATCTCAAGTAAGTACTATTATAACTTAAATACGACTTATTCTAATGTACGTGACGATACAGGGCAAAATCTTTTACACAAATCATACTTATAATTATTTAATTATGCGTAAAAATGACGTAGTCTTACAAACTACATATGAATATTATAATTTTATCTTCACCTTGCCTTTATAATGAGTGGTATTACTATTCTCAATCCTCATCTAAGTGGTACTGAACAATGAACATATTATAAAATAAACAACCTTGGCTTTGCATAATATAACGTAACATTATTTAACTTGTACTTAAAAGATTATTATTTTAAGATTATTATTTTGAGTATTACTAAAACTTATGCGCTGTAGTTTATAATACACTTTTTAGTTACTATTAGGATACTCTTTAGAGGGACAACAACTTGTGTCAGCCAAAAAAAAACAACAAACTTTTTATAGATTTTTGTAATCTAGAGTTTGAGCATAATCAAAATGTAATGATTAGCAGAAACTTCTTTCTTGAAAATGATGTATTTTTTGGTTTAACACAATCTGTGCAGACAATTATGCAAGCGGCTGGAGATTTCGTTTAAAATTCACTGCTGACAAGATAGACTTACCTAGAATTTTAATGATAGCATTTTACATTTTACAATTATGATAGTTACAATCTAACAAAGTTAACTTCTTAGAAATTAACTCTGTTAATTCAATATAAATTTTTACGTGCCATGTGCTCACCATTTCCAAATAAAAGTGTGTTGCTGGAAATTAAAGAACATTTAAAATGTTTGGAATAGATACGGTGCACATTTTAATAACATTAATTTTGTATCCAACCCAAATCGTTGGACTTCAAACGTTTTATCTGAAATAAACCCTGTTTCATTCCCCAATAGTCAATAGATTCTAATAAAACCCTTTGCCGAGTTCATTGGTGAAGGATATTTTAACCGTTTTCGGGTGAATTCACCTTGACATTGAACAAACCTATTCACGTAGCCTATTAACGCTCGAGAGACAGTTATTTTGGAATCTCAAATATCCCTTTGCATTTCGATTTGGGTAGTGGAGTATAATATAAATTAAACGTTATTCAGGGAAGGGATAATAGTAACATAATATATCTGATGCCCGCGACTTCGTCCGCGTGGATTGCGGTTTTTCCGTTCAGCCGTTCTTCCGTGATAGAGTAACAAAGTACAAACATCCATACATCCAACCATCCAAACTTTCGCATTTGTAATATTAGTAGGTATTGAAGCATAGTAATTTAATTCAAAAATTGAATGCTATTAACATGAAACATTGCAGAGAGGAGAAATGTAACATTTATATTAAACACATTTTCCGCGATGAAAGTAGCCTATCTATTATTTCAGACTATTATCTATTTGTGCCAAATTTCATCTGGATCAGTTCAGCTGTTCTGGTGTGATTGAGTAACAAACATTCATCCATCCAAATTTTCGCATTTATAATATTAAATATATCTTACCAAAAATAGTAAGCCTCCCTTTCTTATTAAATTCCAAATGATATTCGCCGATCTCTGGGTCAACACCAAAACTTATTACCCCATAGTATATATTGCCAAAGAAAGTAAAACTCCCTATCGTTTCTAATTAAATTCCAAATGATATTCGCCGATCTCTGGGTCAACACCAAAACTTATTACCCCATAGTATATATTGCCAAAGAAAGTAAAACTCCCTATCGTTTCTAATTAAATTCTAAATGATATTCGCCGATCTCTGGTTCAACACCAAAACTTATTACCCCATAGTATATATTGCCAAAGAAAGTAAAACTCCCTATCGTTTCTAATTAAATTCCAAATGATATTCGCCGATCTCTGGGTCAACACCAAAACTTATTACCCCATAGTATATATTGCCAAAGAAAGTAAAACTCCCTATCGTTTCTAATTAAATTCCAAATGATATTCGCCGATCTCTGGTTCAACACCAAAACTTATTACCCCATAGTATATATTGCCAAAGAAAGTAAAACTCCCTATCGTTTCTAATTAAATTCCAAATGATATTCGCCGATCTCTGGTTCAACACCAAAACTTATTACCCCATAGTATATATTGCCAAAGAAAGTAAAACTCCCTATCGTTTCTATGTACTTTATATAGTAAAATACTTAAAAGTTTCATTGTCTGTGCAAATAACTGTTTAATTTTTAAATTCCTCAAAGTACTGATTATTCTGATTGTGACAGATTAATTAGATTTAACGTTCATTTGGTACAGTTCATTATAATTAAATTTTTGATACAATTTGATTTTACTTCCTTATTGCACTTAATATCCTCATAGAATTATTATTTCATAATTAATTCAATGCACGCGCACATACACTAAAGATGTGTTAGTATCCACTAAATCACACATAATAGAATTCTACATCAATGAAATCACAACTCTATCTCATTACGTCAACATTCCTTATGATTCTTCAGACCTCGCGGGAGAACTGTACTAGGTACGTGATCAGGTAACTGCATTGCAACTAGGACTAATTTTGACTAAATGTAATGTTATTTCTGTTCATTTACTTATCGACGAATGACTCCTTGGCCTCAATTTTCTTCCGTCGCACTTTTGCGACACTTAGTGATAACTATAATACATATTTAAATAATTTGAATAGTTATTCCTACGATCTATGTAAATTATATATCATGTAGGTATGTTACTTGAGCAATACACACTTGATCTTAAAGCTTGGCATGTTTTATTTATTGGTCGTGATCATCCATACTAATATTATAAATGTGAAAGTGTGTGTGTCTGTCTGCTACGCTTAACGGCTCATCTTTTGTACCGATTTTAATGAAATTTGGTGTACAGATAGGTTGCGAAACAACGTAGGCTACCCAAAAAATTAGGGAGTTCCCGCGT
The DNA here is from genome assembly GCA_964035005.1 of Erebia palarica. Classification (NCBI taxonomy): domain Eukaryota; kingdom Metazoa; phylum Arthropoda; class Insecta; order Lepidoptera; family Nymphalidae; genus Erebia; species Erebia palarica. The sequence continues at coordinate 34,102,647 of OZ035989.1, read as the reverse complement.
TAATAAAAAATCTTAAACAACACCAGATACTCAATAGTAGTTACATAAGCTGAATCTTGATTGGTACAAGATCTTTAAACTAAATCACATTAACATGGCTATATCTAGTGATGCTATCTTTTTCTTCTTGTAAAACACCCACAATACAAATTTATTTGAACTGTGGAAGGTGACTTTAGGTTTTGGTTTGCGGCTATGAAACTATTGATTTTACAAAAAAAAAGGTTAAAGTGTAGGAAATTTTCTCTAGTTTAATTTATTACATAACTATTTTCATCGTAAAATTAGTCCGAAATGAGTTATTGTCAAAATACTGTTTTTGGGTGCCATTTTTCCAATATGGCGTCGCGAGCGGCAATGGTACGACGTGGCAAAATGAAAATTCGGAAAGAGTACGTCGAAATCTATAAAATACACCAATTTTCAAAACTCCCGAGAAACTTTCCAGGTAACCCCCTTTTTGAGCATAAATGACTGGGTTAGTATGGCTCCTGCTTTTATATTTAGTTCTTATTACTGATGCTAACAAATAGATAATTTGACGACTATTTATACCTACGTGTTAACTTTTTTTTCTGAGCAGAAATGTTTTCTACTGTTTACAATACAATTCATTATCCTAAAGTAGAAGCACTAACCTTTTTTACTATTCGGACAAACTTAGCAAAACACACTTCTATTCAAAACTCAAGTAGGAAAAAGACAAGGAAAAAGCTGAAATAAAAATAAACCAATTCAAACACGGTGATAAATTAAATCTATCCACAAAAGGCCCAGACAAAACTAGCTCAATCTGGCATTTACAATGGACCAATTTCAGAACAAATGTGGGTGACCTTGACAGCTCACACCTGCAAATACCTAACTACCGCTTTGGATTTTAGCGAATCGTAACATGCTCTTAGTCATAAAATATATTGATTCTACAAAACCAGTCATTGGTATTATTTGATTAAATTACTGCTGATTTAAGCTAGTTACCGTATAGGTATGGTAAGTTAAATGTGCTGTTAATTCGGTTCTACACTAATTTAATCTAAGCCGTAATTAATTATGATGTGTCTAAGTCAAAACAAGGCTTAAGTTACAGAAAGACAATTTTTTGAGAAAAATGTAATTCAGTATGGTTCCTACGTCGTTAATTGATATACAACAAAAACACCGTCCTTTTAACAACGCTCAACACTGGCGCAGTGTTGAGCGCTGTTATCTTGATGGTCGTGCGGTGGTCCCGGGTTCGATCCCGGATCCACAATTTTTTTGACGACCTCCATGGCGCAGTGTTGAGCGCTGTTGCCTTAACGTGCGGAGGTCCCGGGTTAGATCCCCGGCAGGGTCAATTTGGGAATTTATAATTTCAGATTTTCTCTGGTCTGGCCTGGTGGGAGGCTTCGGCCGTGGCTAGTTACCACCCTACCGGCAAAGACGTGCCGCAAAGCGATTTAGCGTTCCAGTATGATGGGGTGTAGAAAGTTAGAAACCGACTAAGGGTCAAATTCAAATTCAGATTCAAATGTTGTTTATTCAAATAAACTATTACAAGTACTTTTGAATAGTCAAGTGAATCTACTGAATCACTGGTTCGAAATGCCATTCCTACCGAGAAGAACCAGCAAGAAACTCGGTGGTTGCTCTTTTTAAATAATTAATTTACAATTAATATATTAATGTGTACATAAGTCACCGCTGTCCTTAGTATTGCTATTGGGGTTTATTATAACTGGTTGGTATTGGGTTTAATATAACTGCCATGCCCCTAACAGGTTAGTCCGCTGCCATCTTAGACTGCATCCAGTGGCGTGCATGCATAAAAGCACTGCTTACCCAAATGAAAATACGTCAATACTCATTTTTACTCAAAACAGCTATTAAATAGGAATTCTGACTAACTAATGCCTACCCTAAATTCAAAATTTGTGCACGCCACTAACTGCATCATCAGTTACCAGGGGAGATCGCAGTCAAGGGCTAACTAGTAGTGGATAAAAAAAACAACATCCTTACACAAAACACATTAACAGAAACAGTGTCAACTGCTTTAACCGACACACAAAAATACTGTGAACAGTGACATTTACTGACTCCATCAATTAATAGGCGATAATGGAATCTTAAAGTAGGGCTTTGTTTGTTTTTTTGAAATAAATTTTCTTGAAAACTGCAGAAAGCATTATATCCTTGTAAACTATTAGAATTTGTATACAACCGAATTAGCACCACCATGAAGATTTTTAAACCTAAATCTGACGTAGAAACTTCCTTCGTAGAGACTCAAAATAAAACTAGCTGATGCCCGCGACTTCATCCACGTGGATTGAGGTTTTTTGTTCCCGCGGGAACTCATTTTCCGGGATAAAAAGTAACCTATGTGCTATTCCAGACTATAATCTCTGTGCCACATTTGATGTAGATCCGTTCAGCCGTTCTTCCGTGATAGAATAACAAACATCCATACATCCAACCAAACGTACTTTCGCATTTATAATATTAGTATAGAAGCACAGTAATTTAATTCAAAAATGCTATTAACATGATACATTGCAGAGAGGAGAAATGTAACATTTATATTAAACGCACAAAAGATATATTACATTTACAAAGGACCCATTCCAAAGCTATTAAATACAGGAAGTTAAAGTAGATATTAATGTGTAGTAAGTACAAAGTGTTTCTATTAGAATTTATGTTGTTTTTCATTTACAAACTATTATTTATTATCGAGCGGTTTAGCGACATGAGAACAAAAAGTGGTAAAATATTAGAGGCCAATTTACTCGATTAAGATCTTGATCTCAATTAGGAATTTTATTTTATTGTTGGCTGTCATGACCATGAAAACGTTTGTATTTGTTTATTGTATAGTAAAAAGTGTGCAATTATTTAGCTATAAAAGATTATTTATGATGCTTATGTCAGAAAGAAAACCAATGATTAAATTTATACAGAATTTCATTTAAAAAAACCGGCCAATTGCGAGTCCGAGGGTTCCGTACAAACCTGTAGTAAGTTTAAAATTATTAAAAATATTTTTATTATATGACGTAACTAAAAATGTATGCTTTTCGCAATTTTTCCTTTATCTGTGTTGTAAGACGATGGCAAGAGACCTGATGGATTGACGCTGGTTCCCTGGGAACGGGGACGGGCGCTAATGTGGGACGCAACATGCGTAGACACATTGGCCCCGTGTCATATCAGGGAGACAGCATCAAGGCCGGGAGCCGCAGCAGAAAAGGCTGAAACCGGCAAGCGGCGGAAGTATGCCTCTCTCACAGAGAGTTACATATTTGTTCCGTTTGCCGTGGAGACCCTTGGGCCGTGGAGTCTTAGTGCCAAAAATTTTTTGCGAGATATTTCACCGCGGTTAATTGCCTCATCTGGTGACAGAAGGGCTGGCTCATTTTTTGCGCAAAGGATCAGCCTGGCTGTCCAGCGCGGAAATGCAGCCAGCATTCTTGCCACCATTCCACGTGGGCATGATTTATATAGTAATTAGGTTAGGCTAGCTACCATTAAGTTCTATTGTATTATTTACAATATTAAAGACGTTGCTTCGTACCGAATTTCAAGATTCTGAGTTCACGGGAAGTACCCTGTAGGTTTTGATTCCCTTGCGAGTGTCGAAAATTTGCAGCAAAAACGGCTGTATCTTTTGATTGCGTTGGCTTAGAAGTTTGATTTTTTCACACCTCCAAGGGACAGTAGACCTGAGTTTTTGATATGAATTTCAGCTTGATACCTCCATGCGATCCTGAGAAGAAGAGTCTTGACAGACAGACAGACGGACAAGAAAGTGAACCTATAAGGGTTCTGTTTTTCCTTTCGAGGTACGGAACCCTAAAAAAACAATTTTGAAAGCCACCAGTGTTTCACTTTTAAATATTTCTTATATTTAGAATAATATTTCAGGTATGACACCTGGTTTCCCTTCTAGTACGTACGAGTTGAATGCAGAGCTTTTGTATGTGGCAGTTTTCACCACACATTAGCTCTGCATTCAACTCGCGCGCGAACTGTACATCATCCTAGAGTACCTATAGAAGTAGAGTATCTATATTACGAGCTCTATGACCTATAGCTTTATTTTCCTCCATGTGAGTCTTTATGAATTTATTAGTCAATTTTTTTTTATCCACTACAAGTTAGCCCTTGACTGCGTTCTCACCTGATGGTAAGTGATGATGCAGTCTAAGATGGTGGCGGGCTAACCTGTTAGAGGCATGGCAGTTATATTAAACCCATACCCCTATTCGGTTTCTACGCGGCATCGTAGCGGAACGCTAAATCGGTGGGTGGTAACTAGCCATGGCCGAAGCCTCCCACCAGGCGAGACCAGGAAAATTCAGAAATTATAAATTTCGAAACCCTGCCGGGGATCGAACCCGGGACCTCCGCACGTTAAGGCAACAGCGCTCAACACTGCGCCACGGAGGTCGTCAAATATTTTATCTGACTAGGTTTATACTTAACACAATTTTAGTTCGGAATAGCCATTTGCATTCTCTACATTATATTCAATGGTGTATTAGAGTTACAAAGACAAATCTTCAGAATGCATATGTGGAAAGTTCCCACCTGTATCCGGGGCAAACAGTGAAGTGCACGTCCGGAAAATAAAGCAAACTTCACTCGCTCTCCGCTCCCCCGAGTGCCATTACACCAGGTGCGAAATTATGTCGGCACTCGACAAACAGCCAGCTAAATTTTCATTACATATATTAGACCTCCTCACCCTCCTACCTACCTGCAGGTTTAGCATGCGCACAACGAGATACAACGAGATATCTTGCGACGAGAGCGAGAGATGTTGTCGTTGCCGGCTAATTTATCGCTTACCCTAACGTGCACCAAATCCGTTATATGACGAAAACTAGCAATAATGAAAAAAAATAAAAAATACGACTGCCCTGCCAAAAAACGAACCAAAAAGTTAAAAACAATAAATAATATTTTTTTTGTGAATCACTGGATATTGAATATAGTGTTATATATTTTTGAAATCTAGTCATCATTTTCTAGATGATGATTGTATAGTTAATCTTATTTTAGATCTTTTTTTTCAACTTTAGTCTTTAATGCGGGACCATGGTCACCCCATAATTTTTTTTTAAATATTACTAGCCTATGTCACGAGAAATAAGCTAGGGATTCTAACGATACCTCATTTATCAAAATCGGTTCAGGCGTATACAAGTTACAGTGGAATATACAAACTCACATACATAAATGACTCACATACACATGAGATATACATGAACCCTGAAAACAATATATTCCTTTTTTCAGGCAGTCGTATAACAATAGTAGGCATGTAAGTATTCTCAGAAAAAATTCCAGAAATAAAAAATATTACTTTTATCTCTACTTTTGACGTAACACGACCAGTAACCATGTTAGCTACGGTAGACAAATAGAGATAGCGAGTAGACATAATTTTACTCGTTGTGCGCAAGCTACCCTTATGGTCTTTCAGAGTTTACCTTACACGAAAATAATTAAGGAGTATCTCGTGTAATTAGCAAGTTTTCGTAAAAGTTTTACGGGCTATGCAGACTTAATTAAGTTAGTAAATAATTAATATAATAATTTAATTTGTAATGTAAGCCGTCTGATAAGTCTTGCCATCATAACCCAGATATCATGTCCGCAACACAAACTCATAACCCAATAAATATATTAAGGACCTAGTTCTTGAAATACTCTCTACACCCCTGTTAGGGATCCAGTTTCGTTACATAGAACTTATAGATAAAGGAATCCCTCACAATTAAAGAGCTTTACTTCACTTTGACTGAAACAATTCACACAATATTATCATTATAAATCTTACTTACATAATATTATAAATGCGAAAGTTTGGATGGATGTATGGATTTGTGGATGTGTGGATGTGTGGATGTGTGGATGTATGGATATATGGATGTTTGTTACTCAATAACTCCCAACGGCTGAACGAATAGGGATGATGACAACTCAATCAAATCAGCAACTCTTTATCAAACTTAAAAACGCTCTTCTAGTATGGAAGTTGTATGAAATTCGCAATTGTGACGTCATCAAATTTCAACGCACTTTTTTTCTTTAATCTATATTATAAAATAGTTATCAAACTTAAAACTAACCGAGGATGTGAATTTTAGGTTTTTTTGAAGACCCTCTATTTAATAATCAGTTAGAAGTTATTTATTTTTGATATAGTCATCATCCCTATTGGCACAGAGATATATTATAGTGTGGATTAGCACATATACTACTTTTTATCCCGGAAAATCAAGGACTTCCCGCGGGAACCAAAAAACCTCGATCCAGACGCAGACGAAGTCGCGGGCATTGGCTAGTTATTTTAAATTTTATACGTAATGTTCAGTATTTTTTGCATGGAAGCATTGGTGGAAGCGCTGATTTTGACTATTGAATGGAATTGTGTCGCAGTATTATGCATCCGTACGTATTACTTATTTACTTATCCATATCAATACTAGTATAATATTAAAAATGCAAAAGTGTATCTGTTTGCCTGCTTTGCCCTTTGATGACCCAACTTTTCAACCGATTTTGATGCTTGGTACAGAGATAGTTTGCATCCCGTGAAAGGACATATAGGCTACTTACAAATTAGAGTTCCCGCGGGAATAAAAAAAAGTAAGTCGCGGACGTCATCTAGTTTTAGTATACAGCGGTTAGGATGTAGGTACGTGGGAACAGGCTAAGTGCTTACGGCAAAATTAGAACTGAATGAAATGAATGAAAAATTCTTTATTGTACACCAAGAAACATACATAAAAACAATTATAATAAAAGTAAGCTATGGTACAAGTGGCGGCCTTATCGCCTTAAAGCGATACCTCCTCTATATCCAGGCAACCATGCACACAACAGATTAACCCTGTGAGAAAGCTTCAAGGGTGTACGTTATATAAAAGGAATATACATATATATAATGTTTCTTAATAAGGCGAAATAAAAACTTGCGTTGCTCTGAAAAGAGAGATTTTATTTCAAAACTTTGCACACATACGTTATGTTTTTTAAAGATCGAAATCGAATCTTACCTGAAACGAGAGAAACCACAATTAACTTTATTATCTCGCCGTAATCTGTCTATTATTCTTAATTTACATTAAAATACAATAATTAATTCACAAATCATATAACGGATAATATTCACTAACGTCACTGTCAGCAACGGAGTCCTTTTATTTGACGCTATGATTTGACGTATCCAAACTCTAGGATCAACAGAACAATAATACATTAGCTATGTCTTCATAGACGTAGGAATACATATATATATACTTATAATATACTGTTTAATATTCAAGCTGAAATTCAACAATCACCTAGTTTCAATAAGAGTTCATTCTTTGTTGAACCGTCGCGTCGAAGCCGAGTTGGTTTACTCCAGATGTTTTCAAAATTAAGTCTATTTCCGTTTCAACTTCAAAATATTTAACTCATACCCCAGTATCTACTACCCAAACTGAATAATATTTCCAGTAGGGCGATTTTTTCCGCAATTGACCTACTGGAAATATTATTCATTCAGCTGAATGAACCATCGCTGCAATATCAAATAATTAAGTATTGTTTAGGCTGTTTGTTAATTTTTGGATATTAAATATCTATCATCTACACTCGAGGCTCTGTTGAGTTCTTCTTAATTGGCTGTTAGTTTTTTTTTCCACTACAATGTAGCCTTTGTCTGCGATCTCACCTCATGGTGACTGATGTTATAGTGGGCTAACCTGTTAAGGGTAAGGCAGTTTTATTAAACCCATATACCTAATCGGTTTTTGTACGGCATCATATCGGGCCCGTATATTAGTTGGATCCTCATTTTAATTTGCAGTTTTTGGTTTGGGTGGATCAGACTGTTTCTATTTTCGAAATAGATAACTAACGGGATCATGGGAATTTCTTTATCATTCTTTGCCCGACCGGCATTACAGATTTGTCTCAATTTTGAGGTAAGTATTCTGTTTGATGTTCCAAAAATATTTGGATAACATAATACATAATAAGTTATGGAAATGATGTATGATACATACATGATGTTCACATCAAAATACGGAGCATTCAAGTTCAAAATATAGTCACAGGGGCCACCGTATAATAATGTATCACAATGGAACGTAACAAAGCATAAGTTTCACGGTTATATACATTACAGGCCGTTTTGCGGTAGATACTTAGCTTTTTAATAAGTTTTGACGTGGAGATTTTATAAAATTATTCATCCGAAAAGATTTGAAATCATAAATCAAAGGAGAATGTGATCAGTGATCGTATTATACTTTCAAGGTTTCTTTTTGTGTGCTATAAAGGTATCCACCACACGATACGGTAAAGTTGATTTATTGGTGACTCGATGATGCCCGCGACTTCGGCCGCGAGGATCAAGTTTTTTTATTCCCGTGAGAAGCTTTCCGGAATAAAAAGTCCTTCCCCAGGATACAGTCTACCTATCTACCAAATTTCATCAAAATCAGTTGAAAGGATGGACCGTGAAAGCGTAGCAGACAGACAGACACACTCTCGGATTTATAATATAAGTATAAATGTAACAAAACCGCCGCCTCTTAGCCTATAGACCAGAATATCATTATTCCGAAGGTTTTGGCGGGAGCACTCGTGTAAAAAATTGACTACCCACATCATAACTCCATTACATTGCTATGCCGGGTTCACATTACTCTAGTAACTTTATCGAATAAGCTTGAACTACGATGAACGCAATGGGTAGCGTAGTTTACATTACATTACATTGGTCTGCTTTAAATCATTTATGCAAAGCATAAACCTGTATAATAAAAGCAAAGTTTTTCGGGTGTATGAAATTATTCAAATCGCACTAGAAGGGGTGCGGATCAAATTAATTTCAAAATCCAGTTTTACATTGGAGCGCTTGTTGTTTTCAATATACTGGCTATAATTTATAACACTGGTATGAAAAGTTTTTGTCCCACCAGTGAATGCTAAGCTGGAGTCTAGAATCTCTTGTTTGAAGATCGCTAGGGTTATCAGGGTCCCAACCTAAAGTAAAAGTTGAACATGAAACTGTGGTAGAAGCTGAAAACATCAGTCAGATGCCAGACATGAAACCAGTCATCGCGGCGTTTATGTATAACGAAAATTAAGAACGCAAAGTGTGTAAAGTAATCATTCATTATTTTCTATTGGAATAATGTGAACAAGCCTTTATACAAAAACTAAAATCGCTCTTTGTGGAAAGCATATTATGTATTAAAATGTTAGCCTTTATTGCTGTAGGCCTATCCTGCCTATAAAATATAATACCTACGTCTATCATTCTTTTATCACTTGGGATTTCTAATTTAACGCTACTTTCATAAAGTTCCGATGCTTTTATCGAAAAGGAGGAATTTTATGTACCGTAAAAAATATATTAAAATTACGGTTCTTTCGAATATTCCATTTTTACTTTCCCTACCAAGAATTTAGCAGGAAAATAACTGGTTTCTTATTTATTTTTAGCTGCCGTATATACAGAACTGTAGGCTAAGGACAGATTTCTAGCGGAAAAACGAGTTTGGAATTACATTCGACGTTTTTCTGATTCTAGCAGAATTCAGGACGCGTTTTTACGCTTTGTCTTTGGACAAGTTTAAGTAAGACGTTGCTATTTATGAAAGCTTTTTTTGAGTAGTATAAATCGATGTAAACAAATAACTATTTGCTGACAGAAAAACACGATTGGCTCCAATTTTCTTTACACAAACATTTTACAAACATTGCTCCAAACTTTAGATTATTCAGTATTTTTCAGATAGAGCCTTTCTATATTTTAAAAAGAATATAATTTAAAAAATTTACTTTGTTTTTAAAAGTGCCGTTGCGGTTTATTGCCCTTTTACTACAGTGAATAAATAAATGAGTGAATCCTTCTCACGCTCTAGGCATCGTTTTGGTTAAAAACAAAGCTGAACCCAAGATGAACCCGCCTCTGAAGTTCAAAGACTCGACGTAGACTCAGTTAAACTTTACCTACTAGATGATGCCCGTGACTTCGTCCGCGTGGATTAAGGTTTTGATTCCTTCGGGAACTCAGTTTTCCTGAATAAAAATATTCAGGAAAACTGAGAGTTGCCTATGATCTCCCGCGGGATGTAAACTACCTCTATACCATATTGCAGCACCATATTGCCATATTGCATCTTTTCAACCGATTGGGCCGGGTAAGGGTAGCAGACAGACAGACACACTTTCGCATTTATAATATTACTATGGCCAATCCATTCTGTCATCTGTGGTTGCGTGCTGTCCTAGGGACTATAATATGCTCTCCAGCGCCAATGTGCGATCACCTTAGACATTCAATTTATCTGATCATGTTAGTGTTATGCCCGTTAAGCTTTAGATAACACCGGAAATTAGCCGTGTCGATATTAATCGGTTAGTGCTGCAAGTTCATTACTATCCGGTCGATCAGATACACTACAACTAGCTAAGCATGAGCTCCAACCGCCTATAACTGTCTTCACATTCCAATCGGTTAGTTATCTCCTAACGGGAGTAGAAAAAGAGCACACTAACGACAAGTGGAAGCGATTTAGCGTTCCTGTACGATACCGAGTTGAAACCGACTTAGGAGTATTATATAGGGGGTTTATTATAACTGCCATACCCCTGTTACAGGTTGGTTAGCCTGCTACATCTTAAACTGCATCGTCACTTACCATCAAGTGAGATCGCAGTCAAGGGCTGACTTGTAGTGGAATAAAAAAAATGTCTTTTGAAGTCTCGATAAGTTTTACCTCGTTGGACATCTACGCACCTACCCTAAAACCAAGGAGCAAGCTATAAATCGCTATAATCCGCTAAAATATGTGGCTTAACGATTTGCACCTATGCAAAAGCTTTTCATCATATTTTATAGTGTGAAAAGGCAAAATAAATTCAATAATTTGTTGCCTCTGGCGCATTCTACTCGAATAAATATGAAATAAGCGTTAAGTGGAAACTTTCAGGAGACTGTCAGCACAGACATGAAAAATGGAAGCAGAGAAATGAAATGAAACTGAGAAGAGGGCATCTTCTCAGTTTCAGTAGGTTTCAAAATAAACTCAAAATAACTTATCGAAGTCCAACCTCATCTATCTCTGTCTAGTTGCCCTGGCGAAAGCATGCAGGCATGATGAATATGCCTTACTACGTTACTTAACACTCATTCGCAATAGGACAAAACTCGCAGAAAGAATACTTTCCACTCCACTACAGCCTATTAACGTCCCACTGCTGGGCACAGGCCTCCACTCTCATAGGAGAGAGGGAATTAGGAGCTTAGACCCACCACGCTGCTCCAATGCGGGTTGGCGGGCTTTAACGACTATTATCATGGTAGTGATAATATACCGGGACCGACGGCTTAACGTGCTCTCCGAGCCACGGGGGTGAAACACTGCCAACTTCCAACTAAGGGCTGGCACTGAGAATTTCATAATTGAAAAACCCAATACCTAACAATTTTTATACCCGACCGGAATTCGAACCCAAGACCTCGTGATCCGCAGTCGACTACGCTAACCTAGTCTAGCTAGACCAACGAGGCAGTCAGAAAGAATACTTTAAATTCAGCTAATCACACGAAAATAAAACAATGATTGATACAGCTTTTACGAAATATCTCACAATAGTTTTAAAACAAAAAGTCGTTAGTGGAGTCTAATCCTTAACTCCTTCCACTTAAACCTATTTACAATGTCGTTAATAATGTGATTATTGCCTTGCATACTAAAAGCGTTGAAATATGTCTTATAATTATTGTTTTCCTAAGAATGACAAGTATTTATTGTAATGCCCTATTATTGGCTCATAATTCAGGCGGCTTAGCTATGTATTTTGAGCCAGTTTTGAACGATATAAAACATGTTCAAGCTATTATAAAATTGACTCATAATATTATAATACGATTCTGAGTACTACTTAGACTAAGTTGCTATGAGCTCTGAGAAGTCTGAGTCATTTAGCAGAGATATATTAGAGTCTGCCATAACACATAGGCTACTTTTTCTTTTACTAAGAGTTCCCGCGAGAACCAAAAACCTCAATCCACGCAGACGAAGTCGCGAGCATCATCTAGTAGATAATAAAAAGATAAACTGACTGACTAATATGCCTACCAATTAATGTATTGTTACTGAAAGAAATTCCAATCCAATTCCGTAAATTTCAATTCAATTTAGGGCGGGTCAGAGTGCCTTGATTAAACTGTATTAAATTTTCCATAGGTCAATACAAACTGTGGAAAATTTTGGATAAGGGTGCGCCACATTCATTTAGTATCAAAGCTAGCTGCAGTACAGGGGCCATATTGTTTCATTATTGTTGACTTTCGTGTTTTAGAATTATAATCCTTATTTTGGGAACATCAAGGTACGTGTCATCAAATAATAATATTGTTAAAGTATTGCTTTAAGCGTGTGCAGTATGGCCCCAGTCAATTTTATAAACAGGTACTACTCTATTAATGATGACAACGAAAACAACGTGTCCACGTGGATTTATGTTTTAAAACTGCTCTGTGATTTTTCGGAATAATATTTAATAATAATATCTTCCAGACCGAATTTCGGCCACGGCTGCCTATCTCCAGAGAGATAACCCATGTGCGCGGGAGATATAGTGCACAAGTATGTGTGCACAGGTGCACTCTCTGTTCCTTGACTCTCATAGCCCGATGGGACAGAAAATCCGACACTACCGGAAGGAGGCAGTGGTAAAACACCGCCAACCTCCTAAATCTGGGCAAGTACTGAGAATTTCTTGTCAGAAAAACCCAACACTTGTTATGGCCCGACCCGGGACTCGAACCCGGGACCTCGTCGGCCGCAGTCAACATACTAACCGCTAGACCAACGAAGCAAAGACTCGTGTTCCGGAATAAAAAGTTGCCTATACGTATCAACTTTCTAGGTTAGCAACTAGATATAGGTACTCATGGAAACAAGTCATAATTAAAAAAAAAAAAAACACGACTGCCCTGCCAAAAAACGAACTAAAAAGTTAAAAATCTAAATTAATCTAGTTAAATTAGAATCTTATTCACATTTTTATTAAATTATATTTTTTTGCGAATCACTGGATATTGAGCTGTAGTGTTATTGTTGTATATTTTTGGAACCTACTTATCAATTATTATTATTAACTAGATGATGATTATATACTTAATCTTATTTTCGAATTTTTTTGTTGAAATTTAGTCATTTTTTTCAAATCTAGCGGGACCATGACCATCAATTTTTTTTTAATTTTACTAGCCTATGTTACCCGGAATAAACTAGACATTCTAACGATATCTCATTTATCAAAATCGGTTCAGGCGTATAGAACTTATGGTGGAATATACAAACTCACATACACACATACATGAACCCTGAAAACAATATACTCCTTTTTTCAGGCAGCCGTATAAAAATCACGTCGATTCGTTGCTCTGTCGCAGCGTGCTTGAATCGCAATAAACAAACACACTTTCGGATTTCTAACATTACCAAAACCAGATGCCAAAAATGCCCTCAATTTCTGTACCAAACCTTAAAATCAATCGACAAGATGGGCTGTGGAAGCGTAGCAGACAGACAGAAACACTATCGCATTCACAATATTAGTATGGAAGTAGGATTTTAATATACCAAAGCTAAAACCTACTTAGAACTTAGAAGCAACAAGGTGAAAGTGGTTACGGGTCCGATGATACAACTAGCGTAATAGGTCATCGAGATATAGCCCGAAGTATAGCCTAGATGCTAGTTAGATTTGCCTAAGTTAATGCCTATAAATTCAACATAAAAAATTCAAAATGTTTTTTATTCAAATAAACTTTTACAAGTACTTTTCAATCGTCGAGTGAATCTACTACTGGTTCGGAATGCCATTCCTACCGAGAAAAACCAGCAAGAAAAACGGCGGTTGCTCTTTTGAAAAAAAATTTACAATTTCATTAATTTATAGAATACATAATTAACAGCTGTAAATCTGCCTTACTGAACTTTTCGCTGAGTTTTTTAAATAAACGTCATCTGAGTTTATTTTAAAGCTAATAACTTCAATTCGCGTGAATATTCTTACCTTTTATATCCATACTATCTAATCCCCGCGTTTAGGTTTTTCGGTTCCCGCGGGAACTCTTTAATTTTCCGGGATAAAAAGTAGCCTATGTGTTATTCCAGACTATAATATATCTTATAAATGCGAAAGTTTGGATGGATGGATGTATGTATGGATGTTTGTTACTCAATCACGCCCCAACGGCTAAACGGATCTGGCTGAAATTTGGCACAGGGATAGATTATAGTCTGGAATAGAACATAGGCTACTTTTTATCCCGGAAAATTAAAGAGTTCCCGCGGGAACCAAAAACCCTCAAACATCCGCTAGTTCAGTCATATGTTTAGCTACGTATTACACACAAGATATACATAGAGATAACTGGAAACTCAATTTAACTGATCGCCAATATTAACATTATTAATTACCCGCATACTTCTAAACTAGTTTTACAGATAAGGTCTACACATAACATATTAACGTCATACATGGCCATTTAGCTCTTTTATCGCCTCACTCAATCACATAGTTAATCAAATTGTATCACTAATGTGCGTTAGTAGATATATTATGCTAATGATGCATTACCATATACCATTGTTGGGAAGAGAAAGGCACGGGAAAGGTACAGGGTACCAACTCAGCGTCTTATCTGATAAGTCGATGGTTTTAAACAATTAGGTCCAATATAAGCTTATCGTCTGATTAACTAATGCGGAATGTGACTTTCACAGTCCAAGATTGTAGGGACTCGCCAAAATAAATGCCAAAACAACTGCTGAGTTTCTTGCCGGTTCTTCTCAGTAGAATCATCTTTCCGAACCGGTGGTAGAGTCTTAACGTTTCATAAGTGACACAAGTTGTCCTACATGAAATAAATAAATCATTTCATTTCATTTAAATCATTTCAAATTTGTAATAAAAATGGGTTTTATATTCAAACTAGATAACGCCCTAATCTGCGTTGATAAAGCTTTTCTAATTCCCGCTGGAACTCATTAATTTTCCAGGATAAAAAATAGCCTATGTCCTTCCGTGGGACGCAATCTATCCCTATATCAAATTTCAAAAAAATCGGTTGAAAAGATGGGCCGTTAAGGCGTAGCAGACAGACGGACGGAAATACAGACACTTTCGCATTTATAATATTAGTATGGATAGTATTTATAATATTAATAGGGATCATATAGAGCTCTAGATAGCCAGTTCTCTTGATATACTCTTACCTACGAGAAAAAGAAGATCAGTCGTGCTTTTTATACGACTGCCTGAAAAAAGGAGTGTATGTTTTCAGGGTTCATGTATATATGTATGTATGTATGTGAGTTTGTATATTCCACCATAACTTCTATACGCCTGAACCGATTTTGATAAATGAGGTAGGTATCGTTAGAATCCCGAGCTTATTCCAGGTGGCATAGACTAGTAATATTCAAAAAAAAAAATATGGGGTGACCAAGGTCCCGCATTAAAGACTAAAGTTGAAAAAAAAATCGAAAATAAGATTAACTATATAATCATCATCTAGAAAATGATGAGTAGATTCCAAAAATATATAACACTATAGTTCAATATCCAATGATTCACAAAAAATATCATTTAATAAAAAATGTGAATAAGATTCCAAAGGCTATATATGCAAATCGCTTCTTAGGGAGGTAAACTCCAAAAATAATATGGCAGGGCAGTCGTATTTGTTAATTCGTTAAATTAATTTCACTTGTTATAAGTCAGTGTACAATTTATCGGGCAAAAATTGTACAGTCGATTTATATAAGAATCACAGCACATTATAATATGCACAGTATGATAATTCACTAGTGAATAGTCACTATTACTAGTAGTGACTAGTGAATAGTCACTATTACTAGTAGTGTCCACAAAAAACCTAACTGTCAAAACGCAATTATTTTTAGGATATTTTTTACAATAGTGTATAACGCACCGCGCAATACACTGTTGTAGACGCATTGACCATATTATGTATCTTGATTTAGGCCTGAAAACACCTTTTTCAAAGTTATTCCACATTTCGATACAATAATCGTATTTTTCGTATTATAATGGTCTCCTAATCCCACTCGAGTCCAATTTATTTTAATTGGAAATACAACTCAGTCCTAGTATTTATAATGACATTTCATTCCATATCAAAACCTCAGCGGCGCTTTCTGAAGTACCATAAAGTATCACTGAATTATGAGACGGTGGGCGATATGACAACAATCCATTCACAATACTGGCTCACTTAATCATATCGCGTGTTGATCGCTTACCGGCGCCGCAATGTATTACGTACAGATCAATTTAATACAGATTAAGACGCCATTCGTACAGATGGAGTACAAAGTAGCCAAGCTTCTATTGCAAAACAGCGACATTTCTCACGACTTTAAACTCTAAAGCCGATAAGTAAAGTTTATTTTTGTGTGTTAAGAATTTAGATTTGATAAACGCGGAGATAGAAATGAATGCAAAATATAACAGAGACAATCGAAATCCAGTTTGAAATGTATTCGTAAAGATAATGCCTAATAATAAACCACACTAAATTATGCGTTACTAGTGCATATCTTAACACTAAACAGTCTATTTATTTTAGCCCTTTGATACTGATTTTATCCTAAAGGGCTTGCTGAAAGGTCATTATAAAGGTTTGCATTGATGTATGGATGGACGTTTGTTACTCAATCATGCCAGAACGGCTGAACGGATCTGGATGAAATTTGGCACAGAGATTATATCCTGGAATAACACATAGGCTACTATTTATATATGACACCGTAAGATTCTAAAAACCGTTAGATTATAATCTAACTCGCGAAATTCTAAACTGTCGAAAGATTACAATTTAACGCATTATTTTCCGGTATATTGTAATCTGATAGGTATTTAACTACTTGATTATTTATGTAGAGCCCTAACCTAACCTACAAGAAAGAGACAAGAAAACGTAAATAAAATGAATATTTCAAAAATTGACACTCTGAACATTGAACAGTTTACAATCTTTCGACAGTTTAGAATTTCGCGAGTTATATTATAATCTAACGGTTTTTACAATCTTACGGTGACATATACATATATATATCGGAAAAAAGAGTTCCCGCGGGAACCAAAAATCCTCAATCCACGCAGACGAAGACGCGTGCATAAACTAATTTAACGAATTATAAATAGTACCCCTGGGTTTAAATTGAGAAAATCGTCTAGTTCATTAATTTTGACCTAGCCAAGAACATCAAAACAAGACATAAACACTATCAAATTATTGAATTTAATGAATCAAAGTCCGCTAGACAATTAATGCGAAGCTTTTAGACGGTTTAACATTGCTTGACCTGGTAGATCATTTGTTCAATAGGGACTGAAGTTGATTAATTACTTTAAAAGCTTTAGTCTTATTATAATTTAATACCTTTGGCCTTAAATGAAGCAATATGAACAAAGATTTCGGTAAATTTTTGATCTAAATTCAAAAGAGATGTAACCTGTTAGGGGTATAGATGTTATATTAAATCCATGCCCCTATTCAGTTTCTACACAGTATAATACGCTAAATCGCTTGGCGGTACGTTTTTGGCGTTAGGGTGGTTACTAGCCACGGCTGAAGCCTCCCCCAGGCCAGAGAAAATTCAAAATTTATAACTTAATTCTCAAATTGACCCTGCCGCGGATCGAACCCGGGACTTCCCAGTTCCCACGGTAAGACAGCAGCACTCAACACTGCGCCGGGGAGGTCCTCAATATATCATACGGACAGACTATACAAATCTATAAGTGGATGAATAAACCATTTAAATAATTTTTTTAATATTACCCAGTCCAGTGCCCATGTACGGATTGAGGCCTACAATAATTATAATAGAAAAAAACGTATAGAGGGCTGCGAGAAAATCTATTTAATCTAAGTACCTACTTATCTATCTACGTGTTCTATATGTATAAAAGCGAAAGGTCACTGATTCATCAGGACCTACAAAGTATACAAATTTGAAATTTGGTGGCCCTAAGCACAGTAAGCAGATACAAATCTGTTTACTGTGACCTAAGGTTGCCCAGACGCTTACTGTGCCCTAAGGTTGCCTAGACGCGAAGGCCGTCTGTGACTATGATTTTTTATATTGACTTTGACGGATATGATTGTTTTTGTCTTTGTGTACAATTAAGTACTATATTTTACTTTATTTTTACTTTTACCTACTTACTATTTACTTTTACAAAGTTATCTTTGTAAAAAACTCATTGAAACAGCCTAAAAGGGTTAATTAATCTTGTTGATGATGAAAAACGATCGCTGTTTTTTTACCACTACAAGTTAGCCCTTGACTGCGATTTCACCTGATGGTGAGTGATGATACAGTCTAAGATGGTAGCGGGCTAACCTTTAGGAGCATGGCAGTCATATTAAACCCATACCCCTATTCGGTTACTACACGGCATCGGTACCGGAACGCTAAATCGCTTGGCGGCACGTCTTTGCCGGCAGGGTGGTAACTAGCCACGGCCGAAGCCAGACCAGGGAAATTCAGAAATTATAAATTTCCAAACCCTGCCGGGGATCGAACCCGGGACCTCCACACGTTAAGACAACAGCGCTACACACTGCGCCACGGAGGTCGTCATCAGTACCAAATATTCGAAAGTGTGTCCGTGATTTGCAATGACAACATATCGGCTTCGCAACTAAGAAGCGAGATCGGTCAGTAGGGTAATAAACGCTCATTGACCGCCCGTACCTAGTACCTACCTACCGTAGTTACGTAGTGTACAGATACTTAGTTAAAAGTTGTGCAAACGAGCTTTCAACTGTATGAACCCAGGAAAAAAAGAAAAAAAACGAGCTTTCAACAAATTTCCAACATTTAGAATAGCATAGATTGGCTAAGGGAGGAAAATAAGGTTAGTGTAGGAATACTTAAGAAGAAGTTAAAAGGTCACTTCAGTGCTCCTATACTGACTAATTAATTAAATGATTAATTACTTACTGTTTTTTATTTTTCTCTTCTCTTTTATTTATATTGTTTATTTGCTCTTTTATTTATATTATATTTGTTGTTTGTTCATCACTACAGCTCATTAACGTCCCACTGCTGGACACAGGCCACCACTCTCATGGAAGAGAGAGAATTAGAGCTTAGACCCACCACGCTGTTCCAATGCGGGTTGGCGGGCTGTAACGACTATTATCATGTTCGTGATAATAACCGGGACCGACGGCTTAACGTACTCTCCGAGGCACGGGGGTGATACATCGGCAACTTCCTAACTTCGGGCTAGTACTGGGAATTTCTAATCCGAAAAACCCGATACTTAATTATGGCCCGACCCAGGACTCAAACCCGGGACCTCGTCGGCCGCAGTCAAACATGCTAACCACTAGACCAACGAGGCAGTTGTTGTTGTTTGTTAGTGTTAGGTTATTAGGTATACTAGTGCTTATTTTAGATGAACGGCTAAATTAAAAACTAAATATTTTAATTTAGCCGTTTCTTTATTTCAAATGGATACAACAAACTGGCACACCAGTTTGTTGTATCCATTTGAAATAAAAAAACGGCTGTTCTTATATTGAAGTTATTTTTTAACAGACTTAGGAAAGGGATTTTATCGGATTTGCACGGGTAAAGATAGATAGGTTTCATCCCGGGAAAGGACAGGCTACTTTTAGTTATCTCGAGATTTTTTAAAAATCTTAAACCCACGAGAACAAAGTCGCCGGCATCATCTAATTCTAGTCTATACTAATATTATAAAAGCGAAAGTGTGTCTTTCTGTCTGTCAACTACGCTTTCACGGCGCATCTTCGTCTGCACGCACGTTGATTTGATGACATTTTGTACACCCTTAGGTTGTATCCCGGCGAAGGACATAAGTAGCTTCTTTCAATCCCGGAAAATTAAAGAATTCCCGCGGGAATCAAAACCTTAATCCAGGCGGATGAACTCGCCAGCATCATCTATTAAGTAATACTTTAGATAGGTCATCATCATCATCATCATCCTCAACCGATAGACGTCCACTGCTGGACATAGGCCTCCTGCAAGGATTTCCACACGCCTCGGTCTTGCGCCGCACGGAACCAGCGGCTCCCTGCGACTCTCCTAATGTCGTCTGTCCAGCGAGTAGGGGGTCTGCCAACGCTGCGCTTTCCCGTGCGTGGTCGCCACTCTAGCACTTTGGGACCCCAACGTCTATCGGTTCTTCTAACTATGTGCCCCGCCCATTGTCACTTCAGCTTCGCAACACGTCGAGCAATGTCGGTTACTTTAGTTCTTCTGCGGATCTCCTCATTTCTGATTTGATCGCGCAAAGAAACCCCGAGCATTGCTCTCTCCATCGCCCGCTGAGTGACCCTGAGCTTTCTTATGAGGCCCATAGTTAGCGACCAAGTCTCGCAACCGTATGTCACTTAGATAGGTCAGTAGAATAAAAACGCTCGAATAAAAACGCTCAATGACCTAGCGAGTGACGAAGGTACCTAGGTCGGTAGTCGGTTATACAGAGTTGAAGGCGTATTGTGCAATTCTAACGAGTTTTCAATGGCGCACTCGACCGACTGAGTCTACCGATGTTTCACACGGAGTCGCTCATAATGCAACTGAGCTATGTAGGTAAAGTGTCAACGTTTTTATTAAACCCGTTGCACTCTGTTTGGATTCCTATCACATCAGTTTTTCCTTGAGTAGTAATAAGTAGAAACACTCGATAACAATTCGAAAATCATACTTTATTAGAAGTTTACACACAAACACTGTTCAGCCATCTTTTACATTACATCATAGATTAATATGTACCACCATTACATTCCGATCTCCCTCTAAATGCTTCCAATCGCCCGTCACGGTCAAGGGCGCTATAGAGGAAATCAGACTATAGATGGACCATAGATAGATCCGTCAATTTCATTCTAACAGTAGTTTTTTTTTATCCACTACAAGTTAGCCCTTGACTGCGATCTCACCTGATGGTAAGTGAAGATGCAGTCTAAGATGGTAGCGGGCTAACCTGTTAGGGGCATGGCAGTTATATTAAACCCATACCCCTATTCGGTTTCTACACGGTATCGTACCGGATCGATAAATCGCTTGGCGGCACGTCTTTGCCGGTAGGGTAACTAGCCACGGCCGAAGCCTCCCACCAGGCCAGACCAGGGAAAATTCAGAAATTATTAATTCCCAAATTGACCATGCCGGGGATCGAACCCGGGACCTCCGCACGTTAAGACAACAGCGCTCAACACTGCGCCATGGAGGTCGTCGAAACACGATAAGTAATAAGATAAGGTTCGAAATATAAAACGCGACTACTGCCATACCACACCGCTTATTGCGTCGAGGGTTTACCTCCAGAGAACTTTTAAAATTAGATACTTACTTAAATTAGTAGGGATGTTACAATAGGTATAAGAGTAAGACAACTTCCTCGTAAAGAGACGGTTCAGATTTGTTTGGAGCGTAGGCCAAGCCTTGTACAAGCAGAGAAATGAAGGAAAATAAATACGAGACTAGTTTTTATTGGCGAAATCTACGAATTCGTCGTAATTTCAGTGGTAAAATTATTTAATCTTTCCAAGTTAAGGAACACTAAACATGAGTGGGTAACAATGGCGGATTCATGTTTTTTGACGTTTTCAAAAGAAAAACACGTTATTTTGACAGTGACTGTCAGAAATGACATTTGATACATTTCGCGCCTGCTGCCTTCTCTATGGCTGAAGGCTGCCAAACGACAAAAAAATCTTGGAAACGTATCGAAAACTTGAAATACATTTTTATTTTGTTGCTCGTTATTTACTTTACTGTTCTAAATTATTATATTTGAATACAACCTATGTATTTTCCTCTATACAAGAGTAGGCCTAAAATGTATGATTGTTACAATATATAAGAGAACTTCCTCGATTTTGAAAGTGGATTAAAAATATATATTTTTGTAAGTCAAAAAGACATTTTATTTGATACATAACTCGTTATATCTTTCTCTTTTTCTAAATATAACTAGCTTACCGCCGTCCATTGAACATTTACAGTTCCAGAGGAACCGCCTGCCACCATCGAGTTATAAGGAACTAGATGATGCCCGCGATTTCGTCCGCGTGGATTAACTTTTAAATTCCAACGGGAACTCCTTAATTTCCAGGATAAAAAGTAGCCTGTGGCCTTCCCCGAACACAAACTATCTGTCTGTGTAAACATAGACAGATAGACAGACGGACAGACACACTTTCGCATTCATAATATAAGTATGGATTTGTCTATCGAGTATCAGCCGCTTGAATAGACCCATAGTAGCTTTCAGATTTAAGTATAGTTTTCTTGTCGTGTTTTTATTTATTCTCTGAAAAATAGTCTGTAACATTAGAACCTGAAATCAAACAACAAGAATGCAAAGGGTACTAAACTAACAAACACACAACTTTTAACAGGAAAAAATTTCGTCTTTGTGTCATCCATCTTTCGGATTGTTCAAACAGACTGCCTCCATATGAAGATCCCATTCATGGCCTGAAGCCATAGTGACGTGTTTGTTAGAATTTAAAATCCCTATTTCAGTACCGGTGCAATAAGCCTGAATAAACAGTACGAAACTACGAACTTTCTAGTAAAATGCATACGGAATATCCAACGCGATACCCTCTATTTCAATGCTAGCGTGCTTTGCGAGCTGCGGCGCTAAATGGAATGCATTCGGAGCCTATGCCCCTAGGGATGTAACATTTCACAGGTAACATGTCAAAATCACGTGAAAATAGTTTCCATAATAACACCACGTTATTCTCATAATAACACCTGCCACGTTATTTTAAGTAGCATGTTAAAAAACAGAATACAATCTTCGCCTCATATCTATTAGAGCGTACTTCGATTTCTCACACTTAAATATGCGAGAGACATAAAGCCTCGTAAAGTTTCATTTGTGTCTTAAATTTGAGAAAATCAAAGCAGGTACACTATAGTATATATTTCTGCCTTAATTATTACATTTTTTTGTTTATTTTTGAATACTTCAACTTGAAATTCAGTATTCTATAGAGCATTATACTTTCTGAATACGTCAAATTTCGACGGAAAGCATTACAGACTTTAAGCCTCCGTAAAGTATTAATTTGATTCGTATCTGTAAAGTAATTAAACCATGGAAAGAAAGACCAAACTGTACAAACAGCTACAACAGCTGTGCAAACTGTAGAAACTTCAAACTACCGAGATGTTATTAAAAGTTTTAAGCTGTGAAGTTTCACCTGTGAATTATCCCGAAAACTATACCTATAACTTGCGGAAGGATGTCGTGATGAGTTTGACTTTGCTCAGATTTCACTTACTTTTTACCTATCGACCGTCTAAAATCAGAGCAAAGTCAACGTACGTTCTTTAGACCTCAACCTTCGTCGCTTTGTTTTATTACAAGATTTTTTAAACTACACGCATCATTGGCTATCGTCCCCTAATACGTCTACCAATTTATCTGCGTAGATGCAACACATGCGTCTGATAAATTAGTTCCTGTGAAATTTCACCTGTGAATTATCACCGAAAACGATTTGAAAGTAGCAATCATTCCCATCTGTAATTCGGGCCGTGGATGTGGGAGTCAAAGGCTGGGCGACTGAGGCGGCCCCTAGCGGAAGGATGTCGTGATGAGTTTGTCCCCGCGCTCCCATCCCACTGGAGCATTGACTGTTCCATTGTACGTGACAGATAAGTAATTGCGCCGCGAGATTTATGTGGCATATCGCGAAAGGATCTTTGCAGTCGCTTTTTTTGGGGGCTATTAGTGAAACGGGAATTGTAAAGAGATCTGTGTCTATTTTGAGAGCACCATGTTAAAGTGAGCAGGCAGGCCTGACGGTTAAGCTCGGAGCTTCTGACCTTCGAATCCTGGGCACGTTCAGAAACTTTTCGTAATTAACTTTACGAAATAAAGAGTTATTTTATCTGTGAAGTTCACGTTTGAAGCAATTAAACTTGTTAACAAGTTAACCCTTGTCTGCGATCTCACTTGATCAAGTGATGATGCAAGATGGTAGCGGGCTAACCTGTTAGGGGCATGGCAGTTATATTAAACCCAGTCGGGGGTAGACCCTTAGTTCTGACTTTTAACAGTTATTTAAAGTTTTATAAAGCTTTTAGTACATTTCTAAGTACTTTATTACTGTAGACAGCGTCCTCAGAGGATTGCGCTAATGTACAAAACAGTTTTTAGCATAAAACACTTTTAGTAAAGTAATTAGGTCAGGAGTAATGTCGGAGTAGATGCCTCAGAGCCCCGCATTTAATATTTCACTGCTGTGTACCTGCGCATAACTACAATGTGTTTTGTGTTACTGCCTCCTTGTCCTAATTGAAAATGTTTTGTTGGAGCGCCTATTCAGTTGCCACAAAGCTCCAAAGCCTCAGGTTGTGGGTATACAAATCTACAGTAAGAGACAGTTTGGAAACTTTGCTACTATATAAAATGATATATTCCTCGATAACTATACGTATTAAATTCCTCCCTCGATAATAATAATTGTAAAGGCCTATTGTAGGTACCTATGGGCGGGTCCTATTGAATTGTTTTTACGTCTGGGGCCTTATTACGTGAAATGACAGCTACACTGTCTGCAACGATCATAATCACCACCGATTGGTTAACACTCTTCCACTATTAACCAAAATCCATTGACGCAGCAACCCACCACCGCCAATACAGCCTATGAGCATCCCACTACTGGGTACAGGCCTCCACTCTCATAAGAGAGAGGGAATTAGGAATTAGAGCTCAGACCCACCACGCTACTCCAATGCGGGTTGGCGGGCTTCAACGACTATTATCATGTTAGTGATAATAACCGGGACCGACGGCATAACGTGCACGGGGGTGAAACACCGCCAACTTCCTAACTCCGGGCTAGTACTGAGAATTTCTAGTCAGAAAAACCCAACACTTATTATGGCCCGACCCGGGACTCGAACCCAGGACCTCGTCAGCCGCAGTCAAACATGCTTACTACTAGACCAACGAGGCAGTGGCAAAGACGCAGCAAGAAAACCATAAATTCAGCCAATCAGAACAATTGAAACTGTAACTTAATGACTGAAGCAGGTTTTACAAAATTAGGCCACTGAACTAAACACAAGAACTTCTGAATGCTTCGTAAGTTTCGAAAATCTATCATATTCATTTTCGTGGTAGTTCTAAGGTTGTACCTACTATGTGCAATTTTCGTGCTACAATATGAAGTTTAATTCTTCATTTAAAATGCTTTAGTCAATAGTTCTAAGGAAGTAAGAAACTTTATTTTGTTTGCAGAGCAAGTGAGATTTCATCCACAACCCATTGATCTTCACGCCCATGCGTTTGCTTGGACGGCGCAAAAAAATGATTTTACCAACTCTTTTGTTAACCTTTGAAACAAGATATATCTTTTCTCAAAGCATACTTGGGTTTGATTTCGTAAAATTACTATTTTGGTCATTCATTAGAACAACATCTTGGCTTAAACATGGAAGTACTACATACTTACGAATTTAAAGAAATCCAATTAACTACTTGTGATTTACAGTGTGCTTCAGTCCGAAACTCATTTACCACGTTCGAATACTCCCCATAATGTTCTTATTTTAACGAGCTATCCAAAAACCATAAATCTACAGGTAGTAAAGTAGTTGACAGTACTATTACCGGCAAATCCTGGGACCAAACTACCATCGCTTAAAGCAGTATAGTTTTTATATTATATATTATATTTTAATATTATATTATATATATTAAAACTATACTGCTTTAAGCGATGGTAGTTTGGATGGTATAGTACTTCGTCCGCATGGATTGTGGTTTTTGTTGTTTTGTTTTTGTGGATTGTCTTCAAAAACAATCCATGCGTACGAAGTCGCGGGCATCAGCTAATTTTATGTTATTTAAGCTCATTTTCAAGAAAAACTGACTTTAATTGCCCAAAATCGAAAGCTCTTGATTTCGATCACTCAAAATACAAGCTCAGTCAATAAATCTGCATAATATAGGGCGATAAAAGTGGATATGTAGGCCAAGGTTTCTATTTTCGTCGAAAACACTATAATATCCTCAATTGACGAAATATTTTATCCTTCAATGATATAAGATGGAATCGGCATTGCTTGGAAGTTGGAACTGACCCAAGCTCTCACACATTATTGTGAATCGAATCGTTGAACCTCAAAAAGTTACTCGGCCCTGTCTTGGAAAGATGGTAGCATGCGCAAAGCTTCCCTTTGCCATAACACCAGACCAAATATACATTACGCATTTAAAAGAATATAATTATAAATATAATTAATATAAGTATAATTATACTCATACACACAACTTGGTACAGGTATCCTTACACATCTAGCCTTAGAAGAGGAATGCTTCCCTTTGCCATAACACCAGACCAATTATACGCATTTAAAAGAATTATAAATATAAAAATATAATTAATATAAGTATAATTATACGTATACACACAGCTTGGTACAGGTATCCTTACACATCTAGCTTTAGAACAAGTTGGATGTGTAACACTTTGCCAGGTAATATAGAAAGACTATCAATCCGCACTTGACCAGCGTGGTGTATAGCCAAACCCATTTCATTCTAAGAAGAGACTTTTGTTCAGAAGTTGACCGGCGCAGAGATGGGTAGAAATTATGAATGTGATGACTGTAGGTAGATACCAGGTACTTGATTTAATTTCCTGAAAATTCCGCATGCATATGCATTTGCAGTTCTTATGGTTCTGCTAATTATGAGTTATTGGTGGTTCTCTATTTTATTTCGCTCCTGAATGAAATTCCGGAACGTTTGTTTTTTTGTTTTTATCCACTACAAGTTAGCCCTTGACTGCGATCTCACCTGATGGTAAGTGATGATGCAGTCTAAGATGGTAGCGGGCTCACCTGTTAGGGGCATGGCAGTTATATTAAACCCATACCCCTATTCGTTTTCTACAAGGCATCGCACCGGAACGCTAAATCGCTTGGCGGCACGTCTTTGCCGGTAGGGTGGTAACTAGCCACGGCCAAGCCTCCCACCAGGCCAGACCAGGGAAAATTTAGAAATTATAAACTCCCAAATTGATCCTGCCGGGGATCGAACCCGGGACCTCCGCACGTTAAGACAACAATGCTACACACTGCGCCACGGAGGTCGTCATGATGATGGATGGATGGATGGATGGACGGAGGATGGATGAGAACACTGTCTACTCCATAACGTGTAGCTTGATAGAAGCGCCTTGTATAAAGATCGTGTCCAAATGTAGGGAGTATATAAGAGTTATTTTTGTTTGAAACTTTGTTGGCTGGTAAGATATTAGTTTGCTCATATAAGAAAAGTATTAGGATAAAAGTTTGAGAAATGAGAATGAGACTGCGAATCAATCTAATACTGCCTCTGTATGTACGTGATGGCTTAAGAATGAAATATCCAGTCCTTTGGTTTAAGTACATACATGTATGTTACATAATAACTCTATTGAATATTAGAAGCAGCTGTCGACTAATCTAAAAATGAACGCGCCTCACTTAAACATTCGCGTCATTTATGAACCAGTTGACCAACTGATCCGGTCGATAGTCTACATTAGCCTGTGACTGAACGATCAATGTACACGTAAAATAGGGAAGATGACAACTTAATCAAATCAGCAACTCTATCAAACTTAAAACCGTGCTTCTAGTATGGAAGTTTGTATGAAATACATATTATAGATAGCCGTACTTTTGGTAACTATCGCTAGGAAGGCTGATTCAGTATTTGTGGGGGGCTCTGCTCTGGTGAGATTTAGTGACGGTCTGCCCGCATACGGCTGGGCAATTGACTACTTACCGCCGACGTGTTATGGTTACCAAAAATAAACAATAACTAGGAAGGCCGATGTATAGTATAAGTATAGTATTAAAGTATGCGCAGTACCTATATAAACTTCGCATACCATTGCGTAATTTATAGGGCACTTGACGCCATGTTGTTTTTACTGCTATTAAAATATTTGGAAAATTTAATTAATTGTGTGAAAGTATCGAGTTCCCGTCTCACTTGATTGGAAACACGATAAAATGTAACTTGCGAACGATTGCCCTTTATTGCATTTAGTGGAGGGCTCGTAAACACTGGCACAGTTAATGGGGCCTAATGAAATAATTGACGGTATCCGCGGGTAACGCACTTGCTGCTGTGAAGTAAATCGTAATGGCGTTGTTGACATATATAATATATATTAGTGATGTAACGAATATTCGCATTCGCATTCGCGAATATCCACATGTTTTTCAATATTCGCATTCGCATTCGCATTCGCAAAAATTATGCTAATATTTAGCGAATGTTTTTAATAATCAAAAAGGAAATTATTATATGCATGCATATGAATTAATAATACAATAGATAACACTTAGATATTTTTATTAATTCATACTTCTACATTCTAAATTAAAATCTCATTTATGAAAAAAGAACTTCAGAGATCTGATCAAATCTAACATTAATCAGCCTTGTTACAACTATGTAAGATTTGCATTTATTTAGTAGTATATTATTACTTTACTACCATTTTTAAATAAAGTTTACAGTTTCTATTTACTAAAAAACTAAACAATTACTTGAAACAAAATTATTAAACTTTAAATATCTAATGTATTAAGTATTTATAACCTTTGGCTTTAAATGTATATTTTTTCATTCCACTTTATATATCTGAGGAATTAAATATATTTATAATGAATGCAATATAAACTTAAAAAACAAAACAACGAATACTTAACTATTTGTAAATAAACCTTTTTTCAAAAACAAAATTATAATTATTTTGATTTTATACTAAAGTAAACTTCTAATACTTGCTATGTTAACATTTAGTTTCAATTGCAAGTTATTTATCTATGTATAAAAATAATGATATATAGGTAAGTAAGTAAGAACTAAGAAGGTACACAAAATATAGTTTTCTAATAACATGTTGACTATTTAATTATTAAATTTGTTTGTCAAACCTGTCAAACATTTTACGCGCGCTTTTTTTGAAATTTTAAAGTATTCTCATTCGCATTCG
This sequence comes from Erebia palarica, assembly GCA_964035005.1. Lineage (NCBI taxonomy): Eukaryota > Metazoa > Arthropoda > Insecta > Lepidoptera > Nymphalidae > Erebia > Erebia palarica. The sequence continues at coordinate 34,073,525 of OZ035989.1, read as the reverse complement.
CATTCGCGAATGTTGAAGATAAATATTCGCAATCACATTCGCATTCGCGAATGTGAAAAATCCAACATTCGTTACATCACTAAATTACATATTATATTATAAATGCGAAACTTTGGATGGATGTATGGATGTCTGGATGTATGGATGTTTGGTTGTTTGTTACTCAATCACGACCCAACGGCTGAACGGATCTGGCTGAAATTTGGCACAGAGATAGATTATAGTCTGGAATAGCAGGATTTTTTCACGGAAAATTAAAGAGTTCCCACGGGAACCAAAAAACCTCAAACCACGCAGACGAAGTCGCGGATTTCGTCTGCGTGGTTTGAGGTTTTTTGGTTCCGCATTCGCTAGTAGTAGCTGGTATGTTGATGTAGTTCATCTTCATGTTGATCCATACTTAGTTAAATGTTATAAATGCGAAAATAAGTATGTCTGACTGTTACTTTATTTCCATATTTTCTTATACCGATTTTGACAAAAATTTATGCAAAGATAGGTTGCATCCCGGAGAAGGGCATAGGCGCTCCAACCTAGACCTCATCATTGCTTTGTTTTGCGCATATTGACGTCAAGTGCAAGTCTATTCTCAAATTTAAAAAAGGCTACTATTTTCAAGTTCATGGGATTTTTGAAAGATGGACGAAGTCGCGGGCGTCATAGAATATTATATACGTGTTAAAGTTCGTCGTGAAATGTTCATTGGTTCTAATCTAAACACTTAGATACTTAATCTTATTATTATCTTATTCGAATTGAAAAACTATTGTTCCTAGTTTACTACGTGTATTGGCATTTAGAACTTAAATCACAGTTTAAAATAGAAGAAACATAGGTACATATTTTTACAAGATCATACAACATATTACCATCAGCATTTTAAGTGTGTTACTGTAACGTCTAAAGTTCTAACTGATACCAAGAAAAGCCGTGAATTATCGTTATCAACTTCGAACAACCGTCTAACATACTTGCAAAGTTTGGGCTCTTTCAAAATGGCGGAGTTAAATTAGCTTGATTATACTTGTTCCGAATGGTGTCGATGTACGAAGCCTTATGAAGACTGAGGTATCAAGTGATAACATTGCTATGGGTCATCGCCTTGACTTAACTACTTAGAAAGTTCTTGTAATCCATCGTTGATAGAGTTTTGAAATGTGAACTGTTTAGGTTCACATTTCAAAACTCTATCAACGAAACACTTAACCTTTTTCTCACCTAACTAAATTTAATTAGAAAATATATAAAAGAAAATTTCAGATAGGTATGACTATGAACTGAATATAAACATGGTGATGCCTGCGACATCGCCCGTGGGGATTTAGATTATGATAAATCACGTGGAAATTGTTAGGTTTTTCAGGATAACTGGCCTTTGTCCATCCTACGTACGTATGAAACCTATTACTTATTAGGTACCAAATTGCGTCAAAACTCAAAATCTATTGAATAGATGAACCGTAAAAGCATACTGAGCACACAAGCAGACACTTTCGCGTTTACTATGATATGAAGAATGGATTCCAAGTTGAGATTTAATCTAATTAATGTGATGTGGATCATGAATGACTGAGCTGGTAGGTGACTCCGTGTTTTGAAGTCGGTAAAAAATTGTAATGTAACCGAACGTGACGATTTATCACTCTCCAAATATAAAGGTCATGTTATAAAAACTATATTAACTTTCTAATATTGCAGTACACGACGCGTTTCATTTTTTTTTTTTATCACATCATAACAAAGGTGAATGAAATATGCCTCGCACTGATGCCTGGTGGCTGGTACAGTAAATCTGAGGCCCAATTGTCTAAGCAAATAGTAATCATTTGACAGCGTAAAACGTATTACTCGATAGTTTCAGGAGCTCATATTATATGCTATTTGACGTTCAGGCATCTATGAACTCCGCAAACAGGTCGGATTATCCGTTTGGAAACGATTACGATTTCATTACACAATCGGGGGGCTGAATTGCGATCCGCCAACTGCGATCAATGATATAGCGATCCAGATTGATTGTGTTTGGACAGAGTGGATTGACGGTCAATTATGGTCAATCCAACCTCAATCCGCTCCATAAACGATAAATCGATCGCGATCATTGATAGCGGATCGCGGATTTCAAGCCATAACATTTGCAATATTTTTCAATGAGTTAAACGTATATATCTATTATAAATATCCAACAAAAATCAGAAAGGAAGTTTTTTTTTTATGCTATACCCAATTGTTAAAGCACTAAGGTACATTATCGCGTTAACGCAGTTTAGATTTCATCATAAAATCGGTTTAAATATCGATGTTCTGAATGATTATTTCATTTGATATTTCGGTTTTGAGTGTAAATATACTACCTACTATTATTATAAAAAGAAATCGAGATAAAATTCAGTCATAAATCTTAAGCTTTAGGTATAAATACCTAACTTCCGGATGTTTTGTTGTTGAATATTTTTGTTTAAGTTTTGGATCATCCAATATTTTAAACCCAGTCAAGATTTTTCGACTGAGGATTTAATGCGGGGGGTCTCCATACAACGGACCACCCCATTGCCTAAAGTCTAGACTAACCTGTGTTTATTTGGTCACATACGTCAATTTATTTTATCAAGTCATTAAATAAAAACTTTTCTTTCTTTCTACTACTTAGGTATATCTAAAATCAAGCTGCATAAGGTACGTTGTTCAAGCTAAGACCTTTCTTGAGAAACTACTATATTTACTACGTATAGATAGGAGCGACATTTATTTCGCTACCAACATAGGAAGGAGTCCTGCTATCAAGTCTTAATCAGTAGCTACTAGCTATACTCAGTAGTATGAGTTGATACTCAGTAGTATGAATTGATTAAATCCGTTTGCTATATTATGAACGAGTGTGACAGAACACCGTTGGGAAAATATCAGAGATACTTAATTACTACAGTAAAATATTGGCATTCGTACTCGTAGTTCTTAAACATATACAACCATAGCACAGAATAATATAATAGTACTGACGTCCCATAGTCTAAATTACCTACTAATAATAAACACCTCATAAAACAGTTAAATACCTATATTATTATCATACAACAATTTGACCGGTATAAAATAACATTGCGCTACCTTTTAATTAAATTACAATCAGTCAAAATCGACCGAACCTACGCATAACTAGCAATAAAGATTTCAACTTGAACTATTTATATCAAGGTAGATACAGATACGGGCATTCGGCATTGTAACCGCAACTACTTATTACCCTATTATCTTTACAGCGAGTTCAAATCAAAGGCGCCGCACCGCTGTACAAAATCGAGCGATTATATACCATATATCTATGGGGATAGGGTTGCCAGGTCTTTAAACATAAAAACCGGACTCAGCGCTTTAATAAGCTATCTATTTAAAAATTGACCTCCGTGGCGCAGTGTTGAGCGCTGTTGCCTTAACGTGCGGAGGTCCCGGGTTCGATCCCCGGCAGGGTTTGGAAATTTATAATTTCTGAATTTTCCGTGGTGGGAGACTTCAGCCGTGGTCAGTTACCACCCTACCGGCAAAGACGTGCCAAGCGATTTAGCGTTCCGGTACGATGCCGTGTAGAAACCGAAAAGGGGTATGGGTTTAATATAACTGCCATGCCTCATGCCTCAACAGGTTAGTCCGCTACCATCTTAGACTGCATCTTCACTTACCGTCAGGAGAGATCGCAGTCAAGGGCTAACTTCCAAAGGATAAAATAGTTATATGTGTTATATGTGGCCAAAGAAAATTTTTGTTCCCCGAGGGCGCTATTTTGAATTCAGAGCGTAGCGAGGAATTCAATATACGCCGCCCGAGAACAAAAAATTTGGCCCCGAGTGACACACACTATTTTTCATCATTACGTATGAGAAAAAGCTAGGAGTATCAACGTACTGTGTATGGACATTACCTATACATTTAAGCACCAATCAGAAGCACGAACGCGGACCAATCAGAACAGAGAAATGAAAAGTCCCATGGGCCTTCCCAAATTGACCCTGCCGGGGATCGAACCCGGGACCTCCGCACGTTAAGACAACAGCGCTACACACTGCCCCACGGAGGTCGTCAAAAAACTGTGTTTCCCACCAATTACAATCCGGATATCTTTAAATCAAGAGTGAATAGGCATCTTCTAGGCAAGCGCGTTCCATCTTAGGCCCCATCATCACTTCTCATCAGGTGTGATTGTGGTCAAGCGTAAGCCTATAATGAATAATTAAAAAAAAAATTGGCCAAAAATTCTTTTAAGGCGAGGTGTACTCATGAAATTAAAACAATGGTGCGGGCGGAGGTGAAAATGAGCAAGCGCTTCTCGAAAAACCGGAATAAATTCGAAAACAATAACGATACGTACATAATATATTGATAGGACGTTCGACTTTTGTGATGTATTTATTACCTACTCGGTATTGAATATTTTTAACTAGATGACGTCCGAGACTTCATCGGCGTGGATTTAGGTTCTTGGTATTCCTGTTCCTGTGCGAACACTTTGATTTTCCGTGACAAAAAGTTGCCTATATCCTGATTATTTTTCTATGTCCTTCCCCGGAATGCGTACCATACCTGTACGGCGTACCATATTTTGTCAAAATACCGACTATGACGAAACGTAAAATCGTAGCAGACAGACAGACAACATCCTCTCGCATTTATAATATACTTATAAGTAGGTTTTAATATTTTATCAGAAATAAATAACTTTGATCAGTTATAGTTTCAAGCGCAAAAAAATTTAACTTTCGAATACCGAATATCTGAAGTTTAACTATAGTAATAAAGTTTATCTACCAAACTTACCAATTGACGCGTAGCTGACAAAAACCTGGATAGGCCGGATATTTTACCGAATGCAACGATAACAAGCCATAATTAAAAAAATTAAAAAACACGACTGCCCTGCCAAAAAACGAACTAAATAGTTGAAAATCTAAATTAATCTAGTTTAATTAGAATCTTCTTCATATTTTTATTAAATGTTTTTTTTTGTGAATCATTGGATATTGAACTATAGTGTTATATATTTTTTAGATGATGTTTATATGTATAGTTAAACTTATTTTCGTTTTTTTTTTCAAATTTAGTCTTTAATGCGGGGCCATGGTCTTTCCATCAATTTTTTTAATTTTACTAGCCTATGTCACCCGGAATTAGCTAGGGATTCTAACGATACCTCATTTATCAAAATCGTTTGAGACATTGAGAAGTTATGGTGGAATATACAAACTCACATAAATACATACATGAACCCTGAAAACAATATACTCCTTTTTTCAGGCAGTCGTATAAAAAGCCAAACATATCCAGCTAAAGCGGGACGCATGGTAACCCTTAAATATGGGGCTATACCTACAGCGATATCGGTCCCAAAACCGGTGACTAATGAAAAAGCAGCAAACAATTTCGCAAGACGCCCACAAAGTTTCATAATATTCAATATCACCATTATGGTTTTCTAATAAAGCAATACTTATGGTGCAAAAAATTGACAATTGACGTAAAAAAATCCTGCTCACAAAATCATTTTATGTCATTAAGTAACAAACTTATATCTATCTATATATCTACTATACAAATATTATCTTTTATAATTTTTGATCCACTACAGCCCATTAACGTCCCACTTTTGGGCACAGGCATCTCATAGGAGAAAGGGAATTAGAGCTTAGACCTACCACGCTGCTCCAATGCGGGTTTTAACGACTATTATCGTGTTAGTGATAATAACCGGGACCGACGGCTTAACGTGCTCTCCGAGGCACGGGGGTGATACACCGCCAACTTCCTAACTCCGGGCTAGTACTGAGAATTTCTTATCAGAAAACCCCCAATACTTAAATATGGCCCAACCCGAATTTTTGATCATTAAATAAAAAAGATTTGAAAATTCAAAATACGTTCATCACTTTCTAATTAACAAAATATATGATTGTGAAGATCTTCGAATCAACATCTCCTGAAGATGCTCCGGTATCGGAGTGAAACGTACATTGAGAGTAATTTTGAGGGATTTTTAGGGTGTGGTGTAATGTATATGTCACCGTAAGATTATAAAAACCGTTAGATTATATTTTTATAGTTTTTGAAATATTGTTTGTATATACGTTTTCTTGTCTGTTTCTTGTAGGTTAGGTTAGGGTTCGACATAAATAATCAGGTAAGGGTTAGGTTCTATCGGGTTAATAAACCTAACAGATTTCAATTTACCGAAAAATAATGCGTTAAATTGTAATCTTTCGACAGTTTGCAATTACGCGAGTTACGGTTTTTGCAATCTTACGGTGACATAATATAATATCATAGGTGTGGTGAATATCGGGAGCTATAGGTGCGGGATATACGCTGTACCACAAATTTGCCTATTGTCGCGGATCATTGCGAACTAAACTTCTAGTTCCTTCCGGAATTATTCTTCGATAAAATGTAAATTGTATTTTACTACGGGCTGCCCTGTAACGTTTCATTAGCGAACTCACCACACAAACTCATTAAAAGTTCTAAACAAAACTTTAAAGATTTTCTTATATAGCGCATTCATTCAAAGGCATGAAAATCGGTTTCGCCGTGAAAATAAGTGTAAATTGTATTTACAACGAATGCCTACTGAAAATAATTTGTTTTTGTTATTTGTTCAAACAACTCCGCTGTCGACGACGCTCCGGCAGCCGGTTTGTGTAAATGTAATTTACATTTTATCTCTTTAACACTTTCGCTTACAAGTATCACAAAGATTACCGTAAAACGGGTTTGTAAATTAATATTTTATGTATCGGATACCTACCTAATAATTATTTATATTCCGTCCCTATTCCTTCTTACTAACCAGTTTTGTTTGAATAACATGAATATAACGACTCGCGAGTCGCACCTTTGTTTCGAAAGCACGAAAATAAGGAACGAAAAATTTATTTTATGAAATTATGACTTTCCAAGTTGACGATTGCCCATTGAGGGCAAAAGTGTTCTACAGACCGAACGGGACAAAACGCTTGCATCGACAACATTATATGGAACTGCACAGACTGACGCGACAAGACATAAAGTCGTTCTCCTTTAATGCTGGCTTTTCCTGTCCAGTTTTTAGTCAGCCAAAAAGGTTAATATAAAAAATGATACTATTTCTCAAATACACCTAATAATAAGGAAATCCTAACTTCAGTTTTCACGATCCTAACTTGTATTAAAAATATGCGAATGTGGGTTTATTTGTTTGTTTGGTACGCTTTCACGGCTCGTCTTTTCAAACGAAGGTATAGGCACAGATTGTGTCACTAGGACGAACATAGGCTACTTTTTATCTCGGAAAATTAAGGAGTTCCCGCGGGAATTAAAAATATTATTCCACGCTGATGAAGTTACGGGCATGAGATAGTTACAAACAAGTACTTAGAGATATAGTTGTCCGGAATAGACTGTCGCCAATTCGTATTCCTATTTGTGTCCTATTTCCTATCCGTGACAAGTTCGTCCCAGGAAGTGACCCGGGGCGTTCGGGCGGCGGAAAATATTATTTAACTTGTTAAAGTCTCCGGCGCGTCGGGATGGAATTAATTACCAGCCTCGGGGCCCAATACTCAAATAGATGTTTTTTTTTTTTTCATAGCTTGCACATCAAATACAAATATATGTTTCGCGCCAAACTATACACGTAGTTTGTTGGCGAGTTTGCGATCAACTAATATTATGCCGCGCACTTATTAATTAGAAATAAATCCTTTACTATTATTATACGTATTTACTACATTTTTATATTATTACTACACTAGCTGATGCCCGTGACTTCGTCCGCGTGGATTGAGATTTTTTAGTTCCCGCGGAAACTCTTTAATTTTCCGGTATAAAAAGTATCCTATGTCCGTCTCCTGGTTCTAAGCTACCTCCCCACCAATTTTCAGCCAAATCGCGTGGATTGAGGTTTTTTAGTTCCCGCGGGAACTCTTTAATTTTCCGGGATAAAAAGTATCCTATGCCCGTCTCCTGGTTCTAAGCTACCTCCTCACCAATTTTCATTCAAATCGGTTCAGCCGTTCTTGAGTTATAAATAGTGTAACTAACACGACTTTCTTTTATATATATAGATCCCATCAAAAACATAAATGTAAAATGAGAGCCAAGTTCAAAATTGTGATATATATGCCTTGGTTGTTGACTTCAGCGACAAAAGAAGTGAGATCTAAATGGGTGCCAAGTTCAATAGTCAGTCCTGCAATTTATATATCCCATCAAAAATATAAATGTGAAATGAGAGCCAAGTGCAAAATTGTGATATATATGCCTTGGTTGTTGACTTCAGCGACAAAAGAAGTGAGATCTAAATGGGTGCCAAGTTCAATGGTCAGTCCTGAAATTTATTTATAACAACATATAATATTTTATAACAACTTAAAATATCATTTCTTCTTATAACGTAGTATAAAATGTTGAAGACTAAGGCTTTGGCTTGGCTAGTTTTCATATACGAATTATAGCGTTCACAAGTTGTAAAGCTGGAAGTTCTTATTTTATTCTTCCGAAAATTTGGTTTGCTGGTAGAAACTGTACTTTTAGGTACCTACTTAATAATAATTCGTATATGGAAACTAGCCAAGCCAAAGCCTTAGTCTTCAACATTTTATACTAAGTTATAAGAAGAAATGATATTTTAAGTTGTTATAAAATATTATATGTTGTTATAAATAAATTTCAGGACTGACCATTGAACTTGGCACCCATTTAGATCTCACTTCTTTTGTCGCTGAAGTCAACAACCAAGGCATATATATCACAATTTTGCACTTGGCTCTCATTTCACATTTATATTTTTGATGGGATATATAAATTGCAGGACTGACTATTGAACTTGGCACCCATTTAGATCTCACTTCTTTTGTCGCTGAAGTCAACAACCAAGGCATATATATCACAATTTTGAACTTGGCTCTCATTTTACATTTATGTTTTTGATGGGATATCATTACTTTTTGTACAGAAATTATTGAACTCAATCTCAAACTCAAAACATATTTATTCAAAATATGTACCTACAAAGTACACCTTCTGAACGTCATGCTTAGAGAGCATAAGAGGTGATGGTGATAATTAACTACGATATCTTAAAACTAAAGCTACGAGGGTTCCAAACGTGCCCTGGTCTGAGAAGAGCCCGCAATAAACTCCGTTTTTTTTTATTATCACCATCTCACAAATATTTGAAATTATATATATGTACTTATAATATAACATTACATAATCAGCCGTTGTAACAATTCATACCCATGCCTTGCTATCATTCAAATAATCCTTTACACTGTAATAGGACATTTCTATTAATTTAGTTTACGTTTTACATTAGTAGGTACTTATAATTTGGTGTAAGGTCAGTGTGTCACCCACCAGTAATTCTATTGTACGACTCATTGTACAAGATAATTAAAGACGAGAATTCTCAAGAAAAATATATAGTGTACCTGGAGTTACACTGACATTGACAGATTACATCTATGGTCAGACTACCTCTACAGCACATTTCTACATCTCATCAATTTTGATTGCAAAAGTTCAATATCAAAAGTTTTTTGTGAAACATTGAAAACAAGCACGGTCAACAGTCGATATCACTAAAACCACTATAAACAATGAATACAAATCACAATGACTGACAGCTTGAACTGACGACTTCAAATACGTTTCTTCTTCTTTTCTGTCAATGACGTTTCGTTGCACAAAATGTATGAATACGAAGGTAAGGTTTTAATGCAACTATATTATTATTCATTATTATTTACATTAAAATAATAATTATGTGTCATTTTCAATAGTTAAGGAGTTACTACCACCGCTTAAAGCAGTATTGTTTCAAACTAACGGTTGAATGTCACGTACTTTGACGTCCTTAAAATAATGATTATAACACTACAACATAAACGTCAACAATATTAAAATAATACGGCTTTAAGCAATGGTAGCATGCCTCGTGTCAGAGTTTTGATCTATCCTTTGATCATAAAAATGACGATTTTTGTACGTTTATATCTAAATAACCATTTGAGGTGTGCTTATGAAATTTGGAGCACATATGTATCTCACGGGTCTCAATATATGCGCCAAATTTGACATGTTTATGTGAAATAGTTTTTGAGTTATGAGGGGGTCAAAAGTGGCTCCAAATGGTTCGTGTAATATTACACACGGTGCTGCTCGCCAGTTTTTTTGAACTTTGGCTGGACACGCTTCCGCGTGTCTTGATTACTATATTAACTTATTATACGTAATTATTTACTCTATAGTCATAGCTAATCAGTGAAGGAGTCTCTAATGAAAACTTCCTTTAGTTTTTTCTTATAACAACTCCGTCACTGACCTTTTTATCTAATCTTAACCACTTTATGCTATTAAATATCTCAGGTAACTATTTAAACTCTTGCAATAATAATTATTTACACATTTTATTCTTAATCGACCTTCTCTTACTCTTCTGACATGCTCTTTATGTGATATCTTTGTATTTAATATTCTCTCCCTTCCTTTGTAGTAGCTATTCCTCATTGCTGAAGATCGTGACCTCTTTCCAATTCACATAATTATGAGTTTTCTTGGGTTAGTGGAGTGAGTTCCCAGGTCCTTCCGTATGCGACTCGAGTAAGAATATTTCAACTCTTAGGTTTGTAACGATTAAGAAAGATATTATAATGGTAATAACAGGGACCGACGGAAAATTAATGCTTTCCGAAGCACACCAAATTCAGTCACCCATCCAGTTACTAAGTTTTTTTTTTTTTTTTTTTTACACTTGTCATTAGACAAGAGTCCGCTTTTTCCTCTGACTTTAGTCAGAGACATTTTTTATTATTTTAAATTTATTTATCCACATTTTTAGTTTGATTGTGATTTATTATAATATAAGGAACAGAACAACGTGGTGTACTCATGTTAATCTTATTATTCTATAATAGCAGACAACATTGAGTCTGTATCATCTTGTTCTGTTCCTTTCTATTACAATTCCTGCTATTTTTGCACAAAATAGCATGAATACGTCCCGGGTTTCGTTACATTCCATTATGGTGGGAATGGAGGCCCTGCACAGTTCCATTCCAATTTTTTGTTGCAGGTCCTCTTACCAGGTCCAGTTACTAAGTTGGACCAACTTTGCTTAAAAATCGCAACCGACTGACATGCGTTGTCAGTCCTCGTCCAAAACTAACTATACACCAACTCTGGGATAAAAAAATATAATTTTATCCTGCAATATATTATAAGTCCCGAATGTTTTAGTAGATGCTTATCGTGAATGCTCAGGAGGAAATTGTCCTAAAGCTGTGCTACCGGTTTATCCGGAGGTCAATTGGTAATCACTTCGTGTATACCTAAACGGGTAGTCTGTCAAATATGGTAAGGAATGATAAGACTGGTAAGAGCTGGATAGAAACATGGTATGGCCTAAAACGATAATCTCGATTGGTAGATTCGTCTCTACGTTTGACCATCTAAAATACTTAACTGTTTTGGATTAATATAGTATAGATACCTCAGTGGCGTGCACATGGTTTGAAATTGGGGTAGGCATTAGTTGGTCAGAATACCTGTTTTCTAGCTTTTTTGATGAACTATGATCATTGACGTATTAACATTTGGGTAAGCAGTGCTTTTATGCCTCTATGAACTGCACGCCACTGAGATACCTACATAATGCCCGCGTCTTCGACCGCGTGAAATCAGTGTTTTTTATTCCCGCGGGAACTTCTTAATTTTCCAGGAAAAATCTGTTGAAAAGATGGGCCCTGAAAGCGTAGCAGACAGACAGACAGACACATCTTTATACTTTGCGTACGTACATCGATATACTTTGCGGAGAAAAAAATGAGCTTGTTTTTTTTTAATTTAGAGAAGATTTTTCAATCGACTGAATATGTTTTCAAGGAATGAAATGCCAAATACGACAATACTAAAATCGGTATCAAGTAAGTAGGCAGACTTTTCCTTTTTTTGTTATGCAGATGTCCATGCTTATATTACAAATAATAAAATATTACAATTGCAAGAGTCTGTCTATCTGCTACGCATCTGTTTAAGCAATTTTGATGAAAGATACAGTCCATATAGTTTGCATCCCATGCATGAATCAAAATATTTTTATCCTGTGAAACCAAAGTGTCCTCACGGAATTTTTCAAAGACCTAAAATCTTTTTTTAAACTACGCGGACGTAGTCAACATCTATTAAGCTTATAAAGTCACAGGGTCGTGAGAGCCATTAATTGTTGGTCCTTCTTTTAAAATTTGTACATTTTTATACGACTGCCTGAAAAAAGGAGTATATTGTTTTCAGGGTTCATGTATGTATGTATGTATGTGAGTTTGTATATTCCACTATTACTTCTATACGCCTGAACCGATTTTGATAAATGAGGTATCGTTAGAATCCCTAGCTTATTCCGGGTAACATAGGCTAGTTAAATTAAAAAAAAATTGATGGGGTGACCATCGTCCCGCATTAAAGACTAAATTTGAAAAAAAAAACTATAGTATGATTAACTATATAATCATCATCTAGAAAATGATGAGTAGATTCCAAAAATATATAACACTATAGTTCAATATCCAATGGTTCACAAGAAAATATCATTTAATAAATATGTGACTAAGATTCTAATTTATACCTTTAAAAGTTCGTTTTTTGGCAGGGCAGTCGTGTTTTTTAATTGTATTAATAATGACTTGTTATCCTGTGAAACCAAAGTGTCCTCACGGAATTTTTCAAAGACCTAAAATTTTTTTTTTAACTGCGCGGTCTTATTCAACATCTAATAACCTTAAAAAGTCACAGGGTCGTAAGAGGCAAAATTGGTGGTCCTTCATTTAAAATTTGTACATATTTAATGGGTATAATAAAAATGGCATGTTGAGGTTTCGATACGATCTCAACATGACGTCATTGTCGTCGCACCCTCCCGTACACGGCAGTCGGCAACAAACGAACAGTTTCCTTGACATTTGACTAATATGGGTACGCTCCGAAACCTGTCAAATGTAATTACATTATCTCTGCTTATACAATTTATTGCTTTTGACTTACATTAACTTAATTGGAGTACGTGATCTTTAAAAGGAAGCTATTATGTAACGCTTGTGTTATTAACAAAAAATGTATCAAGTTATTAGACGGTTTATGATCAGACATTTAATAAGTTTTTTATGGGTGTACAATCAAAATATGGCAAGATGTTTATGTTTTAATGAACACGCGCCCTCAGAAGGCTCTATAATAGGTACAAGTCCCACAAACTTATCTAATCCGGTGGCCAAAATCGGAACTAATTTTTATGCCTGTTTAGGTTTTGTATTTATTTTATTTTTAATATATACTAGCTCCGCTCTCAACGGGTCAGATAAGTTTGTGGGACTTAGACAGTCCTATAGATATAGCTTGATAAAAATGACAGCTGTCAAACTAGTGTGGCTTTAGTAGCTATGAAATAAATACATCTCTGGTTCTATCTAAAAACCACAGAATAGTTTAAAGTACATAATTTCAAAAACTGATATTTATAAGTTAACGAAACAAAGAGTTTATGTGTGGAAAACCTTTATTTACCGTACCTATCTGCTAAGTGCTTACCAACTTGAGATATTGATATTTGTTTTAAAATATCATTATATTTGAGTGCTTTATTGAACAGTCTGGTCGAGTGAATTACAATGGAAGAAAGAGCAATCCTTTTAAAAGCACTACTAAAGCAAAAAGGTAGGTCTACGGCAAACCATTTATTTATTTTCATTAAAAATTAAAAATATACTTGAAAAAAAAAACAATGTGCTTTAGACCACACGACTGAAGTAAAACTTAGTACACTGGCTATGAGAGAAAGAGAGAAAGAAAATGTGTGCTCGCACCCCTCTCACAATTTATACAAATAATTTATACGGAACGTAACTCTCTCTCTCTATCTTCACTAACTTATATCTGCTTCTCAACTTACGTTCGCCTCGCCCGATCACACATTTCGTAACACTCTCGTCACGCATTCACCAGCTTACTCCCCAAGTCCAGCGTGCGTAATGAAGTTTTACTTCAAAAAATGCAATCGGAAATTAAAGAGACATGATCAAATAAATAGGAATCTGCTTAATTGATGTCAGTCTATAGCGAAGCGCGGGAAGTAGGTAGGTACTGCGTTTAATATGTAGTTGGTACACTTTATAAATTAACTAGAGTAGCCCGCGGCTACGCTCCCGCAGGTATTTTGAAAAACCAGCCTTATTCTTTGTCAACATTTCAAAAGGAACCTCTGTGTAAAATTTCAGTTTTCTTGGTCCAAGGGTTTGTGCTGGGCGTTGACTGTTGATAAGTCAGCCAGTAGGTGAACGTTTACGCGGACGTTTCTACTGTCCGGTCCGTAGTGTGTTTTCACCCTTACCTAAGTAAGCTTAACAGTAAAACAAATATGGTAACACAATAAAGCAGATAATACATAACTTTTTATTACCTTCGAATTGGGAGCAACCTCCGGTACTGTTGTTTGTAGAATTGAAGCCTTTGTACTGAATATCCAGGTATGGGATGGTACCAAAAAGCGGTCTGCTCCTCTTTTTCGATGGGGAGAAGATACATGAAACGATGGACGATCGCTTCTGCTTGTAACGGACCATTTGATCCAGACTAATTAACCAATGCCTCAAGCTGTTTATAAAGATGTCCTCAATGACAGTCGATCAGATTTATTTGAAGTTATATTTATACAAATGCGTTGTGGCGTGAGTACAACAATTTCTCTGATTCAATAGAGGACTGCAGGCTGCAGATGAGATTTGCCTGGGCGACGTATTACCGCATCTACGAGTATATAAGCTGTGTCTATTCTCAGATGTGATTGAGAACGTAAAAACAAATCAGCAATGATTTTTGTTCAGTTTTTTATTCTATAACATTAAGCCATAATCGAGGCAATTTCCTCCCGCATATATTGACACACCTGTTTGAGCAGTAACTACGTGGGCTCTTCTGTCAAAATAATATATGGAATATTCAAAACATAAATCATAAACATTATTACTTAACTCTTAACGCCTCCTAAAAACCTCTTCTGCATAATATATTAAGGGCTCTATGCTGTCTTCTCCTGGGCTTGTAGCTTGTTGGCTGGTAGCAATAAAATCGTATCTCCTGTATCGCGAGTAACTGTAACTGAGTACCCGATGCCGAACAAAGGTATGTATTTTTATCGATATCGCCGATAAACCGGATTGATATAATCGATAAACGCGGAATCGATATTGAAAGCAAATTGATTTCATATTGCAAGTAACGCTTAAGATTTTGCCTCGGTGAAAACCCTTGCAAGTTTTCTATAATAGTTATGTACTTCGTCGTCGTCGTCGTCTCAACCTATAGACGTCTACTGCTAGACGGTCTCCTGCATGGATCGCCACAGAGCACGGTCTTATGCCGCTTGTTTCCAGCGGCTTCCAGCTGCGCGCTTGAGATCTCTTGACCTAGTGGGAGGTCGTCCAGCGCTGGGCTTCCCGGTGCGAGGTCGCCATTCAAGCACCTTGGGACCCCAACGCCCATCGGTTCTACGAACTATGTGCCCCACCCATTGCCACCTGAACTTGGCGACTCTTCGAGCTATGTCGGTTACACTGGTTCGCCTACGGATCTCCTCATTTGTGATCTGATAATTTAAACCAAAAATACTATTATTATAGATATAATTTTTTGGTATTTATATGTCAACATCATTACCATAGAATAGAGAAACAAAAAATTATGCCATAATAATATGTGAAATCAAATAGGTATTATCTCACATCTCACAATGTTATTTCATTGTTTGCAACCTAAATCCTTGACACTTTATAATTGGGTCTTTCTTCGAAATTTCATCATTTCAACTCATCGCAATCTTACTATGTTGAGTCTTCTCTCAGAATGAGAGTTTGACATAGTCCACCACACTAGTCAAGTGCGGATTGGCAGAGTTCACACACATTCGAGAACATAATGAGGAATTTTCGGGCATGGTTGCCTCACGATGTTTCCTACACCGTTAACTCAGAAAAGTTAGAAGTACCCGAGTATCGAACCGCCAACCACCTGAATAGGAGGCCGAACGTTTTACTGTCACCGCTTTGTAAATTTCATTTTAAGCTTATATCGCAATATAATAAATTACAATTAATTAAATGGTTACTGCTTGCAGTAGGTATGTTATTTATTTAATCTTTTGATAAGGTTCCCAATTACCATTTTAAATGTGGTAATAATGTACGCCATTAAACGTTTCTTTATTGTCACAGCTTCCTATCTGAATGTTTGATGAAGACCTTGGATCCGATACCAGGTGTCAACGGCTTGCACTGTCAATATAATTGGGTGAATTAGGCAATTTCGTTGTTATCTCATCGCTTATGTTTCCGTTACAACCGGTTATGCGAGTGTTCTTTAGTTTGATAAATTGAATTACAATAATTAATTCTTTACTTTTTGTATAATTTGTTGATTAATACTAAACTTATAAGAATAAGCAAAACGAGCAGCTAGGGTACATTCAAATGAGCAATTATAAAAAAAATGAAGAAAAATTAAAATTGTATTTGGCATGTTTGTCAGTTCTTCATAATTGCCAAAGTACACTTAATTAATTTTTAAATGATTATATAGTAATTAGGTTAGGCTAGCTAGCATTAAGTTCTATTGTATTAATTTCAATAAAAAAAAATTAGATTAAAAAAAATACTTTATAATTATATAACAATGAAATAACATTAAAAGAAGAAGAAAAATAGTGTTAGGGGTATAATAGGGAAAGCTCCGGGAAAATAACTTTATTTATAAGGTCCGAAAACCACTTGAGAACTACAAGTTAAGCTAAGGTTTACTTAGTCTATTGAATTTCAAAACCTTTGTTCCTACAATGAAATTCGTAATAGAAAGGTACATAATATTATTATATATAATAGTGTTTGTTTAAAAGTTTACAAAAGGAAATCTGTT
The DNA here is from genome assembly GCA_964035005.1 of Erebia palarica. Taxonomy (NCBI): domain Eukaryota; kingdom Metazoa; phylum Arthropoda; class Insecta; order Lepidoptera; family Nymphalidae; genus Erebia; species Erebia palarica. Next base: position 34,056,545 of record OZ035989.1, on the reverse strand, counting down.
TTTAATAAAGTTTGATGACAATTTATTAGAGCGCTTTCTGAAATTTTTTTGCGCGAATTTTAGGTAAATGTGAAAAACGCTGATAAGCTTTTACTAAATGACAATAATTGTATGACAATATTAGACAGACTAAGAATCGGCGACTGGGGCATCATGCACACAAATATAGTACTTAGAAAAATGTAATGTTTCTAGACCAAACGATTTGAGCTTTCAGGACCACTACGTCGACTTCTCAAAAAGTTGAATTCCCAAGTTGGAATAACAGTCAGTACTCTTTAGGGCGGTTTCAGGTTAGCGTATTTTTTACGTGTTATTCTGTGGTTTAAGCTCGTATCAGCTTACGAGCTTAAACGCGCACCACATTTTGCGCTTCAAAAGAACGAACGTTATACACGCGCCCCTCCTAAGGTCTTAGTAACAAACATGTCCCAAAATAGTCTCTTTTAGTATACATAGCTGGTAAAAAGGCAGATAAATAGAGAAAAAATGCTTACACACAGCTAGATAATCAGGTCATTCTTTCAAACCTCGCGTACTCTACTTGCGGTTACTAGCCGACTGAACTTTTGAGGAGAACGTAATTAGATGGCAGTCAGCCAAAATATGTCCTAGTTTTTGTAATTTACGAGTATGATAGTGTTTTTTTCCAGATTGAGTTGTAAATAAGATAGAACTATGTAGTTGCATCATAGAAAAATACGCATCGAATTGGAGACTCTCCTATTTGGAAATCGGTTAAAAATAAAATAAAATTACAACTCATACAAACTAGGTAGTATTATAGGAAGTACTTCCTATTTTTTATACTAATGTAGAAAAAACGTGTTTTTTGCAAAGATATCTAGGCTATTTTTTATTCCGGAAATCAAAGAGTTTCCACGGGATTTTTAAATCACCCGTACACGTTGTGAACAAAAAATAGAAACACTAACCTGTTGTTTTGCGTCCGTTAAAATCATTATTATTGCAAACACTTATTCTGACTAAATTATAAATGTTAGCATAATCATAAACTGAAACCTACATGTGGCCGGACAATCCTAGTCATTAAACCCTCGATAATGGATTAACCCAAAACATGGCAGGGACAGCACTAACCCTGATATATGCCCATTATATATTACAAATTGGTTTAAACGTATCGGTCAGAGAATGGTTGGTCTAACGAGTATCGTTACATGTTCCAACTTTGGTAGTCGTATTTAGTATGTATCAATACAACGACGCTCGTTGGCATTGCCTTCTGTACTTGATCAAGTGTACTTGACAATACTACTGTCTGGGCCCATGGCCCCATACTTCCAACGCATAATTAAAGCCATATTGTTTCATTATTGTTTACTTTCTTTTTTCAGAAATATAATTCTTATTTTAGGGACATCAAGGTACATGACATAGAACTCTCGTTTTAAGTAATATTCCTTAAGTATTGCTTGAAGCGTTGGCAGTATGGCTTCTTTACGCTTACTTCATAGTCTTCTTAGTTGATGCACATCCACTGCTAGACAGGATCTTGTAAAAATTTCCACAATCCTCAATTTAGTGATGCTTGATTCTAGCGGTGTCCTGCTACTTGTTTGATGTCGTGATGATCACCCGTTTCAGGGCCTACCAATACTCCTTCGCGGTTCAGGCTTACCATACCGAAACATCGGGACCTTAGGTCTTCTTTTCTCGTCGATCGATACTTCAAAGTTCAAGTTCAGCTACCATTCCAGATATTTCAGCTTTGATTTCGATTTCTGCTTCTACGTATAGCCTCATTTTAATTCTTACTTACAAATTTGTTTACAGGTTCTATCTCTGATAAGTTAATTTCAATATACAAGTTAAGCAGCATGCAGCTGAAGCTTCATAGTCTCATAGCTCATAATGACACCCTATAGAGTATCTAATAATATAATAGTTAAATATAGTTAGGTACTGTTTATGGTACAGTTGAAGATATTTTTAATACGCACTTAAAGGGATCTCGTTTTATGAACAACGGCTCTACTTTGTTCGTATTACCAAGAGAATTACGACATTATGTTTGTCTATATCCAGTGTTTATTCGTCGCAGAACGGCCGTAAAGCTTCCATCAGATAACGGATTTTATGGCTTACTTACTTAATTCCAGTACGCGTCAAGTCAAGTCACGCGTGACACTACATTTTTCAATACATGATACATGTTCTACTTTCACTAGAGAGATGTATGGGTCATATACTTATTCATTATTGATATTGACTACTTTATTATATCTCTGAGATCATGTTGAATAAAACATTACATTCACAAAATGCTCGACCTTTCTGTAGAGTAGAGAATTCTTCACCTTTCTACTGTCGTACCGCAAGGCGTCTTCAGGGTCTGCATCCGTATATAGTTGAAATCCCACGGACGCGTACGAAGCAATTTGCTTCCTCGTTTCTAATTCGAACCGCTAGGATATGGAACGCCCTTCCAGCTTCTGTTTTTCCATCCGCTTATAATATTGGTATCTTCAAATCAAGAGTCAATAAGCATCTTTTAGACAAGCGCGCTCCACCTTAGGTTGCATCACTACTTCCAGCAAGTCTGATTTCAGCCAAGGGCTAGTCTATAAATAAAAAAAAGAATGAGTAAGTGTCCAATCTGAGAATTCTGATTTCAAAATTATATAACTAACTATTGGCTATAACAGCTGATCTGGTGGAGGCTTCGATCGTGGCTAGTTGAGGCCACCATATCGGCTTAGAGGTACTGTTTAACATATCTAATGTTCTTTAAGCAGGTTAGAAACTGATTACAGAAATCAAGATTTAGATTATAGGTATCAATTTTAATAGGTATTTGAAGCAAAAATAGTTCTTATCACTCTTAAAGTGATGTAATGAAATAAATCTGTATTATCTCAAGTGAATAAAATGTGGAACAAACTAACTTTGATAGATTTAAGCTCAATATTTCTTATGATAAGATTAACCATCGCAAAATGTTTGTGCAATATGCTCAAATGTGTCAAAATATCCCCGATAAGAGTTGTGATACTGTCGTTTTCGTTAGAAATAAATTTATTTAAACTTTTGATTTTCTTTTTTACACATTATAAGCCTAAAATACACTGCAGCAAGGCACACCGAGAACCGAGGCCCGACCTATGAACGCGATATGTTTCTTCATAGCAACTGAGAGTAAGATTTACTTTTTCTAGCATGGCAGCGATGACACACGTCTTTCGTAATTTGTTTTCAGTCTACCAGTTTTAAAGGTATGTCACAACCAATAGTAATTATATTATAAATAAATCTATGGTCACAACTCACAGTATATATGTACAGTCCCACTAACTCATATGACCCGGTAGCCGAAATTGGAACAAATTTTTATGATTTTATATTATCAAAGTTTTTATACCTGTGTAGTTTTTGAAGTGAAAACTTCTTTAGCCGCGTTGTGCACTTTTTGGTAGGGGGTAAAAATGTGGATTCGCGTGACCGACATGCTCGCCTTGTGACGAAGGCAAAAGGTCTTAATATAAATATACTACATTCGAAATTAAACTTAACTGCCTTAGTGTTAAGGTTTATATTTTAAATTTTTTATTATTAAAAAAAAAAAAAATTCATTTTCACCTCTATCGGCTGCCCCTGTGACTGCCATTTTTTTGTTTTTATTATATTTTTCATATCTACTAGCGACATTGTCACCAGGTCAGATAAATCAGCACTATAGGGACTATACTTCCAGCTCAATGTAAGATATCAAAAAGACTACTATTCTAAAAGTTCGCGCTGGCCCTGAACTGCGACCACGCAACTGCAGGAGCGCAGTTTTACACAGTTCCTGTTCATTTACAAACTAACTGCCTCTTTGGTCTAGTGATTAGCATGTTCGACTGCGGCCGACGAGGTTCCGAGTCGGGCCATAATTAAGTATTGGGTTTTTCTAGCTAGAAATTCTCAGTACTAGCCCGGAGTTAGGAAGTTGGTCGTGTTTCACCCCCGTGCCTCGGGGGACTATTATCATGACATAACATGATAATAGTCGTTAAAGTCCGCCAACCCGCATCGGAGCAGCGTGGTGGGTGTAAGCTCTAATTCCCTCATATTAGAGTGGAGGCCTATGCCCAGCAGTGGGACATTAATGGTCTGTAGAGGTGGTGGTGGTTCATTTATTACTTCTAAGAGCCGCATCGGATACGTTGTCATCAAACTGTAGTGCTAGGTATTTTATTTAACTTTTAGTTCCGCAACGGAAGGATTTAACTTTTTTAATCTTTTTGTGACATTAATTACACATTTTCCTGCAAGAAATGAACACAAAACACATATGCATTTTGTTGTTTGATTTCAACATAGAATCAAGGCCTTGTATGCAAGATTATTTTTTGAAGTGAAACTTCTTTAGAATTGTTGTGATTTGAAAATTCGATGAAACTAAAAACGACACCAAAAGAGACAAACATATTCATAATAGGATTTAGCCTGCGAGAGAATGAGATACCATACAAGTTATATTTATCTCATTATCTGGTAGGCTACTTTTCTGAAGTTTCACTTCTGCCGCGTGTGAATTTGTGCACACACACACTTTTTATCTTATAAGAAAGCACAGTTTTAACAATGCGCGTACGCATTCTTGGGATTGACATTAATGTGACCAAACGCATCTAGCCAGCTGACCACTGTTCCAGTTAAAGTTTATGCTGCGTTTATTTCCTTGCAAGCGGGCTCACACTACTATACTTACCTGCAATCGCACTCATTAATCCCGCTTAATAGACTTAAAACAGGCATAAATAATAAACTTATTAAAAATTTCTCACATTTTCTACATTAATAGTCACAAACGGGGTGATAGATCTTACAAATTACGAATTAAAATAGAAAATTCAGTACATTGAGTTGCATTCCAAAATATTATAACTTACCATTACATACCTAGAAAGATTTATATGAATACTTAAGAAATAGCGATAGGCGTATCACGTCTATAGTAACGCATTTTATACATCCTGTAACACTGATATCATTTTCGAATAAGATTTTGGGACTAATTTAATTTGGTCTTACAAATTAGCAAGCTTCCAAAGGCAGCACAGTGACACGTCAACTACGCTCGAGCCGCACATTAATTTACCAGTCTATGGTAATGGCGCGATACAAATTGATTACTTCCCTATTCCACATGCTCTCATTTCGGGCTTGTTTATACGTTATTGAAACAAATGAATAAATTATTGATTACTTGCCTGGTAAAGTAGCAATATTTTCTACCCTATTTCAATTGCTCTTATTACATCTTTACTGTTTAGCTTTACTCTTTTTAATAACTAATTACTTGTCTGGCAAATAGTAAGCGTTCAAACAAGCTCGGCCGCACATCAATTAACCAAGCCATGGCGCTCTCTAAATCGATTGCTTCAAATCCTCTTATTACACCTTTATTGTTTAACTTTAATCTTTATAGAAACTAATTACTTGCCTGGTAAATTAGCTGAAACGCAGCACAGCGGCACGTCAACTCAGCTCGGGCCGCACATCAATTTACGAAGCCATGGCGCGCTCTAAATTGATTGCTTCCCTATTTCTAACGCTCTCGTTTCATTGCTGCTGTTTACTCTTTATAAAATACATAAACTAATTACTTAATTAATGATTACTTGCCTGGCAAGTAGCCTTACAAGTAGCGGTGGATCTCAATATAGTGTTCAAACTATTATAAGTATTTACTTGAGTATAATCTTAGGTTCAAACGCAGCATAGCATATATTTCTGTTATTTGTATCTCGAATGCATATATATTATTTTAGTAACACGACTTTTTAATCGCGTGAATTTTTTTGGCTGTGTCACCGTAAGATTGTGAAAACCGTTAGATTGTAATCTATCTAGCGAGATTGTAAACTGTCGAAAGATTTTCGGTAGATTGTAATCTGTTAAGTATATAAACCGATAGAACCTAAGTGCCCGGCCGCAGGTTGGTTATTTACGTCGAACCCTAACCTAACCTACAAGAAAGAGACAAGAAAACGTAAGTACAATGAATATTTCAAAAATTGACACTCAGAACATTGAACAGTTCTTAATCTGTCGATAGTTTACAATTTCGCGAGTTAGATTATAATCTAACGGTTTTTACAATCTTACGGTGACAGCTGTACAACATCTTAATTACACTCAGGGACAATGTCGGCCAATATCTTCATGGAATATATAGTTTCTGATAGGCAAGACTCCCAAGTGTAGAAAGTCAGCGGTGAGCGAAAGCGGAATAAAATACGCAGCGTTCCGCAATATTCAATAATTGTATTTTCAGAGACCGTGCGAAATGTACTGATGTCCCTCCCATGTCAACTACCCTACATGAGCGATAATAGCCAACTTGTGTTGTTTAACTTGTGTTTATGTGGTGTTTGAGATGTCGCACACATGTAACACCATGATCTTCCATAGGCTGGGCTGCATATGGCAAATTTCGTCGAGTCTTTCGTCGCCTATACCGCAATGCCTGAAGATACATCCTGCCGAAACGTGGACACTGACATCGAGGCTAGTCCACAAACATCAAGTCGCTCAAAGTTGGCGCGTTATGGAAAGAGCTTTTCTCTGAATTTCTTTGAAGGATAAAATCTGAAACGAAGTAATTCGCCAAAGAACTACATAAATTAATCGACATAGCTCCCAAGGCTAGCGCGTTGAAGTGTGGCTGGTCACTTTTGACGCAGGACCGATGGCCGCTGGAGTCGTAAGGTCCTTGAGTGGAGACCGAGCCTCGGCAAACGAGGTATAGGAAGCCCCCCGGCTAGGTGGGAGCGACGACATCCGGAGAGTGGATCAAATGGATACATACAGCCAAGGATAGGCAACGTTGGTGCAATCTAAAAGAAGACTATCTCCGACTGTTTTTGTTTATCCACGACAAGTTAGCCCTTGACTGCGATCTCACCTGATGGTAAGTGAATGATGCAGTCTAAGATGGTAGCGGGCTAACCTGTTAGACGCATGGCAGACATCCTGAGAATGACTGGCATCGAATGGTTTCAATCAGCCAAGAATAGGCAACCTTGGTGCAATCTAAAAGAAGCCTATGCCCGACTGTCTTTTTTTTATCCACTACAAGTAAGCCCTTGACTGCAATCTCACCTGATGGTAAGTGATGATGCAGTCTAAGATGGTAGCGGGATAACCTGTTAGGGGCATGGCAGTTATATTAAACCCATACACCTAGTCGGTTTCTACATTGTACCGGAAGGCTAAATCGCTTGGCGGCACGTCTTTGCCGGTAGGGTGGTAACTAGCCACGGCCGAAGCCTCCCACCAGGCCAGACCAGGGAAAATTCAGAAATTATAAATCCCCAAATTGACCCTGCCGGGAATCGAACTCAGGACCTCCGCGCGTTAAGTGTAGCGCGTTGAAGTGTGGCTGGTCACTTTTGACGCAGGACCGATGGCCGCTGGAGTCGTAAGGTCCTTGAGTGGAGACCGAGCCTCGGCAAACGAGGTATAGGAAGCCCCCCGGCTAGGTGGGAGCGACGACATCCGGAGAGTGGATCAAATGGATACATACAGCCAAGGATAGGCAACGTTGGTGCAATCGTTGGTGGTAACTAGCCACGGCCGAAGCCTCCCACCAGGCCAGACCAGGGAAAATTCAGAAATTATAAATCCCCAAATTGACCCTGCCGGGAATCGAACTCAGGACCTCCGCGCGTTAAGACAACAGCGCTACACACTGCGCCACGGAGGTCGTCAAAATTGGAGGCATATTGGCTGATGATGACCATGATCAGATTGCTAGCATGTTATACACGAGTAAATCGTAATACGATCTGTGTTACAAGGAGGCGGACTGTAACCAGTGTGTCGAGATAACAATAATTAAGTGTATTTGCATACAATGGCCGTCACGATGCTGTGTTGACGTCTGCCGTGTCACTGGGTCGCCAGTTCGATTTCTCGTCTCCCATTGAATTTACTATATACAACAACTACCAATTGCAACTAGCAACTCTTCTGTGTAGAATCTCCTCTCCGATGGAAAGTAGCTTACAGAGAATTCGATGGTCCTGGCTTATCTCAAGTCTCCTTAGGTAGGAACTTAGATTACCTAGGAAGACTTAAGACTTAAAATATGGCCACCGAAGGGGGTTTAGTGGGTAGACTAAATCACACGTATCCCGAGATCTCACGAAGATATCCCCCCTGTCAACAAAAACAAAGTAGTTACCTACTTACATGAATTTAATAAATTAATAATATTGTAAGTAAAATACTTACTTGGGTTAAAATTAATTTTCATCGTTCATCAATAATCAATCTTCGTTTGTGGAATGGCTTAGAAGTTATAACTACTTAGTTAAATCACAGTTGGAATTCTGAGGCTGAACGGTATTAGACCTTTGCCTCAAAAAATATAGTTTAATCTTAAATAAGTACTTACAACATATCTTTGGATGATAAGAAAAAGGTCATCTGCAGTCTGCACTTTATTAATTTTACTTCTGGTTAGTTTTAATGACAAAACAAATTATGTTCTACCCACCTACTTGATATCCACCACTACCACCACTACAGCCTATTAACGTCCCACTGCTGGGCACAGGCCTCCACTCTCGTAGGAGAGAGGGAATAAGAGCTAAGACCCACAACGCTGCTCCAATGCGGGTTGTCATAGGTATATTATATAAATTATCAAATGTAGATAACTGCGTAGCATAATCATTATGATTTAATAGCTCTTGTAAAACATATTAACCCATAAGTGCCTCATACATATTCGGAAGAAGTAAACTAATTTGACGACTATCTAGTTCGACGATCCAGTATGACTGTGCGTCATACAAGACGCAAGACAAAAACTCACGGAAACGCCAAACTCGGCGAGCAGTCCTGACTCACTGCGGAACCCCGTACTACGGCCGTATACATTCAGTGTAAAAACGTTTCTATGATCGTTCTGGTTTGTGCTGTATTGAACAGGATGTCTTGATATTACAAGCTATGTCTATGTACGTAGTGTTTTCATACTCTTTGGACTTATACTATTGACAGAGGTCAGAAACTCTTTGAACCTTTTTTCTTGTACATGAAATGAACTAGGATACGTGAGTCTTACCATTGAAGTAACATCAATGGATTTTACTGATAAAACATCTTTGGGGAAAACAAACAAAATGAAACACACTGCCGGACACGTTGTTGTCGAACTCTAAGTTACTTAGGTCTCCAAGTCCTCAACTATACCCATGCAAAAAATCACGTCGATCCATTGAAGAATAAACCAATACTTTCGCATTTATAATATTACTAGATGATGCCGGGAGGAAATATGTCCTTCCATGGGATGCAAACTATCTCTGTACCAAATTTCATTAAAAACGGTTGAGTATAGTTGGAAAGCGTAGCACACAGACGACACTTTCGCATTTATAATATTAGTATGGATAGTATGATGTGATAAGGTAGCTTTGAGTAATCACGGTCATCCTTATCTCTAACTCCAGTTGAGTTACACCTCATAATTTCTCAGCTGCGCATAAACTGTTTTGACGCCATCGCTTCCTACAATAACTCTTGTGAACAGAGTTGTCGGCCGGCGAACAATATATCATACCTGTTAATCTCTCCGTTCGCTCCATTATAGAGTATACAGTGGCTGAAGACTTGTTTCTATGCACGTAATAGTGTTGCTGAATGCTCATGTACTATCAGAGAAGACGTAGAGCGTTATATCGACAAAGGAGCATGGATTTGACTCGCTCCAAAAATGCTAAGGACAGCAGTTACACCTCATAACTTCTCAGCTGCGCATAAACTGTTGTTCACGCCATCGCTTCCTACAATAACTCTTGTGAACAGAGTTGTCGGCCGGCGCACAATATATCATACTTGTTAATCTCTCCGTTCGCTCCATTATAGAGTAAACAGTGGCTGAAGACTTGTTTCTATGCACGTAATAGGGTTGCTGAATGCAGCAGGGCGACCGCGTATCTTCTGCATCAATCATTGTTACAGTATCAATTGTTGTGATTGGCTGAATTTATGGTATTCTTGCTGCGTCAATGGATTTTTATACGACTGCCTGAAAAAAGGAGTATATTGTTTGCAGGATTCATGTATGTATGTATGTGAGTTTGTATATTCCACCATATATAACTTCTATACGCCTGAACCGATTTTGACAAATGAGGTATTATTAGAATGCCTAGCTTATTCCGGGTGACATAGGCTAGTAAAATTTAAAAAAAAAATGATGTTGTGACCATGGTCGCGCATTAAAGACTAAAGTTTAAAATAAAAACGAAAATAAGATTAACTATATAATCATCATCTAGAAAATGATGAGTAGATTCCAAAAATATATAACACTATAGTTCAATATCCAGTGATTCACAAAAAAATATCATTTAATAAAAATGTGAATAAGATTCCAAAGGCTATATACCTATGCAAATCGCTTCGGCAGGGCAGTCGTATTTTTTAATTCGTTAAATTATGTTCACTTGTGTCCAATAGTCGAAGAGTGTTATCCAATCAGAGGTGATTGCGATCGTTACACTGTAGCTGTCAGAGATACGCAGTCGCCCAGCTGATGTTCTATCAGAGAAGACGTAGAGCGTTATATCAACAAAGGAGCATGGATTTGACTCGCTCCAGCAATGCTAAGGACAGCTGTTACTTATATACCTACAAATTAATGAAATTGCAAGTTATAATTTTTTTTCAAAAGAGCAAACGCCGAGTTTCTTGCTTGTTCTTCTTTGTAGAAATGGCAACCCGAACCATTGGGGTAGATTGACTCGACGATTCAAAACAACTTGTAAATTTAATTCAATAAAAAACATGAATTTTGAATTTTGATTACTAAATTATGCCCGTTTCCACCAACAAAGCCTAAATTTTAGGGAACACATAAGCCCATCAGGTGACAGTTCTTGTACGTAAAAACTGTCACTTATTTTTGGTTATACTTATATATAATTTGGCTTAAGGTGTTCCCTACGTGAGGTGTTCTCTAAAATTTAGGCATTGTTGGTGAAAATGGACATTACAGTGCGATTCAAACTTTATGACGACTCGGAAGTTAGCCACGAGTAGTAGGTTCACACAGGTACACAGCCATCTGAAATTAAACCGTCCCGCTGTTCCGAGAAGTCGTAAAGTTTGAATCGGACTGTACCTTGGTCCGTTTTAATAAACCAGCCTTAATCTGAACTGAACTCTGAAATCTGAACCTGCTTCAGAGTTCAGACCGGTCTTAAGCATAGATTGACCAATACCTACTTGAGAACCTGTTCTTAACTGATGTCGGTTTAATCATACGGGCCCATAAGTTATATATTTATTTGAATTGAAAATACAACGTAAAGGTAACTTCTATACTCTAAGATGTATACGTATTACGTAGTACTGAACAACTTTTATTCCAGACTTTTAAATTTTTTGATAGTTAGTTTTTAGTTAGTCATTTTAGTTTTTTTTCCTGATAGTTGTAGAACAATAGTTTTTCAGTATTGAGTGAACCCTATTAGATTATTATTAGTATTGTTAATAAGTAATTAATAGGATATTAGTATTATACTTGTTTCGTTATTGTAAGTTTGTAAGACTAGATAGGTGCAATATAATATTCAATACACTTAATTTATACAAACGAAAGGGATTACACGCCGCGGCTCCTTTCTAAAACGCAACTTCTGTTGCTCCTGGTAACTACTTACTTGTTCAATAATTTGTAACTTTACGCAAACCCCTGTCCAATCCCTTACAGAATGGTAACATAATAGTTACTAATTAATGCAATACCACTAGTTCCCAATTTAGAGTAACACAAAATATAACGACGGCATTTATTATTTTGTTGTTTACACCATTTTAGTGCAAGTGGTATCAAGTGTCAGCTTTGCGTTTAAAGTTGAAATGAATTGTTACAAAAGTTAAAAGATTGTTAATTTATTTATTGATGAAGGTTCGATTGTACTGATATTTGACTCATTCGTTGTATTTCACTCAGTCAGTTCGTTCCCAACGCCATATTGGAATAACTTGTAAAAATACGAATGTTGTACGATCGGTAGAGAGTCTCCACCGAGACTCAAACGATTATTGAATACCTTCGGTGTTTAGATCGTTACCTTGTTTACGAGCCTGCGGTAGCAACTGCAGCATGGTCAAATGATTTGATACTGTAGTATTGCTTAACTGAGTTTTATAAATTAACTAATTACTAACTAATAACTAAAAGTGTTTTATTAATACCTACTCCTGGATTGTTCTCCAACACAAGCTAATAAATTGGTGTTAGTAAAATTCCGAATAGGGTTTCCAGATTTATAATTGAAAACTCCTCCCGAAAAGCCTGATCGAGCGAAATATATTCGACGTTCTCACAGTGGTGAGCTCTGTGGTCTTACAAGTTAGAGGTCCCGACACGGTCAATTTGGAAATTTATTGTTTCTGAATTTACTCTGGTCTAGTCTGTTAGGGGACTTCGGCTGTGGCTATTTACCGCCCTACCGGCAAAGACGTGCTGCCAAGCAATCTATTAACGATTACGATGCCGCGTAGGAACCGATTAGAGGTATGGGTTTAATTTAACAGCCAAACCACTAACAGGTTAGCCCGCCACCAACTTGAGCTGCATCGCAGTCAAGGTCTAACTTGTAGTGGAATAAAAAATCCTGAGGCAAAGGAACTTAGCTGCTAGGCAGTTTAATTTAGGCACTGTTTTATGTTGTTTGATTACCTACCTGTATGAACCGAAATACTTTATTCTTCATAATCATTTAGTATATTTGTAAACATACCACTTATACTATGCGAAAATGTGTTTGTTTGTTGTTTTGTCCTTCAATCACGCCGCAACGGATCGACTTGGTTTTTGGCATGGGTATAATTGAGGACCTGGAGAGGTGATATAGGGTACTTTTTATTAAAATTGATTCATTAGTCGACAATTCATGAGTTCCCGCAGTAATAAAAAAACTTAAACCATGCGGATGAATTCGCAGGCATCAGCTAATCCTGATATATTTCAGGATCTTCCTTAGTTAATATGATTTGTGAAATGCTGATAATGAAAAGAAATAACCCGGCTGAGTTTGTTTAGCCTCAGACCAGCGCGCGTTTGGAACCCTCGTAGCTTTAGTTTTAAAATACCGTTACTGATTATCACCAGTATATTTTATAAATAACTGGACGTCAATAAGTGTAGTATACCTACTTATATTGAATAAACATTATTTGAGTTTGAGTTTGAGTTTGACCGGCAAACATGTTTTGGGCCTAATCCTGTCCTGGTAACCCTGACCGAACACCGTTAGGATTTATGTTATTGTCACTGTGTTATCGTTGAATTATGTGTGCCTTTGAACGACCTAATTAATATCCAGACTGTAGGCAGAATAGTTTTGCGGCAACACATAAATCTATGGCTGGACGGTCATTTATTTAGCCCGCCGGCCTGACCCGGTGCGAGCCATCGAGTAACACGCATATCACTCTTGTATAACACGAAAAGTTTTGACATTTCATGCGAAGAAACACTTAGGTAAGTAGGTACGTCTGAGTGTACGTTAAAAGCAATTTAATTTTTTATTTTCATCACTCTCTGAGACAAAAATGATCCTTCGTAACGTATCTAATATGTGTGTACCTACCCACCTATATTTTATAATTTCATTGGAGCAATAATATTGTGCTTCATTGTGGCCATGCCAGCTGCCAGGTACATTATTTTAAAATATAGCACGATGATATAATAATAATAATTTATTTATTTCATGTTACAGGACTCTTAAATTTAAACAATTAATTTCACACATAGTCACATTACAATAAAAAATAAAAAATAATAAAGTTATATTATAATTTATAAATTTTGTAACTTGGGGCTTAAGACTAGCTGACTTCCCAAAATAAATCAAGTCATGAGCAAAATAATGTCAACTTCTCGAAGTTGCAATTACTTATGTATTATTTTCTTCATTTAGAAAAACACTATAATTTCACTCAAATTTTGATGGCAGAAATCTTGTACCTGCCTACAGTGGTCTTCTAGTTTGCTCCTCCTAACCGAAAAGGATGTTGGTTTCGTTTTTACATAGATCCAACATCTAAGAAAAGTGGTTCGGCTCTGTGGCAAGAAACGTTGCAAATAGCTTCTCCCCATCGTAATGATGTTTCGTTTTGCTTTTTGGCTGCAATCAATTGTTAGCAACGTTGCATTGTACGAGGCATTCCGTTCGTCTCCCATCCATCAATAGTGGCATTGCAAATTGTTCCCGGTTCGTTAGGACTCTCCTCGATACTTGCCGATATGAAATCTTCTTATTTATTATGCTATACTATAGGATTCCTAGTACTAACCACTACTTATTCTATGATAGGAATAGTTATGGTTTCTGCGAGATGAGTCGCGACTTTGTCCGCGTATATTTATTTCATTCTATATTCTATTTCTAGTCTAGGCAATAAAGCTAGTTGACCCCGACAATAATTCCTCAGGCGACGAAACTTTATAGTATGATAAAGTATCATGAGTTAATCGTATATTATAAATAGCCGACAAAAAATCAGAAAGGAAGTATGTTTTTTATGCTATACCCAATAGTTAAAGTAGGTACATTATCGCGTAAACGCAGTTTAGATTTGATTATAAAATCGGTTTAAATATCGATGTTCTGCATGATTATTTCATTTGATATTTCGGTTTTGAGTGTAAATATACTTCCTACTATTATTTTAAAAGGAAATCGAGAAAATATTCAGTCATAAAATATTAAGTTTTAGGAATAAATACCTAACTTCCGGATGTTTTTTTGGTGAATATTTTTGTGTTTTGGATTATCCAATAAGTACTAAAACTTAGCCAAGTTTCATCGTATGAGGATTTAATGCGGGGGTCTCCATACAACGAACCGCCTCATTGCCTAGACTATTCATAATATAGATAAGATTTATAGGTGTCATTTTAAAGACAAGTTATTTATGTGACTTTTTCCATTGTTTCCAGGAATTGAAGGAGAGCTTCAACTATGGTCTATTCTGCCCGCCGGTCAACGGTAAGGCCGGCAAGTTCCTCGACGAAGAGCGACGCCTCGGGGACTACCCCTTCAACGGACCCGTCGGATACCTCGAGGTGAAAACTTGAGCCTTTTAAAACTGCCATTCTGAAAAGCAAATTCATAAAGGTTACAGAAATATAAGTGTTACAGAATGAAAGTGTAACAGAATCGAAGCCGAAACACTTATATTTCTGTAACAGAAATGAATCTGTACCAGAAATAAAGGGTTTTAAAGTGTAACCGAAATAGCAACGTTGCCAAATTTACTGTTGACGCGTAATCAAAATTTGAACCTAGGGTAAAAAATCTAAGTATATTTGACACCTCTAATATAAATCATGCCCGCGTGGAATGGTGGCAAGAATGCTGGCTGCATTTCCGCGTTGGACAGCCAGAGTGATCCTTTGCGCAATAAACGACTCTTCTGTCACGTTTATCCGTTTGTTCCAGGCAGTAGTTCGACCCATTGATGACCGTCCATGGGCCATTTCATTTACCCCGAGACACTGATATGGCTAACATTAATCTTGATAGGTTATTGCTTGATAATTATGACATCCGATTTGTAGCAAAAATTATAATTTAGGAGGCTTAATATGGCAAATTAGAATATCAATGGATATAATAGCTTCAATTAATTATGTCTGTAGTCTAATCGCTTGCTATCATGTACGGCTCTACTTTTCCGGAGCATAAGTATTATTTGCAAGACTCTATTACTGTGGCCATACTTTTAATACGTCGTGAACTAGTTATGTTAACTTGTTGTCAAGTTCTCATAAAATCGCATACAATGTATTGAAGTAATCATCACGTTCAGACTTCCGGTACAAATAAGGTATTGGTATGTAAACTAGAGTCTGTATAATTACAACCAACAAGTGCAATGGTAGAGGCACACTTTTAACACAAGACGCGTGTTTTGTCAAATTATAATAGTAATAAACTAGCTGATGCCCGCGACTTTACCGCGTGGTTAAGGTTTTTGATTCGCGCGGGAACTCCTTAATTTACCGGGATAAAGTAGCCTATGTCACTTCAAGTCCTCAACTGTATCCATGCCAAAAATCACGTCGGACAGTTGCTCCGTTGCGGCGTCATTGAAGGGACACACCACCAAACCAACAAACAAACACACTTTCGTATTTATAATATTAGTATGTTAATGCGTGCAGCAGGTATTAGTATTATGCGTGTAAATACTGTTTGAACAGGGCTAAAACAACGTGCCTGAAACGATCAAGACGCAAGTGCGATTTTATCAGGTCGTGTACCGCGTAGCGTGTTTACAAGTACATTTCTGCCCTTAACCACTTTTTTACAATGTACGACTACTTAACTCGTTGAACTACTAACCAGTTAGGCATTAGGGTTACTTGTTAGCTGGTGTCAATCATCTCAGACGTTGACATTTCTTAGATGCTTGTGATCGCAATCGACTCTCACGGCCTCTCCAAAAAACTTGTTATAATTGCCCTATCATCTATGCACCGACATAGATGGCCACTTTTAAGACTTATCGTACTCGAAAGAATGTTTGTTTCAATCGATAACTAGTTTTACCGGCGAAATTAAACCGCCAAACCATTTATCGTGTTCCGATACGTTATTATCATGATGTATTTGTGGATATGGATGAAAAGAGCTATAGGAAGTACATATTCTTCACTTCCCCTATCCCACTATACCTTTTAGCGCTGCGTAGATTTCTATAAAAAATATAGGTATTCATTGTGATAGGTTTTCCAGTTTAGCGCGATTCTATGACCAAATATAAAACCTCTATAGGCTATGACGCTCCGTAATTTGGAGGAATGTGGAACTGAACTACAATTATCCTCAAAAGGAACCCCCTCAAGTTTAATGATAACTTGATAACCATGAACCAAGTTGGTCAAAAATAGAACTGCGACGGAGACTAATGAGATTGATATTGAGAAGACGCAGTTTGAGACGACCTCTAGCTGGATGGGTCGACGATCCCAAAAAAGTTTGCGGAAACTGGATTGAATTAGAAAAGTAGAGAATCGTTTGTGTTGGCGCATCCTTCAAAAGGCCTATGTCCATCTGTAGATAAGTACATGCTGTTGAATGGATGGATGGTCGAGATGATACCATACCATTTTGTAATTACTGGAAGAGGTTTCAACCGTCAGCTATGGGGAATACTACACAAATAAATTAAAATTATACTAATATTATAAATGCGAAAGTGTGCTTCTTTGTTGGTTTATTGGTTTGTTAGTTTGTCCTTCAATCACGCCGCAACAGAGCAACAGATTTTTGCATGGTTATAGTTGAGGACCTGGAGAGTGGCATAGGCTACTTTTTAACCCGGACTAAGGATTTCCTGTAGGAATTTCAAAAACTTTTCCACGCGGACGAAGTCGGGGGCATCAGCTAGTATAACAAGCACGAAAACTGGCCCCACATCAGACAGCCATAAACCAGTCATCCAACCTGCAAATTGGTGGCAAAGCTGATCGCTCTAAACAAACAAAAAGTCATTGTTATGATAAAAAATGTAGGTATAAGCCACTTCATAATCTGCGTAGGTGCACATAAACCTACAACCTTCCCTATTTAGACAAACTATTACCAACAAAGTGTCTCCCACGGAGGTCGTAACTCAGGCCCATAAAATTTCATATACCCATAGATCATAGACGTGTTGTCAGCAAATAATACGCGCAAATAGCAAGGAATTTATTACCCTAACGAAGTTATAGCTTTGTCGGGGAAACAGTAGGTATCTAAATTCATTGTTATATTTGTCCATGTATTTTCTGCTTTCTTAAGAAAGTTGCATGGTCTTTACTCTAATAATAATAGAACTATATGTCTGTAGTCTATGTGCTGGACCACAGAGCTTTAAAAGCATCCACAAAATAGGATTTCATGCCGCTTCTGTCCAGCAGCTTCCATCCACTCACTTGAGAGTTGATATCGGTCGTCTACAATCTACATTGCGGGAGATTTCTCAATTCTTTTTTTCAAGATTCAAGTTCCTTGAGATCCAATCGTCTATTGGTTCTTCGAGCTATGTATATGCTCAATCCATTGCTATTTCTGTTTCTCTCGCGACTCGATAACCCTGTTTCATCTAATCACGTGACTTTTTATTAAATTATTCTACCACCACTACAGCCCATTAACGTCCCACTGCTGGGCACAGGCCTCCACTCTCATAGGAGAGAGGGGATTAGAGCTTAGACCCACCATGCTACTCCAATGCGGGTTGGCGGGCTTCAACGACTATTATCATGTTAGTGATAACAACCGGGACCGACGGCTGAACGTGCTCTCCAAGGCACGGGGGTGAAACACCACCAACTTCCTTACTCCGGGCTAGTTAGTACCTACTGATAATTTCTAGCCAGAATAACCCAATATTTAATTATGACCTGACCCGGGACTCGAACCCGGGACCTAGTCGGCCGCAGTTGAACAAGTGTTAGCATTGCCAAGTTTTTTTAATTATATGAATTTACTGACTAGTCAATAAATAGATTGATGTAGAAATATCCGGTGCTTTAATCAATTATAACCACCAATATTTAAATTTATAAACGTATCATGTACGTATATACATGCTAACCACTGAACCAACAAGGCAGACAACAGCAATAAATTATTGATATTTTCTAATTCCAGTTGAAATACAAAAGGCGGGTGTACAAGATGCTGAAGCTGGACGAGAAGACGATGAAGGCACTCCATTCCAGGGCAAACCTGCGGCGGTTCCTGGAGCACGTGACGCACGGACAGATAGACAAGATCACTAAGGCCTGCGCTAAGGGGCTCGACCCTAACTTCCACTGTCAAGACACGGGCGGTAAAAAACCTAAAATTATATACTACTAAGTACTAGCTGATGCCCAAAATTTCGCGTGGATTAAGGTTTTTGATTCCTGCGGGACCTCTTGAATTTTCCGAGACAAAAAGTAGCCTATGTCCTTCCTTGGGATTTCAACCAAATTTCATCAAAATCAGTTGAACAGATATATTTTCTGATTCCCGCGGGAACTCTTGCAATTTCCTTCCCCGGGATGCAACCTTACACTATACTAAATTTCATCAAAATCGTTGAGAAAGATGGGCCATGAAAGCGTAGCAGACAGACAGACTTATTATCGCATTTAAAATATTAGTATGGATAAAGAAAAATATAGTAATACAGTGTAACGATCGCAATCGCCTATTTACATTCTTCCACTATTGTCCAAAATCCATTGACGCAGCAAAAATACTATAATCCAGCCAATCAAAACAATTGAGGCTGTAACAATGATTGATGCAAGTTTTATATCATTATCCTACTGATTTTGAATTTTGGATATCGTTAGTCGGTACACGCTAAAATTACCTACCTATTGTACCCCGAAGTCGATACACCTGCGATTTGAAATGGCAGTCACGACTTGAAAATCTCGTCCCAATAACCGCTTTCGTTCACCGAGAATCGAATGACTTGTTATACATACAGGAGCCATTATTACCATTCCGTATCGATGTTTTATCTCCCATTGTTTCACCTTTACTTAGCACTAACTACTTGTTACGTGTAACGTGAAGATTATCCACTGGAGTTTCAACTTTATTCACTTCAAGTATGGCAGAGTTTAGGTTGTGCGTGTATCAAAAATTAACTTATTGAATACTATCAGTTTCCATTGTAATACCATGCCGTATCAATCTAGCGTGGATAATCCGTAATAAATACTGTGGCCCTGAAAGCAACTGAAACTAATTGGCTATTCATACGAATACTCGTCCTCACGTTTTGTACTTTTCTTTTTTTAATTAATTATCGTCGTGAATACTCTATAGTCAAGCTACGACATGATCACGTTTTTCTACTAAATTAGTAACAGCAGGATGACATACTTAATTCATGTTTGTTTCTGAAGTGAAACTGCTTTAGAATCGTTGTGATTTGAAAATTCGTTGAAACGAAAAGGTGAAACGAAAAACGACACCAAAAAGAGACAAACTTATTCGCAATACGATATTGAGTCGCGCTACTGCTCCATTGTGCTCAAAATTGTATATTTATCTCATTCTCTCTTAAGCTACTTTTCTGAAGTTTCACTTCTGCCGTATGTGAATGTAAAAAAGTGTGTGTGTGTGCACAGCCACACTTTTTTTCACACAACATCGAGCTCTAAGTTGGAGTGCTTGCCTAGAAGATGCCTACCTATTCACTCTAGCATGAAAGGTTCCTAGTGGATATGTCACCGTAAGATTGTAAAAACCGTTAGATTATAATCTAACTCGCGAAGATTAGATTATAATCTAACTGTCGAAAGATTGTGAACCGTTCAATGTTCTGAGTGTCAATTTTTGAAATATTCATTGTATTTAAGTACGTTTTCTTGTCTGTTTCTTGTAGGTTAGGTTAGGGTTCGACGTAAATAATCAGGTAGTGTCCGGGTTAATATACCTAACAGATTGCAATTTACCGAAAAATAATGCGTTAAATTGTAATATTTCGACAGTTTGCAGTTTCGCGAGTTAGATTATAATCTAACGGTTTTTACAATCTTACGGTGACAGATACATGAAAAGAATCACGCACCTACGCCTGAAGAGTATTCCCCACCTTAGGCTGACATAATAGATTTTGGTCGTTGCCATTTCGTATCCAATTTTATTACCAATAAAATATTACTATTAACGTGCCATTTGCCAACTGCCACGTTTACGTCAATTGTGATAAAATGTGTGGTCAATTTCTTTTCATTTGCTAGTTAATTTAATTTGACCTTGCCACCGTTATTGTAGTTAATTATTACTTTCATGACATTGTGCGATAAACTAATTTGGAATGGACATGAAAATAATTTGTGAAATGTTTATTTCAATGTTTTGTCAAATTGATAATATTAATTCGGATACCACAAAACTATAGCTAAATTAAAAGGTACAAACATCATTTTTTTCCAAGTGGTACAAACCTCAGAGGAATATCAATTTACATAGAAGACTTAATAGCAGAGTGAACGACTATATTAAGTCCATAGGTCCCAAAAGCTATTATATGGCATTATTTTTAGTTAGTAACCTGTTTGAGGATTGAACCAAAATGGCACATTATCCTTTTCACAAATTCTTACTCAGAACAGCACTATACAATGATGATACGATACAATTATGAAATTAAATCCTATACAAGTATTCCTAGGGTACGCAATGCATTTATGCTTAAATGAAGGATACGCCATCGTGTACGACCGAACTACAATGGAACCATTGTATATTTTATCATCGTTAGATCATAACTCATAAGATATCATTATTTTCCAATTACAGAAACGCCCCTAACAGTAGCAGCCGGCCTTAAGTCTCCAGCCAAAGTACTAATAGCCTTAGTTAATGGAGGAGCTCTACTTGACTACCGGACTAAAGATGGCAGTACAGCAATACATCGAGCGGTTGAAAAGAACTCCTTAGAAGCTGTCAAAACTCTATTAGAACTCGGAGCATCACCTAACTACAAAGACGGCAAGGGATTAACGCCCTTATATCTATCAGTTACGAATAAAACGGATCCATTGTTGTGTGAAACGCTACTTCATGATCATGCGACGATTGGGGCTACCGATTTGCAAGGATGGCAGGAAGTTCATCAGGTGAGGAGTCTTTTTAATATCTCTTTCTCTTATGTACTCCATGGAGATCAAATCATGTGTTAGTAGAAGAGAAATACAAAGCGTCTTACAGTGGGCGACGTGATAAAAGTTCTGGATGACAGGGGGAATGTGCCTGATTTTTCGAAAACGTATTCCACGGGGATAAAGTCGCGGGCATCATCTAGTCAATAATAATAATCAAAAGTTAGGAAAAGTTGCAGCAATTTTTTGTTTCTTTACGCCGACTGTATATCTACTTACGT
Source organism: Erebia palarica (assembly GCA_964035005.1). Lineage (NCBI taxonomy): Eukaryota > Metazoa > Arthropoda > Insecta > Lepidoptera > Nymphalidae > Erebia > Erebia palarica. The sequence continues at coordinate 34,034,615 of OZ035989.1, read as the reverse complement.
TTATAGTTTCTGTCTTCAGGTCATCCTTATGATAAATGTAAAATTATTTATTTATTTCACGTAAGACAACTTGTGCTACTTATGACATGTCAAGACTCTCCCACCAGTTCGGAAAGCTTATTCTACCGAGAAGATTATTTATTATTACTAGCTGATGCCAGCGACTTCCTCTGCGGAGATTGACGTTTTATGGTTCCCGCGGGAACTCTTTAATTTCCGGAGATAAAAAGTAGCTTATGTGTCATTCCAGATTATAATCTATCTCTGTGCCAAATATGCAGATCCGTTCAGCCGTGATTGAGTAACATACATCCATCCAAACTTTTGCATTTATAATATTAGTATAGAGTATAGATTTATCCTAATAATTTTTTTTATCCACTACAAGTTAGCCCTTGACTGCTATCTCACCTGATGATAAGTGATGATGCAGTCTAAGATGGTAGTGGGCTAACCTGTTAGGGGCATGGAAGTTATATTAAACCCATACCCCTATTCGGTTTCTACACGGCATCGTACCGGAACGCTAAATCGCTTGGCGGCACATCTTTGCCGGTAGGGTGGTAACTAGCCACGGGCGAAGCCTCCCACCAGGCCAAACCAGGGAAAATTCAGAATGAATTATAAATTCCCAAATTGACCCTGCGGGGGATCGAACCCGGGACCTCCGCACGTTAAGACAACAGCGCTACACACTGCGCCACGGAGGTCGTCAAAAATTTAAATCAACTATTATAAAACTTCCAGGCGTGTCGAAACGGTCTAGTCCAGCATCTGGACCACTTGCTCTTCTACGGGGCTGACATGAACGGAAGGAACGCTTCGGGCAACACCCCGCTGCACGTATGCGCTGTCAACGCTCAGGACTCTTGCGCGAGGCAACTGCTCTTCAGGGGCTGCGATAAGGAGTCGTTGAACTTCGCTAACCAAACGCCTTACCAGGTTTGTACTTTCAGTTACACTTATAGCTACGTGTATGAAGGAACGCTTCGGGCAACACCCCTCTGCACGTATGCGCTGTCAACGCTCAGGACTCTTGCGCAAGGCAACTGCTCTTCAGGGGCTGCGACAAGGAATCGTTGAACTTCGCTAACCAAACGCCTTACCAGGTTTGTAGTATCAGTTACACTTATAGCTACGTGTACGTGTATGAAGGAACGCTTCGGGCAACACCCCTCTGCACGTATGCGCTGTCAACGCTCAGGACTCTTGCGCAAGGCAACTGCTCTTCAGGGGCTGCGATAAGGAGTCGTTGAACTTCGCTAACCAAACGCCTTACCAGGTTTGTACTTTCAGTTACACTTATAGCTACGTGTATGAAGGAACGCTTCGGGCAACACCCCGCTGCACGTATGCGCTGTCAATGCTCAGGACTCTTGCGCAAGGCATCTGCTCTTCAGGGGCTGCGATAAGGAGTCGTTGAACTTCGCTAACCTAACGCCTTTTTTTTCTCTCTGGGGAGGTGGAAAATCCTCATTGGATACCTCAGGAGTTTTGGAGGCATGCCCGACTCAACTGGGGATGAGACCCAGCGGCCTACGGACTAAAAACCTCCTCCCCTTCTCCGCTCAATCTTCCAGGTAAAGCCAACCAAACGCCTTACCAGGTTTTTAGTTTCAGTTACACTTATAGCTACGTGTATGAAGGAACGCTTCGGGCAACACCTACAGTAAGGGTCCTTGTGAAAAGTGCAGTGTAATAGGCCTATTAAAAGTCAAGAGGACGTTTGACGTACAATTTAATTATCGCCTTACCAATATAAATATTAATGTTTTACGAATGAAAGTAAGAGGCGAGAGCTTACTGCTTGAATCTTTTAAAACTGAGCTAATGTTATTCGTTTCAGCGTCATTAAGTAGTGCAATGAATCTATTGCTTCATTTTGAACTTTTTTCTACTTGCAGGTTGCAGTAATAGCTGGGAATTTAGAATTGGCGGAAGTGATAAAGAATTATAAATCGGAGGAAGTTGGTGAGTTCCATCTGTCAATACTTAGCATGCGGCTGCCGCTTAATATGATATTATTTGATGCCTAGAATATATTAGCGTCTTTTTGTTTGTCATCTGCGCCAAATGAGATTTTCAAAATTATTTGTATTGTAATAAAAACTGCTTGACATTTTTTTAATGCATTTTTTAGTAACAATGCATCGAAACATTATATACAACCAACCACTTTAATATTTTATCTGTGCTCGCATTTTAAATCAACGACCTTAATTTACATAGACGGGCCCTGTCAAACAAAGAATGTGGACCTATTTTACTAACGCCATCTAGTCTGAAAACCGAGACAGTGCTATGGCGGGGACAAGGACAGGGCTATACAGGTTAGGAGCGTGCTCTAAGGGTTGGACGCCCAATTCTTTTCTATGAAAGGGCCCATCTAGATGTTTTTAATAGGTTACCCTGAACAATTTCTTTCTTCATTTGGTGCAGATGTTTATTTCAATCATGAGTATAAGACTTTCGCATTTTCGGAAATGCTTTATATCTAATAGAGTTTTTGATTTTGTTTAAAATAATAGCATAGCATTATAATGTTTAACTTTTGCATGTGACCATTCATATTAACTTTATCGAACTCTTAAAGTTTTAAGATTCTATTCCATTGCTTATTATCATAATGGTGATGGTTGTATATTGAATAATATAACATATTATATCTAGTAATATTAACACTATTTATACATATTATAAGTATTAGGTACAAAACTATTAGGCTACTTAACATTATTTTATAACAGTAAAACACACTATGTCTTACACCTCCCGTTATATGTATACAGGTGTATTTAAATAATAAAACATATGTATGTAGTTATATTTTTGAAAATATTATGTTAAATGTATTTTAATAGTTGTGTTTAAGGCACGTTTATTTTGTGTTTCTGTAAACTTTGATGTAATTTAAATTTTTCTGTTGGGGGAATATTTGACACATTATTTTAGGGTTTGATAAAATATCATAAATAATAATAAATGTGCAGTGATGTTAAGCGGATCTAAAAGTATTGTTATAAATAAACATAATGCATAAGATCGAATATTTCACAGCCTTGTCTAATAAGCAACGACAAAGTCCTAAACAAACAGCGCGGCTTAAATTACTTACATACTTTAGTTTTTGGCACTACATCTCTGTCAGAAAAGTAGTATTATATATTCGTGATCTTGGAAATCACAACAATTTTTGATAAACAGCGGGTTTTCGATAGAAGCAAGCGTTACTTTGCGGAAGTCCATGATCGCACAATGCACGATCGTAAAACAATTGTGCATTGTCAAGTTAACATCTCCTGAAGATGCTCCTGTTATCGGAGTGAAACGTACCGTTGAGAGAGTTTGGAAGATTTTTGTGGTGTGGTGATTGTCGCGGATTATAGCGAATTAAACTTCTAGTTCCTTCACTAAACAGTGGGTTGCTTCTCCAAGATCCGAATGCTATATTATCGCTATAAGCCAAAAGTTGTGCTGTCGAGACAAAACTTGTGTTTGACCACAAACCACAAAAGAATAATCAAATTGTTTATCTTCCTTTTATTTCTTTCTTTTCACGCACGGTTTGTTTTACTATTAGTTTGTTCGGTTGGCAACAAAACCATTACAGTGCCATTCCGCGGGCCGCCTCGATACAACCCGAAGAGACGATCCGCCGCTTGGGGTGGCTGGTGGAATGCTGGAGACCGATCATCCTTGGCCTCCTCCACAAGAATCCCCGCTGAACTGGACGCCATATTGCGAAGGCCGCAAGGGTCAACGAACTCGCCTTGCAGCCTTGAAAGACCATTTTCCTCCGCCTCTTCAAGTATCAGCGACGCGTCCCATCCGAGCCACGAAGATGACGCGAGCATACTAACAGGTAAAACTTTCGAGGTAACCGAACTTTGCCCACTAAGCCTCAGAACAATGAATATAGAAGAATTAATAGCCTTAACTTATGTTCTTCAGGTAACAGCTGTCATATCAGACAAACGAAGAACACTGAATTAATGATCATTTGTCCGATGTGGATAAGTGGCAAAAAGTTATGTAGGTACAGTCCCACAAATTTATACGACCCAGTGGTTAAAATTGGAACTAATTTTTATACTTGTTTAGTTTCTTTTTTTTTTCTTTTCATATATACTAGCGACACTGATACCTGTTCAGATAAGTTTGACGGACTATATCTACAAAAAACACAAAATATGGATGTCAAACGCCAAGAGATTTGACGTGTGACCTCTTATCCATGTCCCGGTGAATAGATGTAGGCTATCTAGGGGACTATATGAGTAATACATATGATAAGATGAGACTCCTATATCCATGGTTCTGAGCACTGAGCACAGTACACGTGTCCGTGAGACAACAACCATCACCATGCACCGACATCACAAGTCACACCATCGTTGCATGTTCTGTGTAAATGTAATTAATTCTAGATGTTTCCACGGTCCGCTTGTTCGCTTCATACCTTTACGGAGCATTTTAAATTTTCTCTATCCCACTTCTGATTTTCTTTCATAGGGATGTTTTGATGTGTGACCCTTGTACTTTATGACCCCTTATCGATAACAATTTCTATTGTTTTTTTTAGATTTATGAAATGTGATTCCCAATTAAGAATAGGCATCAAATTGATTTAAATATGCAAGAGAGCAGTTAAAGTTCAAATGTATCGAGGCAAATTATGAATTAAGAAAAAAAATCTAACACAAATATACGACGGCCATCTTTAATTTGAAAAAGGACGTCACCCTTGGATCGTTTCCTAAAAAACATCACTACTATTAAAACACCAAAATGGATACCAATTTCGTAAGCATCACAAAAACCTCGCGAAAAATAGACTTGTGGCCATGATTAACAACTGAAGGCCGGTGGATGTATTGATTTTATGCAAAAATGTTAGCTCCTTACGGTCGACAAGGCAGTGCAAATAAGCTGAAATGATACAGAAAATTGTAACGACTTTTAAGGTCTTTAATTCCTAACCCGTTGTCCTAGGTGAGCGGCAGAAGATGCCATGCTCCGCGGCGCAACGCAACGGCATAGAAAATGACGTTACGTCTACGTTATCGCGTAGATACGTCTGTCATTTTCTATACCGTTGCATTACGTCGCGTCGCAAGGCGTCGTTTCCTAGGACAACGTGTAATACTAATTATTTATTTATTGTCTTTAGAAAAAGTTCTAAATTACACCACAAATTTGCAGCCGAAAGCACTAGACTAAAAGACAGGCTGGCGTTTTTACTTTGCAGCCCGAATAGACCGTAGTCTGCGTTAGGATCGACAAAATGATCGACCAAAAAAAAGTTTTTATTTTAAATTTTTGTGTAATATTTTAATAAATACATCTTATCTTAATATGTATAAATCACGTGTCACGTTGTTTGTCCGCGATAGACTCCTAAACTACTTAACCGCTTTTAAATTAAATTTATACACCGTGTGCAGTTTGATCCAACTTGAAAGATAGGATAGCTTACATCTTAATTTATAGCCTTAATCGACGCAGACGAAGTCGCGGGAATCGTCTAGTCTATATGTAAATAAAAATCAATTGCTGTTCGTTTGTCTCGCTAAAACTCGAGAACGGCTGGGCCGATTTAGCTGATTTTGGTTTTGAAATGTTTGTCGTAGTCCAGGGAAGGTTTAAACGGTGAGAAAATATGGAAAAATTGCGAGGACGATTTGGCAGGACAACGTCTGTCGGGCCTACTAGTATATTATAAACATTCTTCAATGAATTTCACATTTGACATACCGTGCACCGTCAATATGGCCGCTGATACGCAACGGGCATACTGACGCGCGAGGGCTGGCGATGTGCACAGATAAGAGCGCGGGCGACACCAGCGACATCATCTCGGACTCGTCGGGCGTCGGCACCAGCAACTCGGACACCACCACGTGCTCGCTGCAAGCCGCCGCGACCGTGGTGTGCCTCACGCCTTACGAGCCGCCCGCCGCCGCGCACGCGCACGGCCACCTGCGGCTCAACCAGGGGGACATCATCGAAGGTATATAGCCTACCTTTCTCGAAGGTATATAGCCTACCTTTCTCGAAGGTATATAGCCTACCTTTCACGAAGGTAGATAGCCTAACTTTCTCGAAGGTATATAGCCTACCTTTCTCGAAGGTATATAGCGTACCTTTCACGAAGGTATATAGCCTACGGTATAATATAGCCTCCCTTTCTCGAAGGTATATAGCCTACCTTTCACGAAGATATAGCCTACCTTTCTCGAAGTTGTATAGCGTACCTTCCTCGAAGGTATATAACCTACTTTTGACGAAGGTATATAGCCTACCTTTCATGAAAGTATATTGCCTACCTTTTTCGAAGGTATATAGCCTACTATTGACGAAAGTGTATAGCGTACCTTTCTCGAAGGTATATAGCCTACCGTTGACGACAGTGTATAGCGTACCTTTCTCGAAGGTATATACTATATAGCCTACCTTTCTCGAAGGTATATAGCCTACCTTTGACGAAGGTGTATAGCCTACCTTTCACGAAGGTATATAGCCTACTTTTCACGAAGGTATATAGCCTACCTTTCATGAAGGTATATAGCCTACCTTTCTCTCTTTGACGAAGGTGTATAGTGTACCTTCCTCGAAGGTATATAGCCTACCTTTCTTGAAGGTATGTAGCCTACCTTTCACGAAAGCTTAAATAGCCTCTCTTTTACGATGGTATATGTTTACCTTTCACGAAAAGTCCAATTACAATGTAAAGGATTATTTAAATGATATAAAAGCGTGGGAATGAATTGTTCCAGCGCGGTTAATTAATCTAAACAATGATAAATTTGATTAATTTAAGATGTTTTGTGAGGTGATAATTAAAAAAACCGGCTTAGTTTACTCAGACCAGAGCGCGATTGGAACGCTCGTAGCTTAGTTTTAAGACATCGTAGTTAATTATCACCATCAAGTCTTATACTTTGTAAATCGACGTTCATGAAGTATTATGTGTAGGTACCAATTTTGATAGCCTATATATTATATGTCACCGTGAAATTGTAAAAACCGTTAGATTATAATCTAACTCGCGAAATCGCAAAGTGTCGAAAGATTATAATTTAACGCATTATTTTCCGGTAGATTGTAATCTGTTAGGTTTATTAACCCTACTAGTATGCACTACCTGATTATTTATGTCGAACCCTAACCTAACCTACATGAAATAGACAAGAAAACGTAAATATTATACAATGAATATTTCAAAAATTGACACTCAGAACATTGAACTGTTCACAATCTTACGACAGTTTACAATTTCGCGAGTTAGATTATAATCTAACGGTTTTATACAATCTTACGGTGACATGTATATTAATATAGCCTACCTATCATTGAGAACGCTGAGGTGCGGGAGGGGTGAAGTACGCACGCGATGCGAATATCTTTGTGTTCGTCTAAAAGCCAGAGTATAATTATTGAAGGCGAGCCGAATGCTCGATTCGAAACTCCACCGCTAGCCAATGCTATGCGAATTTCGATCTTTACGTGGTTCGTTTAAGCTTGATTCGCTAAGCGTAGGTAGACACTAAGGCCAATAATTAGGTTATACACCATCTCTTGACTAGAGGTGTTAACATATCGCTAAACGGTTAAACGGTTAACGGCTAATGGTTGAAAATATTAGTTAACATTCTTTGCTCCTGTGCACTAGCGAGTTAAACGGTTAACGTTAGTAAACGATCTTTACTCCTGTGAAAATAAAAACATTGTTTTTTACTACAGTTTACAGCCGTTAAACCGTTTAACGGTTTAGCGATATATTAACACCACTACTCTTGACCAAACTAAAATGACAGCGCTATTTATATTGCTTTCCTTTTCGTATTAATCCCTGCGGAATGGAGCAGCACTTGATTTGAAGCTGTCATTTTAGTTTAATTTAAAGATTGTGTTATACAGAATTGGCTTCACTGCTTAACAATTTATAATTATAACTACTTAAATTTGAGAGAATAAGAAATAATGATAAATAGACCGTACATTTAGAGACACTTCCCTTAATTTTAGATAGAAAAGAAATAGACATCTTGTTTTCAACTAACTCAATGACTAACAATATTAAGGAGCATGTAATATTATCATAAAAACCATTTAATTGAATCATTTCACTTTGAGACTAAATTTATTAATATATCAATTAACTTCATGTGATATTAAACCTAGGAGTAAACGCACTGAAACATGGGCAAACTAAACATTTTGTATAGCCCTCCAAATTACAAACATACGCTGACAATCAGCGAGCTTGACTCGTCGGCAAAACTGCGGCCTTACGATGATCCACCAGCGAGTTTCCAAAACTGTGTGGCAAAGGTCGCGCGTTACTGTAATGTTATTTATTTCACCGTAAGATTGTAAAAACGCGCGAAATTGCAAACTGTCGAAAGATTACAATTTAACGCATTATTTTTCGGTAAATTGTAATCTGTTAGGTATATTAACCCGATAGAACCTAAGTGCCTGATTATTTATGTCGAACCCTAACCTCACCTACAAGAAACAGACAAGAAAACGGAAATACAATGAATATTTCAAAAATTGCCACTCAGCAAATTTAACGGTTCACAATCTTTCGACAGTTTACAATTTCGCGAGTTAGATTATAATCTAACGGTTTTTACAATCTTACGGTGACATTTATAATAAAAGTATTAAAAAAACAAAACGGCTGTTTGTTGTGGGCTCGTCTTAGACCAAGGCGCGTTTGGAACCCTCGTATAACCAATTATCACCATCATGTTTTATAAGTAAGTAATTTTTAACGTCAATAAGTGTACCTACAGTGTACCTATATAGAATAAATTATATTGAGTTATGAATGTAGAATTTTCAAAAAATTCGTGGCATACGCAAGGTTCGAATCCTGCCAGCTCCGAAATTTTGATAATATGTATGTTTTTTTTTCTATTATTGAGTACCAATGAAGGGTGCTCAATATAATTACAATCTAGCCAAACGATTTGACTAATATGTAATTTTTCTTTAACCTACACTAGCGGCACGCTATGATGGCCGGTTTGACACATTACAATAGTGATGTGGAATGTCAATTTATTCTCGAACAAAAAACAATTAAGTTTTGTTTTTGAACCTGATTAAATAGGTTTAATAAAACAAAAATGTATATGTTTATTTAATTTATTTGAACGAACTGAATATTTGAACGAAAATGAATATACATACTTTATATGCACACAAGAAACATATGAATACAAAAGATACCAAAAAAGGTGCCACAAAAGGCCATAATTAATCAGATTCGTCCATACTACTATTTTCACTGTCGTCACTGCTATCATCACATACATTAATAATTATATGTTCGTTTTCTATAATATTATCTATTTTCACATCTCTTTCATAATCTTCCCTTATTAATTTAACAGTTCTATTCACAACCTTTTCCCAGTCTCCTTTAGTCACATGTTCACAAGCTTCTTCTAATAATTTTAGCATTTTTTTTGTGGTAAATGGGGGTTCTGTATTGTGTCTTGCAGCATATCCCTTAATTTGAGCCCACACCAACTCAATCGCATTATACTCACAATGGTAAGGCGGTAACCGTATAACTCTGTGCCCATGTTCTAATGCTATTTCGTCAATGACGTATCGGATCTTGGTTGGTTTGTTTTCTTTTAAAAGACGTACTAATTCCGCTTTTAACATATTCATGTTTGCATCTACGCCATTTTTACGAAGCCATGCGACGATATCAGCTTTCTTTTGGGATTGGGCAGGTGGCTTGTCAATTTGCATCGAGTGGTATGGGGCGTTGTCCATAATTATAATAGATGGTTCAGGGAGGCTACACAACATTGAGGTAAACCATTCAGTAAACTTTTCTCCATTCATGTCTTCATGATAGTCTCCAGTGGTTTTTGACGCAAAAGCCATGAGAGAACCTTCGACAAACCCGTTGATGGTTCCGGCGTGACAAATTATAAGTCGCGATCCTTTTCCTACAGGAACTTTGGAAGTAGATGCTGCTGTGTCATCGTTCCAAGAACGGCCTACAGTATGGTTAGCATTAAGCCATGTTTCATCCAAGAACACAACATTTTGCCAATTTTTGATTTCTTTCACTTGCCGTAAAAAAGTATACCTTGCCATCGCTATATCAAATCTTTCCATCAATATTTTGCGTTTGTTACATTTTTTGTATCGAAATCCAATGGTCTTCAAAATCTTCGTTAAAGAACTTTCCCCAACGAAGAATAATCCAGCTTCCTTCAGTGAATGCACCAACTTTTTTCTTGTTGGATACTCCTTCTGTAAATAGTAGCCGTAAACATGTCTTCGGATAGCATCGGCATCAAAGCTATCGATGCCTACGACTGGTTTTGCTCGTTTTCTCTTTTTTGGTGTGTGAAGTTTATTTTCTTCTGTGCCAGTCTCGCCATATTTTTTTTTAGTTATCCGTCTAACAGTTCGTTGTCCAATATTAAGCGCATCAGCTACGCGTTCAACCACTGACGTTATAGGTAAAATTGGCCCTCCATTTTGAGCTTCACGATCGAAATAGTTACGAAGGCGTATTACGAACTCACGTGTCTGACTATTTAGAACAGTTCTCTGCGTACGTTCGGTCATATCGACGAAATCCACAACAAAGGGCTTGAACAGAGTCCAAATTAACGAGCAAGGGTCAACAGTAATGCAGTATCAATATTTGAAATCCAAAGCCAGGTCAAAACTATATCACAATCGCATTGCACTGACAGTTTATACTTTTCGAAGCAACGTCAATTCGAAACTGCTTTGTTTTGCATTGAGCATTGACGCGAGTTTGCCGGAGGTAGTAGTTGTGCTAGCCAGCGATCCTATGTGACGATCGTATTAGATTCCATTTTTAAAAATTTATTGATATTTTTTTGCGATTTCAGAGGTTTGTCCACATAGTGAAAATTGTTCATATTCACAAGTACATTCACCCCTTAAATGGTGCAAACTGATTTTTCTACACTTGTATACATTTAAGAAATCAATTTAATAAATAAATTTTGAGTCCTAAACCTAAAACTACATTCGATAAAATTTATGAATCTCTGCACATCACTATCGTCAATAAAGTAATACAATTATTTCCTTCAAAGTCGTTATCAATTAATACGGAACTTCATGAGAAACTACATTCGATAAAATTTATGAATCTCTGCACATCACTATCGTCAATAAAGTAATACAATTATTTCCTTCAAAGTCGTTATCAATTAATACGGAACTTCATGAGCGGACAAACGTCAAACCGGCCATCATAGCGTGCCGCTAGTTTAAGCTTATAATTGACTTATGTACTAATAAAAATTGTCCAATGACGTATCTTAGTATGTGATATGTATGTGAAAACTTATTTGGTATATATTCCCTACATATTTTTTTATACGACTGCCTGAAAAAAGGAGTATATTGTTTTCAGGGTTCATGTATGTATGTATGTATGTATGTATGTGAGTTTGTATATTCCACCATAACTTCTGTACGCCCGAACAGATTTTGATAAATGAGGTATCGTTAGAATCCCTAGCATATTCCGGGTGACATAGGCTAGTAAAATTTATAAAAATTTGATGCGGTGACCATGGTCCCGCATTAAAGATTAAAGTTAAAATTTCTTTTTCGAAAATTTGATCAACTATATAATCATCATCTAGAAAATGATGATTCCAAAAATATAAAACACTATAGTTCAATATCCAGTTATTCACAAAAAAAAATATCTAAGATTCTAATTTAACCAGATTAATTTAGAATATTAACTTTTAAGTTCGTTTTTTGGCAGGGCAGTCGTGTTTTTATACGACTGCCTGAGAAAAGGAGTATATTGTTTTCAGGGTTCATGTATGTATGTATCTATGTATGTATGTATATATGTATGTATGTGAGTTTGTATATTCCACCATAACTTCTATACGCCTGAACCGATTTTGATAAATGAGGTATCCTTAGAATCCCTAGCTTATTCTGGGTGGCATAGGCTAGTAAAATTTTAAAAAAAATTGATGGGGTGACCATGATCGCTTATTAAAGACTAAAGTTGAAAAAAATAATTCGAAAATAAGATTAACTATATAATCATCATCTAGAAAATGATGAGTAGATTCCAAAAATATATAACACTATAGTTCAATATCCAGTGATTCACAAAAAAATAATCATTTAATAAAAATGTGAATAAGATTCCAAAGGCTATATATGCAAATCGCTTCTTAGGGAGGTAAACTCCAAAAATAATATGGCAGGGCAGTCGTATTTTTTAATTCGTTAAATTAATTTAATATTGTTAATTATGACTTGTTACATAACATACTTGCGCTCAGTGGCGTGCACAGGTTTTGAGGCTAGAGTAGGCATTCGTTATTCAGAATACCTATTTACTCATCACAAAGGGTTCCGTCACTAACACCACATAATGAGACACGAAAGATGTCATAACAATACATAATAACTGGCTTACATATTAATCTAGCGCTGAACTGGTAGCGCCTGACAAATAATTCGACACCCTATCACTACGGAACAGACCCTATTTTTTTTTTTATCCACTCAAGTTACCCCTTGACTGCGATCTCACCTGATGGTAAGTGATGATGCAGTCGAAGATGGTAGCGGGCTAACCTGTTAGGGGCATGGCAGTTATATTAAACCCATACCTCTATTCGGTTTCTACACGGCACGGAACGCTAAATCGCTTGGCGGCACGTCTTCGCCAGTAGGGTGGTAACTAGCCACGGCCGAAGCCTCCCACCAGGCCAGACCAGGGGAAATTTAGAAATTCCCAAATCGACCCTGCCGGGGATCGAACCCGGGACCTGCGCACGTTAAGACAACAGCGCTACACACTGCGCCCCGGAGGTCGTCAAATATCGAAGTTTTCCTATACTTGTGCTTTTGGCCAAATTTTGGATGAAAAACGAGGCCATTTGGGTAAGCGGTGCTTTTGCGCCTCTATGAGCGCTACAGTAAGCGTTGCTCGCTTGCAGTGACGGGCGCGACGGACGACGGCTACCTGGAGGGCAGCGTTCGCGGCGGCTCCAGCGGCCTGTTCCCCTCGCACTGTGTGCAAGAGGTGCGGCTGCGGCAGAACCACCATCTGCACCAGGTGTGTCCCTATTCTTATATTAAATACTAGAGGTCGCCCGCGACTTCGTCCGCGTACAATTTCTGTTTTTCTATGAGATTTTCCCGCTGCAAAAAGCCTTGGTACGTAAAGCGGATAAAACTAATAAATAATAATCGTTAATGCCGATTTAAAAAACTTATAACCTACATGCAATCTTCCAACCCCTATTGCACCCCTATTGGGGTAGATTTTCGTAAAATTGCTTATGCAGGTTATTATTTTTTTTAATTTAATAACTTAAAAGCCGATTTTCAGGTCTCTACTTCAAACACATAGGACTTTCATACAAACTTACAACCCCTATTAAACCCTCTTTGGGGTGAATTTTCGTAAAATTGCTTATATGGGTCTCTATTATTTATAACTATTAATTTAATTGCCAATTTTCATGTCTCTAACTTCAAAAACAAAGGACTTTGATACAAACTTCCAACCCCCATTTCAACCCCTTAGAGGGTGAATTTTCTCATAACCGTTTCTTAGCTGACGTCTACACCATAGAAGGAACCTATCTTCCAAATTTCAAGTCTGTATGATTTATAGTTCCTGAGAGATCGTGAAGAGAAGAGACTTTTCGGTTTTATATATATAGATTTTTGGTTACCGAGTTTTCTTTCCGTGCAATTCTCCCTATGACACGACCCCACACAAAATTTTAGCTCGAATTTTGATCTTTCTTGTATTTCAAAGGAAATTCAAAATTCGAGTCAAAATTTTGGACCTCAGGCATTTATTTTGCGAATTCTTCCCATGGCAAAATGGTGTGTTTATTTAGGATTTCCTGAAACAATCCTTTGCTGATTGAAATTTTGCATTTCCATAAAAAACGTCCTGAGAAATAGCTGTTATATTTCCTAGGATTCAGGGGGTCGATTAATCTCTTGCGTGGTCGAAAAATCCCCAGTCTACAATGATAAAACTGTTTTTAAAATTAGTGTTACTAGCGTTACCTGAAAATCAGCGCTGTTATGGTATTATACACCATAACAACATCACGCTGAGACGATGTTCTTTTTGGAATTATTTTGTGTATCTAGTAATTTTGTTTTTTGTATTTTAACTGTGTCCCTGGTTATACCAAATAAAGAAAAAGATTAATTTATTAAAATTGTAAATTGTTGGTTTGTTTCATGGGTGAAAAGGTAAATTCTCTTTGAAAAATGTTTTCTTACAAAACTTCCAGGTGCTATCATCAGGACCAATCCACCACTCGCGAGTGACCGGAAGGCGAGAAATGGCTCTTAGCAAAACATACAGTGCTACGGCTCCTAGGATTAAGAAATCGTAAGTTTATTCAAAGTTATTTTAGCTTTAGCAGAAGAAATCCTACGCTAGTCTGATAATAATAAAGTAAAAGTTGATTATAATGTTAGAGAGCTTAGATTACAGTATAAAGAGTATAAAGAGATACGTTATTTCCTACCAGTCGTTCCACGGAGTAGACAGAGCCACGCAGTGCGTTGACAGGGGCGTGACGAAGGAAACCGGCAGAAATTTCAATAAAAAATTCTGTCACACTACAAATTTGCCTCCAATGACAAACTAATTTCCTATCTCCATACTCCACCCTCAATAATGGCGAAAGTGCCGTACCTCTAGGACCTAGGCATGTAGGTAGGAAATTACTACCTTGACCTAGGTGCTATCACAGTCATTGTAGCCAGGTCAGTCATTTGTATAAATGAAGATCCCAAAAATTCTTATATCGAGAACCTAATTTTACTGTGTACAGATTCAGCATACAAGAATAGTTTGTTTAGATTTCGGTAGGTTGAATAGAACAATAACTGTTTCAATACAAACAACGCTGTAGATTTACAAACAACAATTTATTTGGTCGCTTCCTCTGAACCTTAGGTCAGTCACAAACTTTACTTTCGATTTGGAAGACATTTTTTGGTATTCCCTCACAAAAATTTACCTATAATAATATTGCTATTATGTAATTTTTCTGGAGTGACTCAGTTAAATCATACTGCAGCAGTTCCCATTGAAGAAGCGAATATGTGCTTGTCAAAACAAATCTACAAACGTGTATTTTGCAATAGTGCTCTCGGTTTGAAGTCATTATGTTCCACGTCAGTTTGTCTAGCAATATTTACTAAACATGGAAGGTAAAGATTATTGTGTTGCTAATATAGCTATTTTTTCGTTATGATTGGTAGGTATCAATCTTTTTTTACATATTTTTTCTATACTTATTCAGTCTGTGATTCATAAAAAAAGACTATAATATTGGGCCCCACGTTGGGTGCCAATTTTATGTATCCGGTATAGTAGCATAATACGGTCCCTATTCTTTGATAACCAAGAAAATAATTCAAAATAGCTCGAGATTGTAAACTTCGCCTTATTTATATCGTGAATCGTTATATTTAATCTTGAAAATTATTCTTATCTGTTAAAGTCAGGATATTCTGTACCTTTTTGCGAGTTAACTTCTACCCGCTCGCCAATGTTCTTTAGAGTCTGTGACATTTCGTCATTAAAGTGTTTTTTTGAAGTGAACACTTACGTTAATGTCATCGATACTTACAGATATGGTAATATGGAAACTCGGACGGTGGTCCTCCACCGAGCGCGGCGGGGTTTCGGCTTTGTCCTGCGTGGGGCCAAGGCCTCGTCACCGCTCATGGAGCTAAGACCTTCGGAGCGATGTCCCGCGCTGCAGTACCTCGATGACGTAGACGCGGGCGGCGTGGCTGACAGGGCAGGCCTGAAGAAAGGGGACTTCCTTGTTGCGGTGAGTTTGTTCTACTACACTCACCATACCTATAAGATCTCATGACATCTCAAGGACTACCTTGAAGGTGAAAAAAAAGCCCACTATGCGTATGCTTGCATTAAAACATGGGTACCTGCCGCCCCTAGCCAAGTTACATACGTTTCGTATCTATTCTCTTTTTATAATCGCTAACGCTTTAGCGGAGAGTAAAAAATAAGTGAATAGCGTTTTTAAAGTGTTAACGATTATGGAAAGAGAATAAAATAAACATGAAACGTATTTAACTTGGCTGGGGGGGGGGGGGCTGCTATCTGTAAAATCCACAAATAAGTAAACATGTAATAAATGTAGGTACTTATTGAAAACAGTCTTAAAGTATATTCGGTTCGTTAACCCACTTCCTGATGGTTCCCATTGCTCAGTCAGTTTTCTTGAGCATATTTTTAAAATGTGGGTACATAGTTCATTCCTAATATATTACTGAGTTGCAAGTTAAAAAGGTTTAATTTAAAACAGGATTCAAGCTATCAATACAAAATACAAGGTTATCACGTCAAATTTTCGAGTTAGCTAACTAATGCCTGTGCTGAGTCCACTAGACCTAGAGTAGGCATAGAAAAAATAGACCGGAAGTTTGTCACAGGTTATTGACCATGTTCCAATGTTCACAGATCAACGGTGAAGACGTGTCTGCCGCGTCTCACGAGCAAGTGGTGGAGCTCATCCGCAGCTCTGGATCCCTGGTCTCCTTGACCGTCGTCTCGCTGCACGGACACAGTGAGAAAATTTCCCTTTATTGTCTATGTCTTTTTTATTTATTTATAGGCTAGCGCTTGGCTGCATTCAGACTGCTTGAAAGTGGTAATGGAGCCTTGGAGTGTGCTTACATGGAAGATTGTCTGTCTGTCTTATGATGAAGAGAACTCCTGAAAACGGAGAATCTAAAATATGTGTTCACAAGTCTCATGTGAATAATGTATACTATACCTATACTAATATTATAAAGAGGTAAAGTTTGTGAGGTTGTACTGAACCGATTTTGAAAATGGTACCAATTCTGGTACCAATAGAAACCCAAATTATTTGTGAGTGTCATAGGCTATAATAGTGTTATAAGCAAAACAGCATCACTACATAGTATAAAACAAAGTCGCTTCCCGCTGACTGTCCCTATGTATGTTTAGATCTTTAAAACTACGCATCGGATTTTGATGCGGTTTTTTTAATAGATAGAGTGATTCAAGAGGAACACTTATATGTACTTTTTATCCAGGAAAATTAAGGAGTTCCCGCGGGAACCAAAAAACCTCAATCCATGCGGACAAAGTCGCGGGCACCAGCTAGTATTAGAATAAAGCAAAAACTTACGTCAAAGTGACCTTCGCAGAAATAAATAGTAGAATTTAGCCCTATAGCTGTAGGATCTCGCCGTGCAAGATTAAGCCACTTAAATCGCATTGTTTTTTTAACGTGGCGCGTGAATAAATAACTTGCTTGGAGTTAATTTTGATGTGTTATCACACTGGGGGACCGCAAACGACTTACAACACTTTAGAATTCATATTATTTACACAAAATATCTAAATTGCTGTACGAAGACTTAGTGTTTACTGCACACGGTACATTAGAGTACATTGGTAAAAGCAATAGTGACGTCACAAACGACGCCATGACACCCGCGAGCGTTTTGGCGTTATTTTTAAAATTGAAATTTCAAATGCCAATTTTATTTACCAAACCTTGTTTTTCTGCTGAAATAAGATATTTTTCCGAAATAGTAGATACTTCCGAACATAATCTGACCATTTCTCAAAATCAGTCATCATGCCTATAATACCTATCCTCTAACTCCTACACAATGGTTTTGAAAAGATATGTTCAGGAACTGATAATTCAAAAACAACTATCTTTAAAATAATCTTTTGTCCAGTTTACGGTGCTAATTTCTGTATTCCATTTGAATAGCTCATGAAGCAAGAAAGAAATCATATTTACTGACTACATTGTACGTGTTTAGATACTTATACCTGGCTTAGATACTCATAACTAGCCAAAGCTTAATTAATACTAATACTCAACAGTGAGCAACGAAAACAACACGTGTACAGTACCGACGAGTAAATCACAAAATCAGCTGTCAAGCACCGGCCGCCCCTACGCCGCAACATTACCGAGGAAAGCTGCTGGCGGTATGTGATTCCTTAGAAAACTAATAAATATCGAGATAAATAATAATAGTAATTTTATAAGTAAAACCCCAGTGTTCATTAATTTACTTTATTCCTTCCGATAATATCATATTCTAGAGTAGCTAATTTAATTACTTTGTACAATCCTTTTCCCTCTCATGTTCTTTTCGTCCTTCGCGCTCAATTGGCGGGAAACGTCCCCATTGGCCCTCAGAAAACCCCCTTTTTTAATTATTTTATTTTACGGCCCTGGATTCAAGTCCTTTATGGCCTTATATTTATTGCGAATGTCGTTCCACAGAATATAAAACTAGAAAATCATGACAGTAATAAATAATAATATCTTTAATTTGCAAAATTACATAGGTTCACATTAATAATTTGGCCTCTATCTCCCAAAAAAGTAAAAACTTTGTTATGGGAGCTAGTGCCTTCCCTGTTACATATGTGCTTTTTTGCATTTTTTAATTATTATTAGTTAATTTTAACATGCAAAATAAAATACAATTATAAAGATGTGTATATGTGTGGGTGTGTGGTGAATGAGTGGTGTTTATGTGTGTGAGATATACACAATAATTAATAAATACACAAAATAAAAATTATGTGTGTCAGCTCTGACGCACGACTGCAGTCTACTCTTTACGAACGATTATAAAATATATGGATTAGTAAATGAGGGTAAATGAACGCACTTTTATATTACTGAAAGCATGCTTGATACATTTATATTAATTATATAATTTATGTTCATCAAAATACATTACATAGTCATGGAATCATAAATTCAATAACGTAACGGTTTTGATTTTACTCCCCACAAATTTTCATAACCCGGGCTATATATGAAAATTATTACGGAAACACTGCAGTCTGCATTATTGGAACTTCAATTGTTGGAATTGGCTGAATATTTTTTTGTGTTCTTGTTGTGACAATGGGCTTTGTGGACAAATATAACATCTCCAGACCTAAAGCAACGTGGTAGCAAGACTCCCCCTCTGCCTTGGACAATGTAACATTTTGAATGATTGTACTTTTGATCCAAGTCTATGCAATAAAATTATGGTCATTTTAGACATTTATATATAGTTTTTTTTATCTCTTTAATTTGAAAAAGTAGCCTATGTGTTATTCCAGACTATAATATATCTCTGTGCCAAATTTCATCCAGATCCGTTCATCCGTTGGGGCGTGATTGAGTAACAAACATCCATCCATACATCCATCCAAACTCTCGCATATATAATGAATGAATGAATGAATGAATGAATGAATGAATGAATATACTTTTATTGTACACCAAAAAATAATAATAACAGTAAACTTAGCTAATAACAAAGGAAGTATACAATTTGGCGGCCTTATCGCTTCACAGCGATCTCTTACAAGCAGCCAATGGTTTAAAAGGACATAGCCACAGAAACAACCAGTAGATGGTGCAGAAATAACAAATATAATATTAGTATTAGTATTATTAAGTAGAAACACCCGATAACAATTTTAATCAATAGTCAATTTCAGTCTAATAGGCCTATTACACTGCACTTTCCACAGGGTCGTATGGTAAGGGTGGGTGTGGCCGCTATTTAGAGCGTCGCTTATTACACAGCAATAAGGATCAAATTAGGGACCCTTTCTCCCTAAATCTTATTACACTACACTGTTTCAAGTGGAAGGGTCCCTGTGATAAGTGCGGTGTAATAGGCCTAATAGATAGATCCGTATTTTTTTTTTATCTACTACAAGTTAGCCCTTGACTGCGATCTCACCTGATGGTAAGTGATGATGTAGTCTAAGATGGTAGCGAGCTAACCTGTTAGGGGCATGGCAGTTATATTAAACCCATACCCCTTTTCGGTTTCTACACGGCATGGTACCGGAATGCTAAATCGCTTGGCGGCACGTCTTCGCCGGTAGGGTGGTAACTAGCCACGGCCGAAGGCTCCCACCAGGCCAGACCAGGGAAAATTCAGAAATTATAAATTCCCAAAGTAAACCTGCCGAGGATCGAACCCGGGACCTCCGCACGTTAAGACAACAGCGCTACACACTGCGCCACGGAGGTCGTCAAATATCGAAGTTTTCACATTTCATTATTGTTAGTTCACAGCGCATTTCTCACCGGCCACACATCAAAGCCTCTCCCATTACTCTTCGCAAATGTAGGTCTCTGGTCAAACGTTACGTCGGCGGCACGTCTTCGCCGGTAGGGTGGTAACTAGCCACGGCCGAAGCCTCCCACCAGGCCAGACCAGGGAAAATTCAGAAATTATAAATTCCCAAATTGAGCCTGCCGAGGATCGAACCCGGGACCTCCACACGTTAAGACAACAGCGCTACACACTGCGCCACGGAGGTCGTCAAATATCGAAGTTTTCATTATTGTTAGTTCACAGCCCATTTCTCACCGGCCACACATCAAAGCCTCTCCCATTACTCTTCGCAAATGTAGGTATCTGGTCAAACGTTACGTCGGCGGCACGTCTTCGCCGGTAGGGTGGTAACTAGCCACGGCCGAAGCCTCCCACCAGCCAAGTTTCAGTCTAACAGTATGTATAAAGTGACGTATGGGATCGTGCGCAGGTCGGAGCCCCGCGCCCGCGCCCCCGCGCCGCGACCCCCGCACAACGCTGAGCGTGGGCCGCGCTAGAGCCAAGTCTATGGTCGCCGGCCTGGGTATGACTGTTTATACTTCACACTTTAGTCGACCAACAAACTTGAGTCTAGCTATAGTACATTACATCGCGAGACCGGGAAGTACGCGTTTTCTGGTCGAGTGTTAGTTAGGCTATATACGAGACCAGAAATGCTCTCCCGGTCGAGGTGTGTATAGTGCTTTTCTAAAAAATGAATGAAATTTTTTTGCGCTGTGAGTGCTGAACGCGATAAACGGTAGAGTTCCAAATTTAAACTACTTAGGCCAAAAACATTATAACAAGTTACAAGATATTCAGGACGAAAGATTCCAAATTCAAACTTATGATATGTAATGAAAATACATACATTCTTTACTGGCCTAGGCCGGGAAGTTTAACTTTCGAACTCATTTACAGGGTATGAAATGTGCACATTTCATATCATTTTTTAGAAATAGTACATTACATCGCGAGACCGGGAAGTACGCGTTTTCTGGTCGAGTGTTAGTTAGGCTATATACGAGACCAGAAATGCTCTCCCGGTCGGGGTGTGTATAGTGCTTTTCTAAAAAATGAAACAAGTGACTTTTTTTTAAAATATATTTTTTGCGCTGTGAGTGCTGAACGCGTAATACGGTAGAGTTCCAAATTTAAACTATTTAGGCCAAAACCATTATAACAAGTTACAAGATATTCAGGACGAAAGATTCCAAATTCAAACTTATGATATGTAATGAAAATACATACATTCTTTACTGGCCTAGGCCGGGAAGTTTAACTTTCGAACTCATTTACAGGGTATGAAATGTGCAGATTTCATATCATTTTTTAGAAATAGTACACGAGACCGGGAAGTACGCGTTTTCTGATCGAGTGTTAGTTAGGCTATATACGAGACCAGAAATGCTCTCCCGGACGAGGTGTGTATAGTGCTTTTCTAAAAAATGAAACGAGTGACTTTTTTTTTAAATATAATTTTTGCGCTGTAAGTGCTGAACGCGTAATACGGTAGAGTTCCAAATTTAAACTATTTAGGCCAAAAACATTATAACAAGTTACAAGATATTCAGGAAGAAAGATTCCAAATTCAAACTTATGATAATGTAATGAAAATGCATACATTCTTTACTGGCCTAGGCCGGGAAGTTTAACTTTCGAACTCATTTACAGGGTATGAAATGTGCACATGTCATATCATTTTTTAGAAAACACATTTACTTAGCTTAATTACGTCCTTCTACCTTCTATGGTCTTAGGCCCGGACTCCACCAAAGCGGAGATGTGCGGAGATGTCCCAAGCGGAGACGAGAAGAGATGTTTTTCAGCTAGGGTGTATCCACCGAAGCTGTGCGGAGATGCGTACTGGCTAGACTGGAGCGGAGAGCGCCAGTTTGCGAGCAACAGCTCACATCTCCGCATCGATCGCGCCATACAAATATGATACATCTCCGCTCAGTGGTATCCACTGAAGCTGAGCGGAAGCGTGATGTGGGAATAACGAAATTCTATTGGTTGTTTAAATCACATCTCTCCTCTCCTCTCGTCTCGTCTCCGCTCTGGTGGAGTCCGGGCCTGATGGTTAACTATGTCTAATCGAGTATCGGAAGTATGCAGTGCTTGTCACGGCTAAAAAGAATATTTTTTTTTTCATTTCATTTCATTTTTTTTTATTTGTGAATACAGTAGATACAGAAAGGTGTTACAATTATAAAAGTCTCATGTATCCTACCACAGTGTGGCGTACAAACGATATGGCTAACAAGCTTTAACCTAACAAGGAAATTATAATATAATATATATAATATTTTATATATATAATATATAAAAAAAAAATTTGTGTTTCATATTTTGATTTAATTAAGAATTGAAATAAAAGCGAAAGTGTGTATACCTCCATTCTGGCTACGTCCAAACGTTGACCTTCACGTTTTGCAAATTGTATTTCAATAAAGTACCTACCGGAGATACTTTTTCACGGAAAATCAGAAGTTTCCACAGGATTTTTAAGAACCCATGCAACGATGTATATGTTTTTGGTGTTTACAGAAAACGGTGGTGAGAAGGAGGAGAGCTGTGAACCTTTGAGCGTGGCCGGCAAGTCTTCATCCGCTGAGTCCGTACAGTTACACGGCGGAAGCAATAGTGAGTACCTACCGTTTTCTTAACTGCCGTTAGTCTTAATTATAACATGTTAGCATGATGGACTGATGAAATGATTAAAAGAAAATAATAATAATAGTTGGACCGGCAAGTTGCGATCTATTATTGCCTACAAAAAGTAATTGTAAGAGTAAAGGTTGCTACATAATTATAAGTTGCAGGAACTGACGAAAAAAAAAAAAAATTGGACCGGCAAGTTGATTTATTATTTATTGCCTACAAAAAGTAATTGTAAGAGTAAAGGTTGCTAATTTTTAGTAGCAGGAACTGACGAAAATTAAAAAAAAAAAAAAATGAAGCTTATAATGTGTCTCCAGGCGGGACGCCAGTGTCCGGTACGCCAGTGGCGCCGCGTACGGCGTCCATCCGCGCGCGTCCGGTGTCCGGCCGGATCACCGCCGCCGAGCTGGAGGAGCTGTTCCAGCGGCAAGCGGACGCGGACAACACGTCAGTATGCTTCCCTATCTAGAACAATTTTTTTTACACATTACTAACATTTTACATCAATGACATTTTTCCTTGTATCGGATCAGACACGCACATAGAAAATATAAGACATTACTCATAAGACACAAGACATTTTCTTACAATGCGCAATATGCCTTACCGCACGCACCTTGCGTGAAATTATATCAAACCAGCTAATTTTATTCACAAGTGCGTGCACTTCCATATGATTTCTAGTGTCACAGAATTGCGAAAAAAAATCGCGCGAAATATTTTTCGCGAAGCGAACGTAGCCACACGATTAGGACATTTTAAGATGTCTCAAAAGTATCAAGAGAATTTCTTGAACAGATATCTTTAAATTATCGGTTTTCCTTGACCAGAGAACAAAACCACAGGGGTTATGTGATGACTACATAGTCACTGATAGGTTATAAGTTCTACGTGAATATGATTCGACACTTCCTGCCAAACGAAAGATGCCCGTACTGTAGGGATTGTTTACCGTCAGAAAAAACTAGAAGACCTTAAGTTCGAGCTGAATCAACTTTGATAGGTATTCCAAACTGCCAAAGTATCACGATACCGCATCGAAAATGAATCAAAACTTTTACCAAACCATCGCCAGTATCAACTTTAGAGAAATTGACCCTTGCGGGCCCATTTCCAGATGTCTTCAAGAGATCCTTGGCCGGTTTTATTTATATCCGGTATTATATCTCCGTTTTCAGGAACAGCAGTGGTGCTATGATGACGCGGTCCGCCTTCCAAAGCGGCGCGGGCGCTTCCCCGCCCTGCTCCCCCGCGAGGCTTCCCGGGAAGGTGTACGCCTCCGTGGCGGAGATGAAGAGGAACAAGGGCAAGGTGAGGCAGTGTGATCTATTCACGTTCAACAGGAACAGCAGTGGTGCCATGATGACGGGGTCCGCCCTCCAGAGCGCCCTCGCGAGGCCGCCCGGGAAGGTGTACGCCTCCGTGGCGGAGATGAAGAGGAACAAGGGCAAGGTGAGGCAGTGTGATCTATTCACGTTCAACAGGAACAGCAGTGGTGCCATGATGACGGGGTCCGCCCTCCAGAGCGCCCTCGCGAGGCCGCCCGGGAAGGTGTACGCCTCCGTGGCGGAGATGAAGAGGAACAAGGGCAAGGTGAGGCAGTGTGATCTATTCACGTTCAACAGGAACAGCAGTGGTGCCGTGATGACGGGGTCCGCCCTCCAGAGCGCCCTCGCGAGGCCGCCCGGGAAGGTGTACGCCTCCGTGGCGGAGATGAAGAGGAACAAGGGCAAGGTGAGGCAGTGTGATCTATTCACGTTCAACAGGAACAGCAGTGGTGCCATGATGACGGGGTCCGCCCTCCAGAGCGCCCTCGCGAGGCCGCCCGGGAAGGTGTACGCCTCCGTGGCGGAGATGAAGAGGAACAAGGGCAAGGTGAGGCAGTGTGATCTATTCACGTTCAACAGGAACAGCAGTGGTGCCGTGATGACGGGGTCCGCCCTCCAGAGCGCCCTCGCGAGGCCGCCCGGGAAGGTGTAGGCTTCCGTGGCGGAGATGAAGAGGAATGAGGGCAGGTGAGGCAGTGTGATCGATTCACGTTCAACAGGAACAGCAAAGGCGTTATGATGACGCGATCCGCCCTCCAAAGCGCCCCCACGAGACCGCCCGGGAAGGTTTCCGCCTCCGTGGCGGAGATGAACAGGAACAAGGCAGTCTCCTCGACATCTTCTCCCAAAATCTTCTTCCAAGATTCCTCAGTGCCTGAAGACGAAAGTTTTCGAACAGTGCGTGTTGCCACGGCTCCGAAACATGGTCGCTAACTGTGGGCCTGATAAGAATGGCTCAGGGTCACTCAGCGGGGATGGAGAGAGCTATGCTCAGAGTATCCCTGCGTGATCAAATAAGCAATGAGGAGATCCGTAGGCGAATCAGAGTAACCGACATAGCTCGAAGAGTCGCCAAGCTCAAGTGGCAATGAGCGGGGCACATAGTTCATAGAACCGATAGGCGTTGGGGACCCAAAGAGCTTGAATGGCGGCCTCGCATCAGGAAGCGCAGCGTTGGACGACCCCCCACTAGGTGGACGGACGATCACAAGCGTGCAGCTAGGAGCCACTGGAAACAAGCGGCACAAGACCGTGGTCTGTGACAATCCATGCAGGAGACCTTCGTCCAGCAGTGGAAATCTATAGGTTGAGACGACGAGGAAATGTGCTCGATTCACGTTACTAAAAAGCTTATTACACTACCCGATGTCAAGAGAGTATACTATGCTTTTTTCAGGAGGATACTTTTAATGGATTTCTTAAACTTGTATATAGGCAAGTTTATAAGTAAATAGGTTGTGGAATTTTGTTTTAGAATAGAACTAGCGAATGCCCGTGACTTCGTCTGCGTGGTTTTTGTTTTTTTGGTTAGCCTATGTGCTATTCCAGACTATAATCTATCTTTGTGCTAAATTTCAGACAGATCCGTTCAGCCGTTGGGGCGTGATTGAGTAACAAACATCCACACTTCCATACATCCATCCAAACTTTCGCATTTATTTTGTTTTAGAATAGAATGCTCTGCCACAACTCAACTATAGTCCTTCAAACTTATCTGACTCGGTGACAGCGTTGCTAGTATATATGAAAAAAAAACAAAAACTAAACAGCCATAACTATGAATGTAACTAACAATCGCCTACAGAACCACAATTCCAGAGCATCAATCTATTCCTTCTCGACTTGTCTCAAAGTCCACGTCTCATGAAAGGGTTAGCAATATTATAAAGCTGTCATTTTAGTTAAGAGATTGTGTACAACGGAGTCGTCTACTTTTTTGGCAGAGCAGTCGTTTTTTATTATTAAATAATACAATTGAACTTAATGCCAGCTAGCCTAACTTAATTACTATATCTATCGTCTACTTGTGTGTAGGTAATATTAAGAAGAAACACTTTGTATTATTTTCAATAAAAAAAAAAAAAAAAAGAAGAAACACTCGATAACCATTTTAATCATACTTTATTAGCAATTTACACACACACACTGTACAGCCATCTTTTAGATTCCATCCTAGATTAATATGTACCACCATTACATCTCGATCTCCCTCTAACCGTCACAGTCGAGGGCGCTGTAGAGGAAATCAGACCATAGATAGATCCGTCAATTTCAGTCTAACAGTAATAACATGGCATATGTGTTATTCCAGTTCTGGAGTAAGTCCACGGGCTCGCTCCGTCGCGACTTCCACTCGACCCCCGACCTTGCGTCGGAGCTCGCCGCACACCCGCCGCGGACGCGCTCCAGTGAAGACGTGCACGGTAAACTACCCGCATTTACCATTACTGTTTTTTTTTTCCTATTATTGAGTACCAGCGAGGTACCCATTTGACTACTGTAAGCATAATTCCAGAAGTGGGTGAATAATTATTAAATTGCTTTTTAATATATTTGTACTCTCTTTAAAACTTGCACGAGCGAATTGGTTGCACAACGTGTAGCGGTTTCACGAGAGATTTAATGTAAAAACTTGATTACACTTTAAAGAAAATATTCTTTTGTTCCGGCCACGATTGCTATCGTTAAGCTCAAATCAAATTGCGATCTAAACACAAAAGTATTCAATAATCGCTGAGTCTACCGGCAGGATACTAACTTCCAATCAAAATACTCGTATTTATGCAAAATATTCCAATATGGCGTACCCACCAAAGAACGAACCGAGTGAAATACATCGAATGAGTCAAATATCAATTTAATTAAACCTTCGTCAATAAATAAATTAACAATCTTATAGCTTTTCTAAAAAATCTATTCAAATTTAAAAGCAAAGCTACGATCTAGCCTAACTAATTGGCATTAACTAAATATTCGTTTTCACTTCTATCGGTCTACTCCCTAAGACTGTCAATTTTTGAAACTGTCATTGTTGTCGTGCAGGGTCGCAGCGAGGGCCGCCCCCCGCGGAGGCTCCGCCCCCTCCGCCCGGAGCCCCGGCCTCCTCGTTCCGGCCCGCGGCGGCCGCCAAGCTGTACGCGTCGCCGCGGGACCTGGCCGCCGTCGCGTACCGCCCCGCCAACAACCCCGAACACACGGTAAGCATCGGTTCTTAGTGTGAGATCCATAGAGCGAACTTTGACTTTGCTTAGACTTTATAGGCCTATTACAGTGTAGACTTTATAGCCTATTATTAAGTGTAGTGTAATAGACCCATTATGACATGGTTAAAACGAGACAGATTTATGTTATTCACATAAATCTGTCTCGTTTAAACTGAGGGGAAGCGATATGTTTGGGAATTAATTTCAAACTAAATATTTACTAACTCGATTCCTTTGAAATTTTTGTTTATGCGAATAGGATAGACAAGGACAGGGTATGAATTTTTTGGAGTTCCTAATCTATGACATAAATTTATGGGTAGAAATTTCGTGCGAGTGAAACACGAAATGTAAGGTGATACCCTTTATTTTTTATTTTTGGTTTTTGTTCTTGAAGTAGACAAATGGAACAGAATCTTTGGTTCTTGTTGTTTCACTCTGGAATGACTAACCATAGAGTGAAACAAATTTTTTAAACAAAGATACAGGTTATATTGTTTATTTTTTTGAAGTTCCATTTTCAAAAACGGGGTCATTTTTTGTTGTTGTTTTTGTTATTTTTTTGTGTAAACCATAAAGAAGTGCGATAACCTTTTTAACTCTAAGTAATAGTCCTATTACACTACACTTTCCACAGGGCCCTGTGGTAAGGGTGGGCGTGGCCGGTATATAGAGCGTCGCTTATTACCCAATATTTTAATTTAGCAATAAGGATCAAATTAGGGACCCTTTCTCCCTAAGTGGTATTACACTACACTTATGCAAGGGATCCTTATTGCTGTGTAAAGCCGTAATAGAAAACTTGTTACCGCCAAAATCGAAAGAAAAATATTTTGAAATAAAAAGTTCCGTCTACAGTTTTAATAGTTTTAATTACCGCGCATCTTTGAGAAAAGCACTATACAAGCCTTGGCCACAACAAGGCATTGATGGACTCACGTATCACTACACTTTACACGTTCGTCCTTCAATGCCTGTTTTGCTGGCCGCTGCAGTAATGTACTATAAGGGTGTGCGCCCCCAGCAGCGCAAACACCAAGTGTTTTTTTGATGATTTAGCGTTCTGGTACGATGCCACGTAGAAACCGAATAGGGGTATGGGTTTAATATAACTGCCATGCCCCTAACAGGTTAGCCCGCTACCATCTTAAACATCATCACTTACCATCAGGTGAGATCGCAGTCAAGGGCTAACTTGTAGTCAATAATAATAAAAAAAATATTGTAATAAATTGCTTCATTATATGAGAGCTTGCGCCCCCAGCAGCGCAAGGCCGGAGCGCTGCGCTCGTGGGCGGGGCCGGCGAGGGCGCGGTCGGCGGACGACGCGGCGCACCAGTACGCGCAGCCCATCAACCTGCACAAGGGATTCGCGCGACAGGTACGTTCGTAAACCTCGACCTCTTTTGACGACCTTTTGACGACCTCCGTGGCGCATGCGTTGTTGTCTGTTTTTTTTTTAATAGTTAAGTTATCTTTATGTTATGTGTGGCAATAAAGAATTTAATCTATCTATCTACAGCTGTCCCTGACGTTGACTGTCATTTCTATCTACAGCTGTCCCTGACGTTGAGTGTCAACAACTCTTTGCAGCACGAAATATTCGCGCGAATATAACTCTAGGCCTTTTGCGTATTATAAGAAGCAAAAGGCCTAGAGATTTTGACGTCCTCCGTGGCGCATGCGTTGTTTTCTGTTTTTTTTTTAATAATTAAGTTAACTTTATGTTATGTGTGGCAATAAAGAATTTATCTATCTATCTACAGCTGTCCCTGACGTTGAGTGTCAACAACTCCTTGCAGCACGAAATATTCGCGCCAATATAACTCTAGGCCTTTTGCGTATTATAAGAAGCAAAAGGCCTAGAGATTTTGACGTCCTCCGTGGCGCATGCGTTGTTTTCTGTTTTTTTTTTTAATAATTAAGTTATCTTTATGTTATGTGTGGCAATAAAGAATTTATCTATCTATCTACAGCTGTCCCTGACGTTGAGTGTCAACAACTCCTTGCAGCACGAAATATTCGCGCGAATATAACTCTAGGCCTTTTGCGTATTATAAGAAGCAAAAGGCCTAGAGATTTTGACGTCCTCCGTGGCGCATGCGTTGTTTTCTGTTTTTTTTTTAATAATTAAGTTAACTTTATGTTATGTGTGGCAATAAAGAATTTATCTATCTATCTACAGCTGTCCCTGACGTTGAGTGTCAACAACTCCTTGCAGCACGAAATATTCGCGCGAATATAACTCTAGGCCTTTTGCGTATTATAAGAAGCAAAAGGCCTAGAGATTTTGACGTCCTCCGTGGCGCATGCGTTGTTTTCCGTTTTTTTTTTAAAATAATTAATTTCTCTTTTAATCTTTATGTTATGTGTGGCAATAAAGAATTCATCTATCTATCTACAGCTGTCCCTGACGTTGAGTGTCATTCCGGCGTCATACAACTCCTTGCAGCACGAAATATTCGCGCGAATATAACTCTAGGCCTTTCGCGTATTATAAGAAGCAAAAGGCCTAGAGGTTTTGACGACCTCCGTGGCGCATGCGTTGTTTTCTGTTTTTTTTTTTTTTAATAATTAAGTTATCTTTATGTTATATGTGTGGCAATAAAGAATTTATGTATCTATCTACTCCCCGACGTCTACTGTCATTCCGGCATCATACAACTCCTTGCAGCACGAAATATTCGCGCGAATATAACTCTAGGCCTTTTGCGTATTATAAGAAGCAAAAGGCCTGCACTTAGAGTGCAGTGTAATAAGCCTATAAGGCGCGCCACATATATTCGGAATCCAGATTCGGGATTCCGAATAGACGTGTTAGCATATCATTAAACTTCTAAACGGTTAACGGCTTATGAACATATTAGTAAACAATCTTTACTCGTGTGCATTAGCGAGTGAAAAAAACATTATTCTTTTTACTACCATTTACAGCCTTTAACCGTTTAACTGTTTAGACGCCTTGATTTATATGGATTGGCTGTGTTCGAAATTCCAATTCGATATTCTGAATCGGAAGCCCACGTCGGTCCCGGTTATTATCACTAATATCTGATAATAACCAGCAGAAACTCTAAGAGTTGAAATAGTACTCAGTGGAGTTGGAAGGACCAGAAGGACCTGAGAACCCACCGCATTATTATCTCAAGAAAACCCCTGCCATTATGTGATTAATAGAACGATGTCACAACCCTCAGCAATTAGGAACACGACAGAGAGAGAGAGAGAGAGAGAGAGATACAATCGCAGCTTGAATTCAGTCAGTCATACTTTAAGCTTCCCGTTTATGGCAGTTTAAAATAAAATCCTTTAGCATTAAGGTCAGAGTTACTTCACGTCATACTAAAATTCTACATTAATTCAAATTCAAATTCAAATGTTTTTTATTCAAATAAACTTTTACAAGTACTTTTGAATCGTCAAGTGAATCTACCACTGGTTCGGAATTACATTCCTACCGAGAAGAATCGGCAAGAAACTCGACTTGTGGCTCTTTTTAAATAAATATTTCATTTACAATTATTATTATCAATGTATATGTCACCGTAAGATTGTAAAAACCGTTAGATTATAATCTAACTCGCGAAATTGTAAACTGTCGAAAGGTTGTGAACCGTTCAATGTTCTGAGTGTCATTTTTTGAAATATTCATTGTATTTACGTTTTCTTGTCTGTTTCATGTAGGTTAGGTTAGGGTTCGACATAAATAATCAGGTAGTTCCCGGCCGCAGGCTGGGCACTCATGTTTTATCGGGATAATATACCTAACAGATTAAAATCTATCGAAAAATAATGCGTTAAATTGTAATCTGTCGACAGTTTACAATTTCGCTAGTTAGATTACAATGTAACGGTTTTTGCAATTTTACGGTGGCATATACATAAGTAACCGCTTCAAATACGTCTAAAGTTTAGTATCTTGTTTAAAACTACGGCATATGCTTTACAGAACTCAACCCCAGCGCCGCCTATCCCGGAGCCCGACTACAGTATGTCGGAGTCGGATGACGAAGCGGCGCCCAAGCCCAAAGGCGAACCCGCTCCCGTCGCGGAAACCAGCGCCAACAGCAATACCAGGTAACTTACTGTAGAGGACATGTCATAGATTTAAAGCCCTGGAAGGAGAAGGAGTATTTCTACTTTAGAAACTTTCAGATAGTTATCCTGTGACGATATTGTGTCAGAGACCATTTTTTGGTGCGAGTTTTGCTCTGAAAAGGGTGCCAAGTCACGATACTTAGCAATACCAGGTAACTTACTGTAGAGGACATGTCATAGATTTAAAGCCCTGGGAGAAGGAGTATTTCTACTTTAGAAACTTTCAGATAGTTATACTCTGACGATATTGCGTCAGAGACTTTTTTTGTTGCGAGTTTTGCTCTGAAAAGGGTGCCAATTCACGATACTTAGCAATACCAGGTAACTTACTGTAGAGGACATGTCATAGATTTAAAGCCCTGGGAGAAGGAGTATTTCTCCTTTAGAAACTTTCAGATACTTGCCACAAAAATAAAAATTCTTGCAATCTTTAAACTGCCAATAATCCTGACGGGAATAAGCATAGCTGTAGATGGCAAAGCAGCACTAGCGAGTTGGCATATTGTACCAATAATACCAGGTAACTTACTGTAGAGGACATGTCATAGATTTAAAGCCCAGGGAGAAGAAGTATTTCTCCTTTAGAAACTTTCAGATACTTGCCACAAAAATAAGAATTCTTGCAATATTTAAACTGACAATAATCCTGACGGGAGCATAGCTGCAAAGGAGCACTAGCGAGTTGGCATATTGTACCATTTTCTGGGAATGCTTCCTGAAATACTAGCTGAAGATTACAAATCTCCCTTCCGTTTTTCTTACTCTCCGTTACTCTTTTGCCTACCCTAGACTTGGCATGCTTTTGTGCGAGCTACAGACCATTTGTATCATATGGCTCCAGAAGAAGCTCTGATCTTCTTTCTAAATTTCCTGTAGTGGTAAATTTTGAGGGGCTTTTTGACTTATTTCCATGTGTTATCCTAAGCAGAAGCTGGACCTTTTCAGAGTTTAAGATATAAGTAAGACTACTTATAACTTCCCGATCTTATATTCAAATTATGGCAGCCTCACGTCATTTTATTTATATCCTTTAGTCATAACTTCTCCGTGTTACACCCTAATCTTTAAATTCCATTTTCAGGATTGTACCAATTTACTCAACAATTTATGAAAATGACAATGGAGAGACCAGTTATTATTATTTATAATGATTGCATGTTATGTTTAAAGGTACTTTTTATTAGTTTCTTGAATCGTGCCTCTGGGTCAAGCTGTGTCCATGTCATTGGGAAAATGTTTGTCTTTGTTGCCATCGGTCTCTGAAATATGTGACCTTAGCTTGTT
This sequence comes from Erebia palarica, assembly GCA_964035005.1. NCBI lineage: Eukaryota > Metazoa > Arthropoda > Insecta > Lepidoptera > Nymphalidae > Erebia > Erebia palarica. Next base: position 34,001,848 of record OZ035989.1, on the reverse strand, counting down.
TTCTCCTTTCCAAATAAATGAGCAAAGCATACCTTAATAAAAGACACCATTTTAATTTTACTTATTCCATTCCATTATAATCAATGTCAACTATCGTCTTTTTATTCCAGTTTTTTCTCATTTTTGTGTTAGAGACTATTAAGCTTATGTTCTTCTGTTTTGTTTTGTTGTGTTTCTGTTCATTCTGTATGATTTTATGACAGTTTATGTCAGTCAGAAAAGAAAACCTAATAACTCTTCTTTACATTCTTGCAAAGAAAAGTTATTAGGTTTTCTTCTAGATTCTAGATCTAGAAGAAAATCTATCTAGATATGATTACCATTCGATAAATGAAAATCACGAATCAGTGCCGCTTATAATAAATTATAAGTAACCGACGAACGTTCAATCAATTTTTTAGACAGTGCTTGATCTTGAAAGACCAAAAATTTCACATGCAATTCATTTAAAAATTACCGTGTTACATATGTCCTTGACGTTGGTCTGATAACATGCTAAAGAAGGCACTTAATTTTCAGCGGCAGCAGCACCGGTTCAAGCTCAATGCAGCACTCATTCTCCGTGGACGAGATCCAAAAGATCCGAACACGACTCAAATCGTCCAAATCCTGCGGGGACGAACTGGGCGGGGTCGAACGGGACGACGGGGACAACTCGTCATCCGGAGTCTCCTCAGACCAGGAGGCCCAAGCGAGACCACCGAGACGAGACAAGGTTTCCTTCTGCGCTTCTGTAACAGTCAAATCATCCAACGACGTCATCAGTACGGAACCAGTGCACAGTTCTTCGGAAAGCTTAGCGACTCCCCCACCGCCTATGCAACGACACAACTCCTTAACCCGGAAACGGGCAACTGCAGCGCTTCTTAGAGGTAGCGTTGGGAGCGCCCGGGGAAGATCGGCTGCGGAAAGGCTCGGGGTAGATATTGATAAAGCTCCTGGAAGGCGAGGTAGGGCTGCGGTGTCGCTCGCGGAACTCCCCCCGCCGCCGGAAGAGCCCGCCCCTTTACCCGGCGAAGGGTCTGTGCCCGTCTTAGCCCCGCCTCCTCAGTTCAGCGACCGCGTTCGAGTGGTGGCAGCCCTGCCCAAATTAGCTCACCTGCAATGAGCTGGCAACCCTGAATCGTCCCGAAACTCCAATGCGGTGATTACACCCTCCGATTCTTAGGTCGTTTATGATACAAATGTGGCTATTAAAGGATCTGTGCCCGTCTTAGCCCCGCCTCCTCAGTTCAGCGACTGCGTTCGAGTGGTGGCAGCCCTGCCCAAATTAGCCCACCTGAAATGAGCTGGCAGCCCTGAATCGTTCCGAAACTCCAATGCGGTGATTACACCCTCCGATTCTTAGGTCGTTTATGATACAAATTACGTACTAATTTTGTACTCACTCGTGACTGGATAACGGTATCGACGTTAGGGGTATTCTTTGGTATGAAACACACAAAGGCTTAACACCCTGTCATAAAGCCAACCTTAGGGTTCCACTTCTGATTTGCGAGTAACATGAGAGAGGTATATTCAGTTGGAGGTGTCAAGAGGTAAAAAGGGTGAGAAAATGAATCTTACCGAATTTTTATTACTAGTGGTGGACAGCAATCCTAAAGAAATCATAAAAAGTTTGCATTTTGCCAAGTGTGAAATATTATGTAACGAAAGTAAAAAAAAAAAACATTTAATCATAATTTCATCATGAAAAGTGTGATTGTCATATGATATGAAAGTTGACATAGAAATTATATTATTAAAAAAAATGTAGGTATACATATATCCCGGATATAAAAATTAGTTTGTAATGTACTACATGTGACGGTACACTTTAGTTGGCCAAACGATCAGAATTGGCTTTAAGTTTAAAACGAAACCCACATTCCAGATTTAGAAATAATTAATGTGTGTAAAATAGTAAGGATTGTATCGGATATTTCGGGCAACATTTCTGAAATAGAACTGATAGGTAGTACAAGTACCATTCATAGACAGAATAGGTATCTTCAAATCAAGCTCACTTGAAGACAAAGTGCCAAATTGGTAACACTAGGACCGGAGGGCTGTGTGGGAGTTTTCCGTATTCGATCGCGACAACATTAACTACCATTTATATGGAATTGATCTGGCTGCCAAGCGCTTTACAATTCCATACAATTTTTGTTTTTTTTATTTTTTCACCTTTTTGTAAACGTTTTTGCTCGAAGTTTCTGATACGAACAAGTTGTGGAACACCCTCCAAGCGCACGTGTTTCCTGCAACGTATAACATAGGTACCTTCAAGGCAAGAGTGAATAGGCATCTTCTAAGCAAGCGCGTTCCAACCTAGACCTCATCATTGCTTTGCACTAAGCATGATTGTCGTCAAGCGTAAGCCTATCTGGCAATAAAAAATAAAGATGTCGCGATCGAATGGGTCGAAAATCTACCATTAAAGCACTCTGAATCATCGTGTCAAATCTTGGACCTGGCATTCTTGTTAAGCTCAAGTGTCCTAGGATAGAGGTGCCGTCATATAGCAGCTATAGGGCGTCAAATGACGTCAATGACGTGAAATGACAAGATGATGACGTTTATTACAAGATGAAGTAACTTTAACTGTAAATCGGTGTCAGAAACACACTATGTATCCGTGTTGCCACTTTGCAACGACGGTACCACTATTCTAGGTAACCATAAGAGCTTTGTTACTTAAAAGGTCATACAATTATTACAATATTCTCACAAGCTGTATCTAAATAATTCTGTATGTAAATTAAATCGACGCACCGTTCTAGATATTATTCTGTGAGCTATATTTGGTGGACATTTGTATTAAACTCATGAGCTGTAGTATAAATTTTCACTTTTCGGACATTCGCCGTAGGATAAGCGTGGATTGTGACACACAGTTCTAGAGAAAGCGTGAAATATAAACTTTTGTAATCAAATGACTAAATGAAACCAAAGATTTATAGTATTTATTGTTGAGGAGTTAACATTGATATAGTTGAAGCTATTTTTTATACATTCCCTTATTAACTATAGTATTATTATATATGTGAATTATTAATATACAATATGTATAATCCTCTGAAAGCAATCATTCTGATATATACGGGATCAGCGAAAAATAATGCACGAATTTGCTGTATCTACCTATGGACCTTATGGACCTTTAATTCGCCTTTTATGGCGTACCAGAAAGGTGCAAATACTTAAATATAATACACAACATATGTTTGCAAAATTAGGTTTTTTTCGATGATCTTGTAAGATATATATAATAGTTTTTATTTAAATCTCTCCGAAGTGTCAAACTAACTTTCCACTGTGTTGTAGAAATGTATTTATTTCCAAGTTCTACTTTACTCTCCTACCTTTTAAAACGCAACCAAGTGCCATCGTTTCTATGATTTTATAATATTTTTTATATACATAATAATATATTATATTTTGTAAATAGTTTTACGAGAGCTATTCGAAACAGATAAAAAGAGTGGACTCTGTATATACAAAAAATATATCCGGCCAACAGAAAACGATATAATATGCTAATATAATAGCGATAAATATAAATATGTTTATGATCGATATAATATATGTTTTAAATGAAAATTGATTTATTGATTTGTTTCATTCGTCCATGAATATCGTGAGGTCCACTCTTTTGACGCTATCTATATATTGGAAAACAAACAGTTAGTTTGTATTAGGTGCAAAAGCCGGCAACTTGAATGTGCTCTCACTAACCTTAGTGCTCATTCAATGCTTTAGTGCGTCATCCGTTCCATTTTAATGTATATTTATATATTAGCTCGTATCGTAGCGTGATTGCATACCAACTCAAGATTTGCGTCAACAATCAACATATTATTATGGCCTATGAGTATGTCACCGTAAGATTGTAAAAACCGTTAGATTATAATCTAACTCGCGAAATTCTAAACTGTCGAAAGATTGTAAACTTCAATGTTCTGAGTGTCAATTTTTGAAATATTCATTTTATTTACTCTTTCTTGTAGGTTAGGTTAGGGTTCGACAAAAATAATCAAGTAGTGCGTAGTACTTGATTATTAAGTTTTATCGGGTTTCAATACCTATCAGATTACAATTTACCGGAAAATAATGCGTTAAATTGTAATCTTTCGACAGTTTAGAATTTCGCGAGTTAGATTATAATCTAACGGTTTTTACAATCTTACGGTGACAAGTATAAAGATGTAAAAAAACGTTAAAATGCTTGCCTATATGCAACCTAAGAATAAAAGTCCGTCTCTAGCTGTATGCAATCATGTTACAGGATCGAAACAAATCTTACGAAATAATTTTAACACCAATATTAAAGTTTTTGTACTCCAATTATTTGCGTCTTGCGTACCTAGTTTTAGAAAATACGCTGCGAATTTTTCGTGTAAATGAAAAACAGATAGACGTGGACGTGTTGAGTCAATTTTCTAATTGAAAATTTACAAAACTGTCCTTTTTCATACGATGAGTTTCCTTGTTTTAAAATTTTCATTCCAATAGCCTAAAATGTGTAGACATTGATAGCTTTAACGAATAGAATCGCCGACTAATGTCTGTAGAACTTCTGTAAAGTCTTATTAATGTAATCGGTCTACAATGGTGTTGTTATAGCATCGCAGCTAAGCTTTCCTAGTTTAGAGCAAACACTGCCTATCGGGTATTGCAATGCAGCCTAATGCAGCTATTGTAATCTAACGCTTATTACAAAGAGCTAAAGTCCATTTCGAAGGCCTGGGAGCATTGCAATCGAAACGTCGACTCGGTGGCGATAGAATTTATGAATTGCCTGTTCATTTACATATTCTAGACGAGCACACACAAGGTTGGGTGGATTTAATTCATTTTTTAACTTCACATTTTGATAACTCTTATACAGTATTTAAGGTTTAGCGAGGAATTAGAGGTAAGACTGCGGTTGAATGGTTTAAAATTTTTGTAACTTTCATAGAATTATCGTGAGAATTGACATAGGGTAACTTAGACGGTGTAGCGATCCTCTGCCCTTGTGTGTACTCAGGGTAATGTTAGCCAAATTCTAGCAAATGAATAGCCAACTCGAGTCGAGTCTCTTAGCGGGTTGCCGTAGAGCAAATATATTAGCACAATCAAATAATTTCTATTAATTAATTATCGATGTATTATTATGAGTTTTACTCTTCTTGTCATTAATTTAAGTTGTATAAATGTATCGTCTACTTAAGGCATAGATAGGTAGTGGTAATTATATTAGGGCAATATGATGATTCTAGAATAACCGAGTTGAAAAGTCGAAGTGAACGGGAACGCCTTGGCATAATAACGCTAAGGTTTTAGTTCAGCAGTTATAATTGATTCTTTGAATGAAAAAACATTCTGAACGATAGATAGCATAAGTTTTATTTCTCAATGCTCTTTTGTCTTATTCGATCGTAAATAAACTGGTTAATGTAAACATTATTGAATAAATTCTGAAGTAAACCTTTTAGCGAGCCATGCCAGGGCGGTCCTCATACATTTTGTATAATATAATATACCAACAATTGTGTTTTACATTTCATTTGAATCTCAGGTATCGGACGTGTAACTACAACTTGGTATACTTTCAAATGAAAATTAAATGTTTCATCACTACTTACGTTTTTTTATTTCGACCGAATTCCAAGTTAATAATGTATGATTGTATTTAATGTATGTACTTCACATTAAAGAGTACAGTTAACAAAAGCATAACAAGCAATAATTAAAAAAATTAAAAACACGAATGCCCTACCAAAAAACGAACTAAAAAGTTCAAAACAATAGTGTTATATCTTTTTGGAATCTACATATCATTTTCTAGATGATGATTATATAGTTAATCTTATTTTCACATTTTCTTTTTCAACTTTAGTCTTTAATGCGGGACCATGGTCAGTCACCCCATCAGGTTTTTAAAAAAAATTACTAGCTTATGTCACCCGGAATAAGCTAGGGATTCTAACGATACCTCATTTATCAAAATCGGTTCAAGCGTATAGAAGTTATGGTGGAATATACAAACTCACATACATACATACATACATACATGAACCCTGAAAACAATATACTCCTTTTTTCAGGCAGTCGTATAAAAAGTAAAGAGCATACCTAACGAACTATGCAATTTTTTGGCCTCGTGCAAGTTAGCAATTCTTCTAGGCATCCTATGTAAGGGTGCGTTCGCACTGCGAAAAAATTTCACGCGACTTGTACCCTCGCGATTTATATTTCGAGTACGGATTTGAATCCTACTGTGAATGCCGTGAACGTCATACAACTCTGTACAGCACAAAATATTCGCGCGAATATAAATACACTAGTGGTTCGCCCCGAACTGAGACCTCGCGGTATCCATAAGATAGTTTTAACTATATAGTAATAGTTAACTTTTAACATTAGACACCAAAGAGCTAAAGAGTTATTGGAGAAACGAATAAACTTTTACAGAGCGCCATCTATTGACATCATTGTGAAGTTCTGTTAAAAATACTGAAACATTATATAATTTCGTTTTCTTATAATATTTATCTAATTTCAGTATTTGATGTTCAAGTACAGGATATAATTCAAATAATTGATCAAGTTTCAATCATTCTTACAGCGTGAAATTTAATATCGAACCAGCTATTTTATTTTCACGCGAATTTTATTCGCAAGTCCTCCACCTCCATATGATTTCTGTTACAGAATTGCGAACAAATATCCGCGCGAATATTTTCCGCAGTGCGAACGTGGCCTAAAAGGAAGTATCTCTACAGTTCGTGCGCGAGTTGAATGCAGAGTAAATGTATGTGTCACCACACATGTACTCTGCATTCAACTCGCGCGCGAACTATATTTGGACCAGCATGACTGTAGCAGGAAGGAACACGAAAGTCGTGACCCGTGAACTCCACCGCGCTCACCGCTAAGTGATTAAAGGATCTTACTTCTTACTATAATATTATAAACACGAAAGTTTGGATGGATGTATGGATGTATGGATGTGTGGATGTATGGATGTTTGTTACTCAATCACGCCCCAACAGCGAACGGATCTGGCTGAAATTTGGCACAGAGATAGATTATAGTCTGGATTAGCACATAGGCTATTCCTTTATATCCCGGAAAATTAAAGAGTTCACGCGGGAACCAAAAAACCTCAAACCACGCAGACGAAGTCGCGGGCATTCGCTAGTATTAAATAAATCAGTGTCAACAGCAAAACGTGAGACCCATTTCCAACTACCAGTACCAATAATAATAGTAACCAATACCAATAATAATAGTAAATAGTTAGTAGTCGTAGTTTCCCCGATGGGAGGCTTCGGCCGTGGCTAGTTAACCTACCGGCAAATACGTGCCGCCAAGCGATTTAACGTTCCGGTACGGTGCCGTGTACTGATTAGAGGTATGGGTTTGATTTAACTGCCATGCCCCTAACAGGTTAGCTCACTACCATCTTAGACTGCATCATCACTTACCACACCACCAGGTGATAGGTGTGATTGTAGTAGATTATAAAAAACAAGAAAGAACTATTTCAGAGATAATTTATTTTACATAAAAATTCAATAATCACAATCGGATTTTATCTCTACTCATAATAAAACCTAAATTACTTAATTTATAAAATCAACTTCATATTGATAACGACTAAATTAAGATTATCAAATTAATCTTATCTCTTACAAGTATACAAGGACGGATAACAATCACATCAGTTACGCTTAAATTCATTGAAATATGAATCTTATTCACTGGACCTAAAGTCCAAATATAATGCCACATCATCGATTTTGACGAGTCTCCTATAATCCACCGTGTCGCCGCACATCGGACACTTTCCTTCGTCGCGTAAAATTCTGCGAATAGAATTTTTAAGAATTACATTACGGGCATATTTCTCTTAATTTTTATATCTTCCAATTTAAAATGTTAGTGTTAATAATATTATTATTATTAATTTAACGCGATTATTAAACTATCCGTGTGCTTAGGTTTTTTATATCCCGCGGGAACGCTTTGGGATAAAGAAGTAGTTTTTATCCGTTTCTAGCTAAACGGTAACAGATAGGCAGACACTTGCGTATTTAAATTCTATACTAATATTATAAATGCGAAAGTTTGGATGGATGGTATAGATGGATGGATGTTTGTTACTCAATCACGCCAGAACGGCCGAAAGGATCTAGATGAAATTTGGCACAGAGATAGATTATAGTTTGGAGTAAAACATAGGCTCATTTTTTTTTTAATAAAGAGTTCCCACGGGAACAAAAATCCTCAAACCACGCAGACGAAGTCGTGGGCATCAGCTCGTATTAAATAAAGCGCATATAAACTTAAATGGTTATCAAAAACGTTAAGTAAGATTGTAACCTTTCGGGCGTCAATAATTTCAATATTTTTTGGACTGTACTTAGTTGCAAGCGGTTTACGTACAATTCTATTTTAATAAATCATACCTAAAATGTATACTATAAACTTACTCTTTGAATTCTGACAAAATGGCCGGAAAATCGCACTCCGGGCAAGCGGTCAAATCATCTTTCACGATGTGAAGACCCTGAAATAATTGCGCTCTTAAAAAAAATTGCAATGAATAAATGATTGCCCTCTTTAGAAAATATTTGCTATATCTGCGCTGATACTGATCTTAGGCGAGTTGATCCCTATTCTGTATCCTATCGCCTTCCAGAAGCATGGTTTTTTAATTAAAAGTAGGACTAGGTACAGAGAAAATAGTTCGAAAAAGTGATAGACGTTATCCCAACAGCCGCATACTAGTTTTGTGCTAGAATAACTTGTTGAAGAATTAATTTTGTACTTAAATCAATCCACCATGGCGCAGCATCAAAGTCGCTGCTGACAGTTTTTGCTTTGAGCTGAAGCCCATCAACACTAATTCCACTAGGATCTGTGCTGTCACCCACGCTGCACTTCTGTGCAGCGTGGGTGACAGTGTTATTATTACCTAGTGTTATTATTTATTAATTCAAATGTTTGTTATTCAAATAGACTTTTACAAGTACTTTTGAATCGTCGAGTGAATCTACCCCTGGTTCAGAATACCATTCCTACCGAGAAGAACCAGCAAGAAACTCGGCGGTTTAGTAAAAAAATATTTCAATTTTATTAATCTACTGAATCTACTCAAGTAACAGCTGTCCTCAGCATTGCTGGAGCGATTCAAATCCATGCTCCTTTGTCATTTACGTAATCTTCAACAGCTTAAATAAGCTTTTATCAGGAGCATACATTTAATGGACTTCTTAAACTTGTGTAAAGGCAAGTTTAAGATAGGTTGTGGAATTTTGTTATAAAATAAAATGCTCATTCCCACGCACGACCTTCGGTCCTTCTCGAGGCGGAGTGATGGAGTCACGAGCTTACGGCGGCTTCTAGTTTGCCTATCGTGCAGATCGCATTTTTTTTTTTGTAATTGTGAATGTGCTGTATTACGAAAATTAAATTATTTGATTTATTACTGATCACACTCACTCACACACGCTCACACACACACACACTCACACACACACACTCACACACACACACACACACACACACACTCCCACACAAACAATCACACACACACACTGGCAGGTTCGCCATGAGGTATGTTGGTTGGATTAAAATGAGACACGTCTGTTCTTCAATAGGTTCGCTTTATTACTGTTACACTACGTGCTGTTTTAAATTATATCACTTATCACTGATCACACACACACACACACACACACACACACACACACACACACACACTCACACACACTCTGAGCACCCTTACCGTAGCGAGACAGAAGGGTACATCGGCTTCGCAGCGCGCGCACGTCAGCTCCGCGATGGGAAGGTCCGCCCCGCACTGCGGGCACGGAGCCGCGGGCGAGGGCGGCGCTGCGTCGCGCGGCGCGTGACGCACTACGGATTCGATCTTCTTCACGTACTTCGGGTCGATCTGTTCCCGGTACTCGGGCTGCATGAGCGCGCGCGCCCACTGGTGCGCTTGGTGGCGCAAGCCCGCCCTACCGCACTCGATCACGGTGGACGTCAGGATCGATACCTGATCTGTGGACCGATTCTCCGATCTCAACGACTCTCAAATTGAAAGAAAGGTGGACGTCAGGATCGATACCTGATCTGTGGACCGATTCTCCGATCTCAACGACTCTCAAATTGAAACAAAGGTGGACGTCAGGATCGATACCTGATCTGTGGACCGATTTACCGATCTCATCGAAATTAAATTCAAATTGAAAGAAAGAAATCTTTATTCAGGGATACAAGACAATCATAATTTAAAAAATTTAAAAATACGACTGCCCTGCCAGTAAATCAACTAAAGAAAATCTAAATTAATCTAGCTAAATTAGAATCTTATTCACATTTTGATTAAATGATATTTTTTTGTGAATCACTGGATATTGAACTATAGTGTAATATATTTTTCGAATCTACTCATTATTTTCTAGATGATGATAATATAGTTAATCTTATTTTCGATTTTTTTTTTCAAATTTAGTTTTTAATGCGGGACCATGGTCACCACATCAATTTTTTTTTGTAATTTTACTAGGTATGTCACCCGGAATAAGCTAGGGATCCTAACGATACCTCATTTATCAAAATCGGTTCAGGCGTATAGAAGTTATGGTGGAATATACAAACTCACATACATAAATACATGAACCCTGAAAACAATATACTCCTTTTTTCAGGCAGTCGTATAAAAAAACAAACTTATAAGAAGAAAAAAATGGCGAAATGAGACTTGATCCCCAAAATGGTCTTCACTCAGCATGTGCTATACCTGTTAGGATACAGAGCTGATCTTCCGTGAAGCCAGTATGCTTGGACGGCGCCAAATATAGTATATATATATATGTCACCGTAAGATTGTAAAAACCGTTAGATTATAATCTAACTCGCGAAATTATAAACTGCCGAATTCAAATTCGGTGAAACGCCGTAACTTTACCACAGTGCTACATTTGGTACGGTTTTTCATGGAAATATTGATTTCACTAAAACTGCAGATTCGTAAGTTTGCCATGGAGGTGACGCACAGAAGATCTCTCGAATTTTTAGCTTTTCGAACAAATATAAATTAAAAGTGCTTTTGTTTAGATTAGCATAATAAGAACGAACGCAGCAGAAGGATTATTAGAAGGTCACAGACTATACGACCTTTTACGACAGTTACTTTTGTACGGCCCTTCTGTTTGACGAAATTTGGTACAGATATACCCAGAGAATACACATAGGCTACTTAACCCGGAAAATCAAAGAGCTCCAAATGTTTAAAATACCTAAATCCACGCGGACAAAATCGCAAGTATCATCTTATTAGAGCATTATATAAAGTTTGATCAAAATTTTAAAAGGAGTAGGAGATCATGGTTATGTCAAATCATTAGATGACATGGCAACACTTAGGGTAACATGGGAGGTTCTTGTATTAACAATTTATAATTTAAAAAATTAAAAAACACGACTGCCCTGCCGAAAAACGAACTAAAAAGTTAAAAATCTAAATTAGAATCTTATTAACATTTTTATTAAATAATATTTTTTTGTGAATCACTGGATATTGAACTTTAGTATAGTGTTATATATTTTTAGATCTACTCATCATTTTCTTTAATCTTATTTTCGAAAAAATATTTTCAAGTATTATTTTAGCATTAAAGACTAACTTTAATGCGGGACCATGGTCACCACATCAATTTTTTTTTAATTTTACTAGCCTATGTCACCCGGAATAAGCTAGGGATTCTAACGATACCTCATTTATTGAAATCGGTTCAGGCGCATAGAAGTTATGGTGGAATATACAAACTCACATACATACATACATGAACCCTGAAAACAATATACTCCATTTTTCAGGCAGTCGTATAAAATATCCCTCTTGTTAGAGCATAAATAAAGTTTGATCAAAATTTTAGAAGGAGTAGGAGATCATGGTTATATCAATTTATTAGATGACACGGTAATTTTTTTTTTATCCACTACAAGTTAGCCCTTGACTGCGATCGCACCTGATGGTAAGTGAAGATGGAGTCTAAGATGGTAGCGGGCATGGCAATTATATTAAACCCATACCCCTATTCGGTTTCTACACGGCATCGTACCGGAACGCTAAATCGCTTGGCGGCACATCTTTTACCAGTAGGGTGGCAACTAGCCACGGCCGAAGCCGTAATGTCCGTAGCCGTAGCCGTACTTAGGGTAATATGGGAGGTTCTTGTATTAAAAAGTGAGCGCTTACGTTGTTGCGTCGGGAAAAAGGACACCTCAGCAGCCGTCCGCAGCAACAACCGCGCGGCCAAGTCGTGCCGACCGCGCTTCACGTGCGTACGGACCTGAACCATACAAATTAATTTAATTTTTTATTTATTTAGTTTCATTAACATAATAAAAAAATATATTTATTTTGGGTTACAACTGCCTCGTTGGTCTAGTGGTTAGCATGTTTGACTGCGGCCGACGAGGTCTCGGGTTCGAGTCCCGGGTCGGGCCATAATTAAGTATCGGGTTTTTCTGACAAATTAATTTAATTTTTTATTTATTTAGTTTCATTAACATAATAAAAAAATATATTTATTTTGGGTTACAACTGCCTCGTTGGTCTAGTGGTTAGCATGTTTGACTGCGGCCGACGAGGTCTCGGGTTCGAGTCCCGGGTCGGGCCATAATTAAGTATCGGGTTTTTCTGATTAGAAATTCCCAGTACCAGACCGGAGTTAGGAAATTGGCGGTGTTTCACCCCCGTGCCTCGGAGAGCACGTTAAGCCGTCGGTCCCGGTTATTATCACTAACATGATAATAGTCGTTAAAGCTCGCCAACCCGCATTGGAGCAGCGAGGTGGGTCTAAGCTCTAATTCCCTCTCTCCTATGAGAGTGGAGGCCTGTGTCCAGCAGTGGGACGTTAATGGGCTGTAGTGGGTTACAATACATTAACGATAAAAATATAGTTAAAAAATCTCAATCGCGGGCGTCATCTAGTAATACAAATAAATGTAATGTGTAAGCAGTTTTACGAAAATCCACCCCCTAAAGGGGGTTGAAATTGGGTTTGGAAACATGCATGATGGTTCTAAGGTTTTGAAGTCGGCATTAAGGTATAAAAACCTGTCGAAGCTATATACAGCCACTATAAGTAGGCATCCTGAAAATTCTATAATCGCATAGGAAATCAGAAATTGTACGCCTTCGTTCCTTTATAAATATTATATTCGGCGACTCGAATACAATTGCAAATTAATAATAATCATAAGAATATTTTAAATACTTTTATACTTTTTATACTTAAAGTATAAACCTTAAAACTAAGGTATTAAAGTTGAATTACGTCGTCGTCTCAACCTACAGACGTCCACTGCTGGACGAACATCTCCTGCATGGATCGCCACAGAGCACGGTCTTGTGCCGCTTGTTTCTAGCGGCTTCCAGCTGCACGCTTGAGATCATCCGTCCACCTAGTTATTATTGGGTCTAAATGGATAGGTCACAGACAGTGGCGTGCAGTTCATAGAGGCATAAAAGCACTGCTTACCCAAATGGATATACTTCAATGCTCATTTTGCATCAAAACAGCTAGTAAATGGGTATTCTGACTAAAGTTTGCCTACCCTAGCTTCAAAACCTGTGCACGCCACTGGTCACAGACAAAACAGTTGAATTACGAATATACTATATAAATATTTGAGACCTTTTGTCTACGTAAGAACGTGAGGTATCGGTCACGCGTTTCCACAATTTTTACCCCCTACCAAAAAGGGCTCAACGCGGCTAATAGTACATTACTGCAGCGGCCAGCAAAACAGGCATTGAAGGACGAACGTGGAAATGTGGGCCGAGGCGAAACAGAGGCACACATACGTGAGTCCATCAATGCCTAGTTATGGCCAAGGCTTGTATAGTGCTTTTCTCAAATAATGCGCGGAAATTAAAACTAAGTAGTATCTAGACAGAACTTTTTATTTAATTAGTACATTACTGCAGCGGCCAGCAAAACAGGCATTGAAGGACGAACGTGGAAATGTGCACGTGCACACATACGTGAGTCCATCAATGCCTAGTTGTGGCCAAGGCTTGTATAGTGCTTTTCTCAAATAATGCGCGGAAATTAAAACTAAGTAGTATCTAGACAGAACTTTTTATTTAAAAATATTTTTCATACGATTTTGGCGGTAGCAAGTTTTCTATTACGGCTCTTGCCGCCTCTTGAATTTCACATGGCGTTAAAGTAAGTTCATCACACTCATTGTCTTCACTTGAAATACAAATACATTATATTGCAAAATCAATGACGAACAACGAACAACAATAATTTAACTGCTGTCTTTTTGCAAGCTAATTCAAAATTTAAATAAAATTGATAAGTTACCTCCTTGGTTGCCATGTTTCGGAATAAAAGATCGTTCCATTTTTAAATTAAACGACAAATGAATTTACTATGTAATTTATTTGGCCGCTAAACCACGACAGATATGGATTTTTATACAACATTTGCCAGCCGCTGCTCGCATGAATTGGCCAGTACGGCAAGTTCGACTTATCTCGAAGAAGGTTGTCAAAATAATGCTCAAATTTCCAAGCATGTTTCAGAATAGTACATTACATCGCGAGACCGGGAAGTACGCGTTTTCTGGTCGAGTGTTAGTTAGGCTATATACGAGACCAGAAATGCTCTCCCGGTCGAGGTGTGTATAGGGCTTTTCGTTTTTGCGCTGTGAGTGCTGAACGCGTAATACGGTAGAGTTCCAAATTTAAACTATTTAGGCCAAAGAACATTATAACAAGTTACAAGATATTCAGGAAGAAAGATTCCAAATTCAAAGTTATGATATGTAATGAAAATACATACATTCTTTACTGGCCTAGGCCGGGAAGTTTAACTTTCGAACTCATTTACAGGGTATGAAATGGGCACATTTCATATCATTTTTTAGAAAAAGAAGTTTTCACATCAATAATAGGTACTCGCCAGTATATATGAATGCAATAGGACAGTCGCTCGCATGAGGTCCCTCGGCACGGGCACTCCGCGAGCTCGCAACGCCCCGCACAGACCGCGAGCCACGTCACGAGCCTCGCGATATCGACCCGCCGCGCACTCCGCGCCCGCTATGATCACCTGAACACCATTATACAACATTAAGGAATTCCAATAGCTTTTTAATCATAAATCATATATCATTTATTTTGCAAAATTGTGGGTAATAACAGCTGTATAATTGTACACAATCTACTGTCAGAGACAGTGTGCAAAAATTATATTACATTAAAATTTATATATAATATCAAAATTCTATGTCTAGTTTACCAAATATAATTTAATTAAATATTGGTCCAAGTTAAAATGTTTAGTTACATTTTATACAGTTATTAATAAAAGTTGCTGTAATGTCAAACAATTTAAATAATATTGGCATGTTAGATTAATATTGACTTATTTAGTTTTACAATAATTATGGATAATTGTACTATATTATAAATTTATCAAACAGCATTAAGTTACAACTTTTCCATTTCTCTTTTAGAACAAACATGCATTGCACACACAGATTACACATCACAAATGCATCGAATTTAATCGAAAATACTAGTGGTTCGCCCCGAACTGGGACCTCGCGGTATCCATAAGATAGTTTTAACTATAGAACACGGGCACGCTCCGCACAGACCGCGAGCCACGTCACGAGCCTCGCGATATCGACCCGCCGCGCACTCTGCGCCTGCTATGATCACCTGAACACCATTATACAACATTAAGGAATTCCAATAGCTTTTCAATCGAAAATACTAGTGGTTCGCCCCGAACTGGGACCTCGCGGTATCCATAAGATAGTTTTAACTATATAACACGGGCACGCCCCGCACAGACCGCGAGCCACGTCACGAGCCTCGCGATATCGACCCGCCGCGCACTCCGCGCCCGCTATGATCACCTGAACACCATTATACAACATTAAGGAATTCCAATAGCTTTTTAATCGAAAATACTAGTGGTTCGCCCCGAACTGGGACCTCGCGGTATCCATAAGATAGTTTTAACTATATAACACGGGCACGCCCCGCACAGACCGCGAGCCACGTCACGAGCCTCGCGATATCGACCCGCCGCGCACTCCGCGCCCGCTATGATCACCTGAACACCATTATACAACATTAAGGAATTCCAATAGCTTTTTAATCGAAAATACTAGTGGTTCGCCCCGAACTGGGACCTCGCGGTATCCATAAGATAGTTTTAACTATATAACACGGGCACGCCGCGCACAGACCGCGAGCCACGTCACGAGCTTCGCGATATCGACCCGCCGCGCACTCCGCGCCCGCTATGATCACCTGAACATTACACCATCAACGATTATACATTGACGACCTCCGTGGCGCAGTGTGTAGCGCTGTTGTCTTAACGTGTGGCGGTCCCGGGTTCGATCCCCGACAATTGGGAATTTATAATTTGTAGAAACCGAATAGGGGTATAGGTTTAATATAACTGCCATGCCCCTAACAGGAGAAAATTATCGCACGTCTTTGTTCGCTACATTTTTTTTCTGGCTTAAAAGTGAAGTGAGTAGTAAAATTCGAACTTACCGCAGTCTTGGCAGCGTCCATAAATTGTTTCTTAGCCATGTACAACCGGAATAGATGTCGCGGATCGCGAGGATTACCGTCCGCCTCTCCCAAAAGGAATTCTATCAGTCTGAAAATATAAATAACTAGACTAGACTTCGTCCGCGTGGATTTTTTATTGATTCCCGTGGGAACTCTTTAATTTTCCGGGATAAAAAGTAGCCTATATCCTTCCCCTGGATATAAACTACAACAGACACACTATCGCATTTATAATATTAGTATTTATAACATGGATTATAATAATTAAAATATATATATATATTAGTTATATAATTATTGTATTTAAGTAATCGTACATGTAAATAATTAGTGTAATTGGTATATGCCGTCCTAATTATTATAAATAAATATAAATATAACCTTTATGTTGTTGTCAATTTTCCCACGATTCTATTAAGTTCCAAAAGTGTTGGGATTTGTCAAAATTGACAAAATCTAATCTTAGTAGGCCTCGTAATAGAAAAATCATATATTTTCCAAATCGAGCGGTTTTAGCAGTTCGTTGACATATCAGTCAGTCAGTCAGTTTCTCCCTTTATATTATTACACTAGATTTAACGCCTCAACTTCGCCCGCGTATCATTCATTCATTTTGATAGTAAACTAGCAAACCCGGCGAACTCCGTTTCGCCACCAGATGGCTTCCTTTTCAATTTTTCCTGAATTTTCTTTGCTATAAACCTCACGGAGCCCGAGACCTTTCCAACGAATGCAAAACCGTGGAAATCGGTTCGTGCGTTCTGGAGTTATAGCGTCAGGAAGGAAAACCCGACTTATTTTTATATAGTAGATGAATTCAGTTTCGCCAATCGAACTTTTCAGTATAAATAAATAAATGATAAATGATTTATTTATTTCATGTAGACAACTATTGAATATTGTTATATCTATATTTGCCTTAAGTTCGGAGGTCCCGGGTTCGATCCCCGGCAGGGTTTGGAAATTTTAATTTCTGAATTTTCCCTGGTCTGGCCTGGTGGGAGGCTTCGGCCGTGGCTAGTTACCACCCTACCGGTAAAAGACGTGCCGCCAAGCGATTTAGCGTTCCGGTACGATGCCGTGTAGAAACCGAATAGGGGTATGGGTTTCATATAACAGGTTAGCCCGGTACCATCTTAGACTGCATCTTCAATTACCATCAGGGAGAGAGGAGAGAGGTGAGATCGCAGTCAAGGGCTAACTCGTAGTGGATAAAAAAAAAGAATTAAATTGTTACTTTCGTTTACCTTCTAGTCAATCGTTCATCATCACTCGCCGCGGCCGCATCTATAGCCACCGAGATCGCTTCATTTTCCTCCCCTTCCGAACTACCCGCTTTCAGCAGATGCGTCATCGCCTTATTATACTCTCCCGCGTGGAAGTAAAACTTCCCAGCCAGTAAATAGTTCTTCTCCCCTTCAAAATGCAATGCCAAGCTTTTGAAATCCTCCGGCCTCGCTTGAGAAGTCTGAATCAGAATCTCTCCATACAAATGCAACTTCCCATTCTTCCTTGCCAGTTGAAACGCTTCATCGTAACACAGGGACATGACCAAAAATTTGATCGCAGAAGTGGGATCGTCACTGTTTTGGAAGTAATTCGCAACCATTTTAGCTCCTTGAACGGACTTGGTTTCCTGCACCAAGCTGACCGCTTCATCTATATCGTCTAGTTTATCTAGATTCAATCGTATAGCCGCTTCGAAATCTTGAGCTTTCATATACGATTTGAGAGCGTCACTATATCTGCCTTCCGCTTCTTTAGCTTTTGCGTATTGGAGGTGAATGCTTGGGGAGTTTATTTTCGGGATCAAAGACTCTACTTTTAGCCATGATTTTAGTTTGATGTATAGGGATGCAGCTTTCTCTGTGTTGCCCGCATGATCGTATAATGCTGCTGCATGACTGTACTGTTTTTCTTCTTCGAGCAATTGGGCACAGTCTTTCAATAAATTGGTATCGTGTGAGTATTTCATAGCGGTGGTGACTCCCCGCATGACGTCACCGCATCGTATGGACATCCTGGCGATGCCCGCCTCGCATTTAGCGTTATGCTCTTTGACTTTAACGTCGTTCGTGTTTTCGGTTATCATACTTTTTTCGTAATTAGCGAGCGCCTCGTGATAATCCGCCCTAAAATTAATTAGACATCAAAACAATCGGTATTTTTTATTCCATCGATCCAATGTCACGGATTGAACTGATAGACTAAGAGATAGCTGCACTTTTGGTAACCATAAACCGTCTTTGAGCGGCCATATCTAGTGAAAGGCCCATCCGCATACAGGCAGACTTTCACTATCGTCATCAGCGGAGAGCCCTACACCCACTAATACTGAATCAGCCTTTCTGGCGATAGTTACTAAAAGTGCAGCTATCTCCTATAATATGATATCAAATTGATTGTGACTGGATATTGACCAATTCAAAGCACGGCGAAAGTGTGGCGGACTGTGTAAAAGCACGTTAAGCTACCTGTTCCAGTTATTTCATTCATATATAATAACTAATAATTGGGAGATCTACCTCCGTGCTGGTGGTATATGACCAGCGCTATCGCCCAGCAGGATGCTGGTCTGATCATTGTATCTTGGAACTTGTATATGCGTAGCAGCTACTTCGAAGAGTGCGTGATGTATCTCGCCATCAGTTTTAGTGCAAGGTATCAAAATGATTACAGATTTGAAAACATAATGGATAAGGTATGTTCAGTTTATAGCCTTTGAACTGGGTAAAAAGTTAAGAACAAGGTACGTTTTGCAGCTCAAAGTTTTTGTTGATAGTTTAATAAATTATTTATTTTTCAATAGTTTTTTTTTTGTCGGAACCACGAGTGGATTACGACGTCACTCGCCTCGCGCGGCGTGCAACTCTAGCGCGTGCAGACTGTCGCCGCTCTGCAGCCGTCGCTGCACTCACGTGAGCTCCGAGTGTGTGGCCTGGTGCAGGGTGATGGCGGGCGCTTTGCCGGGGCACGCCACAGCGGCGATGTCGGCCGCGCGCGCCCACTCGCCTCGCGCGGCGTGCAACTCTAGCGCGTGCAGACTGTCGCCGCTCTGCAGCCGTCGCTGCACTCACGTGAGCTCCGAGTGTGTGGCCTGGTGCAGGGTGATGGCGGGCGCTTTGCCGGGGCACGCCACAGCGGCGATGTCGGCCGCGCGCGCCCACTCGCCTCGCGCGGCGTGCAACTCTAGCGCGTGCAGACTGTCGCCGCTCTGCAGCCGTCGCTGCACTCACGTGAGCTCCGAGTGTGTGGCCTGGTGCAGGGTGATGGCGGGCGCTTTGCCGGGGCACGCCACAGCGGCGATGTCGGCCGCGCGCGCCCACTCGCCTCGCGCGGCGTGCAACTCTAGCGCGTGCAGACTGTCGCCGCTCTGCAGCCGTCGCTGCACTCACGTGAGCTCCGAGTGTGTGGCCTGGTGCAGGGTGATGGCGGGCGCTTTGCCGGGGCACGCCACAGCGGCGATGTCGGCCGCGCGCGCCCACTCGCCTCGCGCGGCGTGCAACTCTAGCGCGTGCAGACTGTCGCCGCTCTGCAGCCGTCGCTGCACTCACGTGAGCTCCGAGTGTGTGGCCTGGTGCAGGGTGATGGCGGGCGCTTTGCCGGGGCACGCCACAGCGGCGATGTCGGCCGCGCGCGCCCACTCGCCTCGCGCGGCGTGCAACTCTAGCGCGTGCAGACTGTCGCCGCTCTCCAGCCATCGCGCTGCGGCGTCGCCCTTACCCAAGCACGCGCATAACATCCCACTGGTAAAGGGACAATCTTCGATATAGTACGTTACATCGCGAAACCAGCAGCCCGATTCTGTAACTCAGTGGTTATCAAAAAATGAAAGCCACTGACTTATATTTTTTATCCATTGAAGATTTACTATGAAATGTTCTTTCATTGTTTCATAGTAAACCTTCAATGGACAAAATATATATGTCAGTGGCTTTCATTTTTCGATAGCCACTGAGTTACAGAATCGGGCTGCAGGAAGTACGCGTTTTCTGGTCGAGTGTTAGTTACTCGGCTATATACGAGACCAGAAATGCTCTCCCGGTCGAGGTGTATATAGTGCTTTTCTAAAAAATGAAACAAGTGACTTTTTTTTTTATATATTTTTTTGCGCTGTGAGTGCTGAACGCGTAATACGGTAGAGTTCCAAATTTAAACTATTTAGGCCAAAGAACATTATAACAAGTTACAAGATATTCAGGATGAAAGATTCCAAATTCAAACTTATGATATGTAATGAAAATACATACATTGTTTACTGGCCTAGGCCGGGAAGTTTAACTTTCGAACTCATTTACAGGGTATGAAATGTGCACATTTCATATCATTTTTTAGAAATAAGTATTAATATAGGCCTATTCCATCAGGAAAATAGCTTCGATGTTAATGAAATAGCTCCGTATCGGACGGGTGGCAGGGGAGGTATTATTAGAAATAGGTAGGCCTATTCAATCAGGAAAATAGCTCCAATGTTAATGAAATAGCGGACGGGTTGCAGGGGGAGGGGACGGACCGTTCGCTGTACGGACGGATGGTACGGGGATAGGACGGACGGAAGTATGTAAGAAAAATGTTAAAACATCAAATGCTCATTTTTAGGCATAATTTTTTTTTGTAATTCTCTATGGAATTTAATCGCCATCGTACTTTTTGAGGGAATTTGAGAATACTTTTGACAGTTTTAAAATCAAACGTGTGCTTTAGGGGTTTTTTAAAAATATACTGACAAAGTTGTGTTTGTAAAATGTCCTACCTCAGAATTGGCAGCTCCTCTATGTTGGCGGCATCCTCTAGAGCCCACACCATGGCGACGTCACTCAAACGCGTGTAAACTCGAATGGCTATAACAGAAATATATTTCTGCCATTCTGACGTCACTCGACCAAACAGTCTCTCTCTATATCCGTCCAACCATTTAGTTTACTTTTGACATAAGCACACCAATGAAATTTGATAATTATTGACAGGCAACCATCGACAAAAAAGGCTTCATAGACGCATATATTTTTACAATGGTGATGCAACGTTCCCTTTTATCCGATATTTCGTAACTCGTATACTCATCTAGTAATTATCAGTACGAATTTCCTGTTCAAAATAGTCACGAAGCTGCAAAGCAAGCTGTATTGATTGGCCTTTAAGCACCACACATCTTTGGCGATGGATGGTTTCTATGACCCAACTGATTAATGTACATTTGCTGTACCGTTGTATATAAATGATTTCTTTTAATACATACATTAATATACTTAGTCATTTAAAAGCTTGGGTATATTTATAAAACATAAAAAAGATTGAGCATAGATAAATATCAATGTGGCAAAACGATTAAAACTTCTTCATAAAGAAAGTTGTTATCAAAAAGGACTTGACCGGTGGAACTATGACAGCTTGCCTAGGTGACAAAAATCAATGTTCAGCAATGATTTCTTTATTATTGTAATTGTAATATTTCACTGTTTTCAGATAAAAAAGTTTCAGGAGTCTGAAGGCTCGGAAAACTGCGAAAATGAACAAAAAAAGTTTCACCGAAAGATTGCTTTCCCACACTAGATGGCGCTATTTATTGTGTTGAGCGAGTCCAAAAAAATATTTTCAAGTATTATTTCTTTATTATTGTAATTGTTATATTTTATAGTTTTCAGATAAAAAAGTTTCAGGAGTCTGAAGGCTCTGAAAACTGAGAAAATAAATTAAAAAAGTTTCACCAAAAACTGCTTTCTCACACTAGATGGCGCTATGTATTGTGGTGAGTCTAGAAAATATTTTTTGTTAACAAGTTCAACTATTCGACCACAGATGGCAGCATATGCAATGTGAAAGGGCGTTCCAGTTTAACTATTCGACCACAGATGGCGGCATATGCAATGTGAAAGGGCGTTCCTTTAAACGCAGTATTTCAAAATGCTTTGTTCGATCAATTAGTTTGAGACTTGTCAAAAAATATAAATAATTATAAGCAAAACATACATTTCCTTTTCATTACTATTTAATTGATCAAAAATAAATCATTCATAATATAATGACTAAGGTACTTAAATGGTATTCATGTAGGGTTACAAGATTATTATTAGGCATGGATATAATGGAACGTCAAAATGGAGTAATACTTAGAGAGGAAAGCGGACGCTCAAGATTTAAACAATAAACGTACTGTTTTTTTTTGTCATTTGAACCCTGACCTTATTTGGAATAATAAATCCATAATAATTTCGTTTTGAATTTTTAAACCTTACTGTAAAAATGGAAATCCTCTGCATTGTCCCGAATCGGAGGGCAATTACTGGTCATGTCCTTTAATCAGTAACGCATCAGAACATCATTGACACGAGCTGTCAAAAGTAAAATAAATGAATGGTCAGAGAATAGTCTCTACGTACCTTTATACGTCACAGAACGAGTATATACATAAACAAACACACACACACACAACAAACTAGTTTTATACATTTCAAAATTAAAATAAATCGGCTCCAAAATCCAAACAGTAGTCTGTTCTTTCCCGCAAGAAGCATTGTGGACTGTTTCCATACTTACCAAACTCCACATTGAGCTCAGAGATCGCCGCTTCGCCAAGCTTCCGCCACATCTCGTCCTCGTCCACCGCGTCACAGAACAGCCACGCTTCGGAGAAGCGTCGCAGAAGCAGCAGCTTCTCGATGTGCTTCCGTTGGTTCGCCAGACGCTTCTCTGTGTCCGCGTCCGCCAGGCCGCTTGTGTTGTGCGAGTCGAGAGCTATTTTCATTACACTGCATAAAAAAATTGACAGTGCAAAATGGTAGGATATTTAAAAAAATTACTTCGTGGTCGGGTTTGCTTCCTCGTTTGATTCGAACCGATGAAATGAAATGAAATTTATTTATTTTGTGTAAACTATAACATTTGACCTTATTTCTAGGTCAACGCCCACCTCCGAAACAGCTATACAGATATCCAATATACTCAACTTAAAAATAAAACTAAAACTTAAAACGGAAGCATACTAAGTTTTGTGTGTGTGTGTGTGTGTGTGTGTGTGTGTGTGTGTGTGTGTGTGTGTGTGTGTGTGTGTGTGTGTGTGTGTGTGTGTGTGTGTGTGTGTGTGTGTGTGTGTGTGTGTGTGTGTGTGTGTGTTGAGTAAGTGAGTGTGTGAGTTTATTTATTTGTGTACTAATAGAATGAACCTAATTATTTAACTATTATTAAAAGGTTTTCTGTCTCTTCGTAGGATAGTCGTAAAAATATTCGTTTTCACTTCTATCAGCAGTCCCAATCACTGGCAATTTTTTTTAAACTTGCTTTTCATTTTCTTTTTTTTTATAATAAAATATAAACTTTAAAACTAAGACATTAAAGTTTAATCACGAATGTAGTATATATATATTGAAGACCTTTTGTATTCGTAACAACGCGGTGTCGGTGTCGCGGACGCGAATCCACCAGTTTACACCCTGCCAAAAAGTGCTTAACGCGGATAAAGAAGTTTTCACTTCAAAAATAGGAGCAAGTCGAAAAAAGACTCAACATACTTGCCACCGCTAGCGTAGCAGTACACGTCGCCAGAGAACAGTATGAGCGGCATCTGGTCGGGCAGCACACTGGTTGCGGCCACGAAGTCCACGTGCGAGCCCGCGGTGGACGCCGGCGAGTAATAGTACGTGCGCACCGCCTCGCCCGTGTACACGGCGAACACGTTACGGTCCGAGAGACATATGTCCCCAAAATATATAAATATATTAGAAATGGGAGCAAGTCGAAAAAAAGACTCAACATACTTGCCACCGCTAGCGTAGCAGTACACGTCGCCAGAGAACAGTATGAGCGGCATCTGGTCGGGCAGCACACTGGTTGCGGCCACGAAGTCCACGTGCGAGCCCGCGGTGGACGCCGGCGAGTAATAGTACGTGCGCACCGCCTCGCCCGTGTACACAGTGAACACGTTACGGTCCGAGAGACATATGTCCCAAAAAATATATAAAAAATGGGAGCAATTCGAAAAAAGACTCAACATACTTGCCACCGCTAGCATAGCAGTACACGTCACCAGAAAACAGTATGAGCGGCATCTGGTCGGGCAGCACACTGGTTGCGGCCACGAAGTCCACGTGCGAGCCCGCGGTGGACGCCGGCGAGTAATAGTACGTGCGCACCGCCTCACCCGTGTACACGGCGAATACGTTGCGGTCCGAGAGGCATATGTCCCATATGGCGCTTTTAACACTGCAAATTCAATTCAATTCAATCTAAATATTTATTTCAGGTAATGTGAACCCATATTAAAATACGATGTCATTATTTAAGAAAGTTACCAAATGTCATTATTAAATTAAATTATACAAAAATATTATAATTACATTATTAATTATTAGTTATAAAATTATGAATTTTTATTAATTATTATTGATTATAAAGCAAGGGGAGCAAGCAAAGGGAAATCACAACGAGCGTTACGTCAGGCAGCCCGCAGTCAACGGCAGCCCTGTCACGCGAACAGACTCATGAATAAGTTCCTCGGAGTTCGAAACTAGCCGGGCATTTTGCGATAGAACTTTTGAGTTACAACCGGTGATAGATTTATTAGTTATTAGTTATGAAGAAACCGCATCGCTTTTAGAATAGTAAAAACTGTTTTTGAATGGCCTAAATTTTTTATAAATGGTCAGAACGGAATGTGTATAGCCTTGATTCATAAACGCTACAAACGTTTCGGGAGGTTAACTGTAAACTCGGTTCCGTCTGATCTAGTCCGATCCGATCCAATCCAGTTAATATGAGGAAGTTAAGTAATTTTTTTTTTAATTTGGGTCATAAAACTGGTAAAAATCATATTGCAATCTTGACTGAAATCAGGCCTAGGCAAGAATAATGAAATTGAAACCTGCAATTGGTACGACATGATGGCAAATGAAATGGCATGCGATTCTGCAGGCGACTACATAAATAAGAAGAAAATAAGAAGTTTATGTCTCGCGAGTGCCTCGGGGAAGTACGGAAACGTTACGCTAAGGGTAAAGAGATTATTCTCCTGACTGCCTCGTTCCTCTTGACCAGGGATTCTCCCTTGGGGTCGATTTCGGTTTCCCAGGGGTCGGCATAAACGAAAACTGATTTTGAGGGTCGACGAGGTCTCAAAATCGACCACTATTTTAATGGTTTTTTTTCAAAAAATAATTACCTACCTATTTTAACGTAATTTGTATTAACAATTATTAATTACACTTGACTAAAAAAAAAGTAGAGATAGGATTTTTAAAGTAATTTGGCTATGGGGGTCTCAGGTATCAGCTCATTTTGGAAAAGGGGTCTTTTGCCAAAATAGTTTGGGAATCCCTACTCTAGACCGAGTACTCACGTGAGCTGATTGGTCCGGTGCAGTTACTTCCGGCCTCATGCGGCCAGATCTGGTAAACTCGGTTCCGTCAGATCCGATCCAATCCAGTTAATATGAGGAAGTTAAATCAATCTCTTTTTCTTTTTTAATTTGGGTCATTAAACTGTTAAAAATCATATTGCAATCTTAACTCATAATCAGGCCTAGGCAAAAATAATGAAATTGAAGTACGGAAACGTTACGCTAAGGGTAAAGAGATTGATTATTCATATATGACTGCCTCGTTCCTCTAGACCGAGTACTCACGTGAGCTGATCTGGCATGGTACACAGCTCGGCCGCCGGGGCGCAGTACACGTGCGCTCGGCGACGCTCGTCCAGCAACAAGGCGCGCGCTCCACTGATGTCGCAGTGTAGAGCCACCGCGCCGCACGCGTGCCGGTAGCGGGAACACGTGCGCCATTCCTCTAGACCGAGTACTCACGTGAGCTGATCTGGCATGGTACACAGCTCGGCCGCCGGGGCGCAGTACACGTGCGCTCGGCGACGCTCGTCCAGCAACAAGGCGCGCGCTCCACTGATGTCGCAGTGTAGAGCCACCGCGCCGCACGCGTGCCGGTAGCGGGAACACGTGCGCCATTCCTCTAGACCGAGTACTCACGTGAGCTGATCTGGCATGGTACACAGCTCGGCCGCCGGGGCGCAGTACACGTGCGCTCGGCGACGCTCGTCCAGCAACAAGGCGCGCGCTCCACTGATGTCGCAGTGTAGAGCCACCGCGCCGCACGCGTGCCGGTAGCGGGAACACGTGCGCCATTCCTCTAGACCGAGTACTCACGTGAGCTGATCTGGCATGGTACACAGCTCGGCCGCCGGGGCGCAGTACACGTGCGCTCGGCGACGCTCGTCCAGCAACAAGGCGCGCGCTCCACTGATGTCGCAGTGTAGAGCCACCGCGCCGCACGCGTGCCGGTAGCGGGAACACGTGCGCCATTCCTCTAGACCGAGTACTCACGTGAGCTGATCTGGCATGGTACACAGCTCGGCCGCCGGGGCGCAGTACACGTGCGCTCGGCGACGCTCGTCCAGCAACAAGGCGCGCGCTCCACTGATGTCGCAGTGTAGAGCCACCGCGCCGCACGCGTGCCGGTAGCGGGAACACGTGCGCCATTCCTCTAGACCGAGTACTCACGTGAGCTGATCTGGCATGGTACACAGCTCGGCCGCCGGGGCGCAGTACACGTGCGCTCGGCGACGCTCGTCCAGCAACAAGGCGCGCGCTCCACTGATGTCGCAGTGTAGAGCCACCGCGCCGCACGCGTGCCGGTAGCGGGAACACGTGCGCCATTCCTCTAGACCGAGTACTCACGTGAGCTGATCTGGCATGGTACACAGCTCGGCCGCCGGGGCGCAGTACACGTGCGCTCGGCGACGCTCGTCCAGCAACAAGGCGCGCGCTCCACTGATGTCGCAGTGTAGAGCCACCGCGCCGCACGCGTGCCGGTAGCGGGAACACGTGCGCCATTCCTCTAGACCGAGTACTCACGTGAGCTGATCTGGCATGGTACACAGCTCGGCCGCCGGGGCGCAGTACACGTGCGCTCGGCGACGCTCGTCCAGCAACAAGGCGCGCGCTCCACTGATGTCGCAGTGTAGAGCCACCGCGCCGCACGCGTGCCGGTAGCGGGAACACGTGCGCCATTCCTCTAGACCGAGTACTCACGTGAGCTGATCTGGCATGGTACACAGCTCGGCCGCCGGGGCGCAGTACACGTGCGCTCGGCGACGCTCGTCCAGCAACAAGGCGCGCGCTCCACTGATGTCGCAGTGTAGAGCCACCGCGCCGCACGCGTGCCGGTAGCGGGAACACGTGCGCCATTCCTCTAGACCGAGTACTCACGTGAGCTGATCTGGCATGGTACACAGCTCGGCCGCCGGGGCGCAGTACACGTGCGCTCGGCGACGCTCGTCCAGCAACAAGGCGCGCGCTCCACTGATGTCGCAGTGTAGAGCCACCGCGCCGCACGCGTGCCGGTAGCGGGAACACGTGCGCCATTCCTCTAGACCGAGTACTCACGTGAGCTGATCTGGCATGGTACACAGCTCGGCCGCCGGGGCGCAGTACACGTGCGCTCGGCGACGCTCGTCCAGCAACAAGGCGCGCGCTCCACTGATGTCGCAGTGTAGAGCCACCGCGCCGCACGCGTGCCGGTAGCGGGAACACGTGCGCCATTCCTCTAGACCGAGTACTCACGTGAGCTGATCTGGCATGGTACACAGCTCGGCCGCCGGGGCGCAGTACACGTGCGCTCGGCGACGCTCGTCCAGCAACAAGGCGCGCGCTCCACTGATGTCGCAGTGTAGAGCCACCGCGCCGCACGCGTGCCGGTAGCGGGAACACGTGCGCCATTCCTCTAGACCGAGTACTCACGTGAGCTGATCTGGCATGGTACACAGCTCGGCCGCCGGGGCGCAGTACACGTGCGCTCGGCGACGCTCGTCCAGCAACAAGGCGCGCGCTCCACTGATGTCGCAGTGTAGAGCCACCGCGCCGCACGCGTGCCGGTAGCGGGAACACGTGCGCCATTCCTCTAGACCGAGTACTCACGTGAGCTGATCTGGCATGGTACACAGCTCGGCCGCCGGGGCGCAGTACACGTGCGCTCGGCGACGCTCGTCCAGCAACAAGGCGCGCGCTCCACTGATGTCGCAGTGTAGAGCCACCGCGCCGCACGCGTGCCGGTAGCGGGAACACGTGCGCCATTCCTCTAGACCGAGTACTCACGTGAGCTGATCTGGCATGGTACACAGCTCGGCCGCCGGGGCGCAGTACACGTGCGCTCGGCGACGCTCGTCCAGCAACAAGGCGCGCGCTCCACTGATGTCGCAGTGTAGAGCCACCGCGCCGCACGCGTGCCGGTAGCGGGAACACGTGCGCCATTCCTCTAGACCGAGTACTCACGTGAGCTGATCTGGCATGGTACACAGCTCGGCCGCCGGGGCGCAGTACACGTGCGCTCGGCGACGCTCGTCCAGCAACAAGGCGCGCGCTCCACTGATGTCGCAGTGTAGAGCCACCGCGCCGCACGCGTGCCGGTAGCGGGAACACGTGCGCCATTCCTCTAGACCGAGTACTCACGTGAGCTGATCTGGCATGGTACACAGCTCGGCCGCCGGGGCGCAGTACACGTGCGCTCGGCGACGCTCGTCCAGCAACAAGGCGCGCGCTCCACTGATGTCGCAGTGTAGAGCCACCGCGCCGCACGCGTGCCGGTAGCGGGAACACGTGCGCCATTCCTCTAGACCGAAGTATTCGATGTGACCTTGCTAAAAATTAATCAATGGACATAATTTACGTTTATAGGGCCCCGAATACTCTGGTATAAGTCGTCGAAATATCTGCGGCCCTGTCAAAATGACGTCGTACAAACAGGACAGTCATGCAACGGTACTAAACAGATTCGTACTCTCACCACACGGAATGAGGTCGAGCGAGGGGAGAGTCGCATTCCAGCGAGGTCCGCAGATATTTCGCCGGGTTATAATGACTTGTGACACCCATACAAGATACGAGAGTCATCTTGCCATGGACATCCATCAGCGTCCCGAAAAACCACGGAAATTGCGCTCTGATATTTCTTGAAAAATAAGTTGAAAACCTAAAGGACATTGTGGATTTCAAACTGGACAACCTTCCCATTTTCAGCGTCCCGAAACCTCAGGATACAATATATTATATTTGTCTTATCTAATCTGCTTTGGCATAGATTGCTCTTACTCGGAGCATCTAAGCCGTTACATGGCTGATATTCTTGTTATTCATATTATCCTATTTTATTAAGTATTACTAGTATTAAGTTATATATAATAACAATAAGTTTTAAATACATTGGAAAATCTTGCAATCCTTTTTTTAAAAACCCAAATAGAGTTTCACCGTGTAACAGTTCGCAACGATTTCCAGCAGGCGCACAACGAGATATCTCGCGACGAGAGAGATAGACGTTGTCGTTGCCGGCAGAGCAACCACCGAGTTTCTTGCTGGTTCTTCTCGGTAGGAATATCATTCTGAACAAGTGGTAGATTCACTTAACGATTCAAAGGTACTTGTAAAAGTTTATTTGAATAAAAAAACATTTGAATTGAATTGACTGGCTTCCCAACTCAAGCTGCAGGCAGACGGTCAAGCCCGTTGCTGCTGATGCAGTATGTGTCAGCATTTAAGCTAGCAGAGGCAGGGTGTAACAGAACGAAGTCGCACGAATTCGCCGGCATGCTGCACGAGCCCTTACAAGTTGTAAATTACCTCAGTGACGAATATAAAGAAGTCACTGGTCAAGTGGATGTCAACAATTTTGGCACCCTGCATATGCGGCTCCGGGAACAACATTGCCTCGCGCTCCGGCTCTGTCGGCTCAGGAGTCTCAATCTGTGGACGACAAGTACAACGGAGCTAGAAGATTTTGGTATGTAACAGGCCATAAATCAGCCGCCGAGAATTGTGTAGTGCGTTTCACGATACAATTCTCAACTGGAGTCAACGCCATCTATCGGCAATATAAAAAATCTTAGCTTTTTGAACTTGCTGAAAGATGGCGTCGACTTAACTCACGCTGAAATCTTGTTCTGTAGGGGCAATGATTTCCTACTTGAATGTCAGAGGCTTGAAAAGAGCTAATGTACGCATTGTCTTTTTTTTTTATAAATAATGAAGGAATTTCCAAGCAAGTAGGAGAAAAAGGACATTGTTCCGTCCCCATACAAAGTTCGCCTAAGAACCAACCGTCATAAAACATTGATTACTGGGTTCAAATTAATACCTTTTTATACTTGAGAGCAGATTAAAACTAGGGACACTTGCAAAAGAATTACTTTTTACCAAACATATTTTCAATTTTGAGGTTATTTCAGCTTGCACGAATCTGCTTGAACAAATAAATATTACCTTTATCCATTTGTAATAGAGCTGTAAACAGTATGTAGATAAGACAAGATTCGCCGTAGTTCATCAAAAACATTACAGATGGCGTTAAAAATATTAAATTATTGTACTTTCAATAGATGGCGTTGCAAGATTCAGAATACTAGCGCACTTAACACTTTAAGCAGCTTTTATCTTGTTTCTTACGATACGGATCTAGCGTTCAAGCGGTAGTATTGTATATTATTTTAACCTGTAAAATTATTGATCTGTGGTTAATAATCCAGAGACGGAAACGTATAGTAATCAAATGATTATAAACTTTTTTTTTTTATTAATTTAAGTGTCCATTAAATACTAATATTTGGAATAAAGGCTATAAAATAAGCTAAGAATTACGGTATATTTCAAATGTGTGTTGATTCTTAAGCGAATTTGGTCAATGTCCTTTATTATTTACCGGCAAAGACGTGCCTCCAAGCGATTTAGCATTCAGGTATGGTTGTTGTATGATGCCGTGTAGAAACCGAACAGGGGTATGGGTTTAACTGCCATGCCCCTAACAGGTTAGCCCGCTACCATCTTAGACTGCGTCATCAATTACCATCAGCTGGGATCGCAGTCATGGGCTAACTTGCAGTGGATAAAAAAAATTGGCAGTCATAGGGTGCCGATAGAAGTGAAAACGAAAATTTAAAATAATTTAAAATAACAACAGCACTTTTAAAATAATTAAAATATAAACCTTAAAACTAAAGCATTAAAGTTTAATTACGAATGTACTATATTATTTATAATTAAGTCCTTTTGTCTTAAGAAGAATGGTATCGCGAGGTGCCAGTCACGGTTACACATCACTTTTAAATATAAACCTTAAAACAAAGGTATTAAAGTTTAATTACGAATGTAGTATATGTTTATACGTAAGACCTTTTGACTTAAGAAGAATGGTGTCGCATGACACCGTTCCACATTTTTACCCCCTACCAAAGAGTAATCAACGCGCCTAAAGAAGTTTTCACTTCAATAGGCATGATGACTGATTTTGAGAAATGGTCAGATTATGTTCGGAAGTATAAACTATTTCGAAAAAATATATTATTTCTGCAGAAAAATAAGGTTTGGTAGATAAAATTGGCATTTGGAATTTAAATTTTAAAATTCGCGCCAAAACGCTCTCCGGTGTCATGGCGCCGTTTGTGACGTCACCATTGTTTTTACCGATGTACTCTGTGCAGTGTGCAGTAAACAATAGTGTGATTGTCAAAGCTCGTAAACAAACAATTGTGACGTCTTGGTGTTTAATCCATTATGGCGGATTGCTGTATTTTATAGTTTTATTTTATCAGAATAAATAGCAATCTCATTCGAAATAGAAAAATAAATAAGTTATTTATAATCCATGAACCCTATTTCATTAGATAAATTCATAATTTCATTGATTCTTGGTTACTGTCATCATGGTATTATCAACACTCACGGAATGCAACATCGCCCGTCCCTGGTACGTGACAGCGGCGTACTGCCCCGACACCCTTAGCATCTCCACTGTGGCGGGGTAGTGCCTCCTCACGGCGGGCCCTCCTCCGAGAGGGTAGAACGAGCCGATCTGTCCGCTCACCACGCACACGTGAGACGCGCCCAGAGCTATGACACTGGGCTCTGTTGGCAGGTTGTAGCTCGCTAACGCTGTCGGTTCCGCTGGAATCGACAGAGCAGCGAGTTGAAAATTTCATATCATCCCAAAAAAATGGCAGTCATAGGGACTGCCGATAGAAGTGAAAACGAATATTTAAAATAATTGTGCTCCTTAAAGAGCACTTTGGCTATAAGGCCGATATGTCCCCTCACCACGCACACGTGAGACGCACCCAGAGCTATGACACTGGGCTCTGTTGGCAGGTTGTACCTCGGTAACGCTGTCGGTTCCGCTGGAATCGACAGAGCAGCGAGTTGAAAAATTCATATCATCCCAAAAAAATGGCAGTCATAGGGACTGCTGATAGAAGTGAAAACGAATATTTTAAATAATTAAAAAAATAGTACAAAAATAATAATAAAAACATTTCAATAACAAACCTTTAAAATTAGGCATTAAAGTTTAATTACGAATGTACTATATTTATATTTTTGACCTTTTGTCTTCGTAACAACCCGAGGTGTCGGTCACGCGTTTCCACATTATATTTTTATACTTAAGACCTTTTGCCTTAATAAGAATGGTGTCGCATGACCGACACCGTTCCACATTTTTACCCCCTACCAAAAAGGGCTCAACGCTCCTAAAGAAGATTTCACTTCAAAAATCCCCCTAAATTGATGGTACACGAATGACATTTAATTCAATCGACATAGGTGAGATATCATTTTTTTTTATGGAGAGGAAGGAATTAGCGTTCTATCCCCAATACAAGCTTAGTGAGAGTGAGCAATATTGTACCAATGACTCCTTAAAGAGCACTTTGGCTATAAGGCCGATCTGTCCGCTCACCACGTGACACGCGCCCAGAGCTATGACACTGGGCTCTGTTAGTATAATACCTTTGTAGCTCCCTAACGCTGTCGGTCGCTAGAATCAACGGAACAGCGAGTTGTAACTAGCAAAATATATAGAACCCCAAAAAATCCCCTTTTCTTTATGGTACATTAGTGACAATTTGATCAGAGGAGATAGTTTGATTGAGAGGACGGAATATCTATGTTATCTCAAATACAAGCTTAGTAAGTGAGCAGCGAACACTTGCCGAGAGCTTAAACGTTCCGGTACGATACCGTGTAGAAACCGATTAGGGGTATGGGTTTTAATATAACTGCCATACCCCTAACAGGTTAGCCCGCTACCATCTTAGAGTGCATCATTATTTACCATCAGGTGAGATCGTAATCAAGGGCTTACTTGTAGTGGAATAAAAAAATAAGTTACACTTGTTGACAGGCCCCGGCTCGTCGCCCACGGCGAGGCACTGGTACACGGTCGCCTCAGTGAGGTTGGTCAGCGCAACGACTCTGGTGCTCTGCTCACTGCACCAGCTAGTGAGAATCAGGGACTGGTGTATAGTTACACTTGTTGACAGGCCCTGGCTCGTCGCCCACGGCGAGGCACTGGTACACGGTCGCCTCAGTGAGGTTGGTCAGCGCAACGACTCTGGTGCTCTGCTCACTGCACCAGCTAGTAAGAATCAGGGACTGGTGTATAGTTACACTTGTTGACAGGCTCCGGCTCGTCGCCCACAGCGAGGCACTGGTACACGGTCGCCTCAGTGAGGTTGGTCAGCGCAACGACTCTGGTGCTCTGCTCACTGCATCAGCTAGTAAGAATCAGGGACTGGTGTATAGTTACACTTGTTGACAGGCTCCGGCTCGTCGCCCACAGCGAGGCACTGGTACACGGTCGCCTCAGTGAGGTTGGTCAGCGCAACGACTCTGGTGCTCTGCTCACTGCACCAGCTAGTAAGAATCAGGGACTGGTGTATAGTTACACTTGTTGACAGGCTCCGGCTCGTCGCCCACAGCGAGGCACTGGTACACGGTCGCCTCAGTGAGGTTGGTCAGCGCAACGACTCTGGTGCTCTGCTCACTGCACCAGCTAGTAAGAATCAGGGACTGGTGTATAGTTACACTTGTTGACAGGCTCCGGCTCGTCGCCCACAGCGAGGCACTGGTACACGGTCGCCTCAGTGAGGTTGGTCAGCGCAACGACTCTGGTGCTCTGCTCACTACACCAGCTAGTAAGAATGGGGGACTGGTGTATAGTTACACTTGTTGACAGGCTCCGGCTCGTCGCCCACAGCGAGGCACTGGTACACGGTCGCCTCAGTGAGGTTGGTCAGCGCAACGACTCTGGTGCCGTGGGCAGCGCAGAGCGGAGGCAGGCTGGTGACGTATACGCTGAGGTACCCCCGCCCCGCCGTGGCCAGTAGTCTCCCATCTGCGCTCCACGCGCAACGCTCAGCGCCCCCCACTGGGATCACCGAGCCGGATACCTCACCGTTGTTCCACACTGATATCAATTTCAGCCTGAAATATACCACAATCTTCTATATATATTCCTTTGTCTCGCTAAAACTCGAGAACGACTGGGCCGATTTAGCTGATTTTGGTTTTGAAATGTTTTTCATAGTCCAGGGAAGGTTTAAACGGTGAGAAAATATGGAAAAATTGCGAGGAAGATAGGGCAGGACAACGTCTGCCAGGCCCACTAGTCATAAATAAAGCTTATTATACTAATGAAGACGACGAAGAACGAGTGGCTTAGTTGTGACACCGCATATCAGTCGATTGCGATTGTTAAGCAATATTGACTCAATTCGCTTACTGGATGGGAGACCAAATTGGGAACCTCAAATTAGGCCTTTTCGTTTCCTCCGTGCCTCGGGGATCATGCTAAGCCGTCGGTCCCGGTTATTATCACTTACATCTGATAATAATAGTTACAGAGCCTTAAATACTCTTGGTCAAGTCGTATGCGGAAGGACGTGGGAACCCACTGCATTATTATCCCAAGAAAACTCCTACTATTATAATATTAATGGGAAGGAGTCACGACATTCAGTAATGAGGAATACGACGCAGAAAGATACTGTTGAAGATTATGTAAATGATAAATGAGCCTGGGCTAACCCTGCCGGGTCGTGAGGATCGTACGCGGGACTTCCCATTTCTAAGAATACAGCACTCACTACGCCAGGGAGGTCGTTGATAGGCGAACTGCAGATATACTACCGCTTGAATTAGATGGCTTATGCAGTAGACGGAAGATGCAAAAGGGAAGATACAGTAGGTAGCAATTTGCCCTGCATTTACGCTACGAGCTACGAGCGAAAACACAGTAGGTACCAGTCACCAGACAGAACAAAACGTCCGCATGAAACATCCGCGCAAGAACAAATAGACGTTCATCTCCGGAGTACGTAGTAGTTCATCTCTCTACTACTAAGTACTCCGGAGAGGCTTTCGGGCTGTAATTTTGGCCTGTCCAGTCCCTTCTGTGTTTTATTCAGTTCGATTCAATTCTTTTTTCATAATCATAATATTTATTTGTTGATTGTACGTTATTATATAGGAAGTTCTTACAATAAAATCATAGTATTGAGCCACAATCTCCAAATCATATGGTGCATAAATTGTCATAAAATACAATTAGTCATAAGTACTTCATAAATTCAAGAAATTTAATACAATTTACCACTACCATTGAACTATACTAATAACAATCATTATTATAGAATCTATCATTAGAATTCTGTGCTTGTGTTAGTTTAAAAGTAGTAAATTCTATGTATCTTGTAAAGCCTTTCTTCTTTCACAACCTTTCTCACTGCCAAGGGTCACTGGTAGAGATCTCTTATAGAGATAAGTGCTTACTGGTCCACTATGTATGTTTTTCTTCTTATTTGTTAACTGTTGGGTACTAAATTAATTTAAAAAAAAAAACCTGTAAATACTATTACTGATAATTCATCATCACTTCAGATTTTTAAAAAAGTATGTACTCACTGTCCATCCCCACAAGAAGCAGCTTGCCCATTGAAAACAGCGACATCCGTCAAACTGTCCTTATGATTTTTAACTTGGAATAACTCTTCCCCCACCTCCTTGATATGAGTGGATATCGATATGATGTACCCAGCACTGAAGCCGATGAGAATGTACCCATCCCCGTACCACTTGTACGAGACTATCGTACCGTAACGCTGCTGGAACGCTAGCTCGATCGGGTTCTCTGGATTGAGGAGATTGTAAAGGTATAGTGTTCGTTTTGCTACTACGAGGCTTATCTGTAAAAGAGAGGCAATATCAATATAGGGTAAAAAATGTCGTAGCCATGAAGCGATAGACGTCCACTGCTAGACATACATCTCTTGTAGATCTACACGCCACAGTCTTTCAATCAATCAATCAATCCATATTTATTTAATCAAATTAGGTAATAATAAATTATAAAACATGATGGTGATAATCATGTACGGTATCTTAAAACTATAGGGTTCCAAACGCGCCCTGGTGTGAGTAGGCCTACAACAAACTCAGCCGGGTTTCGCCGCCTGGATTTAGCGGCTCTCTAGATGTCATCCGTCGACCTAGTAAAGGATCTGCTAACACTACATTTTCCGGTCTATGGTCCCCATTCTAGCACCTTGGGACACGGATGCCTATCGGATCTCCTGCACTTCGTACAGCAGAATTAGATTAATATGTCATCCATAAATTATCTACACTTCAGTGACAAAGGATTTTCAAAGAAATTCGCCTAAGAATCAACGTGTTTAAAATATACAGTAATTCTTAGCTTATTTTATAATCTTTATTTCAAATATTAGAATTCAACCGACACTTCAAATTAATTACAAAATAAATAAATGGGTATTAAATTGATTACTTTAAGTTTCTGTCTCTCGATTATTAACCACAGATTAATAACTTACAGATTAAAATAATATGTAATACTTGCGCTTGAGCGCTAGATCTGTATCGTAAGAAACAAGATAAAAACAGCTTAAAGTGCTGAGTGCGCTAGTATTCTGAATCTCCCAATGCCATCTATTGAAAGTCCATTAATTTAATATATTTAACGCCATCTGTAATGTTTTTGATGAACTACGGCGAATCTTTTCTTATCTACATACTGTTTAGAGCTCTATTACCAGTGGATAAAGATGGTATTTATTTGTTCAAGCAGATTGACTGTGAAAGTTGATATAACCTCAAAATTGAAAATATTTTTGGTAATAAGTCATTTCTTAGCAAGTGTCCGTTATTTTAATCTGCTCTCAAGTCTAAAAAGGTATTAATTTGAACCCAGTAATCAATGATTTATGACTGTTGGTTCTTAGGCGAACTTTGTATGGGGACGGAACAATGTCCTTTGCATACTGAAAATCAACATTTGAGGTAGATTTTTGACCAGATTCTCGATAATCCCATGTCGTTAAACTATGTCTGGGAAAAATTTCTTCAAAATCGATAAAAAGAACCGTGAAAAGGTAACAGGGAAACTTAACGTTTTTCGCACAAAAGATAATATTACGGATTTATTATTTCAGTAAAGCGCCAATTTTCCCTAAGCTTATAAATTAAATCTCACCGTATTTTCTCCCGCAACCCTTTCATCGGTTTTCATCTCAGAGAACTGTAGATCGTTGGGTACATCGCGCAAAGAGATCATCCGTAGAGTGTCCCCATCAGAGTTGTTGATGGACAGATTCTTGTCATCGGACGCCAGCACTAGTATACTGTCTCTGTTCCACGCGGCGCAAGTTATCTTCTTTGTGTGCTTGCCTATTATGGGTATTCTTCTGGAACCCCACAATTACACTTTTTGTTTTTATGTAAGAAACTCACGTAAGTAACTTGCTTATAAATAAAAACTATAGGTACAGTCAAACTAAATCCAATAACTTCAGTTTTATACTATTTGAATTTACATTTTACGATACATGATCTGGCTTGGATGAAAATTTTTCATGTTCAGGCATAGTCAAAACTTGTGCACAAGAACGTTTCACCTATGAGGAACGTTTACCGAACCAAATAAAATTCTTCTTGACTGATACTCGCGATATCGCCGCGAAGATAAGTTTTTTTTAAATCCCACAGCAACTCCTTAATTTGCCAGGATAAAGATCAACCTATGACACTCTCCAGGTCCTCAACTATACCCATACATAAAATCACGTCGATCCGATGCTCTGTTACGACGTGATTGAAGGACAAACCAACAAACAAACACACTTTCAGTATCAAATCAGAAGTATATAATTTCCCCTAGGTACATGAAAATGACCATAATCTGAAACCGTTGTTAACAAAGAAGCTACATAAAACTTTGATGAGTCTAATGAAAAATAATAAGACTTTTATTCGTTATAATTTACATATGCAGGGGTATTAGTGTTTTACGTACTTTGTAGTATGATGATTATACAGCGCCAAGTTGCCTTTCTGTGTCCCAACTGCCAAAAGTGGCTCCCCATATGACCAGGCCAAGCAAGATGGGGGCTCACGGAGACCGGTCTCTATGTTAACTCGCTTGTTGGCATGGCACTCCCACAGAAGCACCGTGTTACTGTTTGGAGTTATTATAGCTAAGTAATCGCCATCGTTATCCCATTCCATGCCTGCACAAAGCCTGCAAAAGGATAATTATTATCAGAAAACGCAAATCACATCTATACTAATATTATAAATGTGAAAGTTTGGATGGATTGATGGATGGATGGATGTTTGTTACTCAATCACATCAGAACAGCAGAATGAAAGACACAGAGAAAGATTATAGTCTGGAATAACACAAAGGCTACTTTTTATTGGTTTGTTTGTGTCCTTTTACACAGAGCTCACAGAAGTCACATTGCTCCATTGCAATGTTATTTCATGCATGGGTGAATATAGTCTATTAAACCTGGAGAGTCGCACAGGCTTCTTTTTATAGTATTCTGGAGATCCTACAGGTTTTTAAAAATCTAAATTTCACTTAGCTGTTATTTTCTTTGACAGGCTTTGCTCAAGTGGTATTTGCTCAATGTGGTATTTGATGAATGAATAAACGCACAAACTAGAAAGGGTAAATGGTTTTAGGTGTAAATTTATATACCTCTTTGCCTTGAAGAGTATAATAAGCCGTCGGCCCCAGTTAAAATCACTAATATCTGATATTTGTTAGAAACCTATGAGATGAAATACTCTTAGGCCCGGACTCCACCAGAGCGGAGATGTGCAGAGATGTCTGAAGCAGAGACGAGAAGAGATGTTTTTCAGCTAGGGTGTATCCACCGAAACTGCGTGGAGACGAGATGTGGGTATAACGAAATTCCTTTGGTTATTTAAATCACATCTCCTCTCCTCTCGTCTCCTCTCCGCTTTGGTCGAGTCCAGGCCTTAATCAAGTGGCATGCAAAAGAATCTGGGAACCCACCATAATACTATCCAAAGAAAACTTGTACCATTAATACTGGAAAGGGTCACTACCCTCAGCAAAGAGGAATATTATGCAGAAAGAGAGAGAGCAATATACCCCTACTTCAACAGTTTTATATTATTTGTAGAGGACTGAATAAAAAAGTGAACAAGTATACAAACGAAGTAATCTCACATACCCGGGCAACTTCAGTCTTTCTAGCAGTTGACCAGAACGATCATGGATGGCCACTGTAGCATCAGTACCAGTAGTGGCCAGCAGTGAGTGGGACTCACCCTTCTGCCACAGAAAGTATAGCTCTCCCAATCCATGGGGCTGTTCTATAGTATACAAGAGCTGCAAAAACCATACTAATGTTATAACTGTGGTAGGTCTTAAAGTATTTATACAGTAGGTCACTTCTATAAATTGTGTAAAGCTCAGGTTCTAGTACTGACCCTAATGGCACATCATTTTTCTTTAGATGCAATGTGTAAGAGGAGTAGTGAAGTACATAAGTAATAGTTATTAATTATACATTATAGTAAAAAATGGGAAGGCTAGTATGTCTGTCTGGCACTCTATCTTTACACAGCTCCAATTCTACCAACATATTGATTTTTGAACGGGGCTTGCCTTAGGTTTTTGAAAAAATCCATAGGGATTTCCCAGGATAAAATGTATGTCCTTCCCTAGGATTCTACCTAGGACTGAGAGATAATGATGCAGATAGGCAAATACACAGGCAGGCAGACTTTTGCAGTTTTAAGTAAAGAATTACGCAGAATTTATAATTCGTAGAAATTTAAAAGTAGAAACCTCATTGTATTAATGAAAGCTGTGTAGTTTCAGAGGGCTAGTAAATAGTAATATACAAACAGAACTAATGTTAGGACGATTTTAGAACTTACTTTCGGGGACATGTTTTCAATTTATTTTCTTCTTTAAACTTACTAAAAGGTATTTTATGTTAAAAAACGAAATATCGCGCATACAGCTGGTACATTCATAAAACTTGACAAAGTAATCATATTCATATACTCTGCATTCGTGATATTTTAGACAATTGCAGTAAAATTATGCACAAATAATAAATTCAAAAAAAAATTATAATTTTAAATTTTCAAGTTTTGTTTTTGTTGCTAGGCAACCAGTTTTTTTTAAAGCCTGGTGTATAATAGGCCTATTACACTGCACCACCGCACTGCACTGAATACCGGGCCCTGGTACGGGGTTGGCATGGCCGCTAACTTTGGCGTCGCTTACACTGTACTCAATATCGGGCCCAGTATTATCTGAACGAGAACGTCAAGAGAGTTGGACGTGTATTTTAATATGTTTATTATCGTTCACCGATTATGGCACCCATGCTATCTAAGCAAAAACAGTAGTATCCATACTAATATTATAAACTAAATGATTCCCACGACTTCGTCCTAGTGGATCGCGTTTATATTATTAGTATGGAAAGTGTGTTTGTGTGTCAGTCTATCCGCTACGATTTCAAGGCCCATCTATTCAACAATTTTGATGAAATTTGGTACAGCGCAGCGGTAGGTTACGACCCGGAGAAGGACATAAGCTACTTTTTATTCCGGAAAATTAAAGGTTCCCGCAGGTAAACAGATGGATGATTAGATGTTAGTTACTCAATCACGCCCGAATGGCTGATCGGATCTGCATGAAATTTGGCACAGAGATAGATTATAGTCTGGATTAATAAATAGGCTACTTTTTATCCCGAAAAATAAAAGAGTTCCCGTGAAAACCAAAAACCTCAATACACGCGGACGAACTCGCGGACATCAGCTAGTAGTTCATACAGTATAGTAAATTACTATAGGTACTATGCTCTTTTCTCCATAAATAAGGCATGTCTATCAGAACAACAAAACTTATTTTTCTTCAGCACACGATATATTGACAAAATGCACGCGCGAGCCAGAGAGACGACTACTCTCCAACTCTCTTGACGTTCTCGTTCAGACTAAGGTAGGGCTCGGTGGAAGTGCAGTGAAATAGCGACGCCAAAACTAGCGGGTCACGCCCACCCTTACTTTAAGGCCTTGTGAAAAGTGCAGTGTAATAGGCCTATTACTAAATCCTGATGCTGCACGGTTATTGTAACTTAAGTACCTAGAAAAATCATTGTTAGCACAGTAAACAGATACAACAGATACAACCTGTATGGAAACTAAGCCCAGTTGATAAAATAATTACCTACGCTCCATTGAAGCAATAGGGTTGTCACTTTTAATGTTTTATGGTTTAATTTTGTTTTTGTTTATTAAAACATTCTATTTTATGTAGTGATCAATTAATCGAAGTGAAATAGCTAGTTTACGAATAAAATTTAAATATGTATCTCATGGCGTCGGTTAATCTCGATAGTTTAAAAATACGGAAAACAATTTAATATTGACACACAACAACTTGTAGGTCTTTGTTTTTTAGAATTTAAATTTTAGTAAAGATAGTACATAAAATGAAAAATCTGTAAATTGTTTACTTTGATTTTTCCCGATAAAATTACAAATCTAAATTGCAACCGTGCGAAGCCGGGGCGGACCGCTAGTCAAGAATAAAGGTATTTTTTTATGTAAGGTTTTTTTAATTACTAGGTATCAGACTGCTGGCAGCATTGCCGCGTTGAATAGCTATACTCACTCGCTGAGCGAAATATATACCAGCACTCTGGTCACGTGTTGCCTCGACCAAGCGCGCAGAAAGTTCCTTAAAGATTCCGCGTGCCCCAACCCCCCAAGGCCCTAGCGTCTCGACCCCAAAAGGCGTAAACATATAACCACTATCCAGTGTGCTATATTTACGCACCTTGAGGCCCTCCGCTGATTCCGCCGCCGCACCAGCCCTAACGGCAGTGCCTGGAAGGTGGGACGGTGCCAAGGTGTCTACACATGTGGCATCCCACACCAAGGAACCAGGGTCATACCATCGGGCCTCTTGTCATCGTCTCGCATGAGCCCAACTGGCTCCAGAATAGCCGCATATCCGGCAGTATTCTAAATCTCGCAACCCCATATATTGAAAGAACAATCATTTCATATTTCTAACGCCATCTGTGAAGTTCTCGATGAACTATGACGATACTTGCATCCTTATTTATAACGCCATCTGTAATGCTTTTGATGAACTACCACGAATCTTATCTTATCTACATACAGTTTACAGCTCTATTACAATTGGATAAAGATGATATTTATTTGTTTACGCAGATTGATTGTGAAAGTTTAAATAACCTCATAATTGAAAATATTTTTGGTAATAAGTAATTTCTTAGCAAGTGTCCGTTGTTTTAATCTGTT
This sequence comes from Erebia palarica, assembly GCA_964035005.1. Taxonomy (NCBI): domain Eukaryota; kingdom Metazoa; phylum Arthropoda; class Insecta; order Lepidoptera; family Nymphalidae; genus Erebia; species Erebia palarica. The sequence continues at coordinate 33,958,799 of OZ035989.1, read as the reverse complement.
CTCAAGTATAAAAAGGTTTTAATTTGAACCCAGTATCAATGTTTTATGACGGTTGGTTCTTAGGCGAACTTTGTATGGGGACAGAACAATGTCCTGTTGGTAACAGTTTCCTGTTTTGTGATCCTAGGGATCCTCAGATATGGATTTTGAACGAAATCGGTTCAATAACAAAGAATTTCAAAATGGCGCTGACTTTTTAAAATTTTGGTACCAGATTCCTGTTTTGTGATCCTAGGGATCCTCAGATATGGATTTTGAATGAAATCGGTTCAATAACAAAGAATTTCAAAATAGCGCTGATTTTTTAAAATTTTGGTAACAGTTTCCTGTTTTGTGATCTTAGGGATCGTCAAATATCGATTTTGAACGAAGTCGGTACAATAACAAAGAATTTCAAAATGGCGCTGACTTTTTAAACCCCAAATATCGATTTTAAACGAATTTAAAAAACGATAGTTCCGGTTTTGTTGAAGCAGAGTTCAAACATACATAATTATATACTACTCAATACACTCCTGGTATTTTTAAAAAGATCGCTGAAATATCTTTGGAAATATATACTCGTCATGACGCAGCACTCACTACTGACAGCATTGCGACGGCCGACGACCGCTTAGGGGTCTCGTCGATGCGCATGTTTGTGTGAGTGAGCTGTTTCGAAAGTTTCTAGGTAGTTTCACTACTGTTTACTGTATTGTTAGGGTTATATTATTTTATGATCATGTCTCAATCCGGCAATCTAATCTGCTGCACTACATTATGGGAACAGGAACGCTTTTAGTTACAGCATATTTTAATAAATTTATTATTATTATTATTATTATTATTGTTTATAGCAATTTTTAAATCTCGGTTTGCAATTTCTATATTTTTGCAATTCTTGCAAAAATTATTGTCTTCATTATTACGAAATAATTCTTATTTAGTCACTATCGTCTTACTCTATGGTCACTATTGACATAAGTCACAGAGTCGTAGACAGAGAAGCAATAGTCTGGCTACGCTCACTCTGCAGCAGTAAGAAAATGGTAGAATTTGAAAAACTGTTGATGGAAACACAGACTGTAATGCGAAAAAACGCATTTGATACTTGTGTTTTTTTAGTTTTTATCTGCTTTTCTGGGAGTAAGTTGACCAAACAGTTTTGATATTTTGCCTTTCGATCTTTCCATAAAATACTTCGATTTTTTATATTAAACGTATAAATGGAAACCTAAGTTGAAAGTACCATTGTAATTGTTGCCATTGTTGTTTGTTGGATGTAACAAGGTTGCAATTGTTTTCAGAAAAACATGGCCATGTTTTATATCAGTGTGTGTAAAGTCCAATGAAGTGAGAAGAACGAGTTGGCACACCGTGCAGTTTGTTATGGCATGTACCTATTAGGGTTACAGATAGAAATACTTATTAACAGAAATAAAAGGTTACAAATTGATAGGGTTACAGTAACGTTATTGTTTCCGTTATAAGTGTTTCTGTTTTATAAAAGTTACAAAAAACAGTTTTTAAACCCCTTATTTCGGTAACTGTTTCAGTCCTTACCTCCGAAACATGAATTTGTGCAAAAGTTGTTACGGGAGCTCCGAGGTAGCATAAACTTATCTGGCCCGGTGGCCAAAATTTGAACGAATTTTTATGCCTGTTTAGTTTGTTTTTATATTATTTTTCATATACTCTAGCGAGGCTGTCATCGGTTAAGATGAGTTTGTAGAACTATACGTAGCGTGATCCATCGCGACATCAAGACGCCCTCCGTGGAGGAGTACGTCAGCGATCATATGAAAGCAGCTCCGTTTGATGGCCATTTTATAATAAATACTGAATTTTTGTGAAAGCTATTCGATTAGAAAAAGATCTAAGTTTTTCTTGTTATTCTCTATAATTTCAATTCAATATCCGTACGAAGCCCGACTTAGCTCTTCTATTTAATATTCCATAACTAATTACGGCAATCGCAATAGCCCAGAAACAATGTTAGGATGCAATATGTCACCGCATGCTTTTATAAATCAAGAACGCCGTCCGTCTGTCATCGGACCGGATGACAGATTGCGTCCTCGTCCGTCGCTTCACCGGCGTTGATTGCTCCGATATTTTACTGTTGCTGGTGGATATCGCTATTGCGATATCCACCAGCAACAGTAAAAAAATAGAATAATGCAATATTATTCTATTTTTTTATCCATCCGTCTGTCTGCTTACTATAGCCGCAGCGTAAGTATGTAATATTATCCTTAACAATAGATGGACGCCCATTCAAATTGGCCTAAGCCAAACGGAGAAGACCCTGCTACTAAACTTACTAATATTATAAATTCGAAAGTTTGGATGGATTTATGGATGTATGAAAGTATGGATGTTTGTTACTCAATAACGTCCCAACGGCTGAACGCATATGGCTGCAAGGCACAAAGATAGATTATAGTCTGGAATAGCACATAGGCCAAATTAAAGAGTTCCCGCGGGAACCAAAAAACCTCAAACCACGCAGACGAAGTCGCGGGCATTCCCTAGTAAATAAAATAAATCTTTATAACCCGACAATTAGCTACGTTCAATTTAACTTATAGCACCTATGTACTCTACTTAATTTAAAACTAGTCAATCAATGTCAATGGTCAATGAGCCACCTCCTGAGCATGTCACAGCCACAGCATGATAGGCATGTACCTACCATAAAACAACGCTGATTTTCAGGAGGGGCCCGAATATTGCCGAGACGTCACGGACCATAATCCATCTTACTTCTTACTTCTAACTAATATTATAAATGCGAACGTTTGGATGGATGTATGGATGTATAGATGTATGCATGTATGGATGTTTGTTACTGAATCACGCCCCAACGGCTGAACGGATCTGGCTGAAATTTGGCACAGAGATAGATTATAGTCTGGAATAGCACATAGGCTATTTAATCCCGGAAACCACGCAGACGAAATTGCGGGCCTATGCCACAGCATGATGGGCATGTACCTACCATACCGCAACGCTAATTTTCAGGAGGGGCCGAATATTGCCGAGGCGTCACGGACCATAATCCATTGGCGATAAGCATTGAATGATAGTTCTTTTACCTCAATTACAATTCCGTAGTCGCAAACGGTAAAAGCAGTGTGCTAGAATCCGCGCCTCATTAATTGGGATCCAACTTTGATCTGAGGCGATTGGCCAAATTTATAGGCGCTGGAATCATTAGCACAATTTACTCGTTACGTATTAGTTCGGTTCGCAGGCTCAACCTGTTTCGCTTCATTGAATTGTCTACACTAATCGCTTCGATTGCTCTATAAACAGATACATTTGGCCTCATGAGCAGGTCAATTTTGCATAATTCATTCCTACTAAGTGCATTAAAATTCATTACTACTAAGTATTGAAGCTATTAGTGATTAGAATAATATTAGTTGACCGAGCGAAGCGAAGGACTCTGAGTCTACTTGAGTGAATTTGCACTTATCCGTCCGTCCGTCTGTCCGTCTGTCAGAGCCTTATAACTTCTGAATTACTGAACGTAATTACTTCAAATTTGAATATAATTTGTAAACCGATGGTTTCCAGCCGAATATGGGTTAAAAAGTTATAAAAATCTTTATTTCAGGGGGGCTCTCATAGAAGCGAATGCGAAGTAAAATATTTTTTATAGCGTTACATAGGGTTGCGGCGAATATCATTATAAAGATAATTAGGAATAGAGCCCAAATTTTTTTTTTTTAATTTTTCCCCTACAATTGACGAAATAGGGGGCTTTCAAAGTGGAGATTTTCTAACGTCCAAAGTTGACCTCAGAACTCTCAATTTTCTGAAAGGCTGAGCCTGAAACTTGATCAATTATTTGAATTATATCCTGTTAACAACAAATACTAAAATTAGATAAATATTATAAGGAAACTAAATTATTTAATTTTTAATGAGCTTCAGTATTTTTAAGAGAACTTCACAATAATGTCAATAGATGGCACTCTGTAAAAGTTTATTCGTTTGTGCTTACAATTATTAGACGTTAGCACATCTTACGTGGAATAAAAAAAAGTTAACTATTACAATATATATTCATACCTGTTCATATCGTTTATATAATTATGATGAATATGCAGCAAAAACTGACACCAAAATCCTGTCAAGTTTTAATACTTATTATTAATTATTGTATAAATTCAAGGTGGAATGAGCGAAGAGTTAAAGCCTCATCTCCAGGCTGTCCCTCAGAAACTTAAGGATTTGGAACAATTTGCTATAGCTAGTGAGGCAGTATATAAAGAAAATTGCTTTAATGAATGGTAACAATCATAAGCCTTGATTGAAAATTACCCAAATCTATGTCAATTTGAAATTATTATTTTATTGGGTGCTATCAAGAGCTGTGGTGCCTAAAGAAGGGTGTAGAGAGTCTAGGCGGAACCCCCAACATAATTATTTTTATTATTAATTTGTGAAAAATGTGAAAAAATAAATTATTTTAATTTAGTAAGCGAACGAACCTTAAGAGTTATTAAAAATGACGGCCAATTTAATCAGGGAATCGGGAGACCTCTCGGCAAAACGTGTGCAGCACGGGAAACAAAGTCAATTGTCAATTGAAGAAGACATAGAATATTTAGATTCAGATTTTGATGGATAAAATATAAAAATATGAGATGGTGATTATATAAAAAAATCTTACTTCAGTTTACTGTATGTAGGCTTTTCTCTGACCAGAACGCGTTTGGAACCCTCATATCTCTAGTCTTCCACGAAATCCACTAATATAATATTATATAAAGTTTATATAAATACGGGGATCGTATCTTATCTTATCGATCTCTACCTTATTATGCTGTCAAAACTGTGCCCTATATATTTACTTTTACCCTCAGCTTTTACCCATTGAAATGTACTAAAACGACCAATTACCACACTCTCAGAAAAGCAGATTAAAAACTAAAAAAACAAAGTATCAAATGCGTTTTTTCGCATTACAGTCTGTGTTTCCATCAACAGATTTTCAAATTCTACCATTTTCTTACTGCTGCAGGCAGCGTAGTAAGACAGAATGTTTGTTTTTATTTTTGTACAATTATTTATGTAATATTTGTTTGAAATGGGTTTCAGTTCTAGATTATTAAATATTTTAATCGACCAGGTAAATTGTATTTTGTAAATAAAGTCACTGATAATTCCTCCTGTTACTCATTTGAAACTAAAGTTTAAACATGTATTTTACAGATCAATAGCCATTCATTTGATAAAAATGGAATTATTCGAAATTATAAAAATATGCATATTTCATATAAACATAAAGAAAGTATATTTACTGTGAACTTGTCATGTGACGCTGTCCAAAATTTGGAAAAAAATAAATTAAAGCTTCATCACACTAAAACTGAACAAGTTGTATTTGATGTTAAAAGAGATAATTTTATAAAAAGTGTTTTACATAACATCAATGAGAAACCAGATTTGAGTACTAAACCAAAGAAAATAGTGATAGATTTCAGTTCACCAAATATAGCTAAACCTTTTCATGTGGGACACTTGAGATCGACAATCATTGGTAACTTTATAGCTAACTTAAATGAATATTTTAACAATGAAGTAGTTAGACTAAATTATCTTGGTGATTGGGGCACACAGTTTGGTCTCTTACAATATGGTTTAGAATCTAGAAATATTGCTATTGATGAAATGGATAATCCCATAAAACAATTATATGAAATATATGTAGAGGCAAACAAGCTCGCAGCAAGCGATGACAATATCCAGAACAAAGCTAAACAGTATTTCTCAGATATAGAACAAGGTAGAGCTAAATTGGACAACTGGAAGAAAATTCGTGCAATAACAGTCAAAGAGCTAGATAAAATTTACCATAGATTAGGAATCAAATTTGATGAATACCATTGGGAATCTGATTATAATGGAGAAGCTATCAAAACTATAATGCAAAACTTAGAGAAACAAAATATAATCACTGAAGATGTTTCAGGGAAAAAAGTGGCACACATAAAAGACAAAACTGTCACAGTTCTAAAAAGTGATAATTCTACTTTATACCTTTCAAGGGATATTGCAGCTTTAATGGACAGATATAGTAGATATAGATTTGATAAAATGCTTTATGTCGTAGATAACGCACAGACAGATCATTTTGCTACTGTTTTTGATTTAGTCAGAAGATTTGACAGTGTTTGTGCAAAAGGCTGTGAACATATAAAATTTGGCAGGATAAAGGGTATGAGCACAAGGAGTGGTAATGTTGTATTCCTGAATGATATATTAGATGAAGCAAGAGAAAACATGTTTGAAAAACAAAAAGAATCCAAAAGTAAATATCTACACTTAATATTATTAAAGTGAAAGTTTGAATGGATGGATGGATGTTTGTTAATCACGCCAGAATGGCTAAACAGATTTGGATGAAATTTGGCGCAGAGATCGATTATGGTCTGGAATAACACATAGGCTACTTTTTATCCCAGAAAATAAAAGAGTTCCCACGAGCACCAAAAAATCTCAGTCCATGCGGAAGAAGTCACGGGCATCAGCTAGTTTCTAATATTTTCTTAAGCTGCATGTTCAGAATCGTTTGGTACCTACATGTGCTTGGCGCATCTGTAACAGTTTCATTGTGGATTTATGGATGTTATGTCAGTTAACATATTACTATGTGAAGGTATTGGATATGCAGCGTATGTAAAAATTTATTTAAAATTTATGTTACAATTATTATTAAATATTCTCTGTCAACTTGAATTACAGACACAAGAAGTTCTGCCATTACTGAAGAAACCTGTGAAATTTTGGGCACTACCGCAGTAATCATCAATGATTTAAAACAACGTAGGCAAAAGGACTATGTTTTTGATTGGGACCGAGCATTGCAGAGTGAAGGGGACAGTGGGATTAAGTTACAGTACCTACACTGTAGGTTATGGAGCTTGGAATCTAATGCTGGAGTTGCCCTTCCAAATGAATGTGATCCTAACTGTCTAAATGAAGAAGTTATAGGAGATGTTGTGAGCGAACTGGCAAGATTTGAAGACATACTAAATAGAGCACTTTCAGAAAATGAAGCATGCATAATAGTTAACTATTTATTTAGACTTGCAAGACATGTTAACAGAATGTTTAATGAGCTCCAAGTGAAAAATGTTGATTATGATCTTGGTGCACAAAGGCTCCTCGTATTTCATTCAGCGAGGCTCACTATCAAAAGAGCATTGGAAGTTTTAGGAGTTAAACCCTTGTATGAGATGTAGTTTTCTTTGTAAATAGTATGAATTAATATATTTTAAGTTCATTAAAATGTTACAATAGAACTTGTAGTTAGCCTTTTTATTCATCTATTTGATCTGACAACCTTTATTAAATACGGATATTTTACAAGTAAAATTAAATGCAAGTCATAATTAAAAAAAATTAAAAAATACGACTGCCGTGCCAAAAAACGAACTAAAAAAATAAAAATCTAAATTAATCTAGTTATATTAGAATCTTATGCACATTTTTATTAATTGATATTTTTTGCCTATCTATCTACTCATCATTTTCTAGATGATGATTATATAGTTAATCTTATTTTCGAATATGTCTTTTCAACTTTAGTCTTTATTGCGGGACCATGGTCAATTTTTTTTTAATTTTCCTAGCCTATGTCACCCAGAATAAGCTAGGGATTCTAATGATACCTCATTTATCAAAATCGGTTCAGAAGTTATGGTGGAATATACAAACTCACATACATACATACATACATGAATCCTGAAAACAATATACTCCTTTTTTCAGGCAGTCGTATAAAACTGTGCTGTGCTGTGAGTGTGCAGCTATAATGACATAAAATTAAAATTTTAAATGTAGTTTTTTTTAACAATACAAGGTATAGTCTAAAATGACAGAATCTACTGTATTGCTATCCGTTTTATTATCCTCCCTACCGAAGGGGATAGCAGAAGATTTGTACCCTTTAATTTAATGTTGTTTGTGAGATTGTGTGCAACAGTCAAATACAAGCGTACTTTTACAATCAAGAAATAAATAAAAAATTAGAATTTTTATTTTGCAGTAGAACAAAATTACATAGATACCTTTGCTAACTAAAAGCTAAATATTTGTCTATGTTGACCTAGAGACCATAGACCTAGAGACACGTCGTATTGACGAGGACCCCTCCCGATTAGGAGGGAAAATTTAAATACTTATTCAAAAAGTCTTGATTTACTTCTTAGTCTTGGTCTAAATGATCAATTTTAGCTTAGAAATCAGTAGTTTATAACTTTAAGAGATTTTACAGAAATAAATTTAATAATTTCAGTCAATTTTTATATTTTAACTAAGGCAAAATAATGTTCGGGTGTTTTCGACATGTTTCGGATTCGTACGGATTGACGTCAGATCCATGTCAGAAATATTGGACCGATCCTGCGTCAAGTCGGCACTTCCGGCAATCACGTGGTACGCGCGGACCAATCACAGCGCTTTGTCTCTTTATAGGCCGACATTTTCTGACAAGCGTAGAAAAAGTTTTCATCAACAGCCGCCATTTTGCGCTGGAAAGACTGAGAAGTATTTCGGAAATTGTCGTGTAAATTTTCTGTTTTTTCTTACATCATTTATCATAAACTGTACCATTCCGTATATTTTAAAGTGTTAAGTGAAATCGTGTAGTTCGATCGGTAAAATAAGGTCCAATTAGTAGCGAAATCTGGTGATATTGTTTTCATTTATTGTGCTAGTTCCGTCGGAAGATGGTGAGAGGGTCTGTGTAGCTCTTCGATTCGGAGCTTTGTAATGGCGAATACTTGAACGAGAAATTTTAATATGTGCCTTCGATGGTTCGGAGGACATCGAACGATCGGGATGTGGGTGAATTACGTTGTGATGGATGACAAATCGCTCTAAAATGTTATTTCTCAAAGATATAAGACATAAAAGTGTTATTTGAATCGGCGGGCCGAAATATTCACGACGGCTTACGTTTAGTAAACAGAGCCATGGCCGATCATCATGTGGACGAGCCGCCTAACAAGCGGGCTAAGATGATGCGGGACCCTTTCCAGGGTTCCTCAGACACCGGAGGTTAGTATTTTTGTGATTTTCTTGAGTTTCTTGAAGTGTTCAAACCCTACTGTCATTATTACAATACTTTGATTTTTGACATTTTGCCTTCGCTCTTGTTAGCGCCGTGCAAGTTTTGCGTCGTATTATTGTTTCTTGAGCTGCAGTGATGGAATGAAACGCATAAATATCGATAACATTAGGTTTATTTCATTGATTATCAATATTTTTGTGTTATGATAAAATAAACCGATAAATTTGTTACATCTTGGTCAGTATCAAAAATTACGATTTCACGTCAATCAAAAAGTTTTGAAACAAGTTATTATGTAAAGTAAGAAGAAAACGATGCCAAAATAGAGAATGTATTTTTTTTCTTATTAAATAACATACTTTGCTGATGGGTTTTCTTAAAAACATAGCAGTGTTTCAACTCCAATAGGTTTTTAAAAACCAATCTTAATTTTCACTTCAAATTACTAAAACCAGCTTAATACAGCTATAATTTTTGTAACAAATGTTTGTTTTATCCATAAACTTGATATTGACATTTGATTATTAACAATGATGGGTGACCTAGATATTTTAACTTTTGTTATTGTAACAGTCCAATACTTTCTAGTTTCTTTGTAAGTTTATTATATCATAATCTATTTAATAACTATACAATTACATGATTAGAGTGTTGCATACAATACAATATTTATGTGATACTGTAGTATCTGTGGAATGAATAAAATGAAAATCATAAGCTATTATGATATACTATTATGAGTAGCAGTGAAATAAAATAAAAATATGAACTAAACTTGATAAGTACAGTCCAGACACATTCTCCTAAGCATCAATAAATTATAAGTGGCCAAGGCGAAATCCTTATCACTTACCCCATAAAATACTGTTAACATTTAGAACATAATCTACATATTTTATCCAGTAGTAAGTTGCTAATGCATAAGTTTTACTGTTTTATTCAAGATCACACTGAATCAATATTATTTAAAAATTTGTATTAATTTATTCAATATTTGCACATACCAAAATATTATGATCTTGTAATATTTATGAACTTAATACATTTGATTTAATTATATGAAATGAAATGATTTATTTGATGTAGTACAACTTGTGCCACTTATGATAAGCCATAAGAATCTACCACCGGTTCAGAAAGATGATTCTACTGAGAAGAACCAGCAAAAAACTCAGCAGTTGCTCTTTTCATAGACAGAAAAATGTTACACTTAGTAAATATATAATTTATTTACTTAAATTAAAATTTAATGTTATATAATAACAAATAGTTAAATAGTGGAGAAGACTTGTATGTTCAAATGTTACTTGTAAATACTAATATGACTGTTATAATAAAGCTTAAATAACTAACATTATTCTAGTTTTTATTTCACTTAAATTCATTCAATATAACCAAAGTTATAGTGAATTTAAGGGCACCCAAAGTTTCTTACTATTTTATTTATTTTGAAAGTTATTATCAAAACTATTATTTATTAGTTTTATTAGTACCATGAACATAAAAAGGTAGTGTTTGTCTCATAAACAGTGATCGTAACTGTATCAATGTAATCTTAATATGCATAAGCATTTAATCACACTGGGATGGGATTTGTAACTTAAATAATTTGAATATCATCCCTGGTTTCCTAGCACAATCTAAAGTATAGTATAGGCATAACATGGTAAAGAAATTATAAGAGAAATGTTACAGGTACTTCATGGTATTTGCGGGATCATAATTCTGCAATACAGGAATTCGGCAGTTGTATCCTTACTAATGATAATGTTTCAGGTCGTTCACCCCTAATTCCACTACCTATTTTGATCACTGCTAATAATTAGGTATTTCAACACATTCAGGGCATTACTTTTATAAAATGCATTAAGGTTATATAGATAATACTTCTTTAAAGTTATTTGGTTTAATTTTATTTATTTGGTATACTAACAATTTATTATACATCAATAAAAAAAACATCTAAAAAATACAAGTTAAGTAAACACTGACTAAAAACAAATGCAACACTTGCAAAAGAGGGCTAAGATTACAGATTTTTGTAAAGAGAATATTAAGAATTGAGTCCAACTTACTAGCTATATAACATGTAGAAGAACTGATATTAAATCAAAGGTTTCTCTTTTCTTTCATTAGATTCTGGGTTCTCAAACCTGGACATGTTCGACCTGGAGAAAGATCTTCCCGATGAATTGATGGGTTCCTGGGGAGAACAGCCCGGTGTGGCGGGGCCCAAGCCCCCGGCGCAGGGGCCGGGCCCCGGGGGACAAATGGCCCAACAGCAGCTGAATGGGGACGACCCCACGGCTGCCATGCAGAGACAAATAAACAATCATCTCATACAACAAGTGAGTATCTGGGACTGATGGAATTAGGAACTTACATTTTTTGCACCAATTTTTTTTTATGGCTAAACTTTAGCATCAATTTGGGTAGAAAATCTGATACTATAATTTAATAAATTTTAAAGTAGAGACCTAAATATTATTGTATTAAAATTTTAATAAAACAGACTTTTCATCACTTTAAGTAAGAAGTATACTGTGTTATTGTGATACCTGACTATGAAAATTATTTATTCCTTTTTGACCTTTTAAATCCCAACAATATTGGTTCATAAGAATCTCATTAAAGGAAACTCAACAAAAACTAGTAGTAGCTATAAGTAAAAATTTCAAGAATAACCTATACTAATGATGATATGTCGTTTGCGGGTCTTTTCACAGGGCAACAAGAGTGGCTTAGTTGGCCACAACAATCCGTTAGGGTTGAGTCTAGGAAGTAAGAGTCCTAACCTACAGTCGCCGCCCAATGTGTCCGTCTCCAAGGATCTGATGGGCGGCATGCATCAGCAACTTATACCAAATACAAGCCATCAAAATCAATTGCATTCATCCATGCCGATGAGCTCCATTCAAGGTTAGTATGTTTTTTTGATCCATACTAATGTTATAAAAATCTGTTGTGATATCTTTGTCTGCTACCTTACCCAATATCATGGCCATAAAATACATATATTATAAAACATATTTTATTGCTGGTGATTAGCAAGGGCTACTCCTTATATCATATTATTAATTCTACTGTTTCCTTTGGACTTAAAAAAAATCTAAATCCATGCATGTGAAGTCGAAGGGTTCATCTAGTAATCATTCTTTAAAAATATCAGTGCAACATGTTGGTACAAAAAAAAACCTTATAACCACATGATAAGTGAAGTGATGTGATTGATGTGTTCCTGTAATTTTATATTACCATTCACATTGTGTTTTACAATTAAAAATACACAAAACTGACAACTATTCAATGACATATCAGTCGACACTATATAGTAAATCGGTTTTTATTTCCAAGTTCAGGGCTTCTTTTTTTTTCAAAATTTAACTATTTGTAGTTGGCGGAACAGGTACATTTACAGCTCTTTTTATTATTTTTAAAATAGCTTTAACTAAGTGTAATGGAGTAAGTAAGTGATTGTAAAGTTCGCCATTGACGGTAAGTTATATAGATGGACGCCAAAATGTATGTCCACTTACAGCATCAGTCCAAATGACTTCATGTCCCGATGGAGCCTCCTAGAATTTGCACACTCTCTGTATCTCTCAGCTCGATGCCATAGCGCACGAATTTCTGTGAAATGTCATGTTCAAATGTCATGACTTAAAGCTGTGGATTATGGTGGGACAGAAATTTCGCTTACAAATCTCACACTTACTTTCGCATTTTGGATGTATATTCATATTCATTTATTTTGCATTTCAAGCCCTGTTAGAGCAAAGCAAGTACATAAATTAAATAAAATAGTTCCTCGTTTTCTACTCAACCCTAAAAATATATGTGTAAAGAGCAGTCATGTGCAAAAAATTAATTTCTGAGTTCTTGTAAAAGCCTTTAAAACAATAACTAATAGTCTCGGCTTCTTATTTCTGATACATGACTCTCTGAATCGTCCATTTTCGCACTTCCAGCTGACATTGATCGATCATTGGCGACTTAAAACAACTCCGGATCGGATATCCGAGATGCTTTGTTTGATTTGCCGTAAAATACATCGTATAGGCCTATGAACTGTATTCCTCGTTTCATTAACTCGATACGAGCTCACCTTACACAACCGTCAATGAGCTGTTACAATAGAGCAAATCACTGAGCAAACTGCTACTCAACTGGCTTGCGAAGCTGAAGTGGCTGGTTGCATAGTTCGAAGAATCGATAGACGATAGGGTTCCAAGCTCATTCTTAATCACGGGATCCTGATAATTATTGGGACGCTATGGAGTTCGACTGCGTGCGGGCTTGTGCCCGAGCGTTCAAGTCCCTGACTGTAAGTTTATATTAACTAACTAGCTGATGCCCGCGACAACGTCCGCGTGGATTGAGGTTTTTTGGTTCCCGCGGAAACTCCTTAATTTTCCAGGATAAAAAGTAGCCTACGTGTTATTCCAGACTATAATCAATCTCAGTGCCAAATATCATCCAGATCCGTTTAGCCGTTCGGGCGTGATTGAGTAACAAACATCCATCCAAACTTTCGCATTTATAATATTTATATTTGAATTTGATTGATTGGTAGTATAGTATAGATAAACTTAAAATTAAAGTGTACTTGTAAGTCGTATAGCGACGCCATTTTGTCATGAGCTACAAGCATTGTGTTCCGGCCACAGGTGGGATGAACGTGGCGAACGTGGGCAATATGGTGGTGACGAATAGCAACATGTCAGGGCCGGGCATGCTGGGCGGCGGCATCATCAACAACGTGAACAAGCAGCTGCCCGCGCTCATGGCCAACAGCCACCATCCGCACGGCGCCCACGGCGCACCACAGCACCATCCGCACGCGCAGGTACGTGGCTGGCTCTGCACAGAGTACACACGACGTGTGACTCGTGACTCGTGAGCACAACATGCGGGACCGGGCATGCTGAGCGGCGGCATCATCTGTGTCATCTGCCCGAGCTCGTGATAACATTTGTCAGAACAAAACAATTACAGAGTCCTCAGTATGCAACATGTCATGGATACAACACACACAATAGACTGAACCTTGCTGTTTTGTAGTATCTGTCACTCAATAAACCAGAAATGTATCCTTAAATGCGCATTCATGGTCATTCCAATTTGCAGCTTCACAGAGTTCACCTTTTGAAATATTTTACTTTACAATTTTCAATTTTTACATAAGTCTAGTTCCTTGGTATATTATTTTCACTAAATATGCACTGTCCACGCCCATCTTAATTCAGTAATTTTTTAGCCAAAATGATTAAAATCTGTTCGACCACACCCATTTTCACCTTCAAATGAACAACAGAGTGCAATCACAACCTCTATTGAATTGGACTAGGAGAGGTGAAGCTTAAAAGAAAACGTGTTCACAGGCAATGCAGAACGGGCCTCTCGCGGGGAGAGTCGGGGGCGTCGGCGGAGTGGGCGTAGGCGTCGGCGTGGGCGTGGGCATGCAAGCGCCCATGCGCACAGGGCTCACGCACGGAGCGCACGCGGTGCACGGCGCGCACGCGGGCCACGGCCACACGCGGATGGTCACGCCGGGCGGGGGCGGACACCCTCTGGCGCCGTACCACCCTGCGTACGGTCAGCCAGCGGCGGGGGGTGCGGCGCAGCGGGCGGCGGGTGTGAGGTTCGGGCCGCCGCCTGAGGCGGGGGGCGGGGCGGCGCAGGCCGTGCCCCCCGCACCCTCCCCGCAGACTCCGGGCGCGCCATCTGGCGGACAGGTATTGTAACTTTTTCTTAAATAAATACATAAATTATTACATATATTATAATACAGGGGCCCGTAGCCTACAAGGCAGGCCCTGGCCGGTTTCTACTCGGCTTCAAGACATCCACCGGGGCACAATGTTACCTCCCGCCCCAACCGGGTAAGGAGGCCTAGCCTCGAAGCTTGGCCCACACAGCGAAATAATGTTTTTATTATTTCTCAAAATAATCAAACTGAGATCAATGGAACTCATGACATGATTGGTCGCAAAAGCCTTGTACTGGGCTTTTACATAAAAATTATTATCAAAAAACCGACTTCCAAATCCAATGTAAAGTATAAAATAATTTTGATTTCTACACACTATTTTGAAGTCGGGCGAGCCTGACTCGACAACTTTGCCTATCTTTGTTATACCCGCACCACTGTTTATTTTACTCTAATTCCCACGGCTTCGGAGTGCAGTACCCTGCAGCATCGGGGTTGAGGAGTTGGGGCTTGAGTTTAAGTATGAAGTCGTTGCTTGACTACTACAATATGAGTTCACCATAAAAAAATACTAAATCGCTATTGTTAAGGAGTTCTGTACCCTACAGCATCAGGGTTGAGGAGTTGGGACTCAAAGTTGAATTGTATACACATGTCTTTATACCTACTATATGATTTAACCATCAAAATTTCCCAACTCCCTAGCTTTGAGGATTTTCGTACCGTGCAGCATCAGGATTGCGAATTAGGAGTCAGAATTTTTATGGGACCACCTCGCGAGCTTCCTCTTACCAATGATAAAACAATTTTTCAAATCGGTTTACAAACCACGGAGATACGCACCGACATACATTTTTAAAAAAATACGCGCTGAATTGAGAACCTCCTCCTTTTTTGGAAGTCGGTTAAAAAGTGTTCATTCCATTATTATTTTTCTACCCACGTTTTTTTACGGTCTGGAATAAGGATGTCAAATGTCTATTTCAAATTTTTTTTTTTAATGATTATTATCAAGGTTCTTCGAAAAGTACGTAAAATCATCCACGCCTAGTGACTTTGATGGGCCTTTCAGAAGTCACAAATTGTTGACCAACAGACAAGCGACATTGCGAATTAATTGCCTTGTGACTGATGACTTTAGCAACTTAATCACCAAAGCTTTCAGTTGGTTGTTCATGTGGAACAGCCGACCACACCAGAATGTCATAGCCATTGTCAATGGCGGCATTTGTGACTGATAAAAGGGGCAGTTATAAGTGACGGTTTTAGGCTATTTTTGACCGAGCGAAGCGAAGCGAAGTCTACTTGAGTGAATTTGTACTTGTCCGTCCGTCCGTCCGTCCGTCCGTCCGTCCGTCTGTCCGTCTGTCCGTCTGTCAAAGCCTTATAACTTCTGAATTACTGATTGTTATTACTTAAAATTTAAATATAATATGTAAACCGATGGACTCCAGCCGAATATGGCTTAAAAAGTTATAAAAATCTTTATTTCAGGATATCAGGAGGATCTTTATTTCTCATAGAAGCGAATGCGAAGTAAAATATTTTTTTATAGTGTTACATAGGGTTGTGGTATATCATTTTAAAGATCATTAGGAATAGAGTACAAAAATATATATTTTTTTATTTTTTCCCTAAAATTGACGAAATGGGGGGCTTTCGAAGTGGAGATTACTAACGTCCAAAGTTGACCTCAGAACTCTCGATTTTCTGAAAGGCTGAGCCTGAAACTTGATCAATTATTTCAATTATATCCTTTACTTGAACAACAAATACTAAAATTAGATAAATATTATAAGGAAACGAAATTATTTAATTTTTAATGAGCTATAGTATTTTTAAAAGAACTTCACAATGACGTCAAAACATGGCGCTCTGTAAAAGTTTATTCGTTTCTCCAATAACTCTTTAGCTCTTTTGCATCTAATGTTAAAAGTTAACTATTTGCAATATATAGTTAAAACTATCTTATGGATACCGCGATGTCTCAGTTCGGGGCAAACCACTAGTTATAAATAAAACACGGTTGAATACGGCTCTGTAATTTCAATTCACTATCAGCCGTAAAATACACTTTGTCCCGACAGTTTGTGACGTCCTTTGTAAGGGTGATATTTTCGTGTTATAATTTCGATTGATTCTGTACGGGGTGCAGTCGCAGCCGCAAGCGGCGACGCAGGGCGCGGCGGGTGCGGCGCCGGCGCAGGGCTCGGGCTCCATCGCCGACCCCGAGAAGCGCAAACTGATCCAGCAGCAACTGGTGCTGCTGCTGCACGCGCACAAGTGCCAGCGCCGCGAGTCGCAGTCCAACGGCGAGACGTGGCAGTGCACGCTGCCGCACTGCAAGACCATGAAGACTGTGCTCAACCACATGATGTCCTGTCAGGTGAGTCACAGTCCGAGAAGCGCCAACTGATCCAGCAGCAACTGGTGCTGCTGCTGCACGCGCACAAGTGCCAGCGCCGCGAGTCGCAGTCCAACGGCGAGACGTGGCAGTGCACGCTGCCGCACTGCAAGACCATGAAGACTGTGCTACAAGTGCCAGCGCCGCGAGTCGCAGTCCAACGGCGAGACGTGGCAGTGCACGCTGCCGCACTGCAAGACCATGAAGACTGTGCTCAACCACATGATGTCCTGTCAGGTGAGTCACAGTCCGAGAAGCGCCAACTGATCCAGCAGCAACTGGTGCTGCTGCTGCACGCGCACAAGTGCCAGCGCCGCGAGTCGCAGTCCAACGGCGAGACGTGGCAGTGCACGCTGCCGCACTGCAAGACCATGAAGACTGTGCTCAACCACATGATGTCCTGTCAGGTGAGTCACAGTCCGAGAAGCGCCAACTGATCCAGCAGCAACTGGTGCTGCTGCTGCACGCGCACAAGTGCCAGCGCCGCGAGTCGCAGTCCAACGGCGAGACGTGGCAGTGCACGCTGCCGCACTGCAAGACCATGAAGACTGTGCTCAACCACATGATGTCCTGTCAGGTGAGTCACAGTCCGAGAAGCGCCAACTGATCCAGCAGCAACTGGTGCTGCTGCTGCACGCGCACAAGTGCCAGCGCCGCGAGTCGCAGTCCAACGGCGAGACGTGGCAGTGCACGCTGCCGCACTGCAAGACCATGAAGACTGTGCTCAACCACATGATGTCCTGTCAGGTGAGTCACAGTCCGAGAAGCGCCAACTGATCCAGCAGCAACTGGTGCTGCTGCTGCACGCGCACAAGTGCCAGCGCCGCGAGTCGCAGTCCAACGGCGAGACGTGGCAGTGCACGCTGCCGCACTGCAAGAGTAAGGTATGACAATCCAGGTCCTCAACTATACACATGCCAAAAATCACGTTGCTCCAATGCGGCGTGATTGAAGGACAAACCAATAAACCAACAAACGAACACTTTCGCATTTATAATATTATAATAAAATGTAATAATAACTAGATGATGATGCCCGCGACTTCGTAAGTGTGGATTAAGGTTTTTGATTCCCACGGGATCTTGAATTTTCCGGGATAAAAAGAGGCCCATATACTTCCGCGGAATACAGCCTATCTTTGTACCAAATTTCATCAAAATCGATTGAACAGATGGGCCGTGAGAGCGTAGCAGACAGTCAGAGACACACTTTCGCATTTATAATATATAGTATGGATATATGTTTTATAGTGAAAATCAGCTAGCTGCCACACTAGTAAAATTAAAAAATTTCCACTTTTTAACCGTCTTTTAAAAAAGAGGATTTTCTCATTGTATGTATGTAACGTAATTCTGCCAATTATGAATCAAATGACTTGACCAGTGCAACTATCGTAGCTTGCCTAGGTGTCAAAAATCAATGTGCAGCAAAGATTATTTTATTATTGCAATTGTTAAATTTTATGGTTTTCACATAAAACCGTTTCAGGAGTCTGACGGCTCCGAAAACTAAAAAACTGCTCTTTCCCACACTAGATGGCGCTAGACGTTGTGGTTAGCAAGTCTTAACAATTATTTTGAACTATTCGACTAACATGGTCGAATAGCTGAAAATAGTTCAGGAAAAGAATTAGTCTGCATTATTTGGGCAGGGATGAGGATAATACTGGAATAATAAATCTACATTTGCAAGAATTATGTAATTCTTTTAATAAATCTCGTTACATTGTACTGCTGCTATCCCACACAAGATGGCGCTAGACGTTTTGGCTAACGAGTTCAACTATGAGCACTGATGGCAGACAGATGCAATGTCAAAGGGCGTTCCTTTAAACGCTGTGGTTATTTAAAAATGCTTTGTTTGATCAATTACAGAACAAAAAAACGTAGGTTTTAAGGGGTAATTCTAATTATTAAATGGAACGTCAAAATGGAGTAGTGCCTAAAAGAGGAAACCGGATGCTCAAGTTTTAATCAATAAACGTATTGTTTTTTTTAGACATTTTAACCTTGACCTTATTTAGAATAAAGAATCTACAGTAATTTCGGTTTTAATTTTTAAACTCTACTGTAAAAACGGAAATTCTGCACATGGTCCCGTATCGGAGGGCAGAAAATGGCCAAGTCCTTTGATGATTCTTTTTTGTTTGATAGAGAGTTTGACTCTCTATGGTCCCATATAAATTTTATCGAAATTGATTTAGCGCTTTTTGAGAAAATCAACATAAACAAAATATATACCCAGATAATGTTTTTTACTTTTTAGTTTAAGTTGGTACTTATTTGAAGTTGGTAAGTTGAAGTCGGTTTTTGTTTTAGATGAAAGCGAATAATTTTTATAATAATTAGTATTGCTAATTCAGGCATTAAATGTAAATTTTTTATTATAGTGTGAATAACCACACCACTGTAAATTTTAACTGGTTTAATTTTATTTATAATCTATTTTATCTAAATAAATTGGTTTTATTAGGTCATGTGAATCAATGGGTTTTATACATAAACTCAGTATCGAACATATTTATTATTAAAATATTTATTATTATTTAAATATTAAATTATTATTTTTTATCAAACTGAATGTAACACCTTCAACAAACCCTTTTGTAATGGCCATGGGTGGGTCTAATATGGGTGATCTCCTATAGAATGAGAATATATAGAATAGAAAATGCTTACAGCTGAATTACACTGTTTATTTTTGTTGTATTTTTTTGATATTATATAGTACAAATAAATCTTTACCTTTGGGAAGTAATTAATTAAACCTGCAATTTCTTGATAGGCGGGGAAGAACTGTGCGGTACCCCACTGTTCATCGTCGAGGCAAATCATCAACCATTGGAAGCATTGCAACAAACATGACTGTCCCGTCTGCTTACCTCTCAAACAAGCGGACCGGACTAGAACAAATACTATGAACCGTGAGTTATCTTATTTTTTTCCTACCTCATCGTTTCTCAAACTTTATGGCTCAGAAACCCAATCAAACTCTAAACTCAAAAGTATATTTATTCAAAATTATAAACCTACAAACTTATTACTTCGGAACACGTTTAAAAAATATAAGACGTGATGGTGATAATTAGCCACGTTATCTTGTAACTAAAGCAATGAGGGTTCCAAATGCGCCCTGGTCTAAGAAGAGCCCACAAAAAACTCAACCAGGCATTTTTTTAAAATTTTATCACCATCTTACAAATATTGTAAATTAATTAGATTTATAATTGTAACAATTACATAATTAGCCGTTGGAACAATTCATACCCATACTTTATTATTGTTTAAGTATCCCATTACTAGGGTTTTGCAATAGAGATGATGTAAAAAATAAATTATTTCTTACTGATTATTAAACAGGGTCTTCCAAAAGACCTTAAATTCACATCTGTTATTTTTAAGTTTGATAATCATTTTGAACTATCGATTAAAGAAAAAAAAGTGTTGAAATTTGATGACGTCACAACTGGTGAATGAACTAGAATTTTAATTCGCTATAATCCGCTACAGTAGACAAATCTGTGTGGTACACACCCACCACCCAGCAATTCGCACAGGTACAACACCACATCACACAAATCCTCCAAATCACTCTCAACGTACGTTTCACTCCGACACCGGAGCATCTTCAGGAGATGTTGACTCGACAATGCACGATTGTGAAGTCACTTGATTGTGTCGGAGTGAAACGTACGAAAGTAACTGGGCGTCAATAAGTGTACAGTGTACATCAATTGAATAAATATATTTTGACTTTTAATTTATATTTATTATTTATTTACCTTATTCTATATATTTTTTAATATTGTGCTCTTGTTTGATATAGTTGGGTTGTTTGCGAAACGATGTTTTTGGGCCAAACATTTTGTCTAACTTACTAATCTGTTTATATGTCGATTGCTTTTTGTGTTAACTTGATTTTTGTGTAATGGTCCGTTTTTGGTATTGTACTAATAATATTTAGGCGAAAAGTGGAAGGGGGATATGTTTTGAAACATTTTCATTTTCACATATTGCAATATTGATTCATAAAATACACCATACATAACTTATGGGTTTGATGGTAGTCATATTGACTTAAACGTTTTTATTACTAAATAAGTTGGCAACACTTGGTTCGTTTGTGACGTAACAGCTCGATTTCGCTATCAATGCCTAAATAGGGAACACCTAAAGGTTTCTCGTACGATAACTGTCAACTAATGGGCTTAGGTGTTCCCTAAAATGTAAGCAATGTCAGTGAAAGCACACATACATGTTTCTATTTCATGTTAGCTCCCTTACGAAGCACGCCTTGCAATAAAGAGTTGCTGATTTCATTAGATGACCACATCCCTATTTCAATAATTCTTTATCCATTATAAAGACTTTCCTGGGGTTCGTAAGGAATGTGGTCACACAAAACAAAATGGCCGCTTGGAAATAGAAACATACAGATTTTAGTTATTAAATGCGTGCGGGCGAAGATGTATTTCATTATGTAGAGTGCCATGAAGTTGTTGGGACCAGTTCGGTTATACACAAAACAAATACTGACTATGAAATATTTGAGAATTGTCATCCTTTTTTATATTTGCACCAAGGAAAAAGGGGACAAGTTTAATAAGTACTGTCAATATAGTTGCTACTAGCATGACCACCAAGAAAAGAGTTTTGGGAGTGAGAGTTCCTTATATTTACAGCCTGGACTGTTAGTATGACACCCCACCAAAATTTATAGAATTCGAGCGTCGCGTCGGTACACAATAACGTCAGAGTAAAATGAACCTGAAGGTCTTTGATTTAAAGTCGAAAATTGAGTACCATTGGGGTCACTCAAATTTTGAAGGGTTTTCCCAGGCAACTAAAATCTAAAGTTTTTTCGATTAAATCCGTGATCATAAGAGTTTTATTCCACTTTTCTGGATGATTTCCTGAATCAAAAATCGTGATGGCATTTTCTTCATGAAAGGCTATTCCTAACTTATACTCTGTCCTATGAAGTTGGCAAACTTGATACATATACTGGTCATCAAGTTTTAAACGAGGAAAGGAGTTGTTCCCGTGTGTGTGTATGAAGTACATGGAACGTAGGCGCCAGGTGGTCATGCTTTTTGATACCAGACAATAGCGTAGGCGAGAAACTAGCGTGTTTGCAAATGAGTGTACAACCGAAGTGGCAGCAACATGTGTTTGTCCATGCTAGCGGCCGCGGTGTCCCACTCGACGACGGGCGTGGGCTCCGTGGGCGGGGTGGGCGCGGCGGGCGGCGGCGGCGTGGGCGTGGGCGCCGTGGGCGGCAACGTGGCGGCCGCGCCCGCTCCCAACGCCCTCCCGTCCGTCAACCCGCTGGCAGGTAAGTCGCGCACCCAACACACCGGGGGCCTTATTGTAGTGCAGGGGTGCGAGTGTGTAAGAGTTGCCGATCAAATCGTCAAAGTTCGGCGTCGAAGTAAAATAAACCATAATACCGTTGAATTAGAGCTCAATTTCGTGTATCTGTCACCGTAAGATTGTAAAGACCGTTAGATTATAATCTAACTCGCGAAATTGCAAACTGCAAAATTACAATTTAACGCATTATTTTTCGGTAGAATGTAATCTGTTAGGTATATTAACCCGATAGAACCTAAGTTCCAGGGCACTACCTGATAATTTATGTCGAACCCTAACCTAACCTACAAGAAACAGACAAGAAAACGTAAATACAATTAATATTTCAAAAATTTACACTCAGAACATTGAACGGTTCACAATCTGTCGACAGTTTACAATTTCGCGAGTTTGATTATAATCTAACGGTTTTTACAATCTTACGGTGACATATCCATTCTCATACGTTTAGGGTATCGTACATACCTAAACGTACACGAATGGATACACGAAATTGAGCTCTAATTCAATGATATTATGGTTTATTTTACTTTGACGCCGAATTTTGACGATTTGATCGCCAACTTTTAGGCAATCAGGGGGCGTGTCACCAAAAAAGTCCCTGAGGCAACACTAGTGGTCGCATGCTTAAGCAAATAATCCCATATAACACCATCTCTACTAAACTAAAGTGACTGTTTTAAATCTAGTTCTGTCCCTTTCCGCAGGGAGTATTATGAAAGGGTTAGCAATATTTTTAATGCTGTCGTTTTAGTTTTGTTGAGAAATTGTGCACTACCGAATCAGCCCCATTGTTGTATGTAAAATATATTCATCATCATCATCGCGTTCCTTCTTCAAAATGAAGTTTGGCGGTCATCATGCGAAAAACTTCTCTATTTTGTGCCGCATCTTTGAGCTTCGGAGAGCTAAGCCTCGTCCACTCCCTTTTATCGTCTAACCACTTGCGCCTTAGGCGACCTGGTAAAAAAAAAATATTAGTTTTACTAATTTCCGCGGTACTTTCGTGATACGGACTATACGTAAAAAATATTGTAAACATCGCAATGACCTCTGATTGGTTAACAAAAAATTCAATTGTTTTTATTCAAATAAACTTTTACAAGTGCTTTTGAGTCGTCAAGTGCATCTACCACTGGTTCGGAATGTTTTACATAATCAGGCTACAGTACCACTTACTCATTTACATGGTATACAGTTCTTATTATAGTGCTCGTGAATGTTTTTGTCCGTTACGTGAATTTGACCTATTCCTGCTAAATTACTGAGTGTAGGTGACAAAGGAGAGCCATGCAGGATTTCACTGGAGACTACCCTTCACACTGCGTCAAATCACTCACACATAAACTGAGCAAACGATTTATAACTATTCACAAGCACTATACACGCTCAGTTGGCCATCAGTTCGGTCGTATGTTTTTTATGAAACGGTTTATTAAAAATTAATTATTGAAAAACAAGATGTGTCTAATACAATTTCTACATAACCCGCTCCTTCAGCGTTGACTGATATTTAAGACTGATCGAGCTAATCAATTTCATTGTAATAAAAGCACTGGGACTGATGCTTAATTGGTTATTCTACTTGTACCTTGTCATTTTATAAGTTACGTCGTTATGCGGTTTGAAGATTTTTAGAGTTAAATAAACACATTGTCTGTACTGATCTTACAATTCAATAGCTTAGAAAACTACAATGTTCAATGTTAATACCAGTTTTTATTGTTATCATAAATATGCATCTTGTTTCCTCTAGAATGGATGCAGGAAAAGCTGTAAAATTAAATTCAAAGATATTGTATCGAAATAGATCTAACAATGGATGGACTGAAGAACATGATCCAAACAGATCCTTATTACCAGATAATAAAAATATAAAGATAAACATACTTTTATTCGCTCGAACATGGGTACATAAAAATACATACAAGTTATTTTAAATCTTTAGTAGAAAATGGTGCTTCTTCTTAGTAGAAAAATTAACAGGTGTTTGTTGCACTTCAATTTATTGGAGTAGTTGTGGTAACAAAGACTAAATCATGATTAGTAAGTGGCCTAACAGTTTGTTGTGCTGCCGTGTTTAACTAATGGGTACAGGGTCTAACTACTCGGAACAGAATATATTCAAGGATAAGTGTTTGTAGGCGGCGTAACAGCGACCGCGGCTCCCACGGGCAACTCAGTTGGCGGCGTGGGCACCGTGGGCTCCGTGGGCGGGGTGGGCGGCGTGGGCGGCGTGAGCACCGTGGGCGGCGGCGCGGACATGAAGCGAGCGTACGAGGCGCTAGGGATTGCGTGCCCTACGTCCGTGTCGGGGATGGTGGGCGGTTTCGCGAGGGCGCCTTTCACCCGCCTGCCCGCGCCCCGACCGCCCGGACTGTCGGACGTACTCCCTCAGCAGCAGTCCATGCAGCAGCTTTTCACGCATCAGCAGCAGCCCGATTTGCAGCAGCAATCTCAACAGCAGCAGCAACTGGTGAGTGAATTTAATAAGTTAATGATAGTTTGTTGTGTTGAAGTGTTATTTATACTCAATACTCAATATCATTTATTCAATATAGGTACACTGTAGGTACACTTATTGACGTTAAAAAATACTTAGTTATAAAACATGATGGTGATAATTGGTTACGGTATCTTAAAACTAAAGCTACGATTGCGATACGATTTTGCAATCCCAAAAGGATTTTCAACATGAGTGCACAATTTTTTTCTGTAAGGCTCTGTAAAAAATTTGGGCTTTAATATTCGACAATTGCGACAGCGCTTGTGCTGAAATTTACCAAGATTCTTTGTGCGTTTGATACAAATTTCCTGCTAGGCATCCTTAATCAGTCAACTTTGAACCTTCCCTAAGGTCTAGGCGGAGGTTGAATTGCCTATGCAATCGTGATACCAAATTAATTTGTAATTCGAATATTTCCACCATATTATGCGATTATTTAGATTGAACTTGTTTTTATCTAGGCTCCTGGATAATTATGTTTTAAAAATACTTTCCCAAAATTAAATGTAAACGTAACATGCTTTCTCCTCATTTGTTTCATATTAAAAACCAACGATATTTTACGTACAAATTGATCAGGAATATAGCCTATATTATAAAGTTACATAATTAAAACACGTGTGAAGAGAGAACAGAAGTGAAAAACACAACTAGTTTTCATTCAGCATTTTTGTTATTTACGAATTAAGACCAAATGTACATGTTAACAACAAATTGTGAACGATAATATTACTATCGCGCTTGCACGCGATCATGTGTCATCAGTCAAATAGAGATAGCAATATACTGGCAGATTATTGTTCGCGCCTTGAATAGAAGTTGCGAGCCTCGATTGCCGGCCTCTTAATGACAGATGAATCGTTCTCTATACAAGTTAGGGTTGTCAGCATTAGTTTCATTTGTGTACAGATGAGCAGTACGCTGCAGCTTCCGGTGGGGCCCGTCACCGCCAACCCTGTGTCCGGCACGAAGGAGTGGCACCAGTCTATAACACCTGATCTCAGAAACCACCTTGTTCATAAACTGTGAGTACTTGTTACATACTTTATTACCACCTGATCCATCGTGGCTTCTGAAAATCCATGCTATATGTCATTTCTATCAATTCTGGGTCTTTTTCAGCCTCTCCAACATTACAATTCACCGTCCAGCATCTTTTTTGGGACTCTTGTTTCATGACGTACAGTGCTTATTACTGTTATGCTCTCTTAACCTAGAGACAAATCTATTATTATTATTGTATTATAATTTATAATACTTCATTGCGTATAAAAAAGGACATATACAAAGGACATCATTACAAAATTATATAAATAAAAAATAAAAAAAATGAATGGATCTTCCTTGATATAAGACGGAAAATTGCTTTGAATAGAATCTAGAATCCAGTGGAAATTCAGTGAACAGTAAATTCAAAAAATCAGTATGCTTAATTATTTTCTGACCATGACACAAATTTGAGCGTTCAATCTTCGGTAAAGCTTTAATGACTAAAAGTAGTTTTAATTTCGTGTCAAGCAGGCTGTGTCGCAGATGTCCAGAAAAATGTATGTGGATAGCGTCTTGTCTGCATTCGAGCAAAATGCCGCGTGAAATTATCCTCTAGATTTGGCCTAGTTCTAATGGCGAAATCTAAATATTTCTATGTTTTTCCTAAAAGGGTGCAAGCTATCTTCCCTACGCCGGACCCGACAGCGATGCAAGACAAAAGGATGCACAACCTAGTTGCGTACGCGAAAAAAGTCGAGGGCGATATGTACGAAATGGCGAGCACGCGTTCCGAATACTACCATCTGCTCGCCGAGAAGATATACAAAATACAGAAGGAGCTGGAAGAGAAGCGCCAAAAGAGGAAAGAACAGCAGTTGCAAGCGCAACAAGCTCAGCAACAGCAGCAGCAACAACAACAACAGAACCAGCTGCAACAACAACCCGGTGTGCTAGGGGGTGGTGTGATGGGCGTGAGGCCGAACGCGCCCGGCGTGGGCGGCGTGGGCGTGGGCGTGGGCCGACCCAACCTGCCCACGCAGCCCGGCCTGCCTGCTATGCGCATCCCCTCCCCCAGCATGCCGCTGACGATGCAGGGCAACCGAATGACGTATCAGCCTAATCTCGTCGGCCCACCCGGTCCTAGCCCTAATCAGGTATGATATTTTTTTATTCTGTATTACTCGTTCACTGTTGGTTGGTAGATTTATTTGTTTTTAATTTAAATGATATATATATTAATTTTTTTATTTGCATTGTGTTATGTAGAATTAACACATATAATGTACACTATAGTTATCTGTTTTAATAACACCATTTATTTTTCCGTGTTAAGTTTACGATTTCATCATCATCATCATCAACAGCCATTATACATCCACTGTTGAACATAGGCCTCTTTTAAATAGAATTTATTTTACGATTTTGTTCTGTCAAAATTAGAAGTGCAACATTTTTATTTCAAAGTGCGATATAAGCTAAATGTCCCTATGTAATTTAAACCTAGCGGCATATTCATCTTTCCTAATACTTAAATGCGTGGAAAGTTGATAAAATGTGCTGTAGACGAAGAGTAATGATTAGTAATGATGTTATTGTGTATTCAGATGCCGCAAACGCCGAACGGCGGCAGCGTGGGCAGCGTGGGTGGCGTGGGCAGCGTGGGCAACCCAGGCATGTCGCCGTTCGGGCAGCCGATGACGTCGCCCGCGCCGCAATACCCGCTCACCACCAACGGGCCCCCGCTCGCCTCGCCGGGCCTCAGTGCGGCGGATATCAAGCGCAGGTATATCCCATACCTCCATACTTAATATTATAAATGCGAAAGTATGTCTGTCTGTCTTTTCTTTCTTTAATTGTTGTTGTTAGGTTTAACCAAGGAAAAGTTTAACCAAAATCGTGAAACCAAACCCAGTGCTCAGTCAGAAGTAAGTTATCATAAATTAGTTTTTTTTAGTTAATACTACGATTTATAATCCATTCTAATATTATAAATGCGAAAGTGTGTCTGTCTGTCTTTTTTTTCTTTAATTGTTGGGCTGGCTGCTGTTGCTGATGAAATGCTGGGGATTCTATCGATACAGTTATAGGCGTATAGAAGTTATAATGGAATATACAAACTCACATACATACATACAATTACATACATACATACATACATACATGAACCCTGAAAACAATATACTCCTTTTTTCAGACAGTCGTTTATAAAGATAATGTAATGTTGCATGTAGGAATTTACACCTTAACCTTAATACATTTACAAATCGAGTGAGAGTCGAGCACGAGTATTATACACGAGGGGCAGAGACAAAGGACCGGATATCTCACTCCAAGGCTTAATTTGGTCCTCCACCTTGTTCACTATTGTGCTATTTGTTATCAAAATAGTATTTTCTAAAAAATTATATGAAATACCCTGTAAATGAGTTCTAAAGTTAAACTTCCTGGCCTAGGCCAGTAAAGAATGTAAGTATTTTCATTACATATCATAAGTTTGAATTTGGAATCTTTCTTCCCGAATATCTTGTAACTTGTTATAATGTTCTTTGGCCTAAATAGTTTAAATTTGGAACTCTACCGTATTACGCGTTCAACACTCACAGCGCAAAAAAATATATATAAAAAAAAGTCACTTGTTTCATTTTTTAGAATAGCACTATACACACCTCGACCGGGAGAGCATTTCTGGTCTCGTATATAGTCTAACTAACACTCGACCAGAAAACGCGTACTTCCCGGTCTCGCGATGTAATGTACTATTGTTAATTGGGTATTTGTAAACTAGTCAAATGAGGTACTTTTTTCAGGCAGTCGTATAAAAATAATGTTTTCATCATACCTATTCGAAAAACGAATATTGGCTTCAGAGGATAGCGGGAGCAAAATGTTATTTTTAGGCCCATGGGACTTCTCATTTCTCTGTTCTGGTTGGTCCGCGTTCGTGCTTCTGATTGTTGCTTAAACGTATAGGTAATGTCCATACATAGTACGTTGATACTCCTAGCTTTTTCTCATACGCAATGATGAAAAATAGTGTGTGTTACTCGGGGCCAAATTTTTTGTTCTCGGGCGGCGTATATTGAATTCCTCGCTACGCTCAGGATTCTACTTTAGAATCCTTCACTTCGCTCTGAATTCAAAATAGCGCCCTCGGGGAACAAAAATTTTCTTTGGCCCCATATAACACAAATAACTATTGTTTGTTGTTCCAGCGTGTCGAGCCCGTTCATGAACCACTCGGGCGCGTTCCGCGGCGACGCGAGCGGCGCGTCCCCGGCGGGCGGCGCCGCCACGCCGGCCACGCCGCTCGCGCACGCCAGCCCCGCGCCCGAAGCGCGCCCCGCCTCGCGCCCGCCCTCCGTCGCCGCGCCCGTCTCCGCGCAGATGGCCGCGCTGCAGGTACCGCCGTACAGCACACACTACCCGCCCATCATTTTCCTTTTACTTTTTCTTTTTTTATCTAGTAATTTTTTTGTTTTTTTTATCCACTAAAAGTAATAGGTACCGCCATACAGCACGAGTACCCGCCCATCATTTTTTTTTTGTTTTTTCTTTTATATCCACTACAAGTAATAGGCCTATTGCTACAGGTACCGCCGTACAGCACACAGTACCCGCCCATCAATTTTTTTGTTTTTTTTTTATCCACTACAAGTAATAGGCCTATTGCTACAGGTACCGCCGTACAGCACACAGTACCCGCCTACCATTTTTTTTTTACTTTTTTTTTATCTAGTAATTTTTATGTGTTTTTTTTATCCACTACAAGTAATAGGTACCGCCATACAGCACAGAGTACCCGCCCATCATTTTTTTTTTGTTTTTTTCTTTTATATCCACTACAAGTAATAGGCCTTTTGCTACAGGTACCGCCGTACAGCATACAGTAATCGCCCATCATTATTATTTACTTTTTTTTTAAATCTACTACTAGTCATTTTTTTGTGTTTTTTTTTATCGACTACAAGTAATAGGCCTATTGCTACAGGTACCGCTATACAGCACACAGTACCCGCCCATCATTTTTTTTGTTTTTCTTTTTATTTAATCCACTACAAGTTAGTTATTTTTGTTTTTTTTTGAACTAGCTTATTATGCCTTATGCTTATTACCTCTTCTGAGTAACAACTCAGAACAGGTTTGCTCTATATGCCATGGAAACTCTCTTCATGTGGTCCGTGATTTTCCTGAGATTAAAGTATACATCTCCAGGATAAAAGCTCTATTTGAAAGTTCAATCACAGTTTAACTAATTGCTACAGGTACCGCCACACAGCACACAGTACCCACCCATCTTTTTTTTTTATCCACTACAAGTAATAGGCCTATTGCTACAGGTACCGCCATACAGCACACAGTACCCGCCCATCATTTTTTTTTTGTTTTTTTTATCCACTACTCGCACTTTCAATGCAGGTGATATGAAAAATTAATTAATTTCTACTTGATAGTGCATTCATTAATACATTTGTACAAACTACTTTTGCAGACAACATGATGTTCATTTGATTCTATTCTATTCTATGAAAACTTTTCGTACTCGTTAATTCTACTACAAATGAAATCCTTGTTACAGAACGCAGCCGCCGACGACAGTCCTCCCGATATCAAACGCGAACCGGAAGACATACGTATCAAAGAAGAACCAGAAGAGGACTGTGGGGGCAAGGGCATGCGAGACGAGCCACAGGACAAAGACGCGACTGAACGCTTTGAAACAAGAGTAGAGCCCTTCAAGCAAGACATCAAACAAGAATTGGACATCAAGAGAGAAATTAAAGAAGAGCCCGTGGACGGTGCCACATCCGCAGACGGCTCAACCGAGCGAGGTCCGAAGAAAATGTTCGTATTCAAACCCGAAGAACTCAGACAAGCGCTACTGCCAACTCTGGAAAAGCTATTCAGATTGGATCCAGAGTCTCTGCCGTTCAGACAGCCGGTGGACGCCTTGTCGCTCGGTATCCCGGACTACTTCGACATAGTGAAGAAACCCATTGACCTGTCGACGATAAAGTCGAAGCTGGACCGCGGCCAGTACAAGGATCCGTGGGAATACGTCGACGATGTGTGGCTCATGTTTGAAAACGCGTGGCTTTACAACAGGAAAAACTCGCGCGTCTACAGATACTGCACTAAGGTAACTATATGAATATTATTTAATTTATTAAATTCACACAATTTTTGTGTGCATTAATTTAATTTAATTGAACTACCAACAGAATTACAAGTAGTAGGAATACAAAATGTTGAATAGCTTAGGCAATAGGTAACAAGCAATTCAATTTATAGGTAGTTACATCATGCACATAGGAGAAGTCGTACATAACTGACACAAGAATACATTGGGGAATTATTAATAAATAATTAAGATTACTGATACAAGACTATAAAAAAATAATGAGAATAACTATCAATTATTATATAACATTCATTTTAACTACCGTTTAAAAAAAAACTGGGTAAAAAGTAAGAAAATTGGATGCATAAAATTTATAATATAGGGTTGAGAATAAAACAAAGAACACACACACAGTAGAGTACACATGGTGTACAATTAGGCAGCCTTTGCATGCATTATGCTTGATTTCAGTGTCTGTATTTCTGTCATTTTTCCCGTGTGCGCAATAAAGTGTTTCTATTTATCTAACTATCTGTCTATGGATGCGAGTAACATCGGTGTGTGTTTGCCGCAGCTGTCCGAAGTGTTCGAGGTGGAGATCGACCCTGTGATGCAAAGCCTGGGCTACTGTTGCGGCCGCAAGTACACCTTCAACCCGCAGGTGCTATGTTGCTACGGCAAACAGCTGTGCACCATACCGCGAGACGCCAAGTACTTCAGCTACCAGAACAGGTGATTACACACACACACACACACACACACTCATACACATAACACACACCCACGCACGCACACACACAGCCAAGTACTTCAGCTACCTCAACAGGTGAATATACGCACGCACTCACTATCACACACACACACACACACACTCACACACACATTATCACACATCACACACACACACACACACCCACAGCCAAGTACTTCAGTTAAATAAACAGATTATACACACACACTAATACACAATCACACACAGCCACATACACAACATATTTTTGTTTTATTGAATCATGTACAGCTCATTGTTTTATTTTGATGGTGACCTCCACATATGTTCAAGACGGCATAGTTATTCAATACTGCATCTTGTTATATTGAACCAATGAATTTTAAAGCCACTGCAATAACATGCAGAGTGCAATATCAAATGGCTAATATTTTTTTAGTTAGCTTAATTATTATTTTGTTTGTACATCTAAATACAAAGGAATTTACTTTTTCTTTTCTTCAATAAGCCCAAAATACTTTCGATATAATATATTATGCAGTCATGTTCTGACTCCTCAATCTGCCTGTCTGAATATGTGTGGGTCACTAATAGATATAATCATAATGTTACTCATTATCTCACAAATATCCTCTTTTTTGTAATATATTGGGAATTAAAACTTGTATTCTTCATTGTATTAAAGGTTTGAATTATATAGTGATACTTTTTTGTATGTTTAAGAATATAATGTAATATGAGGAATACATGTATGGCTGTGTTGGGATTACATTTTGATCTCATTCTGTAGTCATCGTTAACAAATACCATTCTGTCGCTTGCATAGCTGCAGTCTTAGACAAGGTGGTATGTTTCAATTCCAACTTCTAAGTTCTCAAAAACAAAGATATAGTTTTGAATTAGCTAATTTTTTTTAGCTAACACTAAACCTATGTCATATACCTGCAAATATTTTGGATTAGTGACTCTAATTATTACAGAAACTAAATTAGTTGATCTAAAATAGGGTAATCCATTTCACAACGAGCCTTCGCAAAATGTTTTCATTGCATTTACAATTTCAAGTTGTTGTTATCATAAATATAAAATTCTCGTGTCACAATGTTAGTTACCATACTCCCCCGAAACGGCTTGACCGATTTTTATGAAATTTTATATGCATATTCAGTAGGTCTGAGAATCGGCTACTATCTATTTTTTATACCCCTAAAACACCTCAATCCACGCGGACGTAGTCGCGGGCATCAGCTAGTAGTTTATAGATTGTGTGCAACCGAATTAACGCAAACATCTTTTTATCCGATTTTAATAAAATTTGGTACAGGCATAGGTTGTGTTCCGGGGAAGGAAAATTAAGGAGTATCCCACGGGAATTACAAATACTCGGACAAAGACACAGCCAGTTCCTTATTATATGTTATATTGTCATCAACACTTTGTCTAAGACTGCGTAGCGGTAATAGAAAGCTAGTGGTAGAGCTACAATAAATTCAAAGGCCACTTGAACTGTGCCTTACGTAAAATTTGTTTCATTAGTCGTAGCTTGGGCTCATTACACCCGTAATTACCCATCAAAACCTCTTTTGCTTTTCCTATCACTCTGTATCCTTAGTACGACTTTGCACATCTCGCCAACTTTGATATAAAAACGAAACATAACGTCAGAGTAAAATGGACTTGTATATTAAGTATGGTTGGTCTAACCTCATGAGTTATATGTTCAGCACAATACCGATTATTAATTTTACAATTGGATATTTGACTACTAGTTAAATAAATAATTAAATAGAGGATCTCCCAAAAGTCGTAATTTCCAAGTCCCATGTTAGTTTTATGTTGAATAAACATTATTCTTAAACTATCGATTAAAGTAAAAAAGTGTGTTGAACTTCTATGATGTCACAATTCAGTATTTCATACAAAGTCCAGTCCCTAAGCATGCGTTTTGACATTTGAAAAAAGTTGCTGATTTGACTACTTGTCAAATACATTGGGTACTTCATCGCTTCGGATCCTGGTGGTAGATGAATGGACGGTAAAATAATTGAGTTTAGGTCCATTTTACTTTGACCTTATAGTATTTAGATACTCGTAATATATCAGCGTAATTGAGAAGTGCAAACTTGTACTAAACCTACTGGTGTAGCTAGGATCACTATAAGCAAACTAAAAGATGGCTCAGAGAAGTTGAGATCCGGGATACAATTAAGTAGGCATCACTAGGTGTGATAACGGTCAAGCGAGTGTCTGTAGTGATTTTATTCTATTAGCCCTTGATTTCTCAGCTGGTGGTAATTAATACTGCCCCCCGATTGTCTAAAAGTTGCCGATCAAATCGTCAAAGTTTGGCGTCAAAGTAAAATCAATCATAACATCATTGAATTAGAGCTCAATTTCGTGT
Source organism: Erebia palarica (assembly GCA_964035005.1). Taxonomy (NCBI): domain Eukaryota; kingdom Metazoa; phylum Arthropoda; class Insecta; order Lepidoptera; family Nymphalidae; genus Erebia; species Erebia palarica. Next base: position 33,924,497 of record OZ035989.1, on the reverse strand, counting down.
ATCCATTCTCATACGTTTACTCATACGTTTACTCATACGTTTAGGGTATCGTATGTACGATACCCTAAACGTATGAGTAAACGTATGAGAATGGATACACAAAATTGAGCTCTAATTCAATGCCTGTATGGTTTATGTTACTTTGACGCCGAACGTTGACGATTTGATGGACAATTGTTACATAATGGCACCTCTGATATTAGTCTATGACGGTAGCAAGCTAATATGGTAGTTTGTTAATAAACCCATACCCCTAATCGGTTTCTTAAAAGCATCGTGTATCCAGATGCTAAATTGGTGGGTGGTACGTCTCTGCTGACAGCATGGTAACTAGCCACGGCCGAACCCTCCTAACAGATCCTTTAAACTCACCTATATGAGACCGCTGGACTTACCACTGCTCCAGGGAAAGCGTTAGTTTATAGCGAACGCAGTCACGATATTTGTCGACTTTTTCGTCAAAACTTCAAACTTCAAAACCGTCAAAACTAAAGAAAACATACAAAGAAACGCACCTCTTAGGGCAAACACATATACCGTCTTAATATAAAGTAAACGAAGATCCACACAGTAATCCTAGCTACACCCATACATTACCTTGTGTTTCGACTTTCAGGTGTGAATCATATAATGTGTAGAACCTATGTAATACTAAGATTATGCAGCCTTTATACACTACCGCGGCGGTGGGGGAACTTTCTAGAATATTCAAAAACCTTTGGAGCGAAATAGGTAAAAACTAAAAATACGCCTGTGATGACTTGCATTACGTTTTATAATAAAAATTATCATATTTTTCTGGTCTCATACAATAATCATAAGTTACACAATATCGTTATCTTGTGTTTTCATGCCATTTATTGTAGTTATACAATAAACATAATCAAATTTGACGTAACTTTCATGTAAATAACGAGGTCTTTCATAATATAATAAGTTAGTAATGCTGTACGCGAAAATTTTAAAGCATTTTTAACAAATATAATGTTATGATGTTTTTTTATCACTGAATATTGGTAAATAATATACAAGCAGTTTAGAAGGCAATCGTTTTTGTTTGTTCTTTATGTCACTTCCTATAAAGCAATATGATTGCTAAAATTGAAATATAAATGATTTCCTCCATCGCCGCAGTCTCTTGCAAGTGTTCCGGCTCACATTACCATTGTCTAATACCGAATACCGCAGTTTAGAGATCATACAAGTTACAAGAACAATATATTACATTGATGAAATTCATAATAGCAAAAATCTAATAAGTGATGTATCATGTTTTTCTACTGTATAATCACTGAACTGTGTGACTAAGCGCCACGAAAGTTGAACATTCAAATTCGTCTAAATCTGCGACCACATCCATAGAAAATTGCGTCCAATGATGAAGGCTGCACATGGCTTAAATATTTCTGCCGCAAGTCATTAAAGACCTCTAAATAATTTTGGCAAAACTAACCCAGTCATTTGGTGCTACATAAATTGTAGGAAATTTTCTCTAGTTTAATTTAATACATAACTATTATCATCGTAAAATTAGTCCGGAAGTAGTTATTGTCAACAAACTGTTTTTGGGCGCCATTTTTCCAATATGGCGGCGCGAGCGGCAATGATACGAGGTGGCAAAGTGATAATTCGGAAAGAGCACATCGAAATTTTTTTTTAAATTTTTTTTTTTTACTTTTAGTCATTTATGGCGCATGATGTGACACCTGTCACAGATTGTACATTAAACAATGTGTTTAATTAGTATTTCGTTTTTAAAGTATTTTTTTCAATGTATCAATTTTTTGGTCGTCCTAAATAAATAAAAAATATGAAATCTGTAAAAATACACCAATTTTCAAAACTCCCGAAAAAATTTCCAGGTAAAACTACCAAATGACTGTGTTAAACATATTTATTTATTGATGTGAACGTATTCATGATATTTGAGGGGTATATTTGCCTTGGTTCAACTTTGGTGGCGCCCTCTGTACCACTGTCTACTACTAATCCTCTCTCCGTACGTGGCTTACTAATGTTGTTTTGGCCTCCATGCTCCATGCACGCCCTTGCCCGCGCACGCTTCACTCTGCATCACTCCGGCCGCTCGTTGCGTTGTGCAATAGTCTAAAAGCGTATGGGGTTGTGTCCGATAGATACACCTTCTGCCAGAAATGCTTCAACGATATCCAGGGGGACACGGTCACGCTCGGCGACGACCCGATGCAGTCACAGACGTGAGTGTACACTTCTATTGTACTATATATTTATTTATATATCTCCATACTAATATTGTAAATGCGAAAGTTTTTTTTTTCCTGTCTGTCCGTGTGTTATGCAATCACGCCTAAACTACTGAACCTTCTGATTTAAATGAAATTTGGTACAAAGATAGTCTAGAGCCTGAGAAAGGACATAGGCTACTTTTTATAACGGAAAATTCAAGAGTTCCCGGGGAAATAAAAAATTGGCTCTTCAACCGATTGTGATGAAATTTGGTATAGTGATAGTTTGTATCCAGGGGATGGACATAGGCTACTTTTTATCCCGGAAAATTCATGAGTGCCCGCGGGAATAAAAAAAATGTCTCTTCAACAGATTTTGATGACATTTTGTATAGGCATATTTTTTATCCAGGGGAAAGGGCTACTTTTTATCCCAGAAAATTAAAGAGTTCCCGCAGGAACCAAAAAACCTCAATCCACGCGGACTTAGTCGCGGGCATCAGCTAGTTTACTTATATATCTATGTAACATGCCTGCCCAATGAAGGGGAGCGGGGTAGACATACGTTGCAGACCAATCAGACTATTGGAATATGACGTGATAATACGTCATCGCTGAATAATCTGATTGGTCGAGGCACACACTTCTCTGCATCTCTTCTCTCCATTGGACAGGCACTATAGGTCTAGAACCTAGAACATTGAATTCAGTTTGAGTAAGTGTTAATTTGTGAAATATATTTAGTAATATCTTTTAGTCAAACCTAGCACATAGTGCTTTCATCTCATCACGTTGTGGTCAACTTTTTATATGACAATAGACAATATCTATTGTAAAGTACACATGAATGTAAAAGTTTATAGTATTGGAGTTTAGAATAATCCGTATTTGGAACTAATTTAAACTTTTATCCCTGACATATTACGGATATAATTTATTTGTAGACCAATAATTTTATTATTTTGTACCTCAGAGTGAACCAATTTCACTTTGCTTTCTCAATTTTGAAATCTGGTTGACCTGTGCTAAATATTAGCTGATTTGCTTTTGTGAGAAAATCTGTATTATTTTCGGATTATTAATACCATCAATCGTGTTTCAGAGCAATAAAAAAGGATCAATTCAAAGAGATGAAGAACGACCACTTGGAGCAAGAACCATTCGTGGTCTGCATGGACTGTGGGCGAAAGCAGCATCAGATCTGTGTACTGCACCACGACCAAATCTGGCCACTGGGCTTCTGCTGTGATAACTGCCTCAAGAAGAAGGGGGCGAAGCGGAAAGATAACAAGTTTAGTGCTAAGAAACTGCCAACATCCAAGCTTGGCATTTATATTGAGACAAGAGTCAATAATTTCCTTAAGAAAAAAGAGGCTGGCGCTGGTGAAGTGCATATCAGGGTGGTTGCGTCGTCTGATAAGGTAATTTGACTTAGGGATCATCAATTATGTACGTCATACGTTAAGGGGGGAGGGGGTTGACGAAGTGTGACACTGTTTGACAAGGGGTGGGAGGCGTCCTAAGTTTCGTGACGTCACATGTCAAAATCTTATACATCAAAGTGTTTTCCATCCATGAATGAATGAATGAATATACTTTTATTGTACACCAAAAAACAATAACAACAGTAAACTTAGCTAACAACAAAGGAAGTATACAATTTGGCGGCCTTATCGCTTCACAGCGATCTCTTCCAGGCAACCAATGGTTTAAAAGAATATAGCTACAGAAACAACCGGTAGATGGTGCAGAAATAATAAAATAAAATAAAACATTGATATAAAGCTACAAATTATAATACATATACATATTTAAACTAAGTATAACAAAATAAATAAAATATAATATACTAAATAAAAACCATAAATACTACACATATAATATATAAATAAACATACATACTTATATATACTCACAAATAAACAAAAATATAAATAAATAAACGTTAACCTCAAAACAAAAAAAATAAAGAAACAATAGGTATCAAAATATATAAAAATAAACTACAAGGTAAATAATATTATTGTGACAAATAGTATTTCTTTACAAGTCTTTTAAAGATATTTATCGAATTTATAGAATTTATAGAATTATTTATTATTTATCCATCCATTAATATAATTAATAATTTATTGTTCTGTTAATTTTTTCAAATGTTTGATTATAGTAATAAAATATATAATTGGATTTCTAGATGTGTAATTGCAAGATATGTGACGTCGCACAAGGGTCTCACAAATGTGACCAGGTGTGACAAGGAAGGGGGAGGGGTCAAAATCACGAAATTACATACCTTATGGATGACCCCTTATTCGTATTTATTTTTGTGGTATCAGCTTTGTCCCCCTGTTTAGTAATTATATCGGTAACCACTGCTTTTCCTGAGAAAAAGTAAAATATAGCTCATCTGTTCAGCCGTTTTAAAGATTAGGGCCTATACCGTCATACAGCAAATCCGTAAAATTATCGTGGAGTACACTATAGAAATGAATTTCTGTTTTGCTTTCTTACATGGGCAACAAGTGCATTGCCAAGCAAATGGAGCCTTCAGTTCGTCATTTAAGCAACACCTGTCCCTATTCTGACTGTCTTTTGTGAAACTATAAATTAAAAAATATTGCCGATAAGAGTGAAAACGAATATTACAATTTTTTTTTTTAATAAAACAAAAATTAAAAAAAATAATTTAACGTAATTAAAATATAACCCTTAAAACTAAGGTTTTAAAGTTTAATTACGAATAGTATATTTATATTTGAGACCTTTTGTCTTCGTATCAACGCGGTGTCGGTGACGCGAAGCGACAATTTTACCCCCTATCTAAAAGTGCTCAAGACCAACAGACAGACAGACACTTCAATTTTGCATATTCTTATAGATAAAGAATTATAGTTATTAATGTTTAAACATAATTTCAGATTGTTGAAGTGAAGCCGGGCATGAGGTCGCGGTTTGTGGACTCGGGGGAGCTGTGCGGCGAATTCCCGTATCGGGCTAAGGCGCTGTTTGCGTTTGAGGAGGTCGACGGAACTGATATTTGTTTCTTTGGGATGCATGTGCAAGTACGTATATTTCAAGGTGCCAACGAAAGGTGCATTGCCCATACAAACGTAATACCAAAATAATTTGTAATTCGAGAATGTTTCCACCATATTATGCGATTATTAAGATTGAACTTGTATTTATCTAGGTCCCTGGATAATTATTTTTTCAAATTACTTTCCCAAAATTAAATGTAAGCGCATTGCGTTTTGCATGTTTGTACGACATATATGACATGTTTTCTCCTAATTTGTTTCATATTAAAACCAACGATATCTTACGTACTAATTGATCAGGAACATTGTCTATATTGTCAAGTTACAAAATAACAACACGTTAAAAACAACAAGTTTTCATTCATCATTTTTGGTATTTACGGTAGACTAAATGTATAACAAATTCTGAATGCTCATATTGCTGTCGTGCTTGCACGCGATCATGCGTCATCAGATAAATAGAGATAGCAATATACCGGCAAATTTATATTTGCGGGTTGAATAGAAGTTGCGAGCGGCGTTCGCCGGCCTGTTAATATTATCCCTTTTGTCTGATTCCCTCCCTCCGGGATCGGTGACTGTTCTAGATCTAGTTCTAGATCAGGTACACTGATTGGCTTTTTTCTTTTTCTTTTTCGGATTGAATATGCTGCGTAGGCCCTACTGGTCGCTACAGCGTCAGGCGTCACCGAGAAATGAGCCCTAGGGCTCGAAGACAGCCTTTGCCTTTCTTGCTAGTATTTATTATTCCTCACGCCTTACCATGAATAAACTAGCGTAAAAGTAGAAATTCACTCGCAGAAATAGTGTTTTTTCCGTGTAGGCCGTAGGATATAGTCTGCAAGGCCAAGGTCTTGGTTTTGTATACTGAGCTCTGCATTTGTGTCCTTACCACGGATAAACTAGCGTAAAAGTAGAAATTCACGCGCAGAAATAGTGTTTTTTCCGTGTAGGCCGTAGGATATAGTCTGCAAGCCCAAGGTCTTGGAATTGTATACTGAGCTCTGCATTTGTGTCAATCGATATCAAGATCCAATCGATAGTGTAAACGGATAACCCGCGCAACCCGGCCGTTAAATCGTTACCACTCCCACAAAATAATGCAAGACTCTGCTTTGAATATCTTGCGACATATTCGAGCTAAGTTTCTCGCGCGTCTTTTAATCTCAAATTTTCTAAATTATAAATTTTTATAAAGCCATGGTCCTTAGAGCCGGATCATATTATTTTAATTAATATTGGGGCTGATTCTGTAGTGTACAATCTCTAAACTAAACTAAAATGACAGCTAAAATATTGCTAACCCTTTCATAATACTCCCTGCGGAAAGGGACAGAACTAGATTTAAAGCTGTCATTTTAGTTTAGAGATTGTGTTATACTGAATTAGCCACAATATCTATGTAGTATCAATTTAAATGAATTTTAACTGTTAAATATCTACAAATATATTTTGCTACTAGATGTGAATTGATGTTTTTAATTGCCGCGGGAACTCTTCAATTTTTCGGGCTAAAAAGTAGCCTATGTCCTTCCCCGGGATGTAAACTATTTCTGTACCAAATTTCATCAAAATCAGTTGAATTGTTGGGCCGTGAAAGCGTAGCAGACAGACAGACAGACGCACTTTCGCATTTATAATATGAGTATGGATCCTAGATATATTATGTATGGATATTTACCAAATATCTTTGTTGTTTCAGGAGTATGGTAGTGAGAGTCCTTCGCCAAACACGAGGCGTGTATATATAGCATATCTAGATTCTGTACATTTCTTCCAACCGAGGCAATATAGGACGGCCGTGTATCACGAGATTTTATTAGGATATTTGGATTACGCTAAGCAACTGGGCTACACGATGGCCCACATCTGGGCTTGCCCCCCTTCCGAGGGCGACGACTATATCTTCCACTGCCATCCGCCCGAACAGAAGATTCCCAAGCCCAAGAGGTTGCAAGAGTGGTATAAGAAAATGTTAGATAAAGGTATCATAGAGAGGATAATATTAGATTACAAAGACATTCTTAAGCAAGCTATAGAAGATAATATATTGTCTGCGGCTGAGCTGCCTTATTTCGAAGGGGACTTTTGGCCCAATGTTTTGGAAGAGTCAATCAAGGAGCTGGACCAAGAGGAAGAGGAGAAGAGAAAGCAAGCTGAAGCCGCCGAGGCAGTGGTCAGTATTCATGCATTGTTCGCATATCATACACTGATGTTCTTGAGTTGTTGTATTACTAGAGCTTTAAATACTGCACTTAACGGTCTCCTTAGTGATGTATAAGAACAAAGGTTGTTGCATTTTGTCATTCAATTAAATATCAGTACCAGTTACAGCTGTTAATGTTCTCACTCAGATATTAATATTGCAATCGTTATTCATTCGTTACAAGAGAGAAAAAATCCGGTCAAGTGTGAGTTAGATTCGTGCAGAAAGGGTTCCGTTTTTGATATTAATTCTAACTTGAAACCTCCACGCGTTCCCAAGAAAACATAGTTGACAGACAGACAGGACAATAAAGTGATTCTATAAGGGTTCCTTTTTCCTCTTGAGGTGTGAAAACCTAAAAACTATACAGTAGTTCAAGTTCCAACTTCTAAGCTAACATCTTTGTAATCACTAGATGGGGGTGCTTCTTTCGCCTGATGAATGAGGTTTGTTCCTCTAGTAATGCAACATCTCCATATTTTATGTTTCATTTAAATAATGTCTGTGTAATTTTTTTTGCGAAAAAGATGCCATTCAAAGTAAACTCAGTCAGTGCAAATTCTGTACTCTTTTTGTTTTTCGTCCATAACAGAGGTTAGCTTTAGTTTATTTAAATCATAAACCGTCGCTTTTTACATTATTAAATTATTTTACTCATTCACAACCTGTCAATTGATTTGATAAAGGGTTACGTGAGAGAATATCTCTAACATGATTTTAGATATTCCAGTCTTCCGAGGAGAACGAGCAAGGGCCCGACGGCAAGAAGAAGGGGCAGAAGAAGGCGAAGAAGTCGAACAAGTCGAAGGCGGCCCAGCGCAAGAACAGCAAGAAGCAAAGCGACCAGCAGCAGGGCAGCGACCTGAGCGCCAAGATCTTCGCCACCATGGAGAAGCACAAGGAGGTGTTCTTCGTGATCCGGCTGCATTCAGCGCAGTCGGCCGCGTCGCTGGCCCCCATCGCGGACCCTGACCCGCTCCTGGCGTGCGACCTGATGGACGGCCGCGACGCGTTCCTCACTATGGCCCGCGACCGCCACTACGAGTTCAGCAGCACGCGGCGCGCGCGCTTCAGCACGCTGAGCATGCTGTACGAGCTGCACAACCAGGGCCAGGACAAGTTCGTGTACACCTGCAACAGCTGCAAGGCGCACGTGGAGACGCGCTACCACTGCACCGTGTGCGACGACTTCGACCTGTGCGTGCCGTGCCACGACAAGGAGCCGCACCCGCACCGCATGGAGAAGCTCGGCTTAGACCTGGACGTGGGCGCATCGCCCGGCGACCTCAAGCAAGCGAACCCGCAGGAGGCGCGCAAGCTGTCCATCCAGCGCTGCATCCAGTCCCTGGTGCACGCGTGCCAGTGTCGCGACGCCAACTGCCGCCTGCCCTCGTGCCAGAAGATGAAGCGTGTAGTCACGCACACGAAGATCTGCAAGCGCAAGACCAAAGGCGACTGTCCGATATGCAAGCAGCTGATCGCGCTGTGCTGCTACCACGCCAAGCACTGCCAGGAGACCAAGTGCTCGGTGCCGTTCTGCAGCAGCATCAAGCAGAAGCTGAAGCAGCAGCAGGTGCAGCAGCGCGTGCAGCAGCAGCAGCTGCTGCGCCGGCGCATGGCCGCGATGAACACGCGCGGAGTGGCGCACGCGCCGAGCCCGCCGCCCGCGCCCGCGCTCGCGTCCCCGCCGCCCGCCAAGCCGGCGCAGCACGCGCTGTCGCACAACGTGCAGAAGGCGCTGCAGCAGGTGAGCTGCGGCACGCTCCCGATACGGGATGGGGACGACTCAATCGAATCAGCTACTTTTTATCTTAAGTTTGATAAAAACGCACTTCTTGTATGGGAGTTATGTGAAATTCACTAGTGTGACGTCATAAAATTTCACTGCTCTGAGGTGTAATTATGTAAGAATTGCCGATCCAATCGTCAAAATTCAGCGTCAAAGTAAAGTAAACCATAACAGCAATGAATTAGAGCTCAATTTCTTGTATCCATTCTCATATGTTTATGGTATCGTACATACCTAAACGTATAAGAATGGATACACGAAATTGAGCTCTAAATCAATAATGATATGGTTTATTTTACTTTGACACCGAACTAAGACGATTTGATCGACAATTCTTACACAATTGGGGGGCTGAGGTGCGATTGTGTAAGGATTGACGATCAAATCGTAAAAAATCGGCGTCAAAGTAAAATAAACCATAACAGCATTGAATTAGAGCTCAATTTCGTGTATTCATTGTCATACGTTTAGGTATGTACGATACCCTAAACGTATGAGAATGGATACACGAAATTGCTATCTAATTCAATGCTGTTATGGTTTATTTTACTTTGACGCCGAACTTTGACGATTTGATCAGCAACTTTTAGAATATCGGGGGGGCAGATCCCAAAGGGCTATTTTTCTTAGTCAGACCCTAAATTCAATAATTTTTATTCAAATCACTAGCTGATGCTCGCAACTTCGTCCGCGTGGATGGAGGTTACTTGGATCCCGCGGGAACCAAGTAAACTCAATCCACGCGGATTAAAAGTAGCCTTTAATTATAATTTTCCGGGATAAAAAGTGGCCTTGTGTTATTGCAGACTATGATCTATCTCCATGCCAAATTTTGTCCAGATCTGTTAAGTCGTTCCGGCGTGATTGAGTAGCAAACATCCATTTGAGCTTGTTTTGGTACCGGCGGGAAATTTTCCGGAATAAAAAGTAGCCTATGTGTTATTCCACACTATAATCTATCTCTGTGCCAAACTTCATCTAGATCCGTTCAGGCGTTCGTGCGTGAAAGAGTAACAAACATCCATACATCCATCCATACTAAAGCTACGAGGATTCCAAACGTGCCCTGGTCTGAGCCCACAATAAACTAAGCTAGTTTTTTTTTTTTCATTACCATTTCACAAATCATTGGTCTGAGCCCACAACCAACTGAGCTAGGGGTTTTTTTTCATTATTACCATTTCACAAATCATCTTAATAGGCCTATTACACTGCACTTTCTACAGGGCCCTGTGGTAAGGGTGGGCGTGGCCGATACTTAAAGCGTCGCTTATTACACAGCAATAAGGACCAATTTAGGGACCCATTCTCCCTAAAGCTTATTACACTACACTGATTCAAGTGTAAGGGTCCCTGTGAAAAGTGCAGTGTAACAGGCCTATAAGGAACTATCAGAGCCATTAGATTAAATCATTGCCAAGTTTCCTTGTCATTTAAGTAATGATTGTTAATGTTCTTTTATGAAGAAGTGTTGACGATGAATGCTAATGCAGTCGTGTCGTGTGCAGGTGCAGGAGGAGGCGGCGCGGCAGCAGGCGCCGTCGTACGGCAAGCAGGCGGCGATGGGCCCGCCCGTGGTGGGCGCGGTGGGCGGCGTGGGCGGCGCGGCGCGCGGCGTGGGCGGCGCGGAGTGGGGCGCGCGCTACCGGGCGCCGCCGCCGCTGCACCACGCGCACCACCGCCTGCCGCCGCACGCGCCGCACCAGCCGCTGCACCCGCAGCACGTGCAGCACGCGCCGCAGCAGATACAGGTGCCGGCCGCCACCGTACTAATACATAATACATGATAGCCACGATGACAGCTCACGGCACCACTACAGCACGTTAACCAGTGGCGTGCAGTGCATAGAGGCATAAAAGCACTGCTTACCCGAATGGAAATCAAATGGACCTCAATGCTCATTTTTCATAGCACCACTACAGCCCATTAACCAGTGGCGTGCAGTTCATAGAGGCATAAAAGCACTGCTTACCCAAATGGAAATCAAATGGACCTCAATGCTCATTTTTCATAGCACCACTATAGCCCATTAACCAGTGGCGTGCAGTGCATAGAGGCATAAAAGCACTGCTTACCCGAATGGAAATCAAATGGACCTCAATGCTCATTTTTCATAGCACCACTACAGCCCATTAACCAGTGGCGTGCAGTTCATAGAGGCATAAAAGCACTGCTTACCCGAATGGAAATACCTCAATGCTCATTTTTCATCAAAACAGCTAGTGAATAGGTATACTGACTAACTAATGCCTATCCTACTTTCAAAACCTGTGCACGCCACTGCCATTAACGTCCCACTGCTGGGCATAGGCCTCCACTCTGATATAGGATAAAGGGAATTAGAGCTTAGAGGACTATTACACTGCACTTTCCTCAGGGCCCTGTGGGAAGGGTGGGCGTGGCCGCTAGGTAGAGCGTCGCTTATTACACAGCAATAAGGATCAAATTAGGGACCCTTTCTACCTAGATCTTATTACACTACACTGATTCAAGTGTAAGGGGGTCCCTTGCAAAAGTTTATTGTAATACGGGTGCCTCCTGTTTCAAACTTCACGTTACAATATTTTTTATTCAAGTGCTTTTGAATCGTCGAGTGAATCTATCGCTATCTATATATGGTTCGGAATGCCATTCCTACCGCCAGCAAGAGAGGTGGTTGCTCTTTTCAATAAAAAATTAAATTCATTATAAGGATACAAGTACTTGCAGTCCTAAGCATTACCTGGAGCAAGTTATTTTTTTTGGGATATTAGAGTTTGAGGCTGCAGTAGTATTAGTATTTAAATAACCCTGTATAAGAACCAGCAATGAACGTTTTCAAAATTCCTACCTGTTTGTCTAATCAGGACCTCTACGTCTACATCAAAGGCAAAGGGCAAATAACTATATTTAAAGGAAGTTTCAAATTTGCTACAACTAAGTGCTGGAACGATCTACCACCGCCACTAAAATTGATACAAACTTTGGTAAATTTGAAAACAAAATCAAACACACATCTACTCCTACCTATCCTATAATATATATATCGCTATTTATCCTAGCATCGTTTCAGCATTTTAAATTGAGCCTATTTTTCATCCTTTAATGAAATGTTGTCCTTTATTAAATCCAGTGATTTTTTTTTGGGAAACATAAATAGTAATAATTAAACATAATATTGTTTGTCGTGCAGCAACAACGGACGGTTGTGCCGTCGCAGCAGCAGCCCGCAGCGCAGGTGCATCAACAGAAGGCGCTGCAGCAGCTCATGGCCACGCTGCGCTCGCCCACCAGTCACAACCAGCAGCAGGAGATCCTGCAGATCCTCAAGTCCAACCCGCCGCTCATGGCCGCCTTCATCAAACAGAGAGCACAGGTATGCACCAACAGCGGACATTGGGGCCGATGCAGCAGAAGGCGCTGCAGCAGCTCATGGCCACGCTGCGCTCGCCCACCAGCCACAACCAGCAGCAGGAGATCCTGCAGATCCTCAAGTCACACCCGCCGCTCATGGCCGCCTTCATCAAACAGAGAGCACAGGTATGCAGCAACAGCGGACAGTGAGGCCGATGCAGCAGAAGGCGCTGCAGCAGCTCATGGCCACGCTGCGCTCGCCCACCAGCCACAACCAGCAGCAGGAGATCCTGCAGATCCTCAAGTCACACCCGCCGCTCATGGCCGCCTTCATCAAACAGAGAGCACAGGTATGCAGCAACAGCGGACAGTGAGGCCGATGCAGCAGAAGGCGCTGCAGCAGCTCATGGCCACGCTGCGCTCGCCCACCAGCCACAACCAGCAGCAGGAGATCCTGCAGATCCTCAAGTCACACCCGCCGCTCATGGCCGCCTTCATCAAACAGAGAGCACAGGTATGCAGCAACAGCGGACAGTGGGGCCGATGCAGCAGAAGGGGCTGCAGGATTTCTTAATTTGTTATCTCTGCCTTATTCCTCAATCATGAAACCCAATCCACGAATCACTTGGTGGAAATTGCCTTTGGATGATAAATGATAATAGTGATGGACTCCCGGATCCTTCATAATCATAAATCATTTCTTTTTCAAAATTGTGATAAGCTTCCCGTACACAATCTACTGTCAGAGACAGTGTGCAAAAATTCTATTACATTAAATTTAAAATTATCTAGAGTGACTCTTATCTGTCTCTTATCTTCTTAATGCACAACTGCTCCTAACAGACTAGCCTGCCATCTTAGACTGCATCATCACTTAGCATCAGATGAAATCGCAATCAAGAGCCAACTTTAAAATACATTCCAAGAAGGAAGGGTCCGTAGAAGTAAGGAGTACGTATTTCAATGATTGCTTCATTTACAGAATGCCCAGAACCAGCAGCAGGCCGGCGGCGGTGTCCCCGTCGGCAACGTGGGCGTGGGGAACGTGGGCGTGGGCGGCGTGGGGAACGTGAACGTGGGGCTGGGCGGCGTGCAGCAGCAGCCGCAGCAGCTCCAGCACATGATGCAGCCGCAGCAGCAGCAGCGGTTGCAGCAGATGCACCAGATGCTGCCCCAACAGTCACAGGTGATTACTGTCACACTGGTTTGACGTTTCTTTACAGACTCCCGCAGGGTTACTACATTCCTAATACCGTCGGATCTAATTGGGTATTTGACTAGTAGTAAAAAAAATAATTTATTAATAATTATTAAACAAATCTCCCAAACGTCGTAATATCCACGTCCTCTGCTAGTTTCATTTTGAATAACCATTTTAAACTATCGAATAAAGCAAAAAAAGAGCGTCGAACTTTGATGACGTCACAACTTAAAATTTCATACAAAATTCATACCAAGCACGCATTTTGACGTTTAAAAAAAACTTACCGATTTGACTAGTTGATAAAGGTGCCATAAATCCTAGATTGCGTTGATTAGCTGTCTTATTTGAAATCATAGGTGGTCGTCATTTTTAACCATTAAATTAATGTGTGTGTGGTCGGTCATCTCTGAGTTTGTACCTAGTATAGTACCTACTCTAATGTTTGACGCTTCTCAAAATGACGCTTTTTGAACTAAAACTTCTTTACGCACGCTTGAATTGGGGAGTAAGCTGGTGAATGCCTGACGAGAGAAGTTGAGAGGGAGATATATGTTAGTGAAGATAGAAAGAGAGAGAGTTGCGTTTCGTATATTCAAGCCGTCTCTCTCTTGCCCCTACAATACTGTAGGGGCAAGAGAGAGACGTGCGAGTACACATTTTCTTTCTCTCATAGCCAGTTACGAGCTAAAGAACAACTTCTCCGTTGTGTAATCCATGGGTTTGTCCTATGAATTGTTAGACTGACATTGACAGATCCATCTATGGTCTATCTATATGGTCTGACTGCTCTACAGCATTCTCGACAGTGACGGACGATTGGAAGCATGATTCGAAGACCTCCGTGGCGCAGTGTGTAACGCTGTTGTGTTAACGTGCGGAGGTCCAGGGTACGATCCCTGGCGGGGTCAATTTGTGAATTTATAATTTCTGAATTTTCCCTGGTCTGACCTGGTGGGAGGCTTCGGCCGTGGCTAGTTACCACCCTACCGGCAAAGACGTGCCGCCAAGCGATTACGCGTTCCGGTGCGATGCCGTGTAGAAACCAAATAGGGATATGGGTTTAATATAACTGCCATGCCCCTAACAGTTTAGCCCGTTACCATCTTAGACTACATCATCACTTACCATCAGGTGAGATCGCAGTCAAGGGCTAACTTGTAGTGGATAAAAAAAAAGCACTTGGCGGGGGTTCTGTGCCGAATGTCAAAGATGGCTGTACAGTCTTAGTGTGTAAATTGCTAATAAAGTATGATTAAAATGGTTATCGAGTGTTTCCACTTATTAGAATAGAGACGTGAATGTGACTGTTTATTTCCCCGCAGGTGGGCGGAGTGTCCGGCGTGGGCGGCGTGCCCGGCGTGGGCCTCGGCGGCGTGGGCGGCGCGCCCGCGTGGTACAAGCCGGGCGGCGGGCCGGCGGGCGCGGTGGGCGGCGTGGGCACGGTGGGCGGCGGCATGATGGGCATGCGCGGCGCGTACGCGGGCGGCGTGGGCGCGGCGCCGCGGCTGGGCGCGCGCTACTTCGGCGGCGGCGCGGGCGGCGTGGGCGCGCTGCAGCGCTCGCCGCCCGCCACGCCGTCGCCGCGGCCGCCCACGCCGTCGGAGCTGCTGCTGCTGCGGCAGTCGCCCGCGCCGCCCGCGCCGCTCGCGCCCGACGACCAGCTGCCGCCCATGACCCCGCAGGACCAGCTCACCAAGTTCGTGGAGCAGTTGTAGTGTACATAGTCGCGGCGCGCGCGGCCGCCCTGTAACATATAATATAACGCGACCCGCGCCACCCCCTCGACCCCCCCGCCCATGCCCCCCTCCCCCTCCCCCTCCCCCTGCCCCCTATCCCGCCCACGCACTATTTATTGTCAGCCGATGATATCGTTAGCGACGCGAAGGACCTATTAGTATTACGATGAACGAATCGAGCGCTCAATGTACAAATGTAAATATGAGAAGAGTACATCCTGTCCGCTTTTGCGTAATGTAAGTTGTTCGTAGTGTAGGTACATTTAAGTATGATACTTATTCTGTTTATTGTAATTAAATCATTTTATAATATAATTATGTGATGATTATAAATTGTTGTTTGTTTTATTTCCTTCTGCGCCCGAGTTGGTGGTTTCTACAAAGTGAAAAGGTCATATGGAGTGTAGTGAGATATTATTTATAGGAATAAACTTGAAACTGACCTTTAATTTCATTGTCACACGGTTGAAATTGGTAAGATAAGGATCAAGGAACCAGATAACGCCAATTACGCGCGAGTCGAATTGCGCTTTATTGAACTAAATGACGTGTTTGAGAATAATGGAGCGTGATATTGGACACGGAACTATAAGTCATTCCACTGCTTGGCCCCACTAGTGGGTCCATCAGGATTTTCAATAGGCATGATGACTGATTTTGAAAAATGGTCATATTATGTTCGGATGTATCTACTATTTCGAAAAAATATCTTATTTCAGCAGAAAAATAAGCTTTGATAGATAAAATATGCACTTGAAATTTAAATTTTAAAATTCACGCCAAAACGTTTGCCGGTGTCATGGCGTCGTTTATGACGTCACTATTGTTTTACCAATGTACCTACACTGTGCAGTGTGCAGTAAACAATAGTGTGATTGTCAAAGCTCGAAAACAAACAATTGTGACGTCATTCGCTTCTTGGTGTTTAATACATTATGGTGGATTGCTGTATTTTATAGTTTTATTTTATCAAAATAAATAGCAATCTCACTCGAAATAGAAAAATAAATACGTTTTTTATAATCCATGAGTCCTATTTCATTTTATAAATTCATAATTTCATTGATTCTTGGTTAATGTCATCATGCCAGGGCCTATAAGGATATTTAAAAATCCTGTTGTGAAGATGTATATTGGTTGGTTTTGGTTGCATAATTGCCCTGACACTTTGTAAATAGTTTACTGGAACAATAACAGGACCGTCATGTATCCATACTAATAGGTATTATGAATGCGAAAAAGTAACTGTCTGTCGGTTTACTGTTTACTTTTACGGGCCATCTTTAAATCAGATTTTGAGGACATTTATTACAGTGATAGATCCCAGGGGCTTCTTTTTATCCCGGAAATCTTTTTATGGGGCTCTTCAAAGGGCATACTTCATTTGTTTATTATACCTATAGTATATATGCCCTCGAGTAACAGTGAACTGCCGTGAACTGATATTTACAGTTCACGGCTGTTTTACACATCGTAAGTCGTAACCTCGCATCTTACTTACCTACTAACGTGTCACCTACATACAAAGTAGCCGTGAGTGTAACTCTGTAATGTACCTAACGATTACCGTGACGAACGTCACGTCCGCGTTTGGCGATTCCCGAATTATGCATGTACCTACCTAGTAGTATAATACTCCTAGTAAAATTTTGTTTATTTTGGGTTAAGTGTGTTTCTACTTACTTATTTAAACAAACGTGGATAGAGTGGCTATAGCTATAATTCAATACACGTAAGGAACTACTAGGTAGGTAGGGTGAGTGGGGGTAAGATAAAAAATCGGGGAAGATAAAAAAGGAAAATAGCGCCGAAAATTAGGGAATTATTTTAATACAAGCAACACCGTTGCATACACCGCGTTAGTCTCCTCCCGCCCTTCAGCCTGCATCAGTAGCTTAGTGAGAGGGCGCGTGTGTTAGATGGTGTTTTTGAAACCTATCATTTCCCGCGAAAAGTTGGGATTTTCAATCTTACCCCACTTGCTGTATCTTTTTACGCAGGTAAGTTACATTGTTTTTTTTTTAGATATTGACAAATATATTTTAAATATAATACGGACTATATAGAGGTAATTAGTAAATTTCTCCTATTTAAAGATTTATCGTGCTTTACAAACTAACCCCGACAAAATTAGGGGGTAATATAGTAACATAAATCATTCCATCTTACCCCGCTAACGAAACACATAGAAAAAGGTGACCGGTTCTCAAACTGTAGTGTAAAGGGACAATCCAGAAGTAGACATCTAGACATGCTCGCCGCAGGAACCGCAAGCACACAGTCATCACATTTTTTTTTAAAATGAAATCTTATGCTACGTAACACCCGCTCACCGAACGAGCTGCATTTTAGTAAAATACTGTAGGTATACGTATCCCATCCACGCAAGTGGATGACGATTGACGTCATCAGATTCAGCATGTATTAATGCGTACGGTACAGTGAGGACGATGCGGGAGGCGCGAATGACCTAATTCTTATTCGTTTCACGATCGGTTCCTGAGCGCACGTATTTGCGAGTTTTGATATAGGTAGTACTGCTCGAAACCTAGAGAACAATATAATGTACTCTGTACTAGAGAACCAACTGCGGCTCATGCGGTACGTCTAGGTGCGCGTTCACCTTTAAATCTTACGATGTATTTTAGGTTAGCTTATTAATGCCATCTTGCGTCGAGATGTGGTACTAATTTACTTTGACATAATATTTGTTGATTCATAAGTAGGTAATTGTTAACTAATCTAATTCATTGTTTTTTTACGTTTGTTCATTCTGCCTACTAAATTTGGAACTAATTATATCTTTATATCGCGATATCTTGCCATGTTATTACTAATGCAAACCGATTATTACCGCCACCGTGCGTTGAATAGAGTACTGATATTTAAGCTATAAAATAACACACAGATATCAAGTTGGCGCATGTAGTTTTTAACCAAGTATAATTAATAATTATACACTGAAATTATCTTATGGATACCGCGAGGTCTCAGTTCGGGGCGAACCACTAGATATAACTTTTTAAGCCATATTCGGTTGGAGGCCATCGGTTTACATATTAAATTTAAATGTGAAGTAATTACGTTCAGTAATTCAGAAGTTATAAGGCTCTGACAGACGGACGGATAGGGTTGCCAGCTTTTTTTGACAAAAAAAAACGTATAAAATGGTTTGGATAGGAAAAAACAAAGTACTTATTTGGAAGAAAAAAAAGTGTTTTTCAAATTTTATATTTTTATGTCAGAATATCACCTATCCTGTCACATTCACAACACCACATCTGACATCTAACATTTCGTTCAGTAACTATAAATCGTTTCCATCATCCGTTTTAACTTATGTGTACCGTTAAATGGTTAGGTACCTACCTGCAATGAGTATTTTGTTGTACGCATCACAGTAATGGTTGAAAATAAAGTATTTTCACATACTTTATTTGTATGCTAAAGTATAAAGTATAATTATTACAAAAAATAAAGTAGAATACGTTTTTATAAAGTATAGTTGGCAACCCTAGGACGGACGGACAAGTGCAAATTCACTCAAGTAGACTCCTGAGACCTTCGCTTCGCTCGGTCAATTAATTACTAGATACTAGATGATGTCCGCGACTTCGTCCACGTCGAATGTGGATTAAGATTTTGATTCCCGCGGGACCTCTTTAATTTTCCGGGCTAAAAAGCCTACGTCCGTCCCCGGGATACGATCTACCCGTGTACCAAATTTCATCAAAATCAGTTGAAGAGATGGGCCGTGAAAGCGTAGCAGACAGACAGACACACTTACGCATTTATAATATTAGTATGGATTGTAAAGCTAATGTTGTATCGACCATGCGGAACAGTTTGAGTTTATCACACTTAATATTAATAATGTGAAAGTTGGAATGTTTGCAATTTCTTCACGCCACGATGACCGAACCGATTTAGCTTAGCTATATAGCTTATCACGGAAAATTAAAAAGTTCCCGCGGGAATCAAAAGTCGTGAGCATCGTCTTGTTATATAATTTAGAACAAAACATCAGTGAATAAGTAGTCAGTACATATAAAAAAAATAAGTAGAGTAAGTAAATTATTAGTTAGTGCTGGAATGGAGACCCCACGGTGGACGGACGACATCAAGAGAGTCGCAGGGAGTCGCTGGATCCAGGCAGCGCAAGACCGCGGCTTGTGGAGGACCCTGCAGGAGACCTATGTCCAGCTGTGGACGTCCAACGGTTGACGACTTAACTGATTTCAAAAACTTGTGTCTTTTTCTTGGTCATTGCTCATTGTTATGAATAGGATCCTGAAAAATATGGGTGAATTTTCTTAATTCCAAATTTATACTTAGATGTAGCAAAATTATCGAGAGCGAAACAGCGTGCAAATTTTTTCTCACAGGATTTAAAATAAGCTTGGAGAGTGTATCTGTTTACTGTGCTCGTAGTTAGTTGTAACCTTCAGTCATAGTCGTTGAGTAGGTACCTAAACTAACAACTGTATATTATACTAGATTATGCCCGCGACTTTGTCCGCGTGGATTGAGGTGTTTTGGTTCCCGCGGGAACTCTTTAATTTTCCGGCATAACGGTAGCCTATGTCCTTCCTTGGCATACACATACAATCTATCTCTGTACCAAATTTAATCAAAATCGGTTAATCAAAAACAGACAAATTTTTTGATTCCCCCGGGAACTCTTGAATTTTCTGGGATAAAAAGTAGTCTATGTCCTCCCCCGGGACAACCTATCCCTGTACCTTTCATGCTAGGCACGCTTGTCTTTGAAAGCTCTGTAGCTCCTGTTGTGTTGTCGTCTGATTCGTACTGGGCCACCATACCAGTGACGCATATGTTAGTGAGCTCCTTACTACCGTTAGATAAAGCCACAGCATTATCTTTGGTTTCAGGCCCCAGGTTTTCCCAATCATGCGTTTGCACTGATTTAGGATGATTGTTGACTTTCCTATTTTTGTTTCTATATGTTTCTTCCAGTTGAGTTTACTATCTAGAGTTACCCCTAGATATTTCACTTCTGTTGATAGTGTTATGCTAATGCCAAAGAGTGTTGGCATTATTGGGATGTCAGGTTTCCTTTTGTTTGTGAACAGAACCAATTCGGTCTTTTTCGGATTTACTGTTAGTTCATTGTCTTTGCACCATTTCTCTATAAGTTTTAGTGCGTCCTGCATTATTGCACTCAGTGTATTTTCATGTTTTCCACTTATCAGGATCGTTATGTCGTCCGCGTATCCTATTGTTAGGAATCCGCTTTTGTTCATTTTTGTTAACAAAACTAGGTATTTGACATTCTAAATTCTAAATACTTTATTCTTACTGAATAAAGGCTCATTATTAACCAACCACCAGAAACAATTTATTTTAGTCGGTCTATTCTCGAGGAATACCCCAAACTTACGGAATGAAAGCTAACGACTTGCGGTGGACCACCGCCGGTGGTGTTGCTGCTTATTCCAATTTTTTTCCCGAGATTGTGACGTGATTATTACTTAGTTCGGTCTGTCATAAAAACGCGCCATATTTGCCGCTAGGAGTTAATATCGAAATTTCAGTGCTAGGTAACCCAAAAAAGCGCTAGATTTAACTCCGAAAGCGCTAAGGTGGCAGAACTGACTGCTGCATTTTAGTAAAATACTGTAGGTATACGTATCCCATCCACGCAAGTGGATGACGATTGACGTCATCAGATTCAGCACGTATTAAAGCGTACGGTGCAGCGAGGACGATGCGGGAGGCGCGAATGACCTAATTCTTATTCGTTTCACGATCGGTTCCTGAGCGCACGTATTTGCGAGTTTTGATGTAGGTAGTACTGCTCGAAACCTAGAGAACAATATAATGTACTCTGTACTAGAGAACCAACTGCGGCTCATGCGGTACGTCTAGGTGCGCGTTCACCTTTAAATCTTACGATGTATTTTAGGTTAGCTTATTAATGCCATCTTGCGTCGAGATGTGGTACTAATTTACTTTGACATAATATTTGTTGATTCAGTAATTGTTAAATAATCTAATTCATTGTTATTTTACGTTTGTTCATTCTGCCTACTAAATTTGGAACTAATTATATTTTTATATCGCGATACCTTGCCATGTATTACTAATGCAAATCGATTATTACCGCCACCGTGCGTTGAATAGAGTACTGATATTTAAGCTATAAAATAACACACAGATATCAAGTTGGCGCATGTAGTTTTTAACCAAGTATAATTAATAATTATACACTGAAATTATCTTATGGATACCGCGAGGTCTCAGTTCGGGGCGAACCACTAGATATAACTTTTTAAGCCATATTCGGTTGGAGGCCATCGGTTTACATATTCAATTTAAATGTGAAGTAATTCAGAAGTTATAAGGCTCTGACAGACGGACGGATAGGGTTGCCAGCTTTTTTTTGACAAAAAAAACGTATAAAATGGTTTGGATAGGAAAAAACAAAGTATTTGGAAGAAAAAAAAGTATTTTTCAAATTTTATATTTTTATGTCAGAATGTCACCTATCCTGTCACATTCACAACACCACATCTGACATCTAACATTTCGTTCAGTAACTACTAACTATAAATCGTTTCCATCATCCGTTTTAACTTATGTGTACCGTTAAATGGTTAGGTACCTACCTGCAATGAGTATTTTGTTGTACGCATCACAGTAATGGTTGAAAATAAAGTATTTTCACATACTTTATTTGTATGCTAAAGTATAAAGTATAATTATTACAAAAAATAAAGTAGAATACGTTTTTATAAAGTATGGTTGGCAACCCTAGGACGGACGGACAAGTGCAAATTCACTCAAGTAGACTCCAGAGACCTTCGCTTCGCTCGGTCAATTAATTACTAGATACTAGATGATGTCCGCGACTTCGTCCACGTCGAATGTGGATTAAGATTTTGATTCCCGCGGGACCTCTTTAATTTTCCGGGCTAAAAAGCCTACGTCCGTCCCCGGGATACGATCTACCCGTGTACCAAATTCCATCGAAATCAGTTGAAGAGATGGGCCGTGAAAGCGTAGCAGACAGACAGACACACTTACGCATGTATAATATTAGTATGGATTGTAAAGCTAATGTTGTATCGACCATGCGGAACAGTTTGAGTTTATCACTCTTAATATTAATAATGTGAAAGTTGGAATGTTTGCAATTTCTTCACGCCACGATGACCGAACCGATTTAGCTTAGCTATATAGCTTATCACGGAAAATTAAAAAGTTCCCGCGGGAATCAAAAGTCGTGAGCATCGTCTTGTTATATAATTTAGAACATAACATCAGTGAATAAGTAGTCAGTACATATAAAAAAGTAAGTAGAGTAAGTAAATTATATATAAGCTTTTATATTATTTTGTATTTATTATTGTATATTATGTATGTATATTAGTACTATTTTTTTTTTGTATGTATGTTATTAAATTATGTGTTTCCTGTATATATTATATGTAAGTATATTTTTATGATATTTATCATAAGTCATAATTAAAAAATCTATTCTCTAGTTTATAAGTACCTACTCAGCTTTATCTATTTTTCACCATTCTCACATTCTAGGGCTGCTGGAAGAAATCTCTTCAAGAGATAAGTTGTCCTTGTACATGTCCTTTAAATTTGTATGTTTAGTTTTTAGTTTGGTACTAAATATATAAATAAAATAAATAAATAAATTATTAGTGGAATGCTGAAATTAGCTGGAATGGCGACCCCACGGTGGACGGACGGCATCAATAGAGTCGCAGGGAGTCGCTGGATCCAGGCAGCGCAAGACCGCGGCTTGTGGAGGACCCTACAGGAGACCTATGTCCAGCTGTGGACGTCCAACGGTTGACGACTTAACTGATTTCAAAAACTTGTGTCTTTATCTTGGTCATTGCTCATTGTTATGAATAGGATCCTGAAAAATATGGGTGAATTTTCGTAATTCCAAATTTATACTTAGATGTAGCAAAATTATCGAGAGCGAAACAGCGTGCAATTTTTTCTCACAGGATTTAAAATAAGCTTGGAGAGTGTATCTGTTTACTGTGCTCGTAGTTAGTTGTAACCTTCAGTCATAGTCGCTGAGTAGGTACTTAAACTAACAACTGTATATTATACTAGATTATGCCCGCGACTTTGTCCGCGTGGATTGAGGTGTTTTGGTTCCCGCGGGAACTCTTTAATTTTCCGGCATAACGGTAGCCTATGTCCTTCCCTGGCATACATATACCTACAATCTATCTCTGTACCAAATTTAATCAAAATCGGTTGAACAGACAAATTTTTTGATTCCCCCGGGAACTCTTGAATTTTCTGGGATAAAAAGTAGTCTATGTCCTCCCCCGGGACAACCTATCCCTGTACCTTTCATCAAAATCGGTTGAACCGATGGGCCGTGAAAGCGTCGCAGGCAGAAACACTTACGGATTTATAATATTATTATCAGAATAGGTAGTAGTATTTAATAGCTACATCGCAATGGTAGGTATATTATCGCAATCACTGTGCAGATAGGTAAACGCACTTTGGACGATGATAATGATAACATAACTTTGTCGACGGGGAAGGGAGCCGGTTCTCAGTTCTCATTCGCAACCTGTCCAAGGGCGAACGAGTTTGTAGTAAACAGTGTACGAGCATTAATCGTAGCGTCATGTCGGAACAGTCGGAGCTAAAACGGTTCACGCGCAAGGGGCTTGCCGAGAGAAACACGAAAACGGATGCAGTGTTCGTCATTGATAACGTAGTTTACGATGTTACTAAATTCCTAGATGACCACCCAGGAGGCCACGAAGTACTCTTAAACATTGCTGGTAAAGACGCAAGCGAGGATTTCGACGACGTAGGCCACAGTACTGACGCAAAGGAAATGATGAAGAAGTATATAATTGGCGAGCTAGTTGAAGAAGATAAATTGCCAACGAAAAGAAAAGAGTATAAATGGACGGATTCTGATTCCAGCCAGGCGAATGATAATGGCAGCTTTCTAACGTCGTGGAAGTTCCCTGTTGTGCTAGGACTCGTGATGACTGTGCTGTATTCTTATCTATTCGGCTAAGTACCTACGCGATAGATGCAGTTGTCAATTAAGTAGGTATGTTATAGTGGTGAATATTTCGAGAACTTTCTGTACCATAAAACGATATACCTAAATATGGGGATTCGTGTGGGATTTTGGGATAGACAGCATAATTAATGTTACCTACGTGTTTTTGTGCACAGCACATTAACGACATTCAAAATACAACTATAATTTGCAGCTTCAACCTATTAAAAATAATTACCTACTATAAGTATAAGTACTTATTTAATGCGGATATGGTGTTTGATTTAAAGGTTATAAGTTACTTATTACGTCTTATTAACTAAGTAAAGCGAATCAAATCAATTACCTACCTATATAAATATGCAAGCAAAATATTTTTAAATCAACGAGAAATATTAGTTACGTATTAAGATTTCAAATTTTCAACATTAAAAATCTGATGCGTATGTATGGGTAGATGATCAAAGACCTTAGGCTCACATGACTTATTCTTAGGGTTCCGTACCTCAAGAGGAATATGGAACACCTAGATCACTTTGTTGTACGTCTGACCGTCGGTCAACCAACTTTTACCACGCTACTAGTTAATTAAATAGCGCCTTAAAAGTAAGCCAGTTATTTCGCAGCTGATTATACGTGTTGTTATGACATTTCTTGACTTTCTTGTTATTTACTCAAATAATTTATTATGTGTTGTGGTACGGTAGCAAGAGTCTGACTCGCAATTGACCGGTTTTTTTACTTATGTAAAAAAAAATACCTAAGTAAGTAAGTAATTCTTTACTCTACTTTGCTCCATTGGAAATGAAAAATTGATTCTACAGAGGTAGAGCAGAATGGGTAGGTACGATTAGATACCTCTGTCTAATGACGTTTACCACACGCAAATAAAATAGCGCATACGTTGCTTTATTTACCTACTTACCTACTAATTACAACATGTTGTAATGTTAGGCTCCTACAGTTAGCGCGCGAGGTCCGAGGAATCGTATGGAATGTTAACGTAATGAGATAGAGACAAGATTTAGTCGATATTACCACTTACGTTATCGATACTAACACATCTTTAGTACCTAGGTATCTGTGCACGTGCATTCAATTAATTATGAAATAAAGAAAAAACAAATTGTATCATAAAATTTAACTATAATTAACTGTAAAAAATGAACGTAAAATCGAATTAATCTGTCACAATCAGAATAATCAGCACTTTACGGAATTTAAAAATTAAACACCTATTTGCACAGACAATTAAATATAACCCTGCTACCTATTGCAAAATAAAAACAGGACTCGATAAAGCGTACTCTCGCGTCACGGTCGGCACTAGTATGGGAGTGTGCGGGGTATGAAGCGACCCGCCCGCTACCTCAGCCCCGATTCCTCAGAGCTGGCGCGCGGACTATAATAAATTATATAGTACCTAACTTGTGTGTTGCATGAATGAGCTAGAATCTAGCTGTTAGATCTAAAATGTAGTGTGTGTAAGGTATGTAAATATGAACATAAATAGTTAGGTAAACTGTTCAATAAGTCAGTTTACTTGGGTAAATTACAAGGTAATTCTCATAGATTTAGGATTGGTTTCCGCTGCGCTAGCGGAGACCAATCCTAAATCTATGGTAATTCTATGAAACAAACAAATGTGAGAAATAGTCCAACTCATTGATGTAGAATTTTAGTACCTGTCCAACTCTTCAAAAGTACTTGACAGCAATTATTGTTGTCATCAGAATGAGGTTTTATTTTTTATGTAAACTGACTTATTGAACATATACTACCGTATAATACCTACCTGAGTTATCTAACCTGCTTTCAAAGTACCTACTTGTTTATTTCTAGAATATTAAACATGAGTAGCTGGTATATAAGATTGCATTGTTATCAGTTACGCAAATCATGCGTTACATATCAATAGTCAACTATGTATATCCATTATCACCAATTACCAAAATAAGTAACCTGTACTTTTAACCATACCTAGACAGTAGAGTCAGCAATTTAAGAGTTAGGTATAATTAATTATCGTGTAGCAAAGACCGACCAAGAAAAAACACGCAGTTCAGTTTACCTAAGTATTTGGGAATTCGGTAAATTGTCGTTCTATTATGTTGTAAATAATAATTTTATTTGGGGAATAAAAATATTGTTGTTTATGTAAGTATTTTTATAATTTTTAATATAGATTACCTATGTATAGCAAATACACTTTTTGTTACTAACGTTATTGTTTCATTTTGTTTGATTATATTTAGCATGTGGATAAACCGTTAGACATAGTTACTAGTTACCACAAGGACGTAGCGTTAGTAGACCGTGTTGTTTTGCGAGTCATTCTCGTTAAACCTATAGGTACATATTATTTATTTACGCTCGCTTTCGACTCTCGAGGTGACTGCATAAAAACTTTACGGTACTTACACCGCTTTTTTAAGTTAAGTTACGTTACGCCAAAGTACTGCACAGAAATTTTGTTTTTGAATAGCGCAAAAATATCTCCGCAATCGTCCGTCCACATATTGGTTGGCTTACGCGCCATGAGGCCCAATTATGTAAGCCAATCGTAATCATTTGACAGTTCATAACGTGTACCTAACTCGAACTTTTTAAGGAGTTAACACATGCTTTTTGACGCGCAGGCATCCATGAACTTCTTAAACAGGTCGAATTATACGTTTGATATATGATTACGATTACGATTTCCTTACGTATTTGGGGGGATGTCGGAGTCCGAGCACGATAGATAGATAGCACGAGTCTCTGATGTTCTTGTGTTTAAAATCTTAACGTCAAGCAATAAGGTCTGTATTTAACATTAGGTGTTAGTAGGGTTAGGTAGGCGGTAGCGCTAAACTTTTGCCGATGCGACTTATTGTAAGTACTTATAGGCCTATTATACTTCACTATTCACAGGGACCCTTACACTTGAATCAGTGTAGTGTAATAAGATTTAGGCAGAAAGGGTCCCTAAATTGGTCCTTGTTGCTGTGTAATAAGCGACGCTCAAACTAGCGGCCACGCCCACCCTTACCGCAGGGCCCTGTAAAAAGTGCAGTGTAATAGGCCTATAAGTAGTAAGAGGTGTTTTTATACGATTAACGGCTAATGGTTGAAAATATTAGTAAACAATCTTTATTCTTTGAGTGGAAAAAACATTTTTTTTTACCGTCGTTTGTTAAACGGTTAGCGGTTTACGGTAGTAAACGATCTTTACTCCTGTGAAAAATTGTCTTTTTCATTAATGTTTACAGCCGTTAACCCTTTGAGTATGTTAAACATAATCAAAGCGTTAACCGTTAACCGTTTAACCGTTATGCGATATGCTAACACCTCTACTATGTAGGTACGTATAGCAATACCTGCTTATTTGTTTTACAGTTTATACAATACAGACATAATATAATGTTTATTTAGCTAATACAAACATAGGTACCAAGCCTACTTACCTACATGATTTAATGCCGTTTTTGCATACAGCTTGAGATTAATATTATGCATATTATTATAATATTATCAGCAGGAAGCGCTCGTCCAAAGTCCTTGAATCTCTATTCATATTTGTCTGAAGACCAGTAATAAATTGGGGACAATTAAAGTTAACTGCAGTAATTTAGTTTGATAGTTGTTTTTTTTTATAATAACAACTTAGTGCATATGTAAAAGGCGTAAGAGTAGACCCACAGACGGGAGGTTTTTTTTCAAACTTCTTTCAAATCGTTGTGATTTGAAAATTCGATGAAAAGAAAAAGCGACACCTAAAAGACACAAACGTATTATAATAGGATTTTGCCTGCGAGAGAATGAGACAGAATACAAAATTTATTTCATTCTCTCGTAGGGTACTTTTGTGAAGTTGCACTTCTGCCTGGTGTGAATTGGCCACACACTTTTTTATTAGATGAATTATGATTCATAATTAGTTCCAATTTCCAATAAAAATATTATTTATCAACTTATTTACTCTATATGTAAAAAAAACGACTAAAAATGTATAAACCACATATTAAAAAAGAAACATTTTTCTCAAGGGAGGATCTAGCGATTCTACTCCACACCTCGATGCGTTTCTTGGACGCGTTCGGTCATGCGTTGGCTGTTGGCCTTAAAATTTAGTACAGTCTGTTGAGTCTATATTTGTACTTATATATTTATAAATGTTGGATCTAAACAGCATTTACACATTGTGGCTAATTCTGTTTTGCACAATCTCGACATTATGATGACACGTCTAATTTTGTCGATATCCCTTTCGTAGTGCTCCCTGCGGCTAAGAGCATGTTAAGCATTAGAGATTGCTTAGAACACAATAAGCCACATTGGCTGGCAAGTGCCAAATGCCTCAATTGGCATTGTGCATAGTGTATATATTTTCGTCATTCCTTAGGTGATAATTATTGCAAATTAATAATAATTGGAGCTTCTAAACTTTGTCAGTAGGTATATCGTATTATCTTATCACAACACTTGGAATTCAAGCAAACATGTATTTTATCAGCGCCGCAGCGTAAGTATTAATTTCAGAAACCATACCATTCATCATGACTGTATAGAATAAATTGAGTTATCATAATAATATGATGAAAAAATTGTGCCTAACTACTAAAAATATGTACCTACCTAATTTATGATAAAAACCAGCCAAGTTTGTGTCGGGCCACGCGCAGTATAGGGTTACGAAGCTGCTCGTTATCTTAGACTAATAATGCGTAATATTTCGATGCTCGTTATAATATCCGGTTTATAAGTTGGTCAACTATTGATCGTTAACACGTAAGGCCTACCTAGGTGTGATAATTCTTAACATCGCGATACAATACTAATGCCATGAATTCTTTCACATATCGAAAAACAACCGTTCAGCTAGCGGGGATACTTTGTAGGCTATCTCCAGTTGCGAGGCTGCCATTCAATCACCTTGGGAGTTAAGATCCCAACCTATAGTTTGGGACAAAGTTTAATATTAATCGTTAAATCTAGAATTTAAAAATACTAAATCCATACTCATATTATAAATGCGAAAGTGTGTCTGCCTGTCTGCTACGCTTTCACGGCCCAACTACTCCACCGATTTTGATGTTTGGTACTGAGACAGGTTACATAATATGTACATACTAGTGATGTGCCGGATCGTTAAAAATGTATACGGATATTTGGTGTCAACATCCAGGGATACGGATTTTAACTTTCATACTCAATCTGTGTCGATGCGTGTGACATTGAAACTCCTACTATAAATGTTTGCAATTTATAGGTACCAATAATATTTGTTAGATTTTAAGAAATAAAAAATAATCTGAATAGAATTTTAGTTTTCCATTGCTACCCTTTTCACCTGTTTAAATAGAATTTGATGTATGTATTAAAAATTATTAAGGTAAAAGATCCGTCAAAAAAGTAACGGATACAGATATCCGGCACATATTGTCAAAGTGACAGTTTAATAACAATGTTACATATATTTTGTAAATGTATACATAAAAGGAATAAAGGATAAAAAAAGAAAGCAATTGTTAAAAACACTATAATTAAAGTGACAGTTATTACATAACATAGGTACAATAATAATAGTTTCTTTACCATTTTGCTGTGCTGTGCCGTGTGCCGTATTTGTTATTGTACAATGCTTTATAAAAGTAACAAAGTTAAAACATGTGCAAAGCATATTTTTTTTTACTTTTATTGATGGCAGGTATAATAATTATGCCCATATTATTAGATACCTTTTCATCTTTGTGTTTTTATTTTATTTTATAAGCGTTTTTTTTACTTAAGTAGTTAGTTATTTTGTACTAAATATGCCAGTGGGATGGCACCCAACGTTGAGTTTTAGTATCTCTAATAATTACAAGCGGTGACGCCTTGGCTCGAAACTAGAATGGAATTTTTGAAAATCACTTGAGGGTAGAATTTACAAAATTCCTGAAATGCGCACGCACACTCTTTCTTTACATTTTTAAACCAGGAATAAATTTTTAACAAAATTTTACGAAGTTGCGGAAATCATCTAGTTTTTTTTCGTAAGTATTTCCTCATTCCATACAAGATTTTAGATTTAGGGCACTAATTGTATACAATTTTAGTTTTCTGTTTTTCAAATATTTTCTAACCAGTCACATATATTAGATATGTTTGCGAACTTGAAAAGAATAACAAAACAATTTGAAGTTACTAAAAAACCGCCAATACAAGCTAAAAGTTCATTGTTAAAAACATACTATAAGTAATATTATATCGAGACAGTTCCCCAAACTTAAAGCAACACTTATATAAATACTTCTAGTCTGGGGCTGATTCTGTAGGGCACAATCTCAAATCTAAACTAACATGACATGAAAAATATTGCTAACCCTTTCATAATACTCCCTGCGGAAAGGGACAGAACTAGATTAGATTTTAGTTAAGAGATTGTGTTATACAGAATTGGCCACTCAGTATATCATTTGTATAGATAGTTAACAATAGTTTTTTTTCCGTTCCCCGACTTATAATCGCACACAAGTCTTACCGCTAATAGTATAAAAAAAAAACAATAAAAACAGTAAGTAGTACAACATTCAAATACACCGTTTATCGTATTCGTAAGTAGCACACACCAATACCATAATTTTTTTCTACACACATTTTGTGTTAAAAGGTATTAATTATGTTTGCCAGAAGCAGTAGAAAGGGGTTTGAAATTTTTGGATGGAGGTTGGTTTTTTAGCCCTTGAATGCGATCTCACGTGATGGTAAGTGATGATGCAGTCTAAGATGGTGCCGGGCTAACCTGTTAGGGGCATGGCAGTTATATTAAACCCATACCCCTATTCGGTTTCTACACGGCATCGTACCGGAACGCTAAATCGCTTGGCGGCACGTCTTTGCCGGTAGGGTGGTAACTAGCCACGGCCAAAGCCTCCCACCAAGCCAGACCAATAAAAACTCGTAAATTATAAATTCCTAAATTGACCCTGCCGGGCATCGAACCCGGGACAACCCACGTTAAGACGACGTCACGACAGAAAACTATTATAATTTAAGGATTCAAAAAATTTTCTAAATTATGAATTGACTCAAAATTCATTTAGCGAAAAAACAAAATGCTGGGTCCAGTGAATGTATAAATAAGGTGATCCGTACACTATAATGGAAAATAATTTCAAACCCCTTTGTTTTAATAAAAAAAATATATTATATTATTAATAACGCGTTATAAAAACGTCCATGTTGACATGGACGTCACGAGGGCTAACTAAAGAAGTTGTAGAAGTGAAACTTCTTTAGAATCGTTTTGATTTGAAATTGATTTCGATGAAACGAAAAAGCGACCCCAAAACGTGACAATCATATTCATTATATAGCTGTTATATTTATCTCATTCTCTCGTAGACTACTTTTCTGAAGTTTCACTTCTGCCATGTGTGAATTGCACACACACACACACTATTTTTTAGTTCCAGATGTGTGTTACGAACGATTAAGAAGGGAAATAATCCTAAACAGAAATCACACGTCACTGACCACAGAATTTTTATTTTTAACTTATTCACGAACATTAACAATTATCAATATTATGCACGCTTCCTTATTTTTTTTTTCTTTTTTTCTTTTACACTTGCAACAAATATTTATACACGTAAGTATCTTTTAAGTACCAAGGGGTGGACCTAGTAGCACAGCAATAGTCTAGTAGTATTAACTTATTAGTTCAGTTGTCAACTTTTAAAATATTCCAACATGTGAGGGAACAGTGAGTTGAAACAAAAAACCTTAAAAACTTAATTCACGCTAAATGCAAAACATTAACACAACAAACGTGGCAGTTGTTAACAAGTTGAATACAGGGTGTTTACTTTAACAATAGTTCCTTGCCAGTAAGTTGTTAGTATGTTTCTAAGTAGAATGTCCTTTCCGAACCGGTGAAAGAGTCCTGACTAATTGGCATAAGGTGTCCTAATTATGTTGTACACGATCTCTGAACTAAATTGACACGAGTGTTGTCTTGTTCTCGTGTTGTCCTTTTTCGCAAAGAGCATTGTGAAAGGTATAGCAACACAATTAATTAGTCCTGTCATTTAAGAAATTGTGTGCAACAGGATTAGCCTTGCCATATCAGAAACTTCAAAGTCACTGGGAATTTGAGGTTCCACAGTTAGGTCTTACATAATTATAAGCATAATATTTTTTAGTAAGATCAATTTCTGTTCATTCGTTGCCAGCCACTGAACAATGACTAGGATTTGGTCGATTATGGAGAATATAGAACTTATAAATTGTTGCAAAATGGAGCTGGCTTTAATTTGTATGTGATCAATTAAACCAGCCACGCAGCCCGCAGGCCCCATTTCATACAAATTTCAAGATTCAAGATTTCTGCATACTCAGACTGTTAAATTAAACACCCTGTATTATTGTACTCCAATTATTTAAATAGAACCAAACCGGGAATGTACAATTTATAAATTTTGTTCGAACCCCATGATGTTATCAACCTAATTTGCCATATCAGTCTTTCATTTAATTAAAGATGATCGCACATCTGGCTGAACGTGCCGAACGCAACGCACTTCTTCACAAATGCATTAACTGTGAATTTATTTATTACATTTTTGTATACGACTTGTACGTGTGGCGCACAGTTGACATTAAAAGATCTGATTATGTTCCCGCGCATGTATATTTGTGGTGGAATGAAGTGAGGTGCGATGGCGGATATGTCAATGTCGCCGTTTTGAGAAAACTTAACAGTTCTCACGTTAAAGTACTAAACTTTAATGCGCAGACCCATGTCACTGTCGTCCAGAACCTTTCAATTTCAAATTCAAATGTTTAACTATCGCCAACTGTCGCGCGCATTTGTTATTTTTACAACGGGTGCGACTCGTACGGCACCAGCAACTGCTGGATGTGCGATCACCTTAAATCTTTAAATATATAATTGCTGTACACATATAATACACAGTTTTAAAAATTTGCAATAAACAACATATTTATATATTATTATTATTTATTATTTCTATTCGATTTGTTGGTTGGTCACTGCGGCCTCATGATTTCTTGTATAAAAAGTAGGCAATGCAAATCTCAGGGCCTAGGAGATACTTTTCTAACTCCCGAAGACACATTGCGGTAGTATTGAAGCGAAGTGACGCGTTTATTTCGTCTACACAACTGTGTACACCAGGGTTCGCGAACCTTTACGTCACCGATCACAAAATTCATTATGCACTAAGAAACAAGTCATAATTAAAAAAATTCAAAAACACGACTTCCCTGCCGAAAAACGAACTAAAAAGTTACAAATAATAAATATTTACAAATACAAATAATAAATCTATTTAAATAGAATCTTATTCACATTTTTATTAAATGATATTTTTTTATTTTTGGAATTTACTCATCATTTTCTAGACGATGGTTATTAGTTAATCTTATTTCGAATTTTTTTTCAACTTTCGTCTTTAATGCGGTACCATGATCACACTATAATTTGTTTTTTATTTTACTAGCTTATGTCTCCTGGAATAAGCTAGGGATTCTAACGATACCGCATTTATAAAAATCGGTTCAGGCGTATAGAAGTTATGGTGGAATATACAAACTCACATACATACACCCTGAAAAGAATATACTCCTTTTTTCAGGCTGCCGTATAAAAATAAGTGTGAAGTAGGTATCATAATATGACGAGTGAACGCGATTGATCCTACGCGTATATTATGTTCCTACCAGTAATTAATTTTACTTTAATTCAGATTACCCGTATAATTGAGACATTGCAAAATATATGTTTTTTTACAGTAAATAAAGGGTTTGGAGTTTGATATTTATTAGTATTTTCCCAATAATCACAAATTCAATCTTATTTGACGGCACGTCTATAACCTCATTAAACATTTCATTAGCAAAAAGGGCACGTTGATATATAAAGGTTCGCCTACCCTGGTGTAGACTAATCTACTTTTTAACATCTCAATAATGTCGTGTCGTAATGATGTATCGCATCGTTTCATACCTCGCGCAATGTTCCTTGTTTTGCAAACGGCATCATGCAATCTTTTGCTCGGTGTCCCCTTTAGAAAAACAATTACTAACAACTCCATCCAGATTCTCTATACATTGCCAAAAACCTAGCCCGTTAATGAGACCTTGAATGTTCTATTGAATCATAAGTAACTACTGTATTTTTCTGTTCATGCGTACAAAAGCTATATACGTAAAAAATTGAAAAAGTTGTTCATTATCAGACCGCGTTCATGAAACCACAGCAACAGAGTATTAGTGGTTCATGTATTGTTAAAATAAAGCATCGAAGAGCCCTGCCGAATGGTAATTCAAAAATTGTCAAGTGCTTTGGATGGATCGTTGACTCAACAATTGAGTTAACCGAATAGAATGGCTACTCTGAACAAAAATCGGTATCTAAAAACTGTCAGAATAGGGGTGATTCCTACATAATGAAGATTTTTTGTATGGGGATTTTTTAAAATAGATATACTTCCAAGACTTGAATCCGCGTCATCAGTTTGATAAGTATTTTAAAGTAGTAAATAAGTGCGAATTTCAATAACGCCACAATTATGTATTTCATACAAACCTTTTTTTTATCCACTGCAAGTTGACTGCGATTTCGCCTGATGGTAAGTAACAAAATGCTGTCTAAGATGGTAGCGGGCTAACCAGTTAGAAGCATGATAGTTATATTAAACCCTTAACCCTATTCGGTTTCTACACGGCATCGTACCGGAACGCTAAATCGCTTGGCGCTAGACTAGCCACGGCCGAAGCCTCCCTGGTGGGAGAATAATTCAGAAATTTTAAATTCCCAAATTGACCCTGCCGGGGATCGAACCCAGGAAGCGCGTTTTGTGGTTTGATAGAGTTGCTGAGTTAGTACCTAAACTATAGAAGGATCGCAAATATTTCATTGTAAATAGGCATGATGACTGATTTTGAAAAATGGTCAGATTATGTACGAAAGTATCTAGTATTTCGATAAAATATCTTATTTCAGCAGAAAAATTTGCAATTTGCAAGAAAATTGGTAGAAAAAATTTGCATTTGAAATTTAAATTTTAAAATTCACGCCAAAACGCTAGCCGGTGTCATGGCATCGTTTGTGACGTCACTATTGTTTTTACCAATCTACTATGTGCAGTGTGCAGTAAACAATAGTGTGATTGTCAAAGCTCGAAAACAAACAATTGTGACGTCATTCGCTTCTTGGTGTTTAATCCATTATGGCGGATTGCTGTATTTTATAGTTTAATTTTATCAAAATAAATAGCAATCTCACTCGAAATAGAAAAATAAATACGTTTTTTATAATCCATGAATCCTATTTAATTAGATAAATTCATAATTTCATTGATTCTTGGTTACTGTCATCATGCCTATTATCATTAATATCTTAACGCGGAGTGATTGTAAGTGCGTTTCGTATTTGGGTATTTGACAAATGGTCAAATCAGCAACCTTTTTTCAAACTTCAAAACGCGTCCTAAGTATGGGATTTATACGAAAGTATAAAATGTGACTGTCAAACAAGTTCAACGCACTTTTTTACTTTAATCGATTGTTTAAAATGTTTAATCAACATAAAACTTTCAGGGGTCGTGAATATTACCACTTTTGGGAGTTTCTCTATTCAATAATGACTAAAAAGTAATTTATTTGAATTTGAGTAGTCAAATACCCAATTGCTCTCTGGTTTGGTCTTGATCTCTGTTAATTGATGACGCAATGGACACAACACATTCACTTGACCCGATTTACAGAACAATTTTTCAATTACCGTATCACTGAAGGGCGAAAATAATAGTCGAAATTTAGAGAGTTTTAGTGGAATAAGGCCGATTATTGAACTTCTCTTAGCACTTAAGAACTTCTTAACCCTCATTACGGAAGTACACTTGGTAGTGACTAGTGAGCCCATACCACGAATTGTTAAACAAAAAACAGTAAGGTTAATACGATTGTGAACATCGACTCAAATTTAAATGTACCACCAACTTTTGTTTTAGAGAAATAATTTCCCTAGCCTGAATTCCATACATATCAGATTACAGGTAAAAGTCTTTTTTTTTTGCCAATATCTGTTTTCTATTACTTTGCATCAAAGAGGTTCTTAAGTATTAAGCAGTTCTTTTAGAACATTTCAGTATTTATTCAGTCGAGCCGTATTTAGGTCAGTGCTTGCAGTTCAACCATTTTATAATTATTAGGTTTTAAACAGATTGATATCGAAACTTAGAAGGCGAAATTTTAAGTTGCAATGTCTTCTGCGCTTGGTCATGTTGTTATTCCGAAAAAGTTATGCAAACAATGTGATAATCGTTTCGATAAAAAACTAAGATAAATAATTAATCGATATGACGATAATAATCGACATTGACATCGATTTTAATAGCAAAAATACAAATCCTGAATGTTGACTCATAATTTCATTAATAATTTAGGAGTGTATATGTCACCGTAAGATTGTGAAAACCGTTAGATTATAATCTAACGGTTTTAACAACCTTACGGTGACATATATAAAATTCATATAATTACATAAACTTCATAGTTATTAAAAAAACGATTTACTTAAAAAAAATGATAATAAATACCTACTATTAATTTAATTGCATACCATTAAAAACAGAAAACTCAGGATCCGAAATCCCAATGTTTTCACTTTTTCGAAATGAACACTTGACTTTAAGTTTTTAGGAAACTAATGCACTAGTCTTGACCGCATATGACATTGACCCACACCCAGGTCAGGACCCATGCATGCATAATAAAGGTGGATCACAGACCCCTAGTACCTACTTGAAGCAAATATCTATATGTCACCGTAAGATTGTAAAAACCGTTAGATTATAATCTAACTCGCGAAATTGCAAACTGTCGAAAGATTTCAATTTAACGCATTATTTTTCTGTAGATTGTAATCTGTTAGGTATATTAATCCGATAGAACCAAAGTGCCCTGATTGTTTATGTCGACCCTAACCTAACCTACAAGAAACAGACAGGTAAACGTAAATACAATGAATATTTCAAAAATTGTCACTCAGAACATTGACGGTTCACAATCTATCGACAGTTTACAATTTCGCGATTTAGATTATAATCTGACGGTTTTTACAATCTTACGGTGACATATATATCGCTATCTCACTTCGACTAACAAATTAGAGCGAGAGATCAGACCTCAAAGGTGTCCGATCTCTCGCTCTCGCTCGGCATAGCGATAGCGATAATAGGCCTATTACACTGCACTTTTCACAGGGACTCTTTACACTTGAAACAGTGTAGTGTAATAAGATTTAGGGTGTAAGGGTCCCTAATTTGATCCTTATTGCTGTGTAATAAGCAAAAAAAGGCCCTGTGAAAAGTGCAGCGTAATAGGCCTATAAGTATTGTTTCAAATAGGTGTGTGGAACCCATATGTGTGCTCAATCCACAGGTATATATAGATTCATGGCCGGACCTATTGTCTAATGGACGTTTTACTTTGCAGCTGTCAAAGTTTGGTGATAAATTTGTTGTGCACTACGTTTCCACCCAGACTAGTGCACTAACAATTTTAGGGTGCGTTTTCACCAGATATGTGCGAGTTAGCTAAGCGGTGCGTGAGGAAAATACAACAATAGGGTTGCTTAGGACTTAGGACTCAGCACACTGTGGTGGATAAAGTCTTTGTCCATACAAAACATACAAGAGGCGCGAGCAAGACAAATAGTCTTCCAACCGACCAAAATTTCACATCTGTTAGTTTTAAGTTTGATAATTATTATAGAAAAAAGTGTGTTGAAATTTGATGATGTCCCAACTATGTACAATGTACATATTTCTGTCAAAATGAAATGTCATGATGCTGTTGACTTAGGTTATGGATTATGAATAAACCGATATGACACTGAGCCTGTCCCAGACTCTCAACATAAGACGTCCCTGCACACAGTGAAAAAGATTCGCTATGCATCCTCGCACCACTCAGCTTCGTCTTACAGCTTTAGTGAAAACGCACCTTTAATGTACATGGAAATATCACATCTGAGGTTTGTTTGGTTGAACTGCTGTAGGCCGGAACTTCTGTATACCCTTCTATTGCTCCTTCTTGTCTTCTTGGTTGCTGGTAGAGTTGTCTGTTTCCTCTGGCTCCTCGTCTGAATAGTTTGTTGGCTCCTCTCCCGGCTTTAAAAGCTTACCCACGAGGTCGTACTTTTCTGTGAAATAAAAAAATTACATTATTATGGTAAGTGATATTCATTATAAACAAATATATTACATAAACAGTTGTCACCTCACGTTTATTGTCGGAGGATGTCCAACTAGTATAATAGTCCTGTTTTCTGGTTTGCATGTTTAAAACAATGGGTTTTGGGAAATGAAAATGCAAACTGTGAACAATTGGGTATGGGACTATATGATATATTATGACAATTTAAAAAAAAAAAACTTGTTCCATTACAACACTTATGGCAAAACCTTGTTGCCAATGACCACAATTAGTGACTATAGTCAGTGAAGAATATTACGGGTAAAGCACAGTAAGTGCAAATTTATGTTAATCAAGGCCAGAGTGTAAAACAAATGCTCATTTACATTTTAGATGTACCAGTTAATACATCAAGCAGCTCAAGCTTAAACTAATTGAAGTACAATCTCTACCCTACCAATATTATAAATTTGAAAGTGGGTTTGTTGGTTAGTGCAAAAATCAATCACACTGCAAAGGAGCAATAGATTTACGTAATTTTCTGCATGGATTTAGTTAAAGTGGAGAGTGGCACAGGCTACTTTTTATCCTGGAAATTCAATTAGTTCTCACAGGATCTTCTAAAACTTAAATCAAAGTAGTGGATAAATAGTTAAATAATGGTCACCAGTTGAACAATATAAAATGATGCTAATTACTTAAAATCAACTAATTCAAATTGACAGAACCAAAACAGAATATAATAGATCAACACAACAGGAAAATAATAGATCAGATTTTGTGTAAAACAGAATAATATTCTGATTTTACACAAAATATGTAAATACATATTAATGAGTATTATTTTCTGTGCTAGTTGGTGGCATTTTTCATTAACAGGAAAACATAATGAAATATTTCTTTATTAAAAAATCATTGCATTGCAGGCACTTATTTTAAACCAGATAATGCCAGCAACTTTGTCTGTGTGGGTTAAGGTGTTTTGATTCCAGTGGTAACTTAATTTTCTGGCTATCTCCATTCCAAATTTCAGTCAAATAGGTTCAGTCGTTGTGGAGTGAAGGAGTAACAAACATTAAAACTTTCACATTTATAATATTAGTAGGTATTATAATCAGTGTATGATAATTTTTTAAAAATATTAGATGGATGAGTACCTTCTGACACATAGTCACAGAAATCATAAAGAAGTGTAAGATTGTGACTGCACTGATGGGCAGCCACCCATCATAGCAACTATGTGGTGAAAACATACTTTGCTGCTAAACATACTTTACTTATCATATATTTGTCCACATTACAGTTTAATTTATGTGGAAATGTCATGGATGCTAGAAATATCATAGCTTTTTCCTAGAAATATTTTTCTTACATCATGGGCGAGTTGCTCACAATCGGCTATATGCAATCTCCATATGAAAGACAACAGATAGCATTTCTATTGCTTACTTTGAGTTCTGTGGTATTAACCTTTTTATCAGACCAATATGTACCCATGCACATTATGCAACTATATAGCAACCTCTGCAAAATCTGTGTTTAGATTATGATTTATGAAATAGTATATCC
This sequence comes from Erebia palarica, assembly GCA_964035005.1. Lineage (NCBI taxonomy): Eukaryota > Metazoa > Arthropoda > Insecta > Lepidoptera > Nymphalidae > Erebia > Erebia palarica. The sequence goes on along the minus strand of OZ035989.1, from coordinate 33,884,196 downwards.
AAGTGATAAGAAAATGATAAGATATAAATATTAAAAATATTAATAAATAATGCAACTTTTAACTAGGCTTTCTAGATTATGTTAGGAATAAAATGTATGCACTAAAAAGTTAAATATACCTAGATGAATTAAGCTTGAGAATTTCTCAATATGTTTCTTTGGGTGATAAGTTGTTATGAGCTTATGTTATATCTTTGAAGACAAAGAGGATGTAGGTATTTAAAATGTGAAAGTGTGTTTGTTTCTTGGTTTGTCCTTCAATCATGTCGCAATAGAGCAACATATCGCTTCTAGATACAGCTTTTTGAGCTGAACATTGTCAGTTTAACAGTTGCAGTCAGTAAGATAAGTCATTTAATTGACAATGAAATACAATGTTCTTAATATACTCACAAATCTATTATCTCTCTCTAATTGTGTCTTAAATGCAGACAATTACGGACAAAAAACTTATACAATAAACATTTACTTAATTGACAGAGTATGCACGTGATGCCACATCTGGATTTATATAATTATGTATTCAACATGTCTCAATTGTTTATGCAAAGGCCTACAATTTCCGCAATGTATTAGTTAAGTGGTATGGTATAACTTACCTCTAAACTGTGCCTCCCACTCCTTCACAGAGTCCATCTCCATAGAGTTTAGATCACTGAGGTCATCATACTCCTTATCTGATGATGTTACAGAGAATGTGGCGAGACCTCTGGATGCATCTTTACCTCCAAAAGCAGCATATGGACCTCCTGAAATTCAATGGGATTTATGTTAGCTTGTGATGTTTTATTTATGAAGTAATTTTGTCCAGTTGCTCTGCATAGAAAAGAAAGTTTTTAAAGCTATACTATTCCTAATGGTTATACTAAGTATATCCTAATCCAAGGGTTATACCTAGTTTTAAAACCTCGTTTTAAAATGCTTGTTTGACATTTAAGTACATGTACAGAAGAGACGGAAGACAGGAGTCATGATAACCAAAGAGAGGCATGTTTTGAATTTTCCGAAAGAGCAGGGAATTTATTGGTGAAGAATTCAGAAACAGATGACACTCATCTGGTTATGCAATGTCAAAATTTAATTGCAAAGATAATAATAGTAGTAGTATTTCTATCCATTTAATATATTTTTTTACTCTGGTAATCTGCAATCACAGACAATTTTGAGCAGATGTTTATGCAATGTCTAGACAATTTGATATTGTATTATACAAACCTTTGTCTTCAACAAAATAAGCTGAAACACCCACATAAAGATCATGTTACAAAAGCGATACCACATTTTGATACAGTCTAATATTTACTTATATAAGGTTTCCTAAAAACATGTATATAAAAACAAGTAAGTTTGCTTATGAACCTTTGAACCATATTATATTACATGGCTAATGAAGTGTAGGTACTTTGAGCAAGGTCATTTTTTGAGGATCATTATAGAATATATTAAATGCGACATCGCGTCGGAGCCGGGCACTCCTGCATTCATATCAACATCATGAATAAATAAACACTGAGTCACAGTACATTATAGTCAATGCTATTAATAAACAGATGCACGCACCGGGTCCGTAGAAGCGACGTCCTCGCGTCACGTCGAATATCCAACCGTTTACAGCTACAAGAACGCGCCCATCGGCCTGCGTCCCATCGAATTGACGAAGCTCAGCAACCGTCATATCCTTCCGTATCTTGGGCAGCTCGGGCACTTGCGGCTCAGCCGATTCTTTACCAAACCTACTCCTCAATATTTTATACACCAAAGCCACGATAATTAAAGTCAAAACCAAATTCACTGGATTTAAAATTTCATTGGAAATACTGGAATCCGACGCAGGGCTCTCAGTTTCTACGCTTTCTGCCGGTTTTGTATCGGGCGTTGAAGCCATTTTAACTCTTCAATAACGCAAGCGTAACTTTTGAAACACTCTCAGACTCTCAGTTTTATTTGTGTTCAAATTTTTACAATCACTTCTTTCGATTGCCGGATTTTGTAGTAAAAAAAACACCGACCAGAAAAAAAAAGTAATCAGTCATTGACAACAAGTAACAACTGACAAGAGAAGTGACGTCAGCGATGTGTTCATTAATTTGGCAGTGACAATAAAAAAATGTAACCACAATAAAAAACCTATATGTTACTTGTCTCTGATAAAAAATATAAACAACCTCTTTCTAAACGGTGCAGCATCCCTGACTCCGAAAGGAGTCTAGAAGATGTTTTGGCTATAAATCCATTTAGCCTTTGATTATGTAATCCAAGTCCAAAGCACACTACGGACTATAAATAAAATAACTATAAATTTATAGCATGCTTTTAAATACGCTATGTTATTACGCGCTTGTGATAAGAAAGCGTGTGGGCAGCCGGAAGACGCGATATATTTTGCAGCACGCTAAATTTCATAATACGTAATACGTAATAATAATAATAATTCTACTGTTTAAAAAGGAACGCAGTCAGCACTGAAAGCACCTTATCTCGAAAACGCCAGAGTAACAGTCTCACAGTACATATTTGGTACTATTGGTTAGAAAAACATCGATTTTAGCATTAAATAGCTTTTCATCGATTTATGCTTATTACAAAAAACGGATACTTATGGATTTTTATGAATAGTCTTTAAAGTACACAAATAATAATTTTGATCCACAGACATTTTGTATATTTGTGTGTTGATCTTAGTCCTAATTGCTGGTTATTTTTTTGGATTATACAGGGTGCATCTATTTTTGGAATTTCCCAAAATACCATTAAGTATATATTATGGTACTTTTTACGTATTATGCGCTCTTAGCTTTTACTAGAACTAGATGATTCAATTTTGAAATCGTGAGTCGTAATAGGCCTATTACACTTCACTTACCTCAGGGCCCTGTAGGAAGGGTGGGCGTGGCTGTTAGTTAGAGCGTCGCTTATTACACAGCATTATGGACCAATATACGGACCCTTGCCCTCTAAATTTTATTACACTACACTGAATCAAGTGTAAAGGTCCCTGTGAAAAGTGCAGTGTAATAGGTCTTTAACTCGTGACATCAATATTACGCTGCTTGACATGATGCACTATCGATGTTAAAACATCGAATAATTAATAATTTAGCTGACTGTCGATGACTTAATCGAGCCGTCCCTAGGCCTTTACCTGTGCTGTCAAAAGTAAAAAGTTATAAACAAAACCCGACAAACCCGAGGCGAAACCGGCTGCACCAGCTGCACAGAGTACATTAAATCAATGCACTATATTATATTGACCGGCTGTGTGGCTGTGGCGATGTGAAATTTACTGCCACAGAGTACATTATGTTTACTGCCTAGTCATTATAATTTGTCTTTTTAAATCAATTATCTCCGTGACCGTAGTTTAAGTGTTTTAATTATTATATTCAATAATTCGATAAGTATACCAAGCAAAATGAGAGACCGTCAATCAGAACTGTGTTCAAAATACATCAAAATATTTTTAGTTGTTTCCTGTTATTGGTAAGTGTTATTAACTGTTATTAATTACTAATTAATTTTGAAGTGCTTTTCTTGTTATATTTTCTGTTCAAGATTTGCAATTTCATTGCGCCTATAATACTTAATATTATAAAATTAAAGTTTTTTGTCGGTCTGTCCTTCAATCACGTTGCAACAGAGCAACGGGTTAACGTGATTTTTGTATGGATTTAGTTGATTACCTGGAGAGTGACCTAAGCTACTTTCTATATGACTGAAAAAAGGAGTATATGGTTTTCAGGGTTCATGTATGTATGTATGTGAGTTTGTATATTCCACCATTATAACTTGTATACGCCTGAACAGATTTTGATAAATGAGGTATCGTTAGAATCCCTAGCTTATTCCGGGTGACATAGGCTAGTAAATATCATTTAATAAATTGTGAATAAGATTCTAATTTGACGAGATTAATTTAGATTTTTAACTTTTTAGTTCATTTTTTGGCAGGGCAGTCATGTTTTTTAAATTTTTATGACTTGTTATCCCAGCATATTATGGAGTTCCCTTGGGAATTAGAAATAACTTATTCCACACTGACAAAGTCGCGGGTCTCCACTAGTATATCATATTTTATCTGTAACATCCTTTTTTTAAGTACTTAGGATGGTTAAAAGGTTTTTTATCATGTTCAATCAAATGTTTTAATATTTTATCTTCATTTAAGTAAGCAAGTAATTGATAAAAAATTCCTACGAGTTGAGGTAAGAAATTGTTTTGTTATGAACTTTATCACAAGGTTAAAGTTTTTACCACATTTTCACCTTATAATCTCTTACTTTTGTCTCTTTCAGTTCAATATCAGTTAGCTGATTTGCTCAATGTAAAAGCAAAGTAAATTCATGAATAGGTATACATAAGTAATATAAAATATAATTGAATATACTTCATGAACCAAGACTTGAAAAAGTTCATTAACTATATATTTACTTAATTAAAATTAAATGCTTATTGCGTAAGTACTATAAAGTTACCTAACAACTTTGCTATAGGTAGTTAAAATTTTAACCTACTATTATATGGGTCCCGGGGAAGGGATTTTTTTTTGATTACAGTGGGAACTCCTTAATTTTCCAGGATAAAAATTAGCCTATGTCCTTCTCCAGGTCCTCAACTATTATATCCATGCAAAAAAGATATACATCTTAGGCTACAGATTTAGGCTGTGCTTTGATATAAAACTCTGTCAGTCAGTCAGAACTTTGAATTTTAAATATATATAGATTATAATATCCCGCACAGTTAATTATGTGATCTGTACTTATAATCTGTTGACATACGCATAATGATTTCAGGATTGTCTCAATAGCAACAGTGTTTGTAAACAAGAGTCTGCTTAGTGGCCAATCAGTGCACTTGGAGGCTCCTTTGTTCATCACATGGTTCCAATGCATAGTATCATTCTTAATATGCTTCACACTGAGCAGTACTGGAGGAATTCCTGGTGTCTTTAGTTTTCCCAAAGGCACTCCTTGGTGCAGAGAGGTTGCTAGAAATGTGAGTAATTATATAGTAATCATGATTTCCAGATATTTAAATAACCATATATATGTAAACGACAATGCAGAAGTAGGTATTAATAAAAGACTTTTAATATATTTTCCTCTCATTTGAAACTTGCATGAGTAAATGGTTCCACGAGAGATTTAATGTAATCAGATAAATGTTGGCTAAACTTAAACACGATATTCATTTGATTCGCCCACAATTGCTATTGTTCAGGTCGAAATCCAATTGCGATCTAAACATAAAAGTATTCAATAATCGCTGAGTCTGGAGGCAGTACGATTACCATCGTTATAACACTTGGATGTATTTATACTATTTTCAATATGACGTCCGTATCCACAGATTAAATCGAATGACATGGAACAAGTCAAATTGACAAATATTATACGTGAGATATAATGACAAATAGTAATAATGCTAACACATAACCTTTTCTTTTTACCTTTCTGCTTACTCTTTTTTAAGTTGTTCCAGTAGATGAGCCCGTAACTTCATCCGCGTCGTTAAAGATGTTTTTATTCCCGTGGGAACTCTTTAATTTCCGGGAATAAAAAGTAGTTCTTCCCCAGATCAGAATCTTACCCTGTACAAAATTTCATCAAAATTGGTTGAATAGATTGCTGTGAAAGCGTAGCGTGCGAGACAGACAGATAGATAGACAGACAGACAGTATGAATTTGCTATCATTGTGCACCAAGTAAATAAGTATCTACAAATCATAATATAATGTTTTTTTTATCAGTAATTTTTAACTGTTTTGTTTTCAGGTGGTCCCTCTATCAATAATGTTCACATTGATGATAGCTTTAAACAACCTCTGTCTCAAGTATGTGGGAGTACCGTTTTATTTTATAGGAAGATCTCTGACTACAGTGTTCAATGTAGTATTCAGCTGGGTTCTGTTGAGGCAAGCAACTTCATTGAAATGTATGATGTGTTGTGCTTTCATCATTTTTGGGTTCTACCTTGGAGTTGATCAAGAGAATTTGTTAGGTAAGTTCATTCAAATATCTATCTTATTTATAAAAAACTAGCTAATGCCTAATAAAGTATGGGTATTTGTAATTATATTATATATAGTGTATCATCTGTAAGGATGTTAGTTTTAGGGTATGTACATCAATATGTACATTTTCTATGAACACAGACATATACAATATTTTTACATAGCATGCTTTAGAAATATTTAAATAGTTGTTGCAATTGTTTTCAGGTTCGTTTTCTCTCCTCGGGACAATATATGGTGTCATGGGTTCCCTTATGCTGTCACTTTATTCAATTTACACAAAGAAAGTATTACCAAATGTGAATCAAGAAGTTTGGCTGCTGTCATACTACAATAATGCATATTCAATAATAATATTCCTGCCACTGATTGTTATGAACGGAGAGCTCAGTGTGTTGTGGAATTACAATAATTTTGCTAGCACATTCTTTTGGGTGCAGATGGTTATCGGTGGAGTGTGTGGATTTGCTATTGGATATGTGACTTCACTGCAAATAAAAGTAGGGATTTCTTTTATACTCTTTTAATCTATACTAATATTATAAATTCGAAAGTTTGGATGGATGGATGGATGTTTGTTACTCAATCACGCCAGAACGGCTGAACGGATGTGTAAGAAATTTGGCACAGAAATAGTTTATAGTAGATTAGAACATAGGCTACTTTTTATCCCGAATAATTAAGGAGTTCCGGCGGAAACCAAAAAACCTCAATCCACGCAGATATCAGCTAGTAAGTAAGAAATAATATTGCAGTGTTATTACAATTAAATATAATTAGTCATTGTAGAATATCTAAGTTGTTTTGAAAATCTGTCATGTAAGTTATAAATAGAGCTTATAATATACTAACTACTGGGTACTTTACAACTTCTTTGTAAAAGATTGCGACCTCAAAACAGACAAACTTATTTTTTATTTACTTTTATTTTATTTACAAATGCAATTTACATATTTGACATAATAAAAACAGTTAAAAGTGTATAAAGCATTCTATATTCCTTCTGTCTGAAAAAATATCTGATTTACTCTCAAGTAAAACAGTTACATTTCAAAAAAATAAGAATCTCTCCTTTTGTATCGTGTGCGCAAGGTGTAGAAATCCTTTGTGGGGTCGAGCGTACGCTTTTGTAACATGGTTTTCAAAGAGTTTCTGGATTTGCCATTCCATAAATTTAAAGACTGTGTTAAACAGCATTTGTTATTAAACTATCGATTTTATTGATGACAAAGTTGCATGGAAGCAACCGGCCTCACCTCCAGTGACCCACAACTCACTGTAATGCTCGTAATGTATGTGTATGAGTAGTTTACTTATTGTAACCTTTTTTTTTTAACAAAAAAGCAACTGCTGAGTTTCTTGCTGGCTCTTCTCAGTATAAGTTTTCCCAACCGGTGGTAGAGTCTTAACCTTTCACAGGTGACACAGGTTGTCCTACGTGAAATAAATAAATCATTTATCATTTATTTTACTATTCCAGGTCACCTCACCACTAACTCACAACATATCAGGAACAGCGAAAGCGTGCGCCCAAACTGTGATAGCAACCCAGTGGTACAACGAGAGTAAAAACGCCCTCTGGTGGATGTCCAACATCATTGTGTTAGCCAGCAGTGCTTTGTATGCGCGCTTCAAACAACAAGAGATGGAGGAACAGTCGAGAAAACCCATACCAGAGGAGCGAAAGAGCTTAGTATGACCAATTTCTTGTGCAGAGCTATTTAAATTGCTTATCCATAGATATTATATATTTGTGAACACATTGTTCATGATAATGTATTATGTACCTATAGAATTTTTATATAACTATATTTTTAACTTATTGTATGTATTGTACCTTTACTAATATTATAAATGCGAAAGTTTGGATGGATGGATGTTTGTCACTCAATCACGGAAGAACGGCTGTACCGGTTACTTTTTATCCATAAAATTAGAGACTTCCCGTGGGAACCATAAAACCTCAATCCACGCAGTGTTCGTGGGCATCAGCTAGTAAATAGATACAATTATTGCATTTTTTGTAGGTTTTGATTGGATTTTTTTACTATTGCAATATTTCAAACTTAGTACTGTTGAGTATTTTATTAGTGATAAATGGTTGTACACAATATTTGAATTGAGAGGTCCGAAAGTATTACTGCATGTTTTAAAACACCAAAAACAATTTGCTATTAAAAAATCACTGGCTTTAATGCAATTGATTATAACATTCGAATTTGAACGTTAAAATACAATATGGGCCTAATTTAATAATATAATGGGAATAAAACGGCTTGATTTAAAGCCAAAAAGGACATGACCAGTTAGCACTATGGTAGCTTGCCTAGATATATAAAATCAATGTGCAGCAATGATTTCTTTATTATTGTAATCGTTATATTTTATAGCTTTCAAATAAAAAAAGTTTTAGGAGTCTGAAGGCTCCAAAAACTGAGAAAAAAATTAAAAAATAAAATTCACCAAGTAACTGCTTTCCCACACTAGATGGCGCTGTAGTAAGCGAGTCTAAACAATTAATTTCAACTATTCGACCACGTCGTTTAGGAAAAAAAAATCTTTGCATTATTTGGGCAGGGATGAAGATAATACTGGAATAATAAAACTATATTTGCAAGAATTATGTAATTTTTTCACAGATCGCAGACAGATGCAATGTCAAAGGGCGTTCCTATAAACGCAGTGGTTATTTCAAAATGCTTTGTTCGATCAGTTTACACGTTTCATTGAAGCCTGTCAACCAATAAAGTAGTTTTAAACAAAAAATACATTTCCATTACTAAGGTACTTAAATGGTATTCATGTAGGTTTACAAGATTATTATTAGGCTTGGATGAAATGGAACTTCAAAATGGAGTATTGATTAAAGCGGAAAGCGGATGCTCAATTTAAAAAAAATAGACGTATTGTTTTTAGACATTTTAACCTTGACCTTATTCGGAATGATAAATCCATAATATTTTCGGTTCGAATTTTTAAACATTACTATAAAAACGGAAATCCTGCACATTGTCTCGAAACGGAGGGCAGTCATTGGTCATGTCCTTTACTAATTTTAAGTTAAGAAGGTCTCCTCGAGGGCTTTGGCTCTAGACAAAATTGGCATGTAAAACAAGGCTGTTAAGGTCTATTTTATGTTTTTAGTTTTAATTTTTTAGAGTAGGTACAACCGAATTAGTACCACTGCTTAAGTGATAGTAAAAATATATATTAGATTATGTGAGATATAGACAGATAAATTATTTAAGATTAAGGTATTTAGGTCATTTTATAAAATGTCTGAATCTATAAGTTACAAGATGTATGTTGGGTATTGGCATTTTATGGAATGGCTAGTTAAATAATTCAATGTGGCCAATTCTGTATAGCACAATCTCTAAACTAAATTAAATTGAAAACTTTAAATCTAGTTTTTAACCGACTTGCAAAAAAGGAGGAGGTTCTCAATTAGGCGCGTTTATTTTTTTAAATGTATATCGGTGTATATCTCCGTGGTTTCAGAACCGATTTGAAAATTTTGACTCCAAATCCTCAACCCTGACACTAAAAAGATAAAAATAAAAATAATTTCTAAAAAACCGACTTCCAAAAATCATCTGATTTCTACACACTCTGTTGAAGTCGGCGAGCCTGAAGCGTAAACTTTGCTTATCCTTGTTATACCTGCCTGACTTCAACAGAGTGTGTAGAAATCAAAATTATTTTTTACTTTACAGTGACTTTGGAAGTCGGTTTTTTGGAAATAATTTTCTGTCCCTTTCCGCAGGGAGTGTTATTAAAAGCTTAGCAATATTTATAATGCTGTCAATTTAGTTTAGTTAAAGAGGTTGTGCACTACAGAATCAGCTCCAGTATGGCTAAATCTTAATCTAAACTAAACAAATGAGGTCTAATTCTATTACTATCCCTTTCTTATTGGTACCTGCAGAAAAGGATAGCACTAGATTTAGACGACTCTATTTAGTTTAAGAAACTACTAACTTAAACCAAAGTTTTAATGATAACAAGTAGCTACTAAGAAAAAGTAAGAAAAAACCAGTTTTGCTTGAAGTAATATCATGTTACCTAGATGTTTGCATTTTGAATTTAATATAGTTTTAATGTACTTAGAAAGTAAGTATACAAGGTATAAACTTATTTGTTTTAGTATTAATTAACATCATATCATACTAATATTATAAATGCGAAAGTGTGTTTGTTTGTTGTTTGTCCTTCAATCATGTCGCAACAAAGGAACGGATCGACCTGATTTTTTACATAGCTGAGGACCCGGAGAGTGACATAGGCTAAATAAGGATAATCCCGGCAAAATAAGGAGTTCCCGTGGGAATTAAAAAAATCTTTTTCCAAATGGACGAAGTCGCGAGCAAAAGCTAGTAAAATTATAATTTACATAGAATATAAACAATCGTTATTTTATGCTCTTTTTTATTTGATTAACCCTTATTTTATGCTAACTAACAACAGCTGCACGAGTTTGTTTTAATCCATACTAATCCCATACTAATATTATAAATTTGAAAGTGTTTCTGTTTGTCTGTCCATCTGTCTGTCTTTCGCTTTCACGGCCCACCTGTTCGCCGATTTTGACGAAATTTGGTACAGGGATAGTTTGTATCCCGGGGAATGACATAGGCTACTTTTTATCCTGGAAAATTAAGGAGTTCCCGCGGGAATTGAAATAACTTTATCTACGCGGACGAAGTCGCGGGCATCATCTAGTATGTTAATAAGAATTATTTAAGTTTAACCTATATAATTGAGTATTGCCAGAATATGGTATGAAAATTGAAATTATTCTACCTGTGTTTCAACAATGTTACGTTGAATGAAAATTTTTACCACCAAAGATGGTTAAAGTGTAATTATAACTTTGATAGCTTATATCTCGGAAACCTGACACTTTCAGAACTTTCTTTCACTTTCACAGAAGAGTCTCATATAATACTTGCTTGTATTAATGACATCTATTGATTTATACAAGTTTTGTGAGTTGCTGCTATTTCGAAAATAAAAATGGCGGAACGGTATGTACGAAGGCCTAAATATTCAAACCCCTTTATCAACTTATTGAGCCACTAGCAATGTCGCCACATGACTATCATAACATTGTTGCTAGGCTTAGTGCAAGTTTTGGCGCAGCGTTGAGCGCTGTTGTCTTAACGTGCGGAGGTCCCGGGTTCGATTCCGGCAGGGTAAATTTGGGAATTCATAATTTCTGAATTTTCCCTGGTCAGGCCTGGTGGGAAGCTTCGGCCGTGGGTAGTTACCACCCTACCGGCAAAGACGTACCGCCAAGCGATTTAGCGTTCCGGTACGATGCCGTGTAGAAACCCAATAGGGGTATGGGTTTAATTAACTGCCATGCCCCTAACAGGTTAGCCCGCTACCATCTTAGACTGCATCATCACCTACCATCAGGTGAGATCGCAGTCAAGGGCTAACTATCACACTATTAGATGGTGATGCGTCTTGCGGTCAACTTCAGACGCGACTATTTGATTGGCGTCAGCTATAACCCGTACTCATTGACTAAATCAAAGCCCATACCACAAAATAAGATATAGTCCCACGAACCTAGCCGGCCCGGTGACTAAAATTGTAACTAATTTTTGTGCCTATTCAGTTTTTATTTCATTTTTATATTAGACTAGCGACGCTGTCATCTGTCACCGCTGGTCAGCTGGGCGACCGCGTATCTCTGATAGCTACAATGTAACGATCGCAATCACCTCTGATTGGATAACACTCTTCCACTATTGGACAAAATCCATTGACGCAGCAAGAACACCATAAATTCAGCCAATCACAACAATTGATACTGTAACTGATTTATGCAGAAGATACGCGGTCGCCCTGCAGTATGAGTTCATTTGTGCACAGGTGAGCAGTACACTACAGCTGTCGGTGGGGTCCGTCACCGCTAACCCTGTGTCCAGCACAAAGGAGTGGCACCAGTCTATAACACTTGATTTCAGGAACAACCTTGTTCATCAACTGTGAGTACTTGTTACATACTACCTGATCCATGCAAAATCTTATTTTTTTTTATACAAGTTAGCCCTTGACTGCCATCTCACCTGATGGTAAGTGATGCATGCATGCTGTTAGGGGCATGGCAATTATATTAAACCCATACCCCTACTCGGTTTCTACACGGCATCGTACCGGAACGCTAAGTCGCTTGGCGGCACGTCTTTGCCGGTAGGGTGGTAACTAGCCACGGCCGAAGCCTCCCACCAGGCCAGACCAGGGAAAATTCAGAAATTACAAATTCCCAAAGTAAACCTGCCGGGGATCGAACCCGGGACCTCCACACGTTAAGACAACAGCGCTACACACTGCGCCACGGGGGTCGTTAATTGTCGCTTCCATCAATTCTTGGTCTTTTCCAGCCTCTCCAGTTCACTGGCCAGCATTTTTCCTGGGACTCCTGTTTATAATGTTATGCTTTCTTAACCTAGATACAAATCTAGTGGAAATTGAGCGCCTCTCCAACAATCCAGTTCACTGGTCAGCAATTTTTTAGGACTCCTGCTTCATTACGTGCACGGTGCATTGCTTAATAATGTTGTGTTCTGAACCTAGAGACTAATCTAGTAGAAATTCAGCGCGCGAAATTCAGTGTGCTTAATTTTGTTCCGACCATGAGACAAATCTGAGTGGTAAATTTTTGGTAATGATTTGTAAAAGTTCTAATTTGGGGTCAACCAGGCTGTGTTGCAGATGTCAGAAAAATGTGCGTGTATAGGGTCAGCAGTTCCGCGTGAAATTATTCGCTAGATTTGTAATTGTCTTAGATTATGGCGAGATCTAAATATATCTCATGGTTTTCCTAAAAGGGTGCAAGCAATCTTCCCTACGCCGGACCCGACAGCGATGCAAGGCAAAAGGATACAGGACCTAGTGGCGTTCGCGAAAAAAGTCGAGGGCGATATGTACGAAATGGCGAGCACGCGCTCAGAATACTACCATCTGCTCGCCGAGAAGATATACAAAGTACAGAAGGAGTTGGAAGAGAAGCGCCAGAAGACGAAAGAACAGCAGCAGCAACAACAACAATACCATTTGCAACAACAACCCGGTGTGTTAGGGTACTAGGTGTGATGAGTCCGCCTAACCTGCCCATGCCCATTATTTGGCCTGGTGACTAAAATTGGATTAAATTTTTATGCCTATTGTTTAGTTTTTATTTTTATTTTATGTTTAATTTAGACCAGCGACGCTGTCAGCTATACCCATAGATAACGGAAATAAAGTTACTTACTGCCCTACTTCGTGACTATACCTATTTTGTGCTTATACCTAATGTTAATGTCAAGGACTCAGGATCTATTTGTTGCCTAAGCAATCTGGACAGTTTTTGTCTTACACGTTTATATTTTGGATCCAAATGTAAATTATTGGATTCTTCACCATCAAATGGGTGATTGTATAATTCAATGCCATAGATTTCATTCCAGTTCCTAGTGAACTGTGTGTTATTAAACGATATCCATTCCGTGTACCTAAATCTTTTTGTTCTTATTGTATACCCCATTATTTTTATATCCTTTAATCTTGGTTTATCAGAGTTACGCTTTGGATAAGCACTTGGTCGTGGATACTGCGATATTGCAAAACAATTTCGAGTATGATGATTCATCATTAGTGGAACTAAACTTTTCCCATCAAAACATAAAGCTGATTTATCATCAAAACCTTTACATTTAGGCGTAGGTACTTTAAAACTTAGAAGTTCTATTAAGGTTGGGAAAATGTCGATCAATTCAACGGGGGTAGTTATGGATTTTGATGTTAAACCTGGGACTTTGAATATTAATGGCACTCTCAAAGCCACGTCGAAGTTGCTGTACTTCGCCCACAGACCATTTTCACCTAAAGACCAACCTGGAAATAAATTCTATGATTAAGTAAGTATTAAATCAGATTTAACTTCGTCCCACAAATAGACTGGCGGACATCACAAGATCCCTATGTCTAGCAGTGGATGTCTATCGGTAGGGACCACGATCTTGGACAATTGAACATGTTCTTGAAACGGATTGGTTCAGTTCTAGTCCTTTTTAAAAGAGCCCTCCGACCTCGGTAGATTATAAGGACATATATTGCAATGCAATAGCCATAATATCGACACTAAGTTGCAAATTTCTAAGGTTTTTAAAATCACGTTTATGCAAAAAGTATTGCGCCTAAGTTAAAGATCAAGTAACTCGGCAGATCTTAAGATTTTCAACGGTTGCTGCATTGAATACATACCATGGTCGCTAGTAAGGACGACAATGGTGTTGTTATCCACGTGTCTGATCAGGCGTCCTATAAGTTCATCCACGTACAGCGACGCCGCGTAATAGCTTTGCCTGATTCTCAGCGTCCACTTCGGAGGCATCGTACCGAATGGGAAGGATATGTTGAGCGCTTTTATATCGTCTCTATGGCGGACGTCCGTCCAAGGATGCCAGGATACTGAAGGCATTCCTTGAGGCATATGAGAATTCTTGGGAGGTTTTACCTCGCTGAACGGCACTCTCTCTGAAAATGGTAATATTTTAATTGCTTTTGGTCGATAACTTAAAATAATTGAAAAACTCTAAAAGGCGTCTACAGCTGGACAAAGGTTTCCTGCAAGGGTCTCCACAAAACACGGCGGAGATCGTTCTTTACACAAACAGAGAAGTAAGTTGGTCGTTCCGACCACCCCGTTAGGAGTCTTTCAAAGTTGCTGTTTCCGGAGTCAGGCCGCTATTCTAACACCTCGCTATGTATCCGCTTATTGCCAGTTCAGCTTCGTGACTCATCGAGCTTTGTCAGTTATGCACTCTTTGAGATAGTGCAGTAATATTGTATTGGGAATTGCAATGTAAGTGGATACTGAATTATGAATGATGCGACGATTGGAGCGCTCTTCGAGATTTCTTTAGAATAATGGTACTTCTTCAAAATGGTACTTATTCACAGTTACACTCAGGCCAAACATGCGGACAATATCGATCAGTGCCGACTACCGACCTAACAGTAAGTCTCCCTACGTTGGCTCTAAGTTTGCCCTGGGTAAAAACTTGCCATTCATTAAAGTAAATAAATAAATAACTTTTATTTCAGGCAATAACTACAACCCATAGTAAATGTAGGTTAGTACCCATTTACGACTCCAGTCGCCATCCGTCGCAGCCCTACACCTGTATGTTCTGAAATTAGTTTCATAAAAATCAGTCCATACAAAAATAAAATATTAGCTTAACAACTTACTGAGATATTGGTGAGGGTATCTCAACGGAATATGCGGTTTGTGGAATCCAACAGCGAGAAAGAATGGCTTGCTCCTGTTTCTTTGATTTAAAATATCAATAGAATACTTTAGGGTTTCCAAATCTGGTAATGTACTATCAGGCTGAGTCTTTACATTTACTGGACATATCAGATTACTTTGCAGTTTTTTAGTCCGCTTATCCTTACATACAGCGGAATTTTTAAACTTTTCCGAGGAAGGATGGTATGGAATTTCGGACCAGCTGTATGGATAGTCGTCGGTAAAATTTGAACTTTTTCCCGGGTGAAAAACTTTTCCGACTGAATAGGTATCGAAACCATACTCTTTGAATATTTGCGGCATAGTGGAGAAGTTGCCAACAACATCTCGCCAGTAGCTGTAGAAATCGTACAATCGTAATGCATCGGGTCGTCGACCTGTTAGTATAGAATTTCTACTCGGCGCGCATAATGATTGCTGAAAAATAATAATAATACAATTTTTTTTTAATTGTATTAAGTTTATGGTAAAGTGTTGTGATTTGAAAATTCGATGAAACGAAAAAGAGAAACATATTCATAATAGAATAGCCTGTGAGAAAATGAGATATAATACAAGTTATATTTAAGTACATTCTCTCGTAGGTAGCTTTCTGAAGTTTCACTTCTGCCGTGTGTGAATTGCACACACACACACACACTTTTTTATATATAGGCATTATCAAAGTATGTCAAATAGGCATAATAATTATTACACTAGCGGCACGCTATGATGGCCGGTTTGACACATTACAATAGTGATGTGGAATGTCAATTTATTCTCGAACAAAAAACAATTAAGTTTTGTTTTTGTACCTGATTAAATAGGTTTAATAAAACAAAAATGTATATGTTTATTTAATTTATTTGAACGAACTGAATATTTGAACGAAAATGAATATACATACTTTATATGCACACAAGAAACATATGAATACAAAAGATACCAAAAAAGGTGCCACAAAAGGCCATAATTAATCAGATTCGTCCATACTACTATTTTCACTGTCGTCACTGCTATCATCACATACATTAATAATTATATGTTCGTTTTCTATAATATTATCTATTTTCACATCTCTTTCATAATCTTCCCTTATTAATTTAACAGTTCTATTCACAACCTTTTCCCAGTCTCCTTTAGTCACATGTTCACAAGCTTCTTCTAATAATTTTAGCATTTTTTTTGTGGTAAATGGGGGTTCTGTATTGTGTCTTGCAGCATATCCCTTAATTTGAGCCCACACCAACTCAATCGCATTATACTCACAATGGTAAGGCGGTAACCGTATAACTCTGTGCCCATGTTCTAATGCTATTTCGTCAATGACGTATCGGATCTTGGTTGGTTTGTTTTCTTTTAAAAGACGTACTAATTCCGCTTTTAACATATTCATGTTTGCATCTACGCCATTTTTACGAAGCCATGCGACGATATCAGCTTTCTTTTGGGATTGGGCAGGTGGCTTGTCAATTTGCATCGAGTGGTATGGGGCGTTGTCCATAATTATAATAGATGGTTCAGGGAGGCTACACAACATTGAGGTAAACCATTCAGTAAACTTTTCTCCATTCATGTCTTCATGATAGTCTCCAGTGGTTTTTGACGCAAAAGCCATGAGAGAACCTTCGACAAACCCGTTGATGGTTCCGGCGTGACAAATTATAAGTCGCGATCCTTTTCCTACAGGAACTTTGGAAGTAGATGCTGCTGTGTCATCGTTCCAAGAACGGCCTACAGTATGGTTAGCATTAAGCCATGTTTCATCCAAGAACACAACATTTTGCCAATTTTTGATTTCTTTCACTTGCCGTAAAAAAGTATACCTTGCCATCGCTATATCAAATCTTTCCATCAATATTTTGCGTTTGTTACATTTTTTGTATCGAAATCCAATGGTCTTCAAAATCTTCGTTAAAGAACTTTCCCCACCGAAGAATAATCCAGCTTCCTTCAGTGAATGCACCAACTTTTTTCTTGTTGGATACTCCTTCTGTAAATAGTAGCCGTAAACATGTCTTCGGATAGCATCGGCATCAAAGCTATCGATGCCTACGACTGGTTTTGCTCGTTTTCTCTTTTTTGGTGTGTGAAGTTTATTTTCTTCTGTGCCAGTCTCGCCATATTTTTTTTTAGTTATCCGTCTAACAGTTCGTTGTCCAATATTAAGTGCATCAGCTACGCGTTCAACCACTGACGTTATAGGTAAAATTGGCCCTCCATTTTGAGCTTCACGATCGAAATAGTTACGAAGGCGTATTACGAACTCACGTGTCTGACTATTTAGAACAGTTCTCTGCGTACGTTCGGTCATATCGACGAAATCCACAACAAAGGGCTTGAACAGAGTCCAAATTAACGAGCAAGGGTCAACAGTAATGCAGTATCAATATTTGAAATCCAAAGCCAGGTCAAAACTATATCACAATCGCATTGCACTGACAGTTTATACTTTTCGAAGCAACGTCAATTCGAAACTGCTTTGTTTTGCATTGAGCATTGACGCGAGTTTGCCGGAGGTAGTAGTTGTGCTAACCAGCGATCCTATGTGACGATCGTATTAGATTCCATTTTTAAAAATTTATTGATATTTTTTTGCGATTTCAGAGGTTTGTCCACATAGTGAAAATTGTTCATATTCACAAGTACATTCACCCCTTAAATGGTGCAAACTGATTTTTCTACACTTGTATACATTTAAGAAATCAATTTAATAAATAAATTTTGAGTCCTAAACCTAAAACTACATTCGATAAAATTTATGAATCTCTGCACATCACTATCGTCAATAAAGTAATACAATTATTTCCTTCAAAGTCGTTATCAATTAATACGGAACTTCATGAGCGGACAAACGTCAAACCGGCCATCATAGCGTGCCGCTAGTTTAATTACCTGCGCAAAAGCATTACGAAATTCAATGCCCTTTCCCGCCAATTTTTGAATATTTGGCAAGTATACTTCCTCTTCCGTCAGATGACGCATGTCGTCTACCAAAATAATCAATACGTTACTCTTTATTAATTTAGTGGCTTGTATAACTGAATAAACTGTTTTAGCACTAAGTAATACATAAAAATATATTAGAAAATTCATATTTCTATCACTTCCTAACACTGCTAGCTTGAAATCTTATTATAATGTGTTTTGTTTTGCTCCACAGATAGCGTTAAGTTCAATACCACCGTTCAATACTTTGTTCAATAGTGTATCTTAGTTAATCTATGGTTCTGTACTTTGTTTTACAGATTATAAAAATTAGTCTTGTTGTTTAGAAAAAGTTTATTTTCTAGAACTAGAATATGTCTTTTATGTTCCTTACATAATCATTGTAAGTAGGCATCACTTTTCTAGCAAAATAATAATCTGTAAATAATTTACAGTTTAATTAGAGCTAATTAGCATGGAACACAGATGATCTCTGTTTAGTGTTTTGTATACTGAACGCACACATTTAAATAACGTCATATGGTTCGATTTCTCCCCCTCGTCCCCTGCGTCCCCTGCTCGTCCCCACACAAATAAACAAGTGGATTGACCACTGTGTGACTGTACGCGAGTGTCATTCAAACAAAAGTTCAAAACATCTGTTGTGTGTTGTTGTGTTTGTATTTTTAATTATAATTTAATTCCTGCTAATATAATTTAATTTACAAAGCATTTTATCTAAATTAAAGCGAGTGTTTGAGTGCCGTAATATTTTTCTTATTGTTGTGACGTCATTGTTTTCGACAGCCAGTAAAAACGACGCAATTACACCATTGAATTAAAATGGAATTAAAATGAGCTATTTATTTATAAACGAGGTAAGCTCCATGTCACATTTAAACGAATTTTCTTTCTTTACTTCTAGTAAAAACCAAGAGAGCGATCGATCCGCGATCGTATTGTCAAAAGGTTAAGCTTGCATCGATTTCCTTTGTCCTCGGTCCCTATGCCTTTGAAGTATTTGCACTCAAATAACTTGAATACGGTCGATACATACGTGCTCAACAATAATAATACCAGCTGCGTTTCACAATACTTTATCTTACCCTATGGAGAGGCTTGTGTTGCACTGATATTGTTTATTTCTGTTATTATGTAATCCGCCCACCCAATTTTGGCAGTGAAGATAAATAACAGTGTTTCTCTCAATTGGGTCTAAATTATAATATAATCACTATATTCAAACAATTAGTAATTACTAATTAATTATTTGTTATTGTTCATTTTAACAATGAATGAGTTGAATTTATGCCTAATTTTAAATTAATCAATGGTATTTTATCATCCACAAAAACGAACCCAACAAATGATGGAAAAAGTATCTATATTTTATTCCATAATAAAGGCAGCAAATAACTATGCAGGCATACTATTTACATTAAGTATTTCATTAAAATAAGTGTGCACTCATGGCCAAGTAGTTACTGAAACAGATCTTAAACAGTGATTAATGATGTTTATAAGTATTGAATGAAATACATTTTACTATTCAGCTCTTCCTATCAATCCTACCAATTTAAGCAATCTAGTTTCTGTGCCTTCTTTATATTGAAGTAGATGATGCCCGTGACTTCTTCTGTGTGGATTAAGGTTCCTGCAGGAACTATAAAATTTTCAGGGATAAAATGTAGCCTATCTCTATCCCGGGACTACCTATATCTATACAAAAATTCATACTAACCGGTTGCAAAGATGGGCCGTTACAGGGTAGCAGACAGGCAAACAAACTTTCACATTTATAATATTAGTATGGATTTGTCCAAAAAAATTACGAAGCACACTGAGAACACATTACTTATGTACTTATATATAAAGAATATAACATTTGCTCTAAAAACATGGCTGACATACAAATAAGTAAAAGGGTGGGAAACTAATGACTAATTGAAAAAACTACCTTCCATGAACATTTAAAGCATCTAAGGAACCGCCAATGTGCTATGGCTATGGAGGAATTAATTGTTTGTCTGTCCCTTACATATCCTTTTTGTTGTAGCTTTGGGGCAGTACTGCTTGGTGGCTGACGGTCACATTTTGTGAAATTATTATGTTATTTTTTTTACAGTAAATATACTTAGTAAAGATTATTTTGTATTTAAAGAAGCAAAATGTATTTGAATTGCATCAGACTAGTATTCATGCTTATCAAGTTTCAACACTAAGTTAATCTCTATGAGACTAGTAAGTAAATGGAAAAAGTTTCTCTTATGTTTTGCTTTTTTGCACTATGTATCTTATAAACTTAAGCTATATAGCTTATTATTTATTGCATTATATATGTCACCGTAAGATTGTAAAAACCGCTAGTTTATAATCTAACTTGCTTAGTTGCAAACTGTCGAAAGATTACAATTTTACGCATTATTTTCCAGTAGATTGTAATCTGATAGGTATTTAAACCCGATAAAACCTTGATTATTTATGTCGAACCCTAACCTAACCTACAAGAAAGAGACAAGAAAACGTAAATATAATGAATATTTCAAAAACGGACACTCAGAACATTGAACAGTTTACAATCGTTCGACAGTTTACAATTTCGCGAGTTAGATTATAATCTAACGGGTTTTACAATCTTACGGTGACATATATACATAACACTAATTGATAATTATGTTGCATGTTTTAAAAAATATAGACACAAAATTAACATATGGGTATATTTTATTTTATTACACAACTCTGAATACAGCAACATTTTTAAACTTTTAATTTGGCATTCTTTGTTAATGACTCACTTTATTTATTTACATTTATTACAGCTGTTAACAGTATTACGAAATATTCACATAAAAACGTTTATGTGGAGCTTGGCTGTACAATTTTATAAAAACACTAGCATGCCCAATAAAAAAAAAAACCCTTTTGGTTCCTTATTGTAAGTCTAAATTCCAATTTTCATGAACGCTTCTGATTTCATTTCGCTCATTTGTCAAATTATGTTATGTAGTTTAGAAGTTATAAGGGAACAGATGAACATGCATACATACCCACATACTGGTCAAAATCATAACCTTCGTTTTTGCTTTGCCATAGTCTGGTAAAAATGTTCCATTTCAAAAGAATATGCAGCAGATTATATATATCAATAAAAGTTATAACTTTCGTCTCCTTGGACAATGCACTGGTTGGGATTCAATTAGAAGTTAATGCTGTCAATTGGGCTCCACATGAAACTAAATAATTGTCAAACAAATACTATATTCTATATTCGGTAAGCTTCTCCAACCTGTTTCGTTTCGTTTATTTACCATTATTTACTGTAGTAATTGCCTGCATAAAACAAAAGAAAAATGTGGCTACATATTTGTTCAATAATGCAATTACTTAAATGGAGATAACTGACAAAGTCGTGCACTTATTAAAATAAAACCATCTGTTAGAGTGTGAACACAAAGCTCAAGCTTGCGTTCGATTAACACGTGATTTTACCGGTCACACGCGCACGCCACGTGTCTCATACAATAGGCATGTTGCCTATATATAAAAAAAAATACTTCTAACTGATTATTAAATAGAGGATATTCCAAAAGACCCAAAATTCACATAATCGGTTAGTTTTAAGCTTGATAACCATTTTAAAATAAAGATTAAATAAAAAAGGGTTCCTAATAAAAGGCTCTGAGAACCCAATTGAGTAAAATATTTATTTAATATTTAAATAACTAAAACATCATTACAACCATTTTGCTCTAAGATTGTCTAAAGAGTGTCAACCAGAAACATCAATACGAAAGAGCGAACATTAACTGTTTTCTCTCCAGCCTGTTTCCAGTCTTGATGTAATGAGATTAAACTATTTCCAACACGCGCCCTTAATACATTACATAACAACCAAATACCCTTTACTTATTATTGATGTCCAAAAGGCAGTGTTAAGCGCTCAGGATGTCAGCGGAGTCCCCGCGGCACGCGCGCTCGGGCGGGCCTCTCACGGTGCCGTCGCAGCCGCCCAGCGACCGCAGCATCATCGACGCGGTGTCCGGCTTCATCAACGACGTCACGCTCTCCTCTTCTTCCACTGTTGATCCCAAGGACGTCATACAGTGGGCGAGGTATGTCACTATCAGCTCGATGTTCTAAAATCCAAGCGCTTGGCTGTCCCAATCGTCGTTTCAATCATGCAAGTTGTGCTAACTGTAAAGGTGTGTCCAACTTTAGAGCGGCAAGTGCGCGGCAGTAACACGCGGCGTTTACAGGACACGTGTCTGCCGCGTCCTCGTATGGAATTGAGGACTATATTCACTAACATATTCGCCGAGGCAGACGTCCAATAACATCGCGGCAATCGGCGCGCGGCACCCACGCTAGATTGCCGCTTTATGTTCGGACACACCGTAACTGTAAAAGGTCCCCGATCACGTCAGAGGACAAGTAGCGAACACAGAAAAAAATTAAGTTTAGAAAACCAGTTGTTTATATAATTAGTCGCAAACAACGTAACAAAAACAGAAAGAAGGTTCAAGCAGCTCGCATTATGATTGCATTATCTATTAGGCTAGCGCACACATGGCACAGCGTGCAGTGTTCTGTGGAGGCGAGTATTTTTGGTACCTAACAATAAAAACTCAGCTTTAAGTAAGTTGACATACGGTTGACAATCAAAATACGGTGAAGAACGAAAAAAACGAACACGACGTGAAAACGCGACAATGTGCGCGGTGCCTCGTCACGGTAAGAAAACCGTTTAAACTGTCGACAGGTTGTGGACCGTTCGATGTTCTGAGTGTCAATTTTTTAAATATTAATTGTATTTACCTTTTCTTGTCTTTCTTATAGGTTTGGTTAATGTTCGACATAAATAATCAGGTAGTGCACTTAGATTCTATTCGGTTAATATACCTAACAGATTACAATCTACTGAATAATGCGTGAAATTGTAATCTTTCGACAATTTGCAATTTCGCGAGTTAGATTATAATCTAACGGTTTTTACAATCTTACGGTGACATATACAAAGCTTAAGTTTGATTAATCATCAAAAAAGACGCTGTGCCTCCAAACCATTCTGCCAGTAGTGTAAGATTTAAGCTCGCCATTGAATAATAATTCATTTGACTTAAGCCATGATATAATTTCAAAATTTATTCGTTAGAGTGAAATCTGTAATCCAAATTTTGTCCCGCTGCCAACTGAACAAACTGGCAATATTTTTAAACCCCGATGCAAAAAGAGAGAACGTGTCTGTTTGTGTATCTGTATCGTAGCTGTGTATCGTAGCTCCCAAACGGATGAACCGATTTACGTTTAGTTTTTTTTGTGTCATAGATAATTTTATCCCGAGTGTTCTTAGCCATGTTTCATGAAAATCTGTTCAGTCGTTTGAAGATCATCAGCTCTTTAGTAGTTAGATCAGACTACCTTCCATATGTCCTATCGATTCGAAATTTGGTACCGTATTACTTCAATGATATTGAAAAAACACGGTAACCATGACTTTAACTACTTTAAAAAGGACAAAATAATTAAACAAAAAATTTAAAACCCCCCGACACAAAAAATAAACTCTAAAAACTAACAAAAATTATTATCGTCACATATATCGGCGTCGCGTCTGGGGACCGCAAAAATTTCGTCTGTTTAGTTTTAGTCTGTGACGTTAAGACTCTGTAGTGAAGCTCTTTGGATAGAACAAATTAAATAACCTTTCTATAGTGCACTAAAAGAAAAATGTTTAATAAAATTACACATGTCACAAAGTTGTAGTGTTAAATTTATAACAAACTACAATACATCCAACTTCTGTCGTCTGTCGGCCCAGGTTCGAAACGGCCGACATAAACGAACCCACACCGGAAGGGGACATTGACAATGACGTGCCGCCGCTGCTCCTTATCCTGGGCTACGGGGCGGGAGTGCAAGTGTGGCTCATCCCGCCCACGGGCGAGGCTCAAGAGGTGCTCTCGTGGCGGCAGGGCACTGTGCGGGTGCTCCGCATCCTGCCCACTCCGCATAATGGTGACTGCTTCGCGTCCAAGAGGCCCCTCATTGCGCTGTGTGACTCCGCAAGCCCTGGCCCCGCGTTTTGCTCGCTCAGCTTTATATCTATCCGCGGTGGAGAACAGGTGGGTTTTATTACGTGACTAGCTAGAGCTAGACGACTTCGTCCGCGTGGGATAAGTTGTTGGAATAAGTAATTGTCAATGTTATTCAGAAAGACTAGAATCCAGAGCCGTTAAACCGCTTAAATAAAATTTTAATTTCTTATTTTATAGTATTAGATTATATAATTTCCCACAGGAATTCCTCAATTTTCCTCAATAGCCTATGTCAGTCTCCAGGTTCTCAACTATGCTCATGGCAAAAATCACGTCAATCCGTTGCTTCGATGCGGCGTGATTGAAGAACAAACCAACAAACAAACACACTCGCATTTATAATATTAAGTTTGATTTATATTTATATTGAAAGTAATAGCGAAAGTGTGTTTGTCTGTCTGACGGCCCATCTATTTCGATAGCTTGCATACCAGCACCCTCCTTTTTATCGCGAAACATCAGAGTTCCTACGGGATAACCTACATTCACTCGGTCTAGAAACTTTAAGCTTGGGTAGAGTTTCTGGAAGAGTTTTCAGAAACTACCCAAGCAAAGCGGGGCAGGTCGTCTATATCATAAAGATAAAACTGACTTACGCGTTAAACCCAGCCCAAACCATTGGATCTAGAAACCTTATGGTCCTTTTATCTATACTAATAATATAAATGCGAAAGTTTGGATGGATGGATGTATGCATGTGTGGATGGGTGGATGGATGTTTGTTACTCAATTACGCCCCAACGCTTGAACGGATCTGGATGAAATTTGGCACAGAGATAGATTATAGTCTGGAATACATAACTACTTTTTATCCCGGAAAATTAAAGAGATCCTCGGGAACTAAAATTCTTCAATCCACGCGGACTAAATAGCATCAGCTAGTAATGTATATTTGGGACACTATAAGACACTATATAGACATTGAATAATGCCGATTGTTTTTGAATTCCCGTTGGAGGAAAGCCGCGTTCGCTAGTTTAGTCTAAATATTAACGATTGACTCCAAAAATTGTTTTAGGTAAAAAGCATCAAATTCAAGAACCCAATACTAGATGTATTGGCGAACAAGCGATCTGTAGTGGTTTCTTTCTCGGAGCGTTTCGCTGTGTTCGACGCGGCGACCCTGGAAGACAGACTGGCCATCACCACCTGCTACCCTTGTCCCTGCCCCCTCGGGGGTAACTCCCCCATCAACCCCCTCACACTGGGAGACCGTTGGCTCGCGTATGCTGATAAGAAGTTGAACCCGTCGAAACGGAGCAGCGGGGGATGTGAAAGTGAGTAGATCCCTGATCATAAAAATTCCAGTTAATTCATGATTAAAAAAATAGGTACAGTGGACGCCTGCGTCCAAGTGCGGAAAATAATCCCAAGACACGAAGACGAAGAGAATTTAAAAAAAACCGGTCAACTGCGAGTCGCACACAAAGGGCTCCGTAACACCACACAATATAAATTATTTTAGTAAATAATAAGAAATATGTCATAAAACCACATAATCAGCTGTGAAATAACTAGCTTGAGCTTATCTGGTAGCGCCTGACAAGCAATTCGACAGCCTATGAGTACGGAACCCTAATTATCGATTTTTGAATGTTTACCCACTTTTGCTGTGCTGTGAGATCCTGCTTCTTGATAAACAATAGCAAATTTTTTTTCCCTCTCATTGTAGATACCGAAAAAGGATTTGTGTATAGTCGATTCAGTGTTTAGTAGTAATTTCATAATTATTATTTTACTTGTTGGTGAAAGTTTGCAAATATAATTTGATTGCAACACAATCAATCATACTCAAATCAAATATACGAGTATGTGTATAACTAAAGACAAAACATAAAACATAACCTTTGCAATAAATGTTAATTTGAATAGTTTCATAATAGAAATAGTAAAAGATAATATCTTGCGAAAATACCAACACAAATTAATGCGTTTCCTTTGTGTTTATCGATCGGTTGAACAGAGGCCATCGGCTGGGCTGACCTCACACTCGTTATTGCACTATAGTGCATTTTTATTGTTTAAATATTTGCAACAAAACATGTCTCATTAATGCAACAGTTAGAATTTTTTATACACGCATTCGGCCCGCATAATAGTTTGGTTGAGCCTGATTTTATTTCCTTATTTAATACTTTTTTCACCTCTCATGATCTAAAAGTGTGTCATTATAGCTAGGCGTAGTAGTAGTGTTTAACGCGGGACTAAAAGCTACTCGATTCTATAGCATATCCCTTGCTTCCCTCGGGAGCCTAAACATCTCGTTTTATATAGCTCGTTTTAGTCCCTTTGTTTCGTCCGCAAGTTCGCGCAGCTAATAATATAATCAAAAACCTAATAGAAAGAAACATATTAAATGTAATGGGAAGGGAAATGTTACCTTTGTGGAGTGTCCTCACCGGTATATCGGGCCCGATGCTTCTTTGTAGAATTTGCACTTCATTTTGTTTGTGTATAAGTAAGTGGTGAATGGTTTGTTGTGGTATGTACTTATTATAATAAATAATCCCGAAAATATATGTCAAAAAATGGGGAGCCGAAAAGGGTTATTCGAATCAAACCGAAAGACGGAAACGGAAAGAATGACAGAAAACGTCATCTGTCAGAATACGAGTGAAAGTTGACGTTTGGGCTTGCCGTTCAACAATTAAATACCAAACACCCATAAACAATCTACTACTGATTTCCATAAATAATTAGAAGTTTATTTCAGTATCACATACACACATTATGTTTCTTCTTTTGTCTTTGCCCCATGGTATGTGGGGTCGGCACAACATTTATTTTGAGCCATAAGTGTAATGTGTATATTTAACAAATAATTATAAATGCTTAGGGTCGATTGCAACTTCAATGCAATGGTTAATGTTAATTTTGCATGCCTAAAAAACAAGTTGCTAAAGTCAGGAGAGTTCTACTTTTTACCAAAAGCTTGGAACTCTCAAGCAATCAATCAATCGTTTATTTGCACGAAACATTGTACGACTAAAATTACAAACTAGTTATTTATAGAACAAACATGTTTCGTCTTTGCTGACGTGCAAATTTATGAAATAGATAATTAATACAATATTGGATGGCCCAAATGGTGACGTCCGACGATGTATGTTCAGCGATTTTTGGTAGTTTTCGAGTTATATTTTAGAATACTTTTTACAGTCAGTACTACAAAAAAAACCGAATTGCACTCCGTTAGGTACTAAAATAGCTTCAACTTATTATCCTTCTGTCAATAAAGTATTACTTTTCCGTACCTACAATCCCTAACAACCTAAAATGGGTACATAACTCATATTGATGTCCATTCATGAATTATCTTTTGTTGATGTCTTTAAAATTCATACAATCGTTCTCAGGCGAAGGCGTAACCAGCTATACGGCAACAGTACTTCACGCAGCAAAATCCCTAAGCAAGGGTTTGCGAGGATTAGGCGAGAGTGTGGCTCACAGTCTGGCGGGTGGGCGCAGCACGTCCCAGTCGCCGTCGCCGCCGCACGCAGACATACAGCAGCCGGGAGTGGTGACAGTGTTGGACATTGAGGTGCGTCTATACAGGGCTCACGAGGTTTGGGCGAGAGTGGGGCTCACAGACATAAAATTAGTTCCAATTTTGGTCACCGGGTCAGATAACTTAGTTGGACTATACACAGGGCTCACGAAATATGGGCGAGAGTGTCGCTCACAGTCTTAGTCGCCGTCGCCGTCACGTAACGACAAACAGCAGCTTAAAATAGTTGGGATATCAGCTGCTCTGCCTCATAATACTAAAGTTCCGTGATCTATACGAATTTTCCTGACAAAAGAGCGCAGCCAAGTTAAGTTTTCCCGCTAGTGTCGATATGAGCGCCCATTTGATCCCTTGTTTCCAAGGTCTGCCCCAAAAATCTGCAACTAAATTGGAGTTGGTCAATTTCAGGCTCGGAAACATAAACTATGTACCATCATTGTGAATCTTTTATTTTCCCAGGGCAATGAAGACGAAGACAGTCAAGACTGCGAGGACCCCTGCGATCCAATCGTAGCTCACTTCATAGCGCACTCGGAGGCCATCATCGCTCTGAAGTTCGACCCGAGTGGGATGCTATTAGTGACAGCGGATCGACGCGGCCATGACTTCCACGTGTTCCGTATCAACCCCCACCCTTGTGGGCCGAGCCTGGCCTCCGTGCATCACTTGTATATCCTTCACAGAGGGGACACTACGGCTAAAGTCCAGGTAAGACTGGGAAATCTGTGACATAGCTGTGTGAAAAGGTCAATAAATCCCAGAAAATTAAGGCATTTTAAACTCTTTTTATACGACTGCCTGAAAAAAGGAGTATATTGTTTTTAGGGTTCATGTATGTATGTATGTATGTATGTATGTTTGTATGTATGTATGTGAGTTTGTATATTCCACCATAACTTCTATACGCCTGAACCGATTTTGATAAATGAGGTATCGTTAGAATCCCTAGCTTATTCCGGGTGACATAGGCTAGTAAAATTTAAAAAAAATTGATGGGGTGACCATGGTCCCGCATTAAAGACAAATGTTCAAAAAAAAATTCGAAAATAATATTAACTATGTAATCAGCATCTAGAAAATGATGAGTAGATTCCAAAAATATATAACACTATAGTTCAATATTCAGTGATTCACAAAAAAATATCATTTAATAAAAATGTGAATAAAATTTAACTTTAATTTAACTAGATTAATTTAGATTTTTAACTTTTTAGTTCGTTTTTTGGCAGGGCAGTCGTGTTTTTAATTTTTTTAAATTACACTGGTATGGAAAGTCTACGGATTGTCCTTGATTTTAAAACTAGTTCTTCGGTTTCTAAGTGCGTAAGCATTGATACATTATAACTTTTACAGGACATAGCAATATCGGGCGACTCTCGCTGGACGGCCATATCAACGCTGCGGGGCACCACACACGTGTTCGCGATCAGCCCGTACGGCGGCGCGTGCGGGGTGCGCACACACACGCAGCCGCGCGTCGTCAACCGCCTGTCGCGCTTCCACCGCTCGGCCGGCCTGCCCATACACAGCGCGCCCTGCGCTCATAGCCCCGTGAGTAGCTGTACAGTGTGTACATACATGCGGGGCACCACACACGTGTTCGCGATCAGCCCGTACGGCGGCGCGTGCGGGGTGCGCACACACACGCAGCCGCGCGTCGTCAACCGCCTGTCGCGCTTCCACCGCTCGGCCGGCCTGCCCATACACAGCGCGCCCTGCGCTCATAGCCCTGTGAGTAGCTGTACAGTGTGTACATACATGCGGGGCACCACACACGTGTTCGCGATCAGCCCGTACGGCGGCGCGTGCGGGGTACGCACACACAGCGCCCCCTGCGCTCATAGCCCTGTGAGTAAAAAGCCTATTACACTGCACGTTTTACAGGTCACAGTAGTAAGGGTCGTTAGTTAGAGCGTCGCTTATTACAAAGCAGAATGGACCAATTTAGAGACCCTAAATTTTATTACACTACACTGATTCAAGTGTAAGGGTCCCTGTGAAAAGTGCAGTGTAATAGGCCTATAACTACAGTGTGTACATAGCGCTGAGTGGCCGTGTAGCGATTACCACAGTGCAAACTAGATGGGGCTAATTGTATCTTCGCCGCAGAATAAGATAATCGACTGAAAACTTATAAGTTACCATACAAGCCTGAATCACGATATCGAAGTTTTCTGAGAATAGCGCTATATATAGACCGTTCCAACTTATAACGGTGCGACCAGAAAGATCCCCGGGCACAACACCAGCCCGGGGAAAATCTTCCTATTGGTACATACCACTCACTCGTCCCACAGCCCCGTATCCACGCTGCGGGGCACCACACACGTGTTCGCGATCAGCCCGTACGGGCGTGTGCGGGGTCACACACACGCAGCCGCGCCTCGTTGTTGCCGCAAATAAGTGAGCAAGACCAGTGGCGTGCAGTTCATAGAGGCATAAAAGTACTGCTTACCCAAGTGGAAATACGTCAAAGCTCATTTTTACCAAAACAGTGTGTAAATAGGTATTCTGATTGACCAATGCCTACCCTTGCTTCAAACCTTGTGCACGCCACTGTGCAAGACAGTACCTACAGCTTCGGGTCGGGTGACTTTATTTTTCATATACAAAGAACTCATGTTGATTGATAGAGTGTTTCCAACTACAGTTCGCGCGCGAAGTCCGAGGAATCTTAAGGAATGTTGACGTAATGAGATAGAGTTGTGATTTAGTCGATATTACGTTATAGATACTAACACATTTTTAGTATCTGTGCGCGCGTGCATTGAATTGATTGTGAAATAATAATTCTATGAGGATATTAAGTGCAATAAGGAAGAAAAAACTAATTGTATCATGAAATTTAATTAAAATGAACTGTAAAAAATTAACGTAAAATCTAATTAATTTGTCGCAATCAAAATAATTAGTACTTTAAGGAATTTAAAAATTAAACAGCTATTTGCACAGACAAAAGGACTTTTAAGTATTGAACTATTTAAAGTACAATATAACCTTGCTATTGCAAAATTAAAAACAGGACTCGATAAAGCGTACTCTCGCGTCACGTTCAGCACTAGTATGGGAGTGTGCGGGGTATGAAGCGACGGTCGAGCGCGGGGCGCACCCGCCCGCTACCTCGGCCACCGATTCCTCAGAGCTGGCGCGCGGACTATAGTATAAAGGCTTATTACACTGCGATTTTTACAGGGACCCTTACAATAGGCATGATGACTGATTTTGAGAAATGATCAGGTTATGTTCGGAAGTATCTACTACGGAAAAATAAGGTTTGGTAGATAAAATTGGCATTTGAAATTTAAATTTTAAAATTCGCGCCAAAACGCCCGCTGGTGTCATGGCGCCGTTTGTGACGTCACTATTTTTTTTACCAACGTACTCTGTGCAGTGTGCAGTAAACAATGGTATGATTGTCAAAGCTCAAAAACAAACAATTGTGACGTCATTCGCTTCTTGGTGTTTAATCCAATATGGCGGATTGCTGTATTTTATAGTTTTATTTTATGAAAATAAATAGCAATCTCATTCGAAATAGTTAATTAAATACATTTTTTATGATCCATGAATCCTATTTCATTAGATAAATTCATAATTTAATTGATTCTTGGTTATTGTCATCATGCCTATTGTAACCCTTTTGTACCCTTATAGTTGAATCAGTGTAGTGTAATAAGATTTAGGGAGAAAGGGTCCCTAAATTGGTCCTTATTGTTGTGTAATAAGCGACGCTCTAGCTAGCGGTCACGCCCACCCTTACCACAGGGACCTGTAAAAAGTGCAGTGTAATAGGCCTATTAGTACCCGTTTGGTGTAAGGACACCATTTCATGGGTCTGTTCACATATCGGAGCGCAAACTGCGTGTTGCGCGGGTAACGAGACGCAGTGTGTACTGTGGGGGAGGGGGGACTGAGTTTATTTTTTACAAGGTTTCAAGATTTATTAAGAATTCTTATCCACCCAGGTCTGCGAAGGCATGGGTGCAGGCGCATGGTTCCCCAACCCCCGCTTGCCGCCCTACCCGCAGCCGAACAGCAGCGCCCCGCTCGCACAACTGCGCCCCACGCACAATCTAGCCACCAACACCATCACTAGGACCAGCTCGGGTGAGTCGTTTGTTCCACTTGTATTGTGTGTTATATGCGCCACAATCTAGCCACCAACACCATCACTAGGACCAGCTCGGGTGAGTCGTTTGTTCCACTTGTATTGTGTGTTATATGCGCCACAATCTAGCCACCAACACCATCACTAGGACCAGCTCGGGTGAGTCGTTTGTTCCACTTGTATTGTGTGTTATATGCGCCACAATCTAGCCACCAACACCATCACTAGGACCAGCTCGGGTGAGTCGTTTGTTCCACTTGTATTGTGTGAGAATTTCTAGTCAGAAAAACCCAATACTTGTTATGGCCCGACCCGGGACTCGAACCCGGGACCCCGTCGACCGCAGTCGAACATGCCAACCACTGGACCAACGAGGCAGTTGAGTTGAGTTTTGTGCTACGTGCTTTATTAACCGCCTCTAATGATGACGGCAATACCTCTAGGTCGGCAGCATTTATCCTCTGTATCGGAAGAGAACGGCTCAGTGCCGAAAAGAACCAGCAAGAAACTCGGTGGTTGCTCTTTTTAAATAAATATTTCATTTGCAATTATTATATCAATGCATACATAAGTAACCGCTGTCCTTAGCATTGCTGGAGTGGTTAAAACCATAGTCCTCTATCATTTACATAATCTTCAACAGTGTAATAAGCTTTTTACAAGAGCATACTTTTAATGGATTTTATGCTACATGCTTTATTAACCAGCATTTTGTGCTACGTGCTTTATGAGCCACCTGTAATGACGACGGCAATACCTCCAGGTCGGCAGCGTTTATCCTCTGTATCGGAAGAGAACGGCTCAGTGCCGAGAAGAAACAGCAAGAAACTCGGTGGTTGCTCTTTTTAAATAAATATTTCATTTACAATTTTATATCAATGCATACATAAGTAACTGCTGTCCTTAGCATTGCTGGAGGGATCAAAACCATAGTCCTCTATCATTTACATAATCTTTTAATAATAAGTATTTTATGCTACATGCTTTATTAAACAGCATTTTGTGCTACGTGCTTTATTAACCACCTCTAATGATGACGGCAATGCCTCCAGGTCGGCAGCGTTTATCCTCTGTATCGGAAGAGAACGGCTCAGTGCCGAGAAGAACCAGCAAGAAACTCGGTGGTTGCTCCTTTTAAATAAATATTTCATTTACAATTATTATATCAATGCATACATAAGTAACCGCTGTCCGTAGCATTGCTGGAGTGATCAAAACCATGGTCCTCCATCATTTACATAATCTTCAACAGTACGAGTATAATCTTTTTTCAAGAGCATACTTTTAATGGATTTTATGCTACAAGCTTTATTAAACAGCATTTTTTTGCTACGTGCTTTATTAACCACCTGTAATGATGACGGCAATACCTCCAGGTCGGCAGCGTTTATCCTCTGTATCGGAAGAGAACGGCTCAGTGCCGCTGTTGGCTCGCGCGTGCTTCGGTGTGAGCGGCGTCGCGGGCCGTGCGGCGTCCGTGCCGCTATACCTGATGGCGGCCTCTGGGGCTCTGCTGCACCTGGCGCTGCACCCTCGCCCCGCGCGCAGTGAGTACCACCAAAGAGCATAAAGAACCAGGGGTTGAGGTACAACTCCATACTTAAGCAAAAAGCATTCAAAAATCTGCTTATCATCGCTGATACCCTGTAGTTCTTCTGCTTAGCTCTAGATGGCGTTAAAACGAAAGCTTTGAAATAAACTTTTTGGTATCGGATTTTATGAAAATTTTATATTTAATAGTTAATTAAACTTAATAAATAAATAGTTAAAATAAAGTAGAACAACAAAATACATGTTTTCATTGAGTTTCGGTTGATTTAAACAAAATTTATACTTATTCGAGACAAGTAACGCCATCTAGAATTTATTTTAGAACCATGGGACCCGTTGTATGGAGTTATACCTCTACCCCTGGTTCTTTATGCTCTTTGGCACCACCAAGCTTTTTATATGACTGCCTGAAACAAGTGAACTTAATTTAACGAATTAAAAAATACGACTGCCCTGCCA
This sequence comes from Erebia palarica, assembly GCA_964035005.1. Taxonomy (NCBI): domain Eukaryota; kingdom Metazoa; phylum Arthropoda; class Insecta; order Lepidoptera; family Nymphalidae; genus Erebia; species Erebia palarica. The sequence goes on along the minus strand of OZ035989.1, from coordinate 33,850,242 downwards.
TATTATTATTTTTGGAGATAATCTCCCTAAGAAGCGATTTGCATATATATAGCCTTTGGAATCTTACTCACATTTTTATTAAATGATAATTTTTTGTGAATCACTGGATATTGAAATATAGTGTTATATATTTTTGGAATCTACTCATGATTATCTAGATGCTGATTATATAGTTGGTCTTATTTTCGAATATTTTTTTTCAACTTTAGTCTTTAATGCGGGATCATGGTCACCCCATCAATTTTTTTTTAATTTTACTAGCCTATGTCACCCGGAATAAGCTAGGGATTCTAACAATACCTCATTTATCAAAATCGGTTCAGGCGTATAGAAGTTATGGTGGAATATACAAACTCACATACATACATACATACATACATGAACCCTGAAAACAATACTCCTTTTTTCAGGCAGTCGTATAAAAAGGAGTATTTGTGTCAAAATTAATTTAGTTTACTTGGTGCTTCATAGGTGGCACCACATGTACTCTGTCTCGCGCTATACTTTCATATTGCCCGTATTCGACATACGCCGTCCGACATATACAACCAGAGGTGCGATTATGTAAGAATTGCCGATCCAAACTTCTAAGTTCAGCGTCAAAGTAAAATAAACATAACAGCATTGAATTAGAGCTTAATTTCGTGCATCCATTCTCATACGTTTATGGTATCGTACTTACCTAAACGTATAAGATGATTACACGAAATTGAGCTCTAAATCGATAATGTTATGGTTTATTTTACTTTGACGCCGAACTTAGACGATTTCATCGACAATTCTTACACAATTGGGGGGCAGGTAGTGCTTAGGTTCTTAGGTTCTATCGGGTTAATATACCTAACAGATTACAATCTACCGAAAAATAATGTGTTAAATTGTCGTTATGTGTAAAATGTGTTAAATCTTTCGACAGTTTGCAATTTCGCGAGTTAGATTATAATCTAACGGTTTTTACAATGTTACGGTGAAATATATACTTACTTACTGCATGTTCTTAGGCGTACCTAAAGAGAAGATCTGCGACGAGTCTCCGATAGAGCTGGAAGTGGAGGCGATGGCTCAATGGCCGCTTCAGAGACCGCCAGCAGCCGCTGACCTATTGGCGCCCCTACCACCCTCCAACCCCCTCCTACAACCGCTGAGCTGCCGGGTAAGATAAATTGACTTGAAGGCATTAGCTACGAAAAAAAATACGTGTGGTATCGTGGGACATTAGATAGGAACGAAGTTCCTTATTACACAAATATTAAATTCAAGTTCTAGTCGAGGTAAAAAGAAAAACAACGCGAGCATGTTGCCGACATGCTCGCGTTGTTACGGTTTAAATAAAATAATAGTAAGAAATTAAAGACCTGTGTGGCCAATCTCTAACCTAAACTAAACTGACAGCTTTAAATTTAGTTCTATCCCTTTCCGCAGGGAGTATTATGAAAGGGTTAGCAATATTTTTAATGCTATCCTTTTAGTTTAGTTTAGAGATTTTGCAATACAGAATCAGCCCCATTGTCAAATAGAGATGATGCCTATATCAAAAATAAATTATTTTTAACGGGTTATTAAATAGAGGGTCTTCGAATACATCTAAAATTCACATCCTCGGTTAGTTTTAAGTTTGATAACCATTTGAACCATTGAAATTTTATGACGTCATAATTGCGCATTTCATACAACTTCCATACTAGAAGAGCGTTTTTAAGTTTGATAAAGGGTTGCTGATTTGATTGAGTTGTCATCATCCCTATTGTCCAAGTCACAACATAGTGTTTGTTTTAGAGGTGTGCAGACATGTGTATGAGTGAGGAAGAGCGCTGGCTCTCTCAGGTGGAGATTGTGACGCACGCCGGCCCGCATCGTCGACTGTGGATGGGCCCGCAGTTCGTATTCAAGACTTACAACAGCACTGGGTATGTTAAATGTATCATCATCATCATCACCATCATCATCGTCATCATCATCATCATCATTATCATCATCATCATCATCATTTTATTGATTGAATTATATATTTATTTAGATAACATACCCGAAAAGACCTTAGTTGCCCAATGCGTCTCTCCGGGCTACAGAATTAGAGTGACAACAAATAAAAAACTTAATGTACTAGCTTACAATTAACAAAAAACACATAATTTGGTACACAGATTTCAAAATCAATGTCATTCCAATAAGACTATATTATAAACTTAATACTCAGAGACCTTCGCTTCGCTCGGTCAACAATAAATTAACTAAAATAATGAAAATGAGGATTTTCCAATCATTTTTTTATCACTTTTGCTTTTATCATCATCGCGTGCCTTCTTCAAAATGAAGTTTGGCGGTCATCATGCGAAAATCTCTATTTTGAGCCGCTTCTTTTAGTCTTGGATAGGTAATGGGCCTATTACACTACACTTTTTCAAGGGCCCTGAGGAAAGGGCGGGCGTGGCCCATAGTTAATAAGTTAGGGACCCTTTCTTCCTAAATCTGAAATATTACACTACACTGATTCAGGTGTAAGGGTCCATTGAAAAGGTGTAGTGTAATGGGCCCATAAGCCCTGTCCACCCCCTTATCTCGTCCAACCACTTGCGCCTTTGACGACCTGGAGCTCTCTTGCCCACAATCCTTCTTTCCAAAACTAGTCTTGGAAGTGAGAATTGGGCTCCTCTTTGTAGATGTCCGAAGAAAGCCAGTTTTCTTCGCATGATGGTGGACATGAGTTCTCTGTTTTTGTGGACTAGTTCCAGTACCTTAGTGCTAAGTGTAAAGCTGTTCCAGGTGATCTTAAGCATTTTCCTGTATATCCACATTTCGTAAGCTTGCATTTGGTTAGTTGCTTCCTTTTGGAGAAAAGTAAATCTAAAGAGAAATCTAAATGTAATGGTTATCAATGAAATAAATTTCTACCGAAAAATCTATATTTTTACAGTTGAAGCGATTTGCTTCCTCGTTTCTTATTCAAACCGCTAGTATATGGAATGCCCTTTCGGCTTCCGTTTTCCCTTCCTTTTTTAATATAGGTATCTTCAAATCAAGAGTGAATAGGCATCTTCATCATCTTGATGGGATTGATTGGGTTCCAGCCCTAGAATAGTCCAGCAATGTACGATAAAAAAAATCTTTTGACGCAATCTATGACCATATAATACGTTTTCAAGCTGTCACACCAAATGGCGCATAAGTTGCACGTAAGTTCACGCTTTTTAAAATAGATGGCGTTAGTAAATTCAGTTCGTCATTTTTGGTTTGACAGGGATGTAAAATGTGGTCGTTTTTGATACTGCAACGTTGAACAATATGGTTGTTCCAGGTCGAACTCGTCGCTGTCTGAAGTGGAGGCGGTGGAGGTGGATACAAGCGCGGCGCGCGGCGCTGCTCGCTCCAACCCGGTCAACATGCCCGGGGTACGACCCATTGTGCCCGTGCTTATAGACTCCGGGTCTGCAAGTAAGACTTTTTTTAAACTGTACTAAAGCCTATTTTGACGACCTCCGTGGCGCAGTGTGTAGCGCTGTTGGCTTAACGTGCGGAGGTCGCGGGTTCGATCCCCGGCAGGGTCAATTTGGGAATTTATAATTTCTGAATTTTCCCTGGTCTGGCCTGGTGGGAGGCTTCGGCCGTGGCTAGTTACCACACTACCGGCGAAACCGTGCCGCCAAGTGATTTAGCGTTCCGGTACGATGCCGTGTATAAACCGAATAGGGGTATGGGTTTAATATAACTGCCATGCCCCTAACAGGTTAGCCCGCTACCATCTTAGACTGCATCACGTGCCATCAGGTGAGATCGCAATCAAGGGCTAACTTGTAGCGGATAAAAAAAGAAAAAAATGTGGAATGTTTGCCAACAAACCGTTGTTTAGCAACCAATAACAGGCAGATGTTAACAACCTATTGGAAAATTATCTATTCTAAATATTATAAATGCGAAAGTTTGGATGAATGAGTGAACGGATCTAGATAAAATTTGACACAGAGACAGATTATAGTCTGGAATGAATCATAGGTTACTTTTTAACCCGGAAAATTAATGAGTTCCCGCGGGAAACAATTAACCTCAATTCACGCAGTTGCGGGCATCAGCTAGTATTGATTATATCATATTTTTTTAACATTAAATCACATCACCTGCAAGCTATTTCAATAATTGAGATAAATAAGCCAGAGGGTTATTATAGATAATAACCCTGATAATATAGATAATGATAGATCTATCATTATCTCCAATAAAGTGGTAATAATTGTTTCTGTAAGTGAAATAAATCGTAAGCAATACAGACAGGGTTGTTAGATGTGTAGTAGTAAGACTGCCTCGAAACTGACAAGAAATTCTCAGCACTAGTTAGGAAATTGGCGATGTTTCACCCCCTTGCTTCGGAGAGCATGTAAAGCCGTCGGTCCTGCACCTGATCTCTCTCCGGTTGTGTCGGATTTTCCTTCCGGACTATGAGAGTAAAGGAACAGAGGAGAACAAACTATTTTTGAAGTGAAACTTCTTCAGAATCGTTATAAAAAATATTATAAATTGAATATGGTTGAACAATAAATTAATTGTTTTAAAACAATGTGTTTTTCGAGAAAATATCCTAGGCCTCGCTTCAACAAAAAGAGACAGACATAATATAGGATTTAGCCTGCGAGATAATGAGATAGAATACAAGTATTATCACTTTTCTGAAGTTTCACTTCTGCCGTGTTTGAATTGCACACACACAAGCGAAAACTTCTTTAGGCGCGTTGAGCACTTTTTGGTAGTGTAAAAATGTGGTATACGCGAGACCGACACCATTCTTCTTAAGACAAAAAGTCTTAAGTATAATAATATAGTACATTCTTAATTAAACTTTAATGCCTTAGTTTTAAGGTTTATATTAATAAGTGCTGTGTAACCGTGGCCGCGAAGCCTCGCGTTGTTACGAAGACAAAAAGTCTTAAATATAACGAAATTTAACTTGAATGCCTTTGTTTTTAAGGTTTATATTTCAAATATTTTTATTTTCATTTTTAATATTTTTTTTAAACAAATTTAAATATTCGTTTTCACTTTATCGGCAGTCCCTATGAATGCCAATTTTTTTTAATAAATAGACTATACTAATAGAGGTTTGTGTGGTCAGGCTCGCTGGAGCGCTCGCCGTCGGACAAGTACATTCGAAATTAAACTTTAGTGCCTACGTTTTAAGGTTTATATTTGTAATATATATTTTTTAAACAAATTTAAATATTCGTTTTCACTTTATCGGCAGTCCCTATGACTGCCAATTTTTTAAAACTAAATAGTCTATACTAATAAACGTTTGTGTGGTCAGGCTCGCTGGAGCGCTCGCCGTCGGACAAGTACATTCGAAATTAAACTTTAATGCCCAAGTTTTAAGGTTTATATTTGAAATATATATTTTTTAAACAAATTTAAATATTCTTTCTCACTTTATCGGCAGTCCCTATGACTGCCAATTTTGTAAAACTAAATAGACTATACTAATAGAGGTTTGTGTGGTCAGGCTCGCTGGAGCGCTCGCCGTCGGACATTCGAAATTAAACTTTAATGCCTAAGTTTTAAGATTTAGGTATATTTGATTTTTTTTTAAACAAATTTAAATATTCGTTTTCACTTTATCGGCAGTCCCTATGACCCAAATCCAAAAATCCTATGACCCAAGTCCCAATTAAAAAAAAAAACGACTATACTGATGGAGGTTTGTGCGGTCAGGCTCGCTGGAGCGCTCGCCGTCGGACAAGTACATTCGAAATTAAACTTTAAAGCCTCAGTTTTAAGGTTAATATTTGTTTTTTTTTTTTAATTTAAATATTCGTTTTCAATTCTATCGGCAGTCCCTATGACCCAAGTCCAAAAATCCTATGACCCACGTCCCAATTTAAAAAAAATAAATCGACTATACTAATGGAGGTTTGTGTGGTCAGGCTCGCTGGAGCACTCGCCGTCGGACAGCTTCCGGCGCAAGTCTCTGCTGGCGGAGAGCGGGCGCGCGCCCTCCGTGTGCGACGTGCAACTGCGGGAGGACCTCGCCGAGGCCATGAAGGAGGACCACGGTGAGATTACTGTTTACTTAAGCTCGCCAGTGACGGTAAGTCAATTGACTTGAGTCGAATGGATGGACGCCAAAACTGCCCACTCGAATTGGGTATTTGACAACTAGAAAATCAGCTTCAAACTTCAAACTTTAAATTATTTATTTGTGGAATATAGATGTTCTTAAAAATAGAGGATCCTAGTATTCTACCAGTGTGGTGTACAAATATTGATTTAATTTTGATTAAAGTATTGATTTAATTTTTATTTTTATTTTGACGACCTCCGTGGCGCAGTGTTTAGCGCTGTTGTCTTAACGAGCGGAGGCCCCGGGTTCGATCCCCGGCAGGGTCGATTTGGGAATTTATAATTCCTGAATTTTCCCTGGTCTGGCCTGGTGGGAGGCTTCGGCCGTGGCTAGTTACCACCCTACCGGCAAAGACGTTCCGCCAAGCGATTTAGCGTTCCGGTACGATGCCGTGTAGAAACCGAATAGGGGTATGAGTTTAATATAATTGCCATGCCCCTAACAGGTTAGCCCGCTACCATCTTAGACTGCATCATCACTTACCATCACGTGAGATGCAGTCAAGGGCTAACTTGTAGTGGATAAAAAAAACCTCGCCAGTGACGGTAAGTCTATTGACTTGAGTCGAATGGATGGACGCCAAAAGTGCAAAAAATCAGCTGGGCGATCATGTGAAACCTGCATCAATGACTGTTACAGTTCCTCAATTGTTTTGATTGGATTAATTTATGGTATTTTTGTTGCGTCAATGCATTTTGTTGAATGTTAACTAATCAGAGATGATTGCGATCGTTACACTGTAGCTGTCATTTTTACACAATTGTCCTGCAGCAACTTTTTTTAAACATCAAAGACTATTAAGACCGTGTGACGTCATCAAAGTTCGACGCACTTTTTCACTTTAATCGATGGTTTAAAATGATTTTTCAACATAGTCCTAATAGGGTACGTGTATGTTACGACTTTTGGGAGATCCTCTATTTAATCATCACTAAAAAATAATCTATTTCACTAGTAGTCAAATACCCAATTAATGGCTTCATTCCTCGATCGACGGGGTCACACTGCGCAGCTTGATATCATGCAAGGTTTCCGCATTCTCAGTCAATTATCCTTTGTGTTATTCCTGTATAACCATTGTTAAAATTATTTATAACGCTGTAGATTGCTAATAAATAAACAAAATTAAATGACACCAAATAACTTAAGGCTTGGATTATGGTAGGTTCGGAATTTCCCTGAGGGTGGTATTGCTCCAAAATACAAAATCAAATCTTGGCTGTATATCGTGACTCAAGTCAAATGGCTTACCGTCAATGACAGACTTTAGATAAAATTAAATTATAATCATAAATCCATCACGGGCCCCCTGCAAAGTACGGGTCTTCTTTGAATGAGCAGAATTATTTGCATTAGACTTCGCTTTGAAGTCATTACTATGAAATCTCACAGTAAATTCGTACACTCGTGTTTGTAATACTAATCAGTTTATTGAATATTTTATTACATGGTTAGTATTTTTTTAAATTAGGCTTTTAAAAATAGCTATCCCCGAGTTGTTGGTACATTCACTTGATAACTCAATAGTCCTTGTTGAAGTTAATTTGAATTTAAAAGAAAATAGGGGAACTATTAATAATAATTTGATTGGTTATGCACTATGCGGTTGAATGTACTGTGAGACTTCTTAGTAATCATTGTAAACTTAAATTATAAGATAATGTGTGGGTCTTCTTACATAAATGATTTATGCTTTTCTAGTATATCGGTTTAATAATATAATCAAAATACGTTTTATTACAAAAAGTACATAATTTATTTTTTATAACGAAATTTTATAAACTCTGCATTTACACATTCGTCGTCGTACGAAATTGCCGTTGATGATATGTTTGCTACACCTACACGGTTACAAGACAAGATCGCAGACAAATGTATGACCTGTATGGCTAGCTTGCGCACAACGAGTAAAATTATGTCTACCCGTTATCTCTATTTGTCTACCGAAGCTAACATGGTTACTTATCTCATTAAGTCAAAAGTAGAGATAAATGTAATATTTCTTATCCGTGGTATTTTTCTCTACGAATCTTTACATGCCGACTATTTTTTCCTTGTAATATACCGCATTTTGTGCATGTAGGGTAAACGACAACATCTCTCTCTCTCGTCGCGAGATAATCTCGTTGTGCGCATGCTAAGCACACTGTTAGCTAGCGTGTGGCTCGCAACTCGGTGCGCCCTAATGACGAATGTGTAAACACACCTTAACAATATATGTCAAGACTTCATAAGCGTAACATCGTAATCAGTGAAGTGACACAAGACTGAAGCATTGCAAGTGGAGAAGTTACCGAAGAAAGCTTAATTAACACAACATGAGAGGGCGTGCCGCCTACACGCGACCCCGGCTACGCACGTAAGTCCCGCGCGTCCTCTCATGCGGTCCAGCTCTATACCGACGCCAAAGGCACCCGACACAATTGTTTTGGCTTTCTAATTAACTCGTCCACTACATTGCTTTTTTTCTAAATCCATTTTCGGGTATATGCGCGGGCGCATCTTCCGCTGAGACGTGTGAAGTTGATTACGGCTTCGAACGTTTTTCGGATGTTGCGCTCGTCGCCCGGTGTATATGAACTAACGTGGTTGCCTTCGGTTTGGTATAGGGCTGCGGGAAGGGCGGTCGGAGGCGCGGGACACGCGGCCGGGCTCGGGGGTGGAGCGTGCGGTGGCGCCGCAGGGAACTGTGGTGGTGCCGTTACCCCAGACGCACCCTCCACCGATCGACCCTGATGATTACACGCGCTCCAACGACGACGAGGGTGCATTCCGCCCCGTGGTGCGCGCGTCCGCCCCGCTTGCGCCCCACCTCGCCGCGCAACCCTTGCCGCACTCCACCACCATCCCCGTGCAAAGCGTGTCACCAAGGGAGCTGTCCCCAGAAGACGAGCCGCTACCCCTCAAGACGGATGTCGTCATCCCGGCTGAACTGACAGCCGTCCGCTCCTGGTTACCTTCCACAGCAGATCCCATGGACAACGGCACCGAAGTCTGCGAAGAACGAACCGACACCTACGACTTTCACGACGAAAAATACATGCCTGAGCATGTCGAAAGACACTCCCCGGCCGAAAATGTTGTAGTTAAAGTAGATAGACCTAATTTAGATGTTAAGGAAATCGTAAATAGAGATCTCCAGCGTGATAGCGTGAAGAGTGATAGTATGCGCGAGAGGGTCTCGGTCGCCGAGACGGAGCGAGAGGTATCTAAATCACTGCCAATATCGAATCGAGCGCCGGATGATATTCAACCGGCGGCTCGACCTAGAGTTAAGAAATCTCCCACCACCAAGTCAGTTAGTGATAGAGCTGCTAGTGGCGTTAGTGTTAAGAGTAAATTATCTACGGACGACTGTGAAATTGTTGCATCCAAAAAAGAAAAGGAAGCCTCGAAAGTGAAATCTGTCCCAGATGTTAACACAGAGACAGGTCAATCGTTTAAAGATGAAAAGTCGAAGTTGCAGAAAACTGTTAAAAATTCAGAGTCAATTGAAGTTAAGAATGATGTCTCGCGGATCGAAAAAGATATTACCGTAATGATGGAATTACCAAAATCCACTAATAAAATATCCACTGAAAAACAACGTGAGAAAGAAATAAAAACGGAGGAGCAAGCTTGGGATATGCTTTTAAATGAACCTAAAAATTCTGTAATGTTAAATAAAGAACTGTCATGCTCACCGAAAGACACTAAAATAGAGGAAACAAAAGTAAAACCTAAAAAGAATCGAAAAACTAAGAAATCGGAAGAGCAACAAGCAAAAGAAGATGATGACAGTTTTATTGAAATACATGCAATAGAGGACAAGCAACAAATATTAAGTGGAGACCTAGTATCAATTTCAACTCCGTTCGAAGAAATAGAATCCGCATCTTCTTACTTATCCAAGTCTAAAAAACAACGCTCATCAAAAAGTAGAACTCCTGAAAGAAAAGACGAAACTGTGGTAACAACCGAAAAAGTCACTGAAATTCTACCAAGAAATCTTACTAGCTCTGGCACGACAAAGAAAATAAACGCTAATGAAAGCCTTTCCAGTGAAACTAAATCCTGTGCCCAGTCCTCATCTAAAACGATAGAAACTTTCAGCGACTTTCAACATAAGGAACCGTCTATTTCTGATACTAATATGAACGTTCTCGACTCGAAACCTGTAACATCGCTTTTTGCTAAAGAATCGCCCAAATCCGTTAAAAGTAAATCGTCATCTCCGAAACATGATGGCCGTAAGACAGGAAAGGCGTCTGAAATTGAGGAAAAGGAAGTTTATGTTATCAATACCACTGAAGATGATTTTCCAGAAATACAGATAACTCGAGGCAACAAAACACTTAAAAAGTCGCCATTGCTGTCAGATAAGAAGAATCACGAAAGCGTTGAAAAACCTATTAAATCTTGGAGTTCTATTGCTGCATCTAAAAATGTTAAAAAAGTCGAAGAAATTGTACCCGTCTATGTTGAAACCGTCAAAAAAGATGAAACTCAAGATGCAGCTACGATTTTAGAGTTCAACAAAAAGTCAGAAATATCTTTGCAAGACAAACTTGTGGAACTTTGTAAAAGGAACGATATTATGGTTGCCGAATGTGATGCCCCTTCCGACCTTAATTTCGTTGAAGAACATCATTCGGTTTTGCCTGACTTGCCGCCATTGGAACCTTTAGGTTTTGGTTTAGACGACTTTAAACTCGAAGTAATGAGAGACAGCCTCATAGAAGAAGATGAAAAGTTGACTAGCCCCATATGCAAAATTAATATAGACGATATACTCTCATCCATTAAAGATACTACAAAGAAAGCAATTGAATCAAGTACCTTCAATCTAATCGATGTAGAAAAAGTGCCACCACGCAAAGAGAAAGGATTCAATGTGGTTGAAAGTGACAAAATTACATCCCAAGAAGTTAAGTTGGATGATGATACCAAAGCTGAAAAGGATGACTTAGAGAAATCGTCTGATGACGACATCGCATCTCCAGTGCTATCGGCTGACAGTGATAAGGAAGATAAGAAAAATTCTGAAGCTGCTAATGCTAATTTAACTTCTAAACAATCTAAATCCAAAAAATCACGTAGGAAGAAAAAGTAATAAGAATTGTGTTCAACATTTTTGAGCTTGAATATTTTAGGCTATTACAGTTATTAGTGAAATATATGCAGCTATTATTGTTGTAACTTTAGATAAGCAAATCAGTTTTGAAGTGGATATGCACACTTAAAATACAAAAAAAATATACCTAAAAATAATTCTTTATAAAATGGTATACGATATTGAACATTCTTGTATCAAACGTAACAAGAATTGTCAGTATATATTGTATATCAAATAAAAAATTTAAAAATGTAGGAAAAACAATAAAAAATGTCGACTAGATTTCTTGAGTAGATATTATAGTAAAGTAAAATTGAATGCAGAGCCAGTGGATTCAGGGCAGAGCAGGGGTGAACACATACCAATTACCAAAATGCCGGTGTGCGTTGCATCTTATACTAGCAATCAAGTATTAACAACTAAATACTCCTAAAAAATAAATTCCACCTTAAACGATCGAATCCCTTGACGAACGAATAATCCCCATTTGACGATCGTAGTCTAACACTGACCAAATAATTTGCCGCTGAATCTCACTGGAACTATATTTATTGCCACGTGTGTAATAAGTAGTAGTCAAACTTTAAAATAAATATGTTATTAATAATCATTATTATAATATTAATTAATGGTATGAAACTAATAATAATCTATCCAAATCAGCAAAGCTCAAGAAATCTGGCACAACCTTTTCAGTGCTCTATTAGTAGGTACTTATTCTGCTTAATTTATTTAGATTAATGCCAATTTTGTTTTACACTGAGTTTATTAAAGCAGAATTTAAAGTGAAATGAAATATTATATTATTTATTTTAAGCGTCTGAGTAATCCAATAACATAAAATAATAATTAATAATAATAATAGTTCGTCATTTTACTTGAGCTTGCTATTGAATTTCTAATATATTGATTTTGATTGATTTACAGTTTGGTGTAAAACATTATTGGTTAAACGTAGTTATAGTTAAAGTTTTATTTTCTCTACGGGCAGTGCACTACAATATCTTAGTAAAACTTTATGAGGCCAGTAAAGAAAGAAAAATGCGTTAGGAACTTCGCGATATATGGCGTTGCACTGTTAGACAATGGCGCATGTTTGTTTATTAAAATTTTAGAAGAATAAGCCCACTTGCACGATGCCGTTAAACATGTTTAAGTTAAATTTTCTATCTTTCTATTTCTGTCCTTGTCATGTCAACCTCGAAATAAACTTATCAAAAAGTGACATCACAAAATTTAATTAAATCAGTTTTGGCAGTGTTGTGCAAGCCGGTCTATAAATCAAACAGCTGCTCTTTTACTACCATCGTTATGTAAAAAGATAAATTTACTTTAAGTCTTATTAAGTTACTTTAGTTTATCATTAACGGCCTTTTTAAACGTTGGTTAGCGGGTGAATAGTTCAACACCTATTCATCTCTTGCCATCTGTAATTTAACTTATGAAAGACAAAGACACAGAATTTTGTAACTAAACAACCGCGTACCCACATTTATTAGGAAGGCTGTAAATTAGCACCAATTTCTTCTTTATTTAGTCGAATCTCGATATTCTTAAAAAGAATACCCACTACTGTAACGAATTATTGAGAAAACAATGTTTTTATTTTTAAATATTATAAAATTCGATTTAAAGTGCTACTTGATGAAATTATTTTTAACTATGTATAAAAAAAAAATTGCAATCTTATTTAATATATAGTATGATATATATACATTGACTTGTCTGAAGTATTTATAATAATTATTGTTACCTACCTGTGCTTATTTAAATATAATATTATGGAACTATCGAACATAATAATATCATAAAAGTTAAACAAATATTAAATAAATTAAAAATATCCTTTACGGCAACATGTATAAATTGTATATTTTTGGAACATACTCACTTATCTAGTCTCAGTGTTAAATTTTAATACCTGACACTGACTTCACAGCAGTGGCCATAATCGAAATCGATAGGTAGATAACGATTTATGGTAAAGTATAATATGAGATTTCATATCTGCGTTGGCTATTTTCGTATTTCTGAAGATGACATGAATATGACAGATTCATTACTCTTGGTGATCCTTGACAAAAAAACTGTATCCTTAAAGTATGTCGTTATTTTTTTTTAACTATGGCTCAATTTCGCAATATACAGCTAAGAAATTGACAAAAGTACATCATAACTACTATCGTTCATTTACAATAGTTATAAGATTTAATTCGATTTATATAATAAACCGATTGAAAAGTTTTACCCTGGCTAGGTATTATATTTGCTGTATGATTTGAAAGTAAATTTTGTTTTATCAGCAATATGTATATTAGATATGTAATAATATTAATATAACTGTAGTCACATTAAATGTAATCTCTACCTACAAAACAAGCTGTTATATGTATGTAACATATTGAATAAAATACCTCAGTATTATGTTGTTTTCAAAGTTCCATAATTATAGTGACCAAGTCATTTCATTTTTGGTATATAATACCTTAACTTCCTGCTGTCTAGATGTACAAATTCTTCATAAAATCGTTCGCAACGAGTATTATGTTTTGTTCATATTATTACTTCAATATTATGTTAAATCATGACATATATTTATTTTTGATGTCGTTTGTTAGACAAATGGGTAAACTACGTTTAGGTAATTTTTGTTGATTTTTTTATTTTTATGAATGCACTGGTGCATTGTATACATTTGATATTTTAAATAACATAGTTATTATAAGTTTTATTTACCATGTATAGTATAATTATAATGATCAAAAAAAATTAAGTGTATATGTTTTTGTGGTGCATCTAACTACAATATTCAAAACATATCAACGTCAATAAAATTATCATCTTAATGTCGGCTTGCAATCCGTACAAAATGATTCTCATATAATATATAACCTTCTCATTATATTATTAGGTAGATTTTAAAAGACATAGAGCTATGACTTATGATATTCAAAAATGTAAACACATAGAATTTCTTTTTATAATATACTTTTATTAGAAAATTTTCCTTGTAAATTTTAAAACAAGACCCAAAAAAGTACAATATTATCCATAAAATGCAACATTATGAAATAAATTAAACAGTCCAATTTATCAGCTATGCTATGTTTACTAAGTATTATTATTAATTGCTGCTTAAGATTCCAATTTTAAATTGTAGTCTTTTTGACGAATGATATTCTAAAAAATGATGTTTATTTTTGAAATTTTACAATTATTGACCTAAGCTAAATTATTGTACACCGTTGTAACTCCATGATATTGATTTTCTTTATTGTAATCGAAATATTCTGAATTTAATATTAAGTAGACAAATTTTCTTACTGTAAATTTTAGATTTGGCACCCCTGTAAAAGTACATGTGTTGATAATGTTATGGAGTGTTTAAAAATATTTAGCAAAATTAAAAAATGACATTTCAGCAACCAATCATTGTCTTTTTATTTAATACCTTAAGATTATACTTTAAAAAAAAATGCCAGTCATAGGGACTGCCGATAGAAGTGAAAACGAATATATGTTATATTTATTTATTAATTTTATTAAATATATATTTAAATATAAACCTTAACATTAAACAACAACAAGCATTAAAGCTTAATTTCAAATGTAGTATATTTATATGTTCGCGAGCATGTCGGTCACATTTTTACCCCCTGCCTAAAGAAGTTTTACACTTCAATATAAATTACCAAAAAGTGCTCAACGCGCCTAAAGGAGTTTTCACTTCAAAAATTGTTTGGGGTTTTAAAAAAAGAAACTTAACTTCTGCAATCGGTAACAAACAAAAAATACGTTTAACCCTGTTCAAATATTATGAGGCGTGTTTTTGCTTCCATTAATTTTCGTGATGTTACTCCAAATATATGTGAGAGGTATTAAGCCATGCCTGTTTTTCATTTGAATTGAGTAAGGGTTCCTGCACACTAACCTGTTGTCCTAGGAGCGATAGAAGCGATGCTACGCCATAGAAAATGACAGAATTATCTGCCCGACAACGTAGACGTAACGTAATTTTCTATGGCGTCACATCGCTTCTGTTGTTCACCTAGGACAACGGGTAAGCTGACAATAGCCGAGATGTGATCAGAAGATCAATTAGATTACAAAGAGATGACATAATAAGATTAAGGTGTCTTTCAATAATCTCTAGAGTCTAGTGTATCCGCTCAACACTCTTCTTTAGAGGCACCCCGATACTTTGAATGCCTTATCATTGATAGGTTTAACAGATCACTAGAATGTATTGTATTTCAAAATTTTCAGGAATTTCAGGCAGATTTGAAGCGGAGCCTGAGGAGTTAAGCTCGAGCAGTTTCAGTTCAGCTTCCCGGGCCTCCCTAGATCCTCCTTCCTCGCCCACCCCGAGCTGCAGTGGAGACAACTTGATGCACTTCCCAGGTGACTCTAGCAGCTCCCTCTGAGGATTTGTTAACATTTGCTGCCTATTCGGACCTCAAATGCATCCTAAGGTGTAGTGTCATAGTGACCAATGAGCGGATAAGGTATTGGGCTACTACTACCCGTAAAGTTGTAAGTTTTGAGGCTACTTTTGTAAGTGTAGTGTAGTGCGTCGCTGAGTTATGTCTTCCTAAGACTTAGGTCTAAGGTAAGGTATCTTTTCATACTGGTTACGGTCAGCTTATCTGACTCGGTGAAAGTGTCGCTAGTGTCATATGAAAAATAAAATAAAAACAAAAACTAAACAGGCATAAAAATTAGTTCCAGTTTTGGCCATAGTTCCATGAGTTTGTGGGACTATACATGCCCTACTCTGAAAGATGACATATCTAAATTAAATGCTACGTTAAACTGTTTGTTCTGTTGTAACTTGTACACAATCACTAAATTGACAGCTCCAAATCTAGTGATATCCTTTTCCGTGTGGTGTGGTGTTCAAAACTGCTACAAAACCATAGCACGCTGCAGGCTATAAACTATAAATGCATTTATAGTTTATAGCCTGAATATACCACTTTTAGCATTTTTTTAAATATGCTATGCTATAGCAAATATGAAAGCATATGACGTACGCTCACAGCAGCGCGTTACGCGAGACCAATGGTCGGCCAGGGCGATACTAGTGTTACGTTCGATCCGCACGCGATCGCGCGTCATAGCATCGTAGCAACATAGAGGCGCCTCGGATAGCATGCTGTCGGCGCTATGGAAAAAAGCGTGCTATGCTTTTGGGCTACGTGCTTTATTAACCACCTCTATTATGGAGGAGATCTTTTACTTTAGGGATTTTGTACAACAGAATAGGGATGATGCCTATGTCAAAAATAAATTATTTCTTACCGATTATTAAATATAGGTGTTCCAAAAGACCTAAAATGCGTATCTCCTGTTAGTTTTATATTTGATAATCATTTTAAACTATCGATTAGAGAAAAAAGTGCGAAAATAATTTGTTGACGTCACAACTATTTCAAACAAACTTTCATACTAGAAGCGCGTTTTTAAGTTTAATAGAGTTGCTGATTTAATTGAATTGTCACCATCCCTATTAATCACAATGACACTATTGAAAGAGACTATTGGTAAAAACTTGAATCTTTATTTGGACTGGTTAACTTGAAGTTAAGAGTGTGAAAGCAGAGTAGGTCATGGGATCCATTTGACGCTAGGCGTATAGGTCCAATATCTGGATCCGTTTTTATAATTCTGTGATGTTTAGAATTGTGTAGTAGCCCTTCGTTATGAAGTGACAGTTGGTTTCGGTAGAAAAAAGTGTGTGGCGGCAGCAAAATGTTTAATTAACATGGCCTGGAAGTTTACGAACTATATCATTCTACTAGCTATCATTATATTGTTAGTGTTTATCATTTATTTATTGATCCATTGTTATATTTAGGGACTCAATATTCACATTTAATTATATTATCGAGTGGTAATATACAAAATGTTCCAGTTAAACGAAGATGAAAAGATGAAAGAAGTATAAAATGAAGGTTTTTGTAATGAATACATATAATTTATAATTATGAATAAGTAATAATGATTTAATCTACATGGAATTAACTAAACATTTATTTATTTAGAAAGTCTTATTTTTTTTAATAGCTCATCATGCCAGTTTGCACGTTTGATATTGATTTATTATCGTTTATAATTAATAATATTATGTCATCACTCATCAGTTAAATGTGGTCTTTCATTAATGACTTACAGCAAACCGCCTAACTTTTTTGTAGCTTCTATTGAATTCTTTGACCCGGGTTGTCCGGGATTTATTTGACTGTGTGGCTTGCGCTCAATATATACGAAACAATGGGAAAACACGGTCGATAAGAAGAAAATTCATGAACATGAATAAAGTAGTATTAAGTTTAAAAATAAGATGTATTTAAAATATCTTTGGTGTAATTAATTGATAATATAAACAATAATTTACATAGTCTTGAAGGCAAAAAGAGCCGTTTGAAATATTATTAAGTAGATTGTAAGTAACATTAATCTATGAGAATATTTTTATACTGCGATAAAGTGGAAAATAATTGGATCGTCACGTTTTTTGTACCATTAGAAGTTTTATATTATATTTGAGAATTCTGATGATTCATAATAAATTAAGTGAACGTGTTAAGAAAAAATCGATGTGACAAAGGTTTGATAAGTGTTATTAGTACCAATTATGCAGATATACCTACATGGAATTTTGACCAAACTAAAAGGCAAGTCGTTATTTATTTTGTAGATAAAATTGACTTGATTTTTAGTTATATTTTAATTGTTTATTGGTACTATTTCGTCTTTTCTACTTTTTTCAAATAAAAATTTGTTAATTTTCGTTTGTCTTTGCTACTATTATTTTAAAGTAGTATTTTTTAGTAGTATTTTTTATCATTAAATAATATATCTTAGTGCAATATTCAAAGTAGTGCACTTTAATAATGAGCGTTGAATAATTCAGTTCACTCAATGTAGTATGTATGTATTTCATGTAGGACTCTTAGAAAATGTATCAATTTCGAATTGTTAATCTCGTTTGGTACAACATTTTCTATTAAATATTTGTAACTTTTCGATAATGCACCATTGTAATTTGTATTATGACTTTTCGCTTGCTTTGTGGCACAGTACATATTTTATTATGGTATATTTATTCTTTAATAAACTAACTAATAACTTTCATAACTTTGTGTAATATTAGTGGATGTTAAGTAAGCATGCATTTTATTTACTGTAACTGTGATATGTTTTAGATGATAAGCTTTTAGATTTGTGAAGGGTTGTGTTCAAACCTTGCTTTAACGTTGTATTTTGTTTGGTTACAAATTCGTTTTTAATTTATCGGTACAAAAATATTCATGAAACATTCCGATTGAAGACACATGCTTATTTATTTTGTTTACGTAATTTGTTAGGGCCGGTCGTCGACTCTTAGGTTGAGATCTATCCAGCGTACTTTGACTTGTTGACTTTGTCTCACTCAGACTTTACTTAGAGTTAAAACGAGATGGACTTATGTGAGTAACATAAATCTGTCTCGTTTTAACAATGTCTTAAGTCTGAGCAAAGTCAAAGTTCGCTCTATAGATCTCACCTTTAGTGAGCAAGAGAGCAATACAACTAAGAGCGAGTGACAGAGATATTATATAAGTGGTTCCTTTCGAATTATACTAATGTTATACAGTGCTATATTATATGGTATTTATGTTTTTCGTAATCTTCCTCTATTCGGAATAAATTATTTATTTTGAAAATTAACTATTACAATTAATTATTTTAGTTAATATGTGATGTGGTATGATAAAGATAAAATGTAAACCTTTATTTCTTAATTTTTTTTGTTAGGTATGTTAGGTATTACCACCGACGGATATTTAAAAGGGTACCCTAAGTACCAAAGTATGCCAAATTTTAAAATATTTAGTCAAAATTGGTAATCAGCTCTAACTCCCTCTCTCCTATGAGAGTGGAGGCCTATGCCCAGCAGTGGGACGTTAATAAGCTGGAGTGGTGGTGGTAATAACCTATTTGTTTAAAAAGTTCGAACTTTGATTTTGTTTTAATACCAATTAAGAGTATTTATATTTTTTGTGCATTATGTAGGCATAATGCACAAAAAATATTTCTCTAGGGAGAAATAAGGTTTATTTTGCAATAAATGTTTGTGAGGAATTCGTTTCATGCAAATTAAATTATGGTACAATATCAAAAGTTACCATTTACAAAATATTGTCAGGGTAAATATTGCCATTTAAAGTACGGTACAAAAAACTACGCAAAGCAAGTTTATGTATATGGCACAAAACTTTGAATAATCACAATTAAGTAAAGTAAATGAAGCTCATTATTTAAGTTAGCCAGTAAGAAATACCTTAAAAATAAATACTGAATCGCCAATAAATATGTGCACCCGAAATTTAAGGGCTTGTATTTGATAAAGTTCTTTGATGTATGGACAGTTTTGTCAAATACACCACAACTACATTAATCGTAGGTTTACCTTTATTAAGTCTCAGCACTAAGTCTGACTCTATAGAGCGAATTTTGACTTTGCTCAGACTTAAGACATGGTTAAAACGGGACAGATTTATGTTACTCACATAAATCCATCTCATTTTAACTCTAAGTAAAGTCTGAGCCAAGTCTAAATAAATACGCTCTATAAATCTCAGCATTAATAGGACAAGCCTAAGCTTCTATAAAATTAGTTAATTCTTAGACATCTAGGCTAAAACTAATTTCAAGAAGACTTTCTAATATACTTTCCTTTAGAATTAAATGACTTATTTTGTGTGTAAGTAGTTTTTACATTAATTTTGGTTTTGTCTTTGTGTTTTTCTTTCATAACAAAATAATTAAGTATGACCATTTGTTTCCTTATTTTATGTTTTTATGAAATAGAATGATTATTTACTATCGTATACCTACCTTATTTAATATCGGCACGCGTTACTTTTGCAAGTAAATCTTATTTAAGAAATTTTAGGAATCTATTTACATAATTTCACCTATTTAGTTTTTGTATTATGCGTTTTGTTCGAGTGTGATTTGTTGTATTTATATATACTCAACTTATCCAAAACTTCAAAAGCCATATACTTGAGTGAAGTTTTTAAGAAAGTAAATTCTAATTTGACATGACTTTAGTATGGATGTAAGTCATACTCTATATAAAGATTAAGATTCCATATGGAAAGATCTTTGTATAGAGTATTCATAGTATTGTAAATTTTAAGTATTGATCTTCTATTAAATATCACATCAATGGGAACTATCTAAATCCTTTTAACTAATATACTTACTTCAGATTTATATTTCAATTTGATTTGTATAAACCATATTTGACATACATCATTTTAAATGGTATTTTGAAAACGTATATTGCAGTTATCAGCAGGCTTATTACAAATTTGCACTTAACGATATCGTCCGTAAATTTCGAGTATCGAAACAATGAAACGTCAAAGTAAAATTAACCTTCAATGCGTTTTGTACTCCAAGTTTGTTCAGCCAGAATTAAATATTTTGTAAAAATTAACTATACTGAATAAACGACTAAGATAATGAGCTTTGGGTCCTATTTACTTTCGTAGTTTTTGATACTCAAAATCTATCAACGTTGGCGATGTGAAAACTCGTACGAAGAAGAGCCAGCAGAGATATGATGAGATTTTATATTTCATCAAATAATAAATTGAGAGTTAAATGGAGCTGGCTTTGTAGTAAAAATTTCAGCACATGGACGAATTTGTCTTTAAAAACAAGTTAGCTGAGGTACATTGCTACTTTAGCGCTAATGTGTTTCGTCGCTCGAATTCTGTTAACATTGGTGAGATGTACAATCTTATACTAACCCTACAACTTGCGCTTAATTGCGTGTGAAATATCACCGTAGGCATATGGATTATATCACGCTAATAGCTTGCTATATGTCTGACGCTTAATTGCGTGTGAAATATCACCGTAGTATCAGGGACCGAATATACCTATAATTGGGTATTTGACTACTAGGGAAATAAATTATTTTTTAGTGATTAAATTTTTTATAAAGGATCTCCCGAAAGTCGTAATATCCATGACCCCTGCTAGTTTTATTTTGAATAACCATTTTAAACTATCGATTAAAGTAAAAAAAAGTGCGTCGAACTTTGATGACGTCACAACGTAAAATTCCATACAAAACCCATACTAAGCACGCGTTTTGACGTTTAAGAAAAAGTTGCTGATTTGACTAGTTGTCAAATACCCAATTGCTCGTATCTTTATTTATATTTAAAAAATGGATGTCAGTGAAATTGGCTGTTTTACTTAACAAGAAAATTAAATTTATGGAAGAAAAAATGTGATGGTTGAATGTGATATGGAACTTGGACGTTAGGTTATTTGAGAAAATAAGTAATATTCCTATATTTTATGATAAGATTTAATTTGTAAGTCAATGTTTTCTAAGTCTTGAATATCAATATATTAAAATATATAAAATTTATTGTTTTATTTATTTTCTAACAGGTTTGCGATTAAAAGGTAAGTTAAGAAAGAATAAGTCATGTTGGAATACATTTATTTAATATGAATATATAATAACAAGATAAGTAAACATTCAATAACATAAAAAAAATTATAAAAGGCACCATTTTTACTTAAATCACTAATAAGACTTACGAAAAAAAGTACATGGAATGTATTAAGAATAACGCGATCATTCATTTTTAGTCCCTAAAGTAATAACAATCAATATAATACATTTTGATTTTACCATCACTAATTTTAAATATTTAAAAAATATGTATATTACAAGGTAACAGATCTTATCGAGATTTAAAAAAATACTGTTTTAAAAAATCTTAATCCTATTTTGCTATTATAATATAATTATATAATTTATTATAGAATACTGTAAAGCGGATGGATACAGTAGCAGTGTTTCAAGTACCGAATGACTTACATAAAATTTGTTTAGGTACATTTTATTTACAAAAAGTGGCTTTAAATTATAATATAATAACAATATAATACAAATAATACTGATTTTATTACCAGTTTAAAATAAGATTCTCGAATAACATGGAATGTATCGTTTCTACAGTTCTGGAACAATTAGTGCTTGCTTACAGTGTGAGTGGAGTTGAATCGTCTTAAGCTGGGTTTATACCAAACGAACAAAGAGCTAGAGCTAGAATAAGAGCATTCTTTCTTGATATTTTAGTGTAAACGAAAGCTCGTTGTCAGCGTTTACACCAAAATATAAACGAGCAAGAATGAGAACCAAGAACTAGAATTATTTTGATGATGATTCGACTTCGAACAGGTATGTCTATAAAACGCTAGAACTCAAGATCACTTTGAAGAGACCGCTCCGGGGAGCGAGCACGTCCAAACACGTAAGAACGCTCTAAGCTACTGTTCGCGCGCTCCAGCACTGTTTAGATCAAGCGAGCGAGCATTCTTAGAATATTCCATAGAATCTATGCGAACAAAGATAGATCAACGAAAGAATGCTCTGTCTCTGTTTACACTAATAGAATTTGATGGAGAGGGGATAGAATGAGCATTCGCTCGTTTGATGTAAATCGGCCTTTACATACTCTTAGCGAGATTTTGACTTCAGCCAAACACTAATTATTAATTAAATAAACTGGCGTAAAAACACACGTTTATCATTTTTTTTTATATTGATATCTATTTCCCACAAGGAATATTGAGACAAGGATAGCATTACCTACTTTCAGAGCTCTCAATTTATGTTATATCAGTGAGCTTCTTACTTAAAAATTATTGCTACAGTGTGACGATCGCAATCATCTCTGATTGTTTAACAGTTCCCCTTATTTAAGCACTACAAGTTAGCCCGTGTCTGCCATCTCACCTGATGGTAAGTGATGATGCAGTCTAACCTGTTAGGGGCATGGCACTTATATTAAACCCATACCTCTATTCGGTTTCTACATGGCACCGTACCAGAACGCTAAATCGCTTAGTCTTTGCTGGTCCCTACCAGTAACTATACAACTAACTAAACTGGTAACTATACACGGCCAAAGCCAGACCGGGGAAAATTCAACAATTATAAATTCGCAAAATTGACCCTGCCGGGGATCGAACCCGGGATCCACGCACGTTAAGATAACTGCGCCACGGAGGTCGTCAAAATATCTTGAAAAAATCCACTGCCGCAGCAAGAATACAATAATTCAGACAATCATTTGACATATCAATTGGGCCATCAATTGAGATTGCAGAGACTGATGCAGGTTTACATAATAGAACTATCAGATAACGTTATAGTATTAAGCAGATTCCTATTTCTGTGAGTTGATAATCAACAAAATCAATCAAGAAAATAACTAAAAAGTCACTGCGTATATCATAACACTAATATTGACCCTTATCACGAGCATATCGTCCTTAACGAACCCGTTCCTAACAACCGCGTACTCAGTATAACCGAAACCGCGGACACATTTCCGGAGAGGGCTTTGGAACATCAATTGAGATTGTCGCAATGATTGTTGCAGGTTTCTGTGAGTTGATAATCAACCAAATCAATCAAGAAAACAACTAAAAAGTCACTCCGTATGTCATACACATCTAATATTGACCCTTATCACGAGCATATCGTCCTTAACGAACCCGTTCCTAACAACGTCACTAACAACCGCGTACTCAGTATATCCGAAACCGCGGACACATATTTCCGAAGTGGGCTTCCTGAACGCTATGAGGTTAGAGTTTGACATCATTGTGTCTTTTTGGGTCATCTCCGGGTCGTATTGGTTGATCATCGCAAAGGATATGCGGCCGTTGAACGGCCATTCGAGACAATCGTCGTATTCAGTCTTCATGAGGTGCACGTGTAGAGCGAAGAACAGAGGGTTTTGTGGGGATATGTTTAGACGGACGCAGAACCTGAAATAATGGGGTTAAGTAAGTTAAAATTATACATTTTAAAACAAAATTATACATTTTAAAACAAAATTATACATTTTAAACAAAAATTGTACATTTTAAAACAAAATTATACATTTTAAAACAAAATTATACAATTAAAACAAAATTATACATTTTAAAACAAAATTATACATTTAAAACAAAATTATACATTTTAACGGCTATTAAAAAAAAGTGTATTCCACAATTTGTCTTAATAAGAATGTGGACGCTGGCTATCAAATTATTATATAGAAAGTTGCATCAAAAAACATTTCGAAATCAGTAAAGTATAGAAGTTTAGACGGACGCAGAACCTAAAAGAATGGGATTAAGGTGGAATTAATAAACAAAATTATACATTTTAACGGCTATTACAACAAAAAAGCGTATTCCACATTTTGTCTAAATAAAAATGTCACACTGGGCACGGGCTATCAAATTATTATATTTTGTTGCATCAAAAAACGTTTCGAAATCAGTAAAGTATAGAATTATCGAAAACAGAGTCGGCATCAAGGCCAAGGATTTTTGAAAATTATTGAAGTCAAATATTGAATAGAAGCAGGCGTTACTTTGCGGAAGTCCATGATAGTGAATGAACTAGAATTTTAATTCGCTAAAATCCGCTACAGTAGACAAATCTGTGTGGTACAGTGACTGTCTTTCACCTGCAGCATGCGACACCCACCACCCAGCAATTCGCACAGGCACAACACCACACCACACAAATCCTCCAAATCACTCTCAACGTATGTTGGTCAAACTGGACGCAATTTTGAGACGCGCTATAAGGAACATATGTCTGCTTATAGGAACGATCAACCACAAAGGTCCCACTTCGCTAAACATCTTTTGGACAGTGGACATGAGGTGGGCAATAACCATTCATATAAAATCCTGCATAAATGTAATAAAGGGTTTCGAATGTGCGTTTGGGAGCAATTAGAAATAATTAAACACAATAATAAAGGATTTGAGTTGCTAAATGAACAAATAAACGTATCAAATTCACCTTTACTCAATTTATACAGTAATAGGGGAGGGGGCGGGGCTTCAGTATGAGCCTTGCCAAAAAGGTATATAAGCCGGAACTTGCGATACGATAGTCACTTCACAATCGTGCATTGTCGAGTCAACATCTCCTGAAGATGCTCCGGTGTCGGAGTGAAACGTACGTTGAGAGTGATTTGGAGGATTTGTGTGGTGTGGTGTTGTGCCTGTGCGAATTGCTGGGTGGTGGGTGTCGCATGCTGCAGGTGAAAGACAGTCACTGTACCACACAGATTTGTCTACTGTAGCGGATTTTAGCGAATTAAAATTCTAGTTCATTCATTATTGAAGTCAAACTTCTTAAGAATCATTCTGATTTGAAAATTCGGTAAAACGAAAAAGCGTCACCAGAAAGAGACAAGCATATTCATAAATACATAGGATTTAGCCTGCGAGAGAATGAGATGCAATACAAGTTATATGCTCATGGCCAATAGATGGCACTATACGATATTGAATCGCGCTACTGCTCCATTGTGCGAAAAAGGGTATATTTATGTTATTCTCTTGTAGGCTACTTTTCTGAAGTTTCACTTCTGCCGTATGTGACTTTTAACAGAAATTGTCTAAACTTATTCAGACAATTTTCTGTTAATAATTAAAAAAATTAAAAAACACGACTGCCCTGCCAAAAAATGAACTAAAAAGTTAAAATCAGGCTACTTTTCTGAAGTTTCACTTCTGCCATATGTGAATTTTAACAGAAATTGTAGAAAATTTATTCAGAAAATTTTTGATAATAATTTGAAAAATTAAAAAACACGGGGCTGCCATAAAACGAACTAAAAAGTTCAAATCTAAATTAATCTAGTTAAATAGAGTCATATACACATTTTTATTAAATGATATTTTTTTGTGAATCACTGGATTTTCACTATAGGGTTATATATTTTTGGAATCTACTCATCATTTTGTAGATGATGATATATAGTAAATCTTATTTTCGATATTTTTTTTCAACTTTAGTCTTTAATGCGGGACCATGGGCACCCCATCAATTTAAAAAAAAAATTTACTAGCCTATGTCACCCGGAATAAGCTAGGGATTCTTACGATACCTCATTTATCAAAATCAGTACAGGCGTATAGAAGTTATGGTGGAATATACAAACATACATACATACATGAACCCTGAAAACAATATACTCCTTTTTTCAGGCAGTCGTATAAAAAATATCATGCTATACCTGTAACCATTCGGTGACGTATAAAACCCAGGGCTGTACAACATTTTGAAGTGGTCTTTCAACATCGCATCGCAGCGCGCCTTGAAGTTGTCGATCTTCCATATATAATTGCCCATACAATATCTTAGCAGCATATCGTTATTCTGTTTCATCTTAGCCACGGATAAGGCTGAGAGCTGCTTGGACATGTTCGCTATGACTATGTCCTGTTCGCGGTTCCTCTGTTCCAGTACCACTACCCTCTCGTAAAGCGCTCTGAAAATATGGTACAGTAACAGTTGTATTTATTATTTTATTTATATCCACTATAAGTTAGCCCTTGACTGCGATCTCATCTGATGGTAAGTGAAGATGTAGCCTAAGATGGTAGCGGGCTAACCTGTTAGGGGCATGTCAGTTTATATTTGTCAGCGTAAGATTGTAAAAACCGTTAGATTATAATCTAACTCGCGAAATTCTAAACTGTCGAAAGATTAGAATTTAACGCATTATTTTCCGGTAGATTGTCAATCTTTGATAGGTATTCATTTTATTTACGTTTTCTGATAAAACTTTCTAAGTTAGGCCCGGCATGCGGCCGGGCCCTACTTGATTATTTATGTCGAACCCTAACCTAACCTACAAGAAAGAGACAAGAAACCGTAAATAAAATGAATATTTCAAAAATTTACACTCAGAACATTTACAATCAACATACAACAATACAACAGTTTACAATCTTTCGACAGTTTAGAATTACGCGAGTTAGATTATAATCTAACGGTTTTTACAATCTTACGGTGACATATTTAACCCAAACCCCTATTCGGTTTCTACACGGCATCGTACCGGAACGATAAATCGCTTGGCGACACGTCTTTGCAGGTAGGGTGGTAACTAGCCACGGCCGAAGCCTCCCACCAGGCCGGACTAGGGAAAATTCAGAAATTATAAATCCCAAATTGACCCTGCCGGGAATCGAACCCGGGACCTCCGCACGTTAAGGCAACAGCGCTACACACTGCGCCACGGAGGTCGTCAATACAAAAATCTGAAGAAGCTCTGTAGGGCGACAGCGTATCTCTGACAGCTACAGTGTAACGATCGCAATCACCTCTGATTGGATAACACTCTTCCACTATTGGACAAAATCCATTGACGCAGCAAGAACACCATAAATTCAGCCAATCACAACAATTGATACTGTAACAATGATTGATGCAGAAGATAGATGTGAGATCGCAGTCAAGGGCTAACTTGTAGTGGATAAAACAAGTGAAATTAATATAACGAATTATAAAAAATACGACTGCTCTGCCATATTATTTTTGGAGTTCACCTCCTTATGATGCGATTTGCATATATAGCCTTTGGAATCTTATTCACATTTTTTATTAAATGATATTTTTTTGTGAATCACTAAATATTGAACTATAGTGTTATATATTTTTGGAATCTACTCATCATTTTCTAGATGATGATTATATAGTTAATCTTATTTTCGATTTTTGTTTCAATTTTGGTCTTTAATGCGGGACCATGGTCACCCCATCGATTTTTTTAAAAATTTTACTAGCCTATGTCACCCGGAATAAGATAGGGATTTATCAAAATCGGTTCAGGCGTATAGAAGTTATGGTGGAATATATAAACTCACATACATATGTCGCAGTCATCTGGTTTAATCTGCTATTTGATTGAATGACTAGCGCGTTCATTGAATGACAACATTCAATTGAATGACTAGGCCGAACAAGCGTCACTCAACGTCCAACTAGTTAGCGGATTGTAACATAGCCCTTTGAACAGAGCGGACGTAAAATCAGTTGATTGAAATTTTAAGTTAATAACTTTTTAGAGTCTCAGAGACTCGCATATTTTAATAAATTACTTTTGAAATAATATGATCAATTTTTCTATGTTTTTTACTTTATTTAAACCCTATAAAACCTAAGTGCCCGGCCTGCGGCCGGGCACTACTTGGTTATTTATGTCGAACCCTAACCTAACCTACAAGAAAGAGACAAGAAAACGTAAATAAAATGAATATTTCAAAAATTGACACTCAGAACATTGAACAGTTTACAATCTTTCGACAGTTTAGAATTTCGCGAGTTAGATTATAATCTAACGGTTTTTACAATCTTACGGTGACAGCTATATCCCATTCAACGACTATGCTAGATGACGTTCAGTCATGACGTTGAACGTTACATTAAACAACTTGACGAGTTGTTCTTTAGTCATTCAATTGAATGTTGTCATTCAATGAACGCGCTAGTCATTCAATCAAATAGCAGATTAAACCAGATGACTGCGACACATACATACATACATACATGAACCCTGAAAACTATATACTCCTTTTTTCAGGCTGTCGTATAAAAAAAACGCGGTCGGCCTGCTGGTGTCGGAGTGAGAAGTACGTTGAGTTGAGTAAAGAATTACCTAATAAGAGCGCTGGTGTTATTGAGCGGCGCCGGTGTAGATTGGGCGCCATTTTTGTCCGGAGCCTCCCAGAGGCTCATGGCTTCCTGTTTTTTTGCGTCGATGCTCGCGTTTGATATGTCATTGTCTATTTGGATTTTCGAGTACGCGTTCATGAGATACTGAAATATTAAAAAAAAACTAGTGTGCTTTATAGGCCTTGAGGTAAGGGTGGGCGTGGCCGCTAGATAGAGCGTCGCTTATTACACACCAATAAGGACCACTTTAGGGACCCTTCCTTCCTAAATATTATTACACTACACTGATTCAAGTGTAAGGGTCCCTGTGAAAAGTGCAGTGTAATAGGCCTATTAGACCACACGATTGAGAGAAAGAGAAAGAAAATGTGTGCTCGCACCTCCCTCTCTTGCCCCTACAGTAATATACGAAACGTAACTCTCTCTCTTTCTATCTTCACTAACTTATTATATCTCCCTCTCAACTTCATTCACCAGCTTACTCCCAAAGTCAAGCGTGCGTTTTACTTTTTTTTTTTGCGGTTACCTTGGATTATAATATTCTGTGGGGGCTCTCATATAGAGACTTTAGCATGGAAAAACAGACTCAGCGGATTTTGCTGTCAGGTAAATTACTCAGCTTACTGATAGTGACAAAGCTAGGTTTGTCCACTTTTCCTGCTTTCATAGTGTTATGTCGTACGGCATCTTAATGTGGGGCAGAGCTGCTGATATACGGTAGTTTGTTTTCTTTACAGTGTAAAAAGCCAAACAGCAAGCTTCTTAACGTAACCCGTAAGCGAACCTTTTTGCCCGGAACTTTAGACGTTCTCGTGTTAGTTTTAACACTCATGTGACGAGTTCATCATTAGTTCGCGGAGACTACTGGAGCTGATTAAAATTTATCAATAATCAACTTCAACTTATCAATAAGTCAACAATAATGAAACAATATCGCTTTATGCGTTGGCCCCTGAAAGTGCCTCAGGTTCACTCCACTCTGCAGGTGTGCATTGGATATTTTATTTATTCGTTTTTCCCAATTACATAGCATTACATTTTAAATTAGCACATTACATATTAAATTAGCACCATATCAAAAAAGGTCAAGTTAAATCTTAATAATTTTGATGACCTCCCTGGCGCAGTGTGGAGCGCCGTTGTCTTTACGTGCGGAGGTTCGATCCCCGGCAGGGTCAATTTGGGAATTATAATTTCTGAATTTTCCCCGGTCTAGCCTGGGTGGGAGGCTGCGGCCGTGGCTAGTTACCACCCTACCGGCAAGCGATTGAGCGTTCCGGTACGATGTCGTGAAGAAACCGATTAGGGGTATGGGTTAATTATAACTACCATGCCCCTAACACGTTATCCCACTACCATCATCACTTACCATCAGGTGAGATTGCAGTCAAGGGCTAACTTATAGAGGACTATGTCCGCGTGGATTGAGGTTTTTTGGTTCCCATGGGAACTTCTTAGTTTTTCGGGATAAAAAGTAGCTTATGTGTTATTCCAGACTATAATCTATCTCTGTGCCAAATTTCATCCAGATCCGTTCAGCCGTTCGGGCGTGATTGAGTAACAAACACCCATCCAAAATTTTGCATTTATAATATTAGTATAGAATAGTATAGATAAAAAGAAATACTTACACTCATATGGCTCTGGATGTCATTATGTAAGTGAGTATTCATATCCTCCTGACTGTCAAATGTCTCCTTACAACCAACCGCATGGAAAGAGCACGGCACTCGCACTTCAGCTTGCGTAGATACATCTGGTTGGTTGAACTCACATGTTGTTATGTGGGCATCCAAGTCTAGTGGGGTGACCTTAACTGCACAACCTGGAAGACGGTTTGGTAGCTATTTTAGAATTTGCAGAAAAAAAAGACGCTAATGCTGTGTCGTAAGAAAGAAACTTAAAAGTAGTTGAAATAACTTAAATCTCGTAATTAAATTAGTTTAATCTTTACTTAAATAATGTTAAAATTTAAGTAAACTTATAAAACTAACATTTGCATACATTCAAATTAATAATACCTAGTTCATATACAAAAATATAGCATAAGTAATTAGTTATCAAAATTCTTTTAAAAAATCCATATGGCTTTTGCTTGAAGAAAGTATCTCTTCTGAATGTTAGCGATGGGAACTATAATAGGAAATGTGAAATGAATGAACAAGCCAATGAAACAGTGAAATACCCATATTAAGTGAGCGAGACAGAGTACAGTAGCTTCCTTTCTGTTAGATAATCAGATTTTTTAAATACTTAATAAGGGCAACAAGACAGAACATTTTTCTATAGTTCATTGGTTCATTGTGAGCAATTACCGAATTATTTTAATTAAACAGGACATTAATATTTACCTTTTGCTGCAAACGGGCAGGACATTCTCTGCTCTTGAATCTCCCTTTTTGTGTAGTTGTCGGGGAAAATATCCACTTTCATGCTGAGGTTTATATTGTCTATTGGACAATGACCACTGTTCCTGCAGAACAGAGCAGATCAATTATTTAGATCAATTATTATAGTATTGCTGACTTCATTAATGATATTAAAGAATGAATGTTATGATAATGAAGGAACTAGAACACTAGCTTGCGATATTCACCACCTAGTAAGCCAGCAATTTGACCCGCTACATACTGTACCACAAGCCTGCTATGGTGAATTCTAGCAAATTAAACTTCTAGTTCCTTCATTAGGTTATGATTCACATGCAGAACATAATATTATTGTTGAAAAGACTAAGTTAACTTTGATTTTGCATGTATTCTTTTTGTAATGTAGAACCTAGCTACCTAGAAAAGTTGGTTGAAATGGGTGGGTCAGCCAATTTTTTAATATAATCATTTCAAGTAAATGGTCATATTTGCTGCAACATAGTGACAATGGCTTAATAATTACATAAAGAATAGAAAGATAAAACCTTATATAAGTACTTGAATATATACGTTTGAATAATAATTAATGCAAAAGTATTTGTCTGTTACCTTTTTACAGCCTATCAATAATGGATTCAGTAAATTTTTATGATTTTTTTTTTAAATTTAATTGTTTAACTTTAATTCTGGGGATGAATATAGGATAGAGTGTGTTTTGTTTTTACCAAAATATTAAAGAATTTCTGTGAGAATAATAAAACTTTCTGTGTAGTCTTAAAGTAAAATATACTTTATTGTACATCATCAATAGAATTAAAAAGATAATAACGATCATATTTAATGGATACGGCACCACAGGCGGCCTTATCGCATAAATAGCGATCTCTTCCAGGCAACCTTAGGGCAGAGGAAACTTTTAAAAGGGGAAGGAGTGTTGCCCCAAGGGGGGTGGGGGGGAACTGAGACATTAATAAATAAATATTTAGCCGTTAACCATTTAGGGATATGTTAACACCTCTAGTAAAAATATATAGGATAAATACACAGTATAAAAGTAATAGGTTACTACTTCTTTTTAATTGTATAATGTATATTTTGTGTATGCAATAAAGATATCCAAATAAAAAACTTTTTCCACACAGACAGAGGCAACATCTAGTAAAGAACTTTTAGAGCTTATCAAAACTTACTGTAACCAAGAGGTAATGCAGCTCTTGCAGAACTTGTGTCCGCATGTGGTGATGACAGGGTCTCGCAGCCAGTTCAGACACACTGGACATTCATATCTGGACTCTGGTTGGTTGCTCAGCACTGTCTCATTTAATGTTGTTATGCCCATTGGCTAGAAATAAATACATGAGTAAGTAACATACATATACAAATTTAAACTAACTAAAGCACTTCAAGTTTTAGAGGTATGCTCTGATTTTACAAATTCAAGTCAGTAGGTACTAAAAAACTTTTGACAAATAGGTTAGTAAGTTAATAGTATTTAATTGTTGGAAAGCTTTGCTTATGGTTTATATGAAGTTTTCCCTTCAATAAAGAAAAGTTTAACAGGAAAATAAATAAGCACTGTGTTTACTCACAGTTCTGTTCATTAGCTGTGGGTAATCTAAAAACTATTGAATACTTCGTCGTGACCTCTATCCATATTTGTGGTTATTTTGCTTACACCTTTCTATTCTCAGAAGCAAATTACTAATGACTACTTACTGCAATACCTTCCGTGGCACTTTTTATTTTGTTTGGATCCATTTCCATCAAAATATTATATTTTCATTTGAAAAATTAAAAAAACTGACCAAATCATTATGCAAATGAGAATGACACATGACACATCCGTGCAATGTTGCCAGTTGCCACTCTTCATTTCACTTCAATTTATAGCTCGCGCCAACCATAATATTATATCTAGGCCTCAAATATCAATTTTGAAGCTCGCGGACAAAGCCCACGGATACAACATTTTTCATCCATCCATCTATCAGAGCGGGCTGGAGGTCGTCCAACACTGCGGTTACCGGTACGCGGTCTCCCCTCCAGAACGCGTCTGCCTTAACGGCCATTGGTTCTGCCAATTTTTCAAGAAAATATAAATCAGAATTTGCTTATATTTTCTGCTCTAAACTAACTCTTGAATTTATTTATGCTCTGCTACCATATTAGAGTCCGTTATACGATCTAATAAATGTAATAAATTAGAGAAACATAGTATGAGAAAGTTTTTTATAATTTTTTTTTAAATTATTAATTAAATAATTAAAAAAAATCGTTTTCACTTCTTTCAGCAGTCCCTATGACTGCCAATTTTTTTATATTATTGTATTTATCTTTATTTAACTAATTGTAGTACCTAATTCAGTCATAAATTTTTCAGGTCCGCAGATATAGGAACTTTAATCCTACGGGCTATAATCATATACATAGACTAGTATTTCGCTCTGTGCGCGAGCTACTAAAGCAGCTCACGGGATGTGGTTAGACTTACAAGTAGTACAAACAAAACTTTTCTTGCCAGGCTTTATTTACGTCTAAAGAACATTCATAAAAGGTACAAGGTAAAAGGACATATTTTCTACTCCAACATCGAAAAGTTCCAACGAAACCGGTCAATTAACTGATTTTATAAATTTTGGTACCAGTTTCGTTTTGTATTCCCAGGGAGCCCTATATATCGATTTTGAACGAAATCGCTACAATAACAAAGAATTTCAAAATGGCGCTGATTTTTTACAACTTTGCACCAGTTTCCTGTTTTGTAATCCCAACGAGCCCTAAATACCTATTTTGAACAAAATCGATCAATTAACAAATAATTTGAAAATGGCGCTGATTTTTTAAAACTTTGGTATCATTTTTCTGTTTTGTAATCCCAGGGAGCCCTAAATATCGATTTTGAACGAAATCGGTCAATTAATAAAGAATTTCAAAATGGCGCTGATTTTTTAAAATTTTGGTATCAGTTTCCTGTTTTGTGATCCCAGTGAACCCTAAATATCGCTTTTGAACGAAATCGGTTAATTAACAAAGAATTTCAAAATGGCGCTGATTTTAAAAAACTTTGGTATTAGCTTCCTGTTTTGTAATCCCAGGGAGCCCCGTCGTGGGTAAAACGGCAACGTATCAAAATCTTGCATAGTTCTACATTTGTAGTCTCTTCAATATTCGCCATATAATTTGGTATGAAAAAAAAATTCCGCCATCTTGAAATTTTTTTCATTTCGCTAAGTAGACCTCCTCGTCCTGATCATCGCTTGCCTAGAAACCACACTTCCAATCTCTTATACTCTCCGAGATAGACACTGACGAAATTTGTATGGCAGCCATCTTGAATCCACCATTTTTGAGTTTTTTTAAACTCACCGCCAATTGGACGAGGTTTCGAGTGACATTTGTTCGAGCACCCCCCACCTATCTTCAATACCTTGGCCGTGCTCTTTACCCGTCTCCGAAATCCTCAATCATCAGCTGTCTCCATATTTTTCTTCTAGTTATATTTTCTGACATCCACACGAAGACATCAGTGAAAAAAAAATTTTTAATACAAAATTTTACTGGAGGGAGTTTTTGGGGAAAATATCGAAAACTACCCCAAATGTGGCATCACTGTTTAAATATCTCGATACTGCCGGTCGAGTTATTCAGTCGATCTATACATGTCAACTTTCCCAAATGTTGCCAACTGCCGCAAAAACGTGATTGAAATTTTCAAAAACACAAAAAGAATACAAAATGGCCGCCACCTCGTTTTACAGAAATATTTTACATAGTTTGATAATTTTCCCGTGAACAACAGGATATACCGCTCGTGATGACGTTTCAAGTTTTCATCTTGCTCGCACCCAGCCGAAATGATCGCCCCTGAAAAAAGACCATGTCGAGAATCACTTTTACTTTGATAAATTTCAGTGTTGCCAGACCTCGGCGACGAAAGTACCCAAATGTCATTCGTACAAGTGCGACACGTGGTCTCTTGCACTCAAATCTAAAAAATATACGTATTTCGATTTTTTATTTTTGGGGTGAATCTTGAAAATTTCCCGACAAATGGGGTAATTTTAGCCCCATTCCATACCTCGAGTCTGTACACACAATCGCCCCCTAGAAGTCGAAGCGCTCCGACGTTGCTAACTGTAAGAAATTAGAAATTTAAAATTGCGTTTTTTCGTACGTCAAATCGAACGGCCACCGCGTCAGCAGCCATCTTGAATTTTTAAAAACCACACCCATTCTGTCAAAATACAGGATAATTGTAGGCGGAAAAAGAAAAAAATATTATGCTTGACCACGAAGTTTCGGATCTGTAGCGCAGCGGTTCGGGGTCTAAAATTTGAAAACATTACAGCTCAGCAGCCATCTTGTTTTTCCATTTTTTTCCACTTTTTCTATTAATCGTTTTCTAATTTCTTCAATCACTGCGAGTTGTAACAGAATCGGTTGGAAAACAAAAGAGTTTCAAAAAGCTCGTCGGCCGCCATCATGTTTTTGAGGCCCTCGCCTTCCGCCTCACCCTCGCCTTCCGCCTCGCCCTCGCCTTCCGCCTCGCCCTCGCCTTCCGCCTCGCCCTCGCCTTCCGCCTCGCCCTCGCCCTCACCCTCGCCTTCCGCCTCGCCCTCGCTCTTGCCCTCGCCTTCCGCCTCGCCCTCGCTCTCGCCCTCGCCGTCCGCCTCGCCCTCGCTCTCGCCCTCGCCATCCGCCTCGCCCTCGCTCTCGCCCTCGCCATCCGCCTCGCTCTCGCTCTCGCCCTCGCCTTCCGCCTCGCCCTCGCTCTCGCCCTCGCCCTCGCCGTCCGCCTCGCCCTCGCTCTTGCCCTCGCCGTCCGCCTCGCCCTTGCTCTCGCCCTCGCCGTCCGCCTCGCCATCGCTCTCGCTTTCCGCCTCGCCCTCGCCCTCCCCTCCGCCTTCCGCCTCACCCTCGCTCTCGCCCTCGCCCTCCGCCTCGCCCTCGCCCTCCACCTCACCCTCGCCTTCCGCCTCGCCCTCGCCCTCGCTCTTGCCCTCGCCGTCCACCTCGCCCTCGCTCTCGCCCTCGCCCTTCACCTCACCCTCACCTTCGCTCTTGCCCACGCCCTCCGCCTCACCCTCGCCTTCCGCCTCACCCTCGCTCTCGCCCTCGCCTTCCGCCTCGCCCTCGCTCTCGCCCTCGCTCTCGCCCTCGCCCTCGCCCTCTCGCTCTCGCCCTCGCCCTCCGCCTCACCCTCGCCCTCCACCTCACCCTCGCCTTCCGCCTCGCCCTCGCCTTCCGCCTTGCTCTCGCTCTCGCCCTTGCCTTCCGCCTCGCCCTCGCCTTCCGCCTCACCCTCGCTCTCACCCTCGCCTTCCGCCTCGCCCTCGCTCTTGCCCTCGTCTTCCGCCTCGCCCTCGCTCTCGCCCTCGCCGTCCGCCTCGCCCTCGCTCTCACCCTCGCCTTCCCCCTCGCCCTCGCTCTTGTCCTTGCCGTCCGCCTCGCCCTTGCTCTCGCCCTCGCCTTCCGCCTCGCCCTCGCTCTCGCCCTCGCCCTCCGCCTCGCCCTCGCCCTCCACCTCTCCCTCGCCTTCCGCCTCGCCCTCGCCCTCGCTCTCGCCCTCGCCGTCCACCTCGCCCTCGCTCTCGCCCTCGCCCTTCACCTCACCCTCACCTTCGCTCTTGCCCACGCCCTCCGCCTCACCCTCGCCTTCCGCCTCACCCTCGCCGACCGCCTCGCCCTCACCCTCGCCTTCCGCCTCGCCCTCGCCCTCCGCCTCACCCTCGCCTCCCGCCTTGCCCTCGCTCTCGCCCTCACCGTCCGCCTCGCCCTCGCTCTCGCCCTCGCCTTCCGCCTCGCCCTGGCCCTCACCCTCGCCTTCCGCCTCGCCCTCGCCCTCCGCCTCACCCTCGCCTCCCGCCTTGCCCTCGCTCTCGCCCTCACCGTCCGCCTCGCCCTTGCTCTCGCCCTCGCCTTCCGCCTCGCCCTCGCTCTCGCCGTCCGCCTCGCCCTCGTCCTCCGCATCGCCCTCGCTCTCCGCCTCGCCCTCCGCCTCACCATCGCCTTCCGCCTCGCTCTCGCCGTCCGCCTCGCCCTCGCTCTCACCCTCCGCCTCACCCTCGCCTTCCGCCTCGCCCCCCACCTCACTCTCGCCTTCCAACTCGCCCTCGCTCTCGCCCCCGCCATCCGCCTCGCCCTCGCCCGCGCTCTCCGCCTCACCCTCGCCTTCCACCTCACCCTCGCCCTTGCTCTCGCCCTCGCCCTCCACATCACCCTCGCCTTCAGCCTTGCTCTCGGTCTCGCCCTCGCCTTCCGCCTCGCCCTCGCTTTCACCCTCACCTTCCGCCTCGCCCTCGCTCTCGCCCTCGCCCTCCGCGTTGCCCTCGACCTCCGCCTCACCCTCGCCTTCCGCCTCACCCTCGCCCTCACCCTCCGCCTAGCCCTCGCTCTCGCCCTCCGCCTCGATCTCGCCCTCGCCCTCCACCTTGTCCTTGCTCTCGCCGTCCGCCTCGCCCTCGTCTTCGCTCTCGCCCTCCGCCTCGTCCTCGCCCTCGCTCTCACCGTCCGCCTCGCTCTCGCCTTCGCCCACCGCCTCACCCTTGCCTTCGCTCCCGCCCTCCGCCTCGCCCTCGCCCTCAGCCTCGCCATCCGCCGTGCGTACCGTCACCACAAGACTGTACCTGCAGCTGGCGGCGTATCGAGTGCGGCAGCTGCGCGAGCTGCGTGTGCCAGCCGCCGCCGTCGCCGTCCGCCTCGCCCTCGCCCTGGCCCTCCGCCTCGCCCTCACTCTCGCCTTCGCCCTCCGCCTCGCCCTCGCTCTCGCCTTCGCCCTCCGCCTCGCCCTCGCTCTCGCCGTCCGCCTCCCCTCGCCGTCCGCCTCGCCCTCGCTCTCGCCCTCGCCTTCCGCCTCGCCCTCCGCCTCACCCTCGCCCTCCGCCTCACCCTCGCCCTCCACCTCACCCTCGCCTTCCGCCTCGCCCTCGCTCTCGCCCTCGCCGTCCGCGTCGCCCTCGCTCTCGCCCTCGCCGTCCGCCTCGCCATCGCTCACGTCCTCGCCCTCCGCCTAACCCTCGCCCTCCACCTCACCCTCGAATTCCACTTCGCCCTCGCTCTCGCCCTCGCCCTCGCCGTCCGCCTCGCCCTCGCCCTCGCTCTAGCCCTCGCCGTCCACCTCGCCTTCGCTTTCGCCCTCGCCGTCCGCCTCGCCCTCACCCTCGCCTTCCGCCTCGCTCTCGCCCTCGTTCTCGCCCTCGCCCTCGCTCTCGCCCTCGCCCTCCGCCTCACCTTCGCCCTCCACCTCACCCTCGCCTTCCGCTTCGCCCTCGCCCTCGCTCTCACCCTCGCCGTCCGCCTCGCCCTCGCCATCCGCCTCGCCCTCGCCCTCGCTCTCGCTCTCGCTCTCGCCATCCGCCTCGCCCTCGCTCTCTCCCTTGCCCTCCGCCTCACCCTCGCCTTCCGCCTTGCTCTCGCTCTCGCCCTTGCCTTCCGCCTCGCCCTCGCCTTCCGCCTCACCCTCGCTCTCACCCTCGCCTTCCGCCTCGCCCTCGCTCTTGCCCTCGTCTTCCGCCTCGCCCTCGATCTCGCCCTCGCCGTCCGCCTCGCCCTCGCTCTCGCCCTCGCCTTCCGCCTCGCCCTCGCTCTCACCCTCGCCTTCCCCCTCGCCCTCGCTCTTGCCCTTGCCGTCCGCCTCGCCCTTGCTCTCGCCCTCGCCTTCCGCCTCGCCCTCGCTCTCGCCCTCGCTCTCGCCCTCGCCTTCCGCCTCGCCCTTGCTCTCATCCTCGCTGTCCGCATCGCCCTCGCTCTCGCCCTCGCCCTCCGCCTCGCCCTCGCCCTCCACCTCTCCCTCGCCTTCCGCCTCGCCCTCGCTCTCGCCGTCCGCCTCGCCCTCGTCCTCCGCGTCGCCCTCGCTCTCCGCCTCGCCCTCCGCCTCACCATCGCCTTCCGCCTCGCTCTCGCCGTCCGCCTCGCCCTCGCTCTCACCCTCCGCCTCACCCTCGCCTTCCGCCTCGCCCCCCACCTCACTCTCGCCTTCCAACTCGCCCTCGCTCTCGCCCCCGCCATCCGCCTCGCCCTCGCCCGCGCTCTCCGCCTCACCCTCGCCTTCCACCTCACCCTCGCCCTTGCTCTCGCCCTCGCCCTCCACATCACCCTCGCCTTCAGCCTTGCTCTCGGTCTCGCCCTCGCCTTCCGCCTCGCCCTCGCTTTCACCCTCACCTTCCGCCTCGCCCTCGCTCTCGCCCTCGCCCTCCGCGTTGCCCTCGACCTCCGCCTCACCCTCGCCTTCCGCCTCACCCTCGCCCTCACCCTCCGCCTAGCCCTCGCTCTCGCCCTCCGCCTCGATCTCGCCCTCGTCCTCCACCTTGTCCTTGCTCTCGCCGTCCGCCTCGCCCTCGTCTTCGCTCTCGCCCTCCGCCTCGTCCTCGCCCTCGCTCTCACCGTCCGCCTCGCTCTCGCTTTCGCCCACCGCCTCACCCTTGCCTTCGCTCCCGCCCTCCGCCTCGCCCTCGCCCTCAGCCTCGCCATCCGCCGTGCGTACCGTCACCACAAGACTGTACCTGCAGCTGGCGGCGTATCGAGTGCGGCAGCTGCGCGAGCTGCGTGTGCCAGCCGCCCCCGTCGCCGTCCGCCTCGCCCTCGCCCTGGCCCTCCGCCTCGCCCTCACTCTCGCCTTCGCCCTCCGCCTCGCCCTCGCTCTCGCCTTCGCCCTCCGCCTTGCTCTCGCTCTCGCCGTCCGCCTCCCCTCGCCGTCCGCCTCGCCCTCGCTCTCGCCCTCACCTTCCGCCTCGCCCTCCGCCTCACCCTCGCCTACGGCCTCGCCCTCGCTCTCGCCCTCGCCGTCCGCCTCGCCCTCGCTCTCGCCCTCGCCGTCCGCCTCGCCCTCCACCTCACCCTTGCCTTCCACCTCGCCATCGCTCTCGCCGTCCGCCTCGCCCTCGCCCTCCGCGTTGCCCTCGACCTTCACCTCACCCTTTTTCCCTACTCGAATCCCCCACCAGAACACATCTCCCTTACATCATTGTATCATTTTCTGTCTCTTTCTAGGAGAACAATTATGTCAATGAGTCAGTGTGTGAGTGAGTGAGTGAGTGGTAATTTAGCTATATATAGTATAACTAGTTTTTCGCTCTGTGCGCGAGCTGCTAAAGCAGCTCACGGGATGTGGTTAGACTTACAAGTAGCACAGTCTTTACTGTATCGATTTTGAACGAAATCGGTCAATTAACAAAGAATTTCAAAATGGCGCTGATTTTTTTAAAATTTTGATACCAGTTTCCTGTTCTGTAATCACAGGGAGCCCTAAATATCGATTTTGAACGAAATCGGCCAATTAACAAAGAATTTCAAAATGGCGCTGGTTTTTTTTTATTTTGGCAACAGTTTCCTGTTTTGTATCCCCAGGGAGTCCTAAATATCGATTTTGAACGAAATCGGCCAATTAACAAAGAATTTCAAAATGGCGCTGGTTTTTTAAAACTCTGATATAAGTTTCCTGTTTTGTGATCCCAGGGAACCCTAAATCTCGATTTTGAATACAATCGGTCAATTAACAAAGAATTTCAAAATGGCGCTGATTTTTAAAACTTTGGTATCAGTTTCCTGTTTTGTAATCCCAGGGAGCCTCGTCGTGGGTAAAACGGAACCGTATCAAAATCTTGCATAGTTCTATACTTGCAGTCCCTTCAATATTCGCCATATAATTTGGTATGAAAAAAAAAACTCCGCCATCTTGATTTTTTTTTCATTTCGCTTAATAGACCTCCTCGTCCTGATCATCTCTTGCCAAGAAACCACACTTCCATCTCTCATACTCTCCGAGATAGACACTCACGAAATTTGTATGGCAGCCATCTTGAATCCACCATTTTGAATTTTTTTTTTACTTATTGCCAATTGGATGACGTTTCGAGTGACATTTGTTCGAGCACCCCCCACCTATCTTCAATACCCTGGCCGTGCTCTTCACCCGTCTCCGAAATCCTCAATCATCAGGTGTCTCCATATTTTTCTTCAAGTTATATTTTCTGACTTATATACGAAGCCATAAGTGGAAAAAAAAATTTTCATACAAAATTTTACAGGAGGAAGTTTTTAGGGAAAATCTCGAAAACTACCCCGAATGTGGCAACACTGTTTTGATTTCTCGATACTGCATGTCGAGTTACACAATCGATCCATACATGTCAACTTTCCCAAATGTTGCCAACCGCCTCTAAGACGTGATTGAAATTTTCAAAAACACAAAAAGAATACAAAATGGCCGCCACCTCGTTTCACAAAAACTTTTTGCATAGTTTCATAATTTTCCTGTGAACTA
Organism: Erebia palarica; assembly: GCA_964035005.1. NCBI lineage: Eukaryota > Metazoa > Arthropoda > Insecta > Lepidoptera > Nymphalidae > Erebia > Erebia palarica. Next base: position 33,808,848 of record OZ035989.1, on the reverse strand, counting down.
CAGGATACACCGCTCCTGACGACGTTTCAATTGTTCATCTCGCTCGCACCCAGCCGACATGATAGCCCCTGAAAAAAGACCATGTCGAAAATCACTTTTTCTTTGATAAATTCCAGTGTTGCCAGACCTCGGTGACGAAATTACCCAAATGTCATTCGTACAAGTGGGACACATGGTTGCTCGTACTCGAATTTTTAAAAAAGTTCGTATTTCTATTTTTTTATTTTTGGGGTAAATCTTGAAATTTTCCCGAGAAATGGGGTAATTTTTTTTCCCCAATCCATACCTCGAGTCCGTACCCACAATCTCCCCGTAGAAGTCGAAACGCTCCGACGTTGCCAACTGCGAGAAATTTGAATTTTAAAATTGCGTTTTTTCGTAACTCAAACCGAACGGCCGCCGTGACAGCCGCCATCTTGAATTTTTGAAAACCAATCCCATTCTGTCAAAATACAGGATAATTGTAGGCGGAAATAGAAAAAAATATTATGCTCGACCACGCCGTTTCGGATCTGTGGCGCTGCGGTTCGGGATCGAAAAATCAAAAATTTTAAAACACTGCAGCTCGGCCGCCATCTTGTTTTCCCAATTTTTTCCACTTTTTCTGTTGACCGTTTCCTAATTTCTTCAATCATTGCGAATTGCAACGAAATCGGTCGGAAAACAAAAGAGTTACAAGAATCACGTCGGCCGCCATCTTGTTTTTCCGAAATGTCATAATTTTTCCCCACTCGACTCCCGCACTGGAACACATCTCCCATACATCATTGTATCATTTTCTGTCTCTTTCTAGGAGAACAATTATGTCAATGAGTGAGTGAGTGAGTGAGTGGTAATTTAGCTATATATAGTATAATATAATAATATAATAATAATAATATATAATATCTACTTAGGCTCCAAGTTAATTAACAGCTACCCTATAGCTCACCCTAAGTTGCGTTCCATTTTTAAGTAAACCTGCGAAATACAGCGTACGGTATTAATATTACCATAATCACACGCGCCTATTACCGTACGAAACGGCAATTATTATACATCTGGCAGCCCTGTTATCCGTTAGCTGTGACGTTTTGATTTGTAAAAGACTTTGACTGACGTGACACTTGACTTGACATAATTCATAGACATAGTGTTTTATATAATCTATGATTCATAGATTAAGTAAAACAAAAAAAAAAGTGCTCAAAGCGGCAAAAGAAGTTTTCCCTTCAAAAAGAAAAAAGAAAGAAAAGAGGTATTTTTAATGTTACGCTCAAGATCTTACGTAAAAAGAAGCTAATTACTAACTATTTTTGACCGTAGATAGCTTTTTTCTAGTTTCACTCCAAGGGCCGAATGCCGGTCTGAGGTTTTCACATACCTACCTCTATGTTTTCACCTTTTATTTACAGATAAATGACAATAATTGACATCAACGAGAATACTATTGCGTAAGGGCTCAGGTGTGTCCTAAAATTTAAAGATTTTCGGTGGAAACGAGGAATATACCCATATTATAAAGACTTATATAAAATTGGTACCTACCAAGTTTATAATTTACATTACATTTATACACGAAGCGTGTGCAGAAATCATGCCAACAATTGCGGCATAAGGACCGTTGATTCATAATCGAACAACTGGTAAGTACATATAAATCGCTGTAAACGAATAAAGGCCTGGGCAGTCAGAAAGCGCGACGGCAGCAGTAGGTACGACTTTACTACCAGTAACACAACCCAAAGAGCAGTGGCGTGCAGTACATAGAGGCATGAAAGCACCGCTTACCCAAATGGAAATACCTACGTTAATGCTCATTTTTCTTTCTGACAGTCAGTAAATAGTTATTCTGAATAACTAATGCCTACCCTAGATTCAAACCCTGTGCACGCCACTGCCATAGAGATACCTATTGCTTAATACAGTTGGTCTATGAAGACGTCTGAACAATGAAACCCTGAAAATGGTTAAGTTAATACATCGACCATTAGAAGTCGTCGCGTCGGCAGAACGCAGAACTTTATTAACTTTGCTTAATAGTGGATCAATCGTCCGGGTATCAAGAAGTCTAAGATGGTAACGGGCTACCAGGTTATCACTTACTATCAGGTGAGATCGCAGTCAAGGGCTGGCTTAATTAGTGCAATAAAAAACAGGTTTTTTTTATCGACTACAAGTTAGCCCTTGACTGCGATCTCACCTGATGGTAAGTGATGATGCAGTCTAAGATGGTAGCGGGCTAACCCATTAGGAGTATGGCAGTTAATTAAACCCATATCCCTATTCGGTTTCTACACGGCAACGTAGCGGAATGCTAAATCTCTTGGCGGCACGTCTTTGCTGGTAGGGTGGTAACTAGCCACCAGGCCACACCAGGGACAATTCAGAAATTATAAATTCCCAAACTGACCCTGCCGGGAATCGAACCCGGGACCTCTGTACGTTAAGACAACAGCGCTCAACACTGCGCCACGGAGGTCGACACAGCTTCTTAGAGTGGCATCGAACACGTTACCAATGTGCGTCGCTATGGTCGCTACCATTTCACTTTGTGTGTGTCCAAGCCTTCAACGGAACCCTTGGGTAATGTACCCAGTACCACCAGTACAACTAACGTGGCGTAACAGATTTATGTTTGGGCATTCATCTTGCCTGTCACTGTTGCCAATAGCGACAGTGCTTTTAGGGACAGGAAGCCATAATATTATTATATTACGAGTATGTACGAGTAGGTATACGCATACAAAGCGTTAATTGACTTCGCATTTTTGGTAACTAAAGTAAGAACCTTTTAGGGCTTTTTAGGGCATGAACACTACAGACAAGACAGGAAAAAACGTACGTGTTTGAAATACATTTTGTCCCGTCACAGTAGTCTGGGCAGCTCACAGTAGACTATGTAGCCACTGAGTACCTACGTTGAGCTTAATAACTGTTATTTCGGAGAGGAAACTCGGTCAAAGTAGGTATCTCCAGTGTTTTGAATTAACTAGATTATGATTTAGGTATGTAGGTATGTGGTTAACAACTGCCAACTTACGTAGGTGTATAGAGTTTATACTTCGGTGATTATATTCTAAAACGAACTAACTCTGTATTATGTTTAACTACCTAATTATTTATTACTGATTTCAATCAAAGAGCGATGTTCGGGGGGTCCGAGGTTCGATGCCCGCGACTTTTATTTTACTGTGTTTTGTGCAATCGATTAATATAATTATACTTATTATTTTATACGTATAACGCTGAAGGAAAACATCGTGAAGGAACCCGCTTTCATGAGAGTTCTCCAGCCTTTCTCATTCTAAGAGGAGGCTTGTGCCGGCAAGACATCACTGATTTACGAAAAATCGACAATCAGGGATATCTATGATACTTGGTTTACTAATACACCGCTTACAGATATTGTCTAGGAATTAAGTACTGATAAGTAGGTACCTAACATTATACTAAGACTGGTACCTAACTATAACTCTTATCTGTCGGTCACGCATATTTTATCACTATTCGCACAGGAATTTATAACATCGCGTAACTTAATTGGCTTAATAACATTTAATTGAACTTAGTCTGTACAAACTTATATAACGTCTTAATTAACCATTGATACGATCAATTTAAAAATAATTCATATTTGAAGACATTAATAGCTTAGATATTTTTTGAAAATACTATAGTATCAAGTACATTTAGGGAGTAGGTTTAGTAAATTCGTATAGGACGTATATCATGATTGCCAATTTTCAAAACTGCTTCTAACAAAAGGCAATTTGATGTTGAAAAGCAATGAAGGATTGGATTAAATGCACAATACTTTTTTAAAACATAAAAATACGGGTAAGTACCTACCTATAAAATATTATGTGCAAAGCTGGAAAACCAAACTTGCTAGTACCAATATCTACAGACTAGGTATTTAAATGCGCTACCGGGAGATGGAAACCTTACTTCTATTATTAAATATGTATTTCTATTATTTAATAGGTTTATTGAGTAAACTCAATAGGGCACTGAATGGTTGGACATACAAAAAATTGGCTGGCATCCATCCTTTAGGTAATAATAAGAGAATACCTTCACATTCTAAGAGGACACTCGTGTTGTACTGAGCAACGAGTCTCATTTTAAGATGAGAATGGAATTTGAGGGATGAGAAGGGTGGGCCGGCGATTGGATAAAATGTCGAACAAAGGAAACAATTGGTCTTATCACTATAATAACCTTTAAAACAAGTCTAACATTGTAACACATATTTTGCGCCGCAGATATTCATTCAATTTGAATGAAATCTCGCGTTCCGCTTGCGCAATTTAGCCAATTTACCACGAAGTGCTTTACTATGATTATGCAACGGTACATAATAGACAGTAAATAAATGTAGCCCTCGGAAGAACGGCGTAAAATGTTTGAGTTATGTTACCTTACGACCCTGGGCTTACGAACGTATGAGACGGGGTGTAGGTACATGGCTAGAGTAAAGGGTAGAGTCAACTAGCTATAATTAATTATGTACTTCTTTGCAATATCAGTAGCTACTCTACCAAAAACTCTTAACGAAATGATGTAAAACATTTAGCAAAAAAGGCCTAAAACCGAACATCATGATGATAGTTTAAAAAAAACATTTAGGGCCAAAATACACCTTTTTGACGACCTCCCTGGCGTAGAGATGAGCGCTATGGTCTTACAGTGGGAGGTCCGATTCGATTCCAGGCAGAGTCAATTTGCCAGAAGCACGGGCTGACTTGAATTGCATTGGATGGTGATGATGACTTAAAAATACGATAATGTGAATATGATCTATAAAAAATGTAAAGCAATACTATCCTACCGACTAGTATTACTTACGCCTTACTCTAGAAAAGGCCTATGTCCAGTGGATGCATACAGGCTGATGGATGGCTGACTAGTCAGTAGTAATAATATTATGATCCAAAGAACACAGTCAGCACAAAGCGAAAGACAGCGCTATCAAAAGTAAAAGGATTTTTCAGCAAGTAGGCCAACGCATTCATCTCGGTCTACATTTTATTACAAACATTATACTTAAAGTCCTCACATTACCGTAAGGAACCTACGTGTAGTCTGTGCCTACGTGCAACGAAGACGATGGATTTATAGTGCACGTGACATTGCGAGCATAACTTTGCGATTGCTAAACTGTTTCACTGGAAGACCGAACTGCGAAGACACTGCGAAAGGAACAAGGAAACAAAACGCCTTTTCACGTTTTCGTAAGATTTTATCACAATCATTTTATTTTTAAATGGCTTAATTTAAAAATTAGCTTTTTCAGATGCTCACAAGTCACGAATCGCAAAAGTTATGAACTTTTTTGATTCGTGTATGTTGAATGGATCCTTATAGATGAAAATTAATTTAGAATTATGGTTCAAAATATTGAAAAGACTCACTCACTGACTGACTCATTAAACTCGATGTCCAAAACCATGGACCTAGAAAGCTGAGCACATAGATTTCTTAATATATAATGTAGACGAGGAATAAGACCATACTTAATTTTCAAAAATCCCACGACGTGAAGCATCTATTTTAGAAAGCTTTCGTAAGACCAAAGTTTTTATACCTGGTTAACTTTTTTACCTGCAGTAAAATACATAATATAATAAAATGCGAAAGTGTGTTTGCCTGCCTGCAACTACAATGATATTATATCTGCTACGCTTTCAAAGCACATCTCTTTACGTAACCAATTTTGATAAAATTTGATGAAAATCATGACGAATTCATGGACATCATCTAGTATAAAAGACCTACCTACATATATTTCCTAGATTGACCTGTGTAAGGCCGATAAGCAAAGCCACCAAGAAATGCACGGCCTAATGATATTTCAATTTATCGATGCAGTTCATCGATTTACGGAGCACATCTTGACGGTGGACAACTCGTTAGTTTTAATCAGATACAAAGGAGGATGCTCACAAATGAGACGCGCGTGAGATGCATTCCAAGGAACGAGGAAGACGTGAAGATATTCCGCATTGAGATGGGAACATCAGCCTCGCTGATATTCCGTATCTTTGACCGTGGTTGGGTATACTCGTAAAGTACCTTCCTTGGCAGTGACACTTAAAAACAAAGTGGCATATTTTGACCTTAAAATCGGGATAAATTTTGTTTCGTCGCGTCGTCGATATTAATAAGTACTTGACCTAGTCGTATACTGCTGGGTTTATGTCTCTTACGCCACGATCTAGCGCCGTCTTATATTTCGTTGCCTTTCCACCGCACCGGCTCCTTGCGACCACGGAATGTTGTCCGCCATATGGAAGTGGTTCAGTTGAAGTCGGGCGAAATTCCATAAGAAATCAAAGTCTACGAGTTTCCTACTCTTGATAAAAGCATACTTTAAATATCTTCACGTGAGGTCTTGCCAAGCATTACATAAAAACATATGGCGTCGATATAATTAAAGGTACTTACTGCATCAGCAAATAAATCAGTGGAATATTATACAAAAAAGCTGCCGTGACTGGTCATGCGAAGCGCTCAAAATCCATCCCATAAGTTACAGGCGACTGCATCTCCGATCGCATAGCAAATAGGTACACTGTTTTTACTAACAAACGTATGAAACGGTAACAAATCACAAATAATGATACTTACTATTCACGCTACGTGTTTTTTGGAGCTATTGATAGTGAGAAAAAGCGGAGTGGAGGACCTCTACATATAATTTTTCTTTGGACTTACTGATATTAGATTTAGGTATTGCGGTAGACTCGCTCGACGATTCAAAAGCACTTGTAAAAGTTTATTTGAATTAAAAAGATTGAAGTATGAAGAAAAATTAGGGCTACTTTTCTTAATTAATTTGGATACAATCAAATGTTTTGATAGCACCTCGGTCCCTCTTTCAATCTTTCATGGTTAAGAGCACGGAATGTGAGTTGGTGGATGCAATACCTATTAAACATGTAACGCGAGTGTAGCGAGCTTATTTTATATCCGAGGCATAGGTTTACCTACTTCTACAACTATCTCTAAAGTCTCGACTACATTTTTAAGCAGACAAAATAATGAGATGAAGAACGAAATCTGTTCCATAATAATAGCGCCGTATAATGCGCTGCCCAGTTTTACCACGTTTTACTTTAGGTTCATAAGTACACTGTGGCATGTCACTTCAAAGTTTCAGCTAATAGTGGCTACTGGCTCATGCTTTTGTGTCTCGTTTAGCGTGCTGGAGATATTATCACGCGACTTCGGTCGCACTGAATCACACCACGCCGGAGATCCATGCACTATGATTTTTTCTTTTTTTTTCAAATTTTTTGACTAGCGCTTGGCTGCAACCAGACTTGCTAGAAGTAGTGATGCAGCCTACGGTGGAGCGCACTTGTCCAAAAGATGCCTATTTACTCTAGATTTGAAGATACCAATATTATAAGCGGATGGAAAAACGGAAGCCGGAAGGGCGTTCGAAGAAGGACGAGGAATCAAATCGCATCGCACGCGTCCGTAGGATTTTAACTATATATGGATGCAGACCCTGACCTACGCGACGACCCTGGCAGACGCTTCGACCGAAGTCGGGCAATATCGCCGGCACTCTGCATGTGCCCTAACACAGATATCGGTGTACAGAGCGCCGACGATCAGGGTCGATCAACCTGGTTTAACGGGACCTCGCATAGACCATCTTGCGTCACCGACTACCGTCACTGTGTAGTACGATGGTAACAACACTGTGGTGGGGCCTTCGTAGGCTAGGAGATGGTTTCTGGAGTTCAGGCGTATTTTAAAATGCAGGAAAAACGCTACGATGTTCTTAACCTGGATGCATAAAACCTAAAAATTCTTGGGTGTACCATTAATATAAGTACTTTGTAAACTAGAAGCATAGATTACCATCAATGTACGATATATCGTAAAAACATAAATCCCACAACTTCTTAGATATGTCAACAATTTGCGGTGTATCCACTCTTTAAGCATAAATTGAAGTGGTCTTCACAGAGGCTCCATTCTTGCTTATTTTCGGTAAGTAATTATGAATTTTCTGAATAAATAGGACATTCGTAACTACGTGCGAACTGATGATCAGACTTCACTGATGAAAATTTATGCTTTAACACAAAAATAAATCCTAAGTACCTAGTGTCTGTTTTAATGAGTGTGCTCGATGCACGCACCTCAGGGTACCTGCTAGAACAAATGAAGACTAAAAAGTTGATAAGGGTCCCACCAGTGAGACGAGGGGTATTCCTGCTTACCCGTGGCCCTCCTGTATTTTGGTTAGTTGAATTGTATCAACTTATCAATAATGATACATTGTATCAATAGTTGATGTACCTAAACAGTCGATGTACGTAAGATATCCAACTGCATATCCATGCATTACCTTTATTCTTCACTCATGTTTTATTCAACACCAATGGTGTTCTCTTTGGCTATGAGCTTTATGATAACGGTGATCGTCGGCTGTATTCAAAGCCGACAATTGATTACAAGCTTTCTCGTAGATTTAACGGTGGGTGTGTTATTGCAGGTTGAGGGTTCCATTACCTTTGTTTTGTGACTTGTGAATTAGCAAATTCAAATGTTTTATATTCGAATAAACTTTTACAAGTTCTTTTGTATCGTCATCTAATACCATTCCTACTGAGAAGAACTAGCAAGAAACACGATACACGAAATATCACAACAGACGTAAAGAGGCGCCAGAAGAAACACTGAAAAGTGCGTTAAGGTACTTACAATTTGTCACAGGTTATAATTCATGATTATAAGGTAAGTACATCTCACAGAGAGTGGTTAATTTACAAGGTTAATTTACCCCAGCAAATCAAAGCATTTCCGGCCACCTCGGACTTCACGACTTCTTCGAAATTCACGCCGACGAAGTCGCGTGCATCATCTAATGAGGTAATAGGTTTTACTTAGAAGCAAAATACTTATACCAAATTAGTAGTTAAGAGCTACGGCCTAGGATACATCTTTACGGATTGATTATATAGCAAGTTCGATATCTGGTAAGGCTTTTTTTATCATTTGAGGGTTAATTGCACCACAGGTGATTATGGTTAACACTAAACGTTAATTTTGACCACCTTAAAAACACTTTTAAGATCTAACTTTTTGTAAGACATGTTAACAACGTGCTGTACAAGGGAAATAAAAAAGGCGAAGGTTTAACTTGCTAATGATCAAAATCAATATTTCATCAGCGAGATAAGCCATGTTTACTTTGTTAAAAGAAAAGGAGCTATTACGTAACGGCATTACAATCGATTTCTTTTCAATATACCTCTTATTAACAATTGCAGGTTGCAAAACAAAAATAATATGTGTATAACAAGGTGTAGAACTGTAGAAACAAATCCTTGACGGCAATTGCTGCTTAGGGCAGAAGAGATTAATGTAAAGTTACTTAAAGTACTAAAAATACATGGATTCTGCTTTTTTCCTAATATTATACACTTGATGTTATCGAGAAATATATAAAACGTGCGAGTCTTATTAAATTTCCTTCAAGACTTGCATTTGTAAATATTTATTGTTATTTATTTAGGTTAAACGGCCAGATTGATGGAGTCGAAAATCGCCATTTTAGTTGTGATAAAGTCGTCGCACGTCATATGCATTCACTTCGGTAAATAGAGATATAGGTTATCGTGAAATAGATCTTAAAAAGGTAGGTATAAGGTACCTAATGCCACGAGCTAAAAGTTCGTTCGTCGTTAATATTGTTAAAAGCTCAAAAGGACAAAGAACTGACCGAGGTTCACGACTGGTACTCAGTTAAATCTTATATACCTACTATTTACTGGAAAAAACCGATTAGTTAAGGGGCTTAATATTATAACTGGTTTACCCTTCACAGTTACAGATTAGCCCCTTACCATCTTAGACTGCATCGTAACGTGAGACCGTATAGTCAAGGGCTAACTTGTAGAACTTGTAGTGGTATATTATAAAAAATATCTATGTGCGCTGTAAAACGTTAAACCATGGAGCACGAGACTCTTAAACATGTTTGTGTAGGTATATTGATAAGGGCTTTATTTGATTACGACCAAATCACCATCTCGATCGGCGATACGTAATAAAAGCAATATTAAACTTGTCTCAAAAGCTCTCTGGAGTTGCGGCTGGCATTCAGTAAATGTGTAGCCGTGGTACGTGAGACTCGTACGTGCGTCTCCGTTAGGTCTGTTCCCACGTGTGTACTGATACTGGCTTTATTTGATCAGTACTTAAGTGTTAAACAAACCTTGGTTAAAAGGTAGAACTTTTCGTGTTTAGTGCCAATTTTATTTTTGCCTTTTAATATTAACGGCATTTGCTACACTTTCAGCATTTAATTCAGCGTTATAAAAGTACTTTTAACTAAGTATTGTATTTTATCTTATAGTAATTTTCTAAACCTAATACTTACCAATATTTTCAATAAAAATAACTTAACCAACTTATCTATTAAATAAATATAACTTATCTCTAGTTTTCGTTCCGAAAACCAGCTTTTCATAAAGTTTACTATTTACCCGCTATCAGTCCGTAGACGCATTGAATAGGTACTATTTACAAAATGTATGTCTGTTTATGTGCTTATCCAGTCTATCTTATCTTGGTACTGACTGGTACAATTTTTAACTAAACTGGCGATAGTATTGATCAAGTCTTTGAAGTGAAGAAACCACGATAGCCTTGTAGATTTATGACAACGTTAATCCACGCAAACGAAGTTGCGGCACAAGTGTAGTTACTATAGTCAGAACCAGAACTAAATATGCTTTTCTACAAATAACAAGTGAAATTAATTTAACGAATTAAAAAATACGACTGCCCTGCCATATTATTTTTGGAGTTTACCTCCTTAAGAAGCGATTTGCTTAAATAGCCTTTGGAATCTTATTTACATTTTTTATAAGATGATATTTTTTTGTGAATGACTAAATATTGAACTATAGTATTATATATTTTTGGAATCTACTCATCATTTTCTAGATGATGATTATATAGTTAATCTTATTTTCGAATATTTTTTTTCAATTTTGGTCTTTAATGCCGGACCATGGTCACCCCATCAATTTTTTTAAAAAATTTACCAGCCTATGTCATCCAGAATAAGCTAGGGATTCTAACGATACCTCATTTATCAAAATCGGTTCAGGCGTATAGAAGTTATGATGGAATATACAAAATCACATACATACATACATACATACATACATACATACATACATACATACATACATACATACATACATACATACATACATACATACATACATACATACATACATACATACATGAACCCTGAAAACAATATACTCCTTTTTTCAGGCAGTCGTTTAAAAATGACATGTTCTTTACATTATAATTATTATAGTTTTGAGACTTTTTGTTGCATTTTTATAATATATTTACGGGTAATAAATACTTCGTACAAAAATGGTTTTGTCGAGGAAAATATTTTTATGTAATTACTAACCACCGTGACCGTAACTAAGATTAGAATTATTTATAATCAACTATATGACGCCCACGTCTTCGCCTGCGTGGATTTAGGCTTTCTTTTTTATTCAACAAAAAATCACAGATTTTTCGGGAATGGGAAGTTTGATGGTTAATAAGGTTCAGATAATTTATATTTAATACAAGCTGATGCCCTCGACTTTGCCCGCGTGGATTGAGACTTTTTGTTTCCCGTGAGTATTCTTTAATTTTCCGGGATAAAAAGTAGCTTATGTGTTTTTTCAGATTATAGTCTATCTATTTCGGCCGTGATTGAGTAGCAAACATCATCGTATCCAGCCATTTAATCTTTTGCATTTATAATATTAGTATACCTAAATTAGGTACCTACTTATTTAAAAAAATGTTAAGTTTATAGGTACGACTACGTACTTATGGACGTTCTGACAAACTGTAAGCTGGTAATACAGAATCGATTATGTAATTGTGATATAAAAGATACGAATTATACTTAATTTAATGGTTTAAACTACTTATCATTTTGCATTGTAGGAATTGCAATAAAAAAATTCACAGATTTCGCAGTCCCCGCAAGAATCGGAGCATTGAAAATCAATACAAAAATTCTTCAAAAGCACTTCTCTCCAGCGTCCGCATCTTTTAAAACCATTACCATGACGATCGGTCAATAATCATAGAAGCAACATCACTTTTTATATATACGGACATACCCGTTTTTCTACAAATCCAAATCAAAAGACCGCCTACAAGGTCACAATTACAAACCAATTTACAAATTTTTTCGCCATTTGGTAGCTAAACTAATACCCTAGGACCTTTTTTTCTTAAGTCGTTTTTATCTCCGAAATATTTACAATTTAGTTAACAAACACCGAAAACCCCAGCTTTTTTACATTTTTCAAAATTCCAAAAAAAGTTACCAACTGTTTTTCAAAATTCAAACGCTCACACGTGTCTCGATAAATTCCTCAATTCTTGGTACTGTTCCCATCTCGATCATCCCAAATTCCTCGGAACTATGGCTAATAATACGTCTCAGGTGATTTGCATCTGATAACCATTTTCAATGATAAAACCGACCAAGTACCTACATCTCGGGCCAAGTGAGTGTAGGGTTCCGTAGTTGCCCGCGACACAATATTATGCGGACGTTTTATACGTTGGTCGACTATTACTCGTAAACTTGTCTACTAACTTAAACTTAAACTTGCCGCTAGCGTAAACTTGTCGCTGGTTAGCGATAAGACCGCCTTATTGTACCTAAGTTTTAAGTTTTCATGTTTGTTATCTGTTTTTTATATATTTTGTGTGTGTTATAGTTTATTGTTCCGAGTCGGAACAATAAAGAATATACATACATACATACATACATACTAGTCTACTTAGCTTAGTTATACAAATCGTACACGTGTGGAATGGTCGTTACACTTCTGGCTGCATTTCCGCACTAAACATCCATGCTGATCCTTTGCGCAAACAATTTTGGCGTTTACCCTGATATACTTGTGATCAAATTAACTTTTAATTTAAGAAGATAAACAATAATTTTTTTGAAAGCACATGTATAATAAAGAAAATTTTACTTTTGGTGGGATCACCTTTGTCGCAACTCGCAACGTATGTGAATAGAAAACATGTTAATACATGTAAATTAGAATACTGACTTACTTTGGTGGTTACTAAACTTGGCTGGAAATGGAACTTATTGTATAACTGTTACCTGCATTATACTTTGTATCAATAAGCCTTATAAGAAGGACATAATTTATGGTAGATACTTTTTATCCTTTTTTTTTCTTGAGGGGGAAATCTTCATAACATACCTGGCTTCTTGGGGTGAAAGCCAGGTCATGTGAGATTTTTTACTCACTGTAACCCCCTCGGTGGCATTCTTATGCGCCAATAATATTTATTTATTAAATGTCGGGACGCTTGGGAGCCTCCCTTGCGCGCCGCCACTTGGGCTCGTCCCTAATAAAATGGTCCTTTGCGGTTTACGTGCTTTGCCTTGAAGCACGGCTGTTTGTAATTCAACAAACGGCTGGCTGCCAAAGCCATAACGATGGCTACTTTTTATCAAATGGAATATATGGAAATGCAAAGAGTTGCTATGGGATTTGTTGAATCCACCCGGCCGAAGTTGCGGCATCGTCAGAATTCAGTAATAACCTTGAAATCCTAACTGTATCACTATACTCGGTCATAACAGAAAGTAGACTGCGTGTCGCTTGTAACGTAACCCGAGCAAAAAAAGCTCAATAGATGAAATCTATTTCGACATTCAGCTCAGCGGGCGGTCGTGCCGGCGAATCAAACGGTAACTAACTACACCCGTTACACTAGATTGTAGCAATTTTCTTTGCGATTGCGCCGACGGTTACTAAATAGGGTTTAATTGATACAATAAGATTTTTGGTGATGTAATGCTTAGATGGAATGCGGAGTATAGATTTTGGAAGTTATTATTTTTATTATTGCGTGATAAGCTTGACGACAATTATGCTTAGTGCAAAGCAATGATGAGGTCTTGGTTGGAACGCGCCTGCCTAGAAGATGCCTATTCACTCTTGCCTTGAAGGAACTTAAGTTATAAGTGGCAGGAAAACGTGCGCTGGGAGGGTGTTCCACACTCTAGTGGTTCATATCAGAAACGTCGAGCAAAAACGCTTCGTGCGAGCAAATTGGACGTCAACCACATAAGGGTGAGAACTCTGACGGTTTTTCGTTGTTCTGTGGTAGAAGCTTATACCTCAGGAGATGATGTCTTAGACTACGTCCAGGGTTATGGGTAGCTTACAATTTAAATTCAAATGTTTTTTAGTCTAATAAAGTTTTACAAGTGCTTTTGTATCGTCAATCTTCGTTCATGGTTCTCGACAGTATAGTAGCCCAATATTTAACTTCTTAAAATGTACACAAAATATACTATCTGTTAAGATAATAATACTGGATCGTGGTTTGAACCATCAATCTTTCAGCTTTCAACCCACTCATTGATCATGGCGCTATTGAGTTGTAACTTGTAAGCATTGCATTCCTTAGCCTTAGACATTTAGTACATTATACCTCAATGGCCTTAGATAAAAATTTAATTCTCTCATTACATGAAATAGTTAGTTAAACTTAGTTCGTGATAAAAAATTATCAGAGTAGATCGAGGAAGCGTCCGAGTCGGAACAATAATTTGTGATCTTTTCGAAAGTGAATCACGGAAATAGTGATGTGTAAAATTAAATAAATAATGATCATAAAAATTATATATATGACAGAAACTGAATAAATTTAATTCAATGATTAAAAAAAAAAAACTTTATTGGTGTATAAAATAGCAGTTGCATAATTAAAATCTACCTATTGAAAGTCATACATTATTTAACTAAAATAAACAAATACATTAATATACTAAAATCCTAATATTAAACTAACTATAAAAAATAATGATTAAAAATGTATTTGATCATAATGAATTGAATAAAACCAATTAGTTAACCAAGCTAAATACAGTGAATGAATTTGGCTCATTGATTAAATAGCTTATGAATAATTGCTTAAGACATGAGTGAATTAAGTAATATCATTCAAGAACAAATCAATAAGTGTGATTTGCCTAATTAACATAATATAAGCTCATCAAAACGAATTATTTCTAATTTAATTATGAGTGAATGAAGGGAATTAAAATAAAGCAGCAATAAATGGTGATTAAAGTGAATAAAATAAAGACTTCAAAGGCACAAGTCTATTAGAACTCAAAATGTGAATGCGACTTGACGGTCACTGAATATACGTCTTCTAAAATGGCTGCATGGATATGGATAGCAGCATTACTGTACGGCAGTCATGCGGCAGTGCTTCCACCACCGTGGGCTGATGTCAGGAGAAACCCCTGCGCCGCTCACCCGCGAGGATGGCTGATGCTGTACTGGCCTTCAGATGGAAAATGTTACACAATATACAAGGTATGTTTCTTGAATTGCACCGTAATATTTAGATATAACTGAAGATGCACAAGAAAATCATCAACAAAGATTGAAAAATCCAGTTTTTTTTAGCAATATCAAACCAAGATATGAAGTTCCTTACGGGACAGAGCTTGTGCGGGTTTGAACAAGTCCAACAATTGATTCTTTTTAGAGTCTGCACTGACCGACAGTGACAATACCTACTGCCAGGTGAGCGTAGGGCTTGTGGAAGAACATTAAAAACATAATTGGATAGGGTTCACACTTAATAGTAAACCTCCTCTCCCTTCTCTCCTTTATCTTTCAGGTAAAACCTTTATATTCCATCTGAAAGATGTCTTTGTGCGTTATCCTATTTCTAGCTTAAACTTCTAGATTAATTTTTTATTCTTCTTTTTACGATAGTTCGTAATATTTCAGCATATAATGCAACCCAATGTCTATTTTGCCAATGTTGTTCGGTTGTTAGTCGGGGTTTGTAGAGGCTATTGTTCAACTTCTCCCAATTCCACAAACTGAATATTGCGTGCTCGGGCGTGTCTTCTTCCCAGTAATACGTGCATGGCTAGATTGGATGGGGTTTCTGAGGAAATCAAATTGGTTAAACCAAGATTAATTATTACTATTTTGTATCTAGAATTAACCGGCTATTAATTATAAACAACAACCATCCAAACTAACAACCGTATCAGTACGAGAACCGGTTTGTCCGTCGGTTTCGGTGAGTAAGACCGTGACCGATTGATTCGTGACATGCTTCGCGCGCTCGCTGACCCACTGCACTTATCCGTGTGTCTTAATGCTCATAATTCATTGTCTGTGGCGGGGCGATGCAATCACTCTTTCATTGTATGTTTGAGATTGTAATTGTAGGTTACATCACTAGTTTTCCTTTATTCCGGTTGAAGAAATGGGTCATCGATATAGACCCTACCCGGAATTGAGGTATTTTCGGATAGAAGGGACAAACCAGGAATAGTCATGATTAGCATTAGTAGCCATTAAATTTTGGCGCTAAAAATGCTGGACGTGATACGTATAGCAGATACTCTCTCTATTATATTAAGACCAGCTAGCCAGTAGTAAGCTAAATAGGTACGAATAATAGTACCAAATACCTATAATTCCTACATTGTGATCATCACAACTTTCGTGCAAAGCCTAGGAATGCCTTTCAGCTTGGTTAGTATCATAATTCTGTTTTGCTCTTCAACAAATTTTGATCAAAATTGGAGCAGAAGACTAACTCTGATCGTTGGATTTATTGACGCGTTCAAACAGAAAGATATTATGCAAATTGCTAGGTAATAGTAGACATAATATTTATGCTAGAGTACGGAAATGTTCATTTGATATACCTACAAATGGCTATGCAGTTTCCTCAGTTACGTAGTTTGTTTCATCATTGCACTTGAGAGCTGATGCTTTGATATCTCTAGCGTGGATCTAATGCCCTTCAAGATAAGGCTCATACACTTTGTTAGCTTGTTGTTAGTAGCATAATAATTGTATATATGCTGTCATTCTTATAATTCACGACACGACGAGCTTATGTTATTATGATGCTTTCAGAAGTTTTGTCGTACTTAATATTTTTTAATTTATTAGTTCCTCTTCTTAATGGCCCTTTGATGGTCTAATCCATACTTTTTCGTCTGTTTTTGTAAATAAACATAATTTTTTATACTTAGAACTTTAAGGGAAACGTGTGATACCGTACCCTTAAAATAATACGCACCGAATTGAAACCTTTTTTTTGGAGGCCAGTTAAAATAGGAAGCGCGAGTATAAAGGTTTGACTTGGTAAAAAGCTTTTCATAGAATTTGTTGAGGTTGAATAAATTTACCTACATTTCCGGTGGATTATAGTTTTTGTGTAAAAGAAAAAACGGCTACCTGTTGAGTATCAAGTATTAGTTTGATTTAAGTAGGGGTTTCATAATAGAAACATTTGTGTCGGTTGGCTATGTTAAAAGCTATTTCTGAGGTTCAAAAAAGTTTCTGGTTAAAATATGTGGGACTACGTGATATAAGCACAGTCATAGTACAGGTAATATAAGTAGCACTACCGAATTTGTATGAAGCTGTCTAACGGCGTATGTCTAAAGAAACGTCCACGTTGCTTTCGTACGAAAAAAATCTGACTCGTCATAAGAAGATTAATTATTAAAAAAATTATTCAGATGTAGAAGACTTTCGGATGCCTTGTTTTCTCTAACCTCTCGTTATCCCAGGTATTTTAAGACGTGTACCTGAAAACCAGCTTCCACCTACTTTTTCCATCAAAACTATATTATTATGACAAATTCCTTAAAAGCCGACAACGCATTGAAGGTTCCTCTTGCTGTAAATATCTTCAAGTTATCACTGAACATCAGGAGACCCTCGTTCTCCTTCGTTTACAAAATTTTATGCGAAGGAAATAAAAGTAAGTGGTTGATTTTACATTCTTGGATAAAAGTTAACATTAATTACATTTATTACATAAGTGAAAGTATTTGTATTCATAGGGCTACAATTTTTAGGTTTTCAACGATTATAAACAGTCGTAACGATAAACGTTCCGTGACGCATACGTATGCAGAAGTGGCACGGGGTTCAAGGGTCACATTATGCAAGGAACCTAGGTGGTAACTGTCTACACAAGATCGCGGCTCAAGATAATATTAAATTCCTGGGAAACTTAGTAAAGTCCTAATAAGTACAAGTCCTAATAAGTATATACTAGGTATAATTATAATATATATAGTACTACATATATATATATGTAGTACTGTATATATTATATTATATATTATTTAAAAATTCTACCTACTAAATTATGTCGGCCCAAAAGTCGTGTCCAAAACTATAAAGCCAGTTAGTTATTCACTCCGACAAAGATCAGTGTCGTTATAAAAACATACGGGTTAGTTTAAAGTATATACATTCATACCGTACACAGTTTAACGGCAGATTAAATCAGTTGCCAAAATAATGTTTTACGTAACTTTTGACTTTATTATAGTGCGCTAGTGAAGACAATAGCTTGCCACTATTTTAGTGTGCATTTTTGTGTTGTGTAGGTCCGTGATTTCCGGTATACGAATGTAGGCTTTAGACATACAGTATACTATAATATCTACTCTACGGCTTAAGTAAAACAAAATGATGTTGTGTAATGATTTGATGAACAAAGTTTAATAACTTCCCTTTATGAAGCAAATGGTATCGTATATTATGGCTATGGGATCTATCCCTACTTCTAAGTAACTACCATAAAATATGTATATGTATATATCTTAGATTGTACCTGGTTGATATATCTTAGGTACATCTTAAAAATACATATTAGATATAAGACTGTCTATATCGGCGGATGCATATTGAACTAAAATAACATTTCGGGTAGCAAATTATGAAAGCAGCTTCTGAAATAATTTAAAGAAAAATAATAAACAAAATGGTAAAACAAAACAGCGCAAAGGCGGTCTATATTACTAAAGCAATCAACACAAATAAGAACACTATCGCAAAGGACTTGACCGGTGGAACTATGGCAGCTTGCCTAGGTGTCAAAAATCAATGTTCAGCAATGATTTCTTTATTATTGTAATTGTAATATTTCACTGTTTTCAGATAAAAAAGTTTCAGGAGTCTGAAGGCTCGGAAAACTGCGAAAATGAACAAAAAAGTTTCACCAAAAGACTGCTTTCCCACACTAGATGGCGCTATTTATTGTGTTAAGCGAGTCTAAAAAAATATTTTCGAGTATTATTTCTTTATTATTGTAATTGTTATATTTTATAGTTTTCAAATAAAAAAGTTTCAGGAGTCTGAAGGCTCCGAAAACTGAGAAAATAGATAAAAAAAGTTTCACCAAAAACTGCTTTCCCACACTAGATGGCGCTAGTTATTGTGGTGAGTCTAGAAAATATTTTTAAGTATTGCTCGCTACTTTTCGTTAACAAGTTCAACTATTCGACCACAGATGGCAGCATATGCAATGTGACAGGGCGTTCCTTTAAACGTAGTATTTCAAAATGCTTTGTTCGATCGATTAGTTTGAGACTTGTCAAAAAATAAAAATAATTATAAACAAAACATACATTTCCTTTTCATTACTATTTAATTGATCAAAAATAAATCATTCCTAATATAATAACTAAGGTACTTAAATGGTATTCATGTAGGGTTACAAGATTATTATTAGGCATGGATATAATGGAACGTCAAAATGGAGTAGTGCTTAAAGAGGAAAGCGGACGCTCAAGATTTAAACAATAAACGTACTGTTTTTTTTTGTCATTTGAACCCCGACCTTATTTGGAATAATAAATCCATAATAATTTCGTTTTGAATTTTTAAACCTTACTGTAAAAACGGAAATCCTGTGCATTGTCCCGAATCGGAGGGCAATTACTGGTCATGTCCTTTAAAACATTTGTAGAATGTTTTTTTTTTAAATTATATAGGCCAGCGCTTTGCTGCAATCAGACTTGTTTAAAGTGGTGATGCAGCCTAAGGTGGAGCGCGCTTGCCTAGAAGATGCCTATTCACTCTTAATTTGAAGGTACCTATATTAAAAGAGGAGGGGAAAACGGAAGCCGGCAGGCATTCCATATCCTAGCGTTCCTAATTAGAAACGAGGAAGCAAATCGCTTCGTACGAGCCCGCGGAATTTCGACTGTATGAGGGTGCAGACCTTGTCGATGCCTTGCGGTTCGATAATAAAAAGGTTAATAATAATGTCAGTTAAATTTAAAACTAATGAAGATTTAAAATCCTATTTCAGAAAGGCCACCCATGTCCAGAGACCCAGGAGCTAAGTCCCGGGCGTATGGGCGGGCGAACGGTCGCGGAGTGCAAGTGTCCCCCAGGCACAGCCCAGCTTCCTCACACGAACACGTGCCACAAGCTGTTCGTACGAGGCCCTTGCAGATACGGCGAGTACTTCGCCCCGGTCGAAGAGTCTTTCAACATGCGCGGGTAGGTAAGCATCTGGTGACGAAGTTTGATACTTCTGGAATACAATTTCAGTCTTTTTTTTTTACCACTACAAGTTAGCGCTTGACTGCGATCTCACCTGATGGTAAGTGATGATGCAGTCGAAGATGGTAGTGGGCTAACCTGTCAGTCAATGCAGGCGTGGGGCGTTTGTTGGTACAAGGCTAAGAGCTAACTCCAAGGTAGTGAAATAAATAGTGTCCTCCCGACCGAATTTCGACAACGGCGCTCTTCAGAGAGATTAGCCACTTGCGCGGAAGATGGCGGATTACAGTGCACAAGCGTGTGCGCAAACACAGGTGCACTCTCTGTTCCTTTAATCACGTAGCCCGATGGGACGGAAAATCCGACACGACCGGAGAGGCGCAGGACTGACGGCTTGACGTGCTCTCCGAGGCGCGTGGGTGTAAGACTGCCAACTTCCTAACTCCGGGCAAGTACTGAGAATTTCTTGTCAGAAAAACCCAATAAGGGAAAAGTACCGATACTCGTCAGATTCTGAACTTCGCTGACTTTGCAGCTTTGTCAGTTTGCTGGTATTATTACAAATTTAAACCTAACCTAAACCTAACCTGAACCTAACCTAAACCTAACCTAAACCTAACCTAAACCTAACCCAAACCTAACCTAAACCTAACCTAAACCTAACCTAAACCTAACCTAAACCTAACCTAAACCTAACCTAAACCTAACCTAAACCTAACCTTAACCTAACCTAAACCTAACCTACACCTAACCTAAACCTAACCTAAACCTAACCTAAACCTAACCTAAACCTAACCTAAACCTAACCTAAACCTAAACTAAACCTAACCTAAACCTAACCTAAACCTAACCTAAACCCAACCTAAACCTAGGTTTTGTGGTATATGGTATGCTATACAGCATGCTTTAATCATAAAACTTTACTTCGCGGAAGTCGGTTGAAAACCAAAAGCATTGCAACTAGCAAGCGAGCAATATCTCATTAACTCTAACGATAAAAAAAGAACTAAATATTGCCGGGCCGCGCCTACTGCAACTGAAAGAAACTCTTATCACGATGCAATAAGGTTTAAAATATAAAAAGTGTCGCTTTTACGTTCAATTTTATAGTATGGCCCAATAACCGTCAAAATTGTATCAATTTCGACGAGTTCTAGGTCAAGTAGTAATTTCAAAGTACCAATAGATGTCACACGGCTTAAATCAAAATAATAATAGTAATAAAACAGTTTTATAGATTACTTGGTTAGAAAATTAACTTGACTGTTGTATAAAATAATCACATTTACCAATCTCGCCAACAGATCTTCCAAAACTAATCTCGAATACTGGCATGTATTACGACAATTCAGCGCTATAACATCACAAAAAACACAAATATTCGACAACGCAAACTTTCGGTACTTTTTTCTCCAACGCCATTAGAGTTTTGACTAAATGTTGAGATACTAATAATGCAAAATATTACCAAATATATATTGCCATAAAAAGTTTTTATCTAGTTTTTGGTAGAAATAAATAGTCGGCCTTTATTTACAATCTGACGGGTATCGGGACACTGTCGACATTACCAGCGCTTACGTTACTTGTTATGGCCCGACCCGGGCCCTGTTCAATTTAATTTAATTTATTTAAATCCTTGGGCTGTAACATCAGTAAAAATGTTATTCTTAAATATTTATTAGTAAGTATATAGTAGGGACTAGGGACAGTTTACCTCAAGACACAAAATAAATAAATAAGCTTAGCTCTCTAAGCATAGATTTAGTGAATAAATTTAATAAACATTATTCGAAGGAGACATTGCTAAATATCTAGCTAGCATTCTAAATATTAAGGTCAGTTACGTCATGTTTTGGTTTTACCACCGGCCAAGTAATACCAAATTGACTATCAATGGTATTGATAACATGACTAATCTGTTACCTTCTTTGTATTCCAGCGAACGCCAAGGAATGTGCGTGCGGCCGCAGCAATGTGCCGATGAAACCTTGCTCTACTGGCCTCCTGATGGCCGCTGCTACTACAGGCTCACTCAGGGTCCTTGCTACCCTGGCTCCATATTGGACTTGGGTGGAGACGGTCTAGCTAATTGCACGGTCAGTCTCTAGCATTTTATTTTTCAAACTGAAAAGTTACAGTAGATTTACCGTGATTTAGGAAAGTTACCGTGGTGCGCAGACAATGAGACCTTGGTCTACTAGCCTCCTGATTATCACTGCTACTACAGGCTCACTCAGGGCCCATGCTACCTTGAGTCTATATTGGACTTGATTGTGACGATCTGTCTAATTGCAGGGTCAGGCTCAAGCTTTTTATTTTTAAACTGTAAAGTAGGTTGACAATAACCGCGATGCGCCGACAACGTGACCTTGCTCTACTGGACTACTGATGGCCGCTGTTACTACAGGCTCACTCAGGTTCCTTGCTACCCTGGCTCCATATAGGACTTGCGTGGAGACATTCTACCTAATTGAATATTAAATAGGCAAAGGGTCTTATAAAAGACCTTATATTCACATCTTCAATTGGCACGGAACAAGAAATAGATATTCTGTCCTGTGTCTGTAAGTTTTAAGTTTGGCTATCTATTAAAGAAAGCATGTGTTGGAGTTTCACGTGAATGTGTTGTAACGTCACAGCTATATATATCATACAAACTTCCATGCTAGAAACGCGTTTTTAAGTTTGATAAAGACTTCCAGATATAAATGAGTTGTCAGTATCCGTATTATAAAAGGGCATATTCTCTCACATTCCAGTGTGACTCGGCCAGTCCCCACTATTGGGAGCTGGACGGAGGGTGCTATTCCCACTACTCGAGAGGCCCGTGCGAGCGCGGGCAGCTGTTCCTGCCAGGCGCGCGATGTGGATGCGACCCTCAACTGCCGCACTACCATAACGCCACTGCAGGGTGCTATGAATTAGGTAATACTAATTGATGATTCTATTTCCCGTCGAAATGGAAATTCTGGAATGCAATTCTCCCCTCGTTGCCCCACACCTCCCTCATTCGGCTTTAGGGTGTTCACCTATTTAGTACGTGCCACGAAAGAAGACCCCGAAGAAGAAGAAGTCGAATATTTATAAAATTTTTGCACATGAAATTAATTAGTTCCACTAACGTTTACTTTATTGTATTACTTTTGGTAACTGTGCATCATGTAGATTATATGGTTTAGGTTAAATAAAGAAATGATAAATGATAAAATTTCCGTGGGACTTTTCGTGACACGGTATACCGTCAGTTTGTATGACGTCATTATGACGTATACCTACTGCCATATGTATATCAATGGAAGGATATATAGGTAAAGGTAGATAGACAAAGTAGACCATAATCGTTAGCGTGTATATAAATCAAAGGATATATAGGTAAAGGTAGATAGACAAAGTAGACCATAATCGTTAGCATATGTCTAGACCATTAGCTGCAGTGGGACAGATTCTTCGAGGTCTACCCTCGGTACGGACGTACTGGAATATCAAACTATGCCTTATTTTAATTTACTTCTTGTAAACTACTTATTAGACTTTCAGAAAATAATACAACCAAGATTTATATTACAGATTCTTTAGGACCTTGCGCCAAGGGCCACGTATTTTCAATCACCCAGGTGTCAGACAACAATTCACGCGCTGAATGCAGATGTAAAAACTTCCATGCGCGAGCAGAAGATGGGGCGTGCTACAGACTCTATACGAGAGGCCCCTGTGGTCAGGATGAAATGATCTCTAGGGGAGGGCGATGTGTTAAGGTGAGAATGTACAGAATTCCATAAGATCTGTGTTAGGATGGTCATGTTGTTGCAAAGTCGAAAACCAGACATCGATTTCCGGGTTGAGTGCAGATATCCACGCACAAGCAGGAGATGGAGCATGTTACAGACTCTATACGAGAAGCCCTATGGTCAGTATGAAAATATGATCTCTAGGGGAGGACGATATGTTAAGGTGAAAAGATGTAAAGAATTGTTATAGTACGGTATTGTCTTTGCAAACATCGAGCAGTGAGAGAACGTGACGAGAGAACGATAACTGCCACGCACGAGTAGACAGTGGGGCTTGCTTCAGGTTTCATATCAGATACCGGTGTGCCCATGATAAACTAGTGGTTCGCCCCGAACTGAGACCTCGCGGCATCCATAAGAAAGTTTTAACCATATTTTGTGATAGTTAACTTTTAACATTAGACGCAAAAGAGCTAAAGAGTTATTGGAGAAACGAAAAAACTTTTACAGAGTGCCATCTATTGACATCATTGTGAAGCTCTGTTAAAAATACTGAAGCTTATTATTCCGTATAATATTTATCTAATTTTAGTATTTGTTGTTCAAGTACAGGATATAATTCAAATAATTGATCAAGTCTCAGGCTCAGCCTTTCAGATAATTGAGAATTCTGGGGTCAACTTTGGACGTTAGAAAATCTCCACTTTGAAAGCCCACCATTTTGTCAATTTTAAGGGAAAAATTAAAAAAAAAATATTTTTTGACTCTATTCCTAATCATCTAAATGATACACCGCAACCTTATGTAACGCTATAAAATATTTTACTTCGCATTCGCTTCTATGAGGGCCCCCCTGAAATAAAGATTTTTATATCTTTTTAAGCCATATTCGGTTGGCGGCCTTCGGTTTACATATTTTATTTAAATTTGAATTAATTACGTTCTGTAATTCAGAAATTATAAGGCTCTGACAGACGGACGGACGGACGGACAAGTGCAAATTCACTCAAGTAGACTCAGAGACCTTCGCTTCGGTCAAATATATCCAGCGGAGAACGTTGTGTTATCAAATAAAATCGAATCAAATATTTTTACTCAATTAAACTTTTAACAAGTGCTTTTGAAGAGTGGTGAGACCTCTGGTTCGGAATACCAAAAAGTAGGGGTAGAAAAAGTAGTGTGCGCAGGGTTGGTTTTCTAGGGGAGCATAATTCTATCGAGGTAATAATTACTTTTACTTACGTGTGTTCTATTTTTTTAGTGATTGAAACCTGTCTGCAATCGTTATGGTCATGATGGTGCAGCCTAAGATGAAACAAATAATTTAAGGATATATTAAAAGCGGTTAATGTGTCTAAAAACTTGATCTCCGATATCTCCGTCGTTTTGCCATTCACTTTCTAACTTTATCCGAGCCATTACACCCAGATCGTAGACGGGCCGCCTTAAGTAGTCACATATGCCGCCCTTTTGAATTTATTATCCCTTGAATGTTAACCCCGACACCCTTACTTTTACAAAGTTAATCCTCACATGCATTAGTGATCGATGCATTATTATCATACGAAAACTTCGCCATTGTGATTAATGGAAAGGGGTCCTCAGTAGTAAGGAGTACTATGTGCGTCCTTGATCTATTTGGCTATGGATCATGAAACGGTGAGGTTTCGAGCTCTCGGTCGAGACAAAAAAGTGAGACAGTGTTATTATTAGACTATGAGTGATAATGTATCTAGAAATTGCAACTCTACGTAACTCTCTATTGCCTTATGCAGTATCAGAAATGCTCTCCCGGTCGAGGTGTGTATAGTGCTTTTCTAACAAATTAAACAAGTGCCTTTTTTTTTAAATATATTATATTATGTAATTAAAATAAAGTAAATAAAAAAGCAACCTACTTAAGAAATATTCTACTTGAAATTTTTTTTTTGCGCTGTGAGTGCTGATCGCGTAATACCGTAGAGTTCCAAATTTAAACTATTTAGGCCAAAGAACATTATAACAAGTTACAAGATATTCAGGAACAAAGATTCCAAATTCAAACTTATGATATGTAATGAAAATACATACATTCTTTACTGGCCTAGGCCGGGAAGTTTAATTTACGAACTCATTTACAGGGTATGAAATGTGCACATTTCATATCATTTTTTAGAAATTTTTATTTACTACAAGCTAGCCCTTGTCAGCGTCTAAGATTTTTTTTTTTTTTTTTTTATCCACTACAAGTTAGCCCTTGACTGCGATCTCACCTGCTGGTAAGTGATGATGCAGTCTAAGATGGTAGCGGGCTAACCTGTTAGGGGCATGGCAGTTATATTAAACCCATACCCCTTTTCGGTTTCTACACGGCATCGTACCGGAACGCTAAATCGCTTGGCGGCACGTCTTTGCCGGTAGGGTGGTAACTAGCCACGGCCGAAGCCTCCCACCAGGCCAGACCAGGGAAAATTCAGAAATTATAAATTTCCAAACCCTGCCGGGGATCGAACCCGGGACCTCCGCACGTTAAGGCAACAGCGCTCAACACTGGCGGGTTAACCTGTTAGGATCTTACGAAATCTATAGGCGCTTTTTTAAGAAATATTAATTTTCATAAAATTCCAGGTGCCATGCGGCAGAGGGCGTCTGTACGTGCCAGAGAGGCGTCGCTGCTACCGCCCCGGCGCGGCGGAACCGTGTCGAGCCGGGGAACATCTCGCCTTCGACTTCGACGCGCGACCGGCGCTCGATGGACTCAGCCACAACGGAGTCTGTGTGTGTGGGAACCAGCCCTGTGTTAGGAAGGAGGTAATTTAATTTTTTTTTATACGACTGCCTGAAAAAAGGAGTATATTGTATTCAGGGTTCATGTATGTGAGTTTGTATATTCCACCATAACTTCTATACGCCTGAACCGATTTTGATAAATCAGGTATCGTTAGAATCCTTAGCCTATTCCGGGTGGAAATTTTAAAAAAAATTGATGAGGTGACCATGAACCCGCATTAAAGACTAAAGTTGAAAAAAAAAAACGAAAAAAAGATCAACTATATAATCATCATCTAGAAAATGATGAGTGGATTCCAAAAATATACAACACTAATAAAAACACTAATAAAACTGATCAACTATATAATCATCTTCTAGAAAATGATGAGTAGATTCCAAAAATATACAACACTAGTTAAATAGCCAGTGATTCACAAAAAAATATCATTTGATATAAAAATGTGAATAAGATTCCAAAGGCTATATATGCAAATCGCTTTTTAGGGAGGTTAACTCCAAAAATAATATGGCAGGGCAGTTGTATTTTTTAATTCTTTAAATTAAGTTCACTTGTTAAATTTATTTATTAGTCCTCAAAACTGACTACAATTGTGAAGGCTAAAAAAAACCGTGATAAATGAAATATAAACTATACAATTGTGTCTTCTTGATGAGGACATGGCATGCATGGACGGGCACAATTAACTACAGCGAAAAAATATTAACAAAACAAAAGAATAAAAACAAAGAAAATAAAAACTTAAAACTTAAATAAAAATTATACTAACCTAGGTAACCTAGGTGTGCTTTGAGTTTATTTTTGACAGTAGTTATGCTGTCACAGAAGATATCTATAGCGTCTCTGTAACAATTTGCGAGAAATTGCATCCTATTTAATTTATTTGAATTACCAACAGAATTACAAGTAGTAGGAATACAAAATGTTGAATGAATGATTTGAAACAAATGCTGAACCTTTTTGTAGTAAAATAGAAAAAAAATCTCTTTTCCTTGCTCTTCCAGATGTCTGCATGTTCATCTCGCAAAGGTACAGCGGTATTCAACAACACCTGCCACATCCTCAACGCTCAAGGTCCATGCTCCTCCGGCTCTTGGCTCACCAGGGACAGCAGCGGACAAGTGGACTGCCAGTGCAGACCTGGCTTCAATTGCACAAAGGAAATGGAGAATAGTTGACGAACAAAGTAACGTTGAAATTAATGACTTGGAAATGTGCGTTTATTCAGACTTAATGGGACTAAAATTCGCGTCTGATGTGAAGTTCATGTAATTTACTTGCGCTTGGCTGCAATTAGATTTACTTGCAAGTGGTGATGCAGCCTAAGGTGAAGCGCGCTTGCCTAAAAGATACCTATTCAGTCTTGATTTGAAGGTAACTATATTAAACGAGGAGGCGAAAACGGAAGCCGGAAGTGCATTCCATATCCTAGTGGCTCGAATTATAAACGAGGAAGCGAATAGCTTCGTACGAGTCCGCGGTATTTTGACTGCGTAAGGGTGCAGACCTTGTCGATGCCTTGCGGTCCGATGATAAATAGGTGCCTCGAGGAACCAGATCGAACCTTGAGCATACTCCCCAAAATATATCGTGTAGAATACCGACAGACAAACAGATACGATGTAGATTTACAAATACTGTTATGCTATAAGATGTAGTCGCAGATGAAGTCGTCGAAAGAAGCCGAAGAAGAGTCAAAGTTCACTGTCTTTGTCTTTTAGGCTTCATGTACATGACACCAGAGTCGTAATGCCACCGCACCAGTGCCGGTCCGGAAGCTAGTGTAGTTTGCTCTATTGTTTGTCTAATTTAGGATGATCATATAGGCAGATAAGAGTTGTATAGCTATAGTGAAGGACAAAATCAAGACAGACTGAAGTAGTACTATGCGAATGGCATCTGCCAAAATTATGATCCTGAATTAGAGAAAGCATAATGCGATTTTTGTTTTATTAGGTACACTAGCTTTACGTCATCTATCAGACAGGGCCCGGACTCCACCAGAGCGGAGATGTACGGAGATGTCCGAAGCGGAGACGAGAAGAGGTGTTTTTCAGCTTGGGTGCATCCACCGAAGCTGTGCGGAGATGAGTACTGGCTAGGCTGGAGCGGAGCTATGTGCTGGCTAAAGCGGAGATGTCTGCTGACTGGTGCGAAACTGACCGAGCTGCGTACGGCGAGCGTTGGATGTCAAGTTGAACGCACAGTTTAGCGCGATCTGAGTCGAAAGGAAGGCGTCTCATCCATGTAACTATTACATAAACGGAACTAACGATGCCGCTCACTGCACGCCGCTCACATCTCTTCTGGTCTCCGCTACGCGCCGTCGTCAGCTTGCAAGGGACAGCTCACATCTTGGCTTTGTACCGCCGCCCAGCTCAGGCACAACTCACATCTCCGCATCGATCGTACCATACAAATATGATACATCTCCGCTCAGTGGTATCCACTGAAGCTGAGCGGAGACGAGATGCGTGAATAACGAAATTCTATTGGTTGTTTAAATCACAACTCCTCTCCTCTCGTCCCGTCTCCGCTCTGGTGGAGTCCGGGTCTTATCTGATTTCTCCGCTTAACACATCTCCGCTCTGGTGGATACCAGACCATAAAGAACAATAACATTAATCTATCGTTAAGTATGAATTTTAATTGGTAATTTCTCCAATTTAATGTTAAGCCATGTGTACCTATGACTTTTCCATCTTTAGTACACCATTTAAGTTGTGACTATTAATTGTATTTATTTTGTACAGTTAGAGTTAGTAATCGAAGATTTGTATTGTAAGCCTATAGAAATGTAAAATAAGAATGTCTATAGATAGATAGGTAGGTACATAAAATGACCTCATCCCTATGGTATAGCTGGCGCCAACCATTTAGTCGCATCCGAAGTTGACCGCAAGACGCGACGCTAAATACTTAGCATTATTTTCGGGCGTAGTATGTACGTTGACTTCGACAGTTTGTATGAGAGCTGCGCAAAGAAGCACTCGTACCTAGCTCAGAGACGACTATTTGATTGGCGCTGACTATACCTATCTGATAATAGAGAAGCTGCATGTTTTTTAATTTAAATTTTTTTGGAAAGTTTACTAATAATTATTAAGAAAAATTTATACAACTTCTCTGTTTTATTACACAGTGATGCCCAAAAAATAGGGATAAAATAAATTGACTAACAGAAAGTAGCTCCATTCATATTTATATTAAACGCACAAACTAGCGCGACATTGCAAAACGTCGTTCCCCACAAACGCGGACGTTACGCGCAGATGTTTTGCCATGTCCAGTACCAATTTATTCGCTTTAATAATTTCGATATAATTGTTCATAATTAAAACAAAATATCATAATATTGTTTATTGTCGTTTATTTTTCCTTCATTTTTCATCTTACACAATACAATTTATCCTACAGTTAATAATATCGTACAAAAATAGTCAAGCATACAAACTAAATACGTGATGTTTGGCTTACAAGTTAAACATAATAATAATTCAGTCATATTTTTTCCCCCCCTCATTTTTCCTTTAATTTCGTCTGTGATTTTCCTGAAAAAAAGAAAATAAGTATTTATAATTTGTTATTTTCATCTTTTATCGAATATAAATTTTTAACCAACCTCCAAAAAAGGAGGAGGTTCTCAGTTCGGCGCGTATTTTTGGTATCATTTTCTTGCCAACTTAAAATAAGTTCCAAGGTAAAAAACATCCAATTTATCCGAAAATTAAGGAGGAACTTAATTCGAAACAGAAAATTCTCAATTCAAAAATAAAGTATTTTGGATAATTTTTGTAACACACGGCAATTTTTAACATACAAGATCGTGTGAACTTTTCAATGTATATTTTTCTATCAGTTCGTAAAAGGCTGATTAGTTTATAGTCCCACAAATCTTATCTATTAAAAATAAAATAAAAACAAAAACTAGTTACTAAACAGTCCAAAAATTAGTTCTCATTTTGGCCACCGGGCCAGATAAGTTGGTGGGGGGTTGATTAGTACTTACCAAAATATATCCTATACACTTGGTTGAAAGGCATCTCGATAGCCACTGTTGCGATTAATGATATTAGAAATACTGTTGCCATTTCGGGGATGTGGAACTGAAACAAATAAAAATATTTCTTCCATACATTCAAGGACGTTTTGAAGCTTGCCGGGGATCGACCCAGGACTTCCGCACGTTAAGACACAACACCACTCAAAACTGCTCCACGGAGGTTGTCAAAAATTTGTTATAAGGCTAGCTTTGTTATTATTGGGGTTGTAAACGAGGCGTTCTTAGCGGAAGCAGAGGCGGATGCGGAGGTGAAGGGGCTTTGTCTCCGCGGATGCGGAGGTTAGCGGAGGCAGAGGCGGAGGTGGATTTCCCCGATCATATCGTCCATTTTCTGTGCTTTAGGATGCGATAAATCCTACATTTGATTATTTTTTTTGAGGATTCTTCTAAGGACAGTTGGCTTTTTGCTTATTGTAATGGTGAAACTAACGTCACCTGCTTCAATTTGTACATCTCGCATTGTAAGTCAACTTAAATAAACCTCCGTTACAACTCCGCAAAAAAACTGCACAGGCGGATGCAGAAGCGGAGGTACGATTTCTTGCGAAAGTTCCGCACTTACGGAGGTGGAGACGAGGTTCCGTTACAACCCTAATTATACTAATAATGTCCTCCTGGCCGAATTTTGGCCACAGCGGCCAATCTCCAGAGAGATTAGCCATCTGCGCGGGAGACATTATAGTGCACAAGTGTGTGCGCAAACACAGCACTCTCTGTTCCTTTACTCTCATAGCCCGATGGGACGGAAATCCGACACGACCGGAGTGGGCTCTGGCGCAGGACCGACGGCTTTACGTGCTCTCCGAGGCACGGGGGCGCAACACCGCCAACTTCTTAACTCCGGGCTAGTATTGAGAATTTCCTGCCAGAAAAACCCAATGCTTGTTATGGCCCGACCAGGGGCTCGAACCCGGGACCTCCTCGGTCACAGTCGAAGATGCTAACCACTACACCAACGATATATTATTATATAAATGTAAGGCTAGTGATACTGATAGTGATAGTGAACAGCCTCGTTGGTCTAGCGGTTAGCGTAGTCGACTGCGGATTACGAGGTCCTGGGGTTGATTCCCGGTCGGGCATAAAAATTGTTAGGTATTGGGTTTTTCAATTATGAAATTCTCAGTGCCAGCCCGGAGTTGGAAGTTGGCGGTGTTTCACCCCCGTGCCTCGGAGAGCACGTTAAGCCGTTGGTCCCGGTTATTATCGCTAACATGATAATAGTCGTTAAAGCCCGCCAACCCGCATTGGAGCAGAGTGATGGGTCTAAGCTCCTAATTCCCTCTCTCCTATGAGAGTGGAGGCCTGTGCCCAGCAGTGGGACGTTAATAGGCTGTAGTGATGAAGGCTTGTGAGGAATACTTACTAGCAGTAATGGGCTGTAGTGTTCAGAGTGTCGCTGCACGCCCACGTTGTAAAAGAAGATGGGGAACTGAGTGAGGTAGACGCCATACGCGATCTTGTTGAACAGCTTGAACACAGGCGATTCAACGAACCACGTGCCTACACCTGGAAGTATAGAATGTATCTTTCTTTTTTTCTTTTTTTTTTAATTATATAGGCCAGAGCTTGGCTGCAATCAGACTTGTTTTTTTTCTCAACTATGTAGGCCAGAACGTGGCTGCAATCAGACTTGCTTGCAGCGGTGATGCAGCCTAAGGTGGAGCGCTTGCCTAGAAGATGCCTATTCACTCATGATTTGAAGATACGTATATTAAAAGTATCGTAGCTTTAGTTTTAAGATACCGTAACCGATTATCACCATCATGTTTTTTAAGTAAGTAATTTTTAACGTCAATAAATGTACCTACAGTGTACCTATATTGAATAAATGATATTGAGTATTGAGTATAAAAGAGGAGGGGAAAACGGGAGCCGGGAGGGCATTCCATATCCCAGCGGTTCTAATTAGAAACGAGGGAGCAAAAGTGTATTTTTTGGGAATTCTAATAAAATATTTTTGAAGAGAATCCGCAAACCCTCTACCAGCCTGCCAGTCTGGTAGAGGGTTTCAGCCTCGCAAATATCTATCGCTCAGAGCCTTGCCATAGCTAAAGTCGCCCCTGTATAATGGGCATGCTGCCCAGGCTAGTCTAGTCTCTCTTACCGACAAAGTATGAGCGGTTTGGGCATGCTGCCCTAACTAGTCTCACTTACCGGTATAATCATTACAAATGCACCAATGCGCGATGCACATGAACACGCCCCAGCATATAGGCGTGAAGGCGGCGAACAGGGCTGCATCCCGGTGCTCATACTGGTACCCGTCGAGGCCTTGCTGGTACGGGCTGACGATCGTAAATACGCCCAGTGCGAAGCATACTGCCCAGGCTAGTCTTACTTGGCTCTGGGAAATTAGAAATTTAATTTGTTATTTTTATTAAAAGTAACAAAAGAAATTGATTAAAATGTTATGTTTCAATTAACATTTGCTGACGATCGTGAATACGCCCAGTGCGAAGCACACTGCCCAGGCTAGTCTTACTTGGCTCTGGGAAATTAGAAATGTAATTTGTTATTTTTATTAAAACTAACAAAAGAAATTGATTAAAACATTTTGTTTCAATTGATATTTGCTGACGATCGTGAATACGCCCAGTGCGAAGCACACTGCCCAGGTTACCCTTACTTGGCTCTGGGAAATTAGAAATTTAATTTGTTATTTTTATTAAAACTAACAAAAGAAATTGATTAAAACATTTTGTTTCAATTGATATTTGCTGACGATCGTGAATAAGCCCAGTGCGAAGCACACTGCCCAGGCTAGTCTTACTTGGCTCTGGGAAATTAGAAATTTAATTTGTTATTTTTATTAAAAGTAACAAAAGAAATTGATTAAAACATTTTGTTTCAATTGATATTTGCTGACGATCATGAATACGCCCAGTGCGAAGCATACTGCCCAGGTTAGTCTTACTTGGCTCTGGGAAATTAGAAATTTAATTTGTTATTTTTATTAAAAGTAACAAAAGAAATTGATTAAAATGTTATGTTTCAATTGATATTTACTCAATTTAGAAGCTGTTTAAACAAAATAAATGAATAAACTTCGCATAATTTTCGAAAATTTCATCAGTCAAAGTTTTTTGTCATTTTTTTTTACATTATAATCGCGTAATATTATGTAATTCTCTTCCATTCAGTAAAAGCCAACTCTTTGATTAAAAAACAATTACAATGAAAATCAGTAATTTTGAAATTAAACCACAGGTTAGCCCGCTACCATCGTAGACTGCATCTTCACTTACCATCAGGTGAGATCGCAGTCAAGGGCTAACTATTAGTGGATAAAAAACACTCATAATATACTCACATCACTGAGATTAACACGCGACCGTTTGGATTGAATGAAATACGCCATAACAACGCCGATCAGGTAGATAGTAGCGCGGTGCGTCGGCAGGATGTAGGAGTAACGCGCTGCGTCCAACAATTTCTGAACTCTGAATAAAAAGGAAAATCTTACTTAATAAATGGGATGGTATTTGCTTACTGGTTTGTTGGGGTGTCCAATTATTCACCCATCAACAGGGTAACGGAATAATGCGATTTTTTCATGTATTTTAATATGGTTGAAGACTTTGAGAGTGACGCAAGAGTAAAAAAATAATAGTGACATGGCTATAATTAGACTATGGCCTGACTATGGACTATGGTCTATCGGTGTTCTATAGGATATATTTCGGTGAGTGTGCTCAGGAGCTGTTCGATCTTCTACCTCCTTCACCTTTCTACCATCGTAACGCAAGACGTCGTGCGAGTTTCCACCCCTATGTCGTCAACGTTCCACCCACACGTACAAAGCGCTTTGCGTCTTCATTCCTTATTCGCATGGAGTGTTCCAGACCCTGGGGTCTGGAACACTCTACCAAAAACTGTGTTTCCCACCAATTACAATCCGGGTATCTTTAAATCAAGAGTGAATAGGCATCTTTTAGGCAAGCGCGTTCGATCTTAGGCCGCATCATCACTTTCCATCAGGTGTGATTGTGGTCAAGCGTAAGCCTATAATGAGTAATGAAAAAAAAACTAAGAGGTAGATAGATAGTAAACAGATGACGTGCTGAAATCGGTACTTGTACATCTCAACTTATATACCCATTCCTGGGAAACATAAAAAATAAAATCATTG
Organism: Erebia palarica; assembly: GCA_964035005.1. Taxonomy (NCBI): domain Eukaryota; kingdom Metazoa; phylum Arthropoda; class Insecta; order Lepidoptera; family Nymphalidae; genus Erebia; species Erebia palarica. Next base: position 33,773,771 of record OZ035989.1, on the reverse strand, counting down.
GTTCCTGTGTATAAAACCATGAAATCTTTACTAATATTATAATGTGATTATATAATGCGAAAGTTTGGAAGGATGAATGTATGGATGGATGGATTGCGAATCACGCCAAAGCGGCTGAACGGATCTAGCTGAAGTTCGGCACAGACATTGATTGTAGTCTGCAATAGCGCATAGGCTACTTTTTATTTTTATTTTATTAAAATTAAAGAGTTCCCACGGGAACCAAAAAACCTCAAACCATGCAGACGAAGTCGCGGGCTACAGCTAGTATTATATAATATTACCGATTGTTAGCTCTAAATGGGAATAAGCTTTTGCCTTTTTCTAAACCCGTTTTCCTTTTTAACCAGTTCTGGAGTTCGCTTCGGAGTATATTAGTCAAGCCTGTAAACTAAATAACCTGTGTAGGCCCAGGCTGTTTACAAAACACGTTATACCTGGACAAATACCGGAAAGTCATACACCCTGTCACCGGGAATAAGCTATATATCGTCAAAGACGTAATGGTAAACTAGACGATGCTCACGACTTTGTCCGCGTGGATTAAGGTTTTCCGGGATAAAAAGTAGCATATGTCCTTACCCGGAATGTAACCTAGCTTTATACCAAATTCTGTTTAACAGATGGGCCGTGAAAGTGTAGCAGACAGACAGACACTCACTCTTTCGCATTTACAATATTAGTATGGATTACTAGATGATAAGTGAATTATGTTACATCGAGGTTGATAGAAGAGGAGGGTGGGTGAGGCCAGTGACCAAGTTCCGACAATATGAATCTATTGCTTATGCTCGCTAAGCAACGTGGATCCTAGTCCTATCCTGGATGGGAACTTTATTTTTGACTAGTGTTATAGGTGCTGTTTATTATCCCAATAATCCTTCACCATTATCCATCTTAGATCATCAAAAATAACTGTCCATTAGAATCCACTTTTTGTATCCACCAGTGGATCGAATAGGACTCTGCACCACAGAATAATATAATAGTACTGACGTACAGAAGTCTCACTCCTTTGATGTTGACTACTTGCCGACGTTTTAATAGCCTACATAATTATTATTAAAAAGATAAATCACGCGCGCAAGCTAAATTATACTTTATCGCCGCGCGCGAGTGGCCGTATTGCTTTGCATCTTTTCCCTTTCCTACGTCACGGACGACATTGCGAGCTTGTCTAGGGCTGTCAGCAAACAGTACAACCATACAGTAGGTTTTTCGAATTGGTAAGTAAAGTACCTACTCTGACTATGATCGACTGTGTTTACTGTGTGTCGCTACACAGTGAGTTCTTCACTACGCACGCAACTTGCAAGGTCATTCGTCGCGGCGAAGCAGTGCGGCGAAACATAATATTTCGCTCGGAGAGGTAGGTACACTTCGATCACGGAAATATATAAATATATATTCCGTGCCCTTACTCTAAATCGGTAAGGTGTAATAAGAATTAGGGAGTAAGGGCCTAACTAGGGCGAGCGTATTCCCTGCGACTCGTTTGTACTTCCTACAGCTCGTGCCTCGATTCAAAAGAATTACTTGAAAAGAGGCTCATTTAAGTTTGACATGAATTGTACCTGTTCCGTGATAGAAGTACTATTGACTACTTATGGTTGCAGCGACTTTTTGCCATTATAATTCTAAAGATCGATAGACCATTATATATACATGAGTTTAAATGTCTACAACTATTTATCCTACAAATAATTAATATGCTAAACACTTAACTTAAACTATTAAACAAATATTTTCAAAAAACTATTTACGAAAACAGCGTTAAATTCACTAGCACGTCGCTCGCTTATAACGCGCCAGCCCCGACTGCGTAAGCATTCCGGGAATGAGCGCGATCGTCGGTATTTTCGTCGCGCAAGTACCAAGAGTGACACAGGCCTGTCTGCACTAAGATCCACCATTGGTCTGAGTGGATCTTATAACACTTCCCACCTGTGGATCCTAGCGGACATCAGAGTCCTATTCGGTCCACTAGTGGATCCAAAAAGTGGATCCTAGTGGATTGAGGGTTGTCAAAATAAATGTTTGTCTCGCTCTCCTATACCATCCATCCGATTAAGTTGAAACTATGTACGGTTGTCGTTGGAACTTGCGGAAAGGTGGGGAACTTGTCGTTAATACAACTCGAGCTAAAACGGCCAATGCCAGGACTCGAGAAGTCTAATACATTACAATGACTATGGGACGATAGTCGATTTCGATATGTTAATACTGATGCCCAATTGTAGGATAAGCAAATTGTAATAATTTGACAGCTTAAAACGTACCTATTACTCGAACTGATTGAGGATTAACCATTAACGTCCCACTGCTGGGCACAGGCCTCCACTCTCATAGGAAAGAGGGAATTAGAGCTTAGACCCATCACGCTGCTCCAATGCGTGTTGGCGGGCTTTAATGACTATTATCATGTTAGTGATAATAACCGGGACCGACGGCTTAACGTGCTCTCCGAGGCACGGGGGTGAAACACCGCCAACTTCCTAACTCCGGGCTAGTACTGAAAATTTCTAGTCAGAAAAACCCAATACTTAATTATGGCCCGACCCGGGACTCGAACCCGGGACCTCGTCGGCCGCAGTCGAACACATTAACCACTAGACCAACGAGGCAGTTGGACTGCATAAACAGGGCGAATTATCCGTTTGACAAACGATTGCAATTACGATTTCCTTACACAATCGCGGGGATGATGTAAACCTACCTGATATACAAATTTAAAAGTGATATTAATAATTTATACGTAAAATAGTAGCTTCTATAAAAACAAACAGAATCAGCTGGTTTATTCTATTTCCATTTCGAGAGGATACATTGTGAAAAAATAGTTTTTGTGTAGATTTTAGGAGGTCGGGTCGTCGTTCCAAAGCGAAAAATATTCTAACTCGGTCGAGGGTGTATTGTACGAAAAAGTTATTTTAGGTATTAGTTTGGATTTCAGCCCCGTGCTTTTTGAACATTTTTCAACTTTGTAAAAGGCAACTTTAAATCAAAATCAAATGCTAGATTTTTTTGTGTGATATTTTAACTTATACTAACTAACTTAAATAAAGTTCCATCATTTTTCAATTACCTATATAATAGTAGTGGGTAATGCAGAAATAGCCGTGGTTCGGGTTTTGCTTTACACTGAGTATGTACCTCTGACTTTTCGGCGAAAGATTTCCTTTGCCATTTATTTGATAATAGGATAAAAAGTAGCTTATGTCTTCCCCGGGATGTAACCTACCCTTATAAGAAATGTCTCAAATGGTTGAAGAAATAGGTCGTAAAAGCGTACAGGCAGACAGATAGACAGACAGATGCATTTATAATATTAGTATGGATAAAACTAAATCTATTGTTTTGTTTGAATTGTTTTGGAAGTACGAGTCTGTTATCTGTTTGTTCCAAACGATTACATTGTTTGTCCTGTATTGTATGATATGATTTAGGATTTAGCGAATTACTTATACGATGTTTGCCTTCCATGTTGACCGAGACCAATGACTCTGTGACGATAATATCTGTTGTTACAATAAATATTGTTATCCTTTATAAATGATAATACTCATTATCTTGTGTACGTAACATGTGGTATTCAGAAATACTGATGCGATTTGGTTGGTTTGGTTACAGAGAAAACCAAACATTTTTCTTAGAACCTACAAAGGTTACATAGAAAAACCACACTAGTGAAAGTACCACCTCTGAGTGCTCGACGACAAAGTTTTTTATATCCCTTAATTTTTTTTAACTCACCTGAATCATAATACCAGATAGCGAGATTTAATTACGAGCAGCGCCATCTAATTTGGAATTTAGAACTAAACGAATTGCTCAAATAAGCTTTGTGTCAAATTGCCAATTTTCATTTCTCTAACTTCAAAAACAGAGGACTTTCATACAAACTTCCAACCCCCATATCAAGCCCTTAAGGGTGAATTTTCTCAAAACCGTTTCTTAGCTGCCGTCTACACCATAAAAGGAACCTATCTTCCAAATTTCAAGACTACAAGCTTTATAGTTCCTGAGATATCGTGATGAATCAGTGAGTGACCTTTCGCTTTTATATATATAGATTCATTTTTCACATTAAACCCTCAATGGATAAAAAATATGTAGGTATAATATGTCAGTGGCTTTTATTGTTTGTGGGCCACTGAGTTATAGAATAAGCTGATTGAAACTAGCTACAGGTCAGCTAGAGGGTTATAACAAAACATCAAAATACTCACGAGATTCCATAATACACGAACATACTGATGTCGTACCAGTATATCGCGAGATATCTCAGTACGGTTGATGCTGTGGCCACACCCAGTATGAGAGCCAGGCCCAGGGTCCTGGACTTCCACAGAACCAACATTAGAGGAAGGGTGGCCACGTAGAGCTGCATATCCATGCCGATTTGGTGAGTGTGGGTTAGACACTGAAAAGGAAAATAATGGTTGAGTTATGTTTGTTGCACCAATTGTTTTGTTTTAATTTTTTTTATTTTTTTTTTTATTTTTTTTTACTATAAGTTAGCCCTTGACTGCGATCTCACCTGATGTTAAGTGATGCTGCATTCTAGGATAGGGCTAGCCTGTTAGGGGCATGGCAGTTATATTAAACCCATACCCCTATTCGGTTTCTACACGGCATCATACCGGCACGCTAAATCGCTTGGCCTTGGTCTTTTGCCGGTAGGGTGGTAACTAGCCACGGCCGAAGCCTCCTACCAGGCCAGACCAGGGAAAATTCAGAAATTATAAATTGACCCTGCCGGGGTTCGAACCCGGGATCTCCGCACCTAAAGACAACAGCGCTACACATTGCGCCACGGAGGTCGTCAAATCGTCAATCGAATTGAATGCAACTGGAGCCTTAGTTTATTATGATCTCAGTACAGAGTTTTTTTTAAATAAATAAATAATCCACGAAGTACGTCCACTTATGTGTTGTGGTAGAACTCATTATATTAGTAAAACTTTGACTCAAGTCAGTAATGGATAACTTAAAGAGCAATTACGTAACAGATATTGAAAATTTAATAGATTTCTAGAACAGATTTTTCGCATTCAAGGCCGTCAATCTATAAAATGTTTAAAAAAACTTCGATCTTGTAAACTTTAGTTAATAATTTAAATACATATGAATAAATAATAATTTTCCTATTTTAAAACTGAGTATATATTACATTATAGTACTAGATGATTCCCGCGACTTCGTCCGCGTGGATTAAGGTTTTTTAATTCACGCGGGAACTCTTCAATTTTCCGGGATAAAAAGTAGCCTATGTCCTTCTCCGGGATACAACCTATGCCTGTACCAATTTCATCAAAACCGGTTGAACAGATGGGCCGTGAAAGCGTAGTAGACAGACAGACAGACGCTTTTATAATATTAGTATGGATATGGATTATTTTTAACGCTGAAACTTTACAATACCAAGGCTGAATCCTATTCAATAGCGTAAAGATTACACCGAGAATTTTACCGAACAGACAATAAATAATCTCCTAAAATAACGTGAAATTAGGGTGAAGGGGTAAGGTTGGCTTGACCCAGTAAAATACCCCGAGAGGCGGACCCGATACCTTTTGTTAAGACTGGCTCCCTGACTTGCTGTATTTACTTAATATTATTCTTTTGATCCCGTGCTTAGGGCATATATCTTTTTTTTCATGGTAGACTTGACTGTTAATATTACGACTGAATTAATGATGAAGTCAGTACAGAAACTACTTTGAAACACACTGAACTACAAGTGAGATGATGACGAAAATTTTCATGGGATAATCTTTCATATCAAAGGGGATAATCGCCCACTTAAGTGATCTGTGGCTTTATTAATCTTTTTGGGTTGAAGAGCTGAATGAAATGAAATGATTTATTTATTTCATGCAGGACAACTTGTGTCACTTATGAAACGTTAAGACTCTACCACCGGTTCGGAAAGCTGATTCTACTGAGAAGAACCGGCAAGAAACTCAGCAGTTGTTCTTTTCATAGAAAAGAAAAGGTTACAATATGTAGACAACACAACACATACGTTACAAGTATTACACTGACTTGTGGGTCACTGGATGCGAGGCCGGTTGCTTCCATGCAACTTTGTCGTTAATAAAATCATCGATAGTTTAATAACCTCGACTTAACAAATGCTGTTTGACACAGTCTTTAAATCTATGTAATGGCAAATCCAGAAACTCTTTGGGAAACATATTATAAAAGCGTACACTCGACCCCACAAAGGATTTCTGCACCTTGCGCACATGATACGACGCTGTTACTAGCTTATGGCGGTTTCTAGTGTATCGATTGTGAGTATCACCTATTTTCTTGTAAAGATTAATGTTCTGCCTAACAAAGACTATATTATTGTATATGTATTGCGAAGGCACCATAAGAACACCAATCTCTTTAAATTTTTCACGAAGTGATACGCGTGATCCGAGTTTATAAATAGAACGGATGGCTCTTTTCTGCAATATAAAAATGGATTGGATTTCAGCTGCTCTGCCCCACAATAAAATGCCGTACGACATGACACTGTGGAAGTAAGCAAAGTAGACAAGTCTAGCTGTTTCAATATCGGTAAACTGTCTTATTTTCCTGACAGCAAAAGCAGCCGAGCTAAGTTTTCGCGCTAGTGCCTCTATATGAGCGCCCCATTGAAGCTTATTATCCAAGGTCACCCTCAAGAAAACTGTGGAGTTCTCCATTTTTAGTGCTTCTCCATTTATTATAATAGTTTTATCAATATTCATTACATTAGGTAGAACAAATTCTAAGCACTTGGTTTTCTTAGCATTCAATAAAAAATTATTGACAGTAAACCAGTGTGATACATGTGATATTGCATTGTTCACAGCGTCGTATCGTGTGCGCAAGGTGCAGAAATCCTTTGTGGGGTCGAGTTTACGCTTTTATAATATGGCTCCCAAAAAGTTTCTGGATTTGCCATTACATAGATTTAAAGACTGTGTTAAACAGCATTTGTTAAGTCGATGTTATTATACTATTAATGATTTTATTAATGACAAAGTTACATGGAAGCAACCGGCCTCGCATCCAGTGTCCCACAAGTCAGTGTAATACTTGTAACGTATGTGTTGTGTTGTCTACATATTGTAACCTTTTCTTTTCTATGAAAAGAGCAATTGCTGAGTTTCTTGCCGGCTCTTCTTAGTAGAATCAGCTGTCCGAACCGGTGGTAGAGTCTTAACGTTTCATAAGTCACACAAGTTGTCCCACATGAAATAAATAAATCATTTATCATTTATCATTTCTTATCTCACGATTAGTGCAAGAGATTGATATTAAGCGTCTCATCATACCTTAAAATGTGAGCTTATCTAAAATTTTAAATAGGCAGTGCAGACATTGGTGCCAATTCTGTATTATAAGATCTCTAAACTAAACTAAAATGACAGCTTTAAATATAGTGCTGCCCTTTTCCACAGGGAGTATCATTAAAGGGATACCAACATTCTGTTGGTCATAATAGGGCTGTCATTTTAGTTTAGTTTCGAGATGGTGTTCAGCAGAATTTACCCCAATGAGTTCACAATCTGTCGGAATCTGGAGGAACAGTTCTGTTGTATACAATCTCAAAACTAAAATGACAGTATTAAATAAGTATAGTTCGCGCTCGAGCTGAATGCAGAGCAAATCTACAGTGACACATCCATCTTCGCTGCATTCAACTCGCACGCGAACTGTAGGTATACTGCTAACCGTTTTATAATAATCCCCGCAGAAAGGGACAAAACTAGATTTAGAGCTGTTATTTCAGATTGTGTCATACAGAATTGGCAACATTTAAAATTTTGAGCTCAGACAAGTGAACCCTATACGGTTCACTTCAGGTTAGATGACAGCATTAATTACTGAGAGCGACAGTTTACGGTTTAACTAACCCACATCCATTCATCTCGCACCAGTAATTGGGTCGCGGTGACACGCTGATGGAACACAATGATCTCCGAAGTGTGAACCTCGCAAAAACTGCACTTCGCAGCGTATCATATTAATATCGCCATTACATTAAAAATTTATATAATTATAACATTACACTGTACTGTCTGTCTGTTTGAGGGTAATCATAAGCTAGTAAGATACTCGAAAGCTTCTTATATCCTAGGTATGTTATATAGTTCAGCACCGAAATGCCCTCGCATCACGCTTGTTCTAACTCTAGACAATCCTTCAATCCAATCCAATCTTGGCTTGGACTAGATAGAAAGGGCTAGAGCGCTTCGTCCAAAGCCAAAACATTTCGCGTAAAAAATAGGGATGATGCCTATATCAAAAATAAATGACGTCTAACAGATTATTAAATACAGGGTCTTCCAAAAGACCTAAAGTTCACATCCTCAGCTAGTTTTAAGTTTGATAACCATTTTGAAATATAGATTAACGAAAAAAGGTGCGATAAAATTTGATGACGTCACAATTGCGAATTTCATACAACTTCCATACTAGAAGTGCGTTTTTAAGTTTGATAAAGAGTTGCTGATTTGATTGAGTTGTCATTATCCCTATTATCAGGCCATTATAGAAGTGCCTAAATTCCTAGTCGAAAACTTCATAACCATTTTGGCAATTCGGCTTTGGACTAAAAAAGGCACTTTTTGATAGGCTTGAAAACTCTTTAGGCCTAAAAACGTTTTGACTTTGGACCAATCGTTCTGGGTATTTCAAGTCAGGAGCATTTTATACAAGCAAGCTTGTAAACAAATGACACGACCCCTTGTCCATTAATACATACCAAGAGAAAAGATCTTAAACTTTATTCATACAAGTGAAGCAAAATGTTTAAACCAGTATTTAATAACTGGGCGACATAGATGTAACGCAAGTCAGATTATATAACCTCATGGGAACTGTTAATAATGGCTGTATTGTTCAATCGAATGTAATCTTCGATATTATATATGGCGTTCTTGTACTTGGATGAATTTTCTGTTGCCTTTTATGAAATTAAGTTGTCCAAACCTCAAGCCTAATATACTTAAAGCCTAAATAGAATAAGTAAGAAATTCGTAAAAAGCTAGAAAGTAATTCTTGAATTTTTGAACAAGTTTAATTATTTAGTGTTTTCCTGACTGAATTTCGGCCAAGGCCGAATTTCGGTAAAACTCTACAAAGATTAGCCAGATGGCTAATCTTTGTGGAGACTTTTTGGAGACTTAAGCGACATGATATTATATCTCATGTAGATTACATGGGATATAATATCATGTCGCTTAAGTGTGTGCGGTGCACTATCTATTTTCTTACTCTTGATGAGTAAGAAATATGGATGAATAAGAAAAAGATACTCATGAGATGGAAATTCGACACGGCGACGGCTTAAAACGTACTCTCCAAGACATGGTGTTGAAACAACGCCTACTAATTTCGTAGTGGGGTTCTGCCACCGCTGCACTTTCCAGTCCGAGGTCATTCCAGAACCTTAGGACTCCAAAGTTTGAAGGTCCGTCAAACTATGACTTTACAACGATTCTTTTTATAATCTCTCTCTCTCTGCGTCGTATTCCTCGTTGTCGAGGGTCGTGAACTCTTTCCATTAATCACATAATGGCAGGGGATTTCTTGAGACAATAATGCGGTGGGTTCCCACGTCCTTCCGCATACGACTCAACTAAGACTATTTTAACTCTTATGTTTGTAACGATTATTATATATAGATATTAATGATAATAACCGGGACCGACGGTTTAACGTGCTCTTCGAGGCACGCAGGAAACGAAAAGGTCAAATTCGGTCACCCATCCAGTTTCCGACTTGGGTCAACTTTGCTTAATAATCGCAATCGACTGATATATGTTGTCATAACTAGGTGACTCGTCCCTATTTTTATAGCATACTAGATGATGCCCGTGACTTCGTGCACGCGGATTAAGTCTTTTGATTCCCGCGGGTAATCCATGATTTTCCGGGACAAAAAGTAGCCTATATCCTACTCCGGGATACAACCTATCCCTGTACCAAATTTCATCAAAATCGCTTGAATGATTGGGCTTTGAAAGCGTAGCAGACAGACTTTCGCATTTATAATATTAGCTTGGATCTGAATAAACTCACCATTTCCTCAAAGCCAAAGTAGTTGTGTATGAAAAGGAAGCTCTTCCACATGTTCTTCTCACAGACTCGGCTGTGCTCCTCCACCACCAGGTTCCACTGGGGCCCGTTGTTCACATCCGGGAGTATGTAGGTGCAGAACAGCATTATACTCAGGAACAACGGGAACAGTCTGCAAAAAAGGTTTTTTTCATCCACTACAAATTAGCCCTTGACTGCGAGCTCACCTGATGGTAAGTGATGATGCAGTCTAAGATGGTAGCGGGCTAACTTGTTAGGGGCATGGTAGTTATATGAAACCTATTTGGTTTCTACACGGCATCGTACCGGAAAGCGTAGTCGCTTGGCGGCACGTCTTTGCCGGTAGGTTAACTAGCCACGGCCGAAGCCTCCCACCAGGCCAGACCAGGGAAAATTCAGAAATTATAAATTCCCAAATTGACCCTGCCGGGTATCGAACCCGGGACCTCCGCACGTTAAGACAACAGCGCTACACACTGCGCCACGGAGGTCATCAAGGCATTGTTCACATTTCATAATAGACTTGGAACTTTTATAGTACCACTGGTAGGCTTTAGATTTGGGGTTTTATAGACTTCTTTATTTTCTACTAGATGATGATCGTGAATTCGTTCGCAAAGATTACGTTTTCAATTCCTGGGGGAACTGCTTAAATTTCATTTCTTTTAAAAATTAAATTGTAAAAAATTATAAAAGTAGCTTATGTCCTTCCCCGGGTTGTAACCTACCTCTGTACGAAATTTCACTAAAACCGGTTGAAAAGATCGGTTAAAGCGTAGCGGACGGACAGACACGCTTTCGCATTTATAATATTAGTATGGATGTCGTCTTTTCAATGCTACATATACATCGTCATCATTTCCACAAATCATTGGCAACTACAGAGCACATGTTTTATCCAAGAGTCGATCTTTGTCCACCACCCTGGCCAAGTGTGGATTGATGAACCTTTGAAAACTGAATGGAGATCTCTCAGTCATGCAGGTTTTCTCACAATATTTTGTGTTGTACAATATTTTGTGTCGTTGCTAAGTGTCTTATGCTCAAGTAGATTAATAATTATGCACATAAGCTAAATGCGCACGAATACGATGAAAGGAAATTAAAAAAATGTAAACTTACAATTCACATTTGCTTTATAGAGTAGTACTAGTACCCATAAAAAAGCTAAACTAAAGAATATTTCATAGTACTAGCTGATGCCTGCAACTGCGTACGCGTGGATTGAGGTCTTTTGGTTCCCGCGGCAACTCTTTAACTTTCCGGGTTAACATGTAGCCTTGGTGCTATTCCAGACTACAGCTATTGTGGGGTGATTGAGTAAGAAACATCCATCCATACATCCATACATACATGCATCCATCTAAACTTTTGCATTTATAGACTATGCTATACTTACAAATAATTCACTAAGCTATACGAATAAATTAAACGGATAATATAAATCTACACTTGCGCATAATACTAATAAAGTAGTCGGTAAACTTATTACCGTAGTTATATATAGTTACTAGAATCTAGCAACTAGAACTATACTATGATGCCAGCGGCTTCGTCCGCGTTGATTAGAATTTGTTTTTTCCCCGGGAGCTCCTTAATTTTCCGCAATAAGCTTCCCCGCAATGTCCTTCCCCGGGGTCCAATCTATATCTATACCAAATATCATCAAAATCGGTTAAAAAGATGAGACATTAAATCGTAGCAGACAGAAAGACAGATAGAAAAACTTTCGCATTTATAATATTAGTATGGATAAAGTATTAATATGGATATACTATTGATGATGCTTGATTATTAGTTCGTAATTGAAGTATTCTTAAGTTTAAATTTTAGGTTTTTATTATCTTCTGATATTTTGTGGTTTTTTTTTGTCTGCAATAAGGTTTCATTTGTATGGAGTGATATCACAGTATGACATAAGTGGGAAATCGGGTGGGATAACCAATCTTGAACATTGTTTTGATTTGCCAAAAGTTTAAGGTAGTGTTATTTTAAGATGACAAATAGGTATGCAGTCCGCCCTCCCACTTATGTCGAGGTGTTAAGAGGCTTCTTAAATCTTAAGAGCGAACATTATTATATTTAAAGTCCATCTTTTGTTATTCCCCTAGCGCAGCGAAATGGCTCACTTTATGGTTCTGTTTTCGATTTTGTGCTTGATAAGTTGAAATTGATTTTTTGAGCTCACGATGCTAATGGCAATAATAATAATATTTTTTAATAATAAAATCTCTTTATTTGCAAAAAATACATAGGTTCTCATTAATAATTTGGCCTTTATCTCCCAAAAAAGTAAAAACAATTGCCTTCCCTATTAGCACATAGATGTTTTTTTGCAATTGATTTAAATATAATTAGCTGATGTTAACATGCAAAATAAAATACAAAAATACAATGATAAAGTCGTGTATATGTGTGGGTTTGTGTGAGTGTGTGGTGAATGTATGAGTGGTGTTTGTGTGTTTGTGATGTGTGTGTGTGGGTATGTTTTGTGTGGGTATGTTGTGTGTGTAACCTAGTGTTATGTGCGGATATGTTAGCGTTTGTTTGTGACTTTGCTTGTGCTATAGGTATAGGTACATAGACCGACTGGCCCTTTCTATATTTATAAGGTTTTCATTGGCGTTCTAAGGTGCTGAAAATATGGTGAGTTACCGAAAGGCGCTGATCACTGCGTTTGAGAAATCCTGAAGAGTGATAACGGTCCATACTAATATTATAAATGCGAAAGTGTCTGACTGTCTGTTTCGTTTTCACTGCCCATCTTTTGAACCTATTTTGAAGTTTGGGATGGAGATACGTTGCATCCCAGGGAAGGACATAGGCTTCTTTTTATCCTGGAAAGGAGTTCCGCGGGAATAAAAAACCTTAATCCACTCGGGCGAAGTCGCGGGCATCATCTAGTACCCTATGAAAGGGGCGTACTAGGTACCCAATAAATTAAGAATAAATCGGGTAAAGCAGGTAAAGCCCGTGAAATCTAAGGTAATTTTTTTTTGCCCCCGATAAGGTACTAGTTACCCAATAAATTACGATTGAATCGGGTAAAGCAGGTAAAGCCTGTGAAATCTAAGGTCAAAATGCTTTTGACCCCGATAACGTAGGTAGTCTGTAGTATATAATTAGTCTGTGCACCGACCTATATCAAATAAGTGTAATTAATCGTCATTAGAACGTACTATAGATTAGGAAAAAACTTAGGAACACGTGCGTATTTCACAGATCGGGATTACCTAATGACTTCAACGATGATTCATTAGATTTACTTGATTACTATTTAATTAGATATTAATAAACAATTATGTAGGTACATTACCCAGGCCATATACAATTTAATGAAAATGTTATTTTTGTGTATCATTGACCTATGATATCATAATATGTAACGTCTCAACTAGGTATAATTTTAATGCACATATAATTGGGTATTTGACGACTAGTCAAATAAGCCATATTTTTTGCAAGCGTAAAAACGCGTGCTTATGGGATTTTATATGAAACACTGAATTTTGTCGTCGTTCGACGCACTTTTTTAGTTTAATCGATAGTTTAAAATGGTAATTCAATATAAAACTAACAGGGAACGTGGATATTTCGATTTTGGAGAGATTATTATTATATATATTATTAGATAGTATTTAATACAAGCTCAGGGCGAAAAATAAGCTACTTAAAGTTGCTCTATTTCTATAAGGCGGTCTGCCTATGTTTGTGGTAGTGCATGTACCTGCGTATACTTAACAAATTTTGAAACCAACGTTAGAAGGAGATCTAGATAAACCGGCTTCGAAACACTATTACTAGCCTAGCCTCCTTTCGGGTGCGTGCTTGAGTACACGCACTTCTAACATTACGAAGTTATGTGCGTTTTACGAAATTAAACATCACTTGCTAACGAAGGAAAACATCGCAAGGAAACCTTCACGTCCGAGAGTTATCCAGAATGCTCTGAATGGTGTGTGAAGTCTGCCAATTTGCACTTAACCAGCGTGGTGAAATATGGCCAAACCGTTTCCATTCTGAGAGGATATTCGAGTTCAGCTGTAGTGAGCCGAGCATGGGTTGATATAATGATGATGATGAACTAACCTGAACCACCTAGCCAGCAGTCTGTTCTTCACGTCGATGGTGCCTTTCCTCTCCAACTCCTGAAGCAGGTTGTGTGCGTTCAGAAACCCGCTGAGGTAGAGAAAGCTGTCCGTGTATACGATAGCTGAGCGGCCAATCACAGCCCATGGCATTCCGAATACCTGCGGAGGATTTTATGAGTTAGCAAGGTGAACCATTTCTCAGTTATTAAATTCCCTAATGCATATAAAAATAAGAAGAAGTCCGATCTAGGGCGTCCTGTACATGAAGGCGAGAACCGTGTAGTAGCCGCGGCGTAAGTTGAACCCTGCGCAGAAACACATTTCGGGTGTCAAACGAAGTGCGGTATGAGGGGTGCCGCGAGCCCATACCCCTCGCTCCCCGCGCATGCTCCGCTCGGCTCTTTAGTACAATGTATCTGCGCAAACGACCGCCATTTTGTTTCAACTTACATACAGTCAATAGGCATGATGAGTGATTTTGAAAAATGGTCAGATTATGTTCGGAAGTATCTACTATTTCGAATAAATATATTATTTCAACAGGAAAATAAGGGTTGGTAGATAAAATTGGCATTTGAAATTTTAATTTTTAAAATTCACGCCAAAACGCTCGCCGGTGTCAAGGCGCCGTTTGTGACGTCACTATTGTTTTTACCAATGCACTCTGTGCAGTGTGCAGTAAACAATAGTATGCTTGTCAAAGCTCGAAAACAAACAATTGTGACGTCATTCGCTTCTTGGTGTTTAACCAATACGGCGGATTGCTGTATTTTATAGTTTTATTTTATCAAAATAAATAGTAATCTCACTCGAAATAGAAAAATAAATACGTTTTTTATAATCCATGAATGATATTCCATTAGATAAATTCATAATTTCATTGATTCTTGGTTACTGTCATCATGCCTATTATACCTGAAGCTAGTGTACGCAAACAAATCGCATATGGGCTGTACCGGCGGGGCGCACCGGGTCTCACTGCAGCCGCCGCCATGTTGTGTATACTATTTCCACGTTATGAAATCTCGGCAGCGACGCGACAGCGGTGCGGCGCGGCGCCGGTTAGTCCGATAGGTATAAGATTTTTAAATGTGTACATGTCACCGTAAGATTGTCTAAACCGTTAGATTATAATCTAACTCGCGAAATTGTACACTGTCGAAAGACTGTGAACCGTTCAATGTTCTGAGTGGCAATTTTTGAAATATTCATTGTATTTACGTTTTCTTGTCTGTTTCTTGTAGGTTAGGTTAGGGTTTGACATAAATAATCAGGTAGTGCCGGCAATTACGTTTTATCGGGTTAATTTAATGAAAAATAATGCGTTAAATTGTAATCTTTCGACAGTTTGCAATTTCACGAGTTAGATTATAATCTAACGGTTTTTACAATATTACGGTGACATACACAAGTTTCAGGGCCGGCGCTTGTGTTGCTCCGGGCTTATGTAAAAGCTTAAGGGTCTAGAGTTAGACCTTAGACCGACGGACTGCATTAGAGCTGCACGCCTTATGCAAAATTGCATTCTCGAAGCAGTTTTTCTGCAGTTGGCTTAACCGCAGGAGAACTGCATTTCAACTGCAATAGAACTGTACAGCAGCTTATTTAGAACTGCACACCGATGCAAGCGGACGGCGCAGTGGGTTTGCAGTTTGGATGCAATAGGCAAGATGACTGATTTTGAGAAATGGTCAGATTATGTTCGGAAATATCTACTATTTCAAAAAAATATATTATTTCTGCAGAAAAATAAGGTTTGGTAGATAAAATTGGCATTTGAAATTTTAATTTTAAAATTCGCGCCAAAACGCCCGCCGGTGTCATGGCGCCGTTTGTGACGTCACTATTGTTTTTACCAATGTACTCTGTGCAGTGTGCAGTAAACAATAGTGTGATTGTCAAAGCTCAAAAACAAACAATTGTGACGTCATTCGCTTTTTGGTGTTTAATCCAATATGGCGGATTGCTGTATTTTATAGTTTTATTTTATCAAAATAAATAGGAATCTCATTCGAAATGATAATTAAATACGTTTTTTATAATCCATGAATCCTATTTCATTAGATAAATTCATAATTTAATTGATTCTTGGTTACTGTCATCATGCCTATTATGCCGACCGCACAATAACTGCTTCGAAACTGCAATTTTGCAGTCCCTTAGAGTACGATGGATTATAGTCCGTTAATATCTCAGATACTGGTGGGTTTTGGCCTAGCTCTCCCACGGTGACCAGCCGGAGAGGCATTGAGAGAGGGGAGACATCATTCTTTTTTTTTAACCTAATTTAAATCTATTTAAGTAAGTAGATCAACCAAGTTATATTTGAAAAAAGACTGCTATTATATAATTTATTAGGCATACCACGAATTTAATACCATTGCAATACTTAACCCTGTTAATTTTTTTATCCTCTTAATTCGATGTAAATGAGTAGCCAAATAATTACACCTATTTATGTAAGTAATACAAGCTATTACATTTAATTGTTGTGTTAATCGAATCCAGTTAGGTAAATTAGTAAGTAAGGAATCGTAGTCTTGTATTTATTTATAAAAAGTTATTGTGGAGTCGAAACCCCTTTTTGAATGTGAATAACATTAATTTATGCACATTAATACCTAAGTGTTGAAGTGTGTTGTGTTTACACATACACACAGTAAGAAAAATAATATTATGTAGGTATCTTTGTAAGTAGATAAGTACTATTTTTCAGTCAAATAAAGGCTATTTTATTTTATTTATTTTATAATACTTGTGTTAATTTGTGTTATTCTCAGCTAATTGAATGATAGTTTAGGCGGTAACTTAAACGATAGTAAAGTAGATTATAAAGTTTGCATTTTAATTGGCCAAATTTTTACAGGTGCAATGCAAAAGTCAGCCCATATATCAACGAAGGGTGACTGCTTTTAGTCAATCAACACAGCTTTTTAACTTCAATTTATAAGTTCTCAGATTTCAGACAGAGTTAAAATGAGAAAGGTTTTAAAAAGCCAAGTAAACCATACGGCCAAAACTTAGCCACATTGTTTCACTATTGTTGACTTTCGTGTTTTAGAATATTACTAGCGAATGCCCGCGACTTCATCCGCATGGATGGAGGTTTCTGATTCCCGCGGGAACTCTTTAATTTTCCGGGATAAAAAGTAGCCTAAGTGTTATTGCAGACTATAATCTATCTCTGTGCCAAATTTCAACCAGTTCCGTTCAGCCGTTGGGGCGTGATTGAGTAACAAACATCCACACATTCACACATCCATCCAAACTTTCGCATTTATAATATTAGTATAGATTATAATCCTTATTTTGGGAACGACAAGGTACGTGATATCCAACTGCCATTTTGAGTAATATTGCTTAAGTATTGCTTTATGCATTGGCAGTATGGCCCCAGGAAGTGTGCAAGATTGTTACAGACACAATTTAAAACCCGATGACATTTATCTAAACTATCATACAGGTATTTTAAGATGAGCTATAAACACTGACAACTAGTTCTATAAATTATTAATTTGACAATTATTTATTATCGGTGGATTTTATTTTATTTTAATGCATTACATTATTTCTTTTTTTATTCCTTATTGGTGAAAATCATAAAAAACGTTTCATATTATTTGATTAGTATAATTAATTTTAAGTAGAAAGTCAATTAATATTATTTATACCATAGGCTAGATGGTAGTAGACAATACAGTTGCCATAATATGGTAATGAGACCCTATGGTAAGAAGAAAAAAAAATGAGATACTATCTGGTCCGTAGGTAGTTACTTTATTTACTCAACTATTATATTTTTCTCCTTCTTGCCAGAAAATTGCTAAATTAACTAAAAATAAATAAATGATAAAAAAAATGAACTCCAATAGACAATTATGTTGGCAAATTGTCATCCAACACTAGAGTTTTAACGTGAGTTAAGGAGTGCCAACGCCATCGGCAAATAAACCTTTGTTTCCTCGAAAATTAGTGAAAAGTACTATACAAATCTCGGGCGAAATAACAATTCACGGCCTCGATTACTTAAAGAGGCCGCGGTTGATGCCTTGTCCTTCCTATATTACTCAGAAATGAATTGCTTTATGTGAGGCTTGGGCAGTAGTATTAAATTAAAGATAGATCTGTGACCAAAACCGAAACACCAGGCACCTACTCAACGTTGTTTTGTCTGCCAGCCCCGAGAGTGATTTTATAAAGTGCGAAGCCAGAGACGAGTTTTCTAGCGTAGTTAGTTCATTTTTTTTTTGTAAGACGCAATATTTGTGGTTGACATTTAGAAAATTGCAAATTTGACAAAGTTCAAAGTTCAAGTTACTTGGTGGTCAATCAGCGCGATTTGAGTATTTATCAAATCATCTTTTTAAAATTATATGTTCGCGAAATACAATGTCTGTCACCTGAATTGTTTTTGAAACGCTCTTAGTAAAATGATCATTAAATTAATTGTTAAACATTTTTGTCAAACATTAGTGAACAACTACCTCGGTCGGGTTATACAACTTGGTAGAAACAACTTCGATAAATAAGCTGACAGAAGAATCCATCTGGGTTGGGCAGCATTTGCAAAACTTCGTCAGGTTTTCGACTCGTTGATACCCCAAAGCTTAAAGACGAAAGTCTTTAACGAGTGTGTCCTGCCTGTGATGACGTATGGAGCGGAAAAGTAGACACTGATGGCTGGCTTTCTCCACAAATTTAAAGTCGCTCAGCGAGCTATGGAGCGAGCGATGTTGGGTGTTTCTCTGAGGGATAGAATCCGTAACGAGGAAATCCGCCGGAGAACTAAGGTAACCGACATAGCCCAGAGAATTAGTAAGATGAAGTGGCAGTGGGCAGGTCATGTCTGTCGCAGAACCGATGGCCGTTGGGGCAGAGGCGTTCTGGAGTGGAGACCGCGTACCAGTAAACGCAGTGTGGGACGACCTCCAGCCCGCTGGACCGACGACCTTAAAAAGGTAGCGGGAAGGTATGAGGAAATTGGAGGACCGTGTGTGGTGGCGTGCTCTTCAAAAGGCCTATGTCCAGCAGTGGACGAATACAGGCTGATGGATGGATGGATGGGTGGATTAGTGAACCCTATTTTAACCACGTACCATTAAAATAATTATTTTCTGCCTTCTTTAGGTTCAATATCTGTCACTCAAATGCAGACCGAAACAGGTCAAGGTGGCTTCCAACGAGCCTATAATAGCCGGAAATACTATTACTAAATGCAGGAAGCGCTTTGAGATGGAGGTGTGGTTAAAGTTCCGATTTGGTTCGCTTAGGGCGTTTTGTATATTATGTGCGGCTGGTAACTAGTTAGTTGTAGGCGATATTTAAATACATACCGACGACATAGTGTAGTCACAGAATCTAAATATACTAATATTTTAAATGCGAAAGTTTTTCTGTCTGTCTGTGTTTGTCTGCTACGCTTTCACGGCCCACCTGTTCAACCGATTTTGAAGAAATTTGTTACAGGGATAGTTTGTATCCTGAAGAAGGACATAGGCTACTTTTTATCCCGGAAAATTAAGGAGTTCCTGCGGGAATTGAAAAAAATTTATCCACGCGGATGAAGTCACGGGCATCATCTAGTATATAATAAATAAATAAAAACTTTATTGCTTACACTATCGTCTATAGTTATGTAACTATTATGTACAATAAATGCACTTATCCTATGGCTGTTATAACCTAAAAATAAGCAATAGGTAGCAAACTCAGCATTAGCGAGCGTCGACAACAATGCAAATTTAAAAATATTACGCCTTAAATAATATGCCTTATAAATATGTATGTTATTTTTTAAATTTATATCAAGCGCGTTAATATTAAAAAAAAACTATTTAGAGACCAAAAAGAAGAACTGTTAAACCTACCTCAGAAAAGCTTGTTTTATTCACATAAGGATTGTGAGCCATCGCCATAGATTTGTGCGCAAGGAGCAAGGCAAAAGCGTTCAGGCCCCTGAACGCATCGACTCCCTTCACCCTCGTCGGAGAGTCTGACAAGTCGAACACTCTCCTCAAATTGCGTTTCAAAGAAAACGCGTTGAGAAGTTTCTCGAAGTTGGTTCCACCTTCTTTCCCGTCGTCCAGCATTGTCCCCAAACTCAACAATAGGATGATTGCTAGAAAAAACGTACTGAAACAGAAATAAGGCGGCACTAAAGATTCTCGCTCCAAAGATCTTCGATAAGTTTCGATAAGCCGGCTGAGTTTGTTGTGGGCTCTTCTCAAACCAGGGTGCGTTTGGAACCCTCGTAGCTTTAGTTGTAAGATACCGTAACTAATTATCACCATCATGTTTTATATGTAAGCAATGGACGTCAATATGTGTACCCACAGTGTACCTAAATTGAATAAATGATTGATTGATTGATTGATAAGGTTGTTGCCTGTTATATTAATTTAAATGAAACTGCCCACGACTTCGTCCGCGTGGATTACAGTTTTTTGATTCCGGATGGATGGATATAATATTAGTATGGATTCTGAAATGTGACGTCATTAAAGCTCGACGTACTTGTTTTACTTTAATCGAGTGTTTAAAATGGTTATTCAACATAAAACTATCAGGGGACGACCTTTTTGGAGATCCTCTATTTAATAATCACTCATAATAATTTATTTGAATCGTAGTCGAATACCCAATTGTACAATGTTTGTAGCAAATAAATGATTGATTTTTGAATAAATAAAATGAAAATTTTAAAATCAATAATCTAAAAATATTAGTGGAGAGAATTTATATCGAAATGTTAGAAATTCCTTTTCGACCTTTATTTATGGTGCGTCACCATTTTGACGATTACCGCAGTGGTAAGCTGCGGTAATCGTCAAAATGTGGGGTAGATAGAGTATAGTCTGGAATAGCACATAGGCTACTTTTTATCCCGGAAAATGAAGTAGTTCCCGCGGGAACCAAAAAACCTCGATCCACGCAGACGAAGTCCCGGGCATTAGCTAGTTCATCACTTACTGCCACTTATATTATAAATTAAGATCGCATGTAAGAGCTTTTTCATAGTGTAATAAAAAATAATGGTGATCAGGCTTTCTGAATCAAAACCAGAGTCATTACTGATTACAAAACTATAACTTACATAGCCAAAGTTTTCCCAAAAGAGTATGGTCGTTTGACGTCCTTGACAGTGCACATGGTGTTTTGAACTCTCACTGAAATGTCGAGAGCAGATAACTTAAAGGATAGCTCGTCTTCCAAATCAAAGCTGCTGCAGGAACTTGGTATGCACACGCCCCATAGAATACTTGAATATCTTGGAAGCCGGTGGCCCATCTGGAAGAAATTGGCAAATTTAAATATTGGTTTAAAAAATACGAAGATAAATGATAAATGATTTATTTATTTCATGTAGGACAACTTGTGCCACTTATGAAACGTTTAGACTCTACCACCGGTTCTACTGAGAAGAGCCGGCAAGAAACTCGGCAGTTGCTCTTTTCATAGAAAAGAAAAGGTTACAATATGTAGACAACACAGCACATACGTTACAAGTATTACACTGACTTGCGGGTCACTGGATGCGAGGCCGGTTGCTTCCATGCAATGATTGCATGGATGTATTGCATCTGATACAAGACGATGAAAATATCTGATCATCGAAGCAAAATGGGTCTCTCTGGTCTTGCCACATCCATACTAATATTATAAATGCGAAAGTGTGTCTGTCTCGTTGGTCTAGTGGTTAGCATGTCGGACTGCGGCTGATGAGGTCCTGGGTTCGAGTCTCGGGTGGGGCCATAATTAAGTATTGGGTTTTTCTGACTAGAAATTCTCAGTACTACTGGTAGTGGGAAAGTGTGTCTGTCTGTCTGTCTGCTATGCTTTCACGGCCCATCCGTTTAAAACTTTGATGAAATTTGGTACAAGGACAGTTTTTACCCCGGGGAAGGACATAGGCTACTTTTTATCCTGAAAAATTAAGGAGTTCCCGCAGGAATTAAAAAAAAACTTAATCCACGCAGAGGAAGTCGTGGACATCATCTAGTTCATTATATAATGAAGAGTATGATGAACAAAAAATACCAATGAGCTCAGGAAAGTTTTTGGAGGGATACATACAACCTGTGGAAGTTGCACAAATTCAACTATTTAAGACTATTTATTGTATGGATTGAAAATCCTCGATAAATAAATTCAAACTCAAAACATCTTTATTCAAAATAGGTACCTACAAAGTACACCTTCTGAACGTCATGTTTACAAGGAATAAGACTTGATGGTGATAATTAACTACGATATCTTAAAACTAAAGCTACGAGGGTTTCTAAACGCGTCCTGCTCCCCTATTCCGTAACTCAGTGGCTATCGAAATATGAAAGCCACTGACATATATATTTTGTCCATTGAAGGTTTACTATGAAAAAATGAAAGAACATTCCATAGTAAATCTTCAATGGATAAAAAATATAAGTCAGTGGCTTTCATTTTTTGATAACCACTGAGTTACAGAATCGGGCTGCTGGTCTGAGAAGAGTCCACAAAAACTCACTATACTATTTGGTAAACTAATGGCGAATCTCAATTCTATTTTTTACGAAAGAGTAATTGCCTATAAAATAAACTAACATCTAAATTATGTAAATTAAAGCTGCTTCTGTTTTAAATACTATAGTGATTGTAAATCCTTGTTGTAAATATTCATGTTAATAAGTCAGAGGGTTAGATAATGCTTACTTACATCATAGATTTATTATATTTAGATATAATTATACTAGTTATTATTAACTACAGCTATGATATTAGAGGTATAGAAGTACTCTTCAGAAGGATGATTCAATTATATCGTCACCTGCATGGCAAACTTACGAATCTGCAATTTTAGTGAAATCAATATTTCGATCGTAACCGTAACCAAATGTAGTACTGCACACTGTAGTAAAGTTACGTATTTCTGTCGCTGATAGTTACAGAATTCAAATTCAGTGACTGAAATATGTAACTTCATCACAGTGCTACATTTGGGACGGTTTTTCATGGAAATATTGATTACACTAATACTGCAGATTCGTAAGTTTACCATGGAGGTGACGATATGAATATTTTAATACATCACGCTACAGAGGTAAAAATAAATTTCATTTCTTAAATCGGTAATTCCGGGAAAATTCTATACTTTGTCTAATTTAGGATGATAATTTTGATAGCTCAAAGTAGGGGCGAGGTGCCTAGTGTTTAATCAATAGCAATTCGATCATTGATTAATTATTATTTTCATAGAACTTGAAATTGACATTATCAATTAAAGCAGAATCTTGCTAATATTATAAACGCGAAAGTTTGTGAGTATGGATTTGTGGATGTTTGTTATTCTTTCACGCCAGAACGGCCAAACGAATCTGGATGAAATTTGATAAAGAGATAGTTTGGAATAACATGTAGGCTACTTTTTATCCAGGAAAATTAAAGGGTTCCCGCGGGAACCAAAAATCCTCAAATGGATGTTTGTTACTCAATCAAACCAGAACAGCTGAACGGATCTGGCTGAAATTTGGTACAAAGATAGATTATAGTCTGGAATAGCACATTGGCCAAAAATCCTCAAACCACGCAGACAAAGTCGCGGACATTCACTAGACATATTTTCTACTCGTGTAGGCTCTTTCAAGAGGTTGCTTATGGGTTATCATAATTAAAAGGAATATGAAACTGGAATAAATTTAGATCATAGGACAATTATTGTTGTCTTCAAAATTTAAATATTTCAAAACTATATTAATTTATAGGTTTAAAATTATAAATATTGTACATCATGAATAGGTTAAGACTAATAATAATTAATAGTTTGATATGTGGTTAACGCAGTTGGTAGCATGTTTACCAAATATTTACTGTATAATGTTAATTAACTATATACTGTTTGTTTAAGGCACTACGTGCTACTGTTTGTTAACCCAAATAAATAAAAATAAAATAAAAACTTTTAAAACTATAAACAAATATACCGAAACAGGAGGTAAAATTGCAATTGCATTGTCAGTGGAAGCCCTCCAGTAAACAGCTGCATTCGGCCGCCCGTCTTGGTCAAGGGCCATTGTATTACACAATAAGAATTGTGATTGAAAATAAAGTCAGAGACCAAATAAGCTGACAATGTGGATGGTTGAGCTCCTCCACGGAATATTAACGAACGAACGTCGGACCTTGGAATTTGCGTGATCAAGATCCAGATGATATGAGCACGGGAAGCTTGTGGCTTATTCAATTTGTCTTGTATTTTTTGCTGATCCTTACAAAGTAATTGGTATTACAGCTTCATCTATTTGAGCTGCCCATGGTGGTGGTTAGCTTAAAAGCTCACCACCTGAGTGTCTTGTTTTCCTCCACCACTCGTTACTCCAGGTTACCTGCCACTTTTTTGTATATTTTACACGTATTATGCCTGCAAATTTTATCAAACTAGCTGGTGTGCTCATTCAAAACTATATAATATAGTACATGTAACTCAATCCAACAACTAACTATATTAATATGGGGCTATTCAAGGGGCGTTGGTCAGATCAAATCCGCACCGCTCTCGATAGCAAGGTCCACGAAGCCCTGCATGTCGCAGAAAATCACGAAAATCACATGGCGCGACATCGTTCATAGAAGAATTATTGGTGGAAGGGGTCAGGACCCACAATAATTGGGGAATACAACGCAAAGAGAGGGATTCAAGGGGCGGATAAACAAATACTTCGAAAGCCGGCAGGCGGCAACGCACTGGCGGTTCCTCCAGTATTGCAAATGTTCATGGGTGACACGACGCGACGGTAGCTATTGAGAAATAAAATAAAAAGCTGCAGCAAAATGCAGATTGAGGATGTATGTCATTGGATAAGTATGTCTGTTATCCTTCTCGATTAACAGGATTTAAGCTCCTTTGAGCGTAGAAAAACATCGACATAATCTGATGCCACAATGCAATAAAGCTCCTACCGGTTCTAAAGGCTCCTACTGATTTCAGTTATAAAACTCAACTCACTACTTTGATTTTTCTGCGGATATCTTTATTTCAAATTCGATATTATATTTGATGAGTGAAGTTATTTTTATTATGGATAGCATGCCAGCCCTGAGTGTTGATCTTCGAATGCAGTATTAAAAATAGCTTACCTGATGAAGCGGGCCTACCTGAAGATCACTATGATTTTCCTTTATCATTGTGCGTTGGGATGCAGCTTACTCCTCTAGATCCTACTGATCGGTTGAGAAAAACCTGCGTCTATTATTGTTTTCATCGCAATTGTTTTGACTGGCTGAGTTTTTGGTCTTTTTGTGGCATTTTACCAAATTTGTCTGACGCAGTAAACTCTAATGCATCATTGAATGTACCATGACAGGCCCTTGATTTACAGACGTCACGCAAGGGCACCGATGCGTTCTTAAGAGATTTCCCAATATGCACTGAGGTTAGCCACCAATGGAGTTTTAGTAGGTAAACATCCTACATCCTCCTTAATCCCTCTTCTTTCGTATTTCTCGGAGATTTCTCCTCCGCCAGCAAAAAAGGCCCTCAATTTCTAGCGAGAACTAGACCAAGCGCAAACTTGACATCGATAAAGAGACTTCTTCCTTTTTGGAAGTCGGTTGCAAAATTTCACCATTCTGTTCGGAATTGCGATAGGGTACACGACCTCCAACGTCCGGCGAGACTTAGCATTTCACTTGGGTAATGTTACGTTAGGTTACGTGATCTGGTTAAAGACTCAAGAGGATAAACGAGCAGAAAGGTCACTGACGGCGGTGGTGAGTAATATAACTGATCCGGTTTAACGGGGCTTTGGGCCTTTTTTGAATTTCATTAGAATCTTCTGTGTGTTAAGCCAATTGTTCACATTCTCCAGTTTTTAAGAGTCCAGTACAAGCCATGTTTGAAGTACAGTGTACCTATTTTTTGATTTATTTATTGCTTTTTGAATTAAACAGCTGATTTTTGAAGCCAGTTCATCTTAAATACCCAAAAAAGTTTCAGCACCTTTAACTATAATAAACAATAAGAATATTATCATAACTGAGGCTGAGGTTGTAACGCTTACAAGTACGTTGGCACAGTTTTTGGCCAATGTATCGTGTACAGTCAAGCGTCCCTTCATTCCCGAGCCCGACCGCTTGTCGCTCAGTGCTATTATACCAATTTTAAGGTTCTTGTATTCTACAATAGTTATCATTCTTTGGCTGTACCAAGACCAGTACATACGGGATACGCCTTAATTAGAGAAAAAAGTGGTGTTTTGCTCCTCCTTTTTGGCAGTGCGCGTTAATATACAACATCTTGATATTATTTAAGCCTTTACTTAAATATTATACCTAATGACCTCACTCTGGAAAGCAATATTAATAAATGAAAATTCCAAAGTCAGGTCACCATGTAAATTAATAGCGATGGGTTCTTAGTTCTCACTTTGAACAAGAACAAAATGTTGCAATTGAAATATAAACAATAATGCACATCATCAGGTATTTGAGCGTATCTTGGTATTGTATGCTAATTATGAAACATAAGTCTTCCGTGAATGAGATGCGATTGAATCAACAGAGATATAGCAGGTAGGTAGGCCACCTCCGTGGCGGAGTGTGTAGCGCTGTTGTCTTAACGTGCGGAGGTCCCGGGTTCGATCCCCGGCAGGGTTTTATAATTTCTGAATTTTCCCTGGTCTGGCCTGGTGGGAGGCTTCGGCCGTGGCTAGTTACCACCCTAGCGGCAAAGACGTGCCGTCAAGCGATTTAGCGTTCCGGTACGATGCCGTGTAGAAACCGAATAGGGGTGTGGGTTTAATCAGTGGCGTGCAGTTCATAGAGGCGTTAAAGCACTGCTTACCCAAATGGGCTCATTTTTCATCAAAACAGCTGGTAAACAGGTATTTTGACTAACAAATGCCTACCCTAGCCCCAAAGCCTGTGCACGCCACTGGGTTTAATATAACTGCCATGCCCCTAACAGGTTAGCCCGCTACCATCTTAGACTGCATCATCACTTACCATCAGGAGATCGCAGTCAAGGGCTAATTTGTAGCGGATAAAAAAAAAGCTTTCGCCTTAGATATTCTACATTAATTTTTTATCAAGGCCACTTTTGTATTTTCTTAACTTATTCATCAGGATGTCTGTCGGCATGTCTTCGAATAGGGAACTTGTGCACACAATCATCAGTCTACATACAATGATCACAATGGTTACTCATGCCTACTTTGTACTAAATGATTGTGAACACCAAAACGAGACCGCTTTGTAAAGAATACTAATCACTTAAAGCAGACACTATTGCTATCTGATATCAAAAGTTAATTTTCTGGACTTACTTATTGGTACATTTTTTTTAATTAAAAATATAAGCTACGTAATTAAATTATTTATTTATTCACTTCTTACATCATCTTTACAGGAATCTCTAATACGATGGCCAGTTACAATATTTATATCTAGCTTAGCTTATAGAAATAAGCGAATATTCTATTAAAAAATTAAAAAAAAAAAAAAAAGATCACCTACTTAGTTATAAATTAATATGATGAATATAACGATGAACATAATCATACTAATATTATGAATGCGAAAGTGTGTTTGTTTGTCCTTCGATCACGCCGCAACAGAGCAACGGATCGACGTAAATTTTTGCACGTTTATAGTTGCACTTAATTTTTGACTTTAAATCTTTTGGGTCCATTTAAATTTGATGCCAGTGATCAATCGAATTAACACAATTTACAAAGCGTACTGGTGAGATCACAGTTAAGTAATGCGAGGAATATCACCGATTATTTTGTTGCAAAAAAAAATTTGTTATTTCGAGGCGAAGGCTAAGGTGGCTAAGTTATATAATTGCCTGTAAACATATTTGTATGATAATTAATGGTTGAAATGGCGTCACAGATGGAACAATTATTACAGTGGCTATAATAGTATGACCAGTGGCGGCTTTAGGGGGTTTCAAGCAGGACAACCATCCGGGGCCTCGCTCTTGCAGAGGCCTCGCTCTCTTCCCCAACAACGCTACAGCCCAAGTAGAAAAAGTTATTAGTTACTAATGCGTATTTGAATCTCGCGCCTCTCAAATATCTACCGCCCAGAGCGTGCCAGAGCCTCGCAATGGCTAAGGCCGCCCCTGATTATGACGACATATACAACCGAGTGATCTATTGGAATGGGCTGCACATTTGAATGGCTTGTTTAATAGATATATTATACATGGTCCAAATAAGCTTTGTTGCCAAGTGTTTGACGAACGGGGCAAGTAAGCAAGGAAGTTATATCGCATTGTGACTATCGCAATTCAACATTGTGGCGGTCTTCGCAGTCCGCACATAATCCAATAGATAGCATTACTAGTACGATGTACGCGACTACGAAGAGAAGAACTCTTTTTTCCCTGTTTTATTCTGTTTTTAGCCCAATTACGAAGTGTTCTCTGAATTACGCTATATATACGACCTCCAAAGATGAACAATCGGACCAGTGGTCCCCGAGCACAACACCCGCTCGGAGGATGATCATCCTATTGTTACAGTAGAGCCATATGACCTGCTCCCGTACAACATCAACATCAATCCAACGCAGGCCCACTATTCTAGGCAATGGGGTGGTTTGTTGTATGGTGACTCCCGCATTAAATCCTCAGTCGTTAAAACTTGGCAGGGTTGTAGTATGGTATGAACCAAAAGTTATACAAAAATATCAAAAAAAAAAACAATCCGGAAGTTATGTGAATATACATAAAACTTTTGTGACTGAATATTTTATCGATTTATTTTTAAAATAATAGTAGGTAGTATACTTACGCTCAAAACCGAAATATCAAACGAAATAATCATGGAGAACATCGATGTTTAAACCGATTTTATTATCAAACCTAGGCCTGAGGCCTATCAAAGGCCTGTTGTGCCATGTCCATGAGATTATTATATCTATTGTATTTTATTTTTTGTATGGTGTACAATAAAGTATATTTTACTTTTACTTTACTTTTACTGCGTTTACGCAATAATGTACCTTCCTGCTTTAACAATTGGGTAAAGGATGAAAAGCCTTACTTCCTTTATGATTTTTTATTGGATATTTATAATATACGTCGTCTGAGGAATGATTGATGGGGTCGACTAGCTTTATTGCCTAGACTATAAGTAAGAAGGGATATGGCCATGGCCCACTATATCTATATCTGTACCCAGACATATCTAATTCGAGATAATATGCTGCTATAGATGCTATTGTCTACCTGAGGCTATTCTACTGATTCAGCGTTACTCAAATAGATCGAAGTTTTAGGCTGCACCTAATTGACTATCTATCTGGTATTTCGATTCGATATACCTGCAATTTATATGCAGAGCAATGCAATGCATTATGCTTAGGTAAATTGATAGGTCAATCTTGTTTTGGAACTATGTGTACTGCAAGGGATGTCGCCTACCCACGAAGTAGAGTGGAGCCCAAGTCTCAGCTTTATTCGACCAAGCGAAGCGAAGGTCTCCGAGTCTACTTGAGTGAATTTGCACTTGTCCGTCCGTCCGTCCGTCTGTCAGAGCCTTATAACTTCTGAATTGCTGAACGTAATTACTTCAAATTTAAATATAATATGTAAACCGATGGCTCCAGCCGAATATGGCTTCACAAATGTCGATATTTGCACTAAATGTATTTTTGACGTAAATATATAGGTAATATTAAAAGTAGTAAAATATTTTTTCGTGTTTTACAGGGTTGCGGTAGGTATATCATTTTAAAGATAATTAGGTATAGAATTAACTTTTTTTTCCGCGCGATTATTTTTCCCCTAAAATTGACGAAATGGGGGGCTTTCAAAGTGAAGATTTTCTAACGTCGAAAGTTGACCTCAGAACTGTCAATTTTCTGAAACTTGATCAATTATTTGAATTATATCCTGTACATGAACAACAAATACTCACTTTTACGTTTACGTGTAAAAGTTTATTCGTTTCTCCAATAACTCTTTAGCTCTTTTGCGTCTAATTTTAAAAGTTAACTATATTACAATATATAGTTAAAACTATCTTATGGATACCCTTTTGACATTCACCTGGTTGAATGTGAAAAACCTGCAATAATAATTGCTACAATGATTGACTGAGCTTATGCTCAATGTAACAGTACATTTCAGCCACTAGTGAACAGCAGGGTGATTGTGTAAAACCTTCATCAATCATTGTTACAGTTTTAATTGGCTGAATTTAGCAGTGATGCCAAGCAGTATTTCCCTCGCACTGCGCCATCGATCGCCAAACATTCGTCAAAGTCCCCATATTGGTTGCCGTTCCCACTCAGTATGCCAGACGGGGGCTTGGTCCCAGTAGGAATTTATTTTTCTACATTGCAAACAAAACTTGGAGAAGATAAAAAGAAGCGCAGAATGCTTAACTTCGTCGTCATAATGCAAAACTGTTTGAGTTGTATATGTCACCGTAAAATTGCAAAAACCGTCAGATTGCAATCTAACGCTTTTTATCTGGATAGATGGATAAATTGTAAACTGCCGACAGATTGTGAATCGCCAATGTTCTGAGTGTCGATTTTTGAAATATTCATTGTATTTACGTTTTCTTGTCTCGTTCTTGTAGCTAACCTACAGTTAGGGTTCGACATAAATAATCAGGTAGTAAGGTTAGGTTCTATCGGGTTCATATGCCTAAAAGATTACCATCTACCGAAAAAAAAGCGTTAAGTTTTAATCATTTGACAGTTTACGATCTCGCTAGATAGATTACAATCTAACGGTTTTCACAATCTTACGGTGACATATAAAACATATGCTGGCTGAACCTCGGCTCCACTCCACTCTGCCGGTGTGCATTGCATTTATGAGTTCACGGCTAAGATTCATAGGGGTGGGAATAAAACATAACAGATTAGTTTCAAGAGAACAACAAGAGCTGTTAAAATGTGCGTGTAGATAATATTTTGGAGTGTACTCAACAGGAAAATGGAATACGCGATATAATATGGAACAAGGGCAAGGGATGACAAATGAGTTGAGTACCTTCAAGGCAAGAGTGATAAGGCATTTTGTAGGCAAGCGCGCTCCAACCTAGACCTCATCATTGCTTTTCATATCTAAGCATGATTGTCGTCAAGCGCAAGCCTATCGTGTAATTGAAAAAAATGGAGCAATGATTTCTTGGCTATAACAAGACATGAAAAGAGAATGAGTTAAATCTGTAAGATTTCCTAATTTCTAAATTTTCTCTGGTGTATTCTGGTGGGAGGCTTTGGCCGTGACTAGTTACCGCCCTACCGGTTAATACGTGCCACGAAGCGATTTAGCGTTCCGATACGATGCTGTGTAGAAACGATGATCGCATTAAAGATTGTAGTGGAATAAAAAAGAGAATAAAACTCAGTATGAAGTCGCTGTAAGTATTGTTTTTAATTTGAAAAAATTGGACTGCCTATAAAAATATTTCACCGAGCAAAGCGGAGGTCTCTGAGTCTAATTGAGTGAATTTGCACTTGTCCGTCCGTCTGTCAGAGCCTTTAACATCTGAATTACTGAACGTAATTATTCCAAATTTATGGCTTAAAAAGTTATAAAAATCTTTCAGGGGGCTCTCATAGAAGCGAATGCGAAGTAATATATTTTGTATAGCGTTACATAAGGTTGCGGTATATCATTTTAAAGATAATTGGGAATAGAGTCCAAAAATATATTTTTCTTCACTTCGCTCTGTCAATAATATTAAATACAATTTTTAATTTCGTGAATTAATTTCATCAATCCACATCTAGATGTTATTAGTTTTTAGGTTTTCTACATACAACGTCAATATAATTATGAACTTTCTTGCAAGAAAACTGGAAGTAAAGTGAAAGACTTACAAAAATTAAAAAAAAGCTGCAAAAAAGTAGCACAAGGGCAGTAAATTCTGCAAAAGAATAGCACGAGGGCAGACGAGTTCAGTTTACTGCTTCTGTAAGTGCATTTTTCGAGCAAGTGTATTGAAAAATTAATTATTATCGATTTTATATAAATATACTTAGTCTATGTACATGCAAGTTATACAGCCAGCATTCTTTCCACCATTCCACGCGAGTATGATTTACCTACATAGGTTAGGCTAGTTATTTATAACTCTATTGTATTATTTTCCACAAAGCTTTAGATTGCGAACAATAAAGTTATGTAATATTCACAGTGTATGTAAAATAATTTTAAAGTATACGAGATGGACAAATAAAAATTCCATAAATGTTAGTATGGCGAAATGAAATACCACACAATATTATACAAAATTTGATATTTTAAAACATTAATAATAGAAATAAAATTAAAAAGAACAGTAAACAGAACCAGCAAGATTTTCGCGAATTGAACGTGAGTGAGGTAGGTAGGTGGTTAACCTTTAAAAAAAAGTGTCTATTAAAACATTGATAATTTAGTATATCAGGTTATTTATAGTTTTAACTCACTGCATAGGTCAGTGTTTTAACTCAAACCAACCAACCAAGATCTATTAATTTTGATCTGACATTTCAATTAAAATAATTCATTTTGATGAAATCTTTGAATTAAAATGTCATCAGAATTATTTAGGAATCATACTATTAATTCTAATTAGCGCTTCGAATTGTTAACCACCGACTTTTAATGTCATGACAATGAGATTATTATAATTGATAATAATTGAAGGAAAATCTACCAATAAAATAAAAATAATTCTTTAAAAATATATACACGATCCATGTTTTTTTTGGCCTCCCTGGCGCAGTGATAAGCGCTGTGGTATCATAACAAAGTTGTGGGTTCGGTCTCCGGCAGGTTAATTTTATTATTTCTAAATTGACTCTGGCTAGCCTAGAGCAAATTTGGTGAGCTGGTTACTGCTGGTTACAACAAAGACGTTCCGTATGCCGCGTGGTAATCAAAAAGTAAGTAGGAAGGGATATGGTAGGTATATATTTAGTAAAACTACCATAATAATAAATTGCCGACCGAATTTCGGCCACGGCGGCCAATCTCCAGAGCGATAAGCCATCTGCGCGGGAGATATTATAGTGCACTAGTGTGTGCGCAAACACAGGTGCACTCTTTGTTCTTTTAATCTCATAGCCTGATGGGACGGAAAATCCAACACGATCCCTGTTAGTTTATGTTTGATTTTAAGCTGAGGATTAAAATAAAGAGTGCGTCTCTTAATACGGGTACTGTACGAAAAATTTATAATTATTAATACGGTTACCGTACGAAGAATTTATACTTAATTATTAATACGGGTACTGGAAAAACAATTTATTATTCGAAAGATTACAATTTAACGCATTATTTTCCGGTAGATTGTAATCTGATAGGTATTTAAACCATTACTTGATTATTTCTGTCGAACTCTAACCTAACCTACAAGAAAGAGACAAGAAAACTTAAATAAAATGAATATTTCAAAAATTGACACTCAGAACATTGAACAGTTTACAATCTTTAAAAAAAAAATTGAATAAATGTACGACTAAATATAATTTATTCGTCCAGTACCTGTACAAATAGTCACTTCGTAAAATAAAAATCGAATTGAGACGACGTCACTGCCCAGTGCCCACTGGCAAGTAGATATTTCATACGAAAGACCTTACCAAGCGCGGGTTTTGAAGTTTGAAAAAAGTTGCCGATTGTCAAATACCCAATTCAAAATGACGATTTTTTTCGATTTTGACGACCTCCGTGGCGCATTGAGCGCGGTAGTCTTAACGTGCGGAGGTCCCGGGTTCGATCCCCGGCAGGGTCAATTTAGGAATTTATAATTTC
Source organism: Erebia palarica (assembly GCA_964035005.1). NCBI lineage: Eukaryota > Metazoa > Arthropoda > Insecta > Lepidoptera > Nymphalidae > Erebia > Erebia palarica. The sequence continues at coordinate 33,739,850 of OZ035989.1, read as the reverse complement.
TGAATTTTCCTGGTGGGACGCTTCGGCCGTGGCTAGTTACCACCCTACCGGCAAAGACGTGCCGCCAAGCGATTTAGCGTTCCGGTAAAATGCCGTGTAGAAACCGAATAGGGGTATGGGTTTAATATATCCGCCATGCCCCTAACATGCTAACATGTTAGCCCGCTACCATCTTAGACGGCATCATCACTTACCATCGCAGGTGAGAGCGCAGTCAAGGGCTAACTTGTAGCGGATAAAAAAAAAGCTTTCGCCTTAGATATTCTACATTCATTTTTTATCAAGGCCACTTTTGTATTTTCTTAACTTATTCATCAGGATGTCTGTCGGCATGTCTTCGAATAGGGAACTTGTGCACACAATCATCAGTCTACATACAATGATCACAATGGTTACTAACCTAACAGGTTAGCCCGCTACCATCTTAGACTGCATCATCACTTAACATCAGGTGAGATCGCAGTCAAGGGCCAACTTGTTCCAACTTGTTCAAAAAAACAGTTCTTGTACCATGACATCGAAGGTTACGGTCACACATCCAACGATGGTTTGAGCAAGTTTTTTCGAATGCCGCGAGCTGACATTGAACCTCGTTACGTCGATGGTGAAATGCGAGAGAGGCTCTGAATGCGTAATGCGACATTTGACGGTCGTGATTGGCGTGACTTGAGAACTTTACTTCGTTTACTGTATGCTCGGAATAATCATAGGATGTTTTGTTTCCATTTTTTTTGTCGCTTTTTTGCACGTACACATGCCTATGTATTCAGAACATTATGATGACTGTCTTGTAGATCTAGTTGACGACCTCCGCGGCGCAGTGTTCAGCGCTGTTGCCTTAACGTGCGGAGGTCCCGGGTTCGATCCCCGGCGGGGTCAATTCGGGAATTTATAATTTCAGAATTTTCCCTGGTCTGGCCTGGTGGGAGGCTTCGGCCGTGGCTAGTTACCACCCTACCGGAAAAGACGTGCCGCCAAGCGATTTAGCATTCCGGTACGATGCCGTGTAGAAACCGAATAGGGGTTTGGGTTAAATATAACTGCCACGCCCCTAACAGGTTAGCCCGCTACCAACTTAGACTGCATCTTCACTGACCATCAGGTGAGATCGCAGTCAAGGGCTAACTTAGAGTGGATAAAAAAAAATCTAGTGCCTACGTGGTACGTGAATAGTATGTCAGCGGATGACAATCTTAGCTTCGGTTTCTGAATCTGATCGATTAATAACAAGGCATTGGGGGTTTCTGTTAAGAAACTCAACACTAACCCGGAGTTAGGAAGTTGCAGTTGTTCTCATCCCCTTGTCTTTCTGATATTTTTCTTGGTCGTGCCAGATTGTCGTTCAATCGGACTATGAAAGTAAGGGAATAGAGCAAACTATACAGGGCCGCAGCAGATGATGCAGTGTAGAGATTGGTCTAAAGGTCGAGAATGTATAAGAGACATGAGTAAGAACACGAATCTCGCGCGCTGTTACGATTTCAAGGTAATGAAGAGAAGTTACCATGTGATCGGCTCGGATCCAGACTGATTTATTCAGTATCTGAAATGATGTCAGAGAACTTTTTAATGCGAGTTTTGCTCTGAATTAGGTGCCACTCACGATGGTCGTAAAGTGGTGGTATTTATGAACTATATAGGTAATAATAAATATTTATATTTATATTTAATATTTATTATTTTGTGAGCGGTGTTTTTTTATGTTAGTGTGAGTAGTGGCCCTGAATTCAGACACCTGAGTGCTCCGTCAAATTATTAAAATAGAATTATATTAAATATTAATAGAAAATATTATAATAAAATTATTAATTCATTAGTCATTTAGTCGAATATCCAAGCATTACAAAAATCATTATATGTACAACATGCATTTTTTCCTATAAGTAGAAGCTGCACCAATCATTGTTACAATCTCAATTGTTGTTATCATCGTCATCATTTCAACCCATCGTCGCCGCCCGCTGCTTTAACTGAGCAGAAAAAAAAGTAGTTGACGGCCTCGTTAGTCTAGTGGTTAGTATGTTTGACCGCGACTGACGACCGCGTCCCGGGTTCGAATCCCGAATCGGGCCATAATTAAGAATTGACTTTTTCTGACACGAAACTCTCAGTACTAGACCGGAGTTAGGGAGTTGGTGGTGTTTCACCCCTGTACCTCGGAGAACACGTAAAGCCGTCGGTCTTGTGTCTGATCTCACTCCGATCGTGTCGGATTTTCTGTGCTATATATTATCGGGCTATGAGGGTAAAGGAATAGAGAGTGCACCTGTGTTTGCACACACCCTAGTGCACTATAATATCTCCCACTCTGGAGATTGGCCGCCGTGGCCGAAATTCGGTCGGGAGGGTATTATTATTAGGGTTGTAACGGAGGCATCCATAGCGGTAGCAGAAGCGGATGCGGAGGTTAACGGAGGCGGAGGTGGAGGTGGATTTCTCCGATCACATCGTCCATTTTCTGTGCTTTAGGATGCCATGAATTCCACATTTGATTTTTTTTGAGGATTCTTCTAAGGACAGTTGCCTTTTTGCTTGTTGTAATGGTATAACTGATGTCACCTGCTATGATTTGTACCACTCTCATTGTGAGCCAACGTAAATAAGCCTCCGTCACAACTCCGCAAAAAATCTGCGGAGGCGGATGCGGAAGCGGAGGTACGATTTCTTGCGAAAGTTCCGCATTTACGGAGGCGGAGGCGAGGTTCCGTTACAACCGTAATTATTATTATAACTGAGCACGTGTCTCCTCTCACACACATTTTTTAGATTTTTTGTCTGAATTTATGGAAAGGTATTGCTTGCTGTGACACGATGCGACAATGGATTTTGGCCAGTAGCGAAAAAGTGTTAGATGACAGGTGATTGTGTTTTTTTTATTCCACTACAAGTTAGCCATTGACTGCGATCTCACCTGATGGTAAGTGATGATGCTGTCTAGATCGGTTTCTACACGGCATCGTACCGGAACGCTAAATCACTTGGCGGTACGTCTTTGCCGTTTGGGTGGTAACTATCCACGGCCGAAGCCTCCCACCAGAAAATTGTTACACGATTGTTATGTAATTATGGTTGTTGAAGAAGACTGTTACACAGTACAATGTAGAAATAATTTTTAGCTAATACTTCCCCTCCATTAAGTCTTGAATCTTGATCAAGAACGTAATTATCTATTAAATTACTATGTGAGCATCACGGTTAGGTACTTTGTACGGAAGTGATCGTGATAATTTATAGTAGGGGTAACAATAACATTTTAATAAACTGTAATTTTATAGAGCCATGACTAAAGCGTTTACATGAATTTTAAAAAGATTCTAACGATTTGAATATCATATTTTTAAATGATTTTACAATTGATAGATGTTTGATTATTATGTTTACAAAAATAGACTTATTAAGACGTATGTATTTTAATTTTAGGCATCTAGCAGGTTTTGCATTGCGAAACGTATGAGGAGTGAGGACGAATATGAATCCATACTAAAATGATAAATGCAAAAGTGTCTTTCTGTCTGTTTGTCTATCTGCTAAACTTTCACGGTCCTTCTATTCAAGCGATTTTTATTGAAATTTGGTATAGGGATAGTTTCTATTCCGGGGAAAATGAAAAATAAAAATGAAAATGAAATGATTTATTTTATGTAGGAAAACTTGTGACACTTATGATAAGTCGTAAGAATTTACCACCTTTCAAACGGGGAAGGACATACTACTTTTTATCCCGGAAAATTAAAGAGTTCCCGCGGGAATCAAAAACCTTAATCCCCGCAGACGAAGCTTCGGGCATCATCTTGTTTATGTTAAATGCAAAGGAGGCTGCACTCTGCACGGGTGCGTTTTATGATATGATGTAAGGCTTTTCACACGATTTCCCAAAAAAGGAGTGTTTTCTAGGTTCATGTATGTATGTGAGTTGTTCCACCATAACTTTTTAATGCCTGAACAGGTTTGTGTGTATGGGGTATCGTTAGAATGCCTACATCATCCCGAGTGTCACTGGCAATAAATTTATGAAAAAAAAATTTTACAGAGCAGTTATGTTTTTAATTTCTTAGATAGCTTATTTTAGTTCTACTAAAATTTAACCCTTGACTGCGATCACACCTTCAAATTTTTGAAGCAGGTTCTCTTTATTATACGACTGCCTGAATAAAGGAGTATATTGTTTTCAGGGTTCATGTATGTATGTATGTATGTATGTATGTATGTATGTATGTATGTATGTATATATGTATGTATGTATGTATGTATGTATGTGAGTTTGTATATTCCACCATAACTTCTATACGCCTGAATCGATTTTAATAAATGAGGTCCCTAGCTTATTCCGGCTGACATAGGCTAGTAAAATTAATTATTTAAAAAAAAAATTGATGGGATGACCATGGTCCCGCGTTAAAGACTAAATCTGAAAAAAAAATCGAAAATAAGATTAACTATAGAATCATCATCTAGTAAATGATGAGTAGATTCCAAAAATATATAACACCATAATTGAATATCCAGTGATTCACAAAAAAATATCATTTAATAAAAATTTGAATAAGATTCTAATTTAACTAGATTAATATAGATTTTTTTTAGTTCGGTTTTTGGCAGGGCAGTCGTGTTTTTTAATTATAACTTTTGACGTACGCGCTACGAACGCACGATATAACTCGAAGGCTTGGCTGTGGTAAAGGGCGGGGCACATAGTTCAGAGAATCGATAGGGGTTGGGGTCCGAAGGTGCTTGAATGTCGACCTCACACCGGGAAGCGCAGCGTTGGACGACCCCCACCTAGGTGGACGGAGCGTGCGTCCACCTAGTGGGGAGCGTGCAGCTGGTAGCTGCTAGAAACAAGCGGCACAAGACCGTGCTCTGTGGCGATCCATGGAGGAGACCGGCGTCCACGGAGAACCAATAGGGGTTGGGGTTCGAACGTCCAATAGTCCCGGGTGAAGGGACCTCGGGGTTGCGAGCGGCTGGAATGGGGGCTCCGGCTGCTCTTCCTTTATAACAAACACGCAACCCTGGGAAGACGACAGCTTGCCGTGGCACAAGCTGCCTTGCAAAATGGAATAGGGGATAATATCGCGGACGAGCCCAATGGGCGTCGCGCGCAGAGAAGCTCCAGCGCATGTTCTTAAGAGTTCCCGGAGCTTCTCATTACACGCAGAGGGTGGCCACCGAGGGGGTTTTAGTGGGTAGAAATCCCACATAACCCGATCTCCTCCCCGGGAGATTGGGTATCTCAAGGAGATTTCCCCCGTAACCAAAAAAAAAGGGGTTGGGGTCCGAAGGTGCTTGAATGTCGGCCTCACACCGGGAAGCGCAGCGTTGGACGACCCCCACTAGGTGGACGGAACGTGCGTCCACCTAGTGGGGAGCGTGCAGCTGGGAGCTGCTAGAAACAAGCGGCACAAGACCGTGCTCTGTGGCGATCCATGGAGGAGACCGTCGTCCAGCTGTGGACGTCTATTGATTGAGACAAGGACGACGACTACGCACGCACAGAAACGAATTTGTGAAAATTGCACCCTTAAGGGGGCAAATAGGTGATGAAAGTTTAAAAACGGGAAAATATTGCATGGAAGTTCGTAATATTTCAAGTGATGTCCCTGAAAGTGAGTAATTTAGCCGGTTTTTTTTACACCACTACAAGTTAGCCCTTGACTGCGATCTCACCTGATGGTAAGTGTTGATGCAGACGTCTGAGATGGTAGCGGGCTAACCTGTTAGGGGCATGGTAGTTATATTAAACCCATCCTCCTATTCGGTTTCTACACGACATCGTGCTGGTTTAAAATCATACTTTATATTAAAATGCGAAAGTGTGTTTGTTGTCGGTTTATTGGTTTGTACTTCAATCACGCCGCAACAGAGCAACGGGTCGACGTGACTTTTTCATGGGTATAGTTGAGGACCCGGAGACGTTTTATCACGGCAAATTAAGGAGTTTCCGTGGGAATTAAAAAAAACCTTATCTGTATTTAATAATAATTTGGAAATTTCACTTCCTATTTAAAAACTTACGAGTATATGCGAGCGTAAATCGATGCGTTCGTATCGATGAGTTTTCTTAATTAAATCACTTTCCGAGGTAATTTTATTAGGTAGGCTCCGATTAAGTGTCATTAACCTCACCAAGACGATCATATTACACTGTTCAGATTATGCGCTAATTGCCTCAAATTCCAATTCATCTATTTGAAACATTGATGTAGAATTTTACTACAATGATTTGAAAGCTAATTTCCACTGATAAGCGGTTTTTGCCATTAACATTTTAAAGCACAAAAATGTAAAATGGTTTGCAAGATTTTACGTATGTATTGCGAAAGTGTTGCCCATACTAATATTACAAATGCGATAGTGTGTCTGTCTGTCTGTCTGCTACGCTTTTACGGCCCATCTTTTCAACCAATTTTGATGAAATTTGGTTGATTCGCTGCATCCCGGGGAAGTAAAAAAGCTTTATCCGGGAAAATTAAAGAGTTCCCGCATCAATCAAAATGTATGCTTTAATAGCTATACAATAGACTACACAAATTTCAAACCTCTATTCTACCCCCTTCGGGGCGGAATTTTCAAAAAATCTTTCTTAGCGGATGTCTGCGTCATAATAGTTATCTGTATGCCAAACTTCAGCTCGATCCGTCCAGTGATTTGAACTGTGCGTTGATAGATCAGTCAGTCAGTCACCTTTTCCTTACATATATTTAGATTTCTACATATTTAAATCCTCTTAATTTTTTTATTTGCTAGTTTGTGCTTCAATCACGCTGCAACCATCGATGGGATTAAAAACAATTTTGTTGTTGTTTGTCTAACTATCTGTCTGTCTGTATTTTAAGCTTTCAAGGCCAATGTGATCTATCGGTTTTGACTAAATTTGGAATAGACATAGGTTGCATCCCCGGATTATCACGGAAAATCAAATGGTTCCCAGGGGAATTTGAGAAACCGAAATCCACGCGAACGAAGTCACGGGAATCATCTAGTATAATATAAATAACTAGATTTTACCCGCGGCTTCACTCACGATAGGTTCGATTTTCATACAAATTTCAAACTCCTTAGTGGATGTCTATTACATAATGTCTGTCAAATGTCAGCCCGATCCGTCCAGTGGTTTAGCTGTGCGTTGATAGATCAGTCAGTTAGTCACCTTTACTTTTTATATATTTAGATAAAATATTATATTTCTTTAAGTAGCTTACGCGAGGCATTGAAAGGATAGACATATTTTCGCCGTGTTTCGCTAATTGCAGAGTAAATCTCACAATTTTGTAATGTGTACAAAATAATTGTACAGATAAAAATGGTTTCGGCAAATACAAACAACGTCCTTGACATGCTTAAGAAAAAAGTAATGATTATCGGATAAAGGATATCGGATAAAAACCATAACTCTAACCAAGATAAGGATTAACGTCGCATAAGAATACGCATCAAATTTAGAACCTTTGGAAGACAGCAGCAAGGCTCTTGATTCAGGCCCCTGGAGGGCCAAACGGGGGTCTCGATTACCCGGGTGGGGCGCGAGGTAACTTTGTACCCCAGTGAATTATACCTATTTATTTTAAATAATTTAAAAATGTTGTAATCTTTTTGGCCTTTTTTTAGTTTTAAGAGTTATCTGTTAATTATTATCTATAAACGCTGTTGATTACAGGAAAATAAACAAAATAAATAAAAATAAAATAAAATATAAATGCCTCTCTCATAGAGAGTTACATATTTGTTCCGTTTTCCGTGGAGACCCTTGGGCCGTGGAGTCTTAGCGACAAAAATTTTTGCGAGATATTTCACCGCGGTTAATTGCCTCATCAGGGTGACAGAAGGGCTGGCTCATTTTTTGCGCAAAGGATCAGCCTGGCTGTCCAGCGCGGAAATGCAGCCAGCATTCTTGCCACCATTCCACTTGGGCATGATTTATATAGTTATTTGGTTAGGCTAGCTAGCATTAAGTTATATTGTATTATTCTGAATTATTGTGAATAAAATAAAAGTATTAATACAAAAAAAAAATATCTTTTAGCCTTGATTGGCTAGGGCCTACCTTGAAGGCTACGGGCCGCTAGGCCGGTTGTCGTGACCGGTGTTGGGTCTGCACTGCGGATGACGTCTTCACCACCGCGTGCAGGACCCGTGTCGTGGAAGACAGTTTTCAAGAAGAAAGTAGTTCCAATTTTAGCCACCAGGTCAGATAAATTTGTGGGATTGTACATCTATACTAATATTATAAATGCGAAAGTTTGGATGGATGTATGGATGTCTGGATGTATGGATGTATGGACGTTTGTTACTCAATCACGCCCCGACGGCTGAACGGATCTAGCTGAAATTTGGCACAGAGATAGATTATAGTCCGGAATAGCACTTAGGCTAGCTTTTTATCCCGAAAAATTAAAGAGTTCCCACGGGAACCAAAAAACCTCAAACCACGCAGACCAAGTCGTGGACATTCGCTAGTACTACATAAAAGCGTACTGAAAGTAGGTAGGACTTTTGCGTCGGTAGCCCTGGTTACGAGTAAATTCTAATAATTAACTCTAAATTATTTCTTGAAATAATTTTCCCGTTTAAATGCTCTCATTTTAGTACCTTTTATTCTGTCCCTTTTTCAGTCGATAAATATTATTTGATCCCTTATTATGGAGGATTCGGTAAGCCATGTTATTTCGGTAAGTAAGAATGTCGGTCAGCAGTTTTTGCGTCAAAATGTAAATTAAAAGCAACAAAAGAATGTGCTGAAAGAATTGGCCGTTATAAATAATATCTACTGGCCTACAAGAAAAATTTTCGCATGAAGAAGATTAAATAAAAATCAAACGATACTGTATCGTTTTAGCGCAAAAAACATAAAGCTTAGCTTCCTAATATTTATCAATATTGTGGTTAATGTTTTATATATTGCTGCTGGTTAGGTAAAATATCTAAGATATATTTTTATTATTTATTAGATGACGTCCGTGACTTTGTCCGCGTGGATTAAGGTTTTTGATTCCCGCGGGAACTCTTGAATTTTCCGGAAAAAAAGAGACCTATGTCCTTCCCCGGGATACAACATATCCCTGTGCCAAATTTTATCGAAATCGGTTGAATAGATGGGCCGTGAAAGCGTAGCAGACTGACAGACACTCTTTCGCATTTATAATATTAGTATGGATATGGATTATTAAGTCGGCAAGATTAGTACAAGTATTGAGGTAAGGTATTCTGTGAGTAATACATTATTATCGTGTCGTTATAACTTGAGCAAATTCCTTTGAAAATTGAAACCGGCCGACAGGCATGTTGTAGGCTGTAGCAATGTTTGTTTTTAAAAAAGAAATGATGCTTAACCGTAAAAATGGGATTAATAATTTTATTTGTTTGTCTTATGTTTATGTAAGTATAAAGACCATAATCCTGTATTTTTTTATTGTTTTCAAATTTACGAAGAAGGTGAAATTCGAATAAACACAAGATCTACGACTCAGATTAACATCATAAATTGTTATCATCATAAATAACAGATTCTATTCAATAATACTAAACATAATTACAGCAATATCAGTCACAGTTTTTAAAGTAGTAAACGACTTTATACTAATAATTTAAATTTTAAAATACCATTACCTCCATTCAGTTTGGTTCTTCTTTATTTTACCCACGTCTAAAAACATCGAAAAAGATTACAAGCTCAGAAGGTAGAACCGCATCTATCAGTTAAAAAAATATAAGAATACGTATAATATTTACTTTTCAACGCCCATAACTCCAGCCGATCGAGACTGTCCAAAAACATCCGACTGTCCCTCCGGCACTGCTCACTGGTTCCATTGACCGGCACCATTATCCGCGGGAACTTGTCCCATAGTCCCAAGACATCGAACCTCGCACTTTCCTCGTAAGTATCGTTTTTCGCACCAACTTTCAGTATTGTCCCGTTGAATAGAGAGTCTGCTAGGATGTTGTCGTTGATCGTAAGTTCGATACACTCGCGGGCTGCGCAAGCGCACAGGAGCCCGGCGAAGCACGCGACTACGCCGGCGCGCGCACTCATGATTCCAGCAGCAATGATACCTCGTTTGCGATAACTTAGTATAAACACCGGCGTCGTACTTGAACAATAACCTATGGCACTGACATCTGTCTGATACATCGATGCCGCACAATGGGTTGGGCAACTTTAATTTCTTGCACACCTTCTTATTTGCCAAAAAAAACAAATGAATTTTCATATGCTTGTAATTCAGGTAGATTTTTTTTCTCTCATAGCTAAAAATACTTGTACAAACTTCCATAGATACTTAGTCATAACGAAAAATCATCACTTTTTATTTGCTTGAATTTCATATGCTTTTAATTCAGGTAGATTTTTTCTCTCGTAGCTAAAAATACTTGTACGAAACTTCCATAGATACTAGTCATAACGAAAAATCATCACTTTTTATTTGCGCGGATATTGGCGGTTTAATTTACGTTATTAACTACCCTATTATTTTTTGTTAAGTTGGTCTGTGGGTCAAAACCTAAGATCAATAAATAGAACAGATGCTAGACTATCTTTGTAGTTTGTCACTAGTTTAGAGCTTGCTAGTGATAGGAGGGTAGATTCCTGTTTGTGTATATTGGATGAACTCGTCCCTGAGTTCAAAATAAAACCTTTATCTTCTAATACTGTCAATTTTGAAAATACCCTAGGTATTGCTGGTTAAAGTGCACGAGACGTTCCGTAATTTGGTCGTAAAATATATTTTGTTGCCTATGAAATGTGAGGACCACCAGGAAGATTCAAAGTAGTGACAAGCTACATAGACAATCTTTATGGATACTACATAGACAATATTTGTCCTTAGATCAAAATCCGTTTATGATTTTTTAATAACAGGGCGCGTAGATTATGTAACATCCGGTATTGAATCAATTACAGATCGTAATTTACCTATCTATAATTATTTAAATAAGTCGTTATTTAATTATAGCAATTAAAGGTTTATTGTTTTCGATTATTTTTGTACGTTTATTTCAATTTAAGCTTATTATTTCTTATATTCCTTTTTTTAAATAACTAACTTGTGTGTTCTTTATCGGTCTAACTGCCGCGCTCAGAGTCACTTGACTATAATTTAAGGAACTCCTTAGTATAGATTTCAGTACAAACTCTATGAAAAAGGGAATTCTTATGTAACTTCCTTTTTAACTCTTTAGTAGTTACCTATAGTCTGTATTGAAAACAAAATACTAATTGATTTCAATACAAAATCTATACTATGGAGTTCCTTACTTAAGTAATGAATAAGGGATTCCGAATGCGGCAGAAAAAGACCAATGTAGTATTGTCACAATGGTCTTTTTATACGACTGCCTGAAAAAAGGAGTATATTGTTTTGAGGGTTCATGTATATATGTATGTATGTGAGTTTGTATATTCCACCAAAACTTCTATACGCCTGAACCGATTTTGATAAATGAGGTATCGTTAGAATCCCTAGCTTATTCCGGGTGATTTATGTTAGTAAAATTAAAAAAAAAGTTGATGGGATGACCATGGTCCCGCATTAAAGACTAAAGTTGAAAATAAATATTCGAAAATAAGATTAACTATATAATCATCATCTAGAAAATGATGAGTTGATTCCAAAAATATATAACACTATAGTTCAATATCCAGTGATTCACAAAAAATATAATTTAATAAAAATGTGAATACGATTCTAATTTCAAGTAGATTAATTTAGATTTTGAACTTTTTAGTTAATTTTTTGGCAGGGCAGTCGTATTTTTTTTTTTTTATTATGACTTGTTCACAATAAACTTAATTGTCGGGCATAGGTTATAGACTTTAGTCCAAGTGCGGATTGGATTGATTCCCATCACACTTTTGAGAGCATTAGAAAACTCTCGGGCATACAGGTTCCGTAAAGTCCGTCACCACGTTTTCAAACTGATATTAAATGTTGAAAAGCTTAGGCTTTCGCCGATATAGCTAGGGATATTAAATTGCTTAAATCGTTGTTAGAATTGGAATTTTTACCTATATTAAATTTTTTCTATTACGCAGAACATGAAGAAAAGATTTTATCAGATTATCCACCAGAACGAAGATGCCCCGAATCACGAAGTGCTAATTATCTTAAATGTACGTGCGGTTTCACACGACGTGTATTTCATAAATTTTAACCGTGTCAGGATAACATCATAATGGGGTCACAGCATATCGATTATCGAATTAATTTAATATCAATTTAACACTATGAACAATGACAGTGCTTACTAATTACTATGACTAATCCAAGCCTTAAGCGCATCGCACACTTGGGGGAGAGTGGAGTGGAGCCGAGACACAGCGCAGCGTCTTATGGGTATGGGCTACGGCCTACCGCCGTAGTTTAACAGCTTAATAAGCATTTCTGATTGGCCGACAGTCTCATTATTGTCCAAATAAAGGTGTGGTGTCGTGGGACACCTGATAGAATCGAAGTTCCTTATTACAGAAATATTAATTTCAAGTTCTAGTCGAGGTAAAAAGAAAAACAAAGCGAGCATGTTGCGTTGTTACGAAGACAAAAAGTCTTAAATATAAACATACTACATTCGAAATTAAACTTAAATGATTTAGTGTTAAAGTTTAAATTCGAATAAATTATACGAAAAAATCTTTATCCACGCATTTTCGTCACCGACGTTTTTTGCCAGCTAGGGTACTCCTCCGCATCGTCCCATAAGGAACGATCCAATGCAATCGAGATTGTAGCAATTACTTATCGATCGACCGGCTGGTGGGTATTGTGTACATATGTAACAGTTTATCGATTGATGGTTCTATTATAAAGAAATAACCGGGCTTAGTTTTTATAACTTTATATTGTTCGCCAATAACTAAGATTTATTAAGTTTGGGATAGCAACTCCGAATCCTTTACGCAATTTGTTGTCATTCAATTAATTTCAGCACAGACGCAGCACTTTAGCTCTATTCCTGTCCACAGGTATGCATCGAACTTTAGGACCTCGTGTATCGTTCTCACTTGTCACGTTTATACAAAAATAGATGATGCCCGTGACTTCATCCGTGTGGATTAAAGTTTTTTTATTCCCGCGGGAATTCTTTACTTTTCCATACAACCTATCACTGCCAGCACCAAAATCGGTAGAAAAGATGGGCCGTTAAAGCGTAGCAGACAGACAGACACAGTTTAGCATTCATAATAATAATTAGTATGGATTCATATGACTCCATACAAAATTAAAACATATTATGTTTTCATTTTGTACACTATGTGTTTGTTAGTTTATCAATAACCTCATAATGGCCAAACAGCGGCAGTCAATCATAGCATATCATAGCTCCAAAAACTCCATCTCCACAGCTACACGGTCTCGTGCCGCTTGTTTCCAGCGGCTCCCAGCTTTTAACTAGAGAACTTCCGTACACCTAGTCATCAGTCAAAAGAAAGTACTTTTATTTTAACTTGAAGTGGATAAAAATCTTCTCAAAGTGCTTTCTCAGGTGAGACTAGAGAAATATTATTCAAAATCTTTTCCCAAACAGCTGCATATCATAGCTCCAAAAACACAAGATGGACGTCATCGTAGTCCATAGCCTCGAATAATAGACGTCCAGTGCTGGACGAAGGTCTACGTCCAGTGCTCCTGCATGAATCTTCACAGCTACACAGTCTCGTGCCGCTTGCTTCCAGTTGCTCCCAGCTATTCACTAGAGAACTTCCGTACACCTAGTCATCAGTCAAAAGAAAGTACTTTTATTTGAATCCTGAACACTTCCACGTTTTGTTCGAGTGAAATAGCAGTCAAGGTTTAACTTCAAGTGGATAAAAATACTTCTCAAACTGCTTTCTCAGGCGAGATTAGAGAAATATTATTCAAAATCTTTTCCCAAACCCATTGATTAGTCATTAAGTAGTAATTACACAGTTTATTATGATGTATTTCTTTTGAAAAAGTTTAAGTAAGTACGACCGATATTATTTATATTTCATGATGTGGATTCCTTGAAGTGAAATGTGTGTATATATATGTTCCGCTACCTTATGTTTAATCTACATGTAATTTTGTTGGTAATCCAAGCAAAAATAAAATCAACCAATTGCTTGAAATTCATATGCTAGTCAGACAGTTTTTCCTTTTGTACTTAAGGTCGTTGATATAAAGTGCGATAAATTTTGTTCGTGAAGGATTTACTTAAAAATGACATAAGTTTCTTTACGATGATGTACACGTTTGCAATAAGGTATTAAATTACATCACATCATGTTTCATTCCTAATGTGCTGATGTGGGCACTGCGGATTGCATTCTTAATGATCGAAATAAGTATGGGTATGTTTATTTACCTACTGTTATTATGTCATGTATATTTGCCTGCGTTCTGCAATGGTGATTTTTTAACCGCTTAAAAAATTAGGAACGTTGAATTTTTTTTTTTTTTTTATAAGATGATGCCCGCAACTTCGTACCGCTTGTATAAAGGCGTTTTGATTCCCGCGGGAACTCTTTAATTTTCTGAGATAAAAATGACCGCACAAAACCGTATGTCCTTACCCGGGATATAATCTATCTCTGTACCAAATTTCATCAAAATCGGTTGAAAAGATGGGCAGTGAAAGCGTAGCAGACCGACAGACAAACACGCACTTTCATATTTTTTATATTTTTATGGATGAAGTACCTACCTTTATTGAAGTAGTTGGTGATTTTGAATTTGGGGTGGTGTAAAAGTCAGCAATATTCATTCGGTGATTGAATACCAAGCAAAGGTCAGGATTATCCCTACATTTATTCAGTTCGATTCAGAAATCAGATTATATCCATACAAAACTGGTATTTTAACCGACATCAAAAAAAGGTGGAAGTTCTAATTTTTTTTAAATGTATGTCGGTGCATATCTCCGTGGTTTCTGAATCGATTTGAAATATTTTTTTCAGTACTTAGAGGAACTTCTGACTCCAAATCCTTAATCCTGACACTAAAAAGTTAAAAATAAAAAATCTTTCCAAAAAACCGACTTCCAAAGCCACTGTAAAGTAAGAAATAATTTGGATTCAACACACTCTGTTGAAGTCGGGCGAGCCTGATGCGTCAACTTTGCTTATATCCTTGTTGTACCCGCCCGACTTCAACATAGTGTGTAGAAATCATAATTATTTTTTACTTCACAGTGGCTTTGGAAGTCGGTTTTTTAGAAAGCATTTTTTGCATAGAAAACCTTTAACCACTTAAAGAACATAATTTAATTCTAGCCAAAAAAAGGCAAAATGCAAAAGTCTGTGCCTAATCATCTACGCCTAGAAGTAAAAATTTTCATCAAAAGTTACAGTAGCCTAACTTGTTTTATTATTTAACTTAAAGTATTATCTCAGTAGAATACTGAATACAGTTAAATCTTTATTGTTATGAGTAGGGATGATGTATTTTTATACGACTGCCTGAAAAAAGGAGTAAATTGTTTTCAGGGTTCATGTATCTATGTATTTATGTATGTATGTATATATGTATGTATGTATGTATGTATGTATGTATGTATGTATGTTTGTATGTATCTGAGTTTGTATATTCCACCATAACTTTTATACGCCTGAACCGATTTTGATAAATTAGGTATCGTTAGAATCCCTAGCTTATTCCGGGTGACGGCTAGTAAAAATAAAAATAAATTGATGGGTAACCATGGTCCCGCATTAAAGAATAAAGTTGAAAAAAAATATTCGAAAATAAGATGAAATATATAATCATCATCTAGAAAATGATGAGTAGATTCCAAAAATATATAACACTATACTTCAATATCCAGTGATTCACCAAAAAATATCATTAATAAAAATGTGAATAAGATTTTATTTTAACAAGATTAATTTAGATTTTTAACTTTTTAGTTCGTTTTTTGGCGGGGCAGTCATGTTTTTTATTTATATCAAGCATCGCAATGATGTGCAATCTAAGACGCCCTTCATCTTGCCTAGCGTGCATAACTCGACAAACCAGCTAACCATCTCCCAAGGACAACGCACTCTAGCTGGCAATAATGTATGCACTGATGTTTTTTTATATACCTATTGCCAGGATGTTACCTACAAAATCCGATTTTAGGATTAACAGCTAAACTGCCTCGTTGCTCCAGTGTAACCAGTGTTGCACGTTTGATTGCGGCCGACGAGGTCCCTGGTTCGAGTCCCGGGTCGGGCCATAATTAAGTATTGGGTTTTCTGATTAGAAATTCTCAGTTCTAGCACAGAATAGGGAATAGTACTTGTACTAGCCCGGAGTTACGAAGTTGGCGGTGTTGCACCCCCATGCCTCGGAGAGCACGTTAAGCCGTAGGTCCCGGTTATTATATATATGATAATAGTCGTTAAAGCCTACCAACCCGCATTGGAGCAGCGTGGTGGGTCTAAGCACGAATTCCTTTTCCCTATGAGAGTGGAGGCCTGTGCCCAGCAGTGGGACGTTAATGTAGTGGTAGCTAAACCAGCCCCTTTGTAAAATACTTTATCCTTTTGCGATCTCACCTAGGGTAATAGTAGTTCATCTAATCAGTTTTTATATGACATCATACCATGTTTTTGGTTTCTCACTTGGAAAAGGTTCCTCGGGGTAAGCAGGGTTGCAAGATTACGTTAGGTTCAGGTTGGACAGTTAACCTTAGTTTTTATTCTGGCTAAACTACTTGGGCCAAGACAAAACTCGTTTATCATGAAATCGGGCTTGGTCAGTGACAGATATAAGTTATTATCTGTTTGCATCTAGATTTACATACATTGTCGTCTTCTGGCGTCGTGACTTCATTTGGTACATGATGAAAATACCAAATTGATAATCTTAATAAAAATTCTTTCCAAAAAACCGACTTCCAAAGCCACTGTAAAGTAAAAAATAATTTTGATTTCTACACACCATGTTGAAGTCGGGCGAGCCTGATTACGCATCAGGCTACCTGGCTAATCCTTATTATAGCCGTCAAATTTTCTATTCTGTGCTAAAGATGAACATTACTTAATCGATGAGAAAATGGAAATCAGCATGTTGCAACTATGCACTATGCACTGCACGCCTTAGTTTGCATATGCAGGAAAACTAACAACACGTATCTAGCAGCATCATGTAACGCCATACAAAATAAATTAATTATCTCTTGTATCTCGTATCTCTGAGTATCTTGACAACCTCCGTGGCGCAGTGTGTAGGGCTGTTGTCTTAACGTGCGGAGGTCCCGGGTTCGATCCCCGCAGGGTCAATTTGGGAATTTATAATTTCTGAATTTTCTCTGGTCTGGCCTGGTGGGAGGCTTCGGCCGCGGCTAGTTACCAGGTGGTAACTAGCCACGGACGAAGCCTCCCACTAAATCGCTGAATCGTCTTTGTCGGTAACCCTACCGACAAGTGCCGCCGAGCATTATCCTGCATAAAAAAAAAATGAAAGAATAGAAGCAGTGCGGGGTGTAACCGTAAGTGAGCATACGGTACGAAGAAGGCTCGAAGAAGCTGGTTTGGGTTCATTTGTGCCCGCCAAGGCTCCAAGGCTCGAGGTAAATCATCGTAGAAACATGTTAACTTTTGCTCAGGAACATCGACTTTGGAACGCAGACCAATGGAGTAAGGTATTGTTTAGTGATGAGTGCAGAATTCTCTTAAATCAAATTGACGGCAGGCAAAGAATATAGGGACGCAAAGGAGAACGATACATTCAGACAAATTTTGAAACTACAGTTGCATACGGTGGTGGATCAATAATGGTTTGGGCGGGCATTTGTTTAGGAGTTCGCACAGACTTTTATTATTATTGTATTCTTTATTGCACACAAGAAATAAATAGAAATATATAATTACAAAAAGAGAAGCTTAATCGTAGTGAAGCGTGCAAAGGCGGTCTTATTGCTAAAGCGATCTCTCCCAGACAACCTTTGGTGATTGGATTGGAGAAATCATGGGTTGCGTGGCAAGCAATTTAGTTTTCCTAGAATAAGATAGACTACATAAACACTACATACTAATAATACACATATAAATATCTACCATAAATAACTATTTGGTAGTGTAGACTTGGTAGTGATTGACAGAGGGAGTCTGACTGCAGACCGCTATATCAGAGAAGTTTTAGAAGGAAATGTCGTACCGTTTGCCCCATATATCGGTGAAGATTTTGTTTTTATGCAGGATAATGCTCGGCCGCATACCGCTCGGGTAACTCAAGCTTATCTTAATGATATGAATATCACTGTTTTGGAGTGGCCGGCGAGATCACCGGATATGAACCCAATAGAGCACGTTTGGGACTTGCTGAAAAGAAAAGTTAAGTCCAGAATTCCAGCTCCTACCAACGTGGGAGAACTGCGAATCGCCGTAGTTGAGGAATGGCGGAGACTATTCCAGGAGACCATCGATAACATCATTCTCAGTATGCTTAGACGGGTAGAAACTTTAATAAGAGCACGTGGAGGAAATACGCGATATTAATCACCATTTTTCTAATTTAATTAATTGTAATTTTAATATTAAATTTCACTTTTCCCGGTTACATGAAAAGTTCAAAAATGTACCATTTTTCACAAATAGCCTTTACTCGCAAAATCTGTTCTTAATGTGATCTCATTTTAAGTAAAACAAATGAAACTTTAAATAACAAAAGAAGTGTAGTAAGTAGATTTTAAAATAAAACCATATTTTTTTAATTATGGACCTTTTTTTATGTTCCGCTAAATATGCCGGCGAGTTTAGCATTTGGGTCTAGGGATTAAAGTATTTTTTTTTAATAATTGCCCTCCTTATTCAACAACAGCCGCTAAATAGTGTACTGGCTTGACGGCTCTGGCTACCAGCCTTTTTGAGCCTTAATGTAAACTCATAAAAAAACTCGCCTATGTAATTATTAATTTCGTGTACTCGACTCGATGTTTTAGTTCTAAAATTATAATATAGATTTTTTTAATATTAGAATTTATTTTGAAAATTGAACGGTAAAAGCGACGTCTACAATGCAACACTGGCGATCCTTGGTGCTCGTCGGAATCGGATGTAAGTGTCACCGTAAGATTGTAAAAACCGTTAGATAATAATCTAACTCGCGTAATTGCAAACTGAAAAGATTACAATTTAACGAATTATTTTCCGGTAGATTGTAATCTGATAGTTATTTAAACCTGACAAAACCTAAGTTTATGTCGAACCCTAACCTAACCTACATGAAACAGACAAGAAAACGTAAATACAATGAATATTTCCAAAATGAGAACATTGAACGGTTCACAATCTTTCGACAGTTTATAATTTCGCAAGTTAGATTATAATCTAACGGTTTTTACAATCTTACGGTGACATATGCATCAATACGTTTGTCCACTAGAACAAAAATAATAAAAAAGTTGCCGCGAAATTTCCAGATTCTTTTCCTTATGCTAAGTTAATGGGCTGTGGTGTTGGATGTAGAACATACAAGAATCTCTTAAGTTACATCATGTTTTGGCTCTACAAAGTATTGCTAGTTCTACTACTAAAAATCCATTCTAATGTATCTATTTCTGAGGATTTACAACAATTTACAAAGACATCCAATCTCTTAAAACAAAGTAGGTATACTGGTAACGTTTCAATCATTTTTAACTGTATACAAACATACACAGAGGCGAGATGTTTGTAAGTGAGCCAAGGTCAGGTTAACCCAGACCTCATGCAAGCGGTTTTGATTCATGAATACTTGTATGGAATTCTCCTTTTGAGAAATTAAAAAGGTTAAAGGTTGTAATGATTACACGAGTTGGATAATGGTGAGTTTTAAATCTGTGCTTATTTTAATGACCTACAGTTTAACCGTGATCTCGATGTCGCCTGATTTTAAAGACTAGCCCCACTACAGATGCAAGGTGCAAATATTCTTTGAGTTTGTATGGAGCTTTTTTTTTATGTACTACAAGTTAGCCCTTGTGCCTTGTAGCCTAAGTGATGATGCAGTCTAAGATGGTAGCGGGCTAACCTGTTAAGGGCATAGCATTTATATTAAACCCATACCCCTATTCTACACGGCATCGTACCGGAACGCTAAATCGCTTGGCGGCACGTCTTTGCCGGTAGGGTGGTAACTAGCCACGGCCGACGTCTCCCACCAGGCCAGACCACGGAATATTCAGGAATTATAAATTCCCAAAGTAAACCTGCCGGGGATCGAACCGGGGACATCCGCACGTTAAGACAACAGCGCTACACACTGCGCCACGGAGGTCGTCAAGATACTCAGATAATTAATTTATTTTGTATGGCGTTACGTGGTGTTGTTTGTTTTCCTGCATATGCAAACTAATTCGTGCAGTGCATATAGTGGTACCTTGGGTTGCAACATACTGACTTCCATTTTCTCATCGATTAAGGTTCCTCTTTAGCAATAGGTAATTTGACGGCCTCCGTGGCGCAGTGTTGAGCACTGTTGCCTTAATATGCGGGGGTCCCGGGTTCGATCCCCGGCGGGGTCAGTTTGGGAATTTATAACTTCTGAATTTTCCCTGGTCTGGGCTGGTGGGAGGCTTCGGCCGTGGCTAGTTACCACCCTAGCGGCAAAGAAATGAAGCTGGGACCACTTAAGCGACGCGGCACGGAGATTTACTGCCCACGGTTTCGCTACTGTGGTAATTTTGAAAATTGGGCCTTATTCCTTACAAAGAAATAAATAAAATTAATAAAAGTTTATTGACCAGCACTACAATTCAATATACTTAGCATAACTAAACTTATATAAATACAAATTAAACTTAAATTGTTAAACGTGCGGTCAATGGGCCACCTCCTCAGCTCGTGCCACAGCATGAGAGATAGGTATATACCTACCTAACATACTGCAACGCTGATTTTCAGGAGGGGCCCAAGGGTCAAGACGTCAGGGACCATCACTTACACCTAATAAAATTAAAAAAAAACAAAATAAACTTACTTAATTTAACTTCTATGTACATATGAAAACCTTTCAGCTTTCTAGGTCCAAGGATTTCTCCTTACTTATTGACCCATTTCATTTAATTGTAGGAAGAAGCCAATCTCGAGTATAGATCTCACATCTTTTATGGACCGGGCGAAACGCTGATAGTGGTCGCCTAATAAAAGCCAGTGATAAACCAATTAAGTAAAAAATATTTATTTAACTAAAACGTGTTATAATCATTTTTCCCTAAGATTTTTCTGCAGAGAGTGACAACTAGAAATATCAGTAGATACAAAAAGCGAACATAAACTTTTTTCACTACAGCCTGTTTCTATTCTTGATGGAATGAGATTAAATACTATTTCCAACATCGCCAAATAGTAAAGCTGTTTTCAGACCGCCAACTTTTATCGAGGTGGGTACAAGTGAAGTAGTGCCATAACTATATAACTAACTATAATATAATAAGTATACTATAACTTCTTTTTAAAAAGAGTATCTTCTGAGTTTCTTGCCGGCTCTGCACTCAAGTTATCATAAGTGACACAAATTGTCCTACGTGTAATAAAATATTTCAATAAATTTTATTAAATTTCATAATAAAACTAATATTACTACCAATATTACAAATGCCAAAGTTTGGATGAATGGATGGATTGATGTATGGATGGATGTTTGTTACTAAATTACGCTAGAACAGCTGTACGGATCTGGATGAAATTTGGCACAGATATACATTATAGTCTAGAGCAACTCATATTGGCTACTTTTTATCCCAGAAAATTAAAGAGTTCCCGCGGGAACCAACAAACCTCAATCCACGCGTATGAAGTCGCAGGCATAAGATAGTATAAAGTTTCTATAGGTACGTAGATAAATATAAATGAGGTTACAAAGTATAAAATTATTTTACTTCGTATCTACTTTAATATTCTGCTCAGTACAGGTAGGGATATTATAGTCCCTTTTATTAGATACCCATTTCAAAGAGGGTTCAAAATAACGTTGTTAGGTGGTTCTCTTTTAGAAGACGTCATATTGAATTTATGATGACATCACGTACCTTCCTACCCTTTGTCTTCTGTGATTCACTGGCACCTCTTCTGCGTGTTAAAATATCTTCTAGAATCTGGACCGTGCCGGACCAGATATTCGTAAGCAGCCGTGTTATCAATTCGGGATGTTTCTAAAGCTATAGGAAGCCTGGGGCTATAATACCAACACTTAAAGCAATACTTAAGCAATATTACTGAAAATTACAGTTTAATGTCACGTATTATAATAATTCTAAAACATGAAAGTTAACAATAAGCGGCTAACGTCTTGTGACGAGTTAGCACCTATTATTGGGCGCGAATCTGATGATACTGATGGTGATTATCATCACCGATTCACCACCAATATCATTATCATCATCATCATCATCATCATGATAGTAATGATAATCAAGATAGACTTATTCGTTAGCGGGGGTCCAATGGTGATTGGTGACTAGTCTTTTTTCCTTGTGTCTGTCTGTCCTTTTTTTGTCCTCCTTCTTTATATATAATAATGGTATTTAAACTTTTTTGTATTATAATATCGCAATTCTTGTAATTCTGTGTGTACCTAAATAATTAGTGTAATTGGCCTGAGCCGTTCTAATTATTATAAATAAATAATCATTAGCTTTTCCGCAGGCGTTTGGATTCCTTTGACCTCTTTCGAAAGTTTCTGGCTCTGCGTTTTACAAAAGCACTCTATAGCAGCCCCGGATCTAGGGGGGGGCAAGCCGGGGCCCATGCCCCGGGCGGCACCCATATACCCCGGGCGGCACCCGTACCCCGGGCGGCACCCGTACCCCGGGCGGCACCCGTACCCCGGGTGGCACCCATACCCCGAGCGGCAAATTAAAACTTGGCAGCTCAACACACACAATTCATCATTAACTTTGACCACTGAGACGACCAGTAGGTAATTTATGGACAATAAGTTATATAAAATTAAATATTTTTCGCTTTCGCGGGGCTATAAAGAGGAAAGATTTGTTTGTTTGTTTGTAATGAATATACTCAAAAACTACACGACCGATTTTAAAAATTCTTTCACTTATAGATAGCTACTTTATCAGCGAGTAACATAGGCTATCTTCTATTTACAAAAAATTGGAGATCCTTACGAAAATTGCAATAATATGAATGAAATCGGAAAAACTCCTCTCATCTGAGAGCTTTTGTGGCGTGCGCTGCGTAAATAGTAAAAGTTACACGAAAACAATGTAATGTGGAATTGTTCCCCTCAAAAGTTAAAAAAAAATCCCCGATAGCATCTTTTAAGCTATCTTTTAAGATTGCCTCACAATAACCATTTTTAAGATTTTATAATTTACAACAAAGCTTTACTTTCGAAGGTGTTTTTACTGACATTGTTTTAATCCTTATCAAAATAAAATGGTTGGTCATCTCGAGTATTTAATATTAACCAAATTCACTCTTTACACCATTTCATTCCGATGAATATCTTAGAAGATATCATAGAAATAAATTCACGCGCAAGAGAAATAGGGGCGGCCGGCCGGGCGGAGATACCACAGTGCTAATGTAAAGCCTGATGTGCTGACTGCTACCCAATGTCGACTGGCTATTATTGGGTATGAACTATTATGATGATTAGTGCTACACGTGCGCAGCCGGGGCGGAGCGCTAGATGAAATACAGATAAAGAACAATATGAAAAATATTGTTCTTTATCTGTATTAAACTACTTAAAACTACGAAATATATTAAAATCTAAATTAAAAACTACACATTAAGAGGCCGGTGATCGCCGCTCGCAATTTCTATTCAACCCGCAAATATAAATTTGCCGGTATATTGCTATCTCTATTGGGCTGCTGACACATGATCGCGTGCAAACGCGATAGCAATATGAGCATACAGAATTTGTTGTACGTTTAGTCTTGTTCCGTAAATACCAAAAATGATGAATGATAACTTGTTGTGATTTTCACTTCGTGTTGTTATGCGGTAACTTGACAATATAGGCTATGCTCCTGTTCAGTTAGTACGTAACATATCGTCGGTTTTAATATGATACAAATAAGGAGAAAACATGTCATTCATGTCGTAAAAACAAGCAAAACGCTATGCGCTTACATTTAATTTTGGGAAAATATTTTGAAAACATAATTATCCAGGGGTCTAGATAAATACTAGTTCAATCTTAATAATCGCATAATCTGGTGGAAATATTCTCGAATTACGAATCATTTTGGTATTACGTTTGTATGGGCAATTCACCCTCCGCTGGCACCTTAAGTTCAAAAGAATTTTATTGGCCGCAATTTTTTTTTAATAAAGAAATATGATGGTAATTAAAATATCTATTGAGAAGTTATCAAATAAAATTAGTATGTATGTAGACAAACTGAAGCAAACTAGAAGTTTCTATCACTAATATTAGGTCCTTACATATGAAATTGTCGTTTTGTCGTACTGGCCACTTTGATCTCAAATATCTCCTCTTTGGTTAAGAATTTCAATTTCAAATTGATACAGCTATTTCTCAAAACTCATGCTTTTGTGTTTTTAAAACCCCTATTCATTTGTTTTTTCCTCTTTTGGTTTTTTCTTTGCGTAACTCAGTTTACAAAATGGAAAAGTTGAAATATCGCGTTATTTACGAGTACGAGTTCCATCGTGGTACCAGTGCTGCAGAAACGGCTCGAAGGATTAATGATGTGTATGGCGGCGGTGTCGCAAAAGAAAACACAGTGCGTTTTTGATTCCAACGTTTTCGTTCTGGAAATTTCGACCTGCAGAACAAGCCCCGTGGACGGCCGGAGGCCAAAGTTGATAATGAAGAATTGAAGGCTATTGTGGAAGCGGATCCATCGCAAACCACGTCCGAGCTAGCGGCAGGTTGCGGTGTTAGTGATAAAACTGTTTTAATCCACTTGAAGCAAATTGGGAAGGTGAAAAAGCTTGAAAGGTAGGCCTCATGAATTGAGTGCAGCAAACCGACAAACGCGCGTCGACTGCTGCGTTACATTACTCAACCCGCACAATAATGAAGGGATTTTAAATCGAATTATTACCTGTGATGAAAAGTGGATCCTGTACGATAATCGGAAACGCTAATCGCAATGATTGAACCCTGGTGAACCAGCCAAATTCTGCCTCAAGCGAAAATTTACTCAAAAAAAATTACTTGTGAGCGTTTGGTGGACTAGTGCCGGTGTCGTTCACTACAGCTTTCTTAAATCTGGCCAGACGATTACGGCGGATGTCTATTGTCAGCAACTGCAAAACATGATGGAAAAGCTAGCTGCTAAACAACGTCAATCGCTCTAGGCCACTGCTGCTTCAGGACAACGCTAGACCACACACTGCACAACAGACGGCTACCAAATTAGAGGAGCTTCAATTGGAATGTCTAAGACATCCACCGTACTCCCCGGACCTTGCTCCAACAGATTACCATTTTTTTCTAAATTTGGGTAACTTCTTGCTAGGGAAAAAATTCAACTCCGATGGGGCAGTCCAATGCGCCTTCAAAGATTTTATTGATTCCCGTCCGAATGGTTTTTTTAGTAAAGGGATCAATGAACCTATGAGATGGCAAAAGTACATAGATAGCAATGGTACATACTTTGATTAAATAAATATATTATATTTTAAAAAAATCGACTATATGTCCCTCCCTTACAAAACGGCAATTTCATAGGTAAAGACCTATTAGAAACAAAAAAAAAAATAAGAAAAGTGCTGACGCGAGCATTTCGTTCGCGCGCTGATAAACAAAAGGCAGCTGTAACTCAGCAAAAAATCAATAATTTGATATACCTACAAGGACAAAAATTGGCCGATAGAAAAAAAAATTGAATTTTAATTAAAAATAAACGAAAAACAGTTTTTAATAAAAAAATAGCAAATATAAAAAAATTGTAAACATGAGAATCAAAGGCGGGGGCGGCATTTTTCAGTTTTTGCCCCGCCTCGAAAAAATTGAAGATCCGGGGCTGCTCTATAGTAAGAAGTTCTACATTAGTAACAAGTACGCTCAATGCCTATTCTTGCAAAGTGCGCCTATATCTACGTAAGATATTGCGTCGTCAACCACAGTGCCAGTTCTTGAAAGCGGTTAGGCACAAAACTTCTTCGGCATCTTCGATAAGTAGAGATAAGGAGTAACATCTCTTATGGGAGAAAAGTTGAAAAAGTGTCCAGTGGTTGCTATAAATAACAGTTCAAAAACCTTCCACAGTGGCGCTGGTGTAGCAAAGGGTACGGTATGAATGTAGCAATTATAGATTGAAGTGAAGTATGCCGAGTTAAAAATTTAATACTACTGTCGACTAAAATAGTTATTTATTGAAAATTTCAACAACTTAAATTGTACAAAATAATAATGAATGTTTTCTTTCCTTGTTTATTTCTCAAACCTACTCTAATAATATTTGTTGCTTCGTTTTAAATTTATCCTGATGCTTATGTGGCGCCCCCGATTTAATGCATTTCAACGACTACTTTTTATATACAGAGATGTTACTCTTTAACTTCTACCCTCCATAATCTCCGATTTAGTGTGCAGTTTTTGCTTAGTTTTCGCGCATTGTTTATGAATATAAATAGTGAGATGTACAGTATAATTTTAAAGTGATTAAACTTACGAGCTGCAAGCCGCGAAGGAAATGGGCATGTGAAGGAAATCCTTGATACAGTCAACTAGTTAGGATTCAGACCCAACCACCCTCGCAAATGGCCAACTTATTACGTCGAGTTTTCTAGTAAGTATAATGTAATTTATATTTGTGTGGGTAAGTTTAAGCTTTTTTTGGAAATAAAATTGAAATTGAATTGAATTGAATAAATGTAGGACAGACAAGACTGCGTCCGTCCGCATGCTTGTTAAATATAACAAACGCGTTTGTTGGCAGATGGATTGAAATAATTATGAATTATTTATACCGGTAAACAGAAAAACTTATTTTTGTCTGTGTAAAATGAATTGTGAAAGTTTGGAATTTGCGGTATGTTCCGATATACACCGCGAGTACTGTAAAGTGTGACGAAAACTTAGTATACTGCGAAGCCGTTCCTTTATAGTTAGATAAACTTGTTACTGTTTAAAACGGAACGCAGTGAGCACTGAGAGCACCTTATTTCGAAAACGCCAGAAGAAAAATGGCAATGATTTATGACGTCATATCCCTAGGATACTACGGCAGTATACTGTCAGTCCATAACAAAACGAATTTCTCCCCAGTATGAGCACTGAACAGTGCTCGCAGTGTATATCGGAACTTACTTACCCTTGGATGCTTGGTATTTCAGTCACGCGCTTTAGTCAAGTTTGAAAACGATGAAATACGTGTCAAATTATTTTTTTACAAAGCTGTAATGACTCTTGGGTGTTTCAAAGACGGATACAAAGTGTATTAACGTAGAATAATGCCTATGTTATAGTCCAAAGCCGTAGTGTGCGCACATCGCTTGATTTTCTGAGGATCTCTGATTTCTGGCGTATGTTGAGCGCTGTTGTCTTAACGTGCGGAGGTCCCGGATTCGATCCCCGGCAGTTTCAATTTGGGAATTTATAATATCGGAACTTTCCCTGGTCAGGCCTGGTGAGAGGCTTCGGCCGTGGCTATTTACCACCCTACTGGCAAAGACGAGCCGCTAAGCGATTCAGCGTTACGATTCCGTGTAGAAACCGAATAGGGGTATGGGTTTAATATAACTAACATCCCCATAACAGGTTAGTCCGCTACCATTTTAAGCTGTATCGTCACTTACCATCAGGTGAGATCGCAGTCAAGGGTTAACTTGTAGAGGAATAGAAAAGAAATACGGAAGGGCGTTTCATTTTTTTTTTAAATACCAAAAATGAAAAGTTGCTCAATAATATTATAAGATTTTCCAATAAACTATCTTGGCAAAAATCTGGCAAGATACTAATTTGGAAAATAAGATAATAACAAAGCTAAATAAATGATTTTGAGATGCAGGAATTGGGGCTAAAGGTACAAGGTTTACGTATTATTTTACGAGAAAAACTACATTACATAACAGATTTCATTAATTCTTCAAATATAACTATTACATCTAATCATAGCCCTGCATAATTCCAGTCTATGATTTAAGAATTAATTACTTACTTGGAAACCTATAAACGTAATTCTCCATGATTATATACCGTTCTATACAATATTTACCTACTACATTGTGATACCAGGTATAAAAATGTTTGTGAACACCCATAATTTTTTCTACATCGCAAAATTAATCAGTTATTAATCGTGAAGCTATCAGCAATAAAATTATGCGAATAGCATTAAGGAAATAAACTTTTATTTTCATAACCATTTGAATGAATTACCTACGCTTTTAGGGGTCCGTCCGTCTGTCTGTCAGCGGGCTGTATCCGACCGTAACAGGTAGACACTTGAAATTTTCACAAAGCATGAAATTCTATTGCCGCTATAACAACAAATAATAAAAAATAAATGAAAAAAAAGAAGAGGGGGCTGCCATATAAGAAACACGATTTTTTACTTTATATTTAGATCTCTTGTTTCTTTTATGAACTTATTTAAAAAGTACAAAGTGTTAGCTGGTGCTCGCGACTTCGTCCGCGTGGTTGTTTTTTTAATTCCCGTGGGAACTACTTAATTTTCCGGGATAAAAAGCTACGTCATACGGATAGCGTACGTCACTCTCAAGGTCCTCAAATACACCCATGCCAAAAATCACGTCGATCCGTTGCTCCGGTGCAGCGTGATTGAAGGACAATCCAACAAACAAACACACTTTTGCATTGATAATATGAGTATGATGATGGTACGGAACCCTTCATGTGCGATTCCGACTCGCACTGGACCGGTGGTTTATTAAAATAGTTTGAGAGTGATGACTGATGGTTGACTGAGGATGAGTCATGCTTACTCCGCATGTTAAAGTTCAAGATATGCAAAAAAGCATCCAAGCAAGGTCGGGGGCCGGGGCGACGATTATGCAATGGTGCTGTTACGTGGAAGGTGATCAGTCAATCTTTTGAAAATCTGCCAAGTTCATTGTTCGTCAAGTAAACTTTACTTCCACAAATGCGACAAGGGTCATGATGCTCTATTTAAATGTCACCTCGACCTCCACTTCGGCCCAAAGTAAAGTAAAGTACATATTTATTTGGAAAAATATGGTACTGACAGTATTATCCAGGTTTACTACTTTAAATTCTTCATTCGACTACACGGAAGGGTATATATGTCACCGTAAGATTGTAAAAACCGTTAGATTATAATCTTACTCGCGAAATTGTAAACTAGTTTAGAGAAGTGTACCTATTTTTAGTGGGCTCCATAAAACGATGTTTGTATATTCAGCGTTTACGACGTTCCTTTATATTTTTCCCAATCAAACTCCAAGGGCATTCCATATCCTAGCGGTTCAAATTAGCAACGAGGAAACAAATCGCTTCGTAAGAGTCCGTGGAATTTCGATTGCCTCGTTGCTCTAGCGGTTGGCATGCTCGACTGCGGCCGACGAGGTCACGGGTTCGAGTCCCGGCTCTAATTCCCTCTCTCTTATGAGAGTGGCGGCCTGTACCCAGCAGTGGGACATTAATGGGCTGTAGTGGTAAGGGTGCAGACCTTGTCGATGCCTTGCGGTTCGAAGATAAAAAGATGATGGAGGAACCAGATTGAATAGTTCCTGAGCACACTCTCCAAAATTTTTCCTGTAGAATACCGACAGACAGGCAACTTTACGCCGATGCAACGTTCCAAGCTTTGCAGCTTCGAATTGACCAGCGTTTCGTTACCAATAAGTCTCCTCTTAGCTCGACGATCCACCGAATCCAATGCTGGATCCACCGAATCCATCGATGCTTAAAATACCAAAGCTTCTTCAAATTTAATATATGTAAATAAAATCGTTCAGTTAACGACAATAAATTAATTTGATAAAGATTTTGGCATCAATAATTGGAACTTAGAAGGTTGCTTAGGTATATTCTGAAAATATAATTTGTAGATTTATAATTTTACAGAATAACTCGGCGAATCGTTCGACACTACAGGCACCGAATAGGTAATTAGTACGTTCTACAGGTACGTTGCAAACCTACGAATTCGTTTATGTATTGGTGATCAATGAATTAATTTTGCTCATAACCGTTTGATTAAAGCCGAATAAAGCCTCCTCAATTTTATTATTAGTTTTTTTACTACAGCAAGGGACGAAACCGACACGACTCCATCCTTAAGAAAAACTCTCAACATATTCCTGAATATTGATTGTAATAAAATCTGAAACTACTAACTGGTTTGTAGCTGTTAATTAAAGGAGCCTTTACTTCAAATACCCGTATTAATGACGATAAGTATTTTTGAAGATAGGTTAGATAGATTGTAGAATTCTTAAAACGGATGCTGGGCCATCATCGAAAACAAAAGGTTAACTAAGAAATCAGAAAATTAGATAGAATAGTTTTTATAATAACTTTTTTTCCAAGTGATGTTTAGGAATGCCCTTACTTACCGAGAAGAATCAATAGGAAACTAGGCGGTTGTCCTTTTAAAAAATTCTATTAACAGTATTGTAACTAAGTATCTGAATTTAAAAGAATCAAACGGTACGGACGATTAACGAAGTTTTATATTTTCGTGCAATGAATTTAGCACCTAC
Organism: Erebia palarica; assembly: GCA_964035005.1. Taxonomy (NCBI): domain Eukaryota; kingdom Metazoa; phylum Arthropoda; class Insecta; order Lepidoptera; family Nymphalidae; genus Erebia; species Erebia palarica. Next base: position 33,709,294 of record OZ035989.1, on the reverse strand, counting down.
CTCAATCATAGTGATTTGACTCTTATCGCTTTAATTTAAGTATTACAATTGACTGGATTAAACTTTCAGTCACCAGTTGATGAGTGCCAATCGTGAACCATTGCAACACTTCTTGAAGGGCGGTGAGGGATTTGTTAAAGACAATTGACGATCACCTTTAGTTACTATTGTTTTGTATTTTTAAGTATTAATGATCTCTATTCAATTCAATTTATTTAAAACATGTAGGACATACAGGTGTCTCTTATATTACGTCATGTTTTGACTCTACCACCGGTTCGGAAAGAAGATTCTGCTGAGAAGAGCCGGCAAGAAACTCAGCATTATAATTTGTTCTATTTTTTTAATGATTAATAGTTTGCATACAAACAATGATTTATTATAAATGCGAACGTCTGTTCAATTTCACACGGTTAAGCCGCTGAACCGATGTTGAAGAAAATAGGCACGTGTTTCATCTAGAAAATTTCCTGATATTATATGCGTGGATAAATTCGCCTGCATCGTTTAGTTTATGATGATTTCATGCCATTTCTTTATTAAAAGAGTTATAATTAAGATCTTAACGTAATTTAAATATCTACCCATATTTTAGAAACTTAGGTGTACTTTAATTTTAAAAGAATATAAAACAATATCTTTAACGCCATCTGCCAATCAATCACGCTAATACTATTCTATCAATCCAATCGTCATCAATTCGACTCTCGGGCCGGACAATCGCCTCTGCAACACTATTTTTACACTAATCTTGGCGGAATGCCATAATACTGCGCCCTCGCTCCCCTACACTCGAATTAACTCCGGCTGGGAAAGTCTGTTTTGCTACTAAAATGTTTTGATAACAACTGAAAATTATATCCCGATTCGTACTCCATTACCATCAATGAAACTTCTGTAGTTGACCACGAGAGAGTAGCAAGTGCGACGCAAATAGCGCCAAGGCAGCTGGATGAAGTACGTTTCAGTCGCACGAACGATGGCGCCGTGAGCGTCTCACGCGTCGGCCATGGTGTGCCACAGATGGACGCTAGCTCTAATTTTAATCTTCGTTCCTCTATTAGTTACAGTGATAAGCGCATTCCGCGTAAGTTTACCTGGACGTTCTCATGATGTGAAATCCGAACGAAGACAGAAATGTGAGGATTGTGGTGTGAGTGACCTTAACCTTGACCCGGTTGAACCTAGTTTTAAAAAAGAAAGTGCGAAACGTTCTTTGAATGATATCAAAACGGTTTTTAGTGATAAACGACATATTTTTGACGAAAAGTTTACAAAAACAGTTAATAAACTGGACGATTTTGTTGAGAAAGTTGGAAACGATGATGATAGTGAATCAGTAAAAGCTAGTTTTGAACAAGTTGAAACTAAAAGTAAATTAGATACGAAACCTAGAACTAAAAAGGTGTCGTTGATTTTAGATTTTAATGATGACGATGACGACGACGACGACGATAGTGAAGTCGATGACGATGCCGACTATGATCTCCCGAAGATATATGATCATAAGAAACCAGTTGTGGTTGATTCTAAAAAGAGCTCAGATGAAATTAAATCAACCGTATCTGTGAAACCACCACCAAAACCTAAAGATAAGAAAGACGAAATTAAAGAAAATGATGAGAAAGATAAAAATTCGGCCCAAAAAAAGCAAAAACTAGACATAACGACTGTTAAAACCATTATCAAAGAATCCTTAAAGTCAAAAGCTGAAGTTGACAAACCTTCGAAAACTTCGCCAAAAGTGGAAATTGATAAGAAAATTGGTAATATAAAGGATTCAAAACAAAGTGTAAAGGAATCTGATTTACCAAAGATTAAGATTATAAGTAAACCAAAAGATACCTCAACAAAGGATTCAATAGTTTTTGAACACAAAGAAAAGGTTGTAAAAAGTGAAAGTATAGAGAAACAGAAAGAAAAACCTAAAAGCTCTAACACTAAAGAACCGGAACGGATAAGTAAAGAAAAAGTTGTCGAAGTTGATGTTTCGAAGATTAAAAATATTTCTGAATCGGTAAAGAGTGTAGAGACGACTTCTGAAGAAAAAGTTGACAGTAAAAGAGATACTACAAAAATTGAGAGCAAAGACAGCCGTTTACACCATATATCTGACGCTTTGCAGAGGCGAAACTTTTTACATAGTGAATTTGAGGATTTTTACGCATTCTTCCCGACGTTTGCGCCAAACTTTTCACGCGTACATAATCCAGAATGCCGGCGTCATGGCCAAATACTTTTGAGACAGTTGCGTGGAACTAAATTATGGGCCTTAAACAGTGAGTACTCAGTACATTGTTTTCATATTTTATAACAACAAAATTTGTTTATTTTCAAACTTATCACTTAATTGCACGTTATATTACAAAATTAAATTGAATATGCATAATATCCGTATCCATACTTCCATATTTCAAATGCGAAACTGTGTCTGTCTATCTGCTGTCTAGGCGTAGGTTACATTAGTAAGTAAAAATACTTAATAATAGAAGTAACACGAATCGTGACAATATATATATATATATATTTATGTATTTATATATTTATACGTATATATTATATCGTTAAGAGATCAACGCACAGCCTAAACCTCTGGGATTAGAAACTTGAAATTTTTACAGTAGACGTAGACGCTCATTAAGGAAGGATTTTTCAAAATTCCACGCCTAATGGGGTGAAATAGGGTGTGAAAGTTGGTATGGAAGGCCTCCAATTCTAAAGATAATATTTTTCAAGTTATATCAACGAAACTTGGTATAATGGCTTTCGGTAAAAAATAAAGAAGTACGTATGTCACAGTTTTTCAAAATTGTACCCCTAAACATGTGAAATAGGGAATGAAAGTTTGTATAAAAGTCCCTCATTTTTCAAGTTATTGACATGAAGTTGGTATTTGGGCTTCTAGTTTAACCCTTAACCACCTACCACTTGTTTCTCTTCCTTAACCACCTACGTGCGGTCCTGGAGACCGCTAGTAGATTATTGCTTCTAATTTGGAATCTACGGTAACAATGAAACATTAAAGTGAATAAAATACTAGTTTATAAAGTAGAGCTTTATTTTAGAATATAATTTATTACAATTAACATTAAAATCACCAAATAAACTAACAGTCTTCACAAAGCTACAATACTGGCACAAAAAATGACTACCCTTAAGAAAATGAGATCTGTAAAATTACGAACTTAACATTTCAACTTCTTTTTATTAATTCTTATAAATTGAGTAGGTAAATCATTGGGCACCTTGTAAACTTACCCTGGGAATACCGCGAGTAATAAATGTACATAATACAGTTACTAGTCATAATTATATTCATTGCATGACCTTTTAACACGGCAACTACAAGAATAGTAGGCCCATCACCACCACTACTACCCATTGACCATGCCCATTGATGTCCCACTGCTGGACACAGGCCTCCACTCTCATAGGAGAGACGGAATTAGAGTTTAGACCCACCACGCTGCTCTAATGCGGGTTGGCGGGCTTTAACGACTATCATGCTAGTAATAATAAGTGGGACTGATGGCTTAACGTGCTCTCCGAAGCACGGAGGCTAGTACTGCACGGGCACCAATTTCATAACTCCGGGTTAGTACTGAGAATTTCTAGTCAGAAAACCCAATATTTCATTATGGCCCCACCCGGGTCTCGAAATCGGGACCTCGTCGGCCGCAGTAGAACATTTTAACCACTAGATCAACGAGGCAGTTGAGTGAATAGTAGGCGCAATGGGAATATAATAATTCTTATAATATGAGTATCTATCAAAACACGCGTATATTTTTCATACTATATCAGATCTCATATCAGAATTTTACAACAGTAGGATGTCCCATAAAATGAAAACTTAATTATTAACATGATTTATGAAATTAAAATAAATAAAGTAGTTACCTATTTCATTCATTTATTTATTTAGGTTTTATAAATAACTATTTGAAGCCCGCAACTTTGCCCGCGTGATTGAGGTTTATTGGTTCCCGCGGGAATCCTTAATTTTCCGGGATAAAGAGTAGCCTATGTGTGATTCCAGACTATAATCTATCTCTGTGCCAAAATCAGCCGTTCTGGCCTAAATGTATACAATTCATCCATCCAAATTTTCGCATTTATAATAATAGTATAGATTAAGGGTGCTAATTAAAGTACCATATGCAGAACGTGTTTTACCGGAATCATAAATGAACATACACATACATACATACATTGGCTAAGATCCTTTTATGCAAGCAAGAAAGGATTTTAGCCAATTTTTTAAACTAAGTACATATAATTAGTTGTTTCGCTATGAATTTTTAGATCATGAATGCTATTGTCATGATCTACTTTTGTACTATTCAATAAAAAATTAGTAAGTAGGAATACTTACCTTTTTAAAAAATATGTAAACCATCTTTATAACGTATATTTTAAGAAACACTAAACTCATATAGTTTAAATATATACATTTACCGGCCATGAAAGAAAAGTCCATTATTTTTTTGTAAGCGTTTGTGTTGAATGGCTCCCAAAGGGTTTGCATGGTGCGACAATTATTAATGTGGAATTTTTCATTACTTACAGTGCTCGACGCAACGGCAAAGATCCCCTCGGGGTTACTTCAAGGCAACGGCATACAGCTGGGTGATTATGACCAGTGCTTGGGGATCCGGGCTAGAGTTCAATTGGACACTGGCAGTATCGTCCGAATCCAGGGGAAGTACTGCCTGGCTATGATCGATTTGAAGGCAGAACATCCTGCACTGGAGACGCCTGTTCATCTAGCGCAGGCTAGAAGTTTGTTCAAGAGCAGAATTGATGATGTGAGTATAATTTTGAGAACTTAAGGTATTCACTATCATCTGGTAATAACCATTAGGAACGTAAGAGTTGAAATAGAACTCTTAGTCGACTCGTACGCAGAAGGACCTAAGAAAACACGTACTATTATATGATTAATGGAAAGTAGGCACTATGCAATGAGAAATACGATGGAAGGAGAGAAGGTATTGAAACTCTGTCAAATACAAAGTCAAAATTATGATGATGGTTTTAATACTCGTTTAAATATAACAGGGCTGAAAGCTTGATCAATGTTTTTTTAAATTTTATAAGCTTGGCTGCAATTAAACCTGCTGGAAATTGTTAATGCAGCCTAACTCCATACAAATACCTATTATAAATGCGAAAGTGTGTCTGTCTGTCTGTCTGCTACGCACGGGCCATCTATTCAACCGATTTTGATGAAATTTGGTACAGGGATTGGTTGTATCCCGGGGAAGGACATAGGCTACTTAATTAACTTTTATCCCGGAAAATTCAAGAGTTCCCGCGAGAATCAAAAAAAATCTCTTCAACCGTTCTTTATTAAATTTGGTATAGGGATAGTTTGTATCCAGTTATTTATGCTACGGACGATGTTGCGGGCATCATCTAATTTGGTAATATATGTATGTTTAGAAAAACCCTATTCACGGTACGATTTGAGCCTGAAAACTTAACATTTTGCTTAAAGATTTTCTCTATAGTACGGAACCCCAGTAAGAAATGCGATTTTCCGAAATAAGCTTAGTGAAAAATGCTAGAAAAACAACAGTAGGTGTTGAATATAATGGTAGATGTTAGGTACTTTTTATTTTTCGAATTAAATATTTATTTTAACCTAGCGTTAGTTTTCAGATTAACATGAACGGTCTGGCAAAGTAACATATAAAATAACATATTTATACTAAGCCGTTGCCATGCTTATTTACTTAAAAGCGGGGATTTTTAGGGTTTTCGGAAGTTCTTGTGACCTAAAAATACGAGTACTTAAATCAAAATTATTGCATACCTCCGCAATAATTTTGTTTTTTTTTGTTTGGGGAGGTTTAATACTTGTATAAAAGGGTTACACTAAATGAATGAAATTATCCAAAAAGTTCACTGGGATATTAAATGCTTTACAAACAGCTTTACATCTATATTAGGTTTTTCAATCAATTCTTTGCCTTTATTGATGTAATTAATTTTAAAAGCATTCGTATCGCACGTTATTGTATGTACAGTAATATATCCTCCAATATAAATATCTACGACGAAAGTGCTCTGATAGCATTTTTTTTTTGTTGACGGCGTTTTCAATCATAGAAACTCTTAGCTCTTTAATTTTGTTTGTATTCTTAACATATTCGACTTCTAAACCTTATCATAATTTGTTTAGCCAGGTCACTTCGTGCCTCGTTTCTCCACGCTAAGCTGGGGGGTCTGCGTCCCCTCCCCCTGCAGCCCTGATGACGTGGAAGTCATCCTCAGAGACGCTGTCAAGCACTATCAATATAAAACTGGTATCAGCATAAGGGTTAAGGTGGATGACCATGATTGCTATACAAGGATGGGAGCTAATTGGTGGAAGGAGTGGCTGGATTTACCTACCATTTTGACGTTGTAAGTATATTGTTTTTTACTTCGAAAATCGACCACTTATTTAAGATGTAAAATAAAATTTATGTTAGTGCCTAAACGAACTTACCTGTAAGTGAAGTTCTATTATAATTATAAAAGAGTCGCATCTCAAATGATCAAATAATTGTAAAGTTAAATCCATCTAAAGGAAAAGGTGATGAGTGACCTATCAACGCACAGCTCAAACTACTGGATGGATCGGGCTGAAATTTGGCTTACAGATAACTATTATGACGTTGGCATCCATTAAGAAAGGATTTTTGAAAAAAAAAAATATGAAGTAGGGGTTTTAAATTTTGAACGAAAATAGAACGTGAGCAAAGCTGCGGGCACAAGCTATTTTATTCATACAAGATTAGCTCGAGTTTGAACATCATGCTCTAGATTGATTGTAAATTCACGTTTTTTTAAATCAGAAATGTTGTGTTTTCCAGATCTCTCTATGCTACAGTCCTCATATTAGTATTGATCGCTACACTGCAAGATTTCCTTAGCGCGAATAATTCCGAAGCAGAAACGTCAAATGAAGGGAAATCTGAAGGGGAAGAAAAAGAAGTGAAAGAAAAAAAAGAAAAGAAAACTTCAGGTATACCGTGCAATATAATAATGGTTATAGGACTTTGATGGGGCTGCCCCACAACTATTCAGTGCCCCGCTTCTGAAGCGCATCAGCCCCCCGATTGCGTAAGGAAATCGTAATTGTAAGCGTACGTTTGCTAAACGTATAATTCTACCTGTTTAAGCAGTCTACAGATGCCTGCACGTCAAAAAGCATATATGAACTCCTTAAACAGTTCGAGTAATACGTTTTAAGCTGTCAAATGATAACGATTTGCTAAGACAATTGGGCCTCAGGAATGTATGCAAATGCGCAACTTGATTGCTTCTTTGCAATCATGTGCAAAAGATGCGCATCCCTGATGTGTCGAATGTGGGCTAGCTGGCACCAACGGAGTCTTAGGGTGAGATCTATAGAGCGAACTTTGACTTTGCTTGGATTTAAGATTTGATCGATAGATAGATAAATACTTTCTTGCACACATGAAAAATACAAGGTAAAGTTAACTAAAAACTAGTTATGCAAAGGCGACCTTATTGCCTTTGAAGAGGATCGAATAAGATGTGTAGGGTAGTGTGGCACAGTAGAATACACGTTATTATAAATAGGTAAGCACATAATATAAAACATAATAGACGTATTGTATATATATGTCACCGTAAGATTGTAAAAACCGTTAGATTATAATCTAACTCGCGAAATTCTAAACTGTCGAAAGATTGTAAACTGTTCAATGTTCTGAGTGTCAATTTTTGAAATATTCATTTTATTTACGTTTTCTTGTCTCGTTCTTGTAGGTTAGGTTAGGGTTCGACATAAAAAATCAAGTAGTGCACTTAGGTTTTATCGGGTTTAAAAACTTATCAGATTACAATCTACCGGAAAATAATGCGTTAAATTCTAATCTTTCGACAGTTTAGAATTTCGCGAGTTAGATTATAATGTAACGGTTTTTACAATCTTACGGTGACATATACATTACATGTAAATAAAATACATACATATATATAAAATAAATTACACATATTTAAATAAAACTAAATACGCATAGTAACGAATTAAGATAGAAGTAAAATTTATTTATTATGGCATGACTTGGTTAAGGAAATATTCTTTGAGATAAATTTATGTTACTCACTTAAGTCCATCTCGTTTTAACTCTAAGTAAAGTCTGAGCCAAGTCAAAGTACGCTCTATAGATCTCAGCCTTAGGCTAGATAGCTAGTCTAGCCTCTGCTGCTATGTGAACCGTTGCTGCAGGGTTTCAGCTGGTCTAGAAACCATGCAGTAACGGTTTACTTAACAATTTCCATTACATTATAATTTAATTTAATATTGATACTTAGTTTAATACTATTAGGAGTCTATATAGTTACTAGAAAATATATCTATTTATTTTACTGTGACTTAGGATGAAAAATTACAAAAAAAAACTCCAAAGTTTGCGAACAAAATAAATAATGACAGTTAAAAATCAACGAAATGTCGAATTTAAAAAGGTTTAAATGCATCTATTTGACATATTATTAATTATTATTGAGGATAGCATCTGATTGGGTAACCTACACTAAAATGCGAAGTTGCCCTGAGGAATACCATGCTATAAATTAAACCAATCACAATAATTTCGATAGTGTCAATTTTAAAATCATAAACACTCACAAGATCTGCTTACCCAAAAAAAATTACAAACTTATCGAGTACTTATCGAAAAAAATAACAAATCCCACGGACCTCAGATCAACCTTAACCCACATTGAGTAACGAGAGTTCAACTCGATTGTGATTCAAATTGACACCCGGTGACGATGGCACTTTTAATTAGCATAAATTACATACACAAGTCTTATAGCTCGTATTGCAGCACCCCGGGTCACGTCGACTAATTGTTGCTATCACAAGACCTGTGACATGTTTATCAATGCCGCGTGCCCCGGCACAACAATGATTTATAACCCTGAGGGAATGAGGCAGCCCACAGACTCGGCGTTTGAATATAAAGCGTCAATTAAATCGCTGATAAAACGCCCGATAGTGGACTTATTTATGTAGTTGAAATAGTCATTTTCTGGAGATAAATAAAGTAACAATTTATAATACATAATATAATGGGACGATTCAGAGCAAAAGAAAATATATAAATTTATGCATAAAATATAACATATATAAGTTTTATAGCTCGTATTGCAGCACGATGGGTCACGTCTACTAATTGTTGCTATCACCAGACCTGTGACATGTTTATCAATGCCGCGTGTCCCGACACAACAATGATTTATAACCCTGAGGGAATGAGGCAGCTTACAGACTCTGCGTTAGCGTCGATTAAATCGCTGACAAAGCGCCCTGGGTTTATTTGTGTAGTTGGATTAGACAATTTCTGGATATAAAAAAATAAAGTAACACTATACGTCATGTTATATTACGTTAAAGAATTGGATGATTAAGAGAAAATGTTAACATTGCATATAATATAAACTAGCTGATGCCCGTGATTTCGGCCGTATTGTTCAAGTTTTTTTTATTCCTGCGGGAACTCCTAGATTTTCCGGGATAAAAAGTAGTGTCACTCTCCAAGTTCTCAACTATACCCATGCCAAAAATCACGTCGATCCGTTTCTCCGTTGCGGCGTGATTAAAGGACAAACCTACAAACAAATACACTTTCGCATTTATAATATTAGTTATATGCGAAATACATAAATTCTCTCCTAAAAGTCTTTTCTACAGACAATGTGTGTTTTTAAACTCTGACAATTTTGAGACTCTCACAGTTTTTAATTTTAAAGATTCTATGTTTACCAAGATAAAAGAACTAGGAATAAAATCTGCGGGCAGCAATAATATCGATGACTATGATGATGACGGAGATATTGCTGCGCAGGTGATATTACTATGGTGTGCGTACGTAAAAATATGTTATTTTATATTAACTCCTCAATTTCATAGTCTGATGGCACGTCAACTCAACACGAGCGGATAGAGATATGTGTTGAAGCAACTAGCTTGGATTTAATTAGAAGAACCGCTTCAAGTGTAGTCGCCCTTATTTTCGAGCCAATACCATTATTCACATTATTTATTGTACACCCAGAGCGACCAGCAATGTGCGCAATATTGATTGTCACATTTTCAGCCGGGATTTAGTGGCTTTGAGGCGGGCGGCGATCATTTGTTATTGGTCATTGTCATTATTCCACTATAAAGTTAGCCGCAAAACCACGTGGGAGATTTGCGGAAATCTGTCTGTAATACGTTATCGGCTTTTCTTCTTTTTTCTTTTTTAGAATGTGAACTAGAACAGAAACTATTTTTAATTATTTATATTAATAACTTAAAGTCTACTGAATGGCAGGTAGAATGCTTCATGCTTCTTGCGTCAAGAGCCGGTTACAAAATTCATAGACCAATCTACTCCCGCGTGTAGCTAACTCTATGAGTACGAAGATTTTAAATTTGCAAGATTGTAAAATTCATATGGAAGGAGAAAATTTACTAAGCTTACAAACTTCCAGATTTCAATACGCCTTAAATTAACGAAATCTATCATGCTGATTTTAAATTGCCAGCTGTTTTTAGTACAATTTATTTTCCCATCCAGTAGTAGAGTCTATAGAATCTTAGAATCACCTTTTCGAACTGGTGGTAGAGTCTTAACGTATCATAAATGACACAAGTTGCCCTACGTGAAATAAATAAATCATTTGGCCTATACGATACTAATGCCTATTCTGTGTGTATAGTGGCGTATGTGCCAATTAGTTAGTCCATATGAAATTAGAATTGCCTTTTTGAATTCGTCCACGAAGTTACTTAATTTAGTTTAAATTGATTTTAAGGGTAGACGCGTTTTAATTTATTTTTATATTACAAAACCTTATTTGAAAACTTGATCAATAAAATTTAACAAAATAATTTTGGATCGGTATTTAAAATGTTTTCGAAAAAGGTCAAAAGGTCGTACGCGACATTCGATTTTTAGGTCGAGGAACTCTATCATGCCATATAAGAATAACTTGTACCGTGTGCCATTATTTTTTCAATAATCATTCATTTTAATATATTTATTTTTGCATAGTTTGCCTGTGGCTACAGCCTATATGTGCTATTTTACATGAATGTATTTAAATTATAGACGAAATAAGGTGGAGTACCTACCTAATTCAATTTTTTTTGGGTGTTGATTTCAATATGTCCAATGAACTAGTAGGTAGTAGGTAAGTATATATTCAAATAAAAAAATAGTTAATGAAGATCACTCCTTTGTATCCCATTAAGTACCTACATAAAATACGAACCGGTTTTATCTACAGGGCTAGCGCCCCGCGAAATTCTTATTTACATAAATAAATTTTGGAGGCCTCAAAAACCCTCAGTTAGTAACTCGGGGCTCTTTTCTAAATCAACGAACGAAATAATTTATTATGTAAATTGGGAACGCCGACAGTTTTACGTCACATCGAGTTTTACGCTCGAGTTTTCTTGATATTTTTATTTTTGTTAGGCCGAACCACTTGTATAACCTACCAACGCAAAGTTAGACATAGTTAAAAGCTTAAAAACTCAATTTACCCCATATTAAGTTTTTAAACGTTTCTAGTCTAGACGAAACTTTAATCATAGACACGAAAGTATTACAGTTGAATTGATTCGAAAAAAAATTAGATTGCATGGTAAAATAAAAGAAGAGTCTTACCGGTGGTAGAGTCTTGACTTATCCTATGTGATCATTTATCATTTAGAAGCCAAAAATTTACAAATTTATAACAACTTACCTTAGAAATCATATAAACATCATTGAAAAGATGAAAACAACGCCGTTCGTTTTTTCAACTGCGCTAGACACAGTATACGATAGTTACTACATGCTCCTACAGTTAAAAGCCTTTTCAATTTTTTATCCGAGTATATCAGTTATGTGGATGAAATTTGGTACAGACATAGATTAAAATATAGAATATCATATCTAATTTTTATCCTGAAAAATTAATTAGCTCCCGCGGGAACCACAACTCCTCAAACACGACTTTGTCCCGAAAGCTTTACATCCATACTAAATTAGCAAGTACATTTAAAAAAAGTACACCTTCGAGATTTTTTCGAAACTTATCAATAAAAAAATAGGTACAGCAAATAGTTTAAGGTCAAACAGGTAACTTTTTGTCGCCCTTTTAGTTTTATAGCGAAATGGATGTTGAATTTGGAAAACAATTATGAAAGTTGCTTCCATACTCATATGCTTACACCAGTTTGCTTCATAATTATATTTTAATCCATCATATTATGAATGCGAAAGTGTCTCTGTCTGTCTGCTACGCTTTCACGGCCCAACGACTTAACTGATTTTGATGAAATTTGGTATAGAGATAGTTTACATCCCGGGAAGGACACAGGAATTCCCGCGGGAATTAAAAAACATCCATCCACGCGGACGAATTTGCGGGCATCATTTAATACTTAATATATTATGCGTACTATAAATTTAATTGCTGATAAGATCGCATTCAATTGCCAAACGTTATAATATTTTTCTTTAATCGATAGAAAAAAATAAAAGCAAACCATGTGTCTACTAGGCCTTACATTTAGATACTATTACGCGGGGCGCGAAAGACGAATGTAAAATGAAATAAAATCAAAAAAGATTCAAAGTCAAGGTGTCAATTGAATTATGAATTTGTTGTGTATTTTCGCTTTGTTTCTCTTACTGAAATGAAACTAAAAAAATAAGGAATACTTTTTGATTGTTACTCTTTGATGTTTTATTACTCAACCTTAAATCCACCTTAAATCCACTTTCCAGTTTATCCATTTTACAGTTGGCCAGTACCGACTAAGTATTATGTTTATCTATCTACGAATAAATAAAAAAACTATCTTTTGCTTTTGTAGTTTCGCTCACATTAAGTTCTTATTTCAAACTTTCAAATCCCTATTATATCCCCTTAGGGAAGAAGTTTCAAAAATCCTTTCAGAACAGATGCCACCGGTCCTTAGTAGGTATGACCCGTGCGTTGCAGTCAGTCAGTCATCTTTTCCTTTTATATAAAGAAAAAAGAAAAGAAAGAAAAACAATTTATTCGCCAATGGGGTCACAGACAAATAAAAAAGAAGTTTGTGTGTTGCGTGTACAATTCACACACGGCAAAAGTGAAAATTCAGAAAAGTAGCTGAGATGATGAGATACTCTCTCTTGTATTTTACCTCTCTCGCAGGCTAAATCATGAATATGTATGCCTCTTTTTGATGTCGCTTTTTCGTTTCATCGAATTTTCAAATCATAAAGATTCTATAAAAGTTTCGCTTCAAAAAGTAACGTTTTTAAGTAAGCAGCAGGTACTCATATTATACCTATGCTTAGTTATCATAAAATGTTAAGATAAATAATCATTTGTTCGCAGATGGCTACCTAAGTTCGTTCTCCTTATACAACACGCTTGGGAAACTAGTGGCTCCAGCGAGTGGTGGGGAGATAGCCTGCATCCATGGAGTTCGAGCCATCGCTACCATGGCCCTTCTGTTGGCTCACAAGTTTCTGCCAATCGGACTGACGCCTTACACCAACCGGCTGAAGATTAGTGAGGTAGGATATGGTGAATAAATTGTCATGCAAAAAAGTGTGTGTGTGCAATTCACATACGGCAGAAGTGATACTTCAGAAAAGTAGCCTACGAGAGAATGAGATAAACATACCCTTTTGAGCTCAATGGAGCAGTAGCGTCACTCAATATCGTACAACGTCATCTATTGGCCGTAAACATATAGATACTCGTAAGTAACTTGTTTTCTATCTCATTCTCTCGCAGGCTAAATCCTATTACGAATATGTTTGTCTCTTTTTAGTGTCGCTTTTTCGTTTTATCGAATTTTCAAATCACAACGATTCTAAAGAAGTTCCACTTGAAAAATACATTAATTTCTATTGGCTTTCCATTTCATTCCATTCCAGTTCTATCTGTTCCATTTATACCTAAGGTCCAGTTGCATGAAAGCTTGTTAAAATTTCGCTACGGATCGCGCTATAGTACATTTGCGGTAAAGTGGGCTACAAGACTGCTAAATTTAGTATTCAAACCTCCATGATTAAGGCTCATCTTCATTATGAACAATTCAACCCGTCGCCGGCTCAGTACTGACTGAGTACGGAGACCCGTTTGAGAAAAATTGAGGCCTCAGTCTACCAGGCTGCCCAAGTGCAGACTGACTTTAAAAATTATCTATACTAATGTTAGAAATGCGAAAGTTTGGATGGATATTTTTTACTCAATCACGGGCTTTTCGGGCTTGCCCACTATAATAGGAAACTATTCAGTGGGCTTACCTCTGGTAAAGGAAATGCAGATTTTTCTCAAATATCCATAATTAGTTTAGTTTGAGTAATTTTATCACTCACTAATTTTGAAAAAACCTTTTTAAGACACCCTTACAACCACAATATTGACCACGTCAGCATTAATATATCACATATTTTAATTAATTAATGTTTAAGCCACTTCGCTACATATTATTATTATTATTTTGGAAATTCCATTTCAATAGTTAAACCAATTACGGACATAAACAAGCGGAATCATAGACAAGCATTATAAATTACTAGAAGTAGGTACTCCGAGGAATCGGGGTCTCAAGAAACGACGGCTGTACGCCACACCCGATCGTCACTCCATATCCAGCTAGCTCCCAGCACTAGTTCCGAGCTTGACGCGTGTAATTTTGCGATAGCAGTATTGTTTTGTACTTTAAACAACTCTACGTCATTACTTTAACATTCCTTAAGATTCCTCGGTGCTCGTGCGAGGAATATACTTACTCACCACTAGTTATAACCACTATATCTCTTTCTCTGCCTACGCCACTAGGTAATTAATTGTAGGATCAGAATAAAACGAAATTGTAAATATTTTATTACAAAATAATATTTGATAAGAATTTTTCAATAATATAATAATAACTTTTACCGTAATTACCGTTACATGTTTTGCGATTGTAATAATATTTTAATAAATTCCTGTATTTGTAAAAAGAGTCACTTTATCTCACTAACCAAATATTTGCTAATAGAATTAAATAGGCGCTTGGCCAATTCTGTATAGCAATCTCTAAACTAAAATGACGCCTTAAATCTAGTTAATATGCCCCTTTCTGCAGAGAGTATTATGAAAGGGTTAGCAATATTTTAATGCTGTCATTACTCGTTATTTCAAAGCTAAGTAAGAGTAACCTATAGTGTGTTGAGAACCGAATTTGTTTAGACTTTAGAAGCGTCTGATTACTTATTTCACATTTTTACCAACTAGCAGTCACCTGCGATTTCGTTCGCGTATAAAATCGGATTTTCTATGAGATTATGAATTAATTCCACTGCAAGAGGCCTAGGCTCTATATTTTGAAAGTTTCCCTGCAAACAATATTTCTAATTTTTCTTACAACCCGGGCTGTGGGAAAACGAATACCCCTACTTTTTATTAAATAATTAATCATCGAAAGGCTTATCAAGATTCTATTTGATATGTCAAAGACAATTCAAGTACGCTAAAGATGTCACTCTCATTACGGCCGAACATTATAAGACTTTATCCAACATTTTACCCCCTTACAAAATACAATACATATCAACGTACAAACTCATTCACACTTTCACTTTCAAGGGGGTGATTTTCCAAAAAAGCTTATTGAAAAGGTAACAGTGTCCGGGCCTTTGATATTAATAAATGATAATTTGGTCTGAAACTTTAATTATATTGCTAGAGCCTCAGGCTAGGCATCTAGGCTCAGCCTAGATAGATAAAATTAGGTTTTGAATTTTGTTATGGCGAGTTGTGATAAACAACAATTAGTTAATTTTAATTGATTAGGAAGCTAATAGAGTTTGTAACTTTAATTCATAAAGGCCTTATCAGAGTCATTTTCAAAGGAGTATACGTTTTGGAAATACGAAGTTCTATTAGAGACAACGTTGTAACAATTATTTTGTGAAATTGAATTTTCTTAAGTAATATTTTGAACGGATCTTAGATAGAAACGGTGGATTTTTGTACCGTGGGAGGTTTTGTACGAGGCCATTCATCAACCTACCTACCACGCACAACAATCTATCACCCGATTGAGTTTAACATATGGCTTACTACCATCGCGTTTAGCAGTATTATTTTATTCTTGTCGCCGCTCATGTTACAGAATTTAATCCTTATTTCTGAGACGTCATTGTCAAGGTACGTCATATAGAACGTCAATTTTATAAATTTTCATAATAGAGGTGCGATTATGTAAGAATTGCCGATCCAATCGTCTAAGTTCGGCGTCAAAGTAAAATAAACCTTATCTGTATTGAGTTAGAGCTTAATTTCGTGTATCCATTCTCATACGATTATGGTATCGTACATACCTAAACGTATATGAATGGAGACACGAAATTGAGCTCTAATTCTAAAATATTTTATGGTTTATTTTACTTTGACGCCGAAGTTAGACGATTTAAACGACAATTCTTACACAATCGGGGGGCAGGTCTGAGGTGTGATTATGTAAGAATTGCCGATCCAATCGTCAAAGTTCGGCGTCAAAGTAAGTAAACCATAACAAACATTGAAATAGAGCTCAATTTCGTGTATCCATTCTCACTTTTATGGTATCGTACATACCTGAACGTATAAGAATGGTTACACGAAATTGAGCTCTAACTCAATAATGATATGGTTTATTTTACTTTGACACCGAACTTAGACGATTTGATCGACAATTCTTACACAATTGGGGGGCTGGTCCTCTCAAATATCAATACTATGAAAGTGAAACATTTTCAATTTTTGTCGACATTTGGTATTTATCTACTAACTAGCTGATGCCGACGACTTCACCCGCGTGGAATAAGTTTTTTGATTCCCACGGGAACTTCTTGGTTTTAGCCTAGTTGTCACGTCACTATCGAATCTCGAGGTCCTCAACTATACACTTGCTAAAAATCACGTGGATCCGTGGCTCTGTTGCGGCGTGATTAAAGGACACACCAGCAAACAAGTATGATATGATTATGATAGTTTGATTAGAGACAACCTGTATCCGGAAGATGGACATGGATTTCTAGTTTTGTATAAAAAGCGTGTTGAGATAAAACAAAATCCAGTATTTTTTTTAACCACTACAAGTTAGCCCTTGACTGCGATCTCACCCGATGGTAAGTGATGATGCAGTTTAAGATGGTGGCGGACTAACCTGTTCACGGAACGAATCACGGTATATTAATTGCAGGGTCGTGTATTCGGGTGGCGAATTTTAAGTATGTATTTTAATATGTTACTAGTGTTTTGGGTGTTCCAGCTAGTGTCATCTCCACTGCTGTCTTGGTGCAGAGCGGGATGGATGTTCACTGACTGTTTCCTCCTCATCAGCGGCACTCTCACCTCCTACCGCAAGTCTACCAGCGATACTATGGCTGCCAAATTGCTATCGAGATATTTCAGGTACCTGTACATATTATGCTTGGATCTTACTTAAAATCATCTATGTATGATGAAAATCATCAAAAATCAATCATCTATGATATCTATATATATGACTGATTAGCTGTGTGTATCAGTCCCTCCGGGGACATCGCTGGCAACGATATCGCTAGAATCCCTAGCTTATTCCGGGTGACATAGGCTAGTAAATTTTTTAAAAAAATTGATGGGTTGACCATGGTCCCGTATTAAAGACTAAAGTTGAAAAAAATATTTGAAAATAAGATTAACTATATAATTATCATCTAGAAAATAATGAGTAGATTCCAAAAATATATAACATTATAGTTCAATATCCAATGATTCACAAAAAAATATCATATAATAAAAATGTGAATAAGATTCTATTTAACTAGATTAATTTAGATTTTTAACTTCTTAGTTCGTTTTTTGGGAGGGCAGTCGTGTTTTTTAATTTTTTTTTCTGATTAGTCAGCTCTGGCCCGGCGAGTAAAATAAATGAATGACTAACTGGCATCGCATTGTCTAATCACTCCAAGCAATGTGGGTCTAGACTCTAGAAGTATGTAAAGAAACTCTTGTGATCTTTTTATAGCATGTAGATCCACCGGTTTAAGCTGTGCGTTGTCCATCAGTAGGTATGTGTCCGAATTTTATCAAGTAGAATATTTTCTATCTATGTTCTTATTGACTATTTCTATTATCTTTAATGTCAGCTAAATCTTTAGATTTCGATGTAAAAACTAAAACTCTTGTAAGTATTTGTGCGTTTAGTGCTTTAATTTAAATTGTTAATATATGACGTCTGATAGACATTACCTTGCTCAGTTTCCATTAATGTTTTTCTCCATGTTAATTGCCAGAAATTAGAAATAAAAGTGTAGATCAGGCCCCGATTGTGTAAGGAAATCGAAATCGTTTGTTTGCAAACGTATAATTCGACCTGTATAACGAGTTCGTAGATGCCTGCACATCAAAAAGCATGTAAGAACTTCTTAAATAGTTCGGCTTTTTCGTGACTATATTATAAATTGTTACGTGATTATAAATGCGAAAGTTTGGATGGATGTATGGATGTGTGGATGTATGGATGTGTGGATGTATGGATGTATGTAGATGTCTGTTACTCAATCACGCCCCAACGGCTGAACGAATCTGGCTGAAATTTGGCACAGAGATAGATTATAGTCTGGAATAGCACATAGGCTACTTTTTATCCCGGAAAATTAAACAGTTTTTGCGGGAACCATAAAACCTCAAACCACTCAAACGAATTCGCGGGCATTCGCTAGTATAGGCATATTTATAGGAGGTTAGGTTTATATCATTTTGTTGCCTAACCTGTAAAGCAGCTGGAAAACCGTTGAACTGTGATTATTTTCTAGGTTAACACCAGCGTTATTAGCTGTGGTGTTGTTCTACGCATACGTCTGGGACAATATCTCGACTGGACCGATGTGGGGTACCTTGGTGACGAGGAACGCCGAGGTATGCCAACAGGGCTGGTGGTGGAACTTATTGTATGTGCAAAACTACTTCGGATTTGAGGAAATGGTAAGGCATTATTATTTACTAGTTAACGCCGTGAACTTCATCCGCGTAGATTCGATATCTTCTCTTATATATGTCACCGTAAGATTGTAAAAACCGTTAGATTATAATCTAACTCGCGAAATTGTAAACTGTCGAACGATTGTGAACCGTTCAATTTTCTGAGTGTCAATTTTTGAAATATTCATTGTATTTACGTTTTCTTCTCTGTTTCTTGTAGGTTAGGTTAGGGTTCGACATAAATAATCAGGTAGTGCCCGGCCGCAGCCACTTAGGTTCGAAGCCAGCCATTTACCGAAAAATAATACGTTAAATTTTAATCTTTCGACAGTTTGCAATTTCGCGAGTTCGATTATAATCTAACGGTTTTTACAATTTACGGTGACATATATAAAATTCTCGTGTCGCAATGTTAGTTACCATACTCCTCCGAAACGACTTGACCGTTTTTTATGAAATTTTATATGCATATTCAGTAGGTCTGAGAATCGGCTACTATCTATTTTTCATACCCCTAAAACACCTCAATCCACACGAACGGAGTCGCGGGCATCAGTTAGTCTTATATATAAAATTCTCATGTCACAATGTTAGTTACCAATTACCATACTCCTCCGAAACGACTTGACCGTTTTTTACGAAATTTTATATGCATATTCAGTATGTCTGCCAATCGGCTACTATCTATTTTTCATAACCCTAAAACACCTCAATCCACGCGGACGGAGTCGCGGGCATCAGCTAGTAACATAGAATTTTCTTGACTGACTGATGTATCAACGCACAGCCTAAGCCACTGGGGTTTAGAGTGAACTTACTAGGGACTGAGCAGAATAAAATATTCGCGTCGGAGTGTAACGAAGTTTTATCCTGTCGCCTTGAATGTGCACACCATAAAAAAGAAGACAACGTGTACTTACCTACTTTTGTCCACCAGTTTTTGTTGCCCTTAGTGAATTTATTCCAAGAAAATTAAAATTTTTAGCATAAATAAATCACCGGCTTTAAGTACAGACGGCAAAAAAAATAGTTAAAAGGTACCCATTTGCAACCGTAGGTACTATTTCCGTGAGAACGCCTTGGAAAATCGCGCCGCAAATATGTTCGCCGATTCCGAGGAAGCGAGCGGAATAAGTTAGGAGGAAATTTAAATATTCTCATTCGTATGAATGAAGTTTCTGAGTACTTACTGCATTTCTGATTTTTTGTACCATTTGCATTTTTTTAACTTTATAACAGGTGACGTAATAGTTACTGGTCTCTGTTTTAATTTGGTTGATTAATATTATGTTTGCCTGTACCAGATGGTAATTTATTACATTAAAATACAATATCCTTTATTTGCATGAATACAGGTACAGTGGGTGATACTTATATCCTATTATGGCCCAATGTAATCAGCCATTTCTGACATGCAAAGTTAAATTTTACAAGTCAGTAAGTTAAAATTGAGTTATTCTTATATGACAATATAATTTTTCAAGAATACAATTATAAAACACAGACGCAAATAGTAGGGATTTCAATTCAAATAATTTTCGTACAATATAGTTATAATTGAATAATAAAATGTCTAAATTAAATCAAAATGTTAATATTAAAATTGTGGCATCTTTTTACTCTGTCAGCATGTCATTTATTGAATAAAAACATTTATTTATCAACCATGAAAAAACACCTTTCTTAAAACTTTGTAACTAACTAGCGTAAGCCTGGGGGTAGTTTATTATATATTTTTATACACATGGCATAAATACACTTTCCGTATGCCGCATTATTGCCCCTATAAGTTGGTACTAATCGATCCCTGTTCCTTGAATTTCTCGGGTAAATATCGCGTGCTTTACTATACTACTGCTATAGAAGGAAGTGGGAGAATGTGTAATTTTTGGAACATTGGTCTACATGAATCTAAACCCCGAATCAATTATTTCTGCACGGTATTAGTATTGGATTGCTAAGTAACAGCGTTAACAACGTCAGGGGAGTCGCTGGATCAAGGTTTAATACAGGTTTAGTAAAGGTTTAATACAATTCTTTCTTTCAGTGTGCACCCCAAACCCACCACATGGCCATAGACTTCCAACTTACAATCCTGGGAGGGATATTAGTATGGGCGATCCAGTCTGATGTGCCTTTCTCTGGTACTGTGATGCAGTTGATTCACCTACTGGCAGCCTACTCCAGATATACCACTTACAGAGACCACCGACTCACGGCTCTGGCCTACCAGGGAGTTAGGTATGAGACCCTTTTCTGGCACTGAAAAAAAAAATATTTTGCATGTTTTATACTAGAATTGTTCACCTATAGGCTTAGGTAGGTATGTAGGCTTTCAAGTTACGATCCTGGGAGGGTTATTAGTATGGGCGATCCAGTCTGATGTACCTTTCTCTGGTACTGTGATGCAGTTGATTCACCTACTGGCAGCCTACTCCAGATATACCACCTACAGAGACCACCGATTCACGGCTCTGGCCTACCAGGGAGTTAGGTATGTGACCTTTTCTCTGGCACTGAAAAATATATTTTGCGTATTTTATACTAAAATTGTTCACCTATAGGCTTAGGTAGGTACCTGAAAGAAGTTCCGAAAGAAACTAGAATAAGCTTATATTTCGGCTTGGCCGGTAAGGCGGTAATTACTAAATACCAATCTAATAATTAATAACAATGTCCTTCTGACCGAATTTCGGCCACGCCGGCCAATTTCTGAGGTCGAGATCGAGTCCGGGTCGGGAGGTCCCGAACTCGATCTCGGGACCTCGTCAGAAACATGCGAACATGCACTAGTCCACCGAGGAGTTCAAATAAGTATTAATAATTAATTAAATGTATAGCCGAAGTCTCCCACCAGATCACAGACAATTTATATTAAATCTCCAAATTTCCCTACCAGGAATTAAACCCACGATCTTCCGCATATAAGACCTTAGCTCTCATCTTCACGCCGGTACGTACTTTGTTTATCTTATATTGCTCCAAAGTTACCGGTTAGGTTAAAATAAAAATATAAAGTGCGTAAAAAAGGCTGGTTCGAAGACAGACGTCAGCGAAACTTTAACTTTAATACGCATTTAACCATAAGCTGACGCAGTATAAATAATAATAAAATCATTTCGATGTTAACTAGTTTAATCAAAATTTCCGCTCATTGCCTTAATGTTAATATGGCAAACAAGTTCTGAATTTAGTTAGTAGTTTGCAAGTTAACGGGAAATATCATACTTTGCGTAGCTCCTAAACTTTGATGACGTAAGACAGCCTGTTTCGTACGCAAAACGGATTGAAGAGTGGTAGGTACTATTGTCTATCGCAGCTCTATAGTTACGAAGTTAGATTCACATATCTGTATGCCAAGTCGCGTTCAAACCCGCTCTCTTATTATGTAAAAACCGGTTAAGTGCCAGTCAGAATCACGAGCAAAGGGTACCGTACCACACACAAAAAAAAAATATCTTAGTAAATAACAAGAAAGATGTGATAACAACAGGTAATCAGCTTTGAAATACGGGACCCTAATTAACGTTTTTCGGATTTTTTCCTATACTTGTACTGTAAGCACATGATGCCTGCTTTTCATGATTCTTGGTCAACGGGAAGTACCTCAAAGGTTTTGATTTATTAGCGAGTGTCAACGCGGCACAAACGGCCGTATCTTTTGTTGCGTTGACTTGGAAGCTTGATTTTTTTTACCGACCTCTTGAGGTACGGAACACTAATAATGACTGCTACAGTGTAACGATCGCAATCACCTCTGATTGGTTTCTGTTTTTGGCCAAAATGCAAAGATCAGTCAGTAAGAATAACATAAATTCATTTTTACACAATCGCCCTGGTAGAATCATGACATTTCATAAGTTAACATACGTGAAATAAATAAATCCTTTAATTTAATTTTATTTCACCGGGTGCTTCCCACTATGACCCTATTTTTATCGACAGAAAATAATGAGTCTTTTAAGTTATTCTGAGAAAATATCTAGATGATGCCCGAGATTTCGTCCGCGTGAATTAATGGTATTTTTAATCCTTTGAAACTTAAAATGAGATAGACAAAATCAGTTCTCGTTTTGGTCATGAAAATGTCAGTAACAAACAGGTAGAGTTTCCTAAATGGATTTGATTACATACTAAGTAGTAAGTAGATGTTGTAACTAGGTATTTATTGTGAGGTTGGTGCAAGTAATTTACAAATGTTGCGCAATAAATTAAATCAATGCCATACATTTTTATGATTAATAGATACAATTATTATGTTGATTTGCATAATACGTAGGAAGGTGAGTATTTTCTTAAAGGTATAAATTCTTATATAGGTATGCTAGGGACTTACCTACTTTGTTTTAAATTGCTTAGTAGGTTTATCGAGTTATTAATACGAGAGAGTATGTTTCTGTCTGGTATATTATGTACCGAATGCATCATTGATTACAATATTCTTCTTCTTCTTTGTGTCCTGAGATTATTTTTCGCACTTGGACGCATGCGTCTGCTGTACGTTAAATCTCTGTTGTGACTCCCTGCTGGATCATTCCAGCCAGCAGAGCTCACTCCAGAATCCAAGCAGGCTACCCAGGTCGGCGATGACTCATTATGAGCTGAGGACGGTTACCGAGGGGATTTTAGTGGGTATCCCACATAACCCGATCCTATGTGGTCGGGTATCTATGGAAGATTTCACCCCGTATACAAAAAAAAAAAAGGTCGGCGATGACTTCCAATAGTGTTGATTGGGAGCCAATGTAGGCTTCTCGTTGAGTGGAAACACCGCTGCACTTTAGCAGCACGTGTTTTGGTGTCTCGTTGCTCTCCATGCAGGCTCTGCTTATAGAGCTGTCGGTAATACCTAGAATAGATAGGTGTTTGTTTAGAGGGCAGTCCTATTATCATACCTACAACTATCCTGAGTTTGGCTCGGTTGAGTTGCAGAAGTGTTTTAGTTAGTCGTTGATTGGGGCTAGGTATCGTCTCCTTTGTTTGTCTGCAGTCTCTAGTGTTTGCCAATAGTTTGGCATGCGTATTTACAGTTTGTTTCCTTATCCATATTTAAGATTATAATTATCCGATCCCTAATACTAAGAAAACTATGCTGAATGTATTTATTAATAGTTTTAACATTAATTTGAATCAGTGATTACCTATACTTCTATATTTATATCTTTACAATATTATAAATGCGAAAGTTTGTGTGGGTGGATGGATGTCTGTTACTCAATCATGCCAGGATGGCCGAACGGATCTGATTAAATTTGGCACAGAGATAGATAATTTAGACTGGAATAACACATAGGCTACTTTTTAGCCACTAAATTCAAAGAATTTCCGCGGGAACCAAAAGGCAAAACTCAACACGCGGACGCAAACACGGGCATCAGCTAGTTTTGTTTAAAACTACTGTGAAATGTGTAGGAAATCCTGTTTATCTGAACTTTCGATATCAGGGAAATACCTACTACTTTCTAAAAGATTTTTTGTTCTTTTATAAATGCAACAAATACTTGAATGTGTAAAAGTTCAATGCCATTCGTTCTTCCTGGTCATTTCATCAGTAACATACCCGTTTTTGTATTTATCTTCAAACCTTTCCAAGTAAGGCACAACGAATACTGCAAGCGTAGAGTGACGCCGCAGGGTCTATGACGTTTTTGGAGCTGGCGTTGTTCAGGTTCTAACTTTTCTGTGTTACCAGTGTTTTAAGCAATACATCGAGAGACCTACAAGCCCGAGAGTTTTTCTAAATATTTTCAAAGGTGTGTGAAGTCTACTAGCCCGCACTTGCCCAGTGTGGTGGTCTATGACTAAGAATCCTCATTGTGATAGGAGATTGATCGTGCTCAGTAGTGAGTGGGTGGGTTGGAATTATAATGATGATTTTAAATCTCCAACTCTCTAATTGGCTCCGACTATCGAATCTATTGAACTATAGTGTTATATATTTTTGGAATCTACTCATCATTTTCTAGATGATGATTATATAGTTAAACTTATATTCGAAATTTTTTTTAACTTTAGTCTTTAATGCGGGACCATGGTCACCCCAACAATTTTTTTAAATTTTACTAGCCTATGACACCCTGAATAACCTAGGGATTCAAACGATACCTCTTTTATCAAAATCGGTTCAGGCGTTTAGAAGTTATGGTGGAAAATACAAACTCACATACAGACATACATATATACATGAACCCTGAAAACAATATACTCCTTTTTTCAGGCAGTCGTATAATAATAGAGTTCATCCGGTAGTTATGTATAGTTAAGACTTAGAATCTACTCCACTCTGACTATACGCGATATCCCTAAGCGTGTTTAATCTTTCTAAGAGAGACCTTTTAAGACCTGAAGAAAGTAGTGTGCAGGCCATAGAGGCATAAACCCACTGCACTGCGTACCCTTGTTGCTCCTTACTAAGTTTTCATAATACCCAGTTTGAAAATAGAAAAACTACCTATGCCTTGACATCGAACTTCACCCCATTGTCTGCAGATGTGCATAAAAGGCGGCCTAAAGAACGGATCTGTAGTTTTCATTCTAGTACATACTTATTTTAAAGTAAACATGTGATTTTTTTCAGTGTCAGCCAGCTGTACAGAACGGGCCGTTTGAGCTACACCTCGATCCTGCACCGATGTTCTCCGTACTTAATTGGTCTCAGTCTAGGCCTTGCACTAAGGAAGGAATCTAGTGTTTCCAAGGTACATTTCACTTCTTAATGCCTGTCCACTAAAGCTGTCCACTATTGATGACCTTCCTGGCGCAGTGCTGAGCGTTGTTTTAACGTGGGAGGTCTCGGGTTCGAACCCCGGCAGAAATTATATGGGAATTTATAATTTCTGAATTTGCCGCCTAGCGATTAAGCGTTTCGGTACGATGCCGTGTAGAAGCTTGAAAAGGGCTGAAAGTATACAACCTCAAAAAAGGGTCGTCGTCTCCGAGATGAGGTCTACATTCTATTACGTCACTCGGACGTGGATCCTCACAACGTCCTCGATAGTTCAGATTACAAAACAAATATAAAAATGTAAGCTTATTACGTCCATGCGTCCATACAAATTGCGGACCACATTCTCCACGCGTAAGACTTCGAGCCTCCAAGCTCCATACTAAATATTATGTGCTAGAATTACTTAACTTTTTACTCATGAGTGTGCAATGCCACAATGCAGTAGGTTTTCACGTGAGTGAGAAACACAGAGCTATAGCAAATCTTTGTCTCTATAGAGACAATTTTTTTTAGATTTCTTTATTCTCGCGGGAATAACTCTCGAATTTCCAAGGAAAAGTTGTCTATGTAGCTTAACTCTATACCAAATTTCATCAAAATCAGTTGTAAAAATGGGCCGTTGAAACGGACGGAGAGACAGACACACTTATGCATTTATAATATTAGTATTGATAAATTATTTTAATTTTGCTAATCTTATAAATAATTCATTGATGACATTACAAAATTAATATATTGTAATTTTAGTAAAAGGTTATCTAAAATATTTATGCCGAAATATCGACAGGTTATTGAAATTTGACCGTACATTATTAAAACAAACATTTTGAAGTAATATAATTTGCTTCAAAATAGTATATTTCAGGATATAATTCAAATAATTGATCAAGTTTCAGCCTTTCAGAAAATTGAGAGTTCTGAGGTCAACTTTGGACGTTAGAAAATCTCCACTTTGAAAGCCTATTTCGACAATTATACGGGAAAAATTAAAATAAAAAAATTTGGGCTCTATTCCTAATTATCTATATAATGATACTAGTTTTTCGCTCTGTGCGCGAGCTGCTAAAGCAGCTCACGGGATGTGGTTAGACTTACAAGTAGCACAGTCTTTACTGTATCGATTTTGAACGAAATCGGTCAATTAACAAAGAATTTCAAAATGGCGCTGTTTTTTCTTTATTTTGGTAAAATTTTCCTGTTTTGTATCCCCAGGGAGTCCTAAATATCGATTTTGAACGAAATCGGTCAATTAACAAAGAATTTCAAAATGGCGCTGATTTTTTTAAAATTTTGATACCAGTTTCCTGTTCTGTAATCACAGGGAGCCCTAAATATCGATTTTGAACAAAATCAGTCAATTAACAAAGAATTTCAAAATGGCGCTGGTTTTTTTTATTTTGGTAACAGTTGCCTGTTTTGTATCCCCAGGGAGTCCTTAATAACGATTTTGAACGAAATCGGCTAATTAACAAAGAATTTCAAAATGGCGCTGATTTTTTAAAACTCTGATATAAGGTTCCTGTTTTGTAATCCCAGGGAGCCCTACATATCGATTTTGAACGAAATCGGTCAATTAACAAAGAATTTCAAAATGGCGCTGATTTATTAAAACTTTGATATCAGTTTCCTATTTCCTAGTCCCAGGGAGCCTCGTCGTGGGTGAGACGGAACCGTATCAAAATCTTACATAGTTCTACACTTGTAGTCTCTTCAATATTCGCCATATAATTTGGTATGAAAAAAAAAATCCGCCATCTTGATTTTTTTTTATTTCACCAAATAGACCTCCTCGTCCTGATCATTTCTTGCCATGGAACCACACTTCCATCTCTTATACTCTCCGAGATAGACACTGTCGAAATTTGTATGGCAGCCATCTTGAATCCACAATTTTTGAGTTTTTTTAAACTTTCTGCCAATTGGATGAGGTTTCGAGTGACATTTGTTCGAGCACCCCCCACCTATCTTCAATACCCTGGCCGTGCCCTTTACCCGTCTCCGAAATCCTCAATCATCAGCTGTCTCCATATTTTTCTTCAAGTTATATTTTCTGACTTCCATACAAAGCCAGCAGTGAAAAAAAATTTTTTCATACAAAATTTTACAGGAGGAAGTTTTTAGGGAAAATCTCGAAAACTACCCCGAATGTGGCAACACTGTTTTGATTTTTCGATACTGCCCGTCGAGTTACACAATCGATCCATACATGTCAACTTTCCCAAATGTTGCCAACCGCCTCTAAGACGTGATTGAAATTTTCAAAAACACAAAAAGAATACAAAATGGCCGCCACCTCGTTTCACAAAAACTTTTTGCATAGTTTCATAATTTTCCTGTGAACTACAGGATACACCGCTCCTGACGACGTTTCAATTGTTCATCTCGCTCGCACCCAGCCGACATGATAGCCCCTGAAAAAAGACCATGTCGAAAATCACTTTTTCTTTGATAAATTCCAGTGTTGCCAGACCTCGGCGACGAAAATACCCAAATGTCATTCGCACAAGTGGGACACGTGGTTGCCCGTACTCGAATTTTGCAAAAAATACGTATTTCGATTTTTTTATTTTTGGGGTAAATCTTGAAATTTTCCCGAGAAATGGGGTAATTTTTTTCCCCCAATCCATACCTCGAGTCTGTACACACAATCTCCCCGTAGAAGTCGAACCACTCCGACGTTGCCAACTGCGAGAAATTTGAATTTTAAAATGGCGTTTTTTCGTAACTCGAACCGAACGGCCGCCGCGACAGCCGCCATCTTGAATTTTTTAAAACCACCCCCATTCTGTCAAAAAACAGGATAATTGTAGGCGGACATAGAAAAAAAAATTATGCTCGACCGCGTCGTTTCGGATCTGTGGCGCCGCGGTTCGAGGTCGAAAAATCAAAAATTTTAAAACACTACAGCTCGGCCGCCATCTTGTTTTTCCATTTTTTTTCACTTTTTCTCTAAATCGTTTCCTAATTTCTTCAATCACTGCGAGTTGCAACGAAACCGGTTGGAAAACAAAAGAGTTACAAATAGCTAGTCGGCCGCCATCTTGTTTTTCCGAAATGTCATAATTTTTCCCTACTCGACTCGCGCACTCAAACACATCTCCCGTACATTATTGTATCGTTTTCTGTCTCTTTCTAGGAGAACAATTATGTCAATGAGTGAGTCAGTGAGTGAGTGGTAATCGAGCTATATATAGTATAATAATATAATAATAATAATAGACCGCAACCCTATGTAACCCTATACAAAATATTTTACTTCGCATTCGCTTCTATGAGAGCCCCCATGAAATAAAGATGTTTATAACTTTTTAAGCCATATTCGGCTGGAAGCCATCGGTTTACATATTATATTTAAATTTGAAGTAATTACGTTCAGTAATTCAGAACTTATAAGGCTCTAACAGACGGACGGACGGAAGGACGGATAAGTGCAAATTCACTCAAGTAGACTCAGAGACCTTCGCTTCGCTCGGTCAATAATATATATAAATTATACGCACTCGTATCTTATCTTGCTTATTATAAATGAGAAACTTTAGATGGAATGGATGCTAATGGATAGATCACGCCAGAACGGCTGAATGGATCTGGATGAAATTTGGCACAGTGATTATTATAGCTAGTAAATTATATTATTATAGAATAAAATAACGGGATCATTTATTTCGACAACCTGATTATGAACTGATACAATTAAACAACCAAGGCCAGAAAAAATACGAAAGGGGCATAGGGCGAAGAATAAAATCATGTGGGCAGTGGGCTTACTACTTACCATCGCTTAAAGCAATATTATTTTAAAATGCCAGTTTTTATATGACGTATCTTGACATCCCTAAAATAAGGATGATAATTCTGAAACAAGAGCGTCCACATTATTAGGATATTACTGCTTATAACGATGGCAATAAGCCCCCTGATTATAAAGGCTGTAGGTACTTAAAATACCAGAGCTTCAATTTTATTTGGTCAATATATTCAGCTAAAGTTACCAAGGTTAAGGACACTGCAATGACCGACTACCTTCGTTATTAACAACTTTTACCACAAACAAACCTTAAATTTGAAATAAAAATCAACAATTTCGCTCAAAAATAACTTCACTCGATCTGATTTTTACCATTTAAGGTGTGATTCTATTCTTTTATTACAAAAAATTGTTTGAATTTGAATGTGAATAAGTACTTTAGAATTTAAATGATTATAATAATTAAGCATCTGTCAAAAAATACAATACAAATACACAAAATGGGAAAAAATTAAAATAAACTTTAAATTTGTAAATTAAGCCAATTAAATTATAATAAGAATATATATAGTATAACGTTGTTAAATTTAAAGAATATAGATATTAGGTAATAATTAACATCACAAACTCTGCTTTGAAATGTAGAAATTGTCTAACTTACTAAAGAGTAAATAGAAAAGCAACTTAGGTAGCTGCACTAAGTACCGACCTAGAACAGTCTTCGACCCCCATGTCAAAGGAAAAAAGGAAGGAACACATTAGCACATTTCCACTACAATACTTTAAGGAAACCGATTTGGGGCATCGGGTTAATCATTGCCATACCTAACCTGGTTAGCCCACTGCCAATGTTAGACTGCGTCATCACTAACCATTCTGGTGAGATCACAGCATTGGTAGAAGAATGAATAGACATTTTCTAAGCAGGCGCGCTCCAACCTAGACTTCTTCATTGCTTTAAGCATGATTGTCGTCAAGTCAAGCGCAAGCCTACCTTGCAATAAAAAAAATGTTTATTCTCCTGTTTTATTCCAGCTATTATCCTTCTTTGGTTGGTTCATCTGCAGCATCCTTTTGGGCCTGGTTCTGTGGGCTGGAGCGGACTCAGGATACTTCGAATACCGCTATGACGTCACATTTGCTGCTATATACGCCACTCTCGCCCCATTGGCCACCGCATTGGGCTTCGCTTGGATGATTTATGCAGTCCATAGGAATTCATCAGGTTAGTTTAATATTATGCAGTTCAATAATCTTTTCGGTGGCTGAGCAGTGGTGATAAGGTCATGCTCTACGCCAGCGAAAAACACGATAGAGGTCTACAGAGGCGTGTGCCCAGCTACATACAAACGCTTACAAACAATATTTGCCGCTACGTGTCGCGCCGTGAATCTTTAGGCCTGTGACGCGCCCTATCAAACATTAGCTGACCCTTAAAGTGGCCTAGGTTGTTAAAGATAAATTTGTGATTTTCTATCGCGCCAAGTTGCGTTGCGTCGCTTTTGTCGCTCACCTAAGACAACAGGTAACCGAGAGCGGGTCTGCGCAGTAAAGTATGGTGGGAGAATGACGAAAAATTAATCAAGTCATCCAAAATATCTTATTATTTTTTTCCGCAGTTGGTTCCAATTAAGTAGCAAGCCAAAATGTCGGTGGTAAATAACTCTTCATTCAAGAAAATATTCTTTGTGTTTCTCGGTTAAACAAAAATTTGTGGAATTTTAAGAAAGTACCCATTCCATTGGTTTGTAAAATCTGAAATAAAAACTGTCCTGCTAAATAAAAAAAAATCCTTTTATAAACTGTTAAGTAAATTGTTAAGTATAACAGCTGTAGTTTACATAATTAATTTTCAATAACTGTTTTACTTGGTAGTTTTCCTTAAATAATAAAAAACGTCTTGTTTAATGTCTTTTCATTTACCTTTTTCCATAAGAAAATACAGTCTATAGGTAGGTCTATCATTTTAAGTGATTATAATTGAACTAGAATATATCCGCGTGGATTAAGGTTTTCTAATCCCGCAAGAATACTTAATTTTTAGGGATAAATAGTAGCCTATGTAAAAAATATAAAAATTTAATTGTAAAAATAACCCCGGGATACAACCTATCCTATCGGGTATTAATAATATGAGTATGGATGTATTTCAGGTTTCCTTTCGCTTGTGTTGAGCAGCCGACCGCTTTTGTTCATCAGTCGAATCTCCTATGCTCTCTACCTCATACAGTTCGTCGTGTACCTTACCAACACTGCCACCATACGGTCGCCTAAGGAATTCTCACTTACGACATTGGTAAGTTTACTTTGGTTCACTGATTTACCGCACTGTTTTATTTAGATTCAAAACCATGCGATAACGTCCGCTTAGATTGAGTTTTTTAATCTCGAGAGAACTATTTCATTTCATTATCTTTGGGGGATAAAATTGGGATTGGCCATATAGAAGGTAGCAGACTTTAATATATCTGGATATTTACATTCAGGTAGCCCGCTACCATCTTAGACTGCATCAACACTTACCATCAGGTGAGATCGCAGTCAAGGGCTTACTTGTAGTGGATAAAAATAAGAAAAAAAAAAACTTTGATTTGCGACTGGCGATAGACTCACTCGATTTTATGCGAAATCAAGAAAAGTAGACCTATTATTTTTTATTAACTCGTAGCTCACCTGATTGCACGTGTCGACTAAGGCATTCTGATTTCTGAGATGGATATGGGCAAAATGCTTGTTATGCTTCAGTTAGTTTTAGTTCCTAGTAAAATATGAAATTGGAGAAAACTTTATCATTACATATATTTCCTTCCAGATCGACCTTCATGAGGTTTTCACCATTCTACTATGTTCGATTCTTCTGACAATCACTTTAGTTATTCCATTACAATCTGTGCCAAAAATATCTTTTAAAACCAAAACTGATACTGTACAGGAAAATGAAGTAGAAAAAGATGAACATGAGCAAAATAAAATAGAAAATGACGTTAAAGCTGGCAAAGAACAGATTGTGAGGGAAGTTCCACACAGAATATCGTTTATGGCTCATAGAGAAGTTCTCGAAGAAATTCCAGAAGTAGACGTGGAATATGAAGCACAGAGAGATTCGAATGAGACTTTGAAAGAGATTTTAGAAGAAGAAGACGAATTAGAAGTAGAAATGGAAGATAAAGAAGATGATGATTTGGAAATAATTGAAGAAGAACAAGAAGAGGACGAGGAAGTTCTAGAAGGAGCTGAATACGTGTCTCACTCTTTCACAGGAGATAATGAACAAGATATAGATGAATGGGAATGGACAGCGGACGGAAACAATAGAGGGAGTCAGCATTATCGTTACAGCAGATAACAATAAAGTTATGATGATTGAATAAAACATTTTGGATACAAAATACGTTTCTTAATAATAAAGTTAGCAAGTATTTACAAATTACTGTTAGGCAATAGTAAATTTTTATATTAAAAGTTTAATATTTAAAGCTTTATTTTAAATTTCAAGTAGTAAACAAGATCAAAATTTTTATTTATATTTATAATATAAGTACTAAAATTATAAGTCAATGTTTATAATATTCATGAGCTTTAAATTCCTTATCATAATTATACTATTTAAATAAGACACCAGCTTTCCAAAACCAAATTCACAATACCTGATTTTAGTGGTTTTCGCTTGGATGCCAATTGCCATGGTGATAAAAATGAATTAATTTAATTAGATTATATGTAGTTAATAATTGGTTGGTCTAGTGGTTAGCATGTCCGACTGCGGCCGACGAGGTCCTGGGTTCGAGTCTCGGGTAGGGCCATAATTAAGTATTGGGTTTTTCTGACTAGAAATTCTCAGTACTAGCCCCGGAGTTAGGAAGTTGGCGGTGTTTCACCCCCGTGCCTCGGAAAGCACGTTAAGCCGTCGGTCCCGGTTATTATCGCTAACCTGATAATAGTCGTTAAAGCCCGCCAACCCGTATTGGAGCAGCGTAGTGGGTCGAAGCTCTAACTCTCTCATGAGAGTGGAGGCCTGTGCCCAGCAGCGGGACGTTAATGGGCTGTAGTGATTTAAAGTTAGGTTAAAAATACCATGATTTCAGGACGCAAAGTATCAAAAAATAGAAAACAGTACTTTTCTGAGCAGCTGTTAGTAAATAGTATCATTTTCGAATAGGTGTTGCAGTAATTAATTCTGGAAGGTTATTTTATTTGGTGAACTTAAGTTGAAATAAAGTACAAGTTATTGTCTGAATTCTACCTTGAATATTTTATTTTAAACGGATATGTTTCCGCAATTCACAAAAATAGCAGATGGAATTCAATTTAAAATATGTGTAAAAATTACTCAATATTTTATATCGCCTTGTGACAACACTTCATACGGATCACATCTGCTTGTAAAATTGTAAACATAAACTTATAATAATGATAGAGCTATTAGGCGTGCGAAAAAATCGAGCGAGTATTGATACAAAAATTCTAGGTAGTAAGTCACAAAACGAGCGTTTGAGTGATCTTAAAATGTCCTTATGGCACGCTACTACAAAGAAATAACGTAGCCTCGACAAAACAATGGCAATTACAATAGGGTAATGGTCACAGGACACTATGAACAAAGCGGTGACTTAGTTCATTTCATTGATCGAGCCTCGAAGGCTGTGATTCAGTCTGTAAACAGAAGCGGCGCGCGCGCACGCCTCCATGATGATCTCGATCGGGGTGCTCGTATTGGCGTTCGCGATCGGAACCACCGGGCAGAAATTTAACGAGACGAACATCGACCAACAGGTTTTGAAACGTCTCAACAATATCATTAACGCGACCGGTCACTTGGACCCTCGGGATATAGCTAGGCTAAATCGCACAGCACACAACCTAGGTCTGGATAGGGACTTAATAGCCAAACTATCAGAAAGGTTGAAAACTGAGAGCGATGTAAAAAGAAAAGATCCAAGTTACAATCTGTACGAAGATGGTACAGGGAATAGTGAGGCTTCTAGAGTGGATGTTGTTGAGGAATCCCCGGATTATGCTTCCTCGGTAGTGCTCGCTAGCGATCTGCTATCCCTGTCGAGTGCTGTGGCAAATGTAAACGAGCAAATTTGCCGGGAACAAGGGTACAGGTTCCTGGATGGGCTGCTGCTAAATAAGAGGTGGGCGTTGAAAAGTAAGTATAATTTCTTTAAAGTTAGTAATGAAAATGGGCTTTTTAAAATATAAGATAGGTTTATTGAGGAATTATCTCCTCCAAATTGGCTCAGGTAAGATTATAGAAGGGAAGGGTCTAACGACCGCTAGGCTTATTAGCGCTGTCTAAGAACCGTTCATGTAGCGGGCTAACCAATAAGGGCGTTAATACCATAACATTCAAACAGCATACCGGTGTCCATTTTATTTATTAGTTCTGTTTGTTTGTATTAAACTTATCAGGAGTGATTGTAATCATGTGTAAAGCTGTTAGCGACAGTTATAGGTATTATGATACTGATAACCCATTTTTTTCATATTCCACTATAAGTTAGCCCTTGACTGCGATCTCACTTGATGGCAAGTGATGATACAGTCTAAGATAGTAGCGGGCTAACCTGTTAGGGGTTTGGCAGGTATATTAAACCCTTATCCCTAATCCCTAATCGGTTTCTACACTGCATAGTACTGGAACGCTCTATCGCATGGCGGTATGTCATTGCCGGTAGGGTGGTAACTAGCCACGGCCAAAGCCTCTCACCGGACCAGACCAGAGATAAAGATTCAGAAATTATATATTTCAAAACTGACCCTGCCGGGAATCGAACCCGAGACTCCCCACGTTAAAAGACAACAGCGTTGGACACTGCGCCAGGGAGATCGTCAAAATATGCTACACATTAGACCTAATAATTGACAGCAATGTCAAATATTTTGCTCGTTAAATTAGCATAACAACTTTTAGTAATGGAAACATAATAGGTTGTATTTATAGAGACTAAGTAAAGAACTGGACAACCCGTTTGGACTATCCTTTCAAACTAAAAATGTTTAATTCTTCAACATTAACATTAATTGCTGCTTATTAAACGTGAGATTATTAGATACGTGGGGGCCCGATAGGCAGGTCCACTAAATTTTGCAGACACGTGGAAATGAGATACATAAATGAAAGACGAATTCTTCCGGCGTAGTAATAACTTTTTAATTTTGTTTTAAATTCATTGCGCACACTTCAGTACAGGAAAACATCTCGATTAGACTGAAATAGATAATTAATTAGAAGGAAATTGTAGGGCATACTTAGCAAATTCTAATTAATCTCTACATTTGTCTCTATACTTTGAAGAAGTCTTTTTCTGGTGCAGTGGAGAGCACTTGATATAATTGGAAGTACTCCTTACAAATCCAGGCAAGAACCTTGGTCAAAGAAACAAGGCATTTCTAAATTTCCTCAAGTTGCTTCCTCTACCGGTAAAACCTTGCCGTGAGTAAAGTTAGTAGGAGAAATAAAAATAATAGCACAGCAATGGGTTTCATAAAGCTCCCTTCTTGGTGGGCATATTTCCATCTAACTGTATCGTCACCAGCAGGTTAGACTGAAATCAAGGGCTAACGTTTCGTCACAGAATTAAAAAAAAACAGGTGTTATCCAACACTGTGGATAATTTAATCCAACAGTGGGATTATTTTTATGAGCGACCTTATATTTTTGACAAATAGATTTCCATTGACACCCGTACCCCGTATATTAAAAATAATCGATATAATAATTTAAATAATTTTTCGTAAATTATCACCGTGGGTTGTGGGTACAACTAAGTACTAAGAATATGTTTGAAAATAGATTGTTTCCTTAAGAAGTAGTTTTATGAATTGCCATTGGAAATGGTATACTTACAAGGCTAAGGCTATAGTAATTATTGAGATAATCAACCGTTTGTAATATTACATATCAATACAAACAGAGTGGTGAGTACATGTTAATTCACAGTTATATCAATTAGGTATGTCCTGTAACAATTTTGTATGAAAATCATAAATTTTGGTAAAGCTGATTCTCAGAGTAGAACAAATATAATACAATACATTCGCATACAATATAATTTAGTTCAAGAGATTTACGCAACAATTATTCAAACTAAAATACAAATAGGAAATGAAATATGATGTCGTGATAGTTTATCTTATTGTCACGTATTTTATGGCGACGTGGGTTTAAAAGAGCATCTTTCGATTTTATTAGTCATTTTATTAACATAACAAGTTGCCTAATAACGTAATCGGAGGCATTTGTTTCAATTCGCTCGTTCATTCAGATCTTAAGGAGTAGCATGTTGCGGTACATAGTACTAGCAAAGTCTAGGAGTTAAGTACTTTCTTTTCTTTTGGGAGATCCTCTATTTAATAATTACTAAAAATAATTTATTTAAATAGTTGTCAAATACCCAATTCATTCAAAATTAATGATAATAATATGTCCTCCCGACCGAATTTCGGCCACGGCGGCCTATGTCTAGAGATATAATCTGCACGAGATATAATATTATAGAGCACAAGTGTGTGCGCATATACACAAGTGCACTGACTGTTCCTTTACTCTTATAACCCGGTGGGTCATGGGACAGAAAATCCGACACGACCAGAGAGTGACCAGGTGCAGGACCGACGGTTTACGTGCTCTCCGAGGCACGGTGGTGTAACACCACCTAGTTGCTAACTCCAGGCTAGATACTGAGACTTTCTTGGCAGAAAAACCCAATACTTGTTATGGTCCGACCCGGGACTCGAACCCAGGACTAAGCTGCAGCCGAATATGCTTACCACTAGACCAACGAGGCAAGGCAGGATAAGAGAGATATCATAAGTGATATCTCTCTTAACTTATTTATTAAAGCTACGTAAAAAACAAGAACATTTAAGCAATTATGTTTGGTCTTTCAGAGGAAATGAGTCATTCATTGTTGTTGTATAGCAATGCAGATAAATTGATTATGCATACGCTGCAGAATCTTTATATTCACGACGCGTCGTCCGAGTTGCCCACGTAAAGGTGGGTTTAGACTAAATAAACATAAAACCAGAGCAAGAGTTTTTCTGAATGTTCTTGATCTTTTAGTATAAACACCCATTCGTTTCCAGCATTTACCCTAAACGAATACTTCTCTATATCTGTCCAACCATTTATTTTACCAAGAAAAGATAACAATTATTTTGCTATAATCCGCCAACAGAAAAAAATCTGTATGGTCAAGCATGCAGCTACAAGCGAAGCACCGTTTACCTTCCCAACCAAAAGAAGATGTCGACTTTACAATGCCTAGACAACTAGACTAGATTGTCTAGACAATCTTGCATTGTAAAGTCGGCATCTCCTGAAGATGCTCCTAAACGTGCGTCGAGAATAGTATAAAAGTCTTGTGTGGTGGTGCATGTGAGTGGTGGTGGCATTGCTTGCTTGGGAACTTGGCTTTCTTGCTTGGTTGGGAAGGTAAACGGTGCTCCGTTTGTAACTGCATGCTTGACCATACAGATTCTTTTCTGTTGGCGGATTATAGCAAATCAATTGTAATCTTCTCTTGCTGAATCATGAACTTCCGCAAAGTAACGCATGATTCTATCCAATATCATTTATTTTACTTTTAACATAAGCCCGCCTGAGAAGTTTCATAAATATTGACAGGCCACCATCGCCAAAAAACTGCAATACTCCTTAGACGGATATTGTTTTTACAACCGTTTTGTTTTTTATCCGATATTTCGTAGCTCGTTTACTCATCTAGTAATTACAAGTACGACTTTCCTTTTCAAAATAGTCACGGAGCTGCAACACTAGCTGTCTTGATTGTCCATTAAGCACCGTTTCTATGACCTGCCTGATTGGTGTAATCAAATCATAAATTTGTGCATTGAGTTACTGAACCGCTTTACATAAATGATTTATTTTGATAACAATATAGTCATTTAAACGCACATCATAGTCATGGCACATCAACTGAGCCAGCATTCTAAGAAAGTTCCATAAAATCTCCGAACATTTATAGAACAGCGAAAAAAATGCTCTGTCACTGTCTCAACAAGGAGAGTTTGATAGAATAAACAATCGCCGACGATTGTTTATTCTGTTTCGACGGCAGGGTCAGGGACTGATTTTTCCCTGGTCTGGCCTGGTAGGAGGCTTCGGCCGTGGCTAGTTACCACCCTACCGGCAAAGACGCGATTACGCGTTCCAGTACGATGCCGTGTAGAAACTAAATAGGGGTATGGGTTTAATATACATGCCCCTAACAGGTTAGCCCGCTACCATCTTAGAGTGCATCATCACTTACCATCAGGTGAGATCGCAGTCAAGGGCTAACTTGTAGGGGATAAAAAAAATCGTTTAGTTTAGTTTAATCCACCTTTAGATCAATATTATGATGCCGCAATAGTTACTGGCCACACTTGTATGGCTCTAGTTGATGTTCAATGAAAGACGATGCAAACTTCAATAAAGACTCAATGCAAAACTATACCTACGTATACTAGTAAACGCCCGCGGCTTCACTTCCGTGGAGGTTTCGAAAAATCCATTCTTATTCCATGACTACATTATAATATACTAGATGTTAATAGATTGTGGCGATTTAGCGTTAAAATATTTGAGTTTTGAGTGATTTTTAGGGTTCCGTACTTCAAAAGGAAAAACGGAACCATTATAGGATCACTTTGTTGTCCGTTTGTCTGTCTGTCAAGACCCTTCTTCTCAGCAACGCATGCAGGTATCAAGCTGAAATTCATATCAAATACTCAGAACAGGTTGAAAAAAATCAAAACAACATTCAAAACTTCTAAGATAACGTAATATTAAAAGAAACAGCCGTTTATGCTGCAAATTTTCGACACTCGCAAGGGAATCAAAACCTACAGGGTACTTCCCGTGAACTCAGAATCTTGAAATTTGGTACGAAGCAACGTCTTATAGGACAGATAAAGGAAAAATTGCGAAAGGCATAAATTTTTAGTTACATCATATAACTATAATAATATTATTAATAATTTTTAACAAGTTACTACAGGTTTGTACGGAACCCTCGGTGCGCGAGTCCGACTCGCGCTTGGCCGGTTTTTTTAAGCAGGTGGATGCCCCTACCAAAGACCAGTTAAACAGCATTAAAAAACAAAACAAGATCATTATGTAAAATACTATTATAAGCGACACAAAAAAAAATGCGTAGGTACATTTGCATTAACGTAATAATCCTATAAATAGAACCGTTTTGTAGATTACCTAACATTATACAAGGAAGTTATATTACTAACTAGCTAATTAATGCCCGTGACTTACACACTTTTGTATTTATAAAATATTATAAATACAAAAGTGTGTCTGTCTGCCTGTCTGCGGCGCTTTAACGGCCCATCTTTTAAACCTTTTGACGAACTTTGGTGTGGAGGTTTGTTACATCTCGGAGGACTTAGGACGTTTATCCCAGAAAATTAAGGAGTTCCCCTGGGAGTCAAAATACTAAATCCACGCGGACGAAGTCGCGGGTATCAGCTTATTACTAATAAAAGCTGTATAACCTGCCTAGAGCAGGGCAAGTACATATTATTATTTTAATCTGTACCTAGAGAGTAGAGACACGTCCACCGCTCACCTTACAGAGCACGCCGTTCCTAAATGGTCTAAAATCTAAATGTGTCCCCATTCCTGTCATAATACTGGAATTCTGGAAAAGAATAAGCACGAGATTTAGACCTATTAATTAATTTTATTTTAATGATTATAACACCCACATTGTGTCACATCATTACCGAATCATTGGAAAATGTGTTCCTCAGTGCGGACTTTTGGCCTGAGGGCATAATGTACCGTCGCTATACGGAAGTGAGAGAAAAACCCCTACCGTAGTATTAGGCTTTTGTTATTACTTAACTTACTTGTTTTTATACGACTGCCTGAAAAAAGGAGTATACTGTTCAGGTTATTTACAATTAACAAAATAATACAAATAAAAAAAAAGAGAAGAAGCAAAAGATCATATAACTATCAACAATAATCATACTAATATTATGAATGTGAAAGTGTGTTTGTTGGTTGGTTTATTGGTTTGTTGGTTTGTTGGTTTGTCCTTCAATCACGCCGCAACGGAGCAACGGATCGACGTGATTTTTGGCATAGTTGTGGACCTGGAGTGACATGGGCTACTTTTTATCCCGGAGAAATCAGAAAAACTTAAACCACGTGGACGAAGTCACGGGCATCAGCTAGTTTTATTATGAACAAGGTTATTCTATACTCTCAGAGTACCTTAACAATTCCAAAATCAGGGTTGTCCACTTGTTATTGAATGGATCCCATTGAGCATTATTGTCCAAGAGCGTGTTGAATGTATGATATGATCACTTGATCAATTAATTGTGCAGAATTGACTTTTTTTTATTTATTTATTTATTTCTAAAAGATGAAAAAAAATACAAAATATAAATCTCGCCCAACTGGTGGGCCAGTTTGTTGGCGATTTGGCGCTCTAAACATTTTAATTTAAGTTAAATCTAAAATTAGCACTAGTACCTATACCTAATAACCCAACACCAACAAACAACAAAAACAAAAGAAAATACAAATATACAATATTTAATAAAGAGCAAATAAACAATATAAATAAAAGAGAAGTTAAAAATAACTGCAGTTGTGGTATCTACGGTTATTATGGTAACAACAAAAAAATTACTTCAATCGTATTATGCGTCTCGTTGGTAAAAAATTGTGGTCATCGTTAATTCAATGGGAGTTAAAACCATAATTTGAATACCTAATTAAGCTTTGGAAAATAATCTCTCAATTATCAATTATTTTTAATTACATATAATCATGAGATTAAAAATAAGATATCATCCGTTAGGTAGGTAGTAATTATCCCATACCTATATCGTATATTCCAACCAAAATAACAAGCATAAAAATAAAAAAGATCATAAAAATTATAGTATTGAATTATGATCTTAAAATTATTCGCGTGATTTTTGCATGGGTATAGCTGAGACCTGGAGAGTGACTACTTTTTATCCTGGAAAATTAAGGAGTTGCCGTGGGAATTAAAAAAAAACTTATTCTACGTGGACGAGGTCGCAGGCATCAGCTAGTTCAACATAAATGTGATTTTTCTAACGTGTAAGGTAATACGATATTCACTAGTGCCCTATTTGCCATAATTATGTACGGCTATCTAATTAAGTTGAAATACGAAGGTATATTATGCAGGCAATTATATCCGCTACATAATTATTAAATATCTTGTTTATCATACCTTCTGGCTACAAGTCAGTCTTTAAGTACGTATAATTATATCTGTTGACAACAGAAAATCTAGATAGATTAAGTTATTTTTGTATTAAAAACTAAAAAGAGGTTAGGTTTTGCCCGTAAGCAATCAAAATTTTTATGAAGACGAAACTCACTATGGCCTTAGCAAATTGCTTGGCGGACAAAAAGTCCGTGATACTGATAAATGGAGCTGCACCGACCAGCGAAACAGGATAAAACGTATTTCGCATATGACGTTGACGTTCCACGCATAATAATGTTTCATGTCCATATATTGTTCTCCTTCCTCCTTCCTTTAGTTTTTTGAACTCCCGGGGAACTCTGATTTTTCGGTATAAAAGAGCCACTCACGTGTCAGTCACTCTACAGGGGCCATACTACCATGGCTTAGAATAGAATAGAATAGAATAATCTTTATTTGCATAATATGTGTATACATAAGATGTTATGCCTAATATAACATAGTCCAGCACATTAGCCGTATCGGCGTACAAATATTTTATAAATAGGCAGTTGAGCTTAAATTCATTATGTATAATTAAGATTACAATAATGATATAATAACATAGATTCCATTCATTTTAACTTTTAACACTACATTCATTTTATTCAATAATATTACAGAAATAATAGATATAAAAATATAAATTTTATTTAATTCATAATTTAATATAAATATAAAAGCCATATTGTTTTAATATTGTTGACATTCTTGTTGTTGGTTTTATTATAAACCGTTAGAGACGTCATAGTCTGGACTAACATGGTCATACGCGACATAACACTGAAATTTTGAAATAATACTGATTTATGCAATGTTAGTAACCCCCGTGGCCTTATTTTCTTAACATTCCATAACATTCTATTAAGGTAGTATGAATGAATAATTGATTTATTGTTTAGATTTTTCCATGCAGCCATGTATCAAAACATTTAAAAAAACCTGCGTATTGCTTCCGTAAGCAAATAACAAAAAAAGATTGTTTATTTAATCATTATAACAGTATTACTTGTAACATGTACTTATATAGATTAGGTTAGATTTTAACTATAGAATTTGCCGATACTGATTCATAAGAATTACCTAATGGTTTTTAAGTTTGCGTTAAACAGACAAAAAAAATAATTGCGTAGAATACCTAATTGTAGTTAATGTCCATCAGACGTTGAAATGACGTTAAGGCACCTATTCAAATTCTTCAAATAAACTTTTACAAGTACTTTTGAATCGTCAAGTGAATCTACCACTGGTTCGGAATGACATTCCTACCGAGAAGAGCCAGCAAGAAAATTGGTGGTTGCTCTTTTTAAATAAATATTTCATTCACAATTATTATATCAATGTATACTTAAGTAACCGCTGTCCATAGCATTGCTGGAGTGATCAAATCCACGCTCCTCTATCATTTACATAATCTTCAACAGAATAATAAGCTTTTTTCAAGAGCATACTTTTAATGGATTTCTTAAATTTGTGTTTAAATAGGCAAGTTTAAAATAGGTTGTGGAATTTTGTTAAAGAAAAGAATGCTCATTCCCACGAATGACCTTCTGACTTTTTTGAGGCGGCTTTTTTGTACGTTGATAATTATCTATATAATATATATACTAATGTTTTATAGACTGCATCATCACTTACCATCAGGTGAGATCGCAGTCAAGGGCTAACTTGTAGTGGTTAAAAAAAAGAGGTAAAGTTTGTGAGTTTGTGAGTGTGTGACGTTTGAGGGGGTAATCTCTGGATCTACTGAACCGATTTTGAAAATGCTGGTACCAATAGAAAGCCACATTATTTGTGAGTGACATGTGGCTTTATACTATCCCGAAAAATTTGGGAGTTCCCGTGGGAATTTAAAAAACTTATTTCTGTCTTATTTCAAGTCTGCTAGTTAATATTATAAATGCGAAAGTTTGGATGGATGTTTGTTACTCAATCACACAAGAACGGCTGAACTGATCTGGATGAAATTTGGCACAGAAATAAATTATAGACTGGAATAACACATAGGCAACTTTTATCCCGGAAATTAAAGACTTCCCGCAGAAACCATAAAACTTCAATCCACGCGGACGATGACGCGGACATCAACTAATATAATCATATAATTCTATGGTCCTTATTTATATCAAGATCAGCATCAGTTAGTGTAATCTATTTTAGAAACCTTTCTATTTTATTTTATATTTATCCACTAGAAGTTAGTTTTGACTGACATCTCACCTGGTGGTAAGTAATGATGCAGTCTAAGATGGTAGCGGGCTAACCTGTAATAGGGGTATTACAGTTATATTTAACCGTCCCCCTAATTAGTTGCTACACGGCATCGTAAAAATGTTATTCAAATTTTGCCAGGGATCGAACCCGGGACCTTAGTATAATGTCATAGCAGTTACTGTCAGGGCGGTCGTCAA
Source organism: Erebia palarica (assembly GCA_964035005.1). Classification (NCBI taxonomy): domain Eukaryota; kingdom Metazoa; phylum Arthropoda; class Insecta; order Lepidoptera; family Nymphalidae; genus Erebia; species Erebia palarica. The sequence goes on along the minus strand of OZ035989.1, from coordinate 33,665,146 downwards.
TGGTCATAACTTTTAATTTTATACTTCATAAATAATAAAAATAATTAAGTATTCTGTGGCATTAGTATGGATTTATTTGCTAACTGCCTCGTCGGTCTAGTGGTTGGTATGTTCGACTGCAGCCGACGAGGTCCCGGGTTTGAGTCCCGGGTCGGGTCATAGTTAAGTGTTGGGTTTTTCTGACTAGGAATTCTCAGTACTATCCCGGAGTTAGGAAGTTGGCGGTATTTCACCCCCGTGCCTCGGAAAGAACGTTAAGCTGTCGGTCCCGGTTACTATCACTAACATGATAATAGTCGTCAAGGCCCGCTTGGAGCAGCGTGGTGGGTCTAAGCTCTAATTCCCGTTCTCCTATGAGATTGACGGCCGGTCCAGTGGGACGTTAATGGGCTGTGGTGGTAGATGGATTTATTTAGAATTTCATAGAGCAATTATAAAGTCACATAATTGAGTTCACACTTAATTAATTTAAATAAATTATTCAATCGAAACCATATATTAACCTCTAATATAATACTTAGAGGTATATTAAGCCAATAATTTCTCAATAGATTAATAATTACCTGCCACAAAACTGTATTCTTAAAATATCAATAGCCCTGACTTTTCTAAGCTCGTTGTCCTTAGTAAATCAATTAAAGTTTAAATTTCGCGAACATTAGGTACACGAAAAATATTAATAATATCTAACTACATAATCATAGCAATACTAATTTAATAAATGCAAAAGTATGTTTAATTGATGGTTTGTAGATTTTTCCTTCAATAACGCCGCAACAGAGCAATGTATTTACGTGATTTTGTGAATGGGTATAGTTGAGGACATGGGAAGTGACCTAGGCTACTTTTTATCCCGGAAAATTAAGCAATTCCCATGGGAATTTAAAAAAAACTTATTCCACGGGGACGATGTCGCGGGCATCAGATAGTAATTACGTGAATTTGACGACCTTCCTAGCTATGTGGTGTGGTCTTAAAAGTGGGGGGTGCCGGGTTTGATTTCCTTAGGTAATAATTTTGAAATTAGCCTTTAGATCTGGTTTGGTGAGAAAGGACAATTAATCTAGAGTTGGTACTGACTCAATTGCGAGATATCGAGCAACTTACCTAAGTATTGGGACTAAGCTATTTCGCTTAGTATCTGATAAAGTACTGGGCCGATTGAGATGCGGTATTTTGCATTAGATATATGCATAGCTTGTGAGAAGATGTATTTTAAGGTCAAAATCTACCACGCTGCGCTGCATTAGTGATTTTAATTTTTTTACTTTGTCAGCATTTTTCTGAAAAACTACTGTGCTGATTCAGACGCGGTTTTTCGTTTTAGATGCGTGTATATATGTATTACAGCCATACTCCATCACACTGGGCAAAAAGGGGGCACTGCATTCATGATTTTATTTTAACTCGTCATTTCACCCAGTCAACGCTATAAGTTATAGGCGCTGAAATTCGTCGTGAGTGTTAAATTTTTTTTTTAAATTTACAACTTGTTTATTATTTTAGCATGGGTATACAATTTTGACATTTGAAAAGTGAGAAGAGGTAAAGACTTTAAACTTAAAAAACAGATAGTTCTATGATGACTACGTGTAACTCCCGACCTCTCATCAGAAAGTTGATCATTTACTTCGCACGCAATTAATAATAAATAATACGAACAATCTAAACCAGTATTGCAGATTAAATAATAGTTAGGTATACTCTGTAACCAGTAACTAGTATGAAATTATTGAGTAACCGTTTCGTCAAAGTTATTTGGACTAGATTTAAGCACTAAGACGTGCTAAGACCAAATAGGTATCTAGTAGTGAGTTGTTATAACTATGCCGTTGCTTCAGGTGAACGTACTTTGCGAATACCGACTTAACACCCTATTGGCAAAGACGTACCGCCAAGCGTAGCGTTCCGGTTAGATGCTCTTATTTTTTAGAAAGTTCTGGAATTTTGTCTTAGAAAAGAATGCTCATTCCCATGAATGACCTTCTGACTTTTTTGAGGCGGAGCGATGGAGTCACGAGCCTATTACGGTGTCTAGTTTGCCTGTCGTGCAGATCGCTTTTTTTTTGTAAATATGGATGTGCTGTTTTACAATAATTATATCACTGTAAATATATTGCGAGGCTAGTTAGAATACCAATTTCATTAAATTTCTCTCTAAGGGAATCACGAAGTTTTAAATTATAAAATGCACGTATTGCCCTTTTTTGAAGTACAATTTTTTTTTTGAATATCGGCCTTTTTACCCCACAGTAAGATTCGGTAAGGCATAATGAAAATAAGCAAAATATACAATCCTAGCAGTTTCGATGTCAGATAACTGTCGAATCTTTCTGACAGCGTAAGCAGCAGAACTAAGCTTGCCAGCAAGTGTCGATAAAATATGGGTGCCCTATTGAAGCTTTGCGTCTAAGGTCACCCCCAGGAACACAGTAGTATCTTCTATTTTCAACATAATATCATTTTTTCTAACCTAGTTTTTTATAGAATCCAATTAGGGAGACCTATTACTTACATTAACCTGACAGGATAGCCCGCTACCATCTTCGACTGGATTATGAGTTACCACAAGGTGAGATCGCAGTCAAGGGCTACTTTTAGTGGACTTAAAAAAAATAGGGATTAACCATATCCTACCAGATTAGCCCGAGAGAGCTATTATCTCATGACTGTATCATCGCTTAAGGATTTACCGGAATGCCGTGGCAGCCAGCCATGACCGAAACTTTCCATCAGACCAGACCGATTCATAAATTATTAAATACCAAAATGGCTCCTTATAGGAATCGAACCTGCGAACTCCCTATTAAAAGATCACAGTGCTTACTACGCGCTTGAAAATTTACTTTATTAAGCTCACTGATCGCAATTGATCTGAATGATGAGATGAAAATTATACTTTATATTATGAATGCGAAAGTGTTTGTTGGTTTATTGGTTTGTTGGTTTATCCTTCAATCACGCAACAACGGAGCAAGGGATCCAAAGGGATTTTTGGCATGGGTATACTTGAGGACCTGGAGAGTGACATAATTAAGGAGTTCCAGCGGGAATAAAAATTTTTAACCACGCGGACGAAGTCGCAGGCAACAGCTAGTTGATTCTAATTAGGCTGAGGTACGGCCATGGTACAATCGATTCATTTCATCCCCTATCCCAAAGGAACCGGGGAAAAAATAGCCTTTATGTTAACCTTAGCTGTAAGTGTGTTATGTTGCATTCAAATCCGCTTAGTAGTTTCGGCGTGATCCCCGTACGGATAGATAGACATACATACATATAAAAAAAATGTTCTGTATCGAACATAAAGCTTACTTCAAAAATAAAAAATTAAAACCAATGTACAGAAATCGTCCACCACCACTACCACTGCAGCCCATTAAGGTCCCACAGCTGGGCACAGGCCTCCACTCTCATAAAAGAGAGGGATAGCTTAAACGCTGCTCTAATGCGGGTTGGCGGGCTATAACGACTATCATGTTAGTGATAATATAACCGGGACCAATGGCTTAACGTGCTCTCTGAGGCACGGGGGTGACTCACCGCCAACTTCCTAACTCCGGGCTAGAACTGATAATTACTAGCCAGAAAAACCCAATACATATTATGACCCGACCCGGGACTCGAACCCAGGACCTCGTCGGCCGCAGTCGAACATATCAACCACTAGACCGACGAGGCAGTTCGTCCAGTCAGTGTAATCGTCCAATTACAGTTAATATAACTATGCATAAATAGATATTTCTCGGTGTATGCAATTTGGAAACGGTGTAATTTACTCGCGGTTATGCACCTACTCGTAATAAGTAATTAAGGTCGGTGAGCATATTATATTTAAATTTTGGCATTTCAACATTCTAACATAAAACTTAAAGGACAATAGGTATGACCTTTAATTTCGTTGAGATTTTGTGTATTAAATTTTTTTTATCGCTAGATAAATAATGAAACGTACAATGTCTGTATCATAGAATATTATATTTCTATGGTCATTATATAAATAAGTGTCTAAATATATCGTTGTAGGACAAAAGACCTATGTCCAGCGGTGGACGTCTATCCCTCCCCCATCTGTTTACTAGTACCCCATACTGGTAGCCACCACTAGGTACCCCACTGAATTGCTCTGTTTAGACGTCACCCAGAGTTCTAACATAAGGTCTTCTGAATATTAATTGGAAGTCTAAGGCGGCCGAGTATCCGGACTTTCCCGCTTTATCGCACATTCTGACATTTGAAATGATTGTTAGTTTCAATCTTTTGACTAATGTAAAGTATTGACAAAATTTCTGACATTTAGACGTAGTTTTAGTGTAATTTATTTACTAGCATTTGCGAAAACAACTACGATTTTTCCTCACCAATTTTCTCTATCAAAAACTGTGAGATCTCTCTCGCTGATAGAGAAAGTCTGGATACTTCGCTGCCTTAACTAGTTTTTCTACCATTGCTTTTCTACTAACTAGTCTATGATAGGTACAGAATAGGGTTTTAAATCATTGTCGGGCTCGATCCGCTGGTTTTAGCCGAGGGATGCTGCGTTGTGCCAGCTCGGCTGAAATCCGCGCATTGTTGTGTGAGTTCAACTAAACTTAGGCCTGCTAATGTTTAGGCACCGTTTACATAACTACTCTAGCGGCACGCTATGATGGCCGGTTTGACACATTACAATAGTGATGTGGAATGTCAATTTATTCTCGAACAAAAAACAATTAAGTTTTGTTTTTGTACCTGATTAAATAGGTTTAATAAAACAAAAATGTATATGTTTATTTAATTTATTTGAACGAACTGAATATTTGAACGAAAATGAATATACATACTTTATATGCACACAAGAAACATATGAATACAAAAGATACCAAAAAAGGTGCCACAAAAGGCCATAATTAATCAGATTCGTCCATACTACTATTTTCACTGTCGTCACTGCTATCATCACATACATTAATAATTATATGTTCGTTTTCTATAATATTATCTATTTTCACATCTCTTTCATAATCTTCCCTTATTAATTTAACAGTTCTATTCACAACCTTTTCCCAGTCTCCTTTAGTCACATGTTCACAAGCTTCTTCTAATAATTTTAGCATTTTTTTTGTGGTAAATGGGGGTTCTGTATTGTGTCTTGCAGCATATCCCTTAATTTGAGCCCACACCAACTCAATCGCATTATACTCACAATGGTAAGGCGGTAACCGTATAACTCTGTGCCCATGTTCTAATGCTATTTCGTCAATGACGTATCGGATCTTGGTTGGTTTGTTTTCTTTTAAAAGACGTACTAATTCCGCTTTTAACATATTCATGTTTGCATCTACGCCATTTTTACGAAGCCATGCGACGATATCAGCTTTCTTTTGGGATTGGGCAGGTGGCTTGTCAATTTGCATCGAGTGGTATGGGGCGTTGTCCATAATTATAATAGATGGTTCAGGGAGGCTACACAACATTGAGGTAAACCATTCAGTAAACTTTTCTCCATTCATGTCTTCATGATAGTCTCCAGTGGTTTTTGACGCAAAAGCCATGAGAGAACCTTCGACAAACCCGTTGATGGTTCCGGCGTGACAAATTATAAGTCGCGATCCTTTTCCTACAGGAACTTTGGAAGTAGATGCTGCTGTGTCATCGTTCCAAGAACGGCCTACAGTATGGTTAGCATTAAGCCATGTTTCATCCAAGAACACAACATTTTGCCAATTTTTATTTCTTTCACTTGCCGTAAAAAAGTATACCTTGCCATCGCTATATCAAATCTTTCCATCAATATTTTGCGTTTGTTACATTTTTTGTATCGAAATCCAATGGTCTTCAAAATCTTCGTTAAAGAACTTTCCCCACCGAAGAATAATCCAGCTTCCTTCAGTGAATGCACCAACTTTTTTCTTGTTGGATACTCCTTCTGTAAATAGTAGCCGTAAACATGTCTTCGGATAGCATCGGCATCAAAGCTATCGATGCCTACGACTGGTTTTGCTCGTTTTCTCTTTTTTGGTGTGTGAAGTTTATTTTCTTCTGTGCCAGTCTCGCCATATTTTTTTTTAGTTATCCGTCTAACAGTTCGTTGTCCAATATTAAGCGCATCAGCTACGCGTTCAACCACTGACGTTATAGGTAAAATTGGCCCTCCATTTTGAGCTTCACGATCGAAATAGTTACGAAGGCGTATTACGAACTCACGTGTCTGACTATTTAGAACAGTTCTCTGCGTACGTTCGGTCATATCGACGAAATCCACAACAAAGGGCTTGAACAGAGTCCAAATTAACGAGCAAGGGTCAACAGTAATGCAGTATCAATATTTGAAATCCAAAGCCAGGTCAAAACTATATCACAATCGCATTGCACTGACAGTTTATACTTTTCGAAGCAACGTCAATTCGAAACTGCTTTGTTTTGCATTGAGCATTGACGCGAGTTTGCCGGAGGTAGTAGTTGTGCTAGCCAGCGATCCTATGTGACGATCGTATTAGATTCCATTTTTAAAAATTTATTGATATTTTTTTGCGATTTCAGAGGTTTGTCCACATAGTGAAAATTGTTCATATTCACAAGTACATTCACCCCTTAAATGGTGCAAACTGATTTTTCTACACTTGTATACATTTAAGAAATCAATTTAATAAATAAATTTTGAGTCCTAAACCTAAAACTACATTCGATAAAATTTATGAATCTCTGCACATCACTATCGTCAATAAAGTAATACAATTATTTCCTTCAAAGTCGTTATCAATTAATACGGAACTTCATGAGCGGACAAACGTCAAACCGGCCATCATAGCGTGCCGCTAGTTTAATATAGGAAAATTGTGGATACATATTCGCAAACTTTTGTTTCATTGCCTCAAGTCATACAAAATGTTTTCTTACTGACAAGGATTTCCGTTCCGGCTTCCGTTTTTCCATCCGATTATAATATTGTTCAAATCAAGAGTCAATAGGCATCTTCTAGGCAAGCGCGCTCCATCTTAGGCTGCATCACTACTTCCAGCAAGTCTGATTGCAGCCAAGCGCTAGTCTTTAAATTAAAAAAAAGGACTATAGACTATAGGTCATCTCATGATAAGTCAAAGGACTTCAATTAAGCGACTTAGGATTTTGCACTCATGTTCAAAATATCATGAAGCCAATTGATTTGGTCTGTGGCTGCGCTGTTGTTTTGGAAGTGGGACCGTGGGTAGTTACTGCCTTACCGGTAAAGACGTGCCGTCCGATACGATGCCATATGGTGTAAACGGATTTAGGGTTTAAACTAACCATTTTACCATTCCCATAACAGGTTACCCCGCTAACATCGTAATAATAATAATAAATTCATTTATTTGCTTGAAACATGGGTTACATTACAGATATATGATTACAATAATTATACATAATGATGCCAAACATGTTTTGCCATATTAAAGGCGTGCAAACATTAAATTTATACTTAGTCACTAGACTATCTACTATTGGACACTTACTGTTGTTACATCTAGATACCATAATATTTATTATATATATTATTAATTTATTATGAATTATTTTTGCTATAGATTACTGCTACGCTAAGAAAATCACATTAAAATTTCTAATAAATAGAGAACTACTTAAACAATATATCAAATTTTATTCATATTAATACCGAAACTCCATGTCAAATAATAAATTCTTAAATGTCCAAAATTAAGATGTCACTTAGACAGTTTAGACTTACCAGATGAGACCGCAGACATGGACTAAGTGGTAAGTAGTACAATAAAAAAAAAACTTACCTAGTGAAGTAATTTTACATGGAAGTTTTAAGACGATAGATTAAACTTGTTATAAAGTCAGTTGCAGCATTCGAATTCTGCCAGTTCCGCATAGTTTGCATAATAATATACTTAGGTATAAAAAAACTGCAATTTCAATTTTTAGTGAAATATTTTTGACCATTTGTAGATGTTATTTAGTAATTTGTTAGTGCAATTAGTAGTCCAGACTTCCTGGTAACACAAAATTGCTGTTGAAATACTAATGTTAGTTTTTATTAGGTATCTGTTGCCCAGTTTAGTTGAGTAACTGGAGATTGGATGTTAGCCGTGTTAACCCTTCGTGGCTTGGATATAGTAGGTATAGTTTCCCAATCTATACTATCAATACTAATATTATAAATGCGAAAGTTTGGACGTATGGAATAGATGTTTGTTACTCAATCACGCCACAACAGTTGAACGGATCTGGCTGAAATTTGGCACAAAGATAGCACATAGGTTACTTTTTATCCCGGAAAGTTAAAGAGTTCCCGTGGGAACCGAAAAACCTCCACCACGCGGACGAAGTCGCGGGCATTCGCTAGTGAGAATAGAAAGAAATAAAGAAAAGACAATATAAATGGCATTTTTATAGCGTGGAATGTCAGGTGTAAATGCGCCTTTAAATACGGCTGGGCGGTTGCCAAAACATCCGCGGTTGAAATGGTTCATAGAAACACTGTGTTTGATACTAGAGCTAAAATTTGGTGGAGGAAAAATATAAAAAATGGTAGACAAAATGATACGAATTAATTATTATTTCATAATATTAAAATTAATTCTAACGCCCCAAAAACAAACCCTTTGAATATGTTAATATTAAACCTAAAAGTTTGTTTGTAAAGGATGCTGATAGTATAATTATGAAACAAGTCATAATTAAAAAAATTAAAAAACACGACTGCCCTGCCAAAAAACTAACTAAGGTTAACAATGTAAATTTAATCTAGTTAAATTAGTCTTATTCACATTTTTATTAAATGATATTTTTTTGTGAATCACTGGATATTGACATTTTTTTTGATTGTACTATAGTGTTATATTATTATATATAAAATGAACTGTAATGTTATATTTTTTGGAATCTACTCATCATTTTTTAGATGATGATTATATAGTTAATCTTATTTTCGATTTATTTTTTTACTTTAGTCTTTAATGCGGGACCATGGTCACCCCAGCAATTTTTCCTAAAATTTTACTAGCTTATGTCACCTGTAATAAGCTAGGGATTTTAACGATACCTCATTTATCAAAATCGGTTCAGGCGTATAGAAGTTATGGTGGAATATACAATCTCACATACATACATTATGGACATATGGACCCTGGGTATATTGTTTAAACTCCTTTTTTCAGGCAGTCATATAATTAATAAAAAACGTCGAAGTTCGCGTCGAGCCACGCGCAGTATAGGATTCTGTATCACAATACGTGGACTTTTACTCGTAAAATTGTATAATTGTAGCCCGCTACCATCTTAGACTGCATCATCACTTACCATCAGGTGAGATCGCAGTCAAGGGCTAACTTGTAGTGGATAAAAAAAATAAGCTACTTAGCTGTAGTTTTGCTTAAAACTTCGTTATTTAAACTACTGCTCTGAATTTTTCCGCACAATAGGGGAGAAGTGGCATGAAGGAGCCAAGTTTTGAAAGAGCCACTTACATTATTTTGGTAGTTTATGAACGGATTTGGTTGATAATTTTATTTTTAAGTGGCAACACTGATTTTCCGTCACCCACAAACATTTGACAGTCTGCCGAAACCAACAGACACAGACACATCGAGTCAAAGTTTTTGGTACTCAAAAGTAAGTATTTTGCTTCTTTTTACTTGTTTTATGGTATTTTATTGTAAACAAATATAGATAAATGGATTGCAGATTGAGTTTGTGCATATATTTGTCCTTGCGACTGCGTAAAAGCTGAGCCGTAGAAGTTCTGATATTGTTGTCATTTTAAAGGTTATATTTTTTTAAAGAATAAGCTACGAAAGAGCCGGGTGAATGGGCCATAAAAGAGCTGGCTCTTTCATAACCAGCTCTTTCATAGCCCTGCATTTGAATTTTGTAAATTAAATAAAACAATAATAAATATGCATTTTTTTCCATATATTATTAAATTATTTGCTTCACATATAACATTATGGAAAAGCCTGGTCAAAAACAAAACGAAAAACACCCGAAAAATCAGTAATTAAAAAATCAGGAACGTTAAAAAAATATCTGGTGAAATCAGCTTATAAACACTGTCCTAATATAGGAAATAAGCCTATTTTCACAACAGACGAGGAGAATGTATGTGTATGTATGTATGTATATTCTTTATTGTACACCACAAAATATAAAAAAAAAAACAGATAACAAACATGAAAACTTAAAACGTAGGTACAATAAGGCGGTCTTATCGCTAACCAGCGATCTCTTCCAGACAACCTTATCGATACGGAGACAATGAACAAGTGGATAGTGGGAGGTGGTGCATAAAAATAAACTTAAATACTAATAGATACATAAACTAAACAATATCATAAAATTATAACGTATTAATACACTAATATATATAAAAAAAAAAAAAAAAAAAAATAGACATACGTAAGACTAAATACATAACTAAATACACATATAAAGATTGGACAAATTAAACATGTCGCTATTGATGACTACAGAGAGACATGTAATGATTTTTCACGTCAATTTTAAACTTATTAAGAGTTTTAGCTCGATGTATTTGCGAGGGTAGTTCATTCCACAAGCTAATGGCCTTGAACATAAATGAATTTTTGAAATATTTTGTACGATATGAAGGGACTGCAAGAACGAGTTTTCCGGCTGACCGAAGAACTCTTTCTGGTCTGTCATGACCAAGATATTTAAAGTTTTCCTTTAAATAACTTGGAGTCATGGGATTGAACAATACACAGTACAGAAGGGAAACAATATGTAGATTCCGGCGAAAGCGAATGGGTAACCACTTGAGCTTTGAACGAAATTCAGAGACATGATCATATTTGCGTAAACCAAATATGAACCTAATAGCTAAATTTTGAATTCGCTCAAGTTTGTTAAGCTGGTCCTCAGTTAAATCAAGATAGCTTGCGTCCGCATAATCGAGAATGGAGAGAAGTAGAGATTGTGCTAACATAATTTTAGTAGGAATAGGGAGAAAAGAACGCAGACGCCTAAGTGAACCCATAGCAGCAAAAGTCTTTCTACTAACTTCTTTTAATTGAGTAGACCACGAGAGAGTATTATCAAAGTGGACACCAAGATTTTTAACGGTAGTACTGTAAGGTATTATAACGTTATTTAATGTAACAGGCGGAAGGTTATCCCAGTCAACTCTTGATATCATGCCAGAGCCACCAATAATAATAGCCTGGGACTTACAAGGATTAACCTTAAGTCCATAACACTTACTCCATTTACTGATAGCCTCCAGGTCACAATTAATATTAGAAACTGCATTAGGCAAATCTTCAAGAGTTGACGGAGAGTAAATTTGGAGATCATCTGCATACATGTGATAGAGAGAAGTAATATTCTGGGAAATTGAATTGATGAAAATGGCAAAGAGTAAAGGAGACAACACACCACCTTGAGGTACGCCGGCTGATATTTCACACCAAGATGAAAACTTATCTTCAATGCGAATACGCTGCCGACGACCTTTGAGATAACTCTGAAACCATCCAACCACTGATGTAGATATGTTAATAGAACGCAACAGACTCAAGAAGATGTCAAAATCAAAGGAATTGAAGGCATTGCTAAAGTCTAACAATACCAGCACAGTGAGCTGTTTATTATCCATTCCTCGTCTAATGTCGTCAGTAACTTTAACCAGCGCTGTAGTCGTACTATGACCTGCCCGGAATCCAGACTGAAGGGGATTAAGAAGGCAATTTCTGTTAAGGAATAGATTCAATTGATGGAACACTAGTTTTTCTAATACTTTGGACAGAAATGGAAGGATGGAGATAGGGCGAAATTCGGAAAAGTGTAAAGCGTGAGCCTTTTTAGGGAGAGGAATTATATTAGCACTTTTCCAAGCATCAGGAAATATCGACGTAGTGATCGACACATTAAGGATATGGGTTAGGATAGGAGTAACTATCTCAAGGATTGGTAAGATCATATTACGACTAACACTGTCATCACCCACGGCGTTAGACGAGACCGATAATATGTTCTTTTTAACATCACAGTCAGTGAAAGGAGTGAAATTAAACGGTTGGAAAGCAGGAGTTGGCATAGAAGAAATAATTCTCAGCGTGCAATCTTTGTCTGATCTGTCTATAGTACTAGAAGAAGTAAAATGTTGATTAAGGAGTTCAATATCAATATTCTGATGAGGTGAACGTGGGGATGATTTACCAACTCCAAGAGTTTCAAGAAATTTCCAAACCTTAGCTGGGTCGCCGTTTTCGACTGATTTATGAATGTGGCGTCGTTGTGCATCCCTACACGATGTATTGCAGCGATTCCTAGCTTTGTTATATCTCCGCAGATTAGTGTCAGAGTAGTCAGCCTTAAGCTTGCTTTTGGCGAAGCCTTTTTTCAAGATGAGGCACTTAAGATAGTCAGTTAGCCAGGGTGCTGGCAAATGTTTAATTTTAATAGGTTTGACCGGAGCATGAACGTCATAAAGTTGTATGAGAAATGAATTGAATAATTCAACTTTCATGTTGATCGTAGTGGCATTTACAACAGCCGACCAATCCAACCGACGAGCGTCTTTCAAAAGTAGTTCTTTGTCCATTCCACTAAAATTACGTTGCAGAAGAATTCTCGATTTTGCTTTAGGAGGACGAATTTTATATGATAAATATAAAAGATCATGATGAGAGAAAGCATCAGCCTCGTGCTGGCCATGCTTCAGAACAAAATCTGGAGAGGATACAATAATAAGGTCTAGTAAAGTTGGGGTACAATCGGGTAAGTTATGTGTAGCAGAGAGTGGCAATATATGTAGGTTACAAGCATCGGTGACTGACCGAAGCTTTCTACACCGATTGTCACCTTTAATAAGGCATGTATTAAAATCACCCATTATTATGGTGTGACCGTATGATGGAGTTAGATTTTCTAACAAACATTCAAAGGAAGAGAAATAGTCAATGTTGAGAGAAGGACTGTAACAAACGCCAAGAAGAATTTTTGTATGGGATAGTGTAACTTCAATTAACAAATGCTCGACCGCATTGGAAGGAGGAGGCTGAGTAGACAAACTAACGACTGAATATGGAATATAAGAACGGATGTAAATCGCCACACCTCCGCCCACCTTACCAACGCGGTCATTGCGAATAAGATGAAACCCGGGCAATGAGTAAGAAGCGGATGGTAAACTTGACTTCAGCCAAGATTCAGAGACAAGAATGGCGTGGATGTTACGTGAATCAAAAGACGCAAGCATATCGGAATAGTGAGCCGGAATACTTTGTGCATTTACGTGAATTACATTAAAATTTTTCAGAGAATCTGAGAAATACGAATTAAGGGCTTCGCTTAGCGGAATAGAAGAATTTGTGCTGTGAAAACTCGCCTCACTAGATGAATCACCAATTGACGGCAAAGAATAAAAATCACCTGAATCATCACTAGCAAAACTAATATTATCTAACGACATTATAAATTAATAATTATTAAATATTTAATAAAAAAAATAAATAAATACAAAAAATAAATATATGTGGATTATAATAAAATATCAAAAGAAAAACTAATAAATTTTAGGGTCCCCACCCGCCAGTAGTCTGAAAGAGATAACTAAGTATTTTACTAATAATACTAACTTGTGAAAACTCAAAAACAGGATTTAACTATATTACTATGATAACGTTACCTAAACTAAGCATAAGGGCGATGATTTTAAATAACTTTACTACAGTGAACACTATTCTAAGTCAATAATAATTACTACAAAAGAAAAATAAACTGGAAACACTAATTTAAATACAAATCTCATAAATCTCTCTAACTATACCCATTTTATAATTAAAGGCTACCTAACAACTTACAACCGTACACTCAAACAAAATAATGCATTATTGTAAATAATTTTAGGTAAATAACAGGTAATTCATAAAAATAAACCAAAAACAGATAAGTCGTAAGACTGCTGCTGTACACAAAAACTTAAAAGTAACCATTACAACGAAGTTGGGTAACTTTAGAATCTACAGCCGAAAAAGTAAATAATGCATTGCTGCCCTTAATTGGCAGAGTAATCAACTAATGCAAAATGGAATGCAACATTGACACTGTAATCTATGATCTGTCAATCGTAGACATTGGGCGTCAAAGTGGTCAAAGTCATTAACATAAGTGATGGAATGTAAACAATAATAAAATTGGAATTATTTGCTTACCTTACAAATAAATATTAAGTTGAAACTTGAATAACTCCCGGTCTATGGATATAAAACAAAGTACATGACGTAATACTGTGCAGACAGGCATTGTATCCGGCATTTTAACCAAGGAAACGCAAATAAAAATACATTGACTATTGAAAAAGACTTATGACTAACTTATTCATTTTTTGATGTTCCGCTTAGTTCTGGCAGCTTGTGTAAGAGAAGCTGGTCCGGTCTTCACTGAGGTCGAAGCAACCGAAGGCACAGTTCTTGCTGCCGGACCTTGGGCAGGAGACGAACCAGGAATTCTGTCAAGTTCGGCCTTAGAGAAAATCCGTATGCGCTTACCATCTAACCCGACCACAAAAATAGCACCGTCTCGGGTCCAACACTTAGAAATACCAAACCGCTGCCTCGCAGCCATGAATGTATTATGCCTTTCTTTAGTGAGAAATTCGGATATAGTAATTCCTGAATTTTTAAGTTTAGACTTGTCAAACCATACTTGATTTCGGAGTGTCAGCTGCAGCAACTTAAGGAGAATTGCCCGGGGTTTGCCAGTTTGGACCTTTCCCATGCGATGACAACGACTGACATCTTCTACAGACAAATCAGACATATTAAGGCGATCCGAGAGTGTTTTAGTCACCAGGGCTGAGACATCTTCATCCTTATCTTCAGGAACTCCATGGATCAAAATGATTTTCTTCCTACTACTCATTTCTAACCGGTCCTGTTGCAAGGTTAGATGCTCCACTTGCCGCTGCAGATTTTCCAATGCAGTAAGCACAAATGTCCTAAATGTGCAGAATTGTGCCGCAATATTAGAGGTTGGGCTAGTTGCAGGAATGGCAGTGCTCAAATTCTGCTGGAATTCAGCCATAGTGGTGTTAAAGTGCTGAGCCAAATCTTGGAGTGATTGCTTGATGGAATCCATTTTACAATTAGAGTGGTTAGGACTTACAGTGAAACCAGTGTGCCCACTTTGTTTACTTTGAGGTAAAATACTATGATGGATATTGCTGAAGGAGTAACTGCTGGTAGGTTGTTGACTTTTAACACATAATCAAATACAAAAAAACACTTTTTCTAATTTTAATGTAAATAACTATGGAAGAGCTAACAAAACTACGTGTTAACTTTTTGTGCACCTACCCTCGAAAAAATCGAGAATATGCTTAATAGAAATGTTGTCTGCCATCGTGACTGACACTCCCGAAAAGAAAAAAATAGAAGAGAAAGAGGGTAATGCAAAGAAAAAGAAACCAAAAATTACTATTAAGAAAATGACCACAAAACAGTCCATAAAAACCCGTAGAAAATTAAGAAAATTCCTTATTGCAAGATGACTACGTATGGGCTAAAGTAAAAAGAAAAAGCAAAGCAAAACATACAACAAAACAAAAAATAATGATAATTTTGTCGTAGTGTGCAGCAAATCATATCACAACAGTGATTAAGATGGGTTTCAGTGCAAAATTTGTTCTGATTGGGCTCATGAATCCTGTGGCATTAAAGGAATCAATTTAATTTATTTTGCAAGACATGTTTCTAATTTTAAGAAAATGACATCATATATTCCAAAGTTTCTAAATAGTCTGAATCATATACTCAAGCAAATAGATAGATAAGACTTTGAAGCTCAAAGTGAGCGATTTTTTTGAAGTTCTTAAAGATTCTTTTTGATGGAAGATATTTTTGTTATTTTATTTAATTTTCAAAATTATTATTAATAATAAAAAAGAATCCGCCTCTAATATGTTAAGATTAAAGCGTTTGTTAGAATTACTTAAAATAACTGATAGAATTAAAAATTCCTTAAGAATGTCATTAGTTTTTAAAAAGGATTTGTTAAATTGTATTTTTTAATAGTGCAATTACTATTATTTTGCATAATTTACACTATTACACTTTATAATACAGACTGGCTCTTTCATAACTTTTAGTAGCTCTTTCAATACCGAAATGTTATGAAAGAGCCAAAAGACACATTTTTCTAAAATGAATATTTCGTTGAATTGTTCATAGTGTTTAGGGGTTTTTCGTATGTAATTACCTACTTTAATAAATGAATAATAATTAAAGGAAAAAAAAACATAATTTGTTTCATTAAAAGTATATTTTTTTGCTCCGTTTAGTAAACTGGCTCTTTCATGCCACTTGTCCCCTACTAATTTGTTGGCTACGGAACCCTAAAAACCCGATACTCAGACATTGAATTTACCTACCTGCAATAGGCATGATGACAGTATCCAATAATCAATGAAATTATGAATTTATCTAATGAAATAGGATTCATGGATTATAAAAAACTTATTTATTTTTCAATTTCGAGTGAGATTGTTATTTATTTTGATAAAATAAAACTATAAAATACTGCAATCCGCCATATTGTATAAAACACCACTGAAGCGAATGACGTCACAATTGTTTTCGAGCTTTGACAAACGGCAAGCAATCTCTATAAGTACAGGTGTTTTAAATGTTTATCAAGTATTTTCGTGTTTTTTGTTTCCCAAAGATCATTTCCATAATCTAGTTTTGTTTTATCGAATCCAAAATCAAGAAATTAAAAATCGTTAGCCAGGGATCAAGGATTTACCAAAGCTACTAACTAGCTCTAATTTGTTGATGCTGGGTGAGTATCTTCCATCAAACAAAGACTTTTGTTCAGCAGAATTTCGCAACGTCAAAACTTCCATGTAAATACAATAATAACATAATAATTTATAGGTCCTATTTTATATACTAAGCACTTCATGATAGTTATTAGAGGTTATGTTAATGAATTATTAATTTTTTAAAACTATATAATTATGAGCGGTGATTGCCTAGTAACTATGACGTCTGCCTCCTATTCAGTGCGTTTGGGGTTCGATTCTTGGCACGCATCTCTAACTTTTTGAAGTTATTTGTGCTCGATGCAAAATAGCATCACTACATAGTATAAAATAAAGTCGCTTCCCGCTGTCTGTCCCTATATATGCTTAGATCTTTAAAACTACGCATCGGATTTTGATGCGGTTTTTTTTAATAGATAGAGTGATTCATTCAAGAGGAAGATTTATATGTACTTTTTATTTTGGAACATTAGGGTGTTCCCGCAGGAACTCCTTAAATAACTAAAATAACGAAAACGTTCGTTCGTTCGTTCGTTTATTTATTCACGTGGCGTGAATAAATAACTTGTTTGGAGTTAATTTTGATGTGTTATCACACTGGAGGACCGCACACGACTTACACACTTTAGAATTCATGTTATTCACACAAAATATCTAAATTGCTGTACGAAGACTTATTGTTTACTGCACATAGTACATTAGAGTACATTGGTAAAAACAATAGTGACGTCACAAACGACGCCATGACGCCCGCGAACGTTTTGGCGTGAATTTTAAAATTTAAATTTCAAATGCCAATTTTATCTACTAAACCTTATTTTTCTGCTGAAATAAGATATTTTTTCGAAATAGTAGATACTTCCGAACATAATCTGACCATTTTTCAAAATCAGTCATCATGCCTATTTATATAGGTACTTACTTTTAATATAAGTTCCTGAATAAATTGTTAAGGTACTTTTAAAGTACTTAAATAAATTGCTATTACGATATTGGTAGGTTAGTGAAGTAGGAATTAATGGTTGTATGGTTTGGTTTATTGGGATTTTAAGATATTCAAAGATCATTAGGAAAATATGAATTGGGCGACTGTAAAGTCTTCCCTGGCATGTTTTTATAAAGAATAAAGAATAAAGAATAAAGAATAAGAATAATATTAAATAAATTGCTTTTTATTATCAAATTGAGATGGTAATGAGACCATCAATCTAGCAATTTAGTTTTTTTTTTAATTTTGCCTAAAGAATCATTGGCGACAATCACTAGACATAAATCTCTTATATAAATTAGGCGTAAATATCTTGGCGACTGTAGCCATCGATATAAATATATGTAGGGTACTAGATGAGCCCTTTCATATAAAAAAATTGGGCGTCCGACCTGTACAGCGCGCTCCTCACCTGGTGTCCCGCTTTTCAGACTAGATGGCGTTAGTAAAAAAAGTTCACATTCTTTGTTTGACAGGGCCCGTCTATGTAAATTGAGGTCGTTGACTGTAGCTCATTGAACGAGTAGTGCTTATATACTTCACGGAAGAGTAGAGGATATTGGATAGAGTCAGGCGTTACTTTGCAGAAGTTTATGATTTAGCAAGAATAGATTACAATTATTTTGCTATAATCCGCCAACAGAAAAAATTCTGTACGGTCAAGCATGCAGTTACAAGCGAAGCACCGTTTACCCCCAACCAAGCAAGAAAGCCAAGTTCCCAAGCAAGCAATGCCACCACCACACAAGACTTTTATACTGTTCTCGACACACGTTTCGCCCCGACACCGGAGCATCTTCAGGAGATGTCAACTTTACTGGACAATCTTGCATTGTAAAGTCCTCCTGTATTGTAAAGGCGGATTATTGCAAAATAATTGTAATCTTTTCTTGCTAGAGTAGAGAATATCAAAGTACGTGGCAGGTCGGCCAAGAGATGAATATCAAGTGAGTCAATCAGAGATGAGTATCAAGTCTGTCAGAGAGGACTGGCGAGACGCAAAGTCAAGCGTGGTAAAGCAATGTATCATCCAAGACCACTCTGCCAAGAGCGTGACAAGGAAGAAAACCGGATATAGTTAGATAGATGATTATCCGGATATAGATAGAGATACTTTATTGCACACATGAAAGAATACAAATAAAGAATAAAAACCAAATAGTAGGTATGCAAATGCGGCCTTATTGCTTACTGAGCAAACTCTACCCGGCATGCTTTGGTAAGAGGATTGAACAAGATATGTAGGGTAGTGTGACACAAAAGAATACACTTTATTATTAGTATTGTACTTTAGTATTAGTAATAAAACATAATACCTCGTAACTCCCTCGTTGGTCTAGTGGTTAGCATGTTTGACTGCGGCCGACGAGGTCTCGGGTTCGAGTCCCGGGTCGGGCCATAATTAAGTATCGGGTTTTTCGCATTAAAAATTCTCAGTACTAGCCCGGAGTTAGGAAATTGGCGGTGTTTCACCCCCGTGCCTCGGAGAGCACGTTAAGGTGTCGGTCCCGGTTATTATCACTAACATGATAATAGTCGTTAAAGCGCGCCAACCCGCATTGGAGCAGCGTGGTGGGTCTAAGCTCTAATTCCCTCTCTCCTATGAGAGTGGAGGCTTGTGCCCAGCAGTGGGACGATAATGGGCTGTAGTGGATAAAACATAATACGGATATAGGCACTCCGGAGAGTGCGCCTGAGCACTAGACTACCTTGTAAAAATAACCTCTACCAAAATAATTGATAATAAAAATAATATATATAATAAATGTTAAGGTAACTAGATGTAACAACATTAAGTGTCCAATAGTAGATATATTCTAGTGACTAAGTATAAATTTAATATTTGCACGCCTTTAATATGGCAAAACATGTTTGGCATCATTATGTATAATTATTGTAATCATCTATCTATAATGTAACCCATGTTTCAAGCAAATAAATGAATTTATTATTATTATTATTATTATTGTCTTATCATAAAACATCGAGAAGTAAGCGCTAAAGTCTTGTATACTTAGCGCCAAACAAATAGTCGTCTCTGAGCTGAGGTGCAAGTGTTTGTTTGCGGTTGCTTTCATACAAACTGTCGAAGTCAACGTACATACGACGTGCGAACTATTCAGACGCGACTATTTGATTGCCGCGAATTACACATAAAAGCAGCGTCACGTGAACGTTGGGGTGGATAAAATAAAAACTGGCCAAGTGCGAGTCGGACTCGCGCACCGAGGGTTCTGTACAGACCCCTCGGTAAGTTTAAAATTATTAAAAATATTTTTATTATATAATGTAACTAATAATTTGTGCTTTTCGCAATTTTTCCTATATCTGTGCTATAAGACGTTGCTTCGTACCAAATTTCAAGATTCTGATGTCACGGGAAGTACCATGTAGGTTTTGATTTCCTTGCGGGTGTCGAAAATTTGCAGCATAAACGGCTGATCTTTTGATTGCGTTGGCTTAGAAGTTTGATTTTTTCACAGCTCCAAGAAACAGTAGACCTGAGTATTTGATATGAATTTCAGCTTGATACCTCCATGTGTTCCTGAGAAAAAGGGTCTTGACACAATGACGGACGGACAACAAAGTGATCCTATAAGGGTTCCGTTTTTTCCGTTTGAGGTACAGAACCCTAAAAATGAAGGCATGCGCAGGTTGGCGATAATTGCGTATTTTTGTGACTTATTCTACTTACGTTCAAATAGATAGGTTATTATCTGAATCGCATAAACACATGAGGGAATAAATAATAATTTAATAGGACGATGGAATATTATAATTTCCACGGCAGACAAAAGCCCGTTGTCTGCGTAAGCCCTTAGCATGTTGGTCTCATACTATAGAACAGTGGTCCTGCTTTGCATATTAAATGAGTCTATACGTAAATTAATTCCCATATAACTACTGTTTTATCATTATCTAGTGGCGATACAAGTTCACGTTTAGAATATTAATCAGTAGACATACGCGACAAAAGTTATACTTACGGGGTGACTAGCCAACTCACTCCTACCTTCAAGTACAGAATAGGGAATAGCCTCAAGTTCCTTCAAGGCAAAAATGAATGGAATTAATGTTCTAGGCAACAGAGAACGGTGAAATAAACCGTCCAAGAGACCTCATCATTGCTTTCCAGACACGATTGTCGTACTCAAAGCTGTGGCCCGGACTCCACCAGAGCGGAGATGTGCGGAGATGTCTGAAGCGGAGACGAGAAGAGATGTTTTTTATACGACTGCCTGAAAAAGGAGTATATTGTTTTCAGGATTCATGTATATATGTATGTGAGTATGTATATTCCACCATAACTTCTATACGCCTGAACCGATTTTGATAAATGAGGTATCGTTAGAATCCCTAGCTTATTCCGGGTGACATAGGATAGTAAAATTTTTAAAAAAATTGATGGGGTGACCATGGTCCCGCATTAAAGACCAAACTTGAAAAAATAAATTCGAAAATAATATTAACTATATAATCATCATCTAGAAAATGATGATTAGATTCCAAAAATATATAACACTATAGTTCAATATTTAGTGATTCACTTAAAAATATCATTTAATAAAAAATGTGAATAAGATTCCAAAGGCTATATATGCAAATCGCTTCAGGAGGTAAACTCCAAAAATAATATGGCAGGGCAGTCGTATTTTTTAATTCGTTATATTAATTTCACTTGTTAGCTAGTGTGTATCCACCGAAGCTGTGTGGAGATGCGTACTGGCTAGACGTAGTACTTACTACTACTACTACGTACTTCACGTAGAGCAGCCTCTATTAAAAGCATTCTTGTAGCCATTTCAAAGCAATTTCTGACAAAATTCACACTAACAAAGCAGAAACGAAAATCAAAAGGTAACACTTTTGGTTTCGTTAATTTGAGGTTAAAATTCCGAACAATCATCTGTCAAATTCAAATTTTCGTTCGCAACATTTACGAATTAGAGTAGGTTTAGAAAATCTAAACGTCGGAACATTTTCGTTCGAACGAAACTTCGGAACGAAAACGAACCGTGGTAGAAAATACGCGAAACTTCGATCGAAATTTCGTTTTTCGTTGAATTATAGTAGACCTCCTGGAGCGGAGATGCGTACTGGGTAGAGCGGAGATGTATGCTGGTTAGAGCGGGACTGAGCTGCGTGCGGTGAGCGTTGGATGTTGAGAGCCACAGCTCACATCTCCGCATCGATCCACCACTGCAGCCTATTAACGTCCCACTGCTGGGCACAGGCCTCCACTCTCATAGGAGAGAGGGAATTAGGAGTTTAGACCCACCACGCTGCTCCAATGGCGGGCTTTAACGACTATTATCATGTGAGTGATAATAACCGGGACCGACGGCTTAACGTGCTCCCCGAGGCACGGGGTAAAACACCGCCAACTTCCAACTCAGGGCTGGCACTGAGAATTTCTTAATTGAAAAACCCAATACCTAACAATTTTTATGCCCGACCGGGAATCGAACCCAGGACCTCGTGATCCGCAGTCGACTACGCTAACCGCTAGACCAACGAGGCAGTATCGCGCATCGATCGCGCCATACAAATCAGTATATCCACTGAAGCTGAGCGGAGACGAGATGTGGGAATAACGAAATTCTATTGGTTGTTTAAATCACATCTCCTCTCCTCTCTCCTCCTCTCCGCTTTGGTCGAGTCCCGGCCTTAAGCTTGTGTTACAGTAAAAAAAAACAGTCATCAAACGCGACCAATGAACGATAATAACCATCCTAGTTCTACATCTGAATAAGGAAAAGTCGACCGACTGATCTATCAACGCACAGCTCAAACCACTGGTAAAAGATTGGGGCTCAAATAGCTTTTAAGTAGTAGCTGATGTCTGCGACTCCGTTCGCGTGAAATAAGTATTTTAATTCCCACGGGAACTCCTTAATTTTCCGGGATATAAGGGAAAAGTAGAATATGTCACTCTCCAGGTCCTCAACTATTTCCATGCATAAGATCACTTTGATGTGGTTGAAGCCCAAACCAACATACAAATACACTTTCGCATTTATAATACCAGTGTGATGTGATACCGAAGGCATCCGCTAGGAAAGGATGTTATCTTTTCATGGCCCATATGTAAATGTTTAACCAATTATGACGAAATTTGGTGCTGAAATACAACATGTATTCCGGAGATAGACTAAATATGCTACTTCCGAAAAGCAATGAATTCCCACGGGATGTTTAAAAAACCTAAATTCACTATTAATAATATAAATAATTGTTAGGATGTGTAAGACAAATAATACAAAAAAAACCTCATTACAAAAATATTTTATTAACCACTAGCGAATGCCCGCGACTTCGTCTGCATGGTTTGAGGTTTTTTGGTTCCTGCGAGAACTCTTTAATTTTCTGGGCTAAAAAGTGGGCTATGTGCTATTCCAGACTATAATCTATCTCCGTGCCAAATTTCAGCCAGATCCGTTCAGCCGTTGGGGCGTGATTGAGTTACAAACATCCATACATCCAGACATCCATACATCCAGACATCCATATATCCAGACATCCATACATCCATCCAAACTTTCGCATTTATAATATTAATCAGTATAGATATAGATGTACCATGTTAAAATGTACCAATATTATACATCGTTTTAGTACTAGTTTATTTCTAGCTATCACAGAAGATGGCTATCAGGTGTCATAACTTGGTATTGTTTCACTGGGCAACTTGCATAGTGGGAGCCTTCCAAGTATCGCTCGTATTTTACGTCTGACGTCACATTCTAGAACAATCCGTTGTGAAACAATGACGACGGCACACGGGCTTTGCATATCAACTTAGCTTGCATACCAAAAATAATTCCAGCCTAAACACTATGCATATTGTATCTAAACTATTCCATTTACACGATATGATACGATTAAACAATCATATCGTATTATTATGTCTTATGGTTTCGATTACCGCATTGGAGCAGCGTGGTGGGTCTAAGCTCCTAATTCCCTCTCTCCTGTGAGAGTGGAGGCATGTGCCTAGCAGTGGGACGTTAATAGGCTGTAGTGGTGGGTGGTGGGATGGTTTCGATAAGGCATGATTAAGGCATGAAATTACCTTAAAAGCATTCCAAATAAATCATATTAATATTATAAATGCGAATGTGTTAGTTTGTTGGTTTATCCTTCAATCACGCCACAACGGAGCAACGGATCAACGTGACTTTTGGCATGGGTATAGTTGAGGACTTGAGGACCTGGGGAGTGACATTTCTACGTACTTTTTATCCCGGAAAATGAAGGAGTTCTCGCCGGAATCAAAAAGCTTAAACCACGCGGACGAAGTCGCGGGAATCACCCAGTATCATTATAATACATACTATTTTAAACTAGTTAGCGTTTAAATTATGATATTTTAGTTTTGCCTTGATATACTTAATATAATATTATTGCATGTATATTAATAAACTTTAATTTAAAAGTATTTGCATATTACATATCATTTACACATAATTCAAACTTATGCATAAAATTGAAATATTTAAACAATTAATATTCACAAACAAATTTAAACGTGTCTATAAAGAATTTTGATCCTTACGGGTAAAAATATTATTTATTAAAAGTACTTATAAGTAAAAACTAAGCAAATATTCTTCGCATTTGAACGCAACATTGGAATATTTGACGAAAGGAAAAGCTGACGCGATCAAAATAATTGGGTCAGACGAATACATTGAAATTCTGAGGTCAGACAAAACTCGCGCCGGTCTCGTTGCATATAACGACCTCCATCGATTGTCTAATTGTAAGGGGTCATGTACATTCACCACCAACCCGCATTGGAGCAGCGTGGTGGGTCTAAGCTCTATTCCCTCTCTCTCATGAGAGTGGAGGCCTGTGCCCAGCAGTGGGACGTTAATGGGCTGTAGTGGATGTACATTCACAATAATATCACGTGAAGTTATAATATTACTGTGGATAGAGGTTTTTTTGGTTTCTGCGGGAACGCTTTAAAATTTCCGGGATAAAAGTAACCTCTGTCTTTTCTCGGGATGTAATCTACCTCAATACCAAACCTCATCAAAATCGGTTGAAAAGATGGGCCGTGAAAGCGTAGCAGACAGACAGACAGACACATTTTTGCATGTATAATATTAGTATGGATTAACTAGAACTATTTACTAATATTTACACAAGACTTCTTCTAGAATCAAGGGATTTTTATAAATTTTTGGAAAATATTCGCTATGTTGGTAAAAAAGTTGCACACGTCGCCCCAAAGAAACATGCTATATTGGTACTAATTTTCGTCAAAATCGTGAAAGGTACATAGGACATAATTATTTTCGCATTCAATATATTAAACGCGTTTCGCTGAGAGAGTGTTTGTGGTTTGTTTACTCAGGAAAATAAGATTATTCTAACCAATTTCACTCAACAAGTCACGATGGTAAAGCCTTGAACGCGGCTTGCGTTGTGAGACTTCCTTCTACTAGGCTGCGTTTTCCTATTGCTGCGTTTCAAACGCGGTTGGATGTACAGGGTCCTTAATTGAATTCAGCTGAATTATCAAATTCCGCCATAATAATCAATACTTACTAATAAACTTACTAACATTATAAATGCGAAAGTTTGGACGGATGTATGGATGAATGGATGTATGAATGTATGTTACTCAGTCACGCTCCAACAGCTACGAAGCTGATCGAATCTGGCTGAAATTTGGCACTGAGATAGATTATAGTCTGGAATAGCACATCGGCTACTTTTTACTCCGGAAAATTAAAGAGTTCCCGCGGGAAACAAAAGACCTCAAACCACGCAGACGAAGTCGCGGGCATTCGCTAGTAATTAATATTATGACGATGAAACTCACCGTATAGATGACGTGCATTCATAATAACGCTCGACGCATACGGGACTCCATGGTTGTGTAATTGGGCTCGATACTCTCATATTTTAAACCTCATATCAAATAACTAGCATTATTTCCCGTTCGAGCATGATTAAAAAATACTTTGCCGAATTTACCTTGTTTGTTTTAGGGTTCCGTACCTCAACAGGAAAAAGGAACCCATATAGGGTCACTTGCTTGTCCGTCTGTCTGTCTGTCAACCTCCCTTTTCTCGGGAACGGGTGGAGGTATCAAGTTGAAGTTAATAATAAATACTTAGGTCTACGGTCCCTTGATGTTGTAAAATAATCAAGCTTCTAAGTCAACCGTAAGATACGGCTGTTTATGCCGCATATTTTGCATATTTTGACACTCGCCAATAAATCACAACCTATAGGGTTCTTCCCGTTAACCTAGAATCATGAAATTTGGCAAGAATACAATTATTGTGCAGCGAAGTAGGTATCTGAAAGGTACTATTTTCTGTGTTATAATGATCAATTGTTTTGTTTTTTTTCAAAGCTGTTAAGTTAATCAACGTTGGCAATTAAGGCCATAATCGGATTTGGGTTATTTGATTTATTTTTGTATATGTAAAGCAAAAATACAAAAATCGAAGGATAAAATGTCTGCGGGAAATGTCTGCCTTAATGACGGGGGACGTTCTTTCTTATTGCGCTAGTGTTTGTATTCCATATTAAAGTATGTTTATATGATGTTTACTATTTGACTACAACACAGAATGCTACGTACGTGTCTGGTGTATTAGGTATCACTTGCCAAACGCCGAACTCGGCCCTTACTTATGATTTTATAGAACAAAAAAACGTTGGCGTATGTGAAAATCGGCATTTCCTCCTGTCGCGCTGTGCGTATCCTCCGTCTAAAAGTAAATAGCACGAATTTTTTGTCCACCAGACAATCTTTTTTGAGCGTAGTGTATTTTCGCCTTAAAACAGAGACGGACGCGATGCGAGATGCATCGGACTTAGTAGCTGCCATATACCTATAGCTATACAGATATGGTGGCTACTAAGCCCGTTGCATACTTGCAGAAAAGCAACAATTAGGGCTCGTTACACAAGCCGCTTGTAGGTCAATATCACTCCGACGCGCGTCGCACGCCATTTCTATGTGATTCACATTACACATAGCTCCCGAATGTCTACTTGGCATTCGCGCCGGGCCTCAAGGACGGTCGACGCGGGACTGCTAACGAGTTGTCGACAGCCGAACTTCGAGTGCCAATGCATTAGGCGCAATGCACACTTGCAGAGAGGAGTGGACCTGTAGGGCCACCACGTATATCTTCTGAATCAATCATTGTTACAGTATCAATTGTTGCGATTGGCTGAATTTATGGTGTTCTTGCTGCGTCAATGGATTTTGTTCAATAGTGGAAGAGTGTTATTCAATCAGAGGTGATTGCGATCGTTACACTGTAGCTGCCAGAGATACACGGTCGCCCAGCTGATGCATCATCTGTTTGGATGTCTACTCAAAAAAAGCTTAATTTAGTTGAGCATAGCAGCGGCGACTCAAAAGAACCGTGGTTATATGCACATACTAATAATATCTTTCCTCTTATAGCCTGCTGACTTACTCTGCTGACTCTGTAGTTTCCTTTCACCTCTAATTAGTTGAAACGAAGACAATAGTCTTCGTTTCAAGTAACGAAAGTAGAAAGAACACTATAATATATTCAGCCAATCACAACGTGTTATGGTGCTTAGGGGCGTTTTTAGGCCAGGTATTTTTTTTACAGATATTATTCGCAGAACTTTCAAGCTTCATCATCATCATTATCAACCGATAGACGTCCACAGGTGGACATAGGTTTCCTGTATGAACCTCCACATGCCAAGGTCTTCCCGCCTCCTGGATCCAGCGGTTCCCTGCGACTCGGTTGATGTTGTCCGTCCACCGAGTAAGGGGTCTGCCAACTCTGCGCCTTACAGTGCGAGCTCGCCATTCCAGCACTTTGGGACCCCGATTTCTATCAGTTCTTCGAAATATGTGCCCCTCCCTTTGCCACTTCAGCTCCGCAACAGGTCGAACAATGTCGGTTATTTTACTTTCAACCTTGGTATTGTAGAAATTAGTAATCTGAGGACAAAAATGATAGGCATCGAATTTGAAACTCCCAAAAGGTACCTTATACCTGCGATGTTCACTTTATTTGAAACGCATGTTAGGCAGATACATACTTCCGTACTCCATACTGAGTCCCGGTAATCCTTAGCTGATGAAATTTTGTTAATCCTTTATGGAAAATTAAGTATACATGGCTTAGGAGATTATAGAGAAATGTTTATAAGAATTTACACCAGTAACGCTACAAGGGGATCTGATACCAGACCGAAAATTACCATACCTACGGTTTAGAACTAGGTAGACGGTTTTACTAGTCCGATACTGTTGATGTTACCTGTCTGAGTTTGGTGTGTGCTCTTTTCCGAAGGCGCGTTTGGAACTCTCGTAGCTTTAGTTTTAAGATGATTCAATGACGATCATTGATTATCAAATAAGACTGATTTGCTTTTTTTATTACATTACAAGTTAGCCAAGTTCGGTCTAAAATGGTAGCAGGCTAACCTATTAGGGTTATGGCAGTAATATGACCCATACCCCTAACCGATTTCTATGACCCAAATGGACCCTGCTGGGTATTAAACCCGGGACGTCATAGTACTACGATGATAGTTTAGAATCTGGAGACCTGTTGGTACTATATCTTTGTACCACGGGAATCGATGTCCTTTGTGCCGATAAAGTTGCGCGAAATAGCTTGATTCATTACTAGATAGGCCCTTTCATAGAAAAAAATTGGTCGTCCAACCTTTAGAGCACGCTGCTGACCTGTATAGCCCTGTCCTTGCCCCCGCCATAGCGCTGTCCCGCTTTTCAGACTAGATAAGATAGAATAGAATTACCTATTATACCTACCTAAATATTAAATAGCTTTGTTTAAAAATATATATACTTTGCGCTTCCGGTTAGCCCGTGACCTCACTATCCTCAGGTCATGCCTGAAAACCAGCGTTGCAGTCGACTGGCTGTAGCATCAAGCTGAGGCAGCGTCTCGTTTAGCCAATAAATATAGATTTTAAGTTTTGTTTTAAGGAATGAGTGCCCGGGTCTCATGGAACCAAGATTGGCTTAAATCTTGGTTGGCACCTTGGTTCCATGAGAGCTGTGGTACTCCATGTAATATGTTTTCATTTTTACTTGTACTTTTTTGGCTAAATAGAGGATTATTTATTTATAATAGGTCCACATTCTTTGTATGACAGGGACCGTCTAGGTAAATTGAGGTCGTCGCGTTGGCTTGAATCATATAAAAATTTGGATCGCAGGATATTCGGTGAACAGGATATTATTTATAGAATCAAAAATTTCGGCTCAATGTTGCATATTTCTAAAATAATATGTAGTTCGCCTTTCATTGAGAACTACATAATTATTTTATTTTTGCGTGTTGTGGGGGACTGGGAGTATTGGCTTGCAATTTTGGCTCATAACGAGCATTCTTGATCAAGCCCTCTTATTGATGGCCTCTCTGGCATAGTAAATTTTTTTTTTTACCACTACAAGTTAGCTCTTGACTGTGATCTCACGTGATGGTAAGTGATGATGCAGTCTAAGATGGTAGCAGGCTAACCTGTTAGGGGCATGGCAGTTATATTAAACCCATACCCTATTTGGTTTCTACATGGCATCGTACCGGAACGCTAAATCGCTTGGCAGCACGTCTTTGCCGGTTAATTCATATTTATTTATGCAAATTAGGTACACTGTACTCTTTTTGACGTATTTTATAAATATATAAAAGGAAAAGGTGACTGACTGACTGATTTATCTGAAAATTGGCATACAGATAGCTATTATGACGTAAACATCCGCTAAGAAAGGATTTTGGAAAATTCAATCCCAAAGGGGGTGAAATAGGTGTTTGAAGGAATTTAAAATTATAAAAAATTACAAATTCCCAAACTGACACTACCACGAATCGAACCCTGGGCCTCCTACTTATAAGACCACCTGCTGCTGGTGGAGCTGATGCCCGCGACGTCGTCCGTTTAAGTTTTGTTGATTCCCACGGGAACTCCTTAATTTTCCGGGATAAAAATTCCCCAATTAAAGGTTCCCAACTATACCCATGCCAAAAATCACGTCGATCCGTGACTCCGTTGCGGCGTGATTGAAGGACTAATCAACAAACCAATAAACAAACCAATAAACAATTTCGTATATATAATATATATATTTAAATATGATAGGACACACAGGTGATTATATCTTTCTTTTGATATGTCTTGTTTTGGCTCTAAAACCGGTTCGGAAAGATTCTACTGAGAAGAGAAGATCTTTCCAGGAGGCTTTCGTCGACGTGACGACGACACGATGAAATAAACACTACAGACAAAATCGTCGCATATCCAGGGTGGTCTAAATAGTGACGTCCAAGGAAAAAAGTTGATTCCTCGTACCTACACCTATCAGCGATTTTTGGTAGTTCGTTCAAAGTCACGTTCAAAAAGTACCAAATTTTTAGACTAATAAGGGAAGCTTAGAACCGCTTAGAAGGGAAGTTTAAAAATAAGTTTAAGTATTTTTTAACTTAAGTTGAAAATTCGACTGTGCCTCTGTCGAACGTAGATTTTTATTTACTTTATTTTTATTCTTTTTTGTTTCTTGGACGTCGCTATTTGGCATGTATACTCTACCGAGCAACAAATTCTTTTGTTCGCACATAATACTACAGTTTATGAAACATAAAACTTTAAACCCCAAAATATTAGTGGAATATAACTAAACGGGTATCATAAGTCGCAGTTAAAAGCACTAATAAACTAAACCTTGTGTATCTCCGAGTACACTGGTGTTACATGATACGCGGAAAAGAATTGCTACGTTTTCCTCACTTTAGTATATTTTTATGAACACTTAAACTATATTTGTATTCAACGACCAACAAACCAGTATATAAATCGGGACAATAGACTAAATATTAAGTAAGTAGTTAACATATTATAAACTAGGTGCTTCAATAGAAAAATCTATGGGATAGATAAAATGGATAGGTTGCAATATCCTAATGGATTCCTGACGGTCTTTTTGAATAACATCAAGCAAGGAATATATATATTTTCGTCCAGTGCTCCTGTCCGTCTGTTTGTCTGCACCATTATAAATAACTACAGCTGAGTTTAACCGGCAGTTACTTAAACTTAAAATAAATATAATTTCAACGTTAAAGTATACCATACTAGTAAGGTTACATATTAGAGATAAATAATATTTCGAAATATTTGATTTACACGCATGTTTCACGTACACGCAGAGTACCTATCATATCTGGTAGTTTGTTAGTTAGTATCTAGTAGTTCTTTCTTATACTTACAGAATGATGACAGTTTTGATGACGATGACTTGATGAGGATTTGCAACTAGCTTATCTATGATATGATATATTATCTTTATCGACACACAAACCCGTTATTCTTTCTTTCTATCTTGTATCCTATATCCTTGGCTGATATCTAGAATAGATAGATGTTTAATTAGAGGGCAGTATCTTGTTATCATGCCGACAACTATCCTAAGTTTGGCTCGGTTGAGTTGAGAAGTTTTTTAGTTAGTTGTTGATCGGGGCTAGGTATCAACACACAAACCCGTTATATCAGGTTGATTCCACCATCGACAATTTTAACGATAATTTCACCACCAAAAATCTAGTAAAATGAGTGGTACAAGTCAGTAAGTAGTCGCCTACTTAAAAATCAAATTTGGATAAAAAGTAGGAAAATCCTGCCCTTTGCAACCCAAAGTGGCTTGTTTTTGGTCGTCCAATTTAACCTTAACTAAAACTATCTATGGTGAAATTGACTCTTAAGACTATAGAAGAGATACAAGGCTTTGAAGCCATAGTACCTAGTCATTTAGGTTCCTGCCTTTCGAGTACACTGCCTTCTTTATAATAGATCCGTAGTCCATCTGTAGACTGTAATTAGCCGTTATTTATAAATGCAATAATTTTAGTTTGCACCTACATTTTTAGTAGTGTAATTAAGGAATTAGAGTGTGCTTAATTTTATGTATTCGTGCACGCAAATAAACTGGAATGCTTAATGGTGTAAGAACATGAAATGTCCGAAATCTGAATAAAGGTTGTATAGCTCTTGGATAATAAAATTGTAACGTACAATACATAAAACAGTCCTTTTGAGCGACCAATTTCAATTTCACGCTGACCTAGGGAAAAAGCTAGAACACTTTTTTACTGGCTAAATAAAATAGATTTTTTTAACGTGACACTGAACATTTTTCAGTTAAACTAGTTGTAATATCGTAAACGAAACCGATTAAGTATTTCAACGGAGTAAAGATCCAGATTCAAATTTTTTTTGATCGATAGGTAGTTCGATCTATTTTTTTATAAAATCAATGTTATAGGAAAACAATAGATTTGAGGATGATGTTCAAATACAAATGCTCTGGGACGTTTTCCGCAATTTCGTTAAAGGTCACTTTAGGTGAAGAATCTTTGAATGTACAAATATCCCGAGTAAAGTTGCTCGTACATTGGCCCAGACTTACAAGAGTTATAAAAAATTAAAAAAAAAAAACTTAGGAAATTCAAAATATGAAACTATAACTCACTGAAAAATCTTATTACCGTGTAAAGGATTACATAAATTACAAGTAAGCTTGGCAATAATTTGCTCTAATGGCTCTGATTAGTTCCTTAGATAAGATGATTTATGAGATCGTGATAATGAAACCCGGCTGAGTTTGTTGTGGGCTCTTCTCAGACGGGCGCGTTTGGAACCCTCGTAGATTTAGTTTTAAGATACCGTAACTAATTATCACCATCATGTTTTATAATTATGTAAGTAATGGACGTCAATATGTGTACCTACAGTGTAACTAAATTGAATAAATGATTGATTGATTGATATGACTTCAACAGCACGGGATGGTAGATATACGGCTTCTATTCTCAATTACCGTTTTCCGGAAAACAAATACCTACTCCATATTGGTAAAATGTTCAAGCAATAACCTTTATTTTAACTTGATGATATTGACAAATAGATAGTCGCATTCACTTTACCTTATGCCTTCACCATGTATTACGTAGTGTGCATTGAAATTCGAAATTAATGAATGGATTAATTAAACATCCATTAAAATAAATGTATCCAAAATATCTATGATTTCGCGGCTTTTTTTGTCTTCTTGGTGACAAAAAAGAATTTAAAAAATTACAGTAGGTACCATAGACGTATAGAGCACGCCATAGGACACGATGGGTAACATTAACACATTGACGCATCAAAGATACTTACATTCAATCATTGATGTAGAATTTTAGTATTACTCATTCTATTTCAATGCATTCAATGAAGGATTGCGAAGGATCAGCCAATGACATTATTTACTTATAGGCCGATTAAACTGCACTTTTTACAGGGCCCTGTGGTAAGGGTGGGCGTGGGCGCTAGTTATAGCGTCGCTTATTACACAGCTATAAGGACCAATATGGGGACCCTTACTCCCTAATTTTTATTACACTACACTGAATCAATTGTATAAAGGTCCCTGTGAAAAGTGCAGTGTAATAGGCCCATTAGTTCCATTTTTAAAAATAAATTCAAATTACAAAAAAGTTTCCTTAAATTTTTCTAAGAAATTATTTCAAAATGGAACATAGAAAACAAATGCTGTGTGAATCGTATAAATAAGTTTTTTAAATTCTCACGGGAACTCCCTTATTTTTCGGGTTATTATTTATAGCCTATGACACTCACAAGTAATGTAGCTCTCTATTGGTACCAGAATTTTCAAAATCGGTTCAGTAGATCCAGAGATTACCTCCAAACGTCACAAACTCACAAACTTTTTATAATATTAGTATAGATTAATTTCATAAAGTGGGTCGACGCTCTTAATAAGTGTTTTAGCAATCCTAGCTTTAGGGTATATTTATGTATTATAAAAATGGTTCTAGTTTCCTTCGTCACGCCCCTGTCAACCCGCAGGTTTGCTTTGTCTAGATGCCTCCGTTGAGCGACTGGTGTGAAACAACGTATCTACTTAGACTGTGTACAAGTCCGTCCAAATTTTAGCTGACCCGGTGGCCAAATTGGAACGAACTTTTATGCCTGTTAAGTATTTTTTAATCTTAATTTATTTGGAACTTTTGTCCGAAACAGGCACCACGCCAGCTTCATTGTAACCTAAATTATATATATTTTTTAATCGATCTATGATTACTATACAATTGATCAACTATTACTCCCTATGCAGAAATATTTCGAATACAGATCTAACCTTCTGTTGATGGTAGGCTGAGAAGGAAGTTTTTGTTTTAATTCGTTTTTAATAAATACTAGCGCCGCTGTCACCGGGTCAGATAAGTTTGTGGGCTGTTGCTCTTAAATATACATATAATCAAAGGGTTCTTGTTAGTAACCATAGACTATACATTTTTACTACTCATTTACTACTTACAACATATTAAAGACTAAAATAAATTAAAAAAAAACTACCATAGAATACTACTACTACTACTACTATAGATGGTATATATATATGTTTATATGAGAAAAGGAGAAAGAAAATGTGTGCTCGCACCTCTCTCTCTTGCCCCTACAGTATATACGAAACGTAACTCTCTCTCTTTCTATCTTCACTAATAGGCCTATTACACTGCACTTTTCACACGAACCCTTACACTTGATCGGTGTAGTATAATAAAATTTAGACAGTAAGGGTCCCTAATTTGGTCCCTAATGCTTTGTAATAAGCGACGCTCTAATTTGCGACCACGCCCACCCTTACCTCAGGGCCCTGTGATAAGTGCAGTGTAATAGGCCTATAACTTATATCTCGTCAAGCATTCACCAGCTTTCTTCCCAAGTCAAGCGTGCGTAAAGAAGTTTTACTTCAAAAACTTTAGTCCGCTTTCGCTAAGCTATAATCACAGAGTACTTGTTTAATGTTTTTATGCTATAATGACATCTTTTTAGAGCACGAGAGGGCTCAGAAGGAATCTGGAATCCTGAGGCGTAAAGCCAGTTAAGTAAAAAAAAATTAGCATGTGAGATGAAATAGTTATTTGTGTTATATGGGGCCAAAGAAAATTTTTGTTCCCCGAGGGTGCTATTTTAAATTCAGAGCGAAGTGAAGGATTCTAAAGTAGAATCCTGAGCGTAGCGAGGAATTCAATATACGCCGCCCGAGAACAAAAATTTGGCCCCGAGTGACACACACTATGTCTCATCATTACGTATGAGAAAAAGCTAGGAGTATCAACGTACTATGTATGGACATTACATAAACGTTTAAGCACCAATCAGAAGCACGAACGCGGACCAACCAGAACAGAGAAATGAAAAGTCCCATGGGCCTAAAAATTACATTTTGCTCCCGCTATCCTCTGAAGCCAATATTCGTTTTTCGAATAAGTATGATGAAAACAAATTTTTAAGCATAAATGCTTTCATAAATGTAGGATTGGTAGTAGGTAGCGAGACCAATCCTATGACTATGTTTTTAAGTACCTAATTATTTATCTATCAAATTGCCTACAACAAATAGGTAAAATAGATGAAAATGGTTGTCAACCGAACTAATTGGGGATTCAATAATAATTATGTAAATTATGTCAGAGCGATTTAACCTCTTAACTCAAATTAATTGTAAAAGTCGTCGGTGCCAACTCAAACAGATCCATTGTTTGGTCACCGATAAAGTAAATGTAAATTAATTTGGACAAACAATGTTTTGGAAGGTCGACCGTATCATCAAAGGTATTCTAAAATGTTAAATTATTTATGAAGCGTTTGATTAATTAGTAAATAATTTATGATTAGGTTTTCCAAGCTACTTCATTCGCGTGGATTAAGATTTTGTTGGAATTTCTGACACTGACAACTCTATCTCAGCTGGGACTAGGGGGCATACATTTTAGAGAAAACCTACGAAATTGATCCATCTTTGACAGGGATTATATCAGTCGTTTAATCTCCTTTGATATTATTAACTAAAGATAAAACCTAACCATAAATAACAGTGATAATAATAATTAAAGTTTTATATCCATCACTACAGCCCATTAACGTTCCACTGCTGGGCACAGGCACAGGAGAGAGGGAATTAAATCTTAGACGCACCACGCTGCTCCAATGCGAGTTGGCGGGCTTTAACGACTATTATCATGTTAGTGATAATAACTGGGACCGATGGCTTAACGTGCTCTCCACGAGGGTGAAACACCGCCAACTGCGGCTAGTACTGAGAATTTCTAGTAGGAAAAGCCCAATACTCACCGTTTTAATAATTACCATTTGTGCAAACGGTGAAGAAATACATCGTGAGATAAGTTGGATGCCCAAGGATTCTCCACAAATCACAATATTCTTAACGGTGTATCAAAGAGGTCTCTGACCTAACTCTTCTATTTTTGAGAAACGAGTAGATCGCGTTCTGTTTAGCGGGCAAACGATGCGTTGAGATGATGATAATAACTAAATGATATTGTGTTTCAAACCTAACGTTCCGTCCAAAATCCAATTTCACGCTTACAAAATAAATCTTGCGAATGTTAGTTCATGAAACCTAAGTTGTTTAATATGGGTTAAATTATTACGTAAACATTAATTGAATTTATTAACTGTCAGATATATTAAAATGACCTTAAAATAATAAATACAAACTAGCTGATGCCCGCGACTCCGTCCGCGTGGATTGAGGTGTTTTAGGGTATGAATAATAGATAGTAACCGATTCTTAGACCTACTGAATATGCATACAAAATGTCATAAAAATCGGTCAAGCCGTTTCGGAGGAGTATGGTAACTAACATCGTGAGTGTGACACGAAAATTTTATATATAAGATTGATTTTTCCGGGAGGCGAACAATCTATATAAATAAAAATCAATTTCCAAATGTATGTAAGCGCATCACTTCAGAACGGCTGGACTGATTCTGATGGATTTTTTTGTGTGAGTTTGAGTGGGTCCTGGGATTGTTTTTATTCACAATAGGACCCAATAGGTGGTGCTGCAATCGGGTTCTAGATTCAGGGCAAGACCCACTGCCGGTCCCACTAGTTTGGATGTCACCGTAAGATTGTAAAAACCGTTAGATTATAATCTAACTGTCGAAAGATTGTAAACTGTTCAATGTTCTGAGTGTAAATTTTTGAAGTATTCATTTTATTTACGTTTTCTTGTCTCTTTCTTGTAGGTTAGGTTAGGGTTCGACATAAATAATTAAGTAGTGGTTTTACCGGGTTTAAATACCTATCAGATTACAATCTACCGGAAAATAATGCGTTAAATTCTAATCTTTCGACAGTTTAGAATTTCGCGAGTTAGATTATAATCTAACGATTTTTACAATCTTACGGTGACATATATAAGATTGATTTTTCCGGGAGGCGAACAATCTATATAAATAAAAATCAATTTCCAAATGTATGTAAGCGCATCACTTCAGAATGGCTGGACTGATTCTGATGGATTTTTTTGTGTGAGTTTGAGTGGGTCCTGGGATTGTTTTTATTCACAATAGGACCCAATAGGTGGCGCTGCAATCGGGTTCTAGATTCAGGGCAAGACCCACTGCCGGACCCACTAGTTTTGATCTAATAAACATTGACTTATTATATTATTATTGATTATTCATTAATTTACATCGATGATTATAAGCTAATATATTTTTTACAGTGTTCGATGCATCGGCGAAGTCGCCTCAGGGCCTGTTGTTCGGTTCTTCCTACCATATGGGTAACTTCGACGAGTGTGTTGGGATCAAGGAGCCGGGGGATGAAATGACCGTGGAAGGGCAGTACTGTCTTGCCACTATAAAGTGGCGTCGCAGTGACGAGAATACTAAGGTACGAGTACTTTAATTTGCATATCACTTAAGCTTAAGTGCCTTTGCGGTGAGTGGTTAGGATCTTGGCCAATTTGGAAGATCCGTGGTCGAGCCCTGGGATTTTCGGAGTTGTGCACAACATTGTGAGGATATCAGCATGCCTGAAAGTTCTACATAAGGTGTGTGGAGCTGTCAAATCACACTTGGTCAGTGTGGTGGATTATGGCCTAAACCTTTATTATTCTTCACGTGTTCAGCTGTGGGCCGATTGGTTGATGGTGAGGATAAGTTCCTACTTTAAAAATTAGGACCATATTAAGGCGATAAATATTAAATACCTACCTAGACATAAAGTAACAAAGGTTGCCAATCAGCACTTGGCCAGCGTGATGGAACATAGCGTGATGGCCATAGGGCCAAACCCTTCTCATTTTGAGAGGATCAACTCGTGCTTAGTTGTGGGCCGCTAATAAGTTGATAAGAGGTTCATATAATGGTGAGATTAAATTTGTAGACTATGACCAATTTTGTTTAGCACAATCTCTAAACTAAACTGACAGCTCAAAGCCTAGTGTTGCCCCTTTCCGTAGGGAATATTATGAAAGGGATAGCAATATAAATAGAGCTGTTATATATTAGTTTAGATATTGTGCTTAACAGAATTGGCCCCATTGTGGATAAATAATACTGTTGTACATAATCTTTAAACTAAATAGCTTATTTGTATTGCTATCCCTTTCATAATGCTCTCTACGCAAAGGGACAATGGTTAGATATTGAGTACAACTGAATTTGCCAGAATTACTATAACTAAATTTGCCACAATGACTACTTATTGATGATTTTGATTCCATATCTCATGCAATTAAAATTATCCCGTATCACTGTAGCCCCTTGATACACAATACATTTATAGCTGAGTCACTGCTCTTAATGAATTAGCAACCGCAATTCATACAATACAAACAGAATGAATGAATTGATGATTGTTGGAGTACCCGTCAAAAGCAACATCTAAGTGTTTATCCAAGATATTTTTATAGCATGGAAAAATATTGAAGATCCGTCGGGCTTTTCCAACGACTGGATGGGAGTCTCACCAAACCTATCGACGCGGGAGCGGCTTGAGCCGGTCACGCTACTACCACGCCTGAAACAGTATTTTCTAAATTAATTTAACGAATTAAAAAATACGACTGCCCTGCTATATTATTTTCGGAGTTTACCTCCTTACGAAGCGATTTGCATATATAGCCTTTGGAATCTTATTCACATTTTTATTAAATGATATTTGTTTGTGAATCACTGGATATTGAACTATAGTGTTATATATTTTTGGAATCAACTCATCAGTTTCTAGATGATGATTAGATAGTAAATCTTATTTTCGAAAAAAAAAACAACTTATGTCTTTAATGCGGGAGCATGGTCACCCCATCATTTTTTTTCAAATTTTACTAGCCTATGTCACCCGGAGCAAGCTAGGGATTCTAACGATACCTCATTTATCAAAATCGGTTCAGGCGTATAGAAGTTATGGTGGAATATACAAACTCACATACATACATACATACATACATACATACATACATGAACCCTGAAAACAATATACTCCTTTTTTCAGGCAGTCGTATAAAAATGATATGAAATGTGCACATTTCATACCCTGTAAATGAGTTCGAAAGTTAAAATTCCCGGCCTAGGCCAGTAAAGAATGTATGCATTTTCATTACATATCATAAGTTTGAATTTGGAATCTTTCTTCCTGAATATCTTGTAACTTGTTATAATGTTCTTTGGCCTTAATAGTTTAAATTTGGAACTCTACCGTATTACACGTTCAGCACTCACAGCGCAAAAAAAAGTATTTAAAAAAAGTTACTTGTATAATTTTTTAGAAAAGCCCTATACACACCTCGACCGGGAGAGCATTTCTGGTCTCGTATATAGCCTAACTAACACTCGACCAGAAATCGCGTACTTCCCGGTCTCGCGATGTAATGTACTATATTTCGTTTTCATGACGCTCTTGTTTCAAAAATATAATCCTTATTTAAGGGACGTCAATCCGTTGGTAGAGTCTTAACGTTTCATAAGTGGCACAAGTTGTCCTCCATGAAATAAATAAATCATTTATCATTTTATTTATCAAGGTACGTCACATAAATATGATGTTTTGAAATAATACTGCTTTAAGCGATGGTAGTATGCCCCCTGCATAGCTGTATGTGAGCTTTATGTACACCGCATTGAGAGTGAAAACACGGTAAAATACCGTCTCCATGTCTGTAGCCGTCGCATCGAGTCGGTCGCGGCTTTTTCTCTCTTATCATCATATACATAAAACTTTTTTTGACCGCCTCCAGCCGGTTCCGCGTCGATAGATGTGGTGAGACCCTTAAACGTCCCGGTTTCACTCAGGTTTAATTTTTATAATTGGTAAAGATGTGAGACTACCCAAAATCCTACTAGACTTCCCTATCCCCTATTCACTTTACCTTTAGGGGTGAAATTCCTAAAAATCTTTTCTTAATGAGTGCGCACCAACGACCTCAATTTACATAGACGGGCCCTGTCAAACAAAGAATGTGGGCGTATTTTTAGCAACGCCATCAACGCCATCTAGTCTGAAAAGCGGGAACTTGCTTGCAACATATGCGCCATCTTGAAAACATATGACTCGGTCATAGATTAGTACAGATGCGCTTGTCGAAAATAATACCTACATCAGTGTACTCTCTGAGGTAAACGATAAATGTTAGTATGATGTTGTTATTTTTACCACTTTTTTGTTACCAGTTTCCTGGAAAACCATTGGACCGATTATTATGCGGTTTTTTGCATTAGATATATATAGCTTGTGAGAAGGTTCTTAGATATATTTAAAGATCAAAGTCAACACAATGGGGCGCTGCAGTTCGTCGTGGGTTTTTTTTAAATTTAATTATTTGTTAATTGTTGATAAGTTTTGTCGAAAAATAAGTAAATAAATAATAATAATAAGTCGCGGGCATTCGCTAGTACAAAATAAAAATTACCAACTTTAATAAATGAAAACTCTTTATTTATTGAAGTTGGTTTAAACATTAAACTCACGTCAATAACTAATTTTATCATATTATTATAATAGCATAATATTGCGTCTCGGAAGGTATTATTGCCTACTGTCCGTTCTGCCCATCTATGCATTAACTAATCTTGGTTGCATTTTTTTTATCGTACTGGACTGGACTATTCTAGGGTTGGAACCTAAAGCCGTAAGGCCAGTGAGTAAAAAAAATATATCATACAGTTTGCCGCGGAAATTAAATGAATGCGTAATGGATAGAAATATTAAATAGGAAGATTAAATAACGTTTTTTATGAAATGTATAATTGTGAATTGAAACACTTACCTTA
Source organism: Erebia palarica (assembly GCA_964035005.1). Lineage (NCBI taxonomy): Eukaryota > Metazoa > Arthropoda > Insecta > Lepidoptera > Nymphalidae > Erebia > Erebia palarica. Next base: position 33,624,248 of record OZ035989.1, on the reverse strand, counting down.
AAATAAAAATTATATAGTGCCAAACTAATAAAACTTTAGATGATAACTTAATAACAAATTATCTACACGATGAGCGACCGTGACAGCGCTACGACGGGGACAAAGACAGGCTTATGACAGGTTATAGGAACGTGCTCTCATAGTTGGTCGCCCGCCATTTTTGTATGAAAGGGCCCATCTAGTACCTACATATATATCGATGGTGCGCACCCTATAAAAGGAATTTACATGAGGAAATTTCAAGTTCCTAACCCCATGGCTTAGGCTTTGCGTTGATAGACCAGTCAGTTTGTCAGGACAAATCTTTAAAAAAATATATGCTCATATATGAATAATTATCATTGTATAGTATAAATGTTATAATGATAGCGTATCATTATTATCCACCCTTTTGATATTCTATAAGTATATCTTTTAGTATGCACATTATGTATGTTGTGAATGCATTAAGATGAATCAACATCACAGTTGCACTAGTTCTTCTTTGAATTACAACATAGTAAGAAGCTAGTAAATAATTCTAACAATGCTCTTTCATACACAATTGCCTCTATGAACTTTTCCAAAAGGAAACGTGGCAGCGGACGTCGAGTACTACTCTACAAAGTCGTTGCTTTGTGTCCATCGACTCATTATGTACGAACCGCCGTATGACCTATTTGTTGCGAGTTCCGATTACAGGCATTTAAAGGATTTTCACAATGTAAGATCCGACATAGACGGACATTATCGGTACGATATCGGCGTGTCTTAAGCTCAAATAGGCATGATGACTGATTTTGAAAAATGGTCAGATTATGTTCGGAAGTATCTTCTAGTTCGAAAAAATATATTACTTCAGCAGAAAAATAAGGTTTGGTAGATAAAATTGGCATTTGAAATTTAATGTTTAAATTCACGCCAAAACGCTCGCGAGTGTCATGGCGTCGTTTGTGACGTCACTATTGTTTTTACCGGTATACTCTGTGCAGCGTGCAGTAAACAATAATGTGATTGTCAAAGCTTGAAAACAAACAATTGTGACGTCATTCGCTTCTTGGTGTTTAATCCATTATGGCGGATTGCTGTATTTTATAGTTTTATTTTATCAAAATAAATAGCAATCTCACTCGAAGTAGAAAAATAAATACGTTATTTATAATCCATGAATCCTATTTCATTAGATAAATTCATAATTTCATTTATTCTTGGTTACTGTCATCATGCCTATTGTATTTGTGTGAGTGTGCACACCGATAGCCGTAATAAATATGATAAACCTGCACCATATTTATAGTTTCAAGACGTTGTCCTGCCCTGAACCTGGAACCCGATTGCAGCGCCCCCACCGGGTCCAATTATGAGGATAAATCAGCCCTGGACCCACTCAATCACACAAAAAATTCCACCTAAATCGGCCCAGCCGTTCTCGAGTTTTAGATAGATAAACGAACAGCAATTGATTTTTATATAAATAGAAGATAATAATAATTTTATTATTATGCCTGATTCCAAGAAGTTTTAAGCTCTGCCTCAAATTTATAATTACCTTTTGAACTATTTTATCCTTTACTTGTAGATAAGCAGTCAATCTTAAAGACACATAAAGTGCTATTATTTAAATACTTTAATTACGCGTTAGTATTTCAATATAAATATTATGTTACATTTAAAGTAAACAATTTATCCAATATGTATTCTGTATGGAAAGAGACTCTTGTTAGTTCACGGTAAACAATCATAAAACAACACAATAATAATATGTAATTTTCAATATCAATTTTATTTATTATCTGTCTGTCTGCTAGGTATTCATTGTTTTTGCACCGATTTTTAACACTTGGTACAGAAATAGATACCGTCCCGGGGAAGGACATAGGCTACTTTTTATCTCGATAAATCAATGAGCTATCACGGGATTAAATAAACCTAAATTTAAGTGAAAGAAATTGCATTATCTAGTTTTATATAACTTTGTTGTAGTCTATTTAGACGGACCACAATATCACAACCGCAGCACAGTAGATAAATGTCACCAACAGTAGACGTTCCTATTTGAAACCGTTCTCCAGCTACAACCGCCTTGACATTGCGTTGCAGAACACAAAATCAGGATATGTGCTATGTTTTCTAAACCTTGCGTGTAAGAATATGGAATGATCGCTCTCACGACATCCATAAGCACTTTAATGGAACAAAGATAGGTAATATTAAATTATAATATTGGAAGAATTAGAAAAAGAAATGTTTTTCAATTTAACTGCTTCTGAAAGGAATGCATCTGATCAGACTGGAAACGAAAAGCTTCCAAAACGAAAGCTTTTGCTTCAAAGTGGCGACACAGGACTAATTAATGAAATTGGTACGGCATGCAATGTTTTCATAGTTCTGGGTCACGTCTTGTAGATGTGCTACGTCTGAGAGTACCCTTAGGACCAAATCAGAATTTATTCGCAAAATGTAAAAGCCCTCTTAAAACGCCATTAAGAATTCCCTGTACATAAGATTTATTAGGAATACCTAATCTGAATCCAGTAATCCCGCTTTTTATTCAATAATCCGACCTGATCCGCCGTAATCCCCGAAGATTTGAATGCGTAGCTATAAACGACCCTTAACGATTGTGGATCCGTATTTTTTCGAAAATAAAAGTAAATTTCTTATAATATAAAATTCTCGTGTCACAATGTTAGTTACCATACTCCTCCGAAACGGCTTGATCGATTTTAATGAAATTTTATATGCATATTCAGTAGGTCTGAGAATCGGCTACTATCTATTTTTTATACTCCTAGAACACCTCAATCCACGCGGACGGAGTCGCGGGCATCAGCTAGTAATTTATATTTACATATGTACTGGACAGATTGGTGTTTTTTGACGCCTGATGTACGTGTATGACTTCTACAACTCTATGGTCTGTAACTCAATGGTATTAAGCCTCAGGAAAACGTTAATAAGAGACAGAAAAAAAGTTCCACAGCTGAAGCCTTCATTAGCAATTACTTCTGAGTTAAGATTCAGCCCTTTAATTAATTACAGAATGCCAAACATTCTATTCAACTAAAACTTTCAGGCTCACTTATCATCTGATATTTTCAGAACTGGTGAACGCTTTGTGTGAAGTGCTTAAGAATATTGTTTTAGTTCGTAGAATAAATTCACCAGGTGGTCATATTTCAACAGATTCCTAAGTGGAGAATGACCACGTGGTGTATTGGTGGAGTACGCGCATGATCAATCAATCATTAATTCAATTTAGGTACACTACAATTTTTCATACCCCTAAAACACCTCAATCCACGCGGACGGAGTCGCGAGCAACTAGTATATATATATATATATATTACTAGATGATGCCCCCAACTTCGTACACGTGGATTAAGACTTTTTAGACAGACACTTTCGCATTTATAATATCAGTATGGATAAATGCCGTGGTCAATTATTGTTGCTCATTTGCAAAGGAGTTTTGCGTGGTTTTGCAGAGGATTATTCAGTAGTGTATATGTCACAGTAAGATTGTGAAAACCGTTAGATTGTAATCTGTCTAGCGAGATTGTCGAAAGATTGCAATTTAACGCATTATTTTTCGGTAGATTGTAATCTGTTAGGTATATTAACCCGATAGAACCTAATAATTTATGTCAAATCCTAACCTAACCTACAAGAAAGAGGAAAGAAAACGTACCTAAATACAATGAATATTTCGAAAAATTGTCACTCAGAACATTGAACGGTTCACAATCTGTCGACAGCTTACAATCTATCGAGATAAAAAGCGTCAGATTGCAATCTGACGGTTTTTGCAATTTCACGGCCCATCTGTTCAAACGATTTTGATGAATGGTTGAATGGTACAGGGATAGGTTGTATCCCGGGGAAGGACATAGGATACTTTTTATACCGGCAAATTCAAGAGTTCAAGCGGGAATAAAAAACCGTAATCCACGCGGACGAAGTCGCGGGCATCATCTAGTATTCAATAAATCCTGACTCTGATCCTGAGTCTGACTGTCTGCCAGTTTCGCTTTAACGGCCCATCTTTTCAACTGATTTTGATGAAATATAGAAAACATTGGCTGCTGTTTATCCTAGAAAATTAAGGAGTTCCCGCGGGAATAAAACGTAACGTTTCGTTGCGTTATGTTAAACGTAAACGTGAATCCACGCGGATAAAGTCGCGGGCATCATCTACTAATTATATAAGTATTGAAATACTATCATACATCTACTAATTATATAAGTATTTTATGCGACTTACTCTGGTCACACCTGCATGCATGCAGTCGCGGATTACTTGCAAAGATTACCTACTTACCGATTTCACAGAACATAACAGTTGCATAGGGCGGTGCGATGGGCAACCCTATTATCTACGTGCATGGAAATGCAAATTGTTGGTAAAATGGAGGGCGCACATCTTATACCCGCAGAAGATGCAAGAGTCGCAAGTGGCGCAATAAAAATACAGTCGGCAAAATGAGGCCTGCCGTAAATATTCGTGAGGGGATACGTCACGTACGATGCCGTGTAGATACCGTTTAGACGTAGTTAAGGGTTTTAATAAAACTGCTGCTTTCTTAACTCGCTCTAATTTTAGACTGCATCGTCTCTTACCTCCAGGCTAATTCGAAGGCAAGGGACAATTTGTCATCACGGTTGTGTCAAGGTTTCAGGTTACAAGTGTAAGGGACAATCCAGAAGTAGGCATTGATAAACACTTTTAATATGTTTGTACTCACATTTGGAACTTGCACGAGCGAATGGTCACAACAAAAGCATAGCAAGCTTCTTTCGCCTTATTATAATTTTTAATTAAAAAAACATAAGATTCCTCACATTCGTATTTTGTTGTGAATTTAGTTGTTCTTAAGTGTTGTCAAAAATAAAATGAAAAACACTTAAAAATAATAAAATGGAATGGAAAGTAATAGGAAGAAGAAATCGTAATTTAGTACTTTGTCCAGTGAGTTACTCAGATTGTTCGCGAATCTTCTCAAGATATACGATCACCTTAACGTACGATACGTGGAAAACACGTAGGTGCCAGTGTATTCGTCTTCACTTCCTCGATCGACTTCCCGATGCATGCTAGTAAAATTTGATTTCAAAGTGCATCAGGAAATAAACTTATATTACACTTATACTACTTATATACTACACATTTGGCATTGGTGTGATTTTAGAGTTGTCAAAAGAAAAACTAAGTAAGTATTTTATTCTTTCCAAACCTATATGCTATTTGCAGTGGGTCAATTAAAACAAAAAAAGCCATTATTTCCCATTTAAAATTAAACTGTAAATTAAATATGGAGTGGTTACCGTAATCCATTGTACTGACACTTGCAAACTTTTCAACACCTCCCTAAAATCCTTGGATTTGGCGATCAGCCAATTGGATCAGGATGGAAACCAATAGGTACCCAACCTTTTGGTTTCCATCGTCTGAGCGCCCTTTGTTTACGTTCAGCAGCCAAATCTAATTTTAAATAGTCTAGACTTCCCCTATGACGCTCAACCGCTTAGACAACCGCTTCTATAACAGATAGAACTTAGCGATAGATAGATATTGAGGTAGTAGTCAATGGGCGACCTGTCTACGGAATTTTTCTTCGCCTGCGGCAATCATTATGGCGATATCAACTTTTGAGACCGCTAAATAAGGATATTGTTCTTAATAATGCTCTTCCTAAACCACTGGCACACTTTTAATATACTTCTGCGACTAGACCTAGTCTTACGCGAGCGACAAATGCGACACCGCGACTACTACGTCGCGTCGCGACAGTACCAAACAGAACTGACCCTTCACGTGGCCTTCATTTTTGCGTAGGCAAATTTTTCATTTTCTTTGGCGTCTTATCGCGTCGCGTCGCTTCTGTTGCTCACATAGGACAACGGGTATAATAGCCCTCGTCCTTCCTACCACTTTTTCTTGCATAATAAGTTTAAGGATATTTATACTTTCTGCTGTTAGTTACGTTCCTAGGTTTAGTAAGATAATAATCCAGTAAATAGATAAAAAGTTAAGTTTGTCATAATGTTAATAAAATAAATAAAAATAAAATTGTAATGCCTGCTTCTGTGCTTAGTATCAGTGGCGTAACAATAGGGTGGCAGGGCTGGCAAAATGCCACGGGCCCCCGACCCAAGAGGGCCCCGGCCCAAGAGGCCGCGAGCTCAAAAATATTTTTTTACATTGTACCTGAGTATTTTATTTTATTTGAAAAGTATATTTTAATAAGTTCTGCTTAAAATCCAAAGTGAGACAACTAAAGACCTTAATACAATTTCAAGTTAATCAACCAAGCATTTCAACCAACCTAAACAAAAAGATGTTGATTTATTTTTAGAGATGTACACGTTACCCGTGACGAGTAATTTTACCGTCAAAAAACCGTCAGTAAAAATACCGGAAATTGCACATCTCTATTCATTTTAGAACGCATCCATTGGTTTGGTGGAGTTCAAAAACTCATAAAAGATGTCGAGCCGAATGCCATATATGTTCACTGTGCTGCTCATAATTTAAATCTAGCACTCAATAATACAGTGAGAGAGGTTATGGATATGCAAATTTTTTCCACCAAAATCCACTTTCAGAGACGAAATAGAAAAATCTTCGTGTATTAGAGACCTTGCTGATTTATTAATAATAAAAAATCATTTTATGTCCTGCAGCTTTCCTGAAGTATGCACTGCATTAATGTTATTTCTTACAATTCCTGTGACTACAGCTAGTGCTGAACGATCATTTTCAAAACTAAAATTGATAAAAACCAATTTAAGAAACTTTATGAGACAAGACAGGCTATGTAACTTGGCTATTCTGTCTGATGAAAATTCTATGACCCGATCTTTAAACTTTGATGATGTTATAGACACTGTGGAACAGAAAGCTCGAAAAAAAGATTTTTCCTAATAAATATCTTATTGAAATTAAATTGTTATTTTTATTTCATTGTAAATGTATGCAGGTTTCCTCACGATGTTGTTCCTTCACTGAAAAGCTAGCGAATAGATGATGAATGCATTGAGATATTATGTTCTAAGGATGAATGTGAAGTCTCCAATACGCATTGGGCTAGCCTGGGGGCTACAGACCATTCCCTCTTGCCTAAGAGAGGAGGCCTATGGCCATTAGTGGGACATATACAACGTGTAATTGAGTACGCTGAAAATCTCGAAGTTTATTGAAATTAAACTGAGTACAACGTGATGATTTTTACTGATAGGGCCCCATCAAAAGAATTTGCCACGGGCCCCAGATGGTATAGTTACGCCACTGCTTAGTATAACTACTAATTCATTTGTTGGAAAAATTTTCCGCTTCTATAGTAAACCTCCAGAAGACATGTTGAAGATGTTTCTGTTAATGTAAAACGTAAACTCATTGAAAAATCTTATTAAATGTCTTTTGTAAGTACATGTATTATTGGAATGACAAGGAAGCTTGGCAATAATTTGCTTTAATGGCTCTGATAGTTCCTTAATTTAAGATGATTTGTGAGATGGTGATAATAAAAAAAAACCCGGCTGAGTTTGTTATCGGCTCTTCTCAAACCAGGGTGCGTTTGGGACCCTCGTAGCTTCAGTTTTAAGATACCGTAACTGATCATCACCATAATGTTTTATAAGTAACTAGCGAATGCCCACGACTTCGTCTGCGTGGTTTGAGGTTTTTTAGTTCCCGCGGGAACTCTTTAATTTTCCGGAATAAAAAGTAGTCCAGACTATAATGTATCTCTGTGCCTAATTTCAGCCAGATTCGTTCAGCCGTTGGGGTGTGATTGAGTAATAAACATCCATACATCCATACATACATTCACTCATACATCCATCCAAACTTTCGCATTACTAAGATTGGACGTCAATAAGCGTACAGTGTACCTAATTTAAATAAATTTGACTTTGACTTTGACTTTAGTGTCCTATTTCAGATTAGAACTGGCAGAGGCGAAACTCTCCGATGGGCGGTCTGCGTACCAAACACCTGCGACGCGAGTGCTGTGGCCGGGTTTGTTAGCGATGTGCTGGCCCATACTGTGGGGAACTCGACTGGCGTGGAGGTCACTGATAAAGACTGCTACACACGGAAACCATTGACTGTCAGCAAGCTGGATATCATTTTCGTGTGAGTAGAAGAATATAGATGGATAATAAAGATAGAACTTCATATTTACATTGGCATGACGCCCTGTCAGGGCATTACAAATTTTAAATTAATAACATTTTATTACAATGAACATTGAACATAGTTAATAGTAAATATAAACTTTAATACAACAATTTTGATGAAATTTGGTACAGGGATAGATTGCATCCCGGGGAAGGACATAGCCCAATTATATATACATAGAAAGAGATCATACAAGGACATAGAAGGAGTTCCCGCGGGAATCAAAAAAACTTAATGCACGGAAGTCGCGGGCATCATCTAGTTTCATATTAAAGTTAAATACGTAGTGTTGACAAAGGCCTGTTAAATTTTTAAAGCAATTATTGTATTTGATAAATTAGTATTCCAAAGTGACAGGGCGTCAGCGCCGAAACCGGATAGAATACTAGAGACGATTGGTTCACATATGAGCTGATTGTAGAATAAAGCAACATTGACACACTTGGGTTAAAGTTGACTCATGCTTTTGATGATGAATAGTATTGTGAATACTAATTACTTACAATTAAAGAAGTACAAAACTCCAGGTGGCTACGAAAGCCACTCGAAATTAATTAAGTTCGAATCCCGATGGGTAAAATCTGGGAAGTTAACGGAGAGAACTCAACTGAGATCGGAAAAGCTGGACCGAGATCTTTATAGGGAAACACGAGTTTTTTGCTCAAGTTGGATATTTATGTAACAATAAAAAATGTATTTTAGATAGACAAGTCAACAAGAACATGCGGGTACAATTTGTTTCTCTTTTCCAGAGGTATAATGTTATTCTTTGGCGCTGTTCTCCTGTTCACGACTTCCTACGAAATCTACTCATTGCGCTGGCGAGGGAAGAAAGCCTATAGCGCAATACACGAGCTCATAATCTCCTTCTCTCTCATCAACAATACAAAGAAGATATTGTCGACGAAGCAGAACAACAGCCTTGGGTTGGAATGTATCAATGGAATTAAGGCTTTAGCGATGATCTTCATTGTAGCTGGTCATGCTTGTCTGTTTATTGGCGCTGGACCTGTGATGGATGCTGAAGCTTGGGATAGGGTGAGTTGAAATGAAATGATTTATTTCACGAAGGATCCCACATTGTCACCCCGCAGCGTTGCTTATCTAGATTCCTCCGTCGACCGACTGATCGGAAAGAGGGTACCAATCTGTTGTAGTAAGTATTGTTTAATAAAAAAATATTAAGGGAATCGTTTTTTTTAAAATAAAACAGATAAATATTTATTTGCAAAGAATGTTGTACAATATTTCAATGATAAGAAATGTCAATGAAAGGCCGTAACATTGAACTACCACTATAGACCATTAACGTCCCACAGCTGGGCACAGGCCTCCACTCTCATAGGAGAGAGGGAATTAGAGCTTAGACCCACCATGCTGCTCCAATGCGGGTTGGCGGGCTTTAGCGACTATTATTAGTTTCATGTTATATTATACATGCTTAACGTGCGTGCATGGCTTAAAGTGCTCTCTGAAGCAAGGGTGTGACTCACCGCCAACTGCCTAACTCCGGGCTAATACTGAGAATTTCTTGTCAGAAAAACCCAATAGATACCCCTTTATGACCCGACCAATTCGTGTCGGGATTCGAACACGGGACCTTGTTGGTCGCAGTCGAACCACTAGACTAACTAAGCAGTTAATTCCTTCAACGAAGTAAATAAATACAGTGCAATTTTTATTCGCCTGCCTGAAAAAAGGAGTATATTGTTTTCAGGGTTCATGTATGTATGAATGTATGTATGTATGTGAGTTTTTATATCCCACGCCTGAACCGATTTTGATAAATGAGGTATCGTTAGAATCCCTAGCTTATTCCGGGTGACATAGGCTAGCAAAATTTTTAAAAAAATGATGGGGTGACCATGGTCCCGCATTAAAGACCAAAATTGAAAAAAAAAATCGAAAATAAGATTAACTATATAATCATCATCTAGAAAATGATGAGTAGATTCCAAAAATATATAACAATATAGTTCAATATTTAGTGATTCACAAAAAAATATCATTTAATAAAAAATGTGAATAAGATTCCAAAGGCTATATATGCAAATCGCTTCTTATGGAGGTAAACTCCAAAAATAATATGGCAGGGCAGTCGTATTTTTTAATTCGTTAATTACATAAATATTTCTTTTGTGAAAATTCAGTTAATACGGGACCCGACAAACGCTTTCATGCTCAACAACGCGCTGCTAGTAGACACTTTCCTGTTTCTGAGTGCATTTCTCTTCAGCCGGCTGTTACTCATCGAGCTGGACAAGCGAAGGGGCCGCCTCAACGTGTTGCCAATATTGGTTTTCCGATATATTAGGTAAGCTTTTCTTTACTCGAGATTTGTGATAATTATGTTTCCCTTTGCATTGGCAAAATATTCTTTGTGGCATTTTTGAAGTGAACACCAAAAAAAAAAAAAAAAAAAATTTTTTGCGAGATATTTCACCGCGGTTAATTGCCTCATCTGGTGACAGAAGGGCTGGCTCATTTTTTGCGCAAAGGATCAGCCTGGCTGTCCAGCGCGGAAATGCAGCCAGCATTCTTGCCACCATTCCACGTGGGCATGATTTATATAGTAATTAGGTTAGGCTAGCTACCATTAAGTTCTATTGTATTATTTTCAATAAAAAAAAAAGGTCAAAAAAAAAAAAAAAAAGCGACGCAGTGAACACTTCTTTTGCCGCGTTGAGCACTTTTTGGTAGGGGGTAAACTTGTGGATTCGCGTCACCGACACCCCGCTACGACATGCTCGCGTTGTTACGAAGACAAAAGGTCATAAATATAAATATAATACAATCGTAATTAAACTTTAATGCCTTAGTTTTAAGGTTCATGTTTTAATCATTTTAAATATATTTTATTTGATTATTTTTTTTAATAAAATACTTTTTCACTTCTATCGAGAGTCCCTATGACTGCCATTTTTTTGGTGTACGTTCATTGGAATATTATTGTTCGTTTAGTAGCGTAGCGACACAGAATACCAATTAGATATAGAAGCAATTACTTATTCTGTGATAGAAGGCGGAAAAATTAAGACAATTTGGATAGGGTAATCACTTATGTTAACGTTGCTTTGGAAGTTGTCTGGGATATTCTCTATTACTAAGTAGGTATAGTATATGTTAATGCCTTTGATCAAATCAAGGTTTACGCTTACTAAATTTTTTTTATGTAGTCCAGAAAACTGACTACAATTGCTTTCGGTGTAATGCTGGGTAATCAATAATGAGACGTATACAATAGGGATGATGCCTATGTCAAAAATAAATTAGTTATAACTGATTATTAAATAGAGGGTCTTTCAAAAGAACTAAAATTCACATCCTCGGTTAGTTTTAAGTTTGATAACTCTTTTAAAGTATAGATTAAAGAAAAAAAGTACGTTGAAATTTGATGACTTCACTACTGTGATTTTCATACAACTTCGCGCGTTTTTAAGTTTGATAACGATTTGCGCTCTTATCCAATGTAATGTTTAAGTTTAACGTCGGTTTAAATAGGTCCTAAAGTTATATGTTGTTAAAAATACTTATTTTATTATTTATGATTTTTGTATTAAGAAAACAGCTGAATTAACATTTCTAATGCCTTCCGAGTTATTTTTACAACCCGATCTGAAACCTAAAACTTTATTCAATAAAAGGTTATTTTTTATACAGGGTGACTCCTGCCTATCTTATCGTGATACTGTTCTATATGACGTGGTTGCCAAAGATAGGAGAGGGACCGCTGTGGGAAGGAAGACTGCAGTTAGAGCAAGAAAGATGTATGGAGGTGTGGTGGGCGAACATTTTGTACGTCAACAATTACATCAGCACTGATAAATTGGTAAGCAACAAGACCATAATGTCAATACTTATATTTTCAGGGCTTTGGTGGGGTTGCCTCTCTTCTGCAGCGCATAGGAGATGTTACCTGATGCTAGAATAGGCTGTTTTACAATCATCCTCCTCCCTCCCGCTCCTTGGTGCAGTGTTGAGCGCTATTGTCTTAACGTGCGGTAGTCCCGGGTTCGATCCCCAGCAGGGTCAATTTGAAGATTTATGATATCTGAATTTTCCCTGGTCTGGCCTGGTGGGAGACGTTCCGGCACGATGCCGTGAAGAAACTGATTAGGAGTTTGGGATAAATATAACTACCATGACCCTAACAGGTTGGCCAGGTCTGGCCTGGTGGGAGGCTTCGGCCGTGGATAGTTACCACCCGCTACCGCCGGCAAAGACGTGCCGCCAAGCGATTTAGCGTTCCGGTACGATGCCGTGTAGAAACCGAAAATGGGTATCTGTTTAATATAACTGCCATGCCCCTAACAGGTTAGCCCACTACCACCTTAGACTGCATCTTCACTTACCATCAGGTGAGATCGCAGTCAAGGGCTAACTTGTAGTGGATAAAAAAAAAAAGAAAAGCCTGCTACCATCTTAGTCACTGTATCATCGATGATGATGCAGTGACTAAGATGTGAGATCGCAGTCAAGGTCTGACTTGTTGTGGATAAAAAAAACTCTCAAGCGTCGCCAACGGAGTCCTGGAGGTCAAAAAAACAAACACACTTTCGCATGTATAGTATTAGTATGATTTTGAATTTATTAAGCTACCATAAAACGTGATACGTGGATAGCTACAGTGACCAATAGGATCCATGCATAGACATTCCCCCTCGTGGCACCAACTCGTTCCACCAGTGGCACGGGAAGGAATTGTCAATTCTCCTCGTACCACTATCACGTTAGGGTCTTCACTAGCTGATACCCGCGACTTCATCCGCGTGGATTGAGCTTTTTTTTCCGCGAGAACTCTTTAAGTTTCTGAGATAAAAAGTAGCTAATGTGTTATTCCAGACTCTATCTATCTCTGTGCCAAATTTCATCCAGATCCATTGAGCCATTCTGGCGTCAGTAACAAACATCCATCCATTCATCCATGTATCCAAACTTTCGCATTTATAATATTAGTGTAGAAGTATAGATTACGCTTCTTCTGCCAATCTAATGTTTGTAAGAAATATTCAATTTAAATATTTAATTACATCATACTTGATACTAAATATTATAAATGCGAAAATGTGCTTGTTTGTTGGCTTATTGGTTTGTCCTTCAATCACGCCATAACGGAGCAACTGATCGACGTGATATTTGGCATGGGTATAGTTGAGGATCTGGAGAGTGGCATAGGCCATTTATCCCGGAAAATTAAGGAGTTCCTGTGGGACATAAAAAAACTTATTCCACGCGGACGAAGTCGCGGGCATTAGCTAGTAACACATAAATTGCTTGATATGCCCATACAGAATGCCAGTAAAATTATTACAAAGTGATAAGCAATCAATAAATTATTTATTTACTACCGTGTAGTCATGCCATTCATCTTATAATATGAAATTTTATCAACTCTAGTCCTTCCGTATTGCATAACATAAATTATTTTACTTAGAATTTATTTTCTAAAGCACTAGCAGATTCGTTCGAATGGCTATCCATGTTAAGGAGTTCCTACGGGTACCGAAAAACAATATAGAGGTTTTTGGGTTCTCACAGGAACTCCTTAATTTTCCGGAACAAAAATGAGCCTATGTATTATTCCAGACTATAATCTATTTCTATGCTAATTTCATTCAGATAATATGTTCAGCCGTTCTGGCGTGATTAAGTAACAAACATCCATCTAAACGTTAGCATTTATAATATTAAGTATGGATATAGATTTTACATGCCATAGTACTATTACGTACATATCTGCTACGTTTTCACGTATCAACCGATTTTGAATAAATTCGGTACAGAGATAGGTAGTCTCCCGTATTGTAAATACTTTTCATCTTCTCATTGGGAATAGAGTTCGCAGGGGATTTAAAAAAATCTCAATCCTCGCGGACAAAGTCTCGAGAATTATCTAGACAAATATATAAAATCAGTATATCACATATTGGTTTGTTCAAAACACAGAACTTATAAAAAAAAAAAAAAGAGTTTTGAAATAAAATTTTGTAAAGCTTTTAAGTTCCATACACATGAAACCTTTGGCTGCATTGTTTATACGAGTATAAGGTAATTTCCCTTTCCACAGTGTATGTTCCAATCGTGGTAGCTTGCGGTCGACACGCAATTATCTAGACAAATATAATATATAAATATAACTATATCACATATTGGTTTGTTCAAAACACAGAACTTATTAAAAAAAAAAGAGTTTTGAAATAAAATTTTGTAAAGCTTTTAAGTTCCATGCACATGAAACTATTGGCTGCATTGCTTATGCGAGTATAAGGTAATTTCCCTTTCCACAGTGTATGTTCCAATCGTGGTATCTTGCGGTTGACACGCAGCTATTCTTCGTGGCTCCCTTCTTTATCTACAGCCTGTGGCACTGGCGGCGGTTCGGGCCAATATTCACCGCGGTGGCTACCTGCGTGTCCCTCGTCATACCCACTGTCATCACGTTTAAAGAGAGCCTGGACCCGACTTTGCTGTTTTATGCTAAGTATGTCAAGAGTGTGTTTAAGTGTACCCCTGACCCGAAAATTCGATTTAGCGTTGTTTTCCTTCTGAAAACTTAAACAACGTGCGTCATGGTGTATCTTTGGTATGAGGGTACTGCGGAAAAAATGGAAGTACCTATCTACACTACACCTGTACTCTGTACCTAGTAGTTATTTTATGCGGTAACAAGTTGTCCTGGACGTGTTATCTCACTTGATGGTAAGACATGCTGTTTAATATGGAAGCGGGCTTATTGGTAGGGGGAAAACTTGTAGATTCGCGTGACTGACATGCTCGCGTTGTTACGAAGACAAAAGGTCTTAAATATACTACATTCGAAATTAAACTTTAATGCCGTAGTGTTAAGGTTTATATTTAATTGTTTTTATTAACAAAAATAATAATTAAATATTCGTTTTCACTTCTATCGGCAGTCCCTATGACTACCATTTTTTTTAGAATGGGTATTATTAAACCTCATTGGTGTTGTTGCGGATGACGACGTCTTGGGTTCGATTCTCGGGTCGGGTAAAAATAATAGATATTAAGATTTTAGACAAGCAATTCTCGATAAACTAGCCTGGAGTTAGGAAGTTGGCAGTGTTGGTAGGAGTGCTGTCTCGAAAAGCACATAATTTCGACGACTTTGCGCCTTGTCTCTCTCCGGTTATGTTGAATTTGGGCTCAATGGGAAAACTCATTGGGCTATGAAGGTATGATAAACATGTCTTCCACGCGGATGGTTATTTATATTATGCACTTGTGTGGAACCAAACTTCCATTCTCAACGAAGTACGAAACCAATTTGAGACTGATTCAAGGAGATTTATTAATTATTCAATTATATTTTAGGGAATTCACGGATTTCGCTACGAATTATTACTTTGTCGAAGCCTACATAAGGACTCACATGAAGATGACTCCGTATTTTATGGGAATTTTAACTGGATATATTCTGCATCGGATTCAGTTGGAAAAGTGAGTGTTTTAAACAACTAAATTATTAAAAAAGATCCTCTCCTTATCAATTCCAGAACAATGTTGAGAAGCCTAAAATTTGATTTGAATTAGGATTAAAGTACTGTCTTGTACATTTTAAATTGACCAGAAACCTTGGACCAGCTTCGAATGCAAAACATTACTATTTCATACCTAAGAATGATGTTAATATTATTATTGTGAATGAACTAGAAGTTTAATTCGCTATAATCCGCCACAGTAGACAAATCCGTGTGGTACAGTGCGTGTCTTTCACCTGCAGCATGCGACACCCACCACCCAGCAATTCGCACAGGCACAACACCACACCACACAAATCCTCCAAATCACTCTCAACGTACGTTTCACTCCGACACCGGAGCATCCTCAGGAGATGTTGACTCGACAATGCACGATTGTGAAGTGACTATCGTATCGCAAGTTCCGGCTTATATACCTTTTTGGCATGGCTCATACTGAAGCCCCGCCCCCTCCCCCATTACTGTATAAATTGAGTAAAGGTGAATTTGATACGTTTATTTGTTCATTTAGCAACTCAAATCCTTTATTATTGTGTTTAATTATTTCTAATTGCTCCCAAACGCACATTCGTAACCCTTTATTACATTTATGCAGGATTTTATATGAATGGTTATTGCCCACCTCATGTCCACTGTCCAAAAGGTGTTTAGCGAAGTGGGACCTTTGTGGTTGATCGTTCCTATAAGCAGACATATGTTCCTTATAGCGCGTCTCAAAATTGCGCCCAGTTTGACCAACATATGTGGCACCACATTCAGGACACTCAAGCTTATAAACACCCGATTTTTGATGATTCCTCAATTTATCTTTTCCATTGCAAATCCTCCGAAGTGTATTATTTGTCCGGAACGCGACATGCACATCATGTGATGTGTGATGAATTTGGACAAATTAGAAAAGATCTTTACATGGCTACATCGGATAAAATTAGTAAATGTAAAGCCAGTTTGACGTATTTTGGACCTATATCTGAGCGCATTGCAAAGACAAACACAATAATAAAGGATTTGAGTTGCTAAATGAACAAATAAACGTATCAAATTCACCTTTACTCAATTTATACAGTAATGGGGGAGGGGGCGGGGCTTCAGTATGAGCCATGCCAAAAAGGTATATAAGCCGGAACTTGCGATACGATAGTCACTTCACAATCGTGCATTGTCGAGTCAACATCTCCTGAGGATGCTCCGGTGTCGGAGTGAAACGTACGTTGAGAGTGATTTGGAGGATTTGTGTGGTTGTGGTGTTGTGCCTGTGCGAATTGCTGGGTGGTGGGTGTCGCATGTTGCAGGTGAAAGACACGCACTGTACCACACGGATTTGTCTACTGTGGCGGATTATAGCGAATTAAACTTCTAGTTCATTCACTGTCATGGACTTCCGCAAAGTAACGCCTGCTTCTATTCAATAATATTATTATTATTAAATAATATGTTCTGGGGGGTTACTACCATCGCTTAGAGCAGTATTTAAAAAAAATACATCCCTACATCCCTACTCGTACATCCCTAAAATAAAGTTTATATTATTATTAATTATTCTTAAACAGAAACGAAGAAAAAGAAAGAAAATCTCACTAAACTAAAATGACAGCATTGCAAATATTGCTAAACCTTTCATAATACTCCCTGCGGAAATTGACAGAACTAGATTTAAAACTGTCATTTTAGTTTAGATAGTATTATACAGAATTATTGGCCACAATCTAGACTAATATTATAAAGAGCTAAAGTTTGTGAGTTTGTGACGTTGTAGGGGGTAATCTCTAGATGTGACGTTGTAGGAGGTAACTCTGAACCAATTTTGAAAATTCTGGTACAAATAGAAAGCCACATTATTTGTGAGTGTCATAGGCTTTAAATTATCCCGAAAAATTAAGGAGTTCCCGTGGGAATTAACTTACTTCACGCGGACGAAGTCGCGCGCAAGTCTGCTAGTATTATAATAAAACTGTTGTAGCTGATTTAGCAGAAATGTCGCTAATTTGAATCATGTCAAATCAACCGCTAAAAATAAAAATAACAGTCTCATTTTTTCAAAATATTTTGAAATACTAAATTGATGTTTTCCGATTCCAGTTACGAGTTTTCCAATATCCTAAAAGCCTTTGGTTGGATGACGAGCATAGTGTTAGGTACGGTGACCACCTTCTCCGTAAGCCTGTTCTACCAAGACTGGTACCAGTATAGCGCCATCGAAGCAGCGGCGTACATCTCACTCCACAAGTTTGCATGGAGTATAGCCAATGGTTGGCTCATAGTTGCTTGCGCCACTGGTAATGGAGGTGAGTTTAAAGTTTCCATTTTTTCTTTGTAGTCTGCGTGCGACAAACTAGATGGCGCTGTACTAATTAAAATCGCGCTTATGAAGTTAAGCAATTTTTAACAGGATTCCAAAAAAGGAGGAGGCTCTCAATTCGGCACTTTTTTTTTAAATGTATGTCGGTGCGAATCTCTATCTTCTATTTGAAAAAAATTGTTTTCAGTCCTTAAAGGAAGCTCTCAAGGTGGTCCCATAAAATCTGACTCCGAATCCTCAATCCTGGCACTAAAAGTGAAAAATAAAAATTCTTTCCAAAAAACCGACTTCCAAAGCCACTGTAAAGTAAAAAATAATTTTGATTTCTGCACACTATAACAAAGATAAGCAAAGTTGACGCGTCAGATTTGCCGACTTCAACATAGTGAGTAGAAATCAAAATTATTTTTTACTTTACAGTGGCTTTGGAAGTCGGTTTTTTGGAAATAATATTTATGTTATGATTATTAAAATTCTAAATTGTACTTGTGACGCTGTACGGACCAATCGATAAAAGCCTTTAAGAGCTTTCCAAGTTGAAGTTAGCCAACCTTGATAACCTTGTGGTTACATTAAGGTCCAGTATAAAAATAAATGTCTTTAGTGCGTGGTAAAATATGTATGTACTAAAACGCAACGCATATACCTACGCATGTACTGATGATAATGTACTAAGAGACTGATTATGAAACAGAATATTAGTATGTAACATATAAACATTTTCCTCTGAATATCCTAATAATTTTATTAAAATAAATCTAATCAGACGTATGTTTCATAGAATAATGTTATGAAATTATACATTTCGGTAGGTAGTTCGGCGTAGTTTTAATTACAGCGTTCAGCCTAATTACGAATTAGATAAGCAAATATACGTAAAAAAATAAAAGCCTAAGGTTACGCTAATAATATTATAATGAAGCACAAAACACTTTTACATACATTTAGTGGAATATCCAAAAATATTATTCTGTTCATCAGAACAGAACAGTCTTTATTATTAAAATGAATGAAGCCCATAAATAATTTCAAAATGAAATTGCTCGCGGGAGTATCACGTGCAATTTAAAATTGCTCGGTTTTTTTATTTAAGCACGTAAATTGTTAGTTTCATTAAAGCATGTAACATATAAAATAGTTTCGTGCAAAATCAGCGGCAAAAATACATTTTGTTCTACTACGAAAAATAATTACTCGGAAAATATAAAACTATCTTTAATTAGGTTGAGCTTGCGTTAAATTGGCTATTCCAATTTTGGGGGCGAAAGTTTTACCAACAGGAAAATTGTTTAGACGGCACGGCATTCGAATTTCGAACGTTATAACTTCGCTATCGTGATTTTTTTTTGGTACAGCACCATCTAGTAGCAATTAATAAATGTTGTTTAGTAGGTAGGTACAGTAGGTAGGCAGTAAATATATTAATAAATAATCATAGACTTTATTTTCATGTATTTTTTTATTGTAATGTTAATATTGTATTTTTTATGTATTATATCAAGAATAATAATAATTACGTCTGAATTTTGCATGCCATCTCCATGGCAGATTGTATGCTACTGCTATATATTAAATAACACCTTTATATCTTCAATCTGTGCAAATAAATAAATGAAATGAAAAAAATTACTCATTGAATAATCGATTAATTAATGAATCAATTTATAATCTGTCTAACACATCGTTAGACAGATAATTAATTGAAATTTGGCATCTTCGACTTCCGTCATCTCTGTGTTCATACCGACGTTTGTGATGTAGTGATGTTTGACAGCGACAAAACATCACATAGCTCTATGAGTGACAGAGACAAAGCTCTACGAAGTCCAATAGCCGATTACCTGTTTTTAAAGCTCGACTTATAAGTCAGACAAACTTATCTGACCCGATGACAGCGTCGCTAGTATCTATGAAAAATAAAATAAAACCAAAAACTAAATAGGCATAAAAAATAGTTCCAATTTTGGCCACCAGGTCAGATAAGTTTGTGGGACTACTCTATCGGGTACTATTAATTCTTTTAAACAATTGGTTCGCCGAGAACTTAGACCTTGTGTTTTCTAACATTAGACCAAAACTTGTAACGGTAAATTTTAGCCAAAAGTTTTAAGCCATTTAAAATTCTGTTGAAGATTGATTATACATATGTTACATGTAACATACATATATGAGCCTAAAGTGTATTCATTTAATTCTGTTGAAGATTGATTATACATATGTTACATGTAACATAGCTTTTATGTGAGGTCGGTACTAGAGCACATTTTCTCTTATATTAACCATAACTGTATTTGCCTGTTGCAGGTATACTAGGTAAACTTCTGACCTGGAAGTTTCTAGTGCCGATCGCAAGACTGACTTTCTGCGCCTATTTGGTTAACGGCATTGTAGAGTTATACTATGTGGGGCAGTTAAGGCATCCTTTGCACATTACTTTCTTTACTATAGTAAGTATTTTTTTTTTATCCACTGACTGCGATCTCACCTAATGGTAAGTGATGATGCAGTCTAAGATCTCAGAGGGCTAACCTGCTAGGGGCATGGCAGTTATATTAAACCCATACCCCTATTCAGTTTCTACACGGTATAGTACGGAACGCTAAATCGCTTGGCGCCACGTCTTTTACCGGTAGGGTGGGAACTAGCCCCGGCCGAAGCCTCCCACCAGGCCAGACCGGGGAAATTCAGAAATTATAAATTTCGGAACCCTGCCGGGGATTGAACCCGGGGCCACCGCAAGTTAAGGCAACAGCTCTCAACACTGCGCCACGGAGGTCGTCATAAGTCATAAGTATAATTTGATATCTCTTCGTAATTTAAGTATTCGTCTTTTTTCATATATATTAAGGGGAAAGGTGACTGACTGACTGACTAACTGATCTTTTAACTAAGAAATCCGCTAAGAAAGGATGTTTGAAAGGGGGTAATAGGGGGAAAAGGCTAGTGATAAGATAAAATATTATGTTACTCTCTAACTTACTTCCAAATAAAAATATATCATTATTCTCTCTTTAAAAATGTTTTTGTGTTTTTCTTTCAGGCAGCCAATGCCATATCCCACATAGTGCTGACATTCTTCCTTGCCTTAATACTGTGCATTATATTTGAGTCACCCTTGCATGGTATAGAGAAGATTTTACTTCGAATGTTTGGTAAGTTTTGTACCAGCATAGACACAATAATAAGATATTGATTTATACTGTTCCTTGGATTTGACTTGGACATTTTTTTTTTATCCACTACAAGTTAGCCCTTGACTGCGATCTCACCTGATGGTAAGTGATGATGCCGTCTAAGATGGTAGCGGGCTAACCTGTTAGGGGCATGGCAGTTATATTAAACCCTATTGGACAATTCAATTATTTAAACGCAAAAATATTTAATTGTTCTACATAAATTTTTGAAGTTCTGATGATGATAGTATGGAGAAGGTGGGCTGTGGATGGAACTCCTCAACGAGTGACGGTGAATTAATCGAAATCAATGTTACTAACTTAAACGCTGCAGTAGGTACATACGTTAAGCCCACATACGTGGAGCTGAAATGGGCCCATTAGTCTATACTAATATTATAAATTTGAAAGTTCGGATGGATGTATGGTTGGATGTATGGATGGATGGATGTTTGTTACTCAATCACGCCAGAACGGCTGAACGGATCCGGATGAAATTTTGCACAGAGATAGATTTTATATATAGCTACATTTTATCCCCGAAAATTAAAGAGTTCCCGCGGGAACCAAAAACCTTTAATCCACGTGAACACAGTCGCGGGCTAGTATTTTTAAAGTTTAACAATAATCATGAAAGTCAGATAAATAGTGCTTCATTCAAAGCCTAAACAAAATTATATCCAAGTTTCAGGATTGCCTAGTGAAAAGCCGAAATGGCAAAATAAAGCTTTGGACTGGAAATTCAGGCACAACTAGATTGTCCTGAATATTTGTTAGGCAAAAGCCGAAGTTTTAGCTTTGAACCTAGCGCTCTGGCCATTTCTGATTATTGCCTAGGCCTTAGGCCAATAGCGCCTGCACTTCGGCTTTGGGCTATAACATACACTCAAACTCATATTTTTTTATTCAAATAAACTTGCTTTTATATTTAAATAATTAAACAGCAACGCATTGGCGGTTCCTCTGGTGCTGCAAATGTTCATGGGCGGCGGTTATCACTTAGCATCAGGTGACCCGCCTGCTCGTTTGCTCGCTATATATTAAAATAAAAAACTTATTAAAATGCTTTCGAATCGTCGAACGAATCTATCACTGGTTCGAAATGGCATTCCTACCGAGAAGAACCAGAAAGAAACTTGGTGGTTGCTCGTTTTAAAAATTCATTTACAATTACATCAATGTGTATATATGTCACCGTAATATTGTAAAAACCGTTAGATTATAATCTGACTCGCGAAATTGCAAACTGTCGAAAGATTAAAATTGAACGTATTAATTTTCGGTAAATTGTAATCTGCTAGGTATATTAACCCGATAGAACCTAAGTGGAACCTAAGCTACCTGGTTATTTATGTCGAACCCTAACCTAACCTACAAGAAACAGACAAGAAAACGTAAATATAATGAATATTTTAAAAATTTACACTCAGAACATTGAACGGTTCACAATCTTTTTCATGATTATGTATACATAAGTAACCGCTGTCCTAAGCATTGCTGGAGCGAATCAAAAATCATGCCCCTTTATCATAATCTTCAACAATATATTCACAAAAGCCACAATTTTATCCGTCAAAATCTTTTTAAAGCAAATAGCACTGTTGTTATTTTTCAGCACAAATATTGAGACAAAACTAACAAAACAATCAACTTTCAGCTCGACCAGTATTGAGTGATAACGCGAGACGAGATGACTCCGCTCAGGTGTCCCGACACACTAGTCAGAGTAAGTTGGAGGCGTAGTACACTACGTAAAAAGTTAACCTTACAAGGTTAACTTTTAAATAGTTTAAGGGCTTACACGAATCTAATTTATGTTATTAAGAACCCGTGAACTTTCCGCTGGAAAGGTGCGTCCAGATCAGGGATGTTATGGATGTGGAATTTCGGATCTGGATGTGGAAACGGATGTAATATTAATAGGTAATACTGTATCGGGTTTGAATACACGTGCGGATTTGAAATTATTTCGGATTAGCCCATAGTTTATGATAGTTTCCGTTTAGGATAGTCCTCAAAAAACTAATATCAAACGTATATTATATAGTTATTTGAGGAATATTAAAAACGAACTCTTATTTGACTTCATTTCTTGACTCGATCGGGCGAAAACTTGTCATATAATTGTCTCATGACTGCGCATCTGTCCGAAATTTTTCGGAACTTTTATATCAGATTCGGTTACGGTCTCGGATAGATTTTTATTCCCGATATCCGATAGTTTCGTTTAAGGTTACGGAACATCCCTGGTCCAGACCAAATAATATAATATGAACGATGGTTTTTGTTATAGCATTTTTAGAACTATGGATGCATGTTGATGATGATTTACATTACCTTCGCCTCAGCTAATATTTTTGTATAGAGAATAACTTATTTACTTGCGCCCGGGACTGAAAAACAGATTCATAAAGGTTACGGAAGTATGAGTGTTACATAATGAAAGTGTAACAGAATCGAAGCTAAGTAACCCTTTTGAATGTGTTTTTCATATTGTTAACCCGAAACACTTATATTTCTGTAACATAAACGAATCTGTACCAAAAATGAAAGTGTTTTAAAATGTAACCGAAATAGCGACGTTGCCAAATTTACTGTTGACGCGTATTCAAATTTGGACCTAAAGTGAAAGCACCGATGGTTGCAATTGTTTTTAGAAAACATGGCCACGTTGTGTCAGTGTATGTAAAGTCCAATGAAGTGAGAAGAACGCGTTGTCACACCGTGCAGTTTGTTAGGGCATTTACCTACTAGGGTTACAGATATAAACACTTATAACAGAAATAAACGGTTACAGATTGATTGGGTTACAGTATCGTTTCTGTTTCCGTTAAAAGTGTTTCTGTTTTATAACTGTTTCAAACAACAGTGTTTATTTCGGAAACTGTTTCAGTCCTTACCGAGCGCCGAATATTCTATCGGTGGGTTGAAACATAACTACGCCTTTATTTTTATGACATGTGTATAATATATTAGCTGTTATTTTAAGTTTATGATTATTATTGTAACGTCTCGTTCCGTGGTATTGGACTTTAGTATTAGTGTGATAATCTACTGAAGCCATGTAAATATTAGTTAAGTTTTTAGAAGACTATTTTATACGCATATATACCAAAGCCAGCGAGCCTTCTTGACTCTCTATGATTATTGATATGGTAATGCACACATATCTAATAATCACGTACGAATTGACGTTTAAATGTCGTAGGGCTTCGCACGTGCACTGAATTTTATGTGATTTTAACTAGGAGTCTCTGTACGCGTATAAGACAATGCGCTTTGATACTCGGCTCACAAACGGCACCCCTATTTCGTAAATGCTGTATCAATTATTGTTACTGTCACAATTGTTAAGATTGGCTGAATTTATGAATTAAATTTTATTTTTTTATCCACTACATGTTAGCCCTTGAGTGCGCTCTCACCTGATGGTAAGTGATGATGCAGTCTAAGATGGTAGCGGGCTAACCTGTTAGGGGCATGGCAGTTATATTAAACCCATACCCCTTTTCGGTTCCTACGCGGCATCGTACCGGAACGCTAAATCGCTTAGCGGCCCGTCTTTGCCGGTAGGGTGGTAACTAGCCACGGCCGAAGCCTCCCACCAGGCCAGACCAGGGAAATTCAGAAACTATAAATTTCCAAACCCTGCCGGGGATCGAACCCGGGACCTCCGCACGTTAAGGCAACAGCGTTCAACACTGCGTCATGGAGGTCGTCAATGCACAATAGGCAATAGTTATAATATTTTTAACCTCTGCTGTCAGTGATTGCAGAACCAATACACAATGCACACAGTAGTGTGACGATCTCAATGATATCTGCTTTATTACACTCACTCACACTCACACTCACACTTACACTATTAGCTAAAATCTATTGCCGCAACCAGATATTTAAACATTAATTCGGATAGTGACAAGAATTGATCATTATAACACTGATTGATACAGCTTTTTGAAATAGGACCATAACAGAGCTTATGCAAGGAGAATAGACTGCAACTGTATTGAATCTGCAGCTTATTTTAGTTGCTTAGTTTTTTACTGGGGGGGCGTACTGTTAGGGCGAAAACACACTACGGACACAAAAAATACGTCTGACTGACGAATAGTCCGCGCGTGCACTTTTCTATGGTGCTGCACAGGCTAGCACGAGAGGACAAAACGTGTTTCCCATATGACGCCAACTTTCTTCCCGTAGTATGTTTTCGCCCTAAGAAAAATAAAATACACGAGTTACAGTTCGCGTGCGAGTTGAATGCAGAGTAAATGTATGTGCCACCATACATTTACTCTGTATTCATCTCGCGCGCGATCTATAGGTACAATAATGTATTAGTTTCTAATAAAGTTGCTGTCATCTAATTATTGTAGCTCGGATCAATGAAGTTTTTTGCAGAGTGACATAGGCTACTTTTTATATCCGTAGAAACAAAATAAACTATTTCACGACGAATGAAATTGCGGGCATTAGCTAGCTAGCTTATCTATCATAAAATAGATATATCAAAGAATTTAGAGCGATTATAATTTAATGTAATATACCTTTGTGTACCTACTTTTAGCATTAAATAAATAACAACTGTATTGCTCAACACATAAGAATGTAGAAATATTGTAAAAATGAGATTTTTAACCTTTTTATATTAAATTGTACAGTAAATTCTCTGACTTTTAATTAATTATCTTTTTTTAATATTATAGGCCTGCGGATAAGTGACCACCGTCGCACATGAACATTTGCAGCACCAGAGGAACCCCCAATGATTATCTGCTCTTTGAAGAGCCCCATATTGTAGTCATGAAAGAATACAGAAGATGGAAGATGATTTAGACGAAATTTGGTACAGACTTAGGAACTATGTCTCGGAAGGACATAAGCTACTTTTTATCCCGGAAAATTAAGGAGTTCCTGCGGGAATTAAATAATCATAATCCGCGAGAACGAAGTCGCGGGCTTCATCTGTTTTTTTATAAATGCAGTGAATAATAGGTATCCGGGAGGGAGCAACTTTATTCAGAAGCAATAATTTGGCTTAAACTGCCGACCGCAAGAGTTGCGCACTGCCCAGCGTTGAGCAAAAGTTAGTCAGTTTTCAATTACTCGCGGCTAAATTAAGCTGTAGTAAGGCATCGATATGGTAAATCAAAGATGTGCAGTTAATAAGCAACGTAAGGTGCGTTTCCACTTGTGATGTGCGATCGGAGCGAGGTCTTTGTACCTACTTGTACATACAAAAAAATAGATAATAATCAGTTGCGATTAAGCGTTCCGATACGATAACCGTATAGGGGTATGGGTTTTATATAACTGCCATGCCCCTAACGATTAGCCCGCTACCATCTCAGACTACATCAGTTATCATCAGGTGAGATCGCAGTCAAGGGCTAACTTGTAGTGGATAAAAAAAATGTTGGACTCGTGCATAGTAGTGTACTAGTGTGTAGTAGATCCGATATCGGATTTGATACCCATACCGATAAATGCATGAATTATCCTCCGACAACGCTGAGCGGACATTTTGAAAGATATCGTATCCGATATCTTTCAAAATCCTGTTGGATAATCTGGGAACGCTATACCAGTATTCTGCGATCGCGGTTGATGCATATCTATGACAGTGGGCAGCAATTCGCGTAACTTGCATAATCTCTATGTTCGCTCGTATTTAAGCAAATGCAGGACGGACGGAAATTTTCGTGACGTAATCCGGATTAGGCTACGCTTCCTTTGTATTACACTCCACTACACGGAGAGCTAGAGTCAATTTTAAGGAAACTGATAACTAAACTCCCTGGGCCCGTATTAATAATCCGACATCACTGCTGTTAAAAACATTTTCTTAGCTGATGTCGGTTTGCTAATACTAGAACGGACAGGTCGAGATCGCGTATAGGTAAGCATAGAGTAGGGCACCCTGCAATATGATATGAGGGAGCGATGATATAAAGGGGGCGAAAGGGATGTAGATAGATAGATAGATAGATAAATACTTTATTGCACACATGAAAAATACAAGGTAAAGTTAACTATAAACTAGGTATGCAAAGGCGGCCTTATTGCTTACTGAGCAATCTCTACCAGGCAACCTTTGGTGAGAGGATCGAATAAGATGTGTAGGGTAGTGTGGCACAATAGAATACACGTTATTATTAAGTAAGTAAGTACAAAATATAAAACATAATAAACGTATTGTATATATACATTACATGTAAATAAAATACATAAATATAACAATAAAAATATTATGCATAAACATACACAAATTACACATTTAAATATAAAAATTAAATACGCATAGTAACGAATTAAGATAAAAGTATGATTTATTTATTATGGCATGACTTGGTTAAGGAAATATTCTTTGAGACTATTTTTAAAAATAGGTAAGGATTTGGAGTCTCTAATATTTTTGGGTAGAGAATTCCATAACTGCACAGCATACACCGTGTACGATTTGCTGTAAAATTTTGTACGATGACTAGGAGTTTTGAGCTTATTATCCATGGTAGAACGCAGCTGCATATGACGATCAACAGCACCGAGAAAGTTGAAACGTTCTTTAAGATAGCTGGGAGTATGAGGAGCATGTAGGATCGAGAATAGTAAAGAAAGAACATGAAAATTTCGACGCAACCTAATTGGAAGCCACTTGAGACGAGCACGATACGCACTAATGTGATCAAATTTCCTCAATCCATAAATGAATCGAATACACATATTTTGTAAACGCTCAAGCTTGTTTAGTAACTCCTCAGTGAGATCCGTGTAACTGCTATCAGCATAATCCAGTATAGGTAAAAGGAGTGTTTCAGCTAAGGATATCTTAGTTTTGACTGGAAGGAGATTCTTCCAGCGTTTCAGGGAGCCGATAGCAGCAAAGAGGCGTCGGCTGACGTGGTTAACTTGCGGTCTCCAGGAGAAGGAGGAGTCAATAATCAAGCCGAGGTTTTTAACGGTGTCACTAAAGGGCAAAATCATGTTATCCAGCACAATTGGTTCTATGGAATTAACATCAACCTTACGGGTTTGTGCTGGGTTGCCTATAATGATGACCTGTGATTTACTGGCGTTAATATTAAGGCCATACGACTTACTCCAAGAGCTTATTTTACATAAATCTGAATTAATTTTACTTATTCCAGCAGTAATTTGATCTACAGGTACAGAAGTATATATTTGCAGATCATCGGCGTAAAGGTGGAAGGAAGAGGAGAGGAAATTGGAAATTGTATTAATGAAAATAGCGAAGAGTAAGTATGAATAGTCAATGGTGTTGAAGGCATTACTGAAGTCCAACAGAACAATAATTGTAACGAGCTGGTTATCAAGCCCATATCGAATGTCGTCGCAGATCTTTGTGAGCGCAGTGACAGTGCTATGTCCTGGTCGAAAACCTGACTGAAAAGGATTAAGGAGGTTATTATAAGATAGGTAGATGCGAAGTTGAGAGGACACTATTCGTTCAGCGACTTTGGATAAAAAGGGTAATATGGAAATAGGACGAAAGTGAGAAGAAGACGAAGGATTAGCAGTTTTAGGGACGGGTATAACAAATGCTGAGCGCCATACATTGGGAAAGATACTAGTTGACAAGGAGTGATTAAAAATATGACAAAGAATTGGGGTCACTTTTTCTAAAGCCAATAGCACCATTTTTCGGCTTATGCCATCACTCCCAATTGCATCGGATTTAATTGCTAGAATATGTTTTTCAACTTCATTCAACGTAACTGATTTAAACTTAAAAGGAGGGAAATAATGTCTAGCCGATTCACCGATACAGGCTAAGGTGTTAGCTTTAGTTAGGCTGTCCATCAGAGTAACTGTAGAGAAGTGAATATTAAGATGATTCAAGTTGACATTCTTAATGGCTTGATTTCGTTGCTTGCCAATACCTAGCGAAGCCAGAAACTTCCATGTTTTTACAGGATTGCCATTGTCTATGGAGTCATGTATATAATTGCGCTGCGCATCTCTACAAAGTTTACTACAACGGTTCCGAAGTTTTTTGTATTTAATGAGATTCTCATCGGTAGGGTTTAATTTAAATTTAGCTTTAGCTGAGTTGCGTTTAGCCATTACAACTTTGGGATGTAGCTGAGTGAGGAAGACTCTTCAGCAGGAGTGGAAACGCTTATTAGAGAAGGCCTATCTTATTAGAGAAGGCTAATCATCCACAGGCTGATGATGATAATAATGATGAATTGATAAAAGGATTTTGTCTTGTTGGATTTTGTTGTGTGTTTGTCAGTTGAACTGTCTGCCTGCTATGCTGCCTGTATGCCTGTAACCCATGTTATCAACCGATTTTGACTAAATTTGGTACAGAAATAGGAAGTACATATACATAATATTATCCCGGAAAATTGATGAATTCTACGGGGAATCAAAATGCTTTTGATACACGCAGATGAAGTTGCGGCGGGCATCAAAATTCAAAAGATTTTTATTCAAATAGATTTTTCACAAGTGCTTACGAATATTCGAATGAATCACTTCGTCATCTAGCGAAAGATAGGTAAAATATTAATTGATAGGCAGATTTTCTAAATTGAAATATTTGCTCTGATACGATACTTGAACCATGCTTTCAGATTTTTATGAAGTAAGTATCTTCTAAAAATTTACTTTCAGCTCTTGGACCTACAGTGTACATCCCTGGTTATACATCTAGGATTGCCAGCTTTAGGATGGCCAAATTTGCTTAGTAAATAATATACTTATTTGCTTTAATATCTTACCGCTGGACGTGGTGGATATTTAAACTGGGAACATATAATGGACTTTTTACACTATACTCTTTTAGGCCGGCCACATACATTCGGAATTCCGTTTCGCAATCCCGATTCGGAATATCGAATCGGGATTCCGTACGTACATCACACACATAAGTTTATTTCCGTTCGGAATATCAAGGCTCAGATGTTGGGAGACGCTATTCTCTGAGTTCAGATATTCTATCAGCGAATATGGGCGACGATTTTCTCAAGGCGATTGCATAGTTGCTGTATAAAATACGTCGCTGTTACTGGGTGCATCCCCTTAAAACGAGATACGGTAGCCATTTTTCCGTTCGGAATTCCGAATGCACAGGCTCCCATTCGGAATTCCAAAACGGAAATGGATTCGAACGGAAAATTACCATGTGTGTGTGATAGACCCATAGATTTTAAATGGATTTGCTGAGTTCGGAATGCCAATTCGATATTTCGAATTAGAATTCCGTTTTGGAATTCCGAATGTATGTGGCGCGCCTTAGAATGTTTATCTGTGTTCTCATCTGTATTTGTGAATCCTACAAAGGATTGTTTACCATTCCCAACCAAATATTTATATTTAAAATAGACTACTGTGAACCTCGCATGAAATTGTTTTAGACTCTATCACACCTCTACCGATGTAATGTCTCACTTATTTTCATAATCCTACTTAATCTATACTAATATCATAAATGGCAAAGTTTGGCTGGATGGATGGATGAATATTTATTACTCAATCACGTCAGAACGGCTGAACGGATCTGGATGTAATTTGGAACCGATATTTATGATAGTCTGAAATAACACATAGGCTTTTTATCCCGGATAATTGAAGAGTTCCCGCGGGAACCTAAAAGCCTTAATCCACGCGGACTATCACCTAGTTTTATAAATGTGAAAGATTGGATGTTTGCAAGTTTGGATATTCGTCCTTCACGCCACAATGTGTGAACCGATTTAGCTGAAATTTGGAATGGAGATAACTTATAACCTGAATTAACACATACTAGGCTACATTTTATTCCGGAAAATTAAAGAGTTACCGCGGAAATCAAAAATCCTTAAAACACGCGGATGAAGTCGTGGGTGTCGTCTAGTAATAAATATTTCCCCATAATTCTGCCCCAATACAAGCAGCTCAAATGAAGTCCAGCGCAGTCAAACTATTTGTAAAGTTTGTACTTTTGAATTGGCTCCTATTTATGCAAATGAACGCCGCGCGAAATAGTACTTAAACAGGAATTTTCGTGACGATCCCGCTTAAAAGAGATCTTTATTAGGTGCATTTAGCTTTCAGTAAGACAAAGGAAAAGTCCCGCGTGTATTTTTTAAGTTTAGCCTACAATTTTACATGTACATGAACGTTATGTTACAGGTTAGCTCGCTACCATCTGAGACTGTATCATCACAAGATATCGTTTACGTAAAGGAGACGTTCCTGTCTTTTTTAAAAAAAGAATTCAAACGTTTTCTAAAAAGCTTGCATGAACGGGGTAGCCATTTTAAGTGGGTTTGATTCCCGGCTCAATTAAGTTTTTTTTTCAGAATTTTTAATGCATATATTTTTATTTATAAAAGTAAAAGAATGTTTCCTTTGACAAATAATTTATATACCTTGAATATTAAATGCACTTTTCCTCCAAGTCCCGTCCGTTTTTATCAAGACTGTAAGTATACCTATGGCATGTTCTGCCAAAACAACAGAATGCGGTTGTTTGTCGATGTGTTGTATAAAACCCCGCAAGGTTTATCTTGCGTAAAGTTAAACTAAATACGCCTATAACCTATACAAACAAGTATCAGTTTACAGACGCTTGTTCTTGTCACAGGCGCCACGTCAGTTTAGAACAAAGGGGTCATGTTAAATATATAAATAGCTATAAGAATGTGTGGCCTAACTGTTTGGGGGACGAGTGGCCTAGTTGTGACAATGCATATCAGTTGATTGCAATTTGTAACGTAGCAACGTTGACCCAAGTCGGTAACTGGATAGGTGACCGAATTTGGAGGTTCAAAGGACATGACCAGTAATTGCCCTCCGATTCGGGACAATGCACAGGATTTCCGTTTTTACAGTAAGGTTTAAAAATTCAAAACGAAATTATTATGGATTTATTATTCCAAATAAGGTCAGGGTTCAAATGACAAAAAAAAACAGTACGTAAACGTACTCTTTAAGCACTACTCCATTTTGACGTTCCATTATATCCATGCCTAATAATAATCTTGTAACCCTACATGAATACCATTTAAGTACCTTAGTCATTATATTATGAATGATTTATTTTTGATCAATTAAATAGTAATGAAAAGAAAATGTATGTTTTGTTTATAATTATTTTTATTTTTTGACAAGTCTCAAACTAATAGATCGAACAAAGCATTTTGAAATACTGAGTTTAAAGGCAAGTTCACATTGCATATGCCGCCATCTGTGGTCGAATAGTTGAACTAGAACGCCCTTTCACATTGCATATGCCGCCATCTGTGGTCGAATAGTTGAATTTGTTAAACAAAAGTAGTGAGCAATACTTAAAAATATTTTCTAGACTCACCACAAAACATAGCGCCATGTAGTGTGGGAAAGCAGTTTTTGGTGAAACTTTTTTTTATTTATTTTCTCAGTTTTCAGAGCCTTCAGACTCCTGAAACTTTTTTATCTGAAAACTTTAAAATATAACAATTACAATAATAAAGAAATAATACTTGAAAATATTTTTTTAGACTCGCTCAACACAATAAATAGCGCCATCTAGTGTGGTAAAGCAGTCTTTTGGTGAAACTTTTTTTGTTCATTTTCGCAGTTTTCCGAGCCTTCAGACTCCTGAAACTTTTTTTATCTGAAAACAGTGAAATATTACAATTACAATAATAAAGAAATCATTGCTGAACATTGATTTTTGACACCTAGGCAAGCTGCCATAGTTCCACCGGTCAAGTCCTTTGGCCTTTTCGCTTCCTCCGTACCTCCGAGATCACGTTAAGTCATCGGTCCCGGTTATTATCACTATAATTTGATTATAATTACAAAAACTAAAAAGTTTAAATACTCTTAGTCGAAACGTATGCGGAAGGACGTGGGAACCAACGCATTATTATCCCAAGAAAACTTCTTCCAATATTTGATTAATGGAATGGAGTCACGACCCTATGTAATGAGGAATACGACGCAGAGAGAGAGAAGCATGTGTGGTTACTCCGGTACATTATAATACAGAGTGATTGGATTGATAAAACTTTTTCTACTTGAGTTGATTATATTTTTGGATTGCCAAAAATACAATTTTTCGCGTAACATTTTACTCCACTATAGTATTTACGATTCTTTCTCTACTATAAAATTCGACTCGATACGGGAAGTTTCGAACAACAAAGTCTGTAAACACTCATCAGAACTTGTTTACACAAAACACTAGCTACCGAACAAACACAATGTAATCAGAGTACTTTCTAACATAAAGTAAGTAACTAAAATAAATGCAAGCTCATTCAAAAATATTATTTTTCTTGTCAATTATAATACTGTACTGTAATTTTTAAATTAAATAAATATTATTTCAATTTTATGTCTTCAGTCTGTAGTTCTTAAAATCTAAGCGGATTTAAAAATAAAATACCTATTTCGTAAAAATTTAAAATTACATATGTTAGCTGTAAATCATAGAAAAATAGTAAACTCATTTCGAGTTTGATCCTTTTGCTATAAGTGGTATTGTTTTTTGCTATAACTAGATATTTCTTCAGGATTCCACATTGCAAATCATCTTTATGATCATATATCTTCTTCTTTAATTATATAAAAGGAAAATGTAATTGACTGACTGATCTATCAACGAACAGCTCAAACTACTGGAAGGATCGGGCTGAAATTTGGCATACAGATACAGATACAGAAACCGCTAGGATTTTTAAAAATTCAAACCCTTATGGGTTAAAATAGAGGAAATCGAATTTTACGTAGCTGCCGACAAAAGCTAGTTAGAGATAAAGTAAAAACCGTCAAAAAATGAAAATTCAAGAACTTCATTTCATTTTATGCTTGAGTCGATTAAAGAGTAGAGATATAAAAGCCGATGGAAATAGTAGAAGGTGTGAATACATGCATGCATCATTAGCATTACAGCAGCACGTCAAGTGCTTGATGCGACCAAATCTGGCTCACACAGTATTTGGAAATTTCTTTGCGGTCCTCTGCGAGTTCTTTAAAATCCTCTAACATTTATTAAGCTAATAACACAAAATTAAACATGATAAGGCAACGAGGATGGGAGCGACAACAAAAAAAAATTCTCACCTTGACTTATTTTCAACAAAAATGGCCGCCGAGATGGGGCTGAGGGATTTTTTACCCTTTTAAGGCACCTGCAACACCTGCGATGCTTAAATTATGTAAATATTTTTAATTCAGAGTCTCCCTGCCAGTTCATGTTTAGGTAAAAGGAAATTTCGGAGCCAAATTGAAAGGAGACGACGGCGCTTTGATGTGCCTAAATAAGTTACATGTTTGGCGAATTTTTATAAAAGCGGAGCGTAATTCGAATAAGCTTTTTAAAAACCCCTATTATTATTTTTGTATTACGCTTACATTATACTTTGTAATGTTTGGTAAACAGTGTTTTGCTTGTATAGAATTAAAATGCTCACACGGATAATACCTACCTACAAGGAGGAGTACCGGGCTCTCTACATATTTTTCTTAGATTCTTTTGGTATACTTACGGTACTGATAACGGTTAAATTATTCAGGTGTTTTAGCATAGAAAAATTAAAATAAGATTATAGCTTCATTTTGGCCTTTGTAGTTTTTGTACGAAGATAGTTTCAAACCTATAATTTCTAGTTATCCTTAGGTATTTACTAAATAATAACTTACGCAAAAAGTATATAAAGCTTTAATCCGTGATAAAAAAGTAGCAGTGCAATAAAATAAATAATAAATCTATGGAGAAAATTAGAATTGACAAATTAAAGCAAAGAAGCGATGCGTCGCTATGAAAACTAGATTTAGACGATTTTGAAAGAATATAGGAACAATTATTTATTACTAGTATATTAAGTACATTATCTTCGGGATTAAAAACAGTTAGTCTATGATCTGGATATACCACGACCTTCACCGATCTGTTAACCAGATTAAACCTACTTATTTTTATTTATAGATACATACGCCTAAAATAGGTTGCTTATCAAACTCCGGTCCAGGCTATTTTTATATTAATTAAATTTTAATCGTAATAGTAATAGTAATCGTTGTATATCCGGCTCAATACCATGTCTGAAAAATGTAAAGCTCTGATTATATGGCACTAATTTCCAAGTGCATCTTTGTTAGAGTATTCAAGCTTTTTTACTATTGTGTTCAAGCTATTGCAAGTCGTTAAAAGAAGATTCCACTTAGTAGTGGACACAAAAAATGATATTGTCTCGTGAATTATAAATCTCTACAGTAGAGAGAAATGCCTTGACTCACTCACTCACTGACTGAACACATTTTTTAACACCTGGCTCAAATCCTTGGACCGATATAATAAGGCGCAGGTAAGTGTTTGACAGGTTTTTTTAAAAATTAGCTAGAATATTGATAAAGTATTGAACTTGGAAAAATAAGTCCAGTTTATGAGAGAACGCATAAAATTTTGCTCACTCTGTTTATAAAATAAGTTTCGGTATAAAACTGAGTCCTAGGTATAAACCTACGTGTCCTGTTACCGACACGGCCGTATATAATTTAAAGCTTAGATGCTAGTCATCCCAGACGAGATTAAAAAAATAATGGCCCAGCATAGATTGTGTCTTTATCCACTCATAAAGTAAAAGTTTAAACATTCTTGCTTCTTGTCTGTTTTGCTTCTTGTCTGTTTTATTAAATTACAGTTTTTAATATATGAAGTTTTTGTTATGCGTTACATAAATAATATAAATAAATAAAATATTTTATGCAACGCATAACAAAAACTTCACATATTAAAAACTGTAATTTAATAAATGTAGTTTAAAAAAATTAAATACACGCTTGAGCTGTTGTACCTAATCCATACTTATAATAGAAATTGCGAAAGTGTGTCTATCTATCTGTCTGTCTGCTACGCTTTAAAGGCCCATCTCTTCAAACAATTTTGATGAAATTTAGTACCCACAGGGATATATACATATATAATTTATCTCGGAAAAATAGGGATTGCCAGTGGGAATTGAAAAAAAAGGAACGAAGACGCGGGCATCACCTAGTATAAGTAATATAAATGGGACTCCTTAAAACAAACCAAATGAGCCCAGATTTGCTAGAAGCCATTGAAGTATTCGAACCTCCACTATTTTATTACTAACCACCTCCTGGTTCCGTCATCTGTTCCACTCGATAGAATCAAATTATTTTATTGTCATAGCAATAGCAAGTACCTATTGGGTATTTCTGACAAGAAATTCTCAGCCCAGAGTTAGGAAGTTGGCGGTGTTTCACCCCCAGGCCTCGTAGAGCACGTTAAGCACTCGGTCCTGCGCCTGATCTCCCTCCGGTCATGTCGGATTTTCCGTCCCATCGGGCTATGAGAGTAAAGGAACAGCGAGTGCAAACACTCTTGCACTATATCTCCCGCGCAGATGGCTAATTTCTCTGGAGATAGGCCACCGTGGCCGACATTCGGTCGGAAAGACATAATTAAGTACATAAACCAGCATGTTTTCAAAGCAATACGACAGACACAAAATTTGTTTATATACCTACAGTAAAA
This sequence comes from Erebia palarica, assembly GCA_964035005.1. NCBI lineage: Eukaryota > Metazoa > Arthropoda > Insecta > Lepidoptera > Nymphalidae > Erebia > Erebia palarica. The sequence continues at coordinate 33,587,620 of OZ035989.1, read as the reverse complement.
TTACTTACACGTGAAGCTTATAAAAGCGTGTTAGAAATAGGAAATGGATCCAAAAGACTTACAAATGAAGAGTTCACGTAGGCGGTATATTCTCGTACAAAATCGAGTGCCACAGCAAAATGAGAGTTATAAATATGTTACGTTACCGTATTTTGTGTACTGCGAACCACGACAAGAATGTTATATTACAAAGGGAATTCGTAGGCAAATATTGTCCGCATTTATTGCGACGACATTGCCCGCTCAGAATTTTGCTTACTTTATTATAAACAGTACCTGGATTTTTTATGGTAAATCGTGTTTATGTTGGAAATTATATTTCAATACAAATTACATACTGATGAAATATGAATAATATTTTTTTCTTTATAAAATCATACAGAAGAAACATACGTCCATCAGTCGGTCAGCCCGTCAGACCAACTGACTGATTTATTGAAAACTAGCTGATGCCCGCAACTTCGTCCGCGTGGATTTAAGTTTTTTGATTCCCGCGGGAACTCTTTAATTTTCCGGAATAAAATGTGTGTTATTCCAGACTACATTATTATAGCATAGTAATATAATTATGATTATTATTTCAAACCAGTGGTATATTCACTCAAGATTCAAAAGGACTTGTAAAGGTTTATTTGAATAAAAATTTCCGAAAAGCTAAAGTATCACAGTGTGTGTCCGAGGGTCAAAGCCCCGACCGCGTGTTTCCGTTTGCATGTTCAATAGAAGGCAGTACTATTGGAGTGAGAACATCAAATCCGTGCAGGTTTTAAAGAAGGCAGTACTGTACAGCATTCTATAGAACACGCAAACGGAAAACGCAAACACACTTTTTGACGACCTCCGTGGCGCAGTGTGCAGCGCTGTTGTTTTAACGCGCGGAGGTCCCGGGTTCGATCCCCGGCAGGGTCAATTTGGGAATTTATAATTTCTGAATTTTCCCTGGTCTGGCGTGGTGGGAGGCTGCGGCCGTGGCTAGTTACCACCCGACAGACAAAGACGTGCCCCAAGCGATTTAGCGTTCCGGTACGATGCCGTGTAGAAACTGAATACGGGTATCGGTTTAATATAACTGCCATGCCCCTAACAGGTTAGTCTAAGATGGTAGCGACCATCTTAGACTGCATCATCACCATCAGGTGAGATGGCAGTCAAGGGCTAACTTGCAGTGAATAAAAAAAAAATACGTGCCCCGACCACCGGAAAAGGAGATCAATCGGCTTGACACAGACTACTTACAGAGTTCCATCATAACATTCAAACTAGCGAGAGGCATTGTGATGTAGGGGTGGGATGTAATATTTTTGGAGCGGAATGCGTCGGTCGTGACTGAAGTGCCAATTTCGCCGAATGTTAGATTGATAGGCGTGTTCTGAAATATATCGCGGGTGTTTCCATTCGAAACCAACGCTGGATTTATTTTTTTCTTTATTTTTGACAAGTGCATACTATGTTTTCATACAGCTTCCGTACAAATTATAGCTATTTGAAACAGGATTTTTTCTTGCATAAAGCTCGCCATTGACGATGCGAATAGGTTGACGCTAAAGATTTTGCACACTCAAGGCATCTTTCCAAATGACTCAATTTTTTCATTGATCTTAGTGGTTAAGTAAACCTTAGCCTCCCTTTCGATGGTTAGTGAGTATACGCTGTTTTTTTTTTAAATAATGTTTGGAAAAGATCAACCCTGCCTCATAAATACTTAATAAATTTTAACACCACTCGTAATCAGTTCAGCTCATGGGCCCGAGGTTTAGCTGCTTCATTTTGCAACCCCTGGAACTAACAAATGAAATGACTTGACCCCGGAGTCATGTGAGAAATTTAATAACAAGAAGCGACAGTAGGGGTCTATCCTGTGGTTGAAAATCAAACCCCTATGGAACGTGATACTTGTAATTGTATCGCTTGTTACGGCGTCCGCAAATCATGTGTGAACTAAGCCGTACCTGACGTGAATTGCGATTACCCTCCTTTGATTGTTATACCTTGAAGTATCGGTAGTTGTAGAAATTATCGTAAACTATAGATTGCGACGCCCTCCGCGGCGTAGGGTTGAGCGCTGTTGCCTTAACGTGCTGAGGTTCCGGGTTCGATCCCCGACAGGGTTTGGTAATTTATAATTTCTGAATTGTTTGACCTGGTGGGAGGCTTCGGTCAGTCGTGTCGGTAGTTGTAGAAATTATCGTAAACTATAGATTGCGACGCCCTCCGCGGCGCAGTGTGTAGCGCTGTTGCCTTAACGTGCGGCGGTCCCGGGTTCGATCCCCGGCAGGCTTTGGAAATTTATAATTTCTGTATTTTCCCTGGTTTGGCCTGGTGGGAGGCTTCAAGCCGTGGCTAGTTACCACCCTACCGGTAAAGTCGTGCTGCTAAGCGATTACGCGTTCCGGTACGATGCCGTGTAGAAACCGAATAGGGGTATGGGCTTAATATAACTGCCATGCCCCTAACAGGTTAGCCCGCTACCATCTTAGACTGCATCATCACTTACCATCAGGTGAGATCGCAGTCAAGGGCTAATTTGTAGAGGTTAAAAAAAAATTAAAATTATTAAGCCTTTATAGACTTGTTTATACCCCGCGACTTTTATCAGTGAAGGCTCTAAAAATATATATTTTTGTATAGTACCGGAACTCAATACTTTGGCTGAATTCGTCACGAACAAAAACAAAGCCACGCTAAACTTGAGCATATTTAGATATTATTATTATGAATTCCTGAAATAACCCAGCCAGGAATCAAAACTGGGGCCTTTTGCGAAGGTAACAGCACAAACCACTGCACCAGAGAAAAAATAGTTTATTTTCTTGAGTTTCTATCATAAAATAATTTAAAGAAAGAAGGCTTGGCTTTTTCTTTGGACACGATATCAAATTGTTATACCTACTTACCTATTATTATAAAGATAAATCGGGTCAAATGTTAACTGAAAAAAAAAACTGTCTCTTCGACCGATTTTGATGATATTTGGTATAGGGATAGTTTGTATCCAGGGGAAGTGCAGCGGCTACTTTTTATCCCGGTAAAAGACAGAATTAAAAAACCTTAAACCACGCGGACGAAGTTGCGGGCTATATCTAGTTTGTAATAATATCAATAATGTAATGAATTATTTACCGTTTATGATCTATTTACTCTACATAGTAGAAGGAATACATGCCGTGTTTTTTTATTCTTATGGGTGAAAGTAACCCCTCAGGGTCTTGACTGACAACATTTATACTATATCAAAATTTTTCGCAGTTGCACTTATTCCTGGCGCAGGTTCCCCCGGGTAAACCAATTCTTCTGCAAAGTTGATCGCAATCACTATTGTTACAATCTTCGCGCTTTGCCCTTTCCAGGATAGAGTGTTCAGGCTCTAAAATTAATGATATTAAGTACATAATATCAGGCGTTTTTATGGGAGTGGTCAGTGTTGAAACGTATTTGGTCTAAGTAGGTATGTAAGGGAGCCAGTTTTTTAAGGGAGCAGAGCAGTGAACGCTTCTTAAATAATACATTATTAACACAAACAATGAAAAATATTCAGTTTGAGACAAAATTATTTTGGAAGCAGTATGGTAATTTTACTAAAACAGAGGCCCAATTGTTTCAGAAAATTGTAAACGTTTGAAAGTTTAAAACATTCAAACTCTTTAAGGATGAGCTTGGTGTTCGATTCGTGAGTAAACATTCATGAACTCCTGAAACAGTTCAAATTAGGTCTGGCCAGAATAACCACCGTCGAGAGTTGAATTTAGGAATTATATTATTATAGGATATTAAATAAGTGACTGCCTCGTTGGTCTAGTGGTAAGCATGTTTGACTGCGGCTGACGAGGTCCCGGGTTCGAGTCCCGGGTAGGGCCATAATGAGTATTGGGTTTTTCTGACAAGAAATTCTCAGTACTAGCCCGGAGTTAGGAAGTCGGCGGCGTTACACCCCCGTGCCTAGGAGAGCACGTTAAACCGTCGGTCCCGGTTATTACCACTAACATGATAATAGTCGTTAAAGCCTGCCAACCCGCATTGGAGCAGCGTGGGGGGTCTAAGGTCCAATTCCCTCTCTCTTATAAGAGGGAAGAGGGAGGGACCTGTGCCCAGCAGTGGAACGTTAATGGTCTGTAGTGGATTAAGTAAGCACGTATAGAAAATTCTTACCGATATGCATTGCTGAATTCAAAGAAAATAACGCCATTATAAACACAAATATAAGTAAGAATCCTTTCATTTTGGAAACAAAACCAATGATAAATAATATTAATTATTATTTTATGCTCAAAGAAACACAAGTGGCCTTGAAGACTAACGTTTCTTATTTATATCAAAAGCATAACATAGATGTAGACCAATCCTAAATCTATGGAGCATAATTATAACATGGCCAATGTTCCCTCAGAATTTTTGTTGCGGATATTGATTGTGTGTATTTGCGTTATTTGTATTTGCGCTGTATGATAACAGTTCCTTAAACTTTGGGTTGATGATTGAATGGATACTCGTTTAGCAGATTTTTCAAATTAATTGTGACATTTACAAGATGACAAGTGAATTTTTCTTTGCAACACTGACAGATGACAATGCACTATAGCTGTCGTTGTGACGTTTGCGTTCCGTTTTGCGTCTTTAGAGCCAATACTTACAACCATATTTAATAAACAAGTTATTAATAATAATCTTTTATACATAAAGCTTTTAAAAATTAAGGTGAAATCCTGGAGTTGTCGATTTCCTCTTAAATTCAAATAAATATGGTTAAGTAATAATATTACTCACCCAACCTTTAAAATTAATTTACTATTAAATGGGCTAGTGAAGACCGCAAGCAAAAGTAATTATAACTAATATTACGGGACAAATATTATGTTCTTTTGAGAATAACGTCTCACACGAAATATCAGGAACAGAAGTGTTTTATTTACCTCATACAAGTTAACCGTAGACTAGACTGTAATCTGACCTAATGGTCAGTGATGATGAAGTCTAAAATCGTAGCGGGCCTTGGGGTACGGCAGTTATATTAACCCCACACTCCGAATCGGTTTCTACACGGCATCGTACCAGAACGCTAAATGGCTTGGCAGAGCGTTTTTGCCGGTAGGGTGGCAAGTAGCCACGGCCGAAGCCTCCAAACCTGCCCGACCAGAATAAATTCAGATATGAATTCCCGAATTGACCCGGGATACTATTTATATTAAATCATGGGGTTTCGGCGGCTTAAAAAAACCTAAATCCACGCGAAAGAATTCATTGGGAAGCTTTGCTACTAGTAAATTAATTAATCATTGAAAAATCTATTCTGTGTTCTGTATCAATCAATAGTTATACCTAGTCTGGCTACGCTAAGTCTGCAGCAGTAAGAAAATGGTAGAATTCGTTGATGAAAGCAAAGACCGTAATGCGAAAAAACGCATTTGATTCTTCTGTTTTTTTGTTTTTAATCTGCCATACGTACAAATATTATATAGCCACACTACAAATCTTGATATTATCAAGTAGAGCAAAAATGTTAAGTAGGTACGGGTACAGCTGTTGTTTTTATTTAACGTCGTAAAAATGAAGATACCAACTAAATAGCCCAACAAAAATATTTCTCACAAGTATATAATTATGCATTTTGAAGCGCATTCAGCGTTTTATTGATTTCGCGAAGCAATAGATAAAGAAATATTTTTACCTAACTGCACCACAAAGAGGATAATGTTTATCGGATATTTATGTCTATATGCATCAACAATTGTTTCACTTTATTCCTTTGCTAGAAGATTTCAGCAATTGAGGTGTCGTTGGTCGTTAGATTCGTCTGGATTGGGAGTGACTGAGTGAGTGACGTCTTAAAAATCAATATGGCGGGTAGCCAATAAAAAAATTGTTTTGGGCAGCCTGTAAGGTTCATAGGTCCCTTAAACTTGAATCAGTGTAGTGTAAAAACATTTAGGGAGTAAGGGTCCCTAAATTGGTCTTTTATTTCTGTGTAATAAGTGACGCTCTAACTAGCGGCCACGCCCACCCTTTCCACAGGGCACTGTAAAAAGTTCAGTGTAATAGGCCTATAAGTTGTTTTGAAAAATCATTTCTTTTATTTGCATATAATTTTGTAGAGCAAGCAACTCTGTTACTTATACATATTTAATTACGTTGTATCTATATACGTAATTAAGTTTTATAAGTTAATATAAGAATTAAATAAAAAAAATATTGTCGATTAGTTGAATTGAAAATAATTAGATACACCAACACTTAATAATTGAGTCTCGTCATTTATATAAATACATACTATTATTAAAAAACGCGAAAGTGTCTCTGCCTGTCCGGTTGCATCCCGGTGAAGGACACAGGCTTTTTAACCTAGAAAACTAAGGAGTTCCGCGGGGAAAAAAGGCGAACGAAGTCGCGGGCATCATCTAGTTTAAAAATAAATATTTGTTTTAACGTTTAAACTATCGTGAGAGATATTCATAACACTAATCAACTAATTAATAAGTATCCGGTTTGTTAATTAAATTTATAATAAATATTTGTGTTTGTGTGAAAAATGTGAAAATATTTTTATCTTACAATGTTTTAGAAATAAAGAATATAATGTTACACTCGTCTTAGTCATTGACAGTAGGGAGAGAACCAAGTCATTGAAATAGAATGAGTAAACTAAAATTCTACATCAATGTAATCAGTATATGATTACTTCTTTGTTGATAAGAAAAAGACTAATTAGATAAGAGAGACCTATATTACTGAAAAAAATGTTTCCTTCGTTAATATTGATTGTAATTGTTTTGTTGTTGTTTACTAATCATTGCAATATGAACTCGCCATCCTCGCATAAAACGTTTTTAAAGGAGGTCTACTGTAGGTATAAATTTGTAATATGATTATTTTTTAAAATTATTTTTTTATTGAAAATAATACAATAGAACTTAATGCTTGCTAGCCTAACCTAATTGCTATATAAATCATGCCCGCGTGGAATGGTGGCAAGAATGCTGGCTGCATTTCCGCGCTGGACAGCCAGGCTAGTCCTTTGCACAAAGAATGATCATTCAAAAAATGATGATTGCCCTTCTGTCACCAGATGAGGCATTTAACCGCAATGAAATAACTCGCAAAAATGCAAATAGTAGTTTGTGATATAAGAGCGGTAAATAGGTTTTTACATACGAGTTGACTAATGTCAGCCCGATGACGCCAGTCGAGGGCTGACCGTCGTCACGAGGATGTAGAAACCTTAACGCCCGTGTATCACACAATATTTTTCAATACATTTGTGAGAAAACTCGAAAATAAAAGTCGAGTAGGTAGGCACTAGGTACTCACTAGAAAATGGTTTTTCACGCCCATACTTATTTCGAGATTTTTGGCGGCAATTATAAGCGCGGTTTTTTTCTCAGATCTAAAATACCTAAGTGTTGATTCAATTTTATGACTCCACATCACATCTGCCATTCTGCCAAATAAATATTTATTGATAATTTATAAGAAAAATTCAACGACTCTTTTAAAAATAGCGCGCGCTACGGCGCGTTGTTGTAATTGCGTTTTTTTAATTCGATTCATGGCTCTAGGTTCTAGTTCTTAGCTTCCAGCCTGGACTATTCAGCCTTTACTATTTTGATTTATAAAACTTAAAACAAATTTAATTAATTATATTAAATACATTTTTTTATTTTATGCATTAATTTCATCAATTCACATCTAAATGTCATTATTTTTTAGGTTTTCTACAACAAAGTCAATATCATTATGAACCTTCTTGCAAGAAAAATTTTTATTTAGAAGTAACGTGGACTTACAAAAATTAAAAAAATCTGCAAATTTACTGCACGAGGGCAGTAAATATTTACTGCACGCGGGCAGTAAATTTAAATTACAAGCCCTGTTTGCTGCCTCTGTAAGTGCATTTTTCGAGCAAGTGCATTGAAAATATTATTTTGTATGTTAATCTCGAATAATAAAAAAAATTTATTTAATGTTTTAAAGATACATCATTTATTGATTTTAATTATACATGAATAATTTTTAACCGACTTGACAGTTACAATGATATAATACGGTTAAATTAATTAATATTATTTTGGATGCATGTTAAAAGTTGTCACATTTGCATCTGTTATTGACGCAGACTCCTCCAGGGAATTTCAGTCTTCGACAACGTTGATCACACTCCCGAGGGTCGCAGTTACTCCTTCTTACTCTTTCTAGCAATGGATGCGCTACTCCATCTGAGAAAAAATCAATACAATCTAAATATCCCACCACCACTACAGCCTATTAACGTCCCACTGCTGGGCACAGGCCTCCGCTCTCATAGGAGAGGGGGAGTTAGGAGCTTAGACCCACCACGCTGCTCCAATGCGGGTTGGCGGGCTTTAACGACTATTATCATGTTAGTGATAATAACCGGGACCGACGGCTTAACGTGCTCTCCGAGGCACGGGGGTGAAACACCGCCAACTTCCAACTCCGGGCTGGCACTGAGAATTTCATAATTGAAAAACCCAATACCTAACAATTTTTATGCCCGACCGGGAATCGAACCCAGGACCTCGTGATCCACAGTCGACTACGCTAACCGCTAGACCAACGAGGCAATCTAAATATATTAATTTATAAAATATGCTTCATTCCCTTATCCAAATTCGACAAAATATAAGTGAAAACACACTTAGTATGTGATTAATTCTTTGACTTGATTTTTTTTATCCACTACAAGGTAGCCCTTGACTGCGATCTCACCTGATGGTAAGTGAAGATGCAGTCTAAGATGGTAGCGGGCTAACCTGTTAGGGGCATGGCTGTTATATTCAACCCAAACCCCTATTCGGTTTCTACACGGCATCATACCGGAACGCTAAATCGCTTGGCGGCACGTCTTTGCCGGTAGGGTGGTAACTAGCCACGGCCGAAGCCTCCCAGGCCAAACCAGGGAAAATTCAGAAATTATAAATTCCCAAATTGACCCTGCCGGGGATCGAACCCGGAACCTCCGCACGTTAAGACAACAGCGCTACACACTGCGCCACGGAGGTTGATGATGCCAGCGACTTCGTCCGCGTGGACGTAAGGTTTTTTGGTTCCCGCTGGAACTCTGATTTTTTGGCATAAAATGTAGCTTATGCTATGATAAGTAAGCTATCTCCATTCCAGATTTCAGCCAAATCGGTTCAAACGACTCCTTACAAACATAAAAACTTACAAATCATACAAACTTACAAACATCCAAACTATCACATTTATAATATTAGTAGGATACGGAGCTCGCACACTGGCCAAAAAAACTCCCTTCAACGCCAAAGTTTCGCGTGTACGTACTGTCATGTCTGGTCCCCAGTGTTTTTTTGGTACACAGATAGTTTGATAGTTCACCGAGATGAAGATACAAAGACCGCTCTAAGCTACATTATATTATTTTATCCCGGAATATCTTATTCATTATATCGGGATTTTAATGAATCTAAATTCACTGAAGTTTCAATAGCGGGTATCATCTGGTAGTAAAACAGTCATAAAATTCGCACCGAAATATTGTAATAAGGGTTAAAGTTCGAGGCAAAACTAAAGTATGAAGGAGACAAAAAAGATTTAAACAAATAAATAGGGCAAAACTGCACTATGGGCAACGAAAATTGGCCCGACGGAAAAATAAAGTCCGCGTCATTAACTTTTAAATAGCGCGCGCACAGAAGCCGTCAGGCCAAAACGCCGTTCTCATTGGGTAACAAGTCATATAAAAAAAAAAACCAACCAAAACTGCCTTGCCAAAAACCTAACTAAAAAGTTAAAAATCTAAATTAATCTAGTGAAATTAGAATCTTATTCACATTTTTATTAAATTGATATTTTTTTGTGAATCACTGGATATTGAATATAGTGTCATATATTTTTGGAATCTACTCATCATTTTCTAGATGATGATTATATAGTTAATCTTATTTTCGTTTTTTTTTTAAACTTTAGTCTTTAATGCGGGACCACGGTCACCCCATCATTTTTTATTTTAATTTTACTATGTCCTATGTCCTATGTCCTATGTCACTCGGAATAAGCTAGGGATTCTAACGATACCTCATTTATCAAAATCGGTTCAGGCGTATAGAAGTTATGGTAGAATATACAAACTCACATACACACATACATACATACTTACATACATACATGAACCCTGAAAACAATATACTCCATTTTTCAGGCAGTCGTATAAAAATACTCACCAGCAGGCAATGGAGACGCTGATGCAGTCAAAGCTAATAAAGCCAGAATAATGGCGAAGAAAACAAAAACACTCTTCATTGTTGTTGTTTACACGTTTAAGCGAATATATTAATACTGAAGCTACACTGTCTTCTGATTGAATAGACTGCAGGACTAAATGCCTTTATATAGCTATGCAGATATGATTAATTCACTTGAAATTACTAACGATTTTGAAATTCAAGCATTATTCACTCCCTAGACAATAGGTAGGTACTGCAACCTATTTTAGATAATGTTGTTAACACGAGATTGGGGAAAGTACCGATAATGTGTTTGTAATGTTTGCGAAATTCTATAAACAATGTAGACCAAAATTATGTAGGAAAATTAAATGTTTTAGGATCGCAGGCTTAATGAATAATGTGGACAGAGCGCTCGTATTGCGTTAGTGAATAAACGTTTATACAAAAGAAAAGATCCCTCACACCTCACAGGCACCCTTAGGTAGACGTAGCCCCCCCGACGTGTTTGGGCCCTAGGTCTCACATTCAACTTTTTGACAATGCCTAACTTTGACGTTGTCCAAGGTGAGAGACGACGCGACTCAACGCGATGCGATACGACTCCATAGAAAATGACAAACTTATAGCAACCGTTTGTTCCTATCGAGGGGTTTTTATTATATATATCATGTCAACTCCATCGCATCATTATTTAAATACATTTATCAAATAGAAAAAAAATACCTTAACGTAACTAAAACATAAATAAAACTATAACATAACATAAGTCGACGTCCGAAAAAGGTCACTGATGGCAAGCAGTGACCAAATTAATCAAACTTTTCGCCAATTCTGATGTGGGACTTGCCAGAACGCTCTGGAAGAGTCCTACATCCAGTACATTCCAATTAAATTTTGCCATCAGTGACCGTCGTTCGATCACGTTCTTCTGACACTATAAATATGTGTAGCAAATCGTCTATCGTGCCACAAACATCGCAATTAGGCGACCTAACCTTTTTCATAAGGTGAGCGAACTTATTAGACGGGTAGTGTCCCAAATAAATACAGTTTGTGTTACATGGGGCATACAGCATGTGGGTTGCATCATCACGTTTGAGTTTATTTAGCTTTCCTATGGAAATTAAAAAGTGTCTCCGCCTGAACAATCCGATAACCTCTGTTACTTAAATACCTAAAGTGTGCCGTTGTTAGTCTTATTTTCAAATGAGATATATTTATTCGCAATCTAATAGTCTGTTTTCTCGAGCGATCGATTAGTCTGTGGTTTAGCATACAGTATCAAAATATTTGCATGAATAATGCAAATCAATCTGATTTCCAAACAAGGATGTTTGAACGGTATAGTAGGTACGAGGGTAAATCAGAAATTAAAGGTAATTTCGTGTTTTCCGATGCGTGAGCAAACGTGACGGCATGTGAACTTACTATGAATTACTACTTACATAATATGAATTTACTCGTATCTATTTTGGTAGTATAATGAAATAAATCTAAGTTATTATTCAATTTTCTTTATCTTTGTATTAGGTTAATGTCCTTCCGACCGAATTTCCAGAGAGATTAGCCATTTGCGCGGGAGATATTATAGTGCACAAGTGTGTGCGCAAACACAGTACACTCTCTGTTCCCGATGGGACGGAAAATACGACACGACCGGAGAGAGATCAGGCGCAGAACCGACGGTTTTTCGTGCTCTCCGAGGCACGGGGATGAAACACCGCCAACTTCCTAACTCCGGGCTAGTACTAAGAATTTCTTGACAGAAAAACCCAATACTTGTTATGGCCCGACCCGGGACTCGAACCCGGGATCTCGGCGGCCGCAGTCGTACATGCTAACGACTAGACCAACGAGGCAGTCTAACTCTGTATTAGGTTACCGTTACAACGTACCTACCTAATGTTACCGTCAAAACTCTTAACCGATCAAAATACAATGTACAACAGGACGAAAGGTTGACGTCATCAGTACTTAGCCGGAAATGGAGTGAAGTGATGATGATGAAAAAAAAACGAGTGTGCTCTCATCTCTCTCTCTTGCCCCTACGGTATTAAACGAAACGTAAATCTCTCTCTTTCTATCTTCACTTACTTATATCTCTCTCTCAAATTCCGTTCCCCTCGCCCGATCACACTTTTCGTAACGCTCTCGTCACGCATTCACCAGCTTACTCCCCAAGTCAAGCGTGCGTAAAGAAGTTTTACTTCAAAAACCTAGCTAATCAAAAGAAAAACAGTATTGTAAAGTGAAAAAATGTGAATGAATAAAAAACCACTATGAAAAAACAAAGTATTTATTATTATAATGAGATCGTTGTTCCTTCGTCAGCATGTATATCACGGTACAGATTACTCCGTAACATTATACAGTTTCACTGCGGGAACTTGCATACCATTATCGTAGATCAGACGTCACTAGAAAAGTTATAGATGAAAATTTATCAACCAATCATTGAATCTTCAAAATTTGGTACGCTCATTTACATAAGGGGTACACTGTATATGTTTTGAACGTCAGTGAAATATAAGACGGTAATACGAGTACAACAAATATTATAAACTGGCTGATGCCCGCGACTTCGTCGGCGTGGAATTATTTTTTTATAATGCGCACGGGAACTCCTTGATTTTCCTGGATATAAGTAGCCTATGTCGCCCTCCAGGTCCTCAACTATACCCATGAAAATCACGTCGATCCGTTACTCTGTCGCGGCGTCATTAAAGGACACACCGACAAACCAACAAACAAATACACTTTCGCATTTATAATATAAGTATGATATGAAGTATGAAGCTATTGTCTGCTTGCAGATATTAATAGATAGTAGAGAGTACGGTAGAGAGCTATAGGACATTTTTTATTCTTTGAAAATTAAAAAACCCACATATACCTAAATTTTTGATTTCAAAAATGATGTTTCCACTTGATTAAAAAAATATAAATCCATACAGAAAAAAATTACAAGCACTGTAAGCGTGTCTATACGTATCTTCCAGTGTACTTCTATATCAGTGTTGTTTCATTTGTCGGCAAGAAGATAATAAATTCCAGTCCCCACCTGTCTGAAAAGGCCGGGCTATTCTTTTAAAGATCAAATATTTCTCAAAGCACCATCATTATGACAAAATACGGCATTTTGTTGTTTTATAATAAACTAGATGATGCCTGCGACTTCGTCTGTGTGGATTAAGTTGTTTGGATCCCCTTCACTCCCTTACTTCTCGGGATATAAAAAGTCTATATACTTCCCCGGGATGTTACCCACTTCTGTATTTAATTTCATCAAAATTGGTTGAAAATTGAAAAGATGGGCCATGAAAGCGTAGCAGGCAAACAGACAGATAGATTGATATATACTTTCACATTAATAATATTAGTGGATTAATTAATGGAGGAAGCATGGATTATTTGAAGTATCTATTTTTTATGAATTATCTTTGTGTTATCGCTTTTCAAGGCAAAGCATACGAGTTGACATACATTCTGTAATTCCTTGGATATCATGTACCAAACATTTTCTCACTACTTCAACATGTGTTTGTTTTCTTAATCCCGCAATAAAACTTAGGTTCTTGGGATGAATCCCCTTTCTTATAGAGTTACCTTGTCCCTTACAGAGAGCTAACTCTATGAGAAAATATTTCATCAACAAATTCATACCAAAGAGCAAGTAATAAAATCCGAGTAGGCACATCACAGAACAAGGAATCTGCCTAATTGGTCTGGGCAATAAAGCTAGTTGACCGCAACAATAATTCCTCAGGCGATGAAACTTTATAGTATGATAAAGTATCATATGTTATACGTATATTATAAATATTCAATAAAAAATCATAAAGGAAGTAAGGTTTTTTATGCTATGCCCAATTGTTAAAGCAGGAATGTACATTATCGCGTAAACGCAGTTTAGATTTGATCATAAAATCGGTTTTAATTTCGATGTTCTGCATGATTATATAATTTGATATTTCGGTTTTGAGTGTAAATAAACTACCTACTATTATTATATATATATATAGAAATTGAGAAAGTAATCAGATATAAATTTTAAGTTTTAAATATAAATACTTAACTTCCAGAGGATTTTTTTTTTTGGATATTTTTGCTTAAGTTTTGGATCATCCAATACTAAAACCCAGCCAAGTTTCATCGACTGAGGATTTAATGCGGGGGTCTCCATACAACGGACCGCCCCATTGCCTAGACTGTGATATAGTGATGTTAGTGAGGCACGTCAACGTAATAAAACAAAATCCTGTGCACACCTCGTCGGTATTAAAAGTCTGTGTCTACGTCTAGCGGTGAACGCTGAAATGCAAGCATAATGCACTATATTAAAATATGAAAGAATCCGGTAATGGGAGCGCGCCAACTGCTTTCAACCATACGTGACGCCGTTTTACAATGTGGCATAGATTATTAAAATACCACAGATATGTGGGAAGGTAAATAATGTAGCTATTTTAAATTAAAAAAAAACTGACCAAGTGCGATTCGGACTCACGCACCGAGGATTCCGTACAAACCTGTAGTAAGTTTAAAATTATTAAAAATATTTTTATTAACGATGTATGCTTTTTGCATTTTTTCCTTTATCTGATTTTTGATTTATTAAGACGTTGATTCGTCCCAAATTTCAAGATTCTGACTTATCGGGAAGTACCCTGTAGGTTTTGATTCCCTTGCGAGCAGCAAGGGAATCAAACATAACAGCATAAACGGATGTGTCTTTTGATTGTGTTGGCTTAGAAGTTTGATTTTTTTACAGCTCCCAGGGACAGTAGACCTGTGTATTTGATAAGAATTTCAGCTTGATACCTATTACCTCCATGCATTCCTGAGGAGAAGGGTCTTCTTAGACAGACAGACGTGACAGACAAAGTGATCCTATAAGGGTTCCGTTTTTTTCCTTTTGAGGTAAGGAATCCTAAAATGCCAATTTCGTATAAACGGTACAATATAAAGTGTAGGTTCTTGTGGAAACTTTAAGTGGGAGTCTTAAAGAAGAAAAATGTCAAGCGTAATAGTCATCTTATAATAAATCTTCTCATGCGTCTAACAAGCACGTACAATACGATGATATATTGTTAAATTTATTTAAAAATAGTGTACACATTGCAAACAGAAAATATAAGGAAAGACTTCTGTAATCTCTTACAGACGAATTTAAGACAAATATTTCTATATTATCTGTTATAAAACAGAGAGATAAGGAGAGACATCTGTAATTTCTTACAGGCGAATTTTAGACAAATATTTCTATATAATCTATTTTGTGTTTAAATTGTGTTTGAGCTAGTAATACGTGACGACCTCGGTGGCGCAGTATGTAGCGCTGTTGTCTTAACGTGCGGAGGTCCCGGGATCGATCACCGGCAGGGTCAATTTGGGAATTTATAATTTCTGAATTTTCCCTGGTCTGGCCTGGTGGGAGGCTTCGGCCGTGGCTAGTTACCACCCTACCGCCAAAGACGTGCCGCCAAGCAATTCAGCGTTCCGGTACGATGCCGTGTAGAAACCGAATAGGGGTAGGTATCAAACTTTGATGACGTTACAACTTAAAATTTCATACAAAATCCATAATATGCACGCGTTTTGACGTTTGAAAAAAAAGTCGCTGGTTTGACTAGTTGTCAAATACCCAATTCTTTATGCACAATTTATACATATGCACTTTGATTTGTCATGATACTAGATTGATATTTGATACTTAATGGATCAGACGATGTGGAAATTTTCTCGGGTAATTATTCCAGTTCCTCTAGGATATTATTATCATGCGAAATATCAGTCCTCTACATTTATGCTAAGACGTGAAGTTCCTGAAACTGCAAAGGAACTGTTGCTCAATATTAACTAAACTCCAACGTCTTGGTGTAAATATTGCAAGCAGGTGTATTTGATAAGTTTAGTACACTCACAACTCGGAGTAAGATATTTGTATACTGTAGGAACATTCATTTGTACAGAAGTGTTTACTGAGCATTTTTGCAGTAATCTGTGACATTTGAAAATTGCTCAGTTTAATAATTTAGATGTATTTAAGAACTAGCTAATGCCCGAAATTTCGTCTGCGTGGATCGAGGTTTTATGGCTCCCGCGGGAACTCCTTAATTCTCCGGGAAAAAATTAGCCTATGTACTATTCCAGACTATAATCTATCTCTGTGTCAAATTTCAGCCAGATCCGATTAGCCGTTGGAGCGTGATTGAGTAACAAACATCCATACATCCATACATTCATCCAAACTTTTGCTTTTATAATAGTAGTAATATTGTCCGTTGTGCGCTTTTTGGAAGCATTTTTGGTAGAATTTAAGAAAAAAAAATTTTTTTTTGTGCTAATAATATGCAATTGTTTAATAATTAGCTTTTGCGCTCAAGCAATTTTTAATTAATTTAAAATGTGAAGGCATAATCTGACTGGTAAAATAAACGTTTTTTCTTTCATCTGTGACCCATAGTACGTTTTAATACAAACGTTTAAGTAAACGTTAACGTGCGGATATGACGTGGTTTCATAATATTAATCAACTTAGATGCTTAATGCTTCGTAAGTCTACGCGTAATTTGATATCACCTGGTAATAATAAGATTTTTTAACAGATAAACTTATACGATGATAATTTGATAACATGATTTTTCGGTTAAAAAAACAGAAGATACCTTTTCTATATTTGTATATTTATGTTTATTCTTTGATTTTTAGACTTATAAAAGTTCTTACGAAAGTCAGTATGGGTATAGTACAATACAATTAATACCTAATAATGTAAATCTAGAAAAGATGTCATAGGATCAATGGTAGAATCTAAATAATAAAAAAAATACTGATTTTTGTTTAAAACTACGAGTATGTAATAACCATGATAACATCTACTTAATATTATAAATGTTAAAGTTTGGATGGATGGATGTTTGTTACTCAATCACGCCAGAACGGCTAAACGGATCTGGATAAATTTTGGCACAGAGATAGATTATATAGTCTAGAATTACACTTAGACTACTTTTTATCTCGGAAAATAAAAAAGTTCCCGCGGGAAGCAACAAAATTTCAATCCACGCAGACGAAGTTGCGGGCATCAGCTAGTTCTATTTAAAATTCTGTGGTATGCACCTATCTACTCCTTGCTCATAACTTTTCATTAGATTAGAAACTCTATTCGTCTGAGATATTCTAAGAGCAATAACAGTTAATAGTTGTGCAGGATCAGGTACACAAGTATAAACTAACTGACTTAGTATTCAGCAACTATGCTGCTGAACTAGTAACAGATGTGAGTTTAGGCACCTGAGATCTACTGTTTCGAATTTCCGATAGTTAACATTATTCATGTATCTTGCATGACTAACATCGTGGTTACCCACTGTAAATAATAATGGTTAGCTCGCTACCATCTTAGACTGCATCATCACTTACCATCACGTGAGATCGCAGTCAAGGACTAACTTGTAGTGGATAAAAAAAAATACAAAACATATTGGCTATTTAACAGCAAGACGTGAAAGTCCGATGACGGTTGAATGGCGGCCTTACGTTGGAAAGGTCAGTGTTTTCAACCCCGTCTAGATTGCAGACGATGTCGAATGATTAGAAACGAGCTGCTGCATTCAGGTATCGTTCCAAAAACTTATCTGACCCCGTTGACATTGCTAGTATATAATATGAAAAATTAAATAAAAATAAAAACTAAACAGGCATAAAAGTTAGTTCCAATTTTTTTGTCGCCGGGCCAGATTATTATGTGAGACTATAATGTAAGACTAGCTACATAGTGTATGAGCTTAAGAGCATGACGTGTAGACTGTTTGAGGTCTACCCATGGCCAGCGGTGGACGTCAGCGGCCGGTGATCATTAATGAGTGCCAAAGTTCACAATATTTTAAGCATAGGAGTCCAGCAATTATATCACTGCTTCGGTGCTGCATTGCATTTCGGCGATTAGCTGCGTTCGGTTGTAAAACAATCTCTTATAGTATCGTCTAGACTCTAGACCGTCGGATCACCTGTCCTGTGGGTCACAGAATTGTAAAGATCATGGCAATAATGAGGTTTCTTTGACAGTTAAAAAAACACTACGAAATTTGATAAAAGACTATCCCTTATTTAAATAATGACCGATGAAGCTTTTAAAAAAGAGCATGGACCGAAACCTTCTGCGTGTTTTCACACGCGAAAAGTTTTAAAGTATGTGTATGCATGTTTATTGATCTTACTAAAACATCTCTATCCTCACGTAGCTTGGGTATGCTTAAAAGCTTTGTGAAAGGATGACCCAGTAACCCGAACGCAAAGAAGAAAAAACAGCTAAAGGACTAGGAAAGTATCAAAACACTTTGAAAATTAAAACGACCGCCGCCAGACACCTAGGCACTCGTCGTATGAAAGATCGAAACAAGATCGACGTGCTTCTAGGTGCAAGCTAAGTATTTTTCTGTTTACTTTGATGTTTATCGACTAATAAATACGGAAAAACTTTTTGCAACGCAGATTGCCCGAGTTTTTGTAACATAATTAATTTATTTCAAATCTATTTATTGGATTTAGTAGTTTGATATTTCTTAGTTTGTTTGATATTTTTTATTTCAATCTTATTTAATTGAAATAAATAATTGTTAAATAAAAATTGACTCCTTATACTTTGCTGATTTTTTTTTCATTTTATCTTAACCTAATTTAATTTTAATTTTATATTAGACGCTGTGCCGCATATTATATTTGCCTGCTTTGGTGGACTATAGCGAATTAAGCATTTTGTTCCTTGTTATCATGGATTTCTGCAAAGTAACGCCTGCTTTTATCCAATAATTTTGTTTTATGTTACCCTGTCAGTAGCTTTAATGACTTACTGTTAATATTGTTACTGTTATGACTTTCAAGATTTTTCCTGCTGCAATGTGATTGTATTAATACGCGTAATCTATATATATAAAAGCGAAAGGTCACTGGATTCATCACGATATCTCAGGACCTATAAAGCATACAAACATGAAATTTGGGAGGTAGGTTCCTTCTATGGTGTAGACATCAGCTAAAAACGGTTTTGAGAAAATTCCCCCCTAAAATTGAAATGGGGTTTGGAAGTTTATATGAAAGTCCTTTGTTTTTGAAGTTAGATACATGAAAATTGGCAATAAAGTTAGTATAACTACTAACTTTATTGCAATAATAAAAACTTGTAAAAGCAATTTTACGAAAATCTACTCCAATAGGGTTGAAATGGGGGTTGGAAGCTCACATAAGGGCTCACATAAGTTTTTGAAGTTAGAGACTTGAAAATCGGGATTTAGGTTATTAGTTTTAAGTTATAATAAAGTGTATAAACAATTTTAGGAGTAAAATGGGGGTTGTAACTTTGTATGAAAGTCCTGTATTTTTGAAGTTAGAGACTTGAAAATCGGGATTTAGGTGATAATAATCGATTTAAATAATAAGTTGAGGTCAATTTAAATAATAATAATCTGTATGAGCAATTTTACGAAAATTCACCCCAAAGGGGGTGAATGGGGGTTGGAAGCTAGCAAGAGGGTTCTAAGTTTTTGAAGTTAGATACTTGAAAATCGGGATTTAGGTTATTAGTTTTGAATTATAATAAATGTATACGCAATTTTACGAAAATCTACCCCACAGAGGGTAAAGTAGGGGTTAATTTTTTTTATTAAAGTCCCATGTTTTTGTATTTAGAGACTAGAAAATCGGGATTTAGGTTATTAGTTTTAAATTATAATAACCTGCATACGCAATTTTACGTAAATCCATCCCAAAAGGGTCCAATGAGGGTTGGAAGGTTACATAAAAATTCTATAATTTTTAATTATACACATAAAAATCATCAATTAGGTTATAAATTTTAAATAATAAAAACCTGTATAAGCTATATAAAGCCTCTATATATAAGCTTTTTGCAGCGGGAAAATTTCATAATATCATAGGAAATCAGAAATTGTACGCGGACGAAGTCGCGGGCGACCTCTAGTTTTAAACTATAAAGTCATGCCAGAAGCCAGGTAAGCAAAACTATTTGCAAGTTTAGATTAGGAAGCGATAAGTTGAAGTAATACGTTGTAACAAGAAACTGATATGGTTTCAGTATAAGGTTACTCCGGTCGAACATCGGTAAACCGATTCCCTTGTAATCTATAGGCTTGTCTACGAAAGGTACTAGTTCCGTATACAATGTGTTGCTTTGAGGCATTCACGTTCACGCAGTAAACTAGCGCATAAAATGGAGTTCATATAAAGAAGAAAATATAAAGAACAATTTTGAGTTTTTTATTCAACTACAAGACCTTGAATGTCTAATAATAAGTACTTGGAACTTGTGGACAAAGTGGTACTTGGAAGTGTACAAAATTTTCAAAACTAAAATAAATTCAAATTCAAATGTTTTTTATTCAAATTAACTTTTACAAGTACTTTTGAATCGTCAAGTGAATCTACCACTTCTATACTTCTCTGCATCTATACTAGAATCTCTCATTCTAGTATAGATGCAGAGACAGAGCTTAAGGCTCTTTTGCCACAAGTTAGATTTTTCCAGGTAAGGTCGCAAAAAGATCTTTTTTTAAAAAGATGTCGCATCCAAATTGGATCATCCATTCACAATGTAGTTTGGTTTAGAAATCAACATACACGTCCCAGCGATATCTCTCAGTCACGTTGCAATAGGAAGCAGTGGAGTTCACCTGCGCACGGCACAGCTGGTTGCGCACAGGTTGTAGTACTGCTCATGAATATTACATCGACTCACAATGAACCGGAAATGTTACAGGTGCACTAAATGCTATGCCCTTTGTATGTATAGGGAAACTGGCTCGTTGGTTTGGATATTGTGGTCGATTGCATTGTATTAGTACTATTGAAATGAGGAGATCCGTAGAAGAATTAAAGTAACCGACATAGCTAGACGTGTTGCGAAGCTATAGTGGCAATGGTCGGGCATATAGTTCGAAGAACCGATAGACGTTGGGGTTGACGATTGACGATAGAAGTTCTGGAATGACGACCCTGTACTGGAAAGCGCTGCAGGGTTGGAAGTCTCCCGGGATGCAATTGACCTTCATGCAAAATTTCGACAAAATCAGTTAAACAGATATCGTAACGATAAAGTTTGATTCCCAGGCTTTCGAACTTTAGTATTGCCCATTCTATTTCAATGCGGGCTGAGCTATAATTAAGCAAAGGGTGTTTCTTTTTTGAAGTGAAAACTTCTTTAGCCGCGTTGAGTACTTTTTGGAAGGGGGTAAACTTGTGGTTTCGCAAAGACCAACATGCTCGTGAAGACCGACATGCTCGCAAACAGCGACATGCTCGTGGTGTTAGGAAGACAAAACGTCTTAAATATAAATATACTACATTCGAAATTAAACTTCAATGCCTTAGAGTTAAGGTTTATATTTTAATATTTTTTTTATTTACATTATTTTAAATATTTATTTTCACTTCTATCGGCCCTCCCTATGACTGCCATCTATTTTTATTGCAGGATACGATTGCGCTTGTCGACAATCTTGCCTATAGAAAGTAATGATGACCTTTAGGAAGAAGCGCGGTTGCTTAGAAGATGCCTATTCACTCTTTCCTTGAAGGTAGGTACTTAAGGTATGCATAGCAGGAAACAGATGCCTGAAGGGTTTTTTCGTTTGTTTCATTCTTTAACGGTTATCAGAAGCGCTGAATAAAAACACTTCGTGCGAGTTTATTGATATCGACCACAAAAGGATGCCAACACTCACGACTTCTGGATTGCTCTGTGATAGAACAGTGAAGGAAGAACAAGGTTGTTCTTATTTAGTAATAGCCTGGAGTAAAGAAGTTTGCGGTGTTTCACAATCGTGCTGCGGAGAGCAACTTTAGCTCTAATCCCACTACAGTACGCCTGTGCCGCGTCACTTAAGTGCCGTGCTGTGCATCTGTAGTGGGGCTAGAGCCATCAACTCTTCGTCTGACGTCTTCCCGACCGAAATGACCCACCAGACAAAAGACGTCCCAAACACGTCCTTAACGACCCCGATGAGCAAATCACTAACAACAATGCTCCCTACTTAGGCTACACACAAACACCAACCAAACACAGCGTCTTCGCCGGCGATGACGAGGACCCCGATATCTTACGTCACCCGGACGTGGTCTTAACCCACGGCCTCGGGGGCGTATGGACTAATCTAGACCAACCGACCTCCTTTTCGTCCCGACGTTATCCTAAGCCATGGTCAGCCTCATAGAAGGCGCCCTCAGGAAGACGTTGCCCCTGTCGAAAAAAGTCTGACGTCTCTCTAGTCGTCGGATAGCCGTCTTATTGGACTCAAGGACTGAGGCAATGGAGAATGCACCTGTGTGCACACACTTGATTACCGCATTGCCTCGTAAGTTGTTGACTACTCTCCGATGTGGTCGACCACCTTGGCAGAAATGTAGTCGAGAGGAACATTATTAATTTATTTATATACAGTAGGGGCGAGAGCAAAAGTTTCTGCTCTAAGAAAAACAGCTAAGTTTGTTTCTGTACGTAGAAAAAGTCCGATTAATGTCTAGACATAATACAAAGTTAAGCACTTTGAGTTAATGTAAGTAGTTTCTGAACGGTATACATTATAAATTACGGACGATAGCAACGCTCAGTGTCTGTATCAAACAATTTTTATTTTCTCTATACGCCAAGGTAAAGATAATTAAACTTCAAGTTACATTACCTAAGACTTCCGCAAAATAACGCCTGCTTCTATCCAATTTTTTTTCTCAATTCATATTTGATATTATTAATGCGAAAGTGTGTCCGTCTGACTATCTGTCTGCTAAAAATGCCTTCTAAGGTTTACATTCTTTTAACTAGCTTTATTTTTTCCTGTTATTCTATTGTAACCTGTTGGATGTCCTTAAATAAAAAAATAAGAATTTCTAGTCAGAAAAACCCAACACTCAGTATCGCCTGACCCAGGACTCGAACCCAGGATCTCGTCAGCCGCAGTCAAACATGCTAATCACTAGACCAAGGAGGCAGTAATGATTTACCACGATGGATAAAAGTAGGAAATAGCAGATAGGTAACTTTTAGTGTTAATATTAAATCCAATATGTGTCGCAACGTCGGCACTGCGACGATAGGCAATATTCATGATATAAATTGAGTTCCCGGCTTCCTCGACTAAATTTAGTGCTCAATATCTTTCACATAGTTATAACGATTTCAATAAAATGTCAAGATATATTTACTAGGGTTTCGCACCTGCAGGAGTATGCATTTTACAGCCAAATGTATTTCCGTTACTTTGTAAAATTCTCTATATTCTTACTTTCGTGTAGTACTTTGGCAAGAGTTTCGACGACCTCCCTGGAGCAGTGTTGAGCGCTGTTGCCTTAACGTGCGGAAGTCCCGGGTTCGATCCCCGGCAGGTTTGGAAATTTATAAATACAGAATTTTCCCTGGAGGCTTCAGCCGTGGCTAGTTACCACCCTACCGGTAAAGACGTACCGTTAAGCGATTTAGCATTCCGGTACGATTCCGTGTGGAAACCGAATAGTTTTATGGGTCTGATATAACTGCCATGTCCCTAACGGGTTAGCCCGCTACCATCCTAGACTGCATGATCACTTACCATCAGGTGAAATCGCAGTCAAGGGCTAACTCGTAAAAAAAAAGTCTTTTTAGCACCTTAGAGCAATGTGATAGGATTACCGTTTTAACAACATTAGGAGCCAAGGGCATTTAAGAATATTTGGCGAGAATTCTTAACTACTCTTGATTGAAAAGAACATCCACTGAGTTTTTTGCTGGCTCCTCTCGGTAGGATTGTCATTCCGAACCAGAGGTAGATTCACTCGACGATAAATACAAAAGCATTTGTGTTTATTTTAATGTCTTAATGTTAATTAATACATTGTTTTAATATTTGTGTTCGCAATCGGATACAACCAAGGTAGAATAAACCTGTATACAAATAAGTACTTAGTATGTGCTTGAAATAACTTTTCACTGATACAACTTTTAAAGTAATTAAAGACTACCACAAGCCAACGTAGATGAAAGAGTTCAAATGAGGCTAATTTCAACATAACAACGTAAAAATTATTACATTTCCAAGTTTCAGCGCAAAATTAAGTACAAAAGTCGTTACGTTACTAGTGTTAGAACTATTATCTTGATAAAACAGTACAGCGGTGGTATTTTGTAATCCATTTCTCGTTGTATTGTAGCGGCACAATGAGCTCAGTGCAGTGTGAAAGCCCGCCGGAGCGCAATGTACCGCGAAAAGATGGAAATATTAACATTTTCCTTCATTCTTGAACAGAACTGGCAAAGTTAGTCGTTATTCATTCCTCTTAATATAAACCGCTGTTTAACGCCAAGACTATGCCATCGTCAAATCACAGAATAGGTAATAGTACAGGTCAAACTTGGAGCCTGACACTTTTAGCTTGGCATACTTAGGTTATCATAATTACTATTTATTTACTAGTGGGCCCGGCAGACGTTGTCCTGCTCTATCTTCCTCCTAATTTTTCCATATTTTTTCACCGTCTAAACCTTCCCTGGACTACGATAAACATTTCAAAACCAAAATCAGCTAGATCGGCCCAGCCGTTCTCGAGTTTTAGCGAGACAAACGAACAGCATTTGATTTTTATATATATATAGATAGAAGATAGAAGATGTATATAAGATTATTTATTATTACAATATTATAACAAATATCAAACATATTTAGATAACAAAATATAAAGAACGATAATGGTTGCAAATAATATGAATAAATAAATCGTTTATTTTCTATCATTTAGGGTTCCATGGTAAACTAATTAGAAGTACATAGTACTATTCCCTATTCTGTGTTAGAAGCTTACAATTATTATTCTTATTTCTACAAAAAATATCTAAACTGTTGTAAGATGAAGAACTGGCTATCCTAGCTAGATTAATAGGACCTGTGTTTATACGACCTGTGGTTAACGAGGGATTATAACTCCCTCGTTAACCAAATGTGTGCACAAGCACATGTTTTTTTTTTTATCCGCTACAAGTTAGCCCTTGACTGCCATCTCACCTAATGGTAAGCGATGATGCAGTCTAAGATGGTAGCAGGCTAACCTGTTAGGGGCATCGCAGTTATATTAAACCCATACCACTTATTCGGTTTCTACATGGCATCGTACCGGAACGCTAAATCGCTTGGCGGTCTTTGCCGGTAGGGTGGTAACTAGCCACAGCCGAAGCCTCCCACCAGGCCAGACCAGGGAAAATTCTGAAATTATAAATTCCCAAATTTACCCTGCCGGGGATCGAACCCGGGACCGCCGCACGTTAAGACAAAAGCGCTAAACACTGCGCCACAGAGGTCGTCAAAATGTTTATTCAAGGAGTAGCTTTTATGCAGTAGAAAGTATAAGCGGTTGCTCAGTCACTAACGACTAGAAATTATAATATTTTGACGTCAATTTCATACAGTTACCGTTTAAAGTACGTGTAACTTAACGTAAGTTCCCCAGTTTGGACAGGCTAAGTTTGGCGTATGAAGCATAAGTAGGAGCGTGCTACGGGTTCGAGCACTTGTGGCGCGGATGGAACTTTGTAAAGCTGTTATTGACTTTGGAAGTTGTAAATAAATTATTGACTCAAACTCAAACACAATGGGAAAGTTTGTTTGGATTTTTTATCCGTGAGGCATTGGACACTATATTATTTATTTGGGGTAGAGGCTGTGCGTACCTAGCACTTATATAGAAATACTAACTTACATTCTTACGACATACGTTTACGTTCGCTAGTTTCCCGTCAAAATACCTTTACCTTCAGCAAAACATAGGTTATCACATTACCTCACCGGCGCTGGATACCATTTTTTTTTGTCCACTACAAGTTAGCCTTTGACGGCGCACTCACCTGATGGTAAGTGATGATGCAGTCTAATATGGTAGCGGGCTAACCTGTTAGGGGCATGGCAGTTATATTAAACCCATACCCCTATTCGGTTTCCATGCGGCATCATACCGGAACGCTAAATCGCTTGGCGGCACGTCTTTGCCGGTAGGGTGGTAACTAGCCACGGCCGAAGCCTCCAGGCCAGACCAGGCAAATTCAAAAATTATAAATTTCCACACCCTGCCGGGGATCGAACCCGGGACCTCCGCACGGTAAGACAATACCGCTCAACACTGCGCCATGGAGGTCGTAAAAAAGGTCTACCATGGACGGAGGAAAGGATAAAAAAAAACAGGTACCAACGGTTAAATCTAAAGGCCCCGAATATGAAGCTGCAAAAATATATGCATGTATATTCTTTATTGTACACCACAAAAACACCAAAGAAAAAGATACAAGAAAACTTTAAATATCGGTACAAACTAACCAATACCATTTATAACATAATATGTAAACGTTATTTTGTAAAACAAATAAACAACTTTTGTAGATTTAATCTTTTTAAATAATTATAGTTAGCACCATAGATTAGATTCCATATTTTCTACTGTTTTACACCTACATATTTAGATAATAAGCATGGAGGAATGTGCATACAAGCCGTCAAGCTTTTACGAGCACGAAGAAACCAAGTAATACATTGTACATTTTATTTGTGAAATAAAATAAATAAATAAAAATAACGTTGCGAGCATCAGCTAGTTTAGGAAAAGATATAAACTTGACGGAATCTTCCCGGAAATCTCTATTCTCAGCCAGTGTTTCATTATAATGTTGTTCCCTCTAAACACAGAGCTCAACGCTACTAGGTCATTATCATACGTTCTTTCGTTTTTGTTTGCAACGTGAATTTTCTTTTCGTATTTTTCCCGGGGTCCACTAATTATTCTAACCCTTTGTTTTTAAGTTAATTAACCATTTTGTTTGGGTTTGTATGTGTTTTTATAATCGAGTGAAAACATTTTGACCCATGTACCGTATGAATTGTGTGCGTCGAGTTCTCTGAAGGTGGACAGTGAACAAAGTTACCTATTTGAAAAAAAAAATAGGGACCAGACATGACAAAATATTTGCAAGGGAAATACGTTTTGACTAGCCGAGTAAAGTTCCATATAAAAGATAATAGCGGACCTAAATTTGGTGCTCCAGACAATTTTTTACAAGCTTTTATTTAATTTCGTGGGTTTATTTTGGTCAAATCGTTGTCATTCTAGGACTAGTTATTTTTTAAGCACTCCGATAGTAGGTATGGGTATTAATAATTAAAAGGGTTTGCTGAGAAGAACACGAAAAATTAAACTAAATATTAAACTCAATATACCAAAGTTCATCAAAATCGGCTAAAAATATAGGCCGTGAAAGCGTAGACGACAGAAAGACACACTTTCGCATTTATAATAATATTATATTAAGTATTGATTCCGCCCAGCCCCAATAAGCCCAATAGTAGTAACCCCAATGCCATGACCTAGAGAATAATAACTAGCAAGGACCGTTTAGTATACGTCGTACACCGTTCGGGGGGGTTACGACCATCGCCTAAAGCAGTACTATTTCAAAATGAACGCTCTATATCACGTATCTCTATGTCCCTAAAATAAGGATTATAATTCTAAGACACTAACGCCAACAATATTAAAATACTACGGCTTTAAGCGATCGTAGTATGCCCTCGGTAAACTTTGGTAAAGTAAGCTTAGTGGGGCCGACCAGTTGTGTGCCGCGAAACTTGGGTTATTGTAGGTTTGAAACTACAGTATTAATAAAGTTTAGCAATCAATGGTTGATTTTTCCTGATAATTTGTCCCAATAGTAACTCTAAATAGATTGGTCTATAAAACAAAGAAAATGCGCAATTTTGGACGGATGGATGTTTGTCACTCAATCACGCCAGAACGGCTGAACGGATCTGGATGAAATTTGGCACAGAGATAGATTATAGTCTGGAATAACACGTAGGCTACATTTTGTATACATCCGCTAAAACATCGATGGCTAAAACAGACAAATCGATGTCGTACAACATGAAGCATAGGATATAGACCGCCCGCCCACCTGCATCTAAACATGCAGAAACAGTAAGGAATTCGCAGCACCACCACGGCACGAAAATCTCCCAAAGCATTTCCAACATCATACTACCGCAAAGTAAGCTTCTATCCGAGACATTGGTTTTCACTTTAAATGGAAAAGGCTGAGGTCGTAGTTCACTGTCCTGGCCTTGGAAACTTATCATTAACAATATCACGGAGAACTTTTACGGATGTATTCCTTCACCGTTCATAGCTCAATTAAGATAAATGTGCGTATCCGAGATTCGAACCCCGGATTCCCTGAATAGCAAGCTGTAGTCACAACCGCTAGACAATAAATCTACAAGGAACTATGTTCCTAAATCCGTAAAGTGAGTCTATATGAACTGGTCAACAAATTGTATGGGCGTCGCGTTGGTTCACTAAGAAGTGTTTATGTTAAAGTTATTATGTTTAAGTTAAAGTAAAGTAAAGTATTATGTTTAAGTTTACGTTGTGTTTTTATCAAAGTCAATTGTTTCAACGACATCGCGTGATATGATATAACCTCTTGAGCCGGAAATTCCTAGTAAGAGGAATAAGATAAAGTAAAGAAAGAAAGAAAGAAGAAAGAAAAGAAATTTATTTCCAAATTGTGCCATACATAACAAGCATACCTCAATAAAATAATAATAAGTCAATAAAATATTAAATAATGTAATAGTATTTTTTATATTTATCACATCAGGAGGCTATTAGTATAACAGTTCGAATTATATCTTTGTGGCCTAATCTCGTGTGGCAGTAATCATAAGAGGAAAAGAGATAAAACTATTTTTACTACCCCAAAATCTGTGTCTAGAATTATTTAAACAAAGACCTTGTGCGTACCTCGCACATAAAGTATAGATATACTTACGAAATACTTACGTCACTCGTTCCCGCGTTCACAGCATTTTACCTCTATATATATACTCTTGCAAATTTCTAGAGGATACTTGAAGAAGAAAGACGTAAAAGCTCTCCTGACTCATTTATTGACATGAACAATAAAAAAATTACAGCGAGGAAATAAAATCACACAAGAACGACACGCAACGACGGGTGACAATGTAGTCCGCAGCAGATGCGCACGCATCCTTTTATAACCTCGTCTCTGACACCATCGTTATTTTTCTTAATCGCAGGGAATGTATTCCATTCTTAAATTTCATTTCTTTATCCTGAAACAAGTATCTTATGTTAGTAAATATCTTCAATACGGCCAGACTGACCCGAGACCGTCCCCGGGCTCCTTCATTTCAGCTCCTCTAGTCCAGCAGTGGCATTGCTTAGACTCCGTTGGACACAGACAGAATCTTGAAGTTCTTAAATGGCAGGCGCAACAGAAGCACCTGCAAGCCTCGGCACCACAGAACGTTGTTGGTTGCTGGCAACCCGGAAGATCATCTCATGTCCTTGTCTGCACCTGCGACATAAAACAACTTAAGTCATTAAGCGCGACGTTAGCATGACCTACCACGACAAGACAGTGGCACAACGTTTTACCCTAACTGGTAAGCAGTGTTAGAACAACTTGGGCCTAAGTCATTAAGCACGACGTTAGCATGACTTAGCCCGGCAAGACAGTCGCACGACGTTAGCTTGTCTGCCCGATACGATGAAGAGTACACATCTAAGTCATAGGCACGACGTTCGCATTAACTTAGTACGGCAAGATAGAGGCCCGACGTTAGCTTTTCTGCCCAGAGTGTACAGACAGCACAGGCCTAAGTCATTAAGCCCGACGTTAGCATGACTTAGCCTGGTTAGACAGAGGCGCGACGTTAGCTTGTCTCGTTGCGGCATCGTTGAGAAAAGTATAAAGAGCAACTTCATGGCATAAGACATAAGCGCGACGTTAGCATAATTTAGCCCAAAAAAATAGTGCGCTCGGCCAGACCTGAAACCACATCAGTCACCGCATCCCTGCACGCAGTTAGTCGCGTAGCGTCACACCTCCCAGTGTGACTAGCGAACACGCCTTGTCACGCCTCGCAGCGCGGCAGGCGAGCGTGAAGTGTCGCGCACTAGGCAAGCGAGCAGCCCTGCGCGACCAGCAGACGCGCAGCAGCAGGCAAGCGCGCAGCCCTGCGCGACCAGCAGACGCGCAGCCTTACGCGACATGTAGACGCGCAGCAGCAGGCAAGCGCGCAGCCCTGCGCGACCAGCAGACGCGCAGCCTTACGCGACATGTAGACGCGCAGCAGCAGGCAAGCGCGCAGCCCTGCGCGACCAGCAGACGCGCAGCAGCAGGCAAGCGCGCAGCCCTGCGCGACCAGCAGACGCGCAGCAGCAGGCAAGCGCGCAGCCCTGCGCGACCAGCAGACGCGCAGCCTTACGCGACATGTAGACGCGCAGCTCGGCTCAGCAGGCGAGCGCGCAGCCCTGCGCGACGAGCAGACGCGCAGCAGCAGGCAAGCGAGCAGCCCTGCGCGACCAGCAGACGC
The DNA here is from genome assembly GCA_964035005.1 of Erebia palarica. NCBI lineage: Eukaryota > Metazoa > Arthropoda > Insecta > Lepidoptera > Nymphalidae > Erebia > Erebia palarica. The sequence goes on along the minus strand of OZ035989.1, from coordinate 33,556,998 downwards.
GCAGCAGCAGGCAAGCGCGCAGCCCTGCGCGACCAGCAGACGCGCAGCAGCAGGCAAGCGCGCAGCCCTGCGCGACCAGCAGACGCGCAGCAGCAGGCAAGCGCGCAGCCCTGCGCGACCAGCAGACGCGCAGCCTTACGCGACATGTAGACGCGCAGCTTGGCTCAGCAGGCGAGCGCGCAGCCCTGCGCGACGAGCAGACGCGCACCAGCAGGCAAGCGCGCAGCCCTGCGCGACCAGCAGACGCGCAGCAGCAGGCAAGCGCGCAGCCCTGCGCGACCAGCAGACGCGCAGCAGCAGGCAAGCGCGCAGCCCTGCGCGACCAGCAGACGCGCAGCAGCAGGCAAGCGCGCAGCCCTGCGCGACCAGCAGACGCGCAGCCTTACGCGACATGTAGACGCGCAGCTCGGCTCAGCAGGCGAGCGCGCAGCCCTGCGCGACGAGCAGACGCGCAGCAGCAGGCAAGCGCGCAGCCCTGCGCGACCAGCAGACGCGCAGCAGCAGGCAAGCGCGCAGCCCTGCGCGACATGTAGACGCGCTGCTCGGCTCAGCAGGCAAGCGCGCAACCCTGCGCGACCAGCAGACGCGCAGCAGCAGGCAAGCGCGCAGCCCTGCGCGACCAGCAGACGCGCAGCAGCAGGCAAGCGCGCAGCCCTGCGCGACCAGCAGAAGCAGCAGGCAAGCACGTAGCCCTGCGCGACATGTAGACGCGCAGCTCGGCTCAGCAGGCGAGCGCGCAGCCCTGCGCAACCAGCAGACGCGCAGCAGCAGGCAAGCGCGCAGCCCTGCGCGACCAGCAGACGCGCAGCAGCAGGCAAGCGCGCAGCCCTGCGTGACGAGCAGACGCGCAGCAGCAGGCAAGCGCGCAGCCCTGCGCGACCAGCAGACGCGCAGCAGCAGGCAAGCGCGCAGCCCTGCGCGACCAGCAGACGCGCAGCAGCAGGCAAGCGCGCAGCCCTGCGCGACATGTAGACGCGCAGCAGCAAGGCAAGCGCGCAGCCCTGCGCGACATGTAGACGCGCAGCTCGGCTCAGCAGGCGAGCGCGCAGCCCTGCGCGACATGTAGACGCGCAGCTCGGCTCAGCAGGCGAGCGCGCAGCCCTGCGCGACATGTAGACGCGCAGCTCGGCTCAGCAGGCGAACGCGCAGCCCTGCGCGACATGTAGACGCGCAGCTCGGCTCAGCAGGCGAACGCGCAGCCCTGCGCGACATGTAGACGCGCAGCTCGGCTCAGCAGGCGAGCGCGCTGCCCTGCGCGACATGTAGACGCGCAGCTCGGCTCAGCAGGCGAGCGCGCATGTAGACGCGCAGCTCGGCTCAGCAGGCGAGCGCGCAGCCCTGCGCGACATGTAGACGCGCAGCTCGGCTCAGCAGGCGAGCGCGCTGCCTGGCGCGTCCAGAACGCCTCACACCGTGTTGAGCGCCGAATATGAAAGAGACATACAACAGATAATGACCACACCACACACGTTTGCCACAGGTTCTGAATACCTTTACAAGCCATATCACATGAACCACATTTCGAGTAATAACTTCGTAACATATCCATCGAACAAAACTAACTTGAACAACATTCTCTAAATGTGAACAAGTAGAAATGTTCCTTTTTGGTGCTCTCTATAAATGTGAGCATACCAGCGGTCCTTTATCTGTGAAAGAAATACGAACAAACAAACCAGACTTTATTCTACGTACACAACTTTAACAAGATCACAAAACGACCAAAAATTAACAGGTTGACGGAGGTTTTTCCAACAACGCACGCCTATCAGGCGATGGTGATATTAGGCGTAGCTGTCTGACTTTTCAAAGCACCTGACGCGAACTAGTATCGCGTCCACCTCATGCTTCAAACAACCATTATGACCAGTTCTACGACATTCACGCGATCACAATCAGGCATTCTTGCCTTCCTTCCTCAAGTATAGAATTATAGAATCAGAATAGCCGGTAGGATTAGGCATCACGTTGATACCGAATCCCACTTCTGATCTTGCAAATTTCTAGAGGATACTTGAAGAAGAAAGACGTAAAAGCTCTCCTGACTCATTTATTAACATGAACAATAAAAAAATTACAGCGAGGAAATAAAATCACACAAGAACGACATGCAACGACGGGTGACAATGTAGTCCGCAGCAGATGCGCACGCATCCTTTTATAACCTCGTCTCTGACACCATCGTTATTTTTCTTAATCGCAGGGAATGTATTCCATTCTTAAATTTCATTTCTTTATCCTGAAACAAGTATCTTATGTTAGTAAATATCTTCAATAATACCTATACCATTACCTCAATATATATACCTATACCTTTACCTCCATATATATACCTATACCTTTACCTCCATATATATACCTATACCTTTACCTCCATTATTATTATTCCTTTCCTTTCTCTAATCATCAATTGTGAGTTTTAATATAACCAGCTCGTAATCCTCCGCTACAACCCGTCTGTTTGAGACACTTAACCTAATGAACATTCGATTCCAATGTAACCGTCGGAAGCTTTGCAACTGTTGGGTAAACTTTGTAAGTAGGTACATGTTCCATTAATCGTGCATCGCACAGGGAAACTTTGTCGTATGGAGCTCAGTGTGTGGCCAATTGCGCAGCTGCTCCAACTTTGTTGTTATTGTAGCTTTGACACTTCCATATTGTTATTTATTAATGTAACCTTGAGAAGGTTGTAGAGATTGCTCAGTAAGCAATATGGCCGCCTTTGCATACCTAGTTTATAGTTAACTTTACCTTGTATTTTTCATGTGTGCAATAAAGTATTTATCTATCTAAGGTTGTGCGGTTTGGTTAACTGCCTCGTTGTTTCAGTGGTTAGCATGTTTGACTGCGGCCGACGAGATCTCGGGGTTGAGTCCCGGGTCTTGTGTAGAGATTGCTCAGTAAGCAATAAGGCCGCCTTTGCATACCTAGTTTATAGTTAACTTTACCTTGTATTTTTCATGTGTGCAATAAAGTATTTATCTATCTAAGGTTGTGCGGTTTGGTTAACTGCCTCGTTGTTTCAGTGGTTAGCATGTTTGACTGCGACCGACGAGATCTCGGGGTTGAGTCCCGGGTCTTGTGTAGAGATTTCTCAGTAAGCAATAAGGCCGCCTTTGCATACCTAGTTTATAGTTAACTTTACCTTGTATTTTTCATGTGTGCAATAAAGTATTTATTTATCTATCTATCTAAGGTTGTGCGGTTTGGTTAACTGCCTCGTTGTTTCAGTGGTTAGCATGTTTGACTGCGGCTGACGAGGTCTCGGGGTTGAATCCCGGGTCTTGCTATAATTAAGTATCGGGTTTTTCTGACTAGAAATTCTCAGTACAAGCCCGGAAAAGTTGGCGGTGTTGCCTTGGAGAGCACGATAAGCCGTTGCTCCCGGTTATTATCACTAATATGATAATAGTCGTTTAAGACCGCCAACCCGCATTGGAGCAGCGTGGTGGGCCTAAGCTCTAATACCCTCTCTCCTATGAGAGTGGAGGCCTATGCCCAGCAGTAGGACGTTAATGGGCTGTAATGTTGGGAGAAGGTTGCATTAAAATTACACTAAACTATCTGATAACCATGACTTCATCCGCGTGGATTGAGGATTTTTGGCTCCCGTGGGAACTCTTTAATTTTTCGTGATAAAAAGTGGTCTATGCGTTATTCCAGACTATAATCTAACTCTGTGGACCCGTTCAGCTGTTCCGGCGTGATTGAGTAACAAACATCCATCCAAACTTTCGCATTTATAATATTAGCCCACGACTTCGTGAGTGTGTATATTTTTTTTATTCCTGCAAGATAATTTTTCGAGATAAATAGTACTTAGCTATAATGTTCTTTCCCGGGACGTCATAATTAAGAAAAGATGGGCCGTGAAAGTGTAGTAAACAGACAGGCAGACATACTTGCGCATTTATTATTTTACTATGGATAATGTATGTACATTAATGCGATTAATAAATAAACATTTCAACGACTATTCAGAGTTGGTTTAGTGAATCTTTTATCACAAAAGTTGTACATAAAACTCGTCTGGATACGTCCGTCATCCGAAATTTTATTCAAACCGTCGTCCCCCTATCGAGTCCAGTCAAGCGTTTTTGTGTCCACTCTATTGAAACACGGTTTGCCGAGTGTATGATACGCTGGTCTATTAATAAACCGTGGTGCTTCACTCGACACTGTTTGCAACAAAAAATGGACCCCTCGTCCGTGCCACGGTATGAATAGTTATGTAACAATTTCTATCAATGTCAATGTCTGGAACAGTTAACCTCTGTCTCTATCGAGTTTTAATTTACTTGCAGTTCATTTTTGGGTGGTCTACGTGCATGTTTTGTTTCTATTTTTATACGACTGCCTGAAAAAAGGAGTATATTGTTTTCAGGGTTCATGTATGTATGTATGTATGTGAGTGTATATTCCACCATAACTTCTATACACCTGAACCGATTTTGATAAATGAGGTATCATTAGAATTCCTAGCTTATTCCGCGTGACATAGGCTGGTAAAATTAAAAAAAAAATGGTGGGGTGAGATTAACTATATAATTAATCATCATCTAGAAAATGATGAGTGAATTCCAAAAATATATAACACTACAGTTCAATATCTAGTGATTCACAAAAAAATATAATTTAATAAAAATGTGAATAAGATTCTAATTTAACTAGATTAATTTAGATTTTTAACTTTTAGTTCGTTTTTTGGCAGGGCATTCGTGTTTTTTAATTTTTTTAGTTATGACTTGTTATTCGACTACACGTTACCCCTTCTTACCTCTATGGTAAGTGATGGTTTAGTTTAAGATAGTAGCGAGTTAACCTGGTAGGCGTATAGTAGTTACATTTAACCTATAACCATAATAAACTTAAAATGGTGCCACGGCCAAAGCTTGCCCGCTAGATCAGGGCAGAGACTATTTAGAAATTATGAATTTCTAATCTGTTTATGAACTAACAGACATAGTGAGAAAACCTGCATGCCTGAGAGTTCTTTATAGTGTTCTCAAAGGTGCTTGAAGTCTGCCAATCTGCACTTGGCCAGCGTGATTGACTTTGACCAAAGCCCTTCTCATTTGGAGAAGAGATTCGTGTTCCGTAGTGAGTCAGCGATGGGTTGTAATGATGATGATGAATGATAACGCAGGTCATATTATTATATACTCTTGTAAAGGAGGTTCCCATCGACTCCTGTGTTCATTCGTCAATCCAAGGGGGGTCACATAACGCTTCGTTTTGCAGTGTCCAAAATAACATAATTTAGGAAGAAATTGTCAATATTGAAATTCAGAATTCCACTGCAAGTTTCCAATTTGTCTCAATAAACTGTCGAAAGTTTCTACAGACTATTCAACCAATACGTGCCCAACTGGTTGGCCGAATGAACGCTTGTGCTCTAACTTTACCCGTTAAATAATATCTAACTGGCGCTTACTTTGAACTGGTTAAGTAAATAGAACTTACATTAGGTCACAACTCACAACCTATGGCACTTAATATGACTGAACGTATTACTAACTTCCTTCGCTTTGTTTAAGTTTTTTTTTAATTCCTGGAGGAACTATTTAATTTTCCGGAATAATTTTTTTATATGTTATTCCAGATTAAAGGATTTCTCTCTGCCAAATTTCATCCAGGTTCGTTCAGCCGTTCTAGCGTGATTGAGTAACAAACATCCATCCATCCATCCAACCAAACTTTCGCATTTATAATATTAGTTTAAAGAATTAGATAAATAAATGAGTTTTTATACAATTGGGTCACGTCTTGTCAAATGGCATAAAGTAGATATTTAACAATCGGGGCTTACACAAGGTATATAATACAATAGCGAATGCTGGCGACTTCGTCTGCGTGGTTTGAGGTTTTGTGGTTCCCGTGGGAACTCTTTAATTTTCCGGGATAAAAAGTAGTCTATGTGCTATTCTAGACTATAATCTATCTCTGTGCCAAACTTCTGCCAGATCCGTTCAGCCGTTGGGGCTTGGTTGAGTAACAAACATCCATACATCCATCCAAACCTTCGCATTTATAATATTATAGTATAGTATAAGATACACCGGCGGTAACGAGCAATAACAAATGGATAGCTTATAAATATTAATGTATTAAAATTCGCTCTATTATGCAGTCGAGTCGGGAACAACAAACCATTCCGATCACTGCGATGATGGAGTGCTTTGAAAATACAATCCTACTGTATTATTTTGATACTTTTATTTTTTATGTAGACAACCAAAGCGGATTGCATTATTGCTCTAACCCAATTTCCTAATGGGTAGTAGGGTTTGAACGAGCGAAGGTAAAATTAAAACGAGCGAATATAAATTTATATTAAAGGTGCCAAAAATACTTTATAAATATTTTAAATGCGAAAGTCTGTCTGTCTGTTCATCCGTCTGTCTGTCTATCTTTCTGTCTGTCTGTCTGACTTTTTGTCTGCTACGCTTGAATTTTTTCTATCTCGTACTAAAACATGAGCTTCACTTGTTAATTTACTGAAATTAACAGTGAAGCTCATGTTTTAGTACGCTAGTTAATAAAATACTTATTACCTGCACTTGAGCATGATTTATTCGCCGTAATTCATCGTTAGTTATGTAGGTTTACGCTTTATTAAGGACCACTTATCATAATAAACATAGAATAATATTATTACTATTACAATTTTATGCACTATTTAAAACACTCTCCTGCGGCTTGGCTGTTGAAACTTTCGTCTCAACTTTAATTTTCTAGTTTGCGCTCAATATTTTAAATAACTGACATTAAAATATTACTTATTATGTATCGTATCTCAGACTAAGTACAACTCAATCTTAGATCAGTTTTATTGAATCAAAACTAAAAATAGTTTTTTCAGTTATTGAAACGTAAACGTGTAAAATGGGTTGTTTAATTTGTTTGGTTGTAATTGTTTTATTCAGATAAGTATTTTAATTTTGATTAGTTGGCTTTTATAACCTGCTCTATCATCCCCACATTATAATCGACTAGCTGATGCCCGCGACTTTGTCAGCATGGAATAAGTGTTTTTTAATTGCCAAGGGAACTTCTTAATGTGTCGGGTATTTAGGAACGAAAATTTAATTCCTGGGGGAAATCTTTAATTTTCCGGGATAAAAAAGCATGTGTGTTTGATTCCAGACTAATGTCTATCTCTGCGCCAAATTTTATCCAGTTCTGTTCAGCCATTCTGGCGTGATTGAGTAACAAACATGCATCCATCCATACATCCAAACTTTTGCATATAAGCATTTTAGTATAAATATAGATAATTGATAAATTTTTATTAGTTGGCTTTTATAGCCTGCTCTATCATCCCCACATTACAATCAACTAGCTGATACCCGCGACTTTGTCAGCGTGGAATAAGAGGTTTTTTTTTCTCAAGGGAACCTATTGACGCGTCGGGTATTTAGGTAAGAAAATGCTGCCCGCGCAAAGCGTCTGAATAAGTTTAATTAAATTAAATTTTAAGACCTATTAAACCAGTATTAAAAAACTATCTTTAAATTTTATAACATACCGTTTACTATAAAACCATCTTTTAATTTTATAATTTAACGTTTACGCTTATAACCACATTGTAGTAGAATAAATCACACTCGACTCCACTTAATAAGTTCATTTAGCCGTGTTGTAATTAATAGCCGGCCACGGGTAATATCGCACGGATGAATAATATCATCTCATCCATTCGTGGGGTTTTCTGAATTATTACTTTGCCAGTGACACGATCTCGTTCCACTCAGGTGTTTATAATATTAAGCTGTTCCATTTATATTTATGCGTCGGATTCCTCATTGCTCAACCGTTGTCCTAGGTGCGACGAAAGCGACGCGACGCAATGCGACTTCATAGAAAATGACAATATTATCTACGTGGTAACGTGGGCTATGTGGAGGTATGTAAGTTAATGCTTGATACTGTCTGTTTTCTTGATCAGTTGATGGGTCGCGTTGTATCAAGTCGCGCTGTTGCCTTTGCCCTTTCACACTAGAAAAGTACCTGTAGTGGTTTTGTCCGGATAATAAAACGGTTTTTTTGGGATATAAATATATATGGGTATAATATATGGGTTATAAAATAAATATAACATTTTGAAGAACCGATAGGCGTTGGGGTCCCAAGGTGCTTGAATGACCTCCTCTCATCGGAAAGCGCAGCGTTGGCCAACCTCCCACTATTTGAAAGAAAGAAAGAAACAAGAAGAAAAATCTTTATTTGAGCACTCCTGCATGTTACATTTAACATTTAAAAATAAACAAACATTTGAAAGAAAGTTAAAGAAACAAGAAAGAAAAATCTTTATTTGAGCACTCCTGCATGTTACATTATACATTTAAAAATAAACAAACATAAACTAAACACAAGTAAATTAGGTACATGCGATATCAACACTGTATTGTACAGCAGTGCAACAAACAGGTAAGCCACTCAGCTTGTGTTGGGACTCCGGGCCTCTCAGATACGAAGCCCTATAATGGCGCACTTCGTCCTCGCACTTCGCACTTCGTGGACGTCTATTGATTGAGATGACGAATAATCGGATGACCGACTTGGTCTTTCCGTATACGATAAGAATAAGATTTGCTCTTACTTTTTAACCGACTTAAAAATGAGGTTATGTTTCGACTTGAGTGTCTTTGTTAACCATTTTCTCGGAAACCAATGGTTTACTTTTATTATCTTAATAATAACGAACTGGACTGAAACTTTTTGAGCATGAGCCTCCTCTCAAAATGAACAAGGTTTAGGGTTAAGATCATTCCTATTTGTCCACACCACGCTGTCCAAACCTTTGAGAACATTAGAAATTCTCAGGCGTGCCTGTTAACTCACGCTGTACTTAACTTCATGTGGGCAATTACTGCGATAATAACTGTTTAAAGCGCACACAACTTGGACTCGTTCCCTAGGCCCACCGGTTCACATAACAACCGTTGATTATGTACTTAAAACTCCACGTATTTTTGGTTTAACAGCATTTTCAGACTTTTAAGGCAAATAATATAACAATCTAACCATAACTATCATTATTATGCTCGGCTACGAATGTTCACAAAGTTTAATTTTATAATGAACGCACAGGTCCCGTTCGTTATCGTATTATTCTACCCTTATTTTACCAGCGAAAGTTTTTGCGTATAACATAAGCCAAGAGTTCGGGACGTGGCAAAACTTTGGAACCCTTTCATAGAGACTAATACGAACTCCCTTATTGTAACTGATACAATCTCTGAACAACATTTTAGAACCACAAACATGGTAAACATAATTTCGTACTAGATGATGCCCGCGACTTAATTTGAGTGATTAAGATTTTTTTGTTCCCGAGGGAACTCTTAAATTTTCTTGGTTAAATAAAGGCATATATCCTTCTCTGGGATATAATCTACCTATATACCAAATTTCGTCAAAATCGGTAGTAAAGTCAAAAGGTGGGCCGTTTAAGCGTAGCAGACAATTAGATAGACAGACAGACACTTTCGCATTTATAATATTAGCATGGATTTGACTACTTCCTTCGGTCCAGTGCTTAGTATTATCTAGGAACGAAAACAAGTCCTGGGTTTGAGTTTATAAATGATGAATGATAAATGATAAATGATTTATTTATTTCATGTAGGACAACTTGTGTCACTTATGAAACGTTAAGACTCTACCACCGGTTCGGAAAAATGATTCTACTGAGAAGAGTATTATAATAATTTAAAAATCGTAGCTTTTCCTGTTTGTAAAAAGGTTTCAAGACACTGATATACCACATAATAGATAATAGTATGGTAATACTCTAAAATACATCAAGCTTTCATTTTAATTTTAGGGATGTTTTGAGTATGTTGATAATATGCATCTGGGATATCTTTGGAAGATAGTACGTACTTGTTTACATAATTTCGATGTTATCTCATATAAAAATCAACGTTATTTTGATTCCCTTATTGATTTAGCCATCTGGTGTGTAAAGTGCTTAAAAACTCAGTTCCAGCGGCGTCCAAACGGCAACTAGACGGCGAGATCAAAGGATCTGCGAGGGCCGTGTAACAAACTCAAAGTGAGTTAGCGCGGAAACGCGGAAAATTTTAATTAACGCGATGCGGAATGCTTGAAATGAATGCTTAATCTATTTTTCATACCTACCTATTCTATTTTAGATACCTACCTTTATTTTTACCAGCTGATGCCCGTGACTTCATCCGTGTGGAGTGAAGTTTTTTGGTTCTCGTTGGAACTATTCAATTTTCTTGAATAAAAAGTAACCTGTGTGTCATTCCAGAACCGAATCTATCTCTGTGCCAAACATTCAGATCCGTCCAGCAATTCCAGCGTGATTGAGTAACAAACATCATTCCATCCAAACTTTCGCATTTATAATATTAGTATAGATTAAAAACTACCAGAGCTGGCTCAGACTTCGCTTGGGGAATTATCTTTCTAGAAGAGTAATACAGCACCATTGAGCAGCAAGATAGAGAAACTATAAAATTTTCATATCAATTACTTTATAACTACTTTTACATAGTTACTATGTCAATCTAGCCAATAAAGTAAGTATAAGTAAGTATTTCCATTTTATTTGCATTGTTTATGTCACTTTTATGACTTTGTTCAGGATCCGGAATCCAAATCCTTTTACGAGGATCAGGTTGTAAACGGACTGGAACGAGCTTGCTTATAGCAGTTAAAAACGTTGCAGCGGAATTTTATGGGTTTTATTAGCGACTTTTCAGTAGAATGGCTATGGGATTGATGAATTACATAAGATAAACTTTCAAAAGCATTAAATTGAATAAAAAAGTCATATATAGTTCATACACAAACAGAAAATAACGTAAGCCTGAAACTAAATGAAAAACCGGTAAGCCTAAAAACCACCAAAACAATATCAAAGCCAGAGTAGATTTATACTCAATACTCAATACTCAATATCATTTATTCAATATAGGTACACTGTAGGTACACTTATTGACGTTAAAAATTACTTACTTATAAAACATTATGGTGATAATTGGTTACGGTATCTTAAAACTAAAGCTACGAGGGTTCCAAACGCGCCTTGGTCTGAGAAGAGCCCACAACAAACTCAGCCGGGTTTTTAAAAACAACAAAATATCATTTAAACTACTGCAGCGATAGAATATGCGCAGATCACTGGCTTCATTGGTCATGTTTTTTCCACCGTGGAAATTCTTTAATTATCCGGGTTAAAAAGTAGCCTATGCGTCATTCCAGACTATAAAATATTTCTGTGCTAAGTTTCATACAGATCCGTTTAGCCGTTCTAGCGTGATTGAGTAACAAACATCCATCCATTCATCCCATTGATGTATAATTTTAGAACCAAATTCATTCATCCAAAGTTTCGCATTTATAATATTAGTATAGATTATAATGGTATAAAATAATATCTTTAAGAAAGATAATAAGAAATTTTTTTGTACCAATAACCAGATTCCTCGGTGGAAGAGGTCACGATCATCCACAATGAGAGAGTAGGTACTGTTTCTATCATTTTGGTATACTCATAATTTTGTGCTATAAAGTTATGCTCGCGGAAATTGTTATTACTAAGGAATCTTGGACGCTTATTTTAAGAGATTTGCAACTTTGCGATGCCTTTTTCCTCGTTTTTTAAGAACTGCGCTTCTCGCTGCATAAATTATTGCATTTTCAATTATGTTCCACTGGTGGTATTAATTTCATCGGCTTATAGTTCTTTCAACAAGTCAGTATTCGGAGAATTTTTATGAAAGTCTAATAGAGAATTCTTATTACTTTGACCTTTACTGAAAGTTTTTAAATAGAAAGGCCAAGATTTTCCATTGGTACAATAGTTTGAATCCTCGTCGAGGGAAAAGGATTATTATTCTTTTCAGTAGAAGTTTCTTTCCGAACCGGTGGTAGAATCATGACATTTCATAAGTGGTACAAGTTGTTCACGTGAAATAAATAAAATATAATTTATCATAACCTGTCACGGAAATGAATGACACACTACATCGATGGAAACACAAGTTGATGTCTACTTCATCTACTCGTATTTAGATTTTTTGATAGAACCTGTAGGAAATATTTGATTTACCTGTATTAAATGTCCGAAAAAATCAAAATCGGTTAAACAGATTGACAAAGCGTAGTAATCGTCAAAATACAGATAGACAGATAGAAACACCAGGCCAACTTTCATAATATATTAATTGTATTATATCTTAGACTCCATTTTACTTCAGTATAATAAGAATAGGACAATGAATTGAGAATTTTTTTTTAATAATTTGTTCGGAAATTTTGTGAAATTTTCTCTTTTTGATGCGCTAAGCAAAAAAAGTCCAACCCTGCCGCTTTGGTATTCTAGTTTTCTAAAACAAAGTTTTGAGGCTTACCATTGTACGACCCAACACAAATTGCCTTCAGCAAACTGCTGAGTCGGAAATTCCAAACAAGCCTGCGGGCTTTTAGAGGCCACGCGAAAATCACCTCATTCGCACAGCCAAGCTAAGGTGCTACGAAATTTACGTACAAAGTTTACTTGAGGACGTACACCATTTATTATTGGAATGTGTCCGTAACGAGGCAGAGAGATATGAGATTTTACCAAATTTCCCATACTATGGTAAATTGGCGGCTATAACAGTGATCTGTATGGGAGGACTCTGTTATTGCTGTAAGGATCAAACTCCTTTGATAATGCTTAGAAAAAAACAAGATATTACATCGAATTTCCATTCATTTGAATTTCATTATTTTAATATGTCAAATCTAAGAACATAAGGAAAACCTCTAAAAATCTGTGCATAAAAGCAAGGTGTTTATCGATGTAAAGCATCGACCAGAGTTTTCATTTTGAAAGGTATTCTGGGCCTTCATAGTCCTTCAGACGTGTTTTCATCCTTTGCTACCAGGCCACTAGGCCATCCTTTCAGAGATTTTCAGCAGCCGCAAGGAAAAACGGTACACTCTCCGTTTGTTTTATGCACCTTTTGAAAAGTCAACGAACTTTACGTAAGATACGTTTTTAGGTTCATATTTTGAATGCACAAAATTAGTATGAGATGACTCTATAAATAAGCAGTGATTACCTAGTGATTTCACAACCGACCCCCTTTATGGGGTCGCAGGTTCGATCTCCAGGCCTCTAACGTTTTGGAGTAGTGTGCGTTTTAAGAAATTAAATATCACTTGCTGCTAACGGTGAAGGAAAACATTGTAAGGAAACCTGCATGCCCGATATTTCTTCATATTGTTCTCATAGGTGTGTAAGGTCTACCTATCCACACTTGATCAGCGTGGTGGACTATGGCTTCCCCTTCTCATTTCGAGAGGAGGATCATGCTCAGTCAGTCACATGCTTAAGACGTAAATTAGGGCACTTTGTAACATGCGTAATATTATGTAAGTCGAACCCACCTATACAAGCGTTTGATCTAACATCTAGCGATCTAAACTATCAAGCGCTCCTGGTGGGTTTGACTGACATCCGAAGCTTAGCAACGTACCACATCTCTGGTGGATATGCACTAATTCTGAAGACAAGGAAAGTTAGTGATGCGTGCCCAGGGATCGAACACCCGACCGAATAGGAGGTCGGGCGCCTAAACCATTAGACCACAGCCACCTGTGGCTGTCGCGCTACTAATACTTCTGTAAAGCGTGGCTGCCACCGACCACACGTATGAGGCGAGTCTTTATAGACTCGCCTCATACGTGTAACATAATGTTAACTGCTCGACGGTAGCCACCGGTGGCTGTGGTCGGTGGCTCGTTTGCGCTGAGCTTTAGAGGGAGAAAAATAAATAGGAGCAGTGTATATGTAACAGGATGGTAACAGATGACTTCATATGACATTGGGCCACTATGAGAGAGAGTCGTATACGTAATTTATAGCCAGTGCGGCAGATGTGCTGAGCTCATAAATTCCGCTCAGAAGATGCACTATCGCATTCCGATGAACTACGGTTGCCGGGCCAACAGATATAGTGTACGCTGTTACATGAATAGCAGTTGACATAATATCGCTTACAAGCAATTTAATAGCTTTTAAGACCCCTTTTAAGACCCTTGATTGTATAAGAAATCGTAATCGTTTGTCAGAGAGTTAATTCGAAATGTTTAAAGAGCTTAGATGCCTGCACGTCAAAAAGTATGTATGGACTTCTCAAACAGTTCGAGTAATACATTTTAAGCTCTCATTTTATTACAATTTATTTAGACAATTGGGTCTAAACGATAAAATATTAGATTGGTTACACAGAACGAACTGCTTATGTGACAGTGGACAGCTACTGCCACTGCATACTAGAGTTAATGCTTTGATTATGTCTTAATCAAAGAGTTAATGACTCGTCCAGTCACTCATAGTGTGACTGGACGAGTTATTAACTCTTTGATTAGCTGTTTAGTTGTTAACTTATTGTTAAGTTAAATTTAAGTTTAACTTATTGAGTAGCTGTCATATGAGAAATGTGAAAGGTATCAAATATATGAAAATTATGTCGTACGTTTCGATTTCCAGCAGCGTCACGTGAAATGTACCAAAATATACCATATTTATATCATACTCATATGTTTTAGACTGTTCATATAGTTATAAAAATATGCTGAAGGATTCCCAGCTGGAAGTAAAGTACAAAAATTTGTAGAGCTATTTAATCAAATCGCTGAAAATGTAAAGCAGTGGTTTGGTGGAGGAAAATGAGTGAAGATTGAAAACCAAAAATACTGTAGTAAAAGTTAGTAACAGTTTGTGCTTTACTGTGTGACTAGGCCTAAGGTAAAACAGTTGCTAGCGAAGCTAAATATTTAAAAAGAACAATAGTAAAACAAACCACCTGAGTCAAGGGAAATTTACAAAATAGCCTGATAATTAAATCAGATGGGTTTTCCGAAAACAAAATTGTATTGTAGCACGTCTGGATGTATCAAGCTGAGGTGCGAGTTAAATAGAGTTTGATTAAATCTCTCGTGACGTACCGATCCCCTACCAACTCGCTTGAAGCGGATAGTAACTTACACGCGAGCAAAGCCATAGGTATTTGCTTTTATTCTTTGAACGTCTCTATAACATACAGGACCAAGTGTCGACCAAACTTAGTTCGCTGGCTATGTGTACTCTAAATGGTCTCGAAAATATAATAAAAACACCACTTGCCAATTGACTAGGCCCTAGGGCTTACCTCCAAACATATCAAGGGCATATTATACACACACACCTAGCACACACCACTCTCTAGAAGTAGTAGCAGCAGTACATAGTATAATACTCCGCATCATTCGCGACTCGCACCGGTTTATAGACGTTTCAGAAGTTTTGGCCACACTCCTAAATTCTCCTTATTGGCCCGGCTTGCCTAATATTTAATTGTTATTACTTACTAGCTGATGCCGGTGGCTTTGTCCACGTGGATTAAATTTTTTTTATCCCTCGGGAATTTTCTGGGATAAAAAGTAGCCTATAATTTATTAGTCTTCAGGCCTTCTATAACCTGCCAAGAATCTGTTGCTCCGTTGTGGCGTGATTTAAAGACAGCCCAACAAACTAACATACTTTTGCATTTTCAATTTTGGTTTAATAGGGTTACATTGGATCATGAGTCGGAATAAAAATTGGTTCCGTGTGTATTTAGACCGTACTGAAAAGATGAATTACATACGACCCGCTTTTCTTTTATCCGTTGAAATAGAAAACTCTACGACGAATGATGTAAAACTAACATTTGTCAAGTGGGTACGGAATACCCACTCTAATATACTCATATCTGTATTGGATTGCATAGTATATTATAGAGTACCTACTATTGATGCACTGGCAGAAATTGTACAACTCATACTATTCAATAGTCCGAAAATCCTTTCTGACCCGGTGACAGTGTCGTTAGTATCTATGAAAAATAGAATAAAAGCAGAAACTAAACAGGCATAAAAGAGTCCAGAGTTGATGTCCAGAGTTGAGTTCCAGAGTTGATTTGCAAGGCCTCCCACCGATTGTTTTTAATGGTGTTTCTATACCTTACTGTGCTTCTGTTAAAGATCTCGGTATACATTTGGACTCTGAATTATCCTGGTCTGTGCAGGTTAAGGAAATTAGCAGGAAATCATTTGCTGTTTTGAGCTCGCTACGCCGATTGCGCAATGTTTTGCCAATTCCAACCAAAGTTATGTTAGCACAATCTCTCCTTCTCTCTATTCTCGATTATGGTGATGCAAGCTTTTTTAATTTGACCCAGGACCAACTTAACAAACTTGAGCGACTTCAAAATCTCGCTATTCGGTTCATATTTGGCTTACGCAAATATGACCACGTATCCGAATTTCGCCAAAAGCTCAAGTGGCTCCCTATTCGCCGTCGCCGGGATATGCACGTTCTCTCTCTTCTGTACTGTGTTTTATTTCACCTAAAAACTCCTTCTTATCTTAAAGAGAAGTTTCAATTTATTGGGGTGCAGTCAGACATGAGAACCTGTCGAACGCTTACTCTGAAAATGCCTTCACATAAAACCAAATTTTTCGGAAATTCATTTACTGTGCAGGCAATTGAACTGTGGAATGCACTCCCACTGAATATAAGACAGTCGAAATCGCTGGGCGTGTTCAAAAATGCTCTTAAGACGCACTTCCTTGCAAATTGAAGACAACTTTAGTTTATATTTAATTTTAATGTAAGTATGTGTATGTATAGTATGTAATTGTATATTTAAGTTTATATGGTATGTATGTATTATATATGTTATTTTATAATATATTTTTGCATTGTATGTATTAAGATATTTGTGTATTTTTGTCTATGTATTGTTATGTAGTTTTTTGTATGTAGTATTAGTATAATTGTGCGCCACCTACAGCCTGGTTTCCTTGTGTTCTCCTAATAAGGTTGCCTGGAAGAAATTGCTACTTAGCAATAAGGCCGCCCTTTGTACTTCTTTGTGTTATTTTATGTTTTCTGTAATTTACTTTTGTTATGTGTGGTACAAATAAAGAGTTTAATAATAATAATAATAAAAATGAGTTCCAATCCGACCAGAGGCCCAATTATCTAAGCTAATCGTATTCATTTGACAGCTCATAACGTATAAATCGATCTGTTTATGGAGTACATACATGCGTTTGGACGTGCAAGCAACTATGACCTCCTTAAACAGGTCGAATTATACGTTTGACGGACGATTACGATTAAGATTTCCTTACATAATCGGGGGGCAGGTCAGATAAGTTTGTGGTACTATATCTATATATTGAAGTTCCACATTAAAATGAGTTGAGTAAGGGTTAGATAATTTTGGGGACCTCTATGACGTCCAATTTTTTTTAGCCAACCAAATACCTTTGTTCTAATACGATGCCGCGTAGATAGTAGAAACTAACAAATCGATACTAATATGGTAAATGCGAAAGTGCGTCTGTTTGTTTATCCACTACGCTTTCACTGCCCATCTTTTCAACCAATTTGATACAAAGATAGTAGGTATGCATCCCGAGGATGGACATAGGTACATAGTAGGTAATAGTTAGTATTCTATGACAAAGATTCCTTTTTATCCCGAAAAATTACAAAGTTACTACGGGACCATACTAAACCTAAACCCTCGTAGACGAAGTGGCGGGCATCATCAGCTAGTAATTATAAAAACTGGACTTCAACTACAATTAATCTTTAAAAATGCATACTTTAAACGCTACACTAGACTAACTTTCTATTTCAGAGGATAAAGAGGGTGCGAGCACCACATTCATCTTTTCACAGCCATCTCTAGAATAAGCCTCGCTTTGAAAAGGAAGCCCGGAGCGCAAATACCTTTAAATTTACTCTCTTGTAAGTGACTATCCACTTTAAGCGGGTGTCGAGTTGTACCTACTGTAGAAACGATAAAATCAAAATTTTATTGCTCGGAAAATCGCTAGATTATTTCGCTTTAGCGTATTGATGTACAAAGGAAAATAAAATAAAATGCACTCGTTCTTGGACTATCCGAATGTATTGGATAAAAGGAATAGTGCATCCAGTGAAAGCTGAGAGTCCAAAATAGGCTCAAAAAAAAAAAAAAAGATCGGGTATCCCCCAAAACGTGCTAGAGTTTTTTTTTTTAGATTGGTTATGTTAAAGGTCTAATATCTACACAATATATTACTAATGCTGCCTTCTGTTGTGCAATTGTCTGTAGACATGTTTCTATCTTGCTCTATGGTAAAAATTAATAAAAGACCAGTCAGTGCCACTCGTCAATACGAATACGTTGTTTAATTTTAGGTTATGGGCTATACGCTCACAAAATCGCGGTTTTGAGTCGTTTTATCAAGGATTTTGCAGTAAAGCAAGTGTTAAAAGACAGTATACAGTGCGATTTAGCTGTGAACTGACTGATCGTATTAATTATCGCAGTGTATAAGTGTAGAAACTGTTCGTCAAAATGGCTACCAACTACCTTATCAATGTGCCGAAACTAAAGGGACGCGATAATTATTCAGAGTGGTGTTTCGCTGCAGAAAATTTCTTAGTTCTCGAAGGCATGAAACATTGTATCAAGCCAGAATCGAAAAAAGAAATAGCAAGCGCAGATGACGAAAAAACTAAAGCCAAATTGATTATGACCATCGATCCGTCGTTGTATGTCCACGTCAAAAACGTTAAATCATCGGAAGAATTGTGGAATAAACTACAGCAATTATTTGATGATAGTGGCTTTTCACGGAGAATAAGTCTGTTGAGAAATTTGATTTCAATCCGGCGAGATAATTGCAGTTCGATGACGTCATACGTGACGCAGATTATCGATACAGCGCAAAAATTAAGTGGAACGGGATTCGAAATAAATGATCAATGGACAGGGTCATTGTTGTTGGCTGGATTGCCTGATCGTTTTGCTCCAATGATCATGGCAATCGAACATTCGGGCATTTCCATTACGGCAGACAATATCAAGACAAAATTATTAGACATGGAGTCGGTAGATTCAACGAGAGTGAAATGAACGGTGCTTTCGTCAGTCATTCAAATCATGCAAAGCAAAATAAGAATAATTTGTCTATGGCAAAGAAAAATTTTAATGTTGGTAGTACTACTGTTTCGTCGAAGTCAAACAATAAGGCGGTGAAATGCTACCGATGTAAACAAGTCGGCCATTATAAAAATCAGTGCATGAATAACGAAAATAATTCAGCAAATAAGAAAAATAAAGAAAGAATGCAATCAAACGCATTTAGTGCAGTATTTTTAAGTGCGAATTTCAATAAAAATGATTGGTATATCGACTCCGGGGCAAGTGTACACCTAACAGCAAACGAAAGTTGGGTTATGAATGCCAGATATGAACAAAATAAAGGAATTGTCGTAGCTAATAGTGAGAAAATGACAGTATTATGTTCTGGCAATGTTAAAATAACGACTGAAACTGATAATTCTGAGTACGACATCGTGATAGAAGACGTATGCTGTATACCAACTCTGACTACTAACCTACTATCAGTCAGTCAACTAATTAAAAAAGGAAACAGTTTGTCTTTCACAGATAAAGGCTGTTGTGTTTATAATAAAAAGCAACAGTTAGTGGCTACAGCAGTATTGGTCAATGGGGTATACAAAGTAAACTTGGTATCCCAGGAGAATTTGGCTGCATCAGCTGTATCAGCTGTATCAGGAGTAACATGGCATCGCAGATTAGGACATGTCAACAAGGAATACTTAAACAAAATGCAAAATGCTGTCTTGGGAATGTCATTTGATAAAAAAGTAGAAATAAGCAAGGCTTCTTGTACAACATGTTGTGAAGGAAAACAGTGTCGCTTACCATTTAAAGGCAGTGGTCAGAGAAGCAGTAACTTGCTAGATTTAGTGCACACAGACATTTGTGGCCCTATGGAGCATACATCGATAGGGGGAGCAAGGTATTTCTTGTTATTTGTTGATGATCATAGTCGCAAAACATTTGTTTATTTTCTGAAGCACAAAAATGAGGCTCTGAAGTATTTCAAGATATTCAAAGCACAGGTGGAAAATCAAACAAAAAGAACAATAAAAGTGATACGAAGCGATAACGGTTTAGAGTATTGCAATAAGGATTTTGAAGATTACCTAAACAGTGCTGGTATTATCCACCAGAAAAGCAACCCATACACCCCAGAACAAAATGGTTTATGTGAAAGATTCAATCGCACAGTCGTAGAAAAAGCGAGATGTCTACTGTTTGATGCAAACCTGGGAAAAGAGTTTTGGGGTGAGGCCACCAATACGGCAGTGTACCTGCAGAATCGAACTGTGGCTGCTGCGTTGGATAATAGAACACCATATGAACTATGGACTGGCACAAAACCAGATATCAGTAATATTAGGATATTTGGTAGCACTGTCATGGTACATGTTGCTAAACAAAAGCGTAAGAAATGGGATAAAAAATCTGTTAAATGTATTCTTACAGGATACCCAGATAACATAAAGGGATACAGAGTCTATAATCCAGAAACAAGGACTGTGTTTACAAGTAGAGATGTGGTCATCATTGAGCCAGAAATCAATTCTGAATGTATGATTCAAGTGCAAGACCAGAATGTTGCTTCAGTGGGGGATGAGGCTAAACCAGAACAACAAGGCCAGAAGGTAACAAGTTTTGAATCAACATCTAGTCTTGAAGATAACTACAACAATGGAAATAATTGTTCCTATAATGATGACAATGACAAAACATATATTCCAAGTGATTATGAAGACTCGGAGAGTACACTTCAGTGTGAAAATGAAGATTTCATGGACAGACCCAGACGAACACGAAAACCACCAGAGAGATATGGTATGTCGAATCTTTGTACAAGTGCTGAAACCTATAATGATGAGGCAGGTTTGGCACTGCATGATGCTTTAAACGGACCAGAAAAGAAACAGTGGATGTTGGCCATGCAAGAAGAACTACAGTGTTTCAAAGAAAATGATGCGTGGGAATTGTGTGATAGTCCACAAGATGGTAGGGTTGTACAGTGTAAGTGGGTGCTTCGTAAAAAATTTGATAGTGATAACAAAGTTCGGTTCCGTGCTCGTTTAGTTGCTAAAGGTTTCTCACAAGTTGAAGGTATAGACTATACAGAAACATTTTCTCCTGTTGTGAGGCATACTACATTGAGGTTACTATTTGCATTGTCAGTTAAGTTAGGATTTGACATTACTCACCTTGATGTAACTACAGCCTTCCTGAATGGTGCTCTTGATGAAACCATTTTTATGCAATTGCCAGAAGGATTTTCCGAGCAGACTCATGAGGGTCAAGTACTTAAACTAAAAAAGGCAATTTACGGGCTAAAACAATCTTCAAGAGCATGGTATAGGAGAGTGGATGAATGTTTGTTAAATATTGGGTATAGGAGATCTAAAATAGAACCATGTATGTACACAAAAATTAGAAATAATTTGAGGACTATTGTTACCCTTTTTGTGGATGATTTTTTTATTTTTTCAAATAATTGTAAAGAAACAGAATATTTAAAAAATGTATTAGCTAGCCATTTCAAACTTAAAGATTTAGGTGAAATCAGAAAGTGTCTTGGTGTCAATGTAAGCGTTAATAAATCTGAAAAAACCATCACATTGAACCAGTCTGATTATATTGATCAGGTGTTACAAAAATTTGACATGAGTCAATGCAAACCCATTCAAACTCCAATGGAAACTAGGTTGCATGTATCTAAGGGGGAAAACTATGTTGGAAAATTCCCATATCAGCAAATTATTGGTTGTCTAATGTACTTAGCAGTTCTAACCAGACCTGATATTACTTATGCAGTTGGATTCTTGAGTCAATTTAATAATTGCTATTCTAGAGAACATTGTGCATATGTAAAGCGTCTATTGAGATATTTAAAATTTACTAAAAATTACGGTTTGAAGTACACTGCTGATGGAAATTCAATATTAGAAGGATATGTAGATGCAGATTGGGGTGCAAATGTTATAGATAGGAAGTCATATACAGGATACTGTTTCACTTTATCTGGTTGTGTAATTTCTTGGGAAACTAAAAAACAAACTACTGTAGCCTTGTCTAGTAGTGAGGCCGAATACATGGCTATTACAGAAGCATGTAAAGAAGCTGTTTATTTGAGAAACTTACTATACGAAATTACACAAAACTTGTATACCATTGATTTGTTCAATGATAATCAGAGTGCACAAAAGCTGACTATGAATCCAATGTTTCACAAGCGTACAAAACACATAGATATTAAGTTTCACTTTTGTAGAGAATGTGTAGTGAATAAAATTGTAAATGTGAAGTATTTGCCTACAGCTGAGATGCCAGCTGATGTATTCACGAAGGCTTTATGTGTTGTGAAACATTATAAGTTTTTGAATGTATTAGGTATTCAAAGATTGTAATATTTTTGTATATCCATATTGTTAGATATAGTGGGGGTGTTAAAGGTCTAATATCTACACAATATATTACTAATGCTGCCTTCTGTTGTGCAATTGTCTGTAGACATGTTTCTATCTTGCTCTATGGTAAAAATTAATAAAAGACCAGTCAGTGCCACTCGTCAATACGAATACGTTGTTTAATTTTAGGTTAGCCTTTAGTTTTGTATTATCC
The DNA here is from genome assembly GCA_964035005.1 of Erebia palarica. Lineage (NCBI taxonomy): Eukaryota > Metazoa > Arthropoda > Insecta > Lepidoptera > Nymphalidae > Erebia > Erebia palarica. The sequence continues at coordinate 33,534,424 of OZ035989.1, read as the reverse complement.
CAGTAAAATAATTGCCAGTTTAAAAATCCCATCGCTTTCACTAGACTAATAGTTTTAAGAACATATATATATAAGATATTTTATTCAGATAAAGTTCACTACAAGTACAGAAGTAAAGTAATTACATCAGTAAGTAGGACAGTGATTTCCGCACTAGGATTCCCTGTATCGCGGAAATCAGACTAATTTTTACTAAATAACACAAAAAAATTTATGACCCAAAGAGATCTATTTATTAGCTTCTAGCTAGTAAGTAATGGACCGGTGATCGGTTAAAATTTTTATAGTATATACCTGTATCTAAGTGGTTATTATCTAGCTGTAAGCGATAAGCCGTGACTCCACAAAGTTATCTGACCCGATGACAGCGTCGCTGTTATCTACAAAAACTAAACAGTCATAATAATTAGTTCCAATTATGGCCACTGGGCCTGATAAGTTGTTGGGACTATACCTACAGCAAATCGCAATAAGTGATTTAAGATCCAGGTATACAACGACCTCCACCCATCTTATAACTATGCGAAAGGTGATTATTATGATTCAGAACACAAAACAACAGGGGGCACTTTATAAGATCACTGCGCTCACCGCTGCATTCAAGCACCCAAGTGAATATCGTTTCAAACAAAAAGAAGTCCTCAATAATTAAAACAATTAAAAAATACGACTGCCCTGTCAAAAAATGCACTAAAAAGTTAAAAATCTAAATTAATCTAGTTAAATTAGAATCTTATTCGCATTTTTATTAAATGATATTTTTTTGTGAACCACTGGATATTAAACTATAGTGTTATATATTGTTGGAATCTTCTCATCATTTTCTAGATGATGATTATATAGTTAATCTTATTTTCGAACGTTTTTCTTCAACTTTAGTCTTTATTGGGGGACCATGGTCACCCCATCAATATTTTATAAAATTTTACAATCCAATGTCACCCGGAATTAGCAAGGGATTCTAACGATACCTCATTTATCAAAATCGGTTCAGGCGTATAGAAGTTATGGAGGAATATACAAACTCACATACATACATACATACATACATACATACATACATACATACATACATACATACATGAACCCTGAAAACAATATACTCCTTTTTTCAGGCAGTCGTATAACAAGTGATCTGAGATCCAGGTATCCACCCATCTTATAACTATGCGAAGGGTGATTAATATGATTCAGAACATAAAACAACAGGGGAACCCTTCACTTTATAAGACCACTGCGCTCGCCGCTGCCTTCAAGCACCCAAGTGAATATCGTTTCAAACAAAAAGAAGTCTTCAAAAAATAAGAACTCTCTTTGAAAAGTGTAAAGTGTGTAACCCCTGCCTGCTATCAGGGGCAATAAACAGCCTGCGCCAAGCCTATCGCGTTAAGCCCCAAGATTTAGGGGACACCGCTAATCTGGGCCAGCCACATAATGCGGTCGGCTGTTATGTGTGTTATGAACTGAACAATGTCATAATGAACACAGTGTGTGGCGTCGTACGAGTTACTAACGAAAACTTTGAATATTTATGAACCTGAAGAGCAAGATGTATTGAGTTTATCAATGCCTGCGAATTCATTCGCGTTGATTTAGGTTGTTGTGGTCCCTTGGGAACCATGATTTTACGAGATAAAGGAGTAAAAGAGGATTAATTTTCATTATTTCATTTACTTTTGTAATATGCAGTGGCTAGTTTTTGCAGTCTTTTTTAAATTATGTACCGCCGATTCTTTTCACTTCTAATCATCAATCGATCAACCTCTGTTATCAATCTTCTCGATTGTTATATATCTTCTATATCTTATCTTACTAATTTTAAAAATGCGAAACTTTGGATGGATGTATGGATGTATAGATGTATGGATGTATGGATGTTTATTACTCAATCACGTCCCAACGGCTGAACGGATCTGGCTGAAATTTGGCACAGAGATAGATTATAGTCTGGAATAGCACATAAGCTACTTTTTATACCGGAATATAACGGACTGTCACAAAGTCTGCCGGGTCCACTAGTTGATATTAAATATCAATATACAATCTTTAATCCATATTTATGGTCAACTATTATTATTATAATTTTTCAAAACTCTGTATGGGCCAATTCATTAGGTACTAATGGCTAGAACTTTTTTTTTTAAATAAAGAAACGCATAAAAATAGGTATATTCGTCCAAAATAGATCATGATAAAAGAAGAGCATTGTTAAAACAATTGTAGCGAAATCTATCAATGGAAAACAAAAACATTTTTAATGACGTCATGCAAGTATTTGAATTTGAAGCTCATGTGAATATTTTCTTTTGTCCAAATAATAATATTATTTATTCGAATTTATGCATGCGAATATTATAACGAACTGCTTCATAACTTTCATTTCATTGCTCTGTATTTTTGTTTGAAACTAGTTTTTTCTGTTAGTTTGTCCGTATGGATTTAGGTTGTGATCTTGACCAAATTTAACCGAAATAGGGTTAACATTTGGGCCCTTTTATTTTGGCCCTTTTATTTGGGTTTATATTAGTATTCATAATATAATTGGTACAAGAAGGATTCAGCCGTAGTCCACCACGCCGGCCAAGTAAAATGTAATGTTTGTACCTATTTATGAATAGTTTAAATAGAGGATCTCCCAAAAGTCCTAATATCCACGTCCCCTGTTAATTTTATTTTTGAAAACTATATTAAACCATCGATTGAGGTAAAAAAGTGCGTCGACTTTTGATGACGTCACAATTCAGTATTTCATACAATATCCCTTACTAAGCCCGCGGTTTGACATTTGATTAAATGTTGCTGATTTGACTAGTACTGTCAACTGTTGCGAAATACGCAATTTAGTATGGGATTTGAATTCTGTGATATAAACTAATCCTCCAAGGCACTCTCAGAGCACGTTTCACTCTGTCACTGGAGCATCCTCAGTGTTCTACATTACACAAACGAACAAATGGAGATCAAAAGGTCGACTTAGTTAGTCTAAGTATCATAGAATTGGTACCTTTATTAATATAAAAGGTGACGTTGCTTAAATAAGAAATGGTTTACTACATAATACAAAAAAAGATATATATTTATATTTTATTTTATTTTATTGATATGAAGGACAAATACAATTAAAACGGTAATAAGCAATTTGGCGACTTGGAAAACGCACAACTTTAAAGTAAGGAAATATTATAGGTTATAAAAAAGTTTTACTCTTGATATACACTACACTAACATTATATTTATAAATGCGAAAGTTTGGATGTATGGATGGATGTTTGTTTGTCACGCCAGAAGGGCTGAACTGGAATAACACATAGGCTTTTTATCTCGAAAAATCAAAAAGTTCTGCGGGAACCAAATATCGTCAATCCACGCGGATGAAGTCGCGATCATCGCTGGTAATAAATAAACGATAAAGTTAGTCCCTATTCCCGTTCTCCCTGTCCACTAACACACACAGTGTGTGCACCGGGGGGAGTTGGGACTCACTTATCAGCGACAAGAAAAACTTGAGAGTTAATCAATAGAGCAAGTATATACAACTCCCACGGACAGACGGAACTCCCACACTTCAACATACCTATTTTCGTACCAGCGTGAAGCGTGGGAGAATCGATGTTTATAATTTACGACAAAAATACTTTTATTGCCAGCCAATCAATAGCTCCGTGTATCCCACAAGCAGGCTTGCATTTCACGCTTTATGATAGCAATAGCGTCAATCCTATGATAACGTTATATAAAATTCTTGTACGGCGAGTTCACGTAAATTTTTTACTACCCAGAGAGCCTTGAAAAGGGGCACTTAATAAAAATTCACGACGGCGACAGACAATTGGCGTTTCGTATTGTTTTGATCGCTTTTTGTTTTTACGTGTCTGAATAAACCATGTTCTCGTGGAAAATGTTCAATGTGCCCACAATCGGTGATGGTTTCGTTCACACTGGTTAATATATTACTTTAATAGCAATAGAGATTACTTTTTTCTTTTAAGTGTTGCTTTGATGGTTAATAAAACACTGAGACGATATGGCAGATATTTTTTTCAAAAGGTGTACAAAAAAAAGTATTTTATAAGCTGTATTTTTTTAGTTTTGAAAATTTTAAGTTCTACAACATCATTTTTGGCTAACAGAACTAGCGATAGGCAGGGCAGGTGCTTATTTAACTAACATCTTGTCGTATGCTGTATATTCCCTTATATCAAAACATAGGCATATTCTAGCCAAGCGCGCTTCATTTTAGGCTGCATCACAACTTGCCAGCAAGTCTGATTGCAGCCAAGTACTAATCTATAAATTAATGAAAAAAATGTAAATTGAGCCGAATTTCGGTTGCCTTGACCGAAATTCAGTCGGAAAAACAATTTCAGAACCCGAAGTTGTATTACGCAATCAAAAAACTAGTCTGTTATTATTAAGGCTCAAAGTCACCAGATGTTAGAAGGCTTAAAACAAAGTATTTTCAATAAAGTACCTACCAGACAAAGTCATACAAAACACACCGAGACATAGAATGATGAAATTGTGCTGTATTTTCTAAAAAATTTGCTGAGGCTAAAAGCTAGATAGATAAAGCACACTTGTGCCTGAGTCTGGAGCCTGAATTTTTAGGAGGCTATTACGCTCCCGTATTTTACAATTTTACTGCATACCTAGACTTTAGTACGTTATTTTATATTTAACGTAGGTAAATATCAAGGCCGAAAGTGTGAAGGTCATGTTGTTAAAGCTTCGGAACTTAATGAAGCAACTATGTATTTTCTATCAAAGTATGGAGCCTATTTTTTATTATTGCTAATATCATAATACCTACTGTTAGAAAACATTGAAATCATATTCTTTAGATTAATATTGTTATGTTATAAATATATAATTGAGTAATTTGAGTAAGTAAACCTTGTAATTGGTTAATCCTGCGTGGCTTTTCTAAGCTCCATAGGTACTAGTACCTACTAACTATGAATACAAGCATACTAATGTGAGTATATCTATCTATATGTATAGTATATAAGTATGTCTATCTGCTACGCTTTCAGGGCACATCTATGCTTATCGGTTTTTGAAAAATTCTGTTGGAACCCGCGACCTATCACAATAAGACCACAGCGCTCACCACTGCGCCAGGGGGGTCGTCAAACGGTCGTCTTTCCGGGATAAGAAGTTGTCGGTCCCAGGGTTGCAAACTCTCTAATTCTGTCCAAATGTACCATTGATCTCATATCTCTATGTCTCTACCAAATGTCCTCAAATGGGCCATGAAAAGGTAACAGACAGACAAACAGACAGATAGAAAAATATTCAGTCACACTACATTAATATGGATTTTGAGATATTAATCAACTATAAGACTTTTAAAAAATACACCCACGCAAATTCACGTGCATTTACTAGTATTTCATATAATGTACATATGATGCAATATATATCCAGCTTTGGGTTATTAATAAATAGTTTGCTTACTTCAAGTAGTAAAGATAGTATCACGAAGTTTAATATGAACAGTTATTGAATGCCCGAATATTCCCAGTGGCATATAATTTCGTCGACTCACGTCTCTTATGCATTAAATTAAATAAAGTCGTTTCCAAATTAATTACAAACACTTAATAGTGCCGTATTTTGTGCTAAGATGAGATACGAATACTAACCGTGGTTAACCTCATCTGGTGACAGAAGGGCTGGCTTATTTTTGGCGTTAAGGATCAGCCTGGCTGTCTAGAGCGGAAACGCAGCCAGCATTATTGGCACTATTCCACGTGGGCATGATTTATATTAATTAGATAGATTAAGATTCATTATAAAGCTTTCAATTGAAAAAAATTATAGCAGCCGTAGTATGACTCACTCTTTGAAAATTTAATCTGTCTACCACCTGTTACGGTTATAATAGACAGCAAAAGACGCCAACAAGTGAAATTAATTTAACGAATTAAAAAATACGACTGCGATTTTTGGAGTTTACCTCCATAAGAAGCGATTTGCATACATAGCCTTTGGAATCTTATTCACATTTTTTATTAAATGATATTTTTTTGTGAATCACTAAATATTGAACTATAGTTTTATATATTTTTGGAATCTACTCATCAAGTTCTAGATGATGATTATATAGAAAATCTTATTTTCGAATATTTTTTTTCAATTTTGGTCTTTAATGCGGGACCATGGTCACCCTATCAATTTTTTTAAAAATTTTACTAACCTTTGTCACCCGGAATAAGTTAGAGATTCTAACGATACCTCATTTATCAATCGGTTCAGGCGTATAGAAGTTATGGTGGAATATACAAACTCACATACATACATACATACATACATACATACATACATGAACCCTGAAAACAATACACTCCTTTTTTCAGGTAGTCGTATAAAAAACACGTTTATTGCATCGGGCCCCCTTTATTGAAGTGAAACTTCTTTAGAATCGTTGTTTTACGAAACAAACGAAAAAGTGACACCAAAAAGAGACAAACATAGGATTTAGCTTGCGAGAGAATAAGGTAGAATACAAGTTATATTTATCTCATTCTCTCGTAGACTACTTTTCTGAAGTTGTATTTCTGCTGTGTGAATTGCACACACACACTTTTTTCATTTATTTTTATTAGCTGTTATTAAAGCGACAATAGCTATTCCGGTTGATGAGATACAGCCCGCTGACAGACAGACGTATGGACGGACGGATGGACAGCGGAGGCTAAGTAAAAAGGTCCGGTTGGCACCCTTTGGGGTAAGTTCATAAACTCAAACTCAAACTCAAATTAAATTAAACCATTAGGGTTTAGATTTTGGCTTCCTATTCGGCGTTCGCATAACAAACAAAGAAGTTGGGAACTCTAATTAATTACCCTATTTAAATACCTATATCACTTGCTTTAAAGGCAATTAATTAAATTAAATTAATTAATTAAGCAATTAAAAAAATTAAAGGCAAGGTAATTTTCTAGTAGAAATTACTAAGAGTCCTCCATAATGTTAACAAAGGTGAGAGAACTCCGAATCTATTCGCTCTTTGCCAGCTTCGTGGACAATGGCCTTAACCCTAAAAGGATACTTATGATCAGTTTAAGTTGGTTGAGATGATGATGGTTAAAGTATATAAGACCTTTGGTATTAGAATGCTTTCTATAGGTATCAACTTTATTATTTACGTAAGTAAATCTCTTAGCCTTCCTTTTATATTGAAATCCCGAAACAAATTTACAGCTTCGTTAAGAAATATAAGGAAACCTCAAAAGCGAAATTAATTAAAACAATTTACGAACAAACTTTGTCTCGAGGTTTGGAAAATTTAATTTTTACCCCAATAATGAAGCTATTTTATGAAATAAAAGTGGGTAATATCCAATTTCAAACCAAATTTTCCTTTATTTATAAACAAAAATATATTATAGGTTATTAAATTTATGAGCTTATATTTTATCCAACCATTTCTAAAGGATACCAAAGTCGTGTTTTACATCGAAGTTAATAGGTACTTTACTGTAAGTACCTAAATGGTTTCAATTTTTTTTTAAATAAATAAATCCCTACTTATATTATAAATGCAAAAGTGTGTCTGTCTATCTGTCTGTCCGTCTGTCTGTCTGTCTGCTACGCTTTCACGGCCCATTTGTTCAACCAATTTTGATGAAATTTGGTACAGGGATAGGTTACATCCCGGGTAAGGACATAGACTACTTTTTATCCTAGAAAATTAAGGATTTCCCCTGGGAATCAAAAAAACTTAAACCACGCGGACAAAGTCGCGGGCATCATCTAGTATTAGGTAAATAAAATCTTTATTGTTTCCTCATTGCTAGCTGTACTCAAAACACTTATACTACGACCAAATTAAAAACTAACAATAAACAATGGGAGGCGAACTCAGCATTACTGATCATTGACAACAATGCTCAGCGCTGGTTTTCAGTTTTTAAAACCAGCAATTTTGAAAACAGCTTTGTTTCATTTGATCATCGCTAATCCTAAATCCTCGTCGGAGGGGAAATAAGTTCTGTTCTGTCGTGCTAGTGTCTTTAGCCACAGAATAGGTAATACGTTCTACAGCTCCAAATAAAGTGAGTTATGCAGACTCGGTCCACCAGATTTTCTGTCCCTGGAGTGCTTGTGCCCTTACTCATGAAAAAATAACAGACAGATAAAGTTACTTTAATATTAGTAGTAAGTAATATATACTATAAATGAGCCATCTTTCAGCCAATATGCGTCCACTGCTGGACATATTAGGCCTTCCTCATCCACCCTCTTCATTCTTTCGTATACAAATAAATTATATAAACAATAAATTCCTGCTTGCTAATAATAATTATTATGAAAGGTAACATTATACGAATTGTCAGCGAATCCCATACAGTTAATTAAATTAATTATCTCATAAATCCAAATTAGGGCAAAGGATCTGCTTTAAAGGAACTTTGTTCGAATAATTATCGAATTTATGTCAGTCGAACTCACTCGTAGCCGACGAGGCTGAAACTATACCAAAAGGCCGCCACACACGATTTTGTCAGTAGAAGGTAGTGTTTTGTTTGCTTTATGCAAGCTCTAAACCGCGATTGAACATACGTGTTGCTTTGTAAATTTCATCGGAAGTCATGCAATAGTTGCATACTGCACAAAAGCTCCAGTCGCATGTAGTGAGGCTCTGGTATTTGTCATTTACATAGAGTCCACTAAGAAGCACTTGCAGAATTGAACTCCAGCAAGTTATTTGCAGCAAGTCAATATATTATGCAAGTTTTAGCCACTAAATCCTTACTTACTTAGTGAGGAAATAATTGGTATTTGTTTTTCTTTCAGATTAAAACTCTAATAATTCGTAAAAGACATTAATTGTGTCCCTTACACGTCTTGTTTTATCTCTATTGGTTCGGAATGCCGACATTTTATTCGCTAAAACGCAACAAACTGATGTGATAACTAGCATAGCAAGGTTTCTTGCTAGTGCACACTTGAATTAGGCCCATAATTAAATATTGCTGTGCACACTTAGATGTTCCAATTCTTATATTTCCTGCTAACGCTTCTTTTAATTTTCGAAGTTTGAATTTATATACTCTATCTTTGCTGTCCAATTTAGTTAGATAAGTAAATATTTATAAAGTTTCCCGTTCCTATTAGGGAAATATATCCATTAAGCGTGGCCGAACTAGGATTAACTAATTCACTGCTAGGACTCACTAAAACGCAAAAGTTTGCTGCAGTTAAAAATCGCTGAGTGCGGATGCTAAAAGTATCGTGTGTGCTTTGGCCCTAATAGGAACGGGAAACTTTATCAATATTTACTTATCTAACTAAATTGCACAGCAAAGATAGAGCATATAAATTCGAACTTCGAAAATTAAGAGAAGCGTTAGCAGGAAATATAAGAATTGGATTCGCTACGGAATTCGAAAATTGTAAGTTTCGTTACTTTATTATGTAGCCCGCCGGATTTGGAAACATAATGTTATATTATACCATTGAATAGGGATCTTTTTAATTCCTCTAAAAGTTAACCCTTAAGTGATGATGCAGAAGATGGCAGCCTTACCTGGGGTACGGCAGTTATATGACACCCATACGCCTAATCGGTCTAACATGGCATCGTATCGAATGCCAAATCACTAGGCATGACGTCTTTGTCGGTAGGGTGGTATTAGCCATGTCAGCCGAAGCCTATCAGACCACATACAATTTAGATATTAGAACCCAAATTCCTACTGTAGGGGATTCGTCTCGGGACCTATAACCCATAAAAGTCTAACCCCACCAAGGATGCACGGCGCTGCACTGCACGTATCAGCAAATATTTTTTGTATGAGTTTGTATGGAGCACGGAGATGCACTGCGACATAATAGGCATGATGACTGATTTTGAAAAATAGTCAGATTATGTTCGGAAGTAAAAAATATCTTATTTCAGCAGAAAAATAAGGTTTGGTAGATACAATTGGCATTTGAAATTAAAATTTTAAACTTCACGCCAAAACGCTCACCGGTGTTATGGCGCCGTTTATGACGTCACTATTGTTTTTACCAATTTACCTACTCTGTGCAGTGTGCAGTAAACAATAGTGTGATTGTCAAAGCTCGAAAACAATTGTTACGTCATTCGCTTCTTGGTGGTTTAATCCATTATGGCGGATTGCTGTATTTTATTATTTGATTTTATCAAAATGAATAGCAATCTCACTCGAAATAGAAAAATAAATGTGTTTTTTATAATCCATGAATCCTATTTCATTAAATAAATTCATAATTTCATTGATTTTTGGTTACTGTCATCATGCCTATTGTACAAAGAATATTTGCCACTCCGAGCCGTGACTCTGTAGTAGACCTTAAGGCCACAGCGCCAGACAGGATGTCTGAGTGGTGCTGATAAGAAGATATATTTTTTTTGAATCACGTGGTAGCTATGTTCTGAATCACAGGCTAAATAACTGCGAAAGAGCTCCGAAAACCCTAATTGGATAGCTTGTCGAAGGCACTGCTCCCATCAAATCAGATGTGTTCTTTGATCTCCTCCACTCAAACATTACGGTCAACATAAAAGAGAACACCTCAAGGACTTGGTTTAACGCTTCACTTGATATCGAATCAATATCTGAATTTCATGAACGCATTATATACACATACATTTTTTTAATATTTTTTTTTGTTTTTTATCCACTAAAAGTTAGTCTTTGACTGCGATCTTACCCGATGGTAAGTGATGATGCAGTCTAAGATGGTAGCAGGCTACCCTGTTAGGGGCATGACAATTATATTAAACCCATACCCCTTCGGTTTCTACACGGCATCTTACCGGAATGCTAAATCGCTTGGCGGCACGTCTGTATCGGTAGGGTGGTAACTAGCCACGGCCGAAGCTTCCCACCAGGCCAAATATCAGAATATGCTTGCGCTTGACGTTAATCATGCTGAATACAAGGCATTGATTAAGTCATATTATCTAGACTTATTACCTATTCTCTCTTGCCTTGAAGATACTTAGTCTATACGTAGCAGGAAACACGTGCGCTGGGAGGGTATTCCAAACCTCGGTTCTGTCGCGGTTAATAGAAGGAGACGTTATGCAGTAGTCGCGAGTAAGAGTGAGTGCGAGAGAGAGAGCGGATGGTGCGTTCACACCTACTTACGTTTCGTACTTACCGCTCTACTCTAGTCTGCCGGATTGGCTCTGTCAGCTGGACCAAAGGACTTTTGCTTCAAGGACCGTCCTAGCGTGGTGTCTCGACGCCTCTCCTCACGGCGAACGGGTTGGGGGGAATTAGTTGAGAATAAAGGCTAAGGTCATTACAAGGAAAACCGTTTAATGGCGTTTCCACAAATAGATCCTTATAACTATTTATTACAGAAAGTATTCTAGGATATAACTTACGCTACCGCGCGACACAGCAATTCTGGAGAATACGAGTACACACTGAAGTGGAGGCTCGTCGCGCTCGTCAGCGCGACGAACGGCTTGGCATCAGGGTTGGTGGCCCTGCACCGAGGCACTCGCGTGCGGGAACACTGGTATACAGTACACGTGGTCTTGTTTTCACTCACTGCACTATACGAGGGCGTTGGAGCCTCGCACTAGGTCACTTCGATGCACTACTTATGTCGACTTTAAAACTAGGTATTAATCGAAATAAAGTACCGAATACATTCCACGAATAATTAATTAAAGTTCATCTTCCAATATGGCGGGAGAAGTTTTCAAGATGACGTAATCTAAGTGATTAGAGACACGAATACATCGAGTCAAAAAATAGTTTTGGAGTAAGAGTCAATCATGATCCCCAATGATTGACTTTTAGCGAAAATAATAAAAGGATAAACTATGCTCGAATACGAGGAGGATTAGAAGTCGCGTGGATCCGGGCTAGTCGCCATGTTGGCGGCCGGCTCAGCGTCTTACATCAAGAATTTTTGATCGCATCCCCAAGAGGGGAGAATCTGGAGAGGCTCGTGGAAACGAGAAAAAAAGGGAAAAATCACAGGAGGCCAGATTCAACGGCCATTCCGGAAGCCGACTCAGGTAGTCCGTCGGCGCTCTTCCATCGCGTCTCGACGCGTGCGTCGTTCCTGATGTCCGGGGGAGAAGAGAGTCTCTCGCGCGTTTTCGCGCGGGAAATGTGGTAGCCCTGTCCGAGTGAGACAGATGCTTTGTCATCCCTGCAGTGTGAGCGAGATGGGCTTACATTTGCAGGTTGGCACTCCATGAATGGAGTTGCTAGTTTTTATGAGTTAGATTTAATCTGTTCACAGATTATAAAGAATACCATCGAGTATGAAGTAAGGTGGGTAACTTTGGTATAAAGAATGGAGCGAGGTGGGTATCTTTCCACCACGCTACAATACCCTCTTTTTCGGATAAGAGACAACGCAGTTGTCTCTACAGCCGTTGCAACCCGGGAAAAAAAAAATCCCAAGGTGTGTACGTAGCCTAATTATTGGAAAAATATTATAAAAATAATATGTGTGTGAACACGCCCTAAGTGTTATTGAGAGAAAAAAAAAATGTGTGAACACGCCCTAAGTGTTATTGAGAGAAAAAAAATGTGTGAACACGCCCTAAGTGTTATTGAGAGAAAAAAAATTTAGAATTATTAATATATGCGCTTAGTATACTATCTATGTTTTAATGTTAGTAGTGTTAGAGTTGTATATTATAGTTAACCTATTAACCTTTCAGAATTGTCCTAAATGTTTATGTTTGAGCTCGAATTTTGATACCGTACATACTATGCTGGTATACTTCACGCTTTCATACTATTCTTAAGTGTATGTGTACCTAATCAGGGTTAACTAATGGTGTTTAGTATTGTGTTAGTATTTCTTAAATTGCTAAGAATTATAATAACTAACTCTATGTTATGTACTATACACTATGTTCTAAGTATATACATGGTGTGTGTACTTGCAGTTTGCATGCGTGGGGCTACAAATGTGGTGCCTTGGCATCGCAACTCAGTGCACGGTATGTTGTCCTACGGTCCCACATTTGTAGCTGTGTAAAGCTATTCAATTGTTGGACCTGAGTAGGTAGTGTTTTGTTTCCTATTTCGTATGATAACGAAAGATGAGGAGGGGAAAAGAAAAAATCTTTAAAAAAAAAATTATTTTGAGAAAAAAAAAATCTCTTCATAAATATAGTGTAGTGCCAGCCTAATGTGAGTGGCCTACTATGTAGTACTAGTGTTGTAATGTAACACATTAGAAATAAAGTTTTGAAAGTGTGGATCTAGCAGTCACCTTTATGTGAGTGACATCCTTAAGTGGGTATTGACCCTTAATACCATAAATTTCAAGAATATTGAAATTATTTCAAAAGTTGAACTTCATTGAGTTCTTATAACATAATATGTAACGAATAACCTTGTAAAATGTATTAGAGGAGTTTAATGAGAGAATTGTATCATTAAACTTAAGTTTTTAATTATCATTTGGTTAAGCTTTGTGTTGTTGTAATGACAACAAAGTAACTTTAAGTATGTAAATAATGGAATTAAAGGGTGGAATTGTTTTCTTTTTATTAGTGTACTTGTGTACCTAAAGTATTGTGTAAACAAAGTGATGAGTGTCCTTACTATTGTAGGCTATATTGGACAAATTCTTATCAAGTGTGATAGGAGAGCGCTTGTAGCAGAAGTTAAGTTTAAGTATAGGTTAACTTGTATTAAATACACACAAATTTTGTGTAATAGTAGACTGTTGGGGGAAAATTGATAATATTTTGTAATTAAAATACTCATTTTATATTTTGAATTTGTATATGTGTTATACATGTAGGAAATAGTTATGTAAATTTAATTATATCTTTTATATGATATTTACCTTTTGTTTTTGTTCCTAGGTCCTCTACAGTGTAGACTAGGTCTGAAATCTTTTCTACTACTTTGCTTTTAATAAATCTTGGTGCCAATTTGGCGGAGAAGAAGTTTGCTGCATTAGACTGTGCGAAATTCCTTCTCCAAACTATGTCATTTACATTGCAAACTACTTTTTTTCTCCTGAGGTTATACCTATGTGCATTGCGTTGGTAAGCAACTGTTAAAGCGTCCTGTACCTTGCTAAACACATCAGATAGTTCTGTGAGTGCAGTGGCGAAAGTGTCCCTATCTGCTATACTCAATTCCTCTAAGTCTTTAGGTAAAGCTGAGTAAAGATTGTGTAGATGGCCATCTATTATAATATCCCTACCTGTAGCTAAAAAATAAGGGGTATATCCTGTTGCAATATTAACTGAGCTATTTAAAGCTGGTTGTACTCTGGGCAAGTGTTTAGACCAGGTGCGGTGGTCGTTTTCTACCAATATTGATAAACAAGTTTGAACAGTTTGGTTATATCTTTCTACTGTATTTGAATGTGGAGAGTAATATGCATTATAGAAAATCTTAGGTATATTGAATGTTTTGCAAAATTTTGAAAAATCCCTACTTCTAAAAATTGTGGCATTGTCCACTAACAAAATGAACGGGGTACCTGATTTGAGTATTATTTCAGATTCTATAAAAGAAGTGACAGTTTTGGTGGTTGCTGTTCTTAAGGGATGCAACCAACAATATTTAGTAAAAACATCTACTACTGACAGTATGTATACATGACCAGAGTATGACTTTGGTAAAGGGCCTATTATATCTAATGATAGGGTATGCATGGGGTATTTCATTGCTTTTTGATTACTCATCAGACCATGTGGTTGTGAGTTTGAATGTTTATAGGCTTTGCAAGTGTCGCAACTGTTGATGAAATCTACTACATCTTTATACATCTTAGGCCAATAATAAGTTTGTGATAATTTATAATAAGTTTTGGAAATCCCTGGGTGAATTGAATCTAAATTAATGTGACTTTCTATTAGGCAATCTCTAGTTTTCTCCTGTGGAATAACTAGTTTCCAGGTATTTAAGTTTAAATTATGTTTAGGTTTTGAGAATCTATATAATATATTGTTTTGAATAGTGAAATTTTTGAAATTTAGTGGTTGTTCTAGGCAACCTTTATAAGTTTTGATGAACCACTGATCTGTTGTATTAGAAACTCCCCCTGAATAAGATACTAGATTAACGGATGATCTTGATAGGGCATCTGGGACTACATTTAATTGGCCTTTTTTATGGCGAATGTCAAAATTGAACTGTGAAATTTGCATGGCCCATCTTGCTAAACGACCTGATGGGTTATTTAACGATTTCAGCCATTTGAGGCTCATGTGATCGGTTATAACTGTAAATTTGGTTCCTTCTATGTATGGGCGGAAGTGGTTGATTGAGTCAACTACAGCTAACAGTTCTCTTTCAGTTGTACTGTAATTTCTTTCAGTTTTTGATAGGAGTCTAGAATGGAATGCTACCGGGTGTTCTACTCCGTTGCATTCTTGAGTTAATACGCTCGCTATGCCTACTGACGACGCGTCGCAATGTAGAACAAAAGGCTTAGTGTAGTCGGGGCATGCCAGTACTGGTGCTATTGTTAGGGCCTTTTTCAATGTTTTAAAGGCTTCTTTTGCTTCGTTCGACCACTGGATTCCATCTTTCCCTTTTCTTTTGCCGAGCATTGTCGTCATGGGTGCTATAATTGATGAAAAATTCTCAACAAATCTCCTATAATATGAGCAGAGGCCTATGAATCCTCTGAGCTGTTTAGCAGTTGTAGGGATTGGAAAGTTCTCTATACATTTAAGTTTTTCAGGATCTGTTTTTAGTCCTGATGAATTTACTATGTACCCTAGGTACCTAAGTTCGTCCCTACAGAACTTGCATTTTTCTAGGTTTATTGTTAAGCCTGCTTTTTTCAAAGCGTAAAAAACTTTAGTTAGGATTTCAATGTGTGATTCGAAATCCTCTGTAGCTATAAGCAAATCATCCAGATAGGCAAACACTTTGTCACCGAACTGGCGTAGAAACAAGGTATCGACTAGTCTTTGCATTTCTGCACCAGCGTTCGAGAGTCCGAAGGGCATTCTATGGAACTCAAAAAGACCCCTACCTGGTACTATGAATGCGGTCTTTTGGCATGAGGAACTTGTGTCTGGACCATGGGTGGGGTGGTCTTCGTTATCTAGTGGAATCTGCCAATAGGCGCTAGACAAATCTAGAGATGTCAGGTAGTGTGCTCCCTTGAGGTTATCCAGGATGGAGTTTATGTAAGGGATGGGGTACGAATCTTTTTTGTCCCTGTTCGGGCGCCATTGTCGCGGTTAATAGAAGGAGACGTTATGCAGTAGTCGCGAGTAAGAGTGAGTGCGAGAGAGAGAGCGGATGGTGCGTTCACACCTACTTACGTTTCGTACTTACCGCTCTACTCTAGTCTGCCGGATTGGCTCTGTCAGCTGGACCAAAGGACTTTTGCTTCAAGGACCGTCCTAGCGTGGTGTCTCGACGCCTCTCCTCACGGCGAACGGGTTGGGGGGAATTAGTTGAGAATAAAGGCTAAGGTCATTACAAGGAAAACCGTTTAATGGCGTTTCCACAAATAGATCCTTATAACTATTTATTACAGAAAGTATTCTAGGATATAACTTACGCTACCGCGCGACACAGTCAATTCTGGAGAATACGAGTACACACTGAAGTGGAGGCTCGTCGCGCTCGTCAGCGCGACGAACGGCTTGGCATCAGGGTTGGTGGCCCTGCACCGAGGCACTCGCGTGCGGGAACACTGGTATACAGTACACGTGGTCTTGTTTTCACTCACTGCACTATACGAGGGCGTTGGAGCCTCGCACTAGGTCACTTCGATGCACTACTTATGTCGACTTTAAAACTAGGTATTAATCGAAATAAAGTACCGAATACATTCCACGAATAATTAATTAAAGTTCATCTTCCAATATGGCGGGAGAATTTTTCAAGATGACGTAATCTAAGTGATTAGAGACACGAATACTTCGAGTCAAAAAATAGTTTTGGAGTAAGAGTCAATCATGATCCCCAATGATTGACTTTTAGCGAAAATAATAAAAGGATAAACTATGCTCGAATACGAGGAGGATTAGAAGTCGCGTGGATCCGGGCTAGTCGCCATGTTGGCAGCCGGCTCAGCGTCTTACATCAAGAATTTTTGATCGCATCCCCGAGAGGGGAGAATCTGGAGAGGCTCGTGGAAACGAGAAAAAAAGGGAAAAATCACAGGAGGCCAGATTCAACGGCCATTCCGGAAGCCGACTCAGGTAGTCCGTCGGCGCTCTTCCATCGCGTCTCGACGCGTGCGTCGTTCCTGATGTCCGGGGGAGAAGAGAGTCTCTCGCGCGTTTTCGCGCGGGAAATGTGGTAGCCCTGTCCGAGTGAGACAGATGCTTTGTCATCCCTGCAGTGTGAGCGAGATGGGCTTACATTTGCAGGTTGGCACTCCATGAATGGAGTTGCTAGTTTTTATGAGTTAGATTTAATCTGTTCACAGATTATAAAGAATACCATCGAGTATGAAGCAAGGTGGGTAACTTTGGTATAAAGAATGGAGCGAGGTGGGTATCTTTCCACCACGCTACAGTTCGTATCAGAAACGTAGAGCAAAATCGTTTCGTGTGATCGATTGAACGTCATTAACGCTGTCGATTTCTAGCTGTACTGTACGGAGATAGCCAGTCCCACATAATATTAAGGTTACTTGCCTTTCATTGTACGAGTAAATGTAGATAAATAGAGGACAAGGACGACAAGCAGTTTTCAACGTTATCGCTGTAATCCGCTCGTTCTGATTTTCTAAACGACTAGTCCAAACATAATCACGTTGAACCGGTAAACAATCGCTGAACATCCACCGTGTTATAGGTACTTACCTGGTATAAGCTGCTTCACCCCATCTCATACCTACAAACAAGGGCGTGTAATATCTCGTATATAAATTGCCATTTTAACATGTAAAAACGTGGCTTATGACCTCGGAATAAATACTGTATGTGTTTGTTTAAAATGATCGAAAAATACACTAATAATACTACTTTTATAGAAAAAATATGCAATTATAAAAACACGCCATTTTGATATTTTATTGAGTAACTGTTATTAAAAATTAATACGAATTATGTTAGAAAAAAATCGCGTAATAGGGGATAATGACTATGTCAAAAATAAATTATTTCTTACTCATTATTAATAAGTGGGTCTTCCAAAAGACCTAAAATTCACATCCTTGCTTAGTAATTTGTTAACCATTTTAAACTATAGATTAGAGAAAAAAAGTGCGTTGAAATTGATGATGTCACGTACGTAGAACGTACGTATGTATTTCATGCAAATTTGCGAAATGCGTTTTTAAGTTTGTTATGGAGTTACTTATTTGATTGTGTTGCCATCATCCCTATAGTACGAAAAACTATTTATATTTAGTTATACCACAGAATAGGTAACTAAGTTATGTTTAGTTTGCGAATTGTGTTTCATAGTTTCGTTTTTCTGAGGCTTCATGTATACGAAGCCGGCATAGAAGTGCGACAAATTGCAGAAACCTTATCATAGTGAGAAGTGTAAGGTACGTGTTTGCTCGGCGTTTTAGATGCTAGGTTATCATCAGGTAGTTTTCTCTCGTATCACGATACCATTGATCGTTCTCGATAACAACGTCCTATCTGCCATGCACAGTATCTCTTACAACAGTGAGAAGTTACTAGCGTATTTTTTTTCTAGTAAAGAAAAAAACAATTAAATGTCAGTACATACTTTCCAGCTTTCCACCGTCACCCCCCCCCTATGAAGGTATTATAGTATCAACCACCACTGTGATGGACAAAAAGCTCAGTGCGTAAGTAAGCGGCCAGTATTCGTTTTACGCACAGTAAACAGTTACGTGATGGGACCAGTGTTATGATCTTGGTTATGATCTATGTATGTATGTGAATTTTAGTAATGTCTATGCAGAAAGGTAGGTACACATTTTGCATTATTTTAAAATTTCTTTGCTAAACGATTACCGTTAAAATTTATACTCGTTTAGTGTAAACCACCTTAATCGCTAAACACCAAGCCGGTACTGCAGCCTATAAATTCCGAGATAATGCTCATTAAATACGTTTACGCGTTATGAAGACTTGCACTGGTTTAATGTAATCCCGGATTGTAATCTGGAAACTTAATTATCTGGTACAAAGGAAGTATGTGATACAGTTTTATGTAGAAGAAAATGTTTAAACGCAGAATTAAAAGTGCAGTTTTACTTAGTATGAACATTTTCTTTGTTAATATTAATTAATTTGATAATCATCAAATAACGAAATAAATATTATAAATGCGAAAGTTTGGATGAATGTTTGTTACTCAATTACGCCTGAACGGCTGAACGGATCTGGATGAAATTTGGCACCGAGATAGATTATAGTCTGAAATAACACATAGGCTAGGCTTTTTATCCCGGAAAACTAAGGAGTTCCCGCAGTAATCAAAAAACCCCAATCTACGCGGACGTAGTCGCGGGCATCAGCTAGTATTAATTAATGCTGTGAAGTTAAACTATTTTAATGAAATCCTTTGAATCAGATTACAAGGAATTTTAGCTTCGTACTTAGTTACTTATTCGAACGGGCCTTTGACTGTGACTGGTTTCAAGTGAAAAATTATTTAGCGAATGCCCGTGACTTCGTCTGCTTGGTTTGAGGTTTTATATTTTCCGGGATAAAAAGTAGCCTATGTGCTATTTCAGACGCTATCTCTTTGCCAAATTTCTGCCAGATCCGTTCAGATGTTGGGGCGTGATTGAGTAACAAACATCCATACATCCATCCAAACTTTCGCATTTATAATATTAGTAAGATAAGATGTTTACGTCATATTGTATTCTGAGAGCATGCCAGGTTTTTTTTAACAACGCTTATCAATGCTTACCTCATAATACCCTTCCAGCACGTGTATTCCCTGCCACGTATAATTTAAGTACCTTCTAGGCAAGAGTGAATAGGTATCTTCTAGGCGGGTGCGCTTCAACCTAGACCTTATCATTGCTTTGTATGAGCCGTGATTGTCGTCAAGCGCAATATAAGCGCCTATCTTACAATTAAAAAAAAAATGCAATTGTGCCAGAGCAAACAAGTGCAATATTGAGGCATGCTATCGGTCCGTAAAAATTGTTGACTGACTGTGGCCAGGATATTCTACTTACTCCAGTAAACATCACTATAATTTCTCGCCAAATTACCGCATACTGCTTGAGATTGCAAAATTAATATTACCATTTGTTGCATGCCACATTGTCGCATATGTGGTTACTCCGTCGGAAAATGATAACACGTTGAGCCATTGAAGTTTTCAAAGAATACTGTAATTATAGTAACTCAAAAAACTTTCATCACCAGGTTATGATTATAGTCTAATAAATATACCATGATGTTGTTGTAGAACTATTATCCCATATCAGTAATATAATGTCGAATTAATTCAAGAGCACGCCATGTAAGCATCAAGCGTCCTTCCACCACTTTCTAAGAAATTAGCATAATTGAAGCGAAGAATAATAAATTCAAGAGTTTTCAATGTCTACGTTAAAAACTTAATGAAGAAAAGATTTTTGAGTTTTTTTTTTTTTAGTTTTAAGGTTAAAACACTTTTTGAACGTAATAATATTAATTAGTCTGGGTCTGTCTGGGTATAACAGTATTTTATTCAATTAAGTTATCCCGTACCTATCATTTTAAATTTCTAGATTTAAGTAGGTAGGTACTGATATCACTACAGCGTATTAACGTCCCACTGCTGGGCACAGGCCTCCACTCTCATAGGAGAGAGGGAATTAGAGCTTAGACTCATCACGCTGCTCTAATGCGGGTTGGCGAGCTTTAACGACCATTATCATGTTAGTGATAATAGCCGGGACCGACGGCTTAACGTGCTCTCCGAGGCACGGGGGTGAAACACCGCCAACTTCCTAACTCCGGGCTAGTACTGGGAATTTCTAATCCGAAAAACCCGACACTTAATTATGGCCCGACCCGAGACTCGAACCCGGGACCACGTCGGCCGCAGTCAAACATGCGAACCACTAAACCAACGAGGCAGTTAGTGATATAATATTCATTATAACTAACTAGCTTTTTAACTGAAATGGGACAACATTTTGGTTCTTAGATTGGTCCGTTGAAACTCACTAAATTATAGCTGAAACTTTAGAGATTGTCTAGCCAAGCCAAAATGTAATAAAGTTTATCAAATTCAATATTTGCGTCTTTTTGTGACTTTGTTTTTATTGTTATGATTTTTGGCACCGAAACTTTAACGAGTACTCTTCAAATTAAAATAGCAAAAACTGCCAACGAGCACTAATAAAGTGTAGTGAGTGCAGGTTGAGCAAAAGAGCCTATTTTTACCCGACTGCAGAAGGCACAGGGTTATGTGTTCATTTAGTGTCATCTTAATTTTAGTTTTTGAGTATAAGTATTTGTTATTTCATACTTATAGCTGGCGACAAGCGATATGATTTTAATTTTATACCCACGACGGAACGGAGATGGTATAATAATGTGTGTTTGCCCTGAGAGATAGTGTGTTTGTTTGTCAGCATTTTCCAGGAAATCTATTGGACCGATTGTAATGCGGTTTACTGCATTAGAAAAATAAATAAGTATTGTTTTTTATTCAAATAAACTCGTAGCTCTATGTTTTACGGCCACATTCCACCTCGGGCGCTGCAATCGTGATAACAATTTTTCTGAAAAAAATAACTACTTACTAAGCCGATAAAGATGCGTTTTTTTGCTGTAGATATATATCCTACTTCGGAGAATTTGTAGTTATTAATTCAAAATTATAGGCACTTTTTTTTATTTGGTTTGGTTTGGTTGGTTGGTTGGTTTTTATTTTTTCTTAATTTTATTACTTTTCCGGTGTGATGTAACTGCGATGTCTCTATTTAGGCTGCATCATCACTAACCATCGGTTGAGATCGTTGGCTTATTTGCCGTTAAATAAAAAAAACAGCCAAGTTCGAGTCGGACTCGCGCATCGAGGGCTCCGTACAAACCTGTAGTAAGTTTAAAATTATTTTTATTAAATGATTTAACTAAAAATGTATGCTTTTCGCAATATTTCCTTTATCTGTGCTATAAGACGTTACTTCGTACCAAATTTCAAGATTCTGAGATTGTCGAAAATTTGCAGCATAAACGGCTTTTGATTACATTGGCTTAGAAGTTTGATGTTTTCACAGCTCCAAGGGACAGTAGACCTGAGTTTCTGATATGAATTTCAGCTTGATACCTCCATGCGTTCCTGAGAAAAAGAGTCTTGACAGACAGACGGACGGACAACAAAGTGATAATAAAAGGGTTCCTTTTTTTCCTTTTGAGGTACGAAACCCTAAAAACTGCATCTCATAGTATTCCTTAGATAAATCCATACATACTACAAGCTAACTTTGCTTGCATAAATTATTAGAGCGCAAGATTATCAAGCGCATGTTATAAAATTTATATATTGCCAAAATTCGTAGAAATATTTTGTCAATTTCAAGCTGTATGATATTCATGAGGTACCTACCATTTTACCAATATTCAATTTCACAGATATACGGATTCGTAGCCAGTTGTGATGGAGTAAAGAGTAAAAATTTTCGTATTTCCGCGATTCCGAATTCTATAGTCAGTTTTTCCATGTTCTTGGAATGCGTCGTTTAATTCTCCAATACTGAATTTATCTTCTATCTCCGTCGTCCAATTCAGTCAGGTAAATAAAGATAAAGTTCTACGATTCTGTTTGATATAGGTTGCCCGTCTTAGTTTCAGTCTTCCTGCGAGGGATTCATTTGAACATAAATTAAATAATTATTTGAACAAACTTCGTTTTCAGTGTTCTTCATTAAATAAGGATTTATGTGAACAATATAATCCCAATTCCTTTTAATAGTTAGGGCCCGCTTAATTTAAGGATACCAGTGTATTTAATAGTGGCTTGCAAAAGGAGGATTTTTAGTTTAACGTGAATATTTTTTTTATTATTAAAATTCGTTATAAGGATTATTAGTTTAATATTAAACTCAAATCTTATTTTGGTCAGATCAATCATAGATAATATTTTATGTTACTAATATTAATCTCCTAGTTAAGAAGTTAACTAAAATATTTTTTACCGTTTTAATTAATTTTATCATTTGAAGTACCTAGGTACATTACAAAATATACGATCTAATACTTACTCTAATATTAATTTATCTAAATAATGTTATCTAGGACCGGTTCATTGATGTATCATAATCAGATACTGCTTTTTTTTATCCAGTTAGCCCTTGACTGCGATCTCACCTGATGGTCAGCGATGATGCAGTCTAAGATGGTAGCGGGCTAACCTGTTAGGGGCATGGCGATTATATCAAACCCATACCCCTATTCGGTTAGGGTGGTAACTAGCAACGGCTGAAGCCCCCCACCAGGGAAAATTCAGAAGTGATATATTCCCAAATTGACCCTGCCGGGGATCGAACCCGGGACCTCCGCACGTTAAGACAACAGCGCTACACACTGCGCCACGGAGGTCGTCGAAGGTTTTGTGTTCTTGGGATTACACCTATAGCACTTCACTTTTACAATACTACTTTCCAGAGGTGGACTTGTAAGTTATTCAGGTAAGTACTAGATTTCACTATCTACAAAACCATAAAATCTAGTTTTTAAAATATTAATCTTTTATAACATAATCCATATTAGTATTATAAATTCGAATGTCTGTCTGGCTATCTGCTACGTTTTCCCAGTCCAACTTTTCAACCGATTTTGACGAAATTTTGTACAGAGGTAGGTTGCACCCCGGGGAAGGACTTATGTTACTTTTTATACCGGAAAATCAAAAAACCTTACCCACGCGGATAAAGTCGCGGACATCATCTAGTATTTAAGTTTTTTATTGTAAGAAGTTTTCCATAGCGATGACAGAGTTACAAAGGTATGAGGTGGTTTCAGGTTACTTGTTTTCAGGTACAAAATTGCCAGGTGCCACGTGTCTGCCCATTAATAGGGTAATTCACCCGTTCCACCGTCATTACCCTCTCATGTTTGCGGAAGAGGCGGCCATAAGAGCCTTTAGCACGTTTAATGTTAGATTTAAGGGGATTTTTTTACCTTCTAAAAGCTATTGTGCCCGTTTTCGTTGTTAAAGAGTTAGTGAGATTTAGTTTGATCGTTTCAGTTTATGAAGTCACGTTACACGTTGATAAAGCAAAATGCTGTGTATAATGTATATGTATACTTAAATGATATGACTACTTTTGTAAAGCTGCAATGACGAATACAAAAAGCTTAGGTACCTTTGATCGGATGGAGTAAGTATGAAAAAAATTATAATTTTATTATACCCGTGTATTTTTAACTAGACAGATACCACGGGGTATAATATTTTATTAAAATAATATTTTATTTTAGAGCAAGTCGCGTGCTTCTAGAATAGCGTGTCAAACTAAATCGAGATTATAAATAAGATCGGAGTAATGTCCCGGAATTTAAACTTGTCTTGTCTTGTAAACTTGTTAATATCGTCTTCTAACTCGTTTGAACTAAATATTTGAAATAAGTCTCCTGAATGGCTACTAATCAACGTTATTTAAAATTGCCAATCACATCTTAGAAGAGGTTTTTGTTCAGCGTAAATTAATTACCAGACAAGAATCACACAAAGAAGCTGATCGAAGGTATTCAAAGTCAAAGTTAATTCTATGTCGTGTGCCTTTTATACCTCTTAAACTCCATCAGAGCTTACCCAAAAATTTTTCGTTTTTACTTAGGTGTCCTTACATCAATTTCTTTTGGTACAAAATCCTTGTAAAATACATGAAATAAAAAAGTAGCAAAAGAAAAAGTAAAAAGTAGGTATTCCGATCATACCGTGAATCAATTTTCACTTAATTTACACTTAATTATCGCAATTTATCCTATACGTTTAATATATTGTCCAGGCACAAGTCACTCTTCTTTCTAGTTCTAGGTCAATTTGGTTCTTGAAAGAGATAATTTGTCTTATAAATGTTAATTTAGATAGTAACAAAAAATATTGTAAAAACTGTCAGCAATAAAGGCTTTATTATTAATATTCAAATATATTGTTACACCTAATAAAGTAATACTTGTGTATTGTTCTTATGCGTGGGGTATTATATTTACTAGAAATAGTACGTAGTGAAGACTAGGTCTTTAAATAAAGAGTTTAATTAGTATAAATTATACAAAGTGATATGGACAAGTTAAAATCAGAGACAGTGACATTAATTGACACTGACATAACAACTTGTACACCATAATTTTTTACCAATTTTGTAACTTCGCTGCTCTAGCAATAATGATAACTCTCTGATTAATTTAATCATCACCGTTATAAAAGTAGTTTCTAAATAATTAATCAATGCTTAGGATTCTTTCAATTGTCAACACTTTCCAAGTGCCAAAGTTCCATGAAACTCCGACTCCAATATAAAGTTCGTCAATATTTACGCTGTAGTACCGCCTGATGCTCGACACTCATTGATTGGACTCGTTCGCCCGAAAAATAAAGTTGAGCGACAATATTCGTTCTCGAAACGGTAAACAATATTAGGTATTGCGAGCGCAAAGTTTCATGGAGCGTATTGGAGCTTGTCACATTGATTATGATCAAAGTGTTCGAAAAATATAGCTGATGTTTCCTTCGTTGTAATATTTAACCACTTCTTTAAAACTATTTTTTTATACGACTGCCTGAAAAAAGGAGTATATTGTTTTCAGGGTTCATGTATGTGAGTTTGTATATTCCACCATAACTTCTATACGCCTGAACCGATTTTGATAAATGAGGTATCATTAGAATCCCTCGCTTATTCCGGGTGACATAGGCTAGTAAAATTCAAAAAATATTGATGGATTGACCCTGGTCCGGCATTAAAGACTAAAGTTGAAAAAAAAATCGAAAATAAGATTAACTATATAATCATCATCTAGAAAATGATGAGTAGATTCCAAAAATATATAACACTATAGTTCAATATCCAGTGATTCACAAAAAATATCATTTAATAAAAATGTGAATAAGATTCTAATTTATCTAGATTAATTTAGATTTTTTACTTTTTAGTTCGTTTTTGGCAGGGCAATCGTGTATTTTTAATTTTTTACCACTACAAGTTAGCTCTTAATTACGATCTCACCCTATGGTAAGTGATGATACAGTCTTAGATGGTAGCGGGCTAACTTGTCAGTGGCATGGCAATTATTAGTAACCCATACCCCTAATCGGTTTCTACACGACATGCTAAGTCTTTGCCGGTAGGGTGGTAACTAGCCACGGCCGCAGTCTCCCACCAGGCAAACTATCTTACCACTTGTTCTACTTTTACGAAAGGCTATTACATCGTCCTTGATGTCAAACATCATGTGAATCACAGGTGATAGGATAAGGCACAAGATACATTAAAACAGCAAAATTAGTGTCAGAATGGGCCTAGTCCAGAAAATTTTGCAATAGGTATTAACTAAAAATGCGTGTGTCAACAGCAGTAAAATTCGACAGAATCGTACTAATATTATAAATGCGAAAGTGTGTTTGTTTGTTGGTTTCTCCTTCAATCACGCCAAGCAACGGATCGATGATTTTTGGCATGGGTATAGTTGAGGACCTGGACAGTGTCATAGGTTTCTTTTCATCCCGGAAAATTAAGGGATTTCTGCGGAAATCAAAAAAACTTACCCACGAGGTTGAAGTCGCGGGCCTCAGCTGGTCGTCCATAAATATCACCATAATAATATAGCTATACAGAGTGCTGCTAAAGTCATGTTTCCAGTCTGTCATCACATTCCGTCACACGAGGGGACAAACAGTTAAATTTGACGACAGATCGAACTCAATGCTCCAGCCAGACCTAGAATTGAAATTAGAGGACAGATCAAATATAAACAAAATAAGCTAGTAAATAAGTATTATGTCCATCAGTAAAATCATCAAAAAGTGGGGACAGAATGTGGTAACAAACAGGAAACAACCGTCATAGTCTTCATAGAGTAGGATGTATAAAAGGGATAGTCTTAGACAAAGTAGGTATGCCACGTTTGTGACTCTAATAATTCCCTACGTAACAAATTAATCAGAGGTTTAAGCATCGACACTGACATCTCTTGCTGCGTATCTCGGGAATATTATAATCCGCTTTGAATCCCATTGTTACATTCAAAGAGAATATTCTTATTACCGTATTATCGAACTTAATGCTCCAGCCAGACCTAGAATTGAAATTAGAGGAAAGATCAAATATAAACAAAATAAGCTAGTAAATAAGTATTATGTCCATCAGTAAAATCATCAAAAAGTGGGGACAGAATGTGGTAACAAACAGGAAACCGCCGTCATAGTCCTATATAAAGTAGGTATGCCACGTTTGCGACTCTAATAATTCCCTATGCAACAAATTAATCCGAGGTTTAAGCATCGACACTGACATCTCTTGCTGCGTATCTCGGGAATATTATAATCCGCTTTGAATCCCATTGTTACATTCAAAGAGAATATTCTTATTACCGTATTGTCTTCACTTGATGAAGTGTCAATTCTTGAACGAGGAACATAATTATGCTATTACAAACTATTTGATAAATTATATAGACACATAAAAAACAATTTAATAAC
Source organism: Erebia palarica (assembly GCA_964035005.1). NCBI lineage: Eukaryota > Metazoa > Arthropoda > Insecta > Lepidoptera > Nymphalidae > Erebia > Erebia palarica. Next base: position 33,506,888 of record OZ035989.1, on the reverse strand, counting down.
TTATTTTATGTACAGAACACTAGCTGATGCTCGCGACTTCGTCCGCGTGGTTTAAGTTTTTTGATTCCCGCATCAACTCCTTAATTCTCTGGGATAAAAAGTAGCCTTTGTCACTCTTCAGGTCCTCAACTATACCCATGCCAACGAATCACGTCGATCTGTTGCTCTGTTGGTGGTGATGGTGGACTGCCCAAAACCGAATTAGCATAACCCGATTCGACGTAATCTTGTTTGCTCTAACCCTAGAGTGTTTTCGTAAAGTGTGAACCCAGAAGATCGTGAAGAAGGTCCTTAATGAAACGAGGTGAAGCAAGTCTTCTGGTGTAGCCCATCCTTTTTACTTCCAAATTTTTGTGGACACCCATCATTAGGCGTTTGATCATAATACCACCAATTAATTAGGTGATCATTCTTGATGAAAACTATGATCATTCAATGATATACTTGATTATTTCATGAAATGATCAATTCAGCTATATGGTCTTGATTTTTGAGTTTATGTCGACTGATTTGAGTGCTTCAGGTTCAGTAACAAAAAATCGTGTTTTTGTTCATCGCCAGTAAGTAAATTTTGGACTATATTATTGTGTTAAAATCAATATTCTAAATGTTTTTAAAATATTACAACCACTGCTTGTTATTGTAATTTATCGATATTTATATATATCGATGTAACTGCCTCCTTGGTCTAGTGGTCAGCATGTTTGACTGCGGCTGACTAGGTCCCGGGTTCGAGTCCCGGATTGGGCCATAATAAGTGTTGGGTTTTTCTGACTAGAAATTTTCAGTACTTGCCCGGAGTTAGGAAGTTGGCGGTGTTCCACCCCCGTGCCTCGGAGAGCACGTTTAGCCGTCGGTGCCGGTTATCATCACTAACATGATAATAGTCGTTAAAGCCCGCCAACCCGCATTGGAGCAGCGTGGTGGGTCTAAGCTCTAATCCCCTCTCTCCGATGAGAGTGGAGGCCTGTGCCCAGCAGTGGGACGGTAATGGGCTGTAGTGGTGGTGGTGGTGGATGTCACTGTCAGAAATAAGGTCACAGCACTAGCACATTCCTAAGCTCTGCATTCAACTCAGGTGCGATAATACATGCGGAAGTTTCAGAAGAATAAGAATGTTATAGCACGTCAGTATGGCACCTTTTCTTGCTACATTTTAAACTAATATACCATGCGACCCTATGGCCACAGAATAGGTAATAGTACGATCTATGGCTTGGTGCAATGTTGCATTGTTTTTTTTAGTCCACTACAAGTTAGCCCTCAAGGGCTATTTCAAGACATTGGATCGCAGTCAACTGTGATCTCACCTGATGGTAAGTGAAGCTGCAATCTAAGATGGTAGCGGGCTAACCTGTTCGGGGCATGGCAGTTATATTAAACCCATACCCCTATTCGGTTTCTACACGGCATCGAACCGGAACGCTAAATCGCTTGGCGGCACTTCTTTTACCGGTACGGTGGTAACTAGCCACGACCAAAGCCTCCCGCCAGGCCAGACCAAAAATTCAGAAATTAAATGAGGCCTGATATAACGTGTGGTTTATTGTGACTTCGTTTGAGTGAATTTAGGTTTTCTTAAGATTCCGTTGCAAATTCTCACAATCCTTTTTCGGTACACTCTAGAAAGGAAAAACCAACGAACAAGCACATTTGCGTTTTTATTTCCTACAAACCCAATAGGAATTGAATATCCATGATAACATTCAATACTATTTGCTCTCTTTATTATCGAGTGGTATGTCAGCTTCATTTCAGCCCGTTTGGGTGTCACAACGGATGTTGTGCGGAGTGGAACTCATCCCCAGACACTTGGAAAACGAAACGTACGGACGCAAAATTGATGCTTACTATTGTAGGATAGAATGTCTTTATGCCGCTGGGATATCTCGATTTCGGAGTTATCAAGACATCCCTTTAAGGCTACTTGTTGCTAATAAAGTATGGTATCCGTCATCAAGTTATATTTTTTATAAGTTGAATACGTTTAGATGTTTTTCTATTACTACTAATTCCTATTATTATCAAATAAATATTATAAATGAGAAAGTTTGGATGTATGAATGGATGTTTGTTACTCAATCTCGCCCGAACGGCTAAATGGATCTAGTTGAAATTTGGCACAGAGATAGACTATAGTCTGGAATAACACATAGGCTACATTTTATCCCGGAAAACTAAGGAGTTCCCGCGGGAACCAAAAAACCAAAAACCACGCGGGCTGGATTACGAGAGATAATTACGGGATAATAATTACTGATTTATTGGCGAGATAATTACGGGATTAATATATTGGTTTGATATAACTATCAAATATTACTTCAAGGATAATCCCTCCTAAGACAAGATAAGGATAAGATACGATAGAATAATGAGAGGGAAGGAGGTATCCCTCTGACTATTCTGCTAGTGTATATACTAATGTGCAGTACCAGTCTGCACCTGCCAATCTATAATTCCGTGGTGGACCTTGCTGAAATGTGGCCGAACCCCTCCTCATCATGAAAGGAAGCCCATGCTCAGTAGTTGCTGATGTGACTTAAGATAGTATTGACGATGATGAATCTACCCTAAAGGAAGATTTAATAGGGATGATGACAACTTAATTAAATCAGCAACTCTTTATAAAACTTAAAAACGCGTTAGTATTGTAGCATATACATAATTAAAATACATAATGAAATAATTAAAATATGTTCTATGGTAAATACTACCATAGGTCGGTGGTCTTAGGTACGGCTTAGCGACGGCCAAGATGTCGACTAAAAGGAAAAAAGTATTTGAGTCTATTAGTTAAAACTAAGTTGTAATTTGTAAGTGTTGTTGTAAGTGTGATAATCATTGTGAACAAAAAAAAACAATTTAAATATAAACATTGAATAACTTTATTTGATACAAGTATGGCAGTTTCTATGAAAAACATAGTTGAGACGTCATCAGATTTCAACGCACTTTTTTGTTTAATATAAAGTTTAAAATGGCAAACTTAATACTAACCGAGGATGTGATTTTTAGGTCTTATGGACCTCTATTTATTAATCAGTAAGAAATAATTGTAGTGAAATCTTCATTAGCCGCGTTAAGCACTTTTTGGTAGGGGGTAAACTTGTGGATTCGCTTCCCTGACACCTTGCTACGACATGTTCCCGTTGTGACAAAAGGTTTTGAACATACTACATTAGTAATTATACTTTAATGCCTTAATTTTAAGGTTTATATTAAAAAATATTATTTAAATAATATAATAATTTATCTACACTAATATTATAAATGCGAAAGTGTCTGTTTATCTGTCAGTCTGCTACGCTCTCAGGGCCCGTCTGTTCAACCAATTTTGATGAAATTTGGTACAGGGATGAGTTGTTTCCAGGGAAGGACATAGGCTACTTTTTATCCCGGAAAATTCAAGAGTTCCCCTGGGAATCAAAAACTTTAATCCACGCGAACGAAGTGGCGGGCATCATCTTGTTTTAAATTGTGATTATTGAATTTTCACTTCTATCGGCAGTCTATGACTGCGCCTATTTTTTTTATTTTAGGCATCATTCCTATTATACGTCACTGCAAATAACGTGATTATATAATAGTTAAAAGTCCGCCTAACTGTAACTTCATTGTATTCCGAACGGGGAAAAAAATGGATTTTTGTCCAATGTACTTATTTGTCAATAGAAAGTCAACAGACTGAAAAATCGGTTTATATTTTAAATACAATATTGAATCAATCTTTTGTTTCACGATTTTAATTCCCGCGCCGCACAGTTAGGTCACAAGTTAGGTTGAAATGTTGACCTAGTTTGGGGGACATCGATAAGAGTCTCTTTCTATTGAAAATAGGGAAGCTGTGCTGACTGTGACCGAGTCACTTTTGAAACAGAAATGTTGTTGAGCCCGTTGAGTTTTTTTTAGAATCGCACGTTCGACACGATACATTTTCAGCCTATATCTGTAAGTGTGGATATTTTACTAAGAGCGGAAAAACTAAGGTCAAAATCTCCGCGTTGTTTGACGTTGTTCCCTCCGATGCGGATGTTTGGCGCAGACGTTTTATTCTCTCCTTTCCCTAGTGTAGTTGCGCTCTAAAATATGAAACGGACACGGTGTACCTGTCACCGTAAAATTGAAAATACCGTTAGCAACGCATTATTTTTCGGTAGATTGTAATCTGTTAGGTATATCAACTCGATAAAACCTATACCTAACCTACCCTACCCGATTATTTAAGTCAAACCCTAACCTAACCTACAAGAAAGAGACAACGTTAATACAACGAATATTTAAAATATTGACTCAGAACATTGAACGCTTCACAATCTGTCGACAGTTTACAATTTCGCTGGTTATATTACAATCTAACGGGTTTTGCAATTTTACGGTGACATAACTATTTGCAATTCTCTCACAGAGTGCAAACGTACTGTACATTTAGGTGTCTAGAAAGACGTACTGCATTAGAACTGCACGCCGACTGCAGGATTGCAGTTTTGAAGCAGTTTTCCTGCAGTTGGCATATCTGCAATAGCCAGCACACCAGCTTGTTCATTCCGATAGAATTGCACGACGACTGCGAGCGGACTGCGTAGTCAGTTTCAGTTTCGATGCAGTTATGCCCACCGCACAATAACTGCAACAAAACTGCAATTTTGCAGTCAGTGTGCCTGATGCAGTTTTGTTTGTATAGACCCTTAATGCGGGGTTGAGGTGCCGAAGGAAACCCTTCACTCGTAGTCAACTTCTACCCAACCCGGCAATGAACGCAGGACACGTAGCGACAAATATTCTTTGTATGAGTTTGTATTGTGATGAGCCTACTCAAGCAATGGGGCACGGAGATCCACTGCGACATAATTGTACAAAGTGTTATATTTTTTAATTTTAGTGGATTCAATTAAATGAAAACCATTTTAACTTGGTGTCAGCGACCACATACAGAGAGCGGGCCAGAGACAAGATTTTTCCATAGATTCCATGTGACTACTGCCACAGAGTAATGTTACTACATAAAGACAAATGAACAAAATTACTTTCTATCACAAAGAATACTTGCCGCTGTGCCAAGTGCCGATCCGCGCCTCTGTAGTGGGGCTACACCTTTAAACAACAAATTCTGGACCGTCGTTAATTCCGTTCGTCTCGGAATTCTAAGGTACCCGGAGGCCGCCCTCAGAGAAAGCCTCCGAGCAGTATGGTGTACTCTAGTGACGCAGACTTAAGGTAACTATCACATTATGGTCCTTTTCTGCTGAGCCTACGTACATCCTGAAAATAACTTGTCTTTATAGTACCCATAAAATTCTTTGATTACCTTAGACCCTTCTCTATTTATTTATATAGAGGTATAATAAAACTGTTCGACGGTAAATTTAATGTTTGACCAGGAATCTTTTAACTCATCACACAAAAAGGCTCTTTTTTTTACCCGACTGCGGAACGCACAGGGTTATGTGTTCATCAGTCTATATATGTTTGTTTGTTCCTTGCAGGACAGCTACAGCCTAAACGCGTGGACCGATTTTGATGATTCTTGCACCAGATTATGCCGAGTATATCATTAGAGTGTCACTGTGGAAGCCGAATTTGAGAAAAAACAAAGTGGCGCCCTCTAGAAGCCATAATGTAACAAATTTAAAAAATAAAGTCGATAGACTATGGCGTGTGGGGTATCAATGAATAGGTCTTGCAAAATCATAGTTAGGTTCCCTTGATCATTTTCTCATTTTAACGATCATTTAGGATTTACGAGGTTTCAAAGGCTCATTTTTAGTGTATTCCTTCGTGTCGCACTACAGACAAAACGGCTGAACCGATTTTGATAATACTTGTACCAATAGCTTTATCTTAATCTTCCGAGTGTCATAACGGAAGCCGAATTTGAGAAAAAACAAAATGGCTGCCTCTAGAAGCCATAATGTAACAAATTAAAAAATAAAAGTCGATAGAATATGGCAAGTGGGGTATCGATGAATAGGTCTTGCAAAATCATAGTTAGGTTTCCTTGATCATTTTCTCATTTTAACGATCATTTAGGATTTACGAGGTTTCAAAGGCTCATTTTTAGTGTATTCCTTCGTGTCGCACTACAGAAAAAACGGCTGAACCGATTTTGATAATACTTGTACCACTAGCTTTATCTTAATCTTCCGAGTGTCATAACGGAAGCCGAATTTGAGAAAAAACAAAATGGCTGCCTCTAGAAGCCATAATGTAACAAATTAAAAAATAAAAGTCGATAGAATATGGCAAGTGGGGTATCGATGAATAGGTCTTGCAAAATCATAGTTAGGTTCCCTTGATCATTTTCTCATTTTAACGATCATTTAGGATTTACGAGGTTTCAAAGGCTCATTTTTAGTGTATTCCTTCGTGTCGCACTACAGACAAAACGGCTGAACCGATTTTGATAATACTTATACCACTAGCTTTATCTTAATCTTCCGAGTGTCATAACGGAAGCCGAATTTGAGAAAAAACAAAATGGCTGCCTCTAGGAGCCATAATGTAACAAATTAAAAAATAAAAGTCGATAGAATATGGCAAGTGGGGTATCGATGAATAGGTCTTGCAAAATCATAGTTAGGTTTCCTTGATCATTTTCTCATTTTAACGATCATTTAGGATTTACGAGGTTTCAAAGGCTCATTTTTAGTGTATTCCTTCGTGTCGCACTACAGACAAAACGGCTGAACCGATTTTGATAATACTTGCACCACTAGATTTATCTTAATCTTCCGAGTGTCATAGCGGAAGCCGAATTTGAGAAAAACAAAATGGCGTCCACTAGAAGCCAATTAATAAATGAAAGTCCATACTCGATAGGTTATAGGCAAGTGGGGTATCGTTAGATAGGTCTTTTAAAATCACACCTAGGTTCCATAAACCATTTTTCCGTTTAAATGATAATTTAGGATTTACGAGCTTTCAAAGGAAATGTTTAAAGTTCCTACTCATATCATCTATATCGATCAAACTAGGTGGATTATCTCAAAAAGCACTCAACCGATTTTAACAATTATATCACTTATAGAAAGCTACATTATTATCAAGTAAAATAGGCTATATTTTATTTCCACAAAAATTGGAGATCCTTACGAAAATTGCAATAATGTGAGTTAAGTCGGAAAAAATCATCTTATCTGAGAGCTTACGTGGCGTGCGCTGCCTAAAACGTTAAAGTTATACGACAACAATGTATGGTGGAAACGTTCCTCTCAAAAAGTGCTAAAAAGAAGTCCACGATAGCATATAACTATCTTTTAAGGTTGACTCACAATAACCATTTTTATGACTTTCAAATTTGGTCTAAAACAGTGCTTTGCTTGCGAAGGTGTTTTTACCAACATAGTTATTAATCGTTAATTCCTTATCAAAAAAAATATCTTACTCATCTTAAGTATTTAATTAAGACAAAAATTGTCCTTTACACCATTCAATTTAGATGAATATCTTATGAGATATCATAGAAATAAAGTTTATCATGCAACAAAACATTAACTGCCTCGTTGGTCTAGCGGTTAGCGTAGTCGACTGTGGATCACGAGGTCCTGGGTTCGATTCCCGGTCGGGCATAAAAATTGTTAGGTATTGGGTTTTTCAATTATGAAATTCTCAGTGCCAGCCCGGAGTTGGAAGTTGGCGGTGTTTCACCCCCGTGCCTCGGAGAGCACGTTAAGCCGTCGGTCCCGGTTATTATCACTAACATGATAATAGTCGTTAAAGCCCGCCAACCCGCATTGGAGCAGCGTGGTGGGTCTAAGCTCCTAATTCCCTCTCTCCTATGACAGTGGAGGCCTGTGCCCAGCAGTGGGACGTTCATAGGCTGTAGTGGTGGTGGATGCAACAGAACACTTCAGGCGGATAAACGTCTTTTACAAATATCACTCGCGGGAAGCGCGTCCGCGAGGAGTGCGGTGCGGTGCGGTGGGGACTGATCTTTTTTTTTCGGATTGAATATAGTGCATAGGCCCTACTGGCCGCTACAGCGGCACTGGGGGGTTGACGAGCGCTAGGCGTCGCCGAGAAAAGAGCCCTAACGCTCGATGACATCGGGGGGGCAACGTCCTCCTAAGGGCGCCTCCTGTGAGGCTCGGACCACGGCTTAGGATGACGTTGGGATGAATGGGAGGTCGGTTGGACTAGATTAGTCCATACGCCCTCGAGGCCGTGAGTTAAGACCACGTCCGGGTGACGTGGATATCGTAGATATTGGGGTCCCCGTCTTCGCCGGCGAAGACGCTGTGTTGGGTTAGTGTTTGTGTGTAGCCCTAAGTAGGGAGCATTGTCGGTAGCGATTTGGTCATTGGGGTCGAAGGGGGACTGATCACTGGGGTGCTTGTGGTAAAACGAACTACAGCCGCACCGCGCACGACTGACGACAATTGCGTGCGAGCGTCCTGATGATGCCATCATCAGGACGCTCGCACGCAAAATTTCTTAATTTAAGCTTCGCAAGCCTATGCTTGTGAAGCTTAAATTAAGAAATTTTGACGCGTTTTCATAAATTGTTTAATTGGTACCTATTAATTTTGTTACATAATAGGTACCTAATAAATATTGTCATTTACCTACTGTAAAATTAAAGTTAGGTATAGTTATATTAATATAGTTTTGGCACCTACCTAAATAAGAGTCAATAAACCGTTAGTAAATCTAAATTAAGGAATCTAATAGTTTAAATAAATAAAAAATACAATTAATACAAAAGTAATGATTCTCATTACGGCAATAATATTATTAGGATTACCTTGCAGGTAGGTAAATAAACAACATAAATAACCAAAAAGTTTAAAATAAAAAAGTAATTTAAAAAAACAAAAAACCCGACTGCTTGGACACCAAAAAGTATAAAACAAGATGTGAATTTCATTATTATCAATTTACATAGTATAATACTTTTAATGAAATAATGAACAAAATAATATAGCCAATTCAGTATTCTCACAGCTCACGTTTTATAATAATATTCTTCTCTCATAATTAATTTTGTAATTATTACGAATTATCAAGGCGCGTCGCACGTCCATTAGCTAATATTAACGTGCGACTGCGCCTTGATAATTTGTAATAATTACAAAATTAATTATGAGAGAAGAATATTATTATAAAACGTGAGCTGTGAGAATACTGAATTGGCTATATTATTTTGTTCATTATTTCATTAAAAGTATTATACTATGTAAATTGATAATAATGAAATTCACATCTTGTTTTATACTTTTTGGTGTCCAAGCAGTCGGGTTTTTTGTTTTTTTAAATTATTCTTTTATTTAATCTAAAATTATTTGGACGCTTTTGTCCTTTTTATACGACTGCATGAAAAAAGTATTATATTGATTTCAGTGTGTGTGTATGTGAGTTTGTATATTCCGATTTTGATAAATGAGGTTTTATCCGATTTTGATATCGTTACCCTAGCTTATTCCGGGCTAGCTTTATCGGAATAAGCGAAGCTATCGAGCTTTGAAAAAAAATTCGAAAATAAGATTTACATCTAGAAAATGATGCGTAGATCCCAAAAATATGTAACACTGTATTTCAATATCCAGTGATTCACAAAAAAATATCATTTAATAAAAATGTGAATAAGATTCTAATTTAACTAGATTTTTAACTTTTTAGTTCGTTTATTGGCAGGGCAGTCGTGTTTTTTAGTTTTATTTATTTTAATCTTAAATTTTTTAAAGGCTTTTGTCCTTTTGGACATGTCAGCCCCATCGTACAAAATAAATAAACAGAACAAAACATTACATAAATTCCATACCTGATTGGACATTACCCATCATGTAAGAAACTCTCACACCTAACGAAAATGACGGACTCACCAACAGTTTCCCTCAAATGTTCATCGCCGATGGGCCGCGGCAACCAAATCATAGAAGGCAATCGCTATTTCGGATGTTGGACTGCTTATGGCACTTTGTGCAGTACCAACATCACTACAATTCAAATTGTAGCGGCTCATCAATGAATCCCGTTCTCTTCTATTCCTGCAGCATTCCATCAAAAGATGTTGTACATCTTCCACCTGTCCACAAACTTCACAATTCGGCGACTCCATCTTCCCCAACAGTTATGAAAACTTCTTACATGGATAATGCCCAGACCTAATTCTAAAAGCTAACTTGGAAAAAGGCTCTTAGTGGCACGTCTTTGTCGGTGGTACAAGCCATACTAGGTACGAGAAAATTTAGAAATTATAGTTCATAATATTCGTGATCACATTCGATAAGTTTACGTCATTCCCTACTTGACAATTTATATTTTTTCAAACACACTTTATGGGTGTTGAAGAAAGACCGCGTCAGCCTTCGGGATCAAAGGACCACAGTTTACTTTATAAACCTGTCATGAAGTAGGTTTTAGCTCGTCACGATCAAGACCCGTACTTTCTTAGACAAATACTGGTGCTTTAAAATACTAGTCTAACTTATCATGTGCCCAGCCGCTCAGGAGAATCTCGTGAGAAAACGTGCCTGTTGCAAGAAATAATAGAACAATCTGTACACGACAACTAGTGAATATCAACCGTTGGAGGGTATATTACATTAATAATAATGTTTATTTGCCCCTTGATGGATTGAAGTTGGGGTTAATAAAACTTTAAATTTGCAGTTATTATATCATTATTAACTGGCTGATGTACGCAACTTCTTTCGCGTGGATTAAGGCTTTTTGATTTCCGCGGGATCTCTCTTAGATGATGATGACGATTGCTGAGTAAAGGTAAGAGTGGATATTCAAAATTCATGACCAGTGAATGAATTTTCAAGACCTTACAATTTTTCTTTTGTAATTTCATAATTTTTTTGTTATGATCTGAAATAATTAATTTCATTAAAATCAGAACAGAAATAAGCCTGTAGCCCCTCAATAAATAATCACATAAACTTAGAATATTACTAACGAAAAATACTGAATTGATAAATTATTATTAGCAGCATCTAACTTTTAAGATGATATTTTACCGAAGACAAGTGCTTTAATAAACTTTGAATAAAACACTAATTGCTCTAAGTCGAAGGAACAATAAACAATTTTCGGTACCTAATAGCTTTTTGGCCTCTCTTAACTAGCTATTAATTGCCCTAAAATGTTCCTCAGAAATTTTGAAATGCTTTCCATTTCGCGAATTGAAATGGATGGTAAAATTAAAGATATTGGCAACATAATGTTGTTAATTTACTTTTGATTTAAATTAAAAGCAGGTATTTTGACTTTTGTGCTATTAAGCAAAAGGTTAACTCTATTCGGCTACCAATGGTGCGAAACTTGAATATTTTTTTATGTACTCTGCGCTCCAGAAATCAAGTTCGTCACTGTTGTTTAATAATTAAAAAATATGAGCAGATTCCTATTTCAAAATAGAGGTTATTCATTTCAAGTTTAACATATTAGCATCATCGCATTTAATAAAGGGACACTTACTAAAAATGCGGCGATAGCCAGTTGGTTAAGACTTTAACCTCCTAATCAGGAGGCGCGGGTTTGAACCGCGGGCCTTTAACTGTTCGAAAAGTAAAAGTGGTTGAAATAGTTAAGGAAACAAAAAAATACTAGGTTTAGCCTACTAAGTAAAACGTAGATTCCTTAACTTTAACAGGATAGGAACGATTGGATAATAAAATAGAAGCATTTGATGGAAAAAAATTGGGAATCATTTTAATCTTCTTGCTTCGAAGAGCATAAAGAAACCTTCATTTCATTCAATAAACACTTAAAACCTGCTAAGCTGACCTAAATATTTAAAATATTTGAAAAATTATTCCCGAACATTTAATTAGGTATGTTTTTTTTGAATAAAATAGAGGCTTTCGATAAAAAGGGTCGATGTCTGGCTTATTAGGTCAACCTAGGCTGACCTCATACGGGAGGGAATTACCGCATGTCAAATGAAAAGACATAGTGAATACTGCATTTAAATTAAATCCGTGTGTTAATTAAAAAATGTTTTTGAAATTTTTACCGCACTTTTCATGAGTAGCGCTTTTAGGATCCCGTAGTAAAAGGAAGGAAACTTTGTATAGTTTAGTTCAGTCCGTCTTTATGTGTGTTTCACGACCATTTTTAATAGTGTGAAATTGGTTTTTCATATCTAATATTATAGGGACCTAGCTTTATGTATGTATATCCGCACTTATATTATTCTATCGCATATTTTTATACTTAATTGGAGTACTTAATGAAATATTGAAATAAATCTAGGGAACCCTTACTTAAAGAATCCATCCACTTACTCGATTTTCACAAAATTTGGAACAGTAATAGCTTTAAGCTTGGAGGCGGACATAAGGTATTTTTTTAGGAAAATTAAAGATTTTTCATGCCATTAAAAAGAAAAAACCTAAATCCACGCGGACTAAGTTGTGGTCACTATGAATGTATGTATGTATGTATGTATGTATGTATGTATGTATGTATGTATGTATGTATGTATGTATGTATGTATGTATGTATGTATGTAAGTATATTCTTTATTGTACACCAAAAAAACACTAAAGAAACAGACAACAAACATGAAAATGTAAAAGGTACGATGGGGCGGTAGGTATACACTATTTCTTACTAATCTAATAAGTTTCACATATAGCAAATTTTAATAATGATCATGCTATGTTGTTTGGTACAAAATCCTTAGAACAAACATGCAGAGCAAAAAATGATGAAAGGAGAATTTAGTGCAGTATAATAATAAGAAACCTCATTTCTCTAAAATACTTACGCTAGCGCTTTGCGCGCAATTTATAGCACTCTTTGCACAAAACCTTGTGAGAAAATGCGCATTTTGCAGAAATATTATTTTAATTTTTAGAATGGTGGTTACCATTCTAGAAATTATTTTAGAATTATTGTTATTTTAAAATAAATAGAAATTTTGGGTAATTGCGTTGAGCGCAAATAATAAATAATATATATTGTTCTAGCATCTCAGGCATTAGCTAGCAGAAGTTAAACAATTTATCAATTTACTACCTCTCTGAACAACCTATTTCTGTACGAGCTTTAATTCAAAACGGTGAAAAGTTGGATAAAAAAATAATAGGCATGCACATATTATATAGACATACAGACAGTCAGACACAGATTCTCATTTATAATTTGAATATTGATTTAAAATTATTTCAGCTGATATAACTAATGGCGTCATAAATAATCCCCGATGGCAAATAAAATTCAGTTCGAATAAGTAATAATACACATAAAATAAGTGAAGATATAATCCGAGTAAAGCGTGATTTCCAGTGCCAATTGATCTGTCATGTGTAATTTTCCATCCATTGCAATTATGGCAAAAGAGCCCGTCGAATTTCACACGAGGTGGGTGATGCAAGGCGATAGTTGGTATACATATATAAATAATATAGTACAGTCTCATTAATGACCCGGCTGTTAAGACGTCTATCAACCAACGTGCATGGGTCATCATTTATATAAAAGCCATGTAAACCTCAATGGTTAAAGTTGAAACAAATGAACAAAAGAACGAACATGGGGATGAAATACCCATATGAGTGTGCAAACAAAAACTTTTCTTGTAGCGTGCATCCCAAAATCGCATAGCTTTTGAACATCTCATAGCTTTTGAAATTACCAACCTTAAGTAATAAGGTTACCACATCAATCTGCCGTTGCAGCAACTTTGGACATGGCATAAAACTGTTGTTGAGTTTTTTTTGTAAACATCTTTTAAAAGGCATACTTACCACTGATTAGGTACCGGCAATTCTGCCGGTACCTCATGATTCAGAATCAGATGATTCCATCTGCCACTTTGTTTCCATAGAAGTTATGCTAGTGAATTAGCATAGAAATCACCTAACTAAGAACTAATCTACTTTTACATTATCTGGTGTCGCAGAATCACAATTAAAACTTTAAGCTTTTCCGTCTAGGCTTTTCATAGTTTTCCCACAGGCTCTTGGACCATAATAGGTATCGGATAAAATGAAACGACGCAATTTTTATTGCTACAACTCCAATGTAATATCTGTCAGTATAATTAATACGCTGAACAATCAGAAACAGGCATCCAAGCGCTTTTTGATTTACGGGTTGATGTGATTCAATTGACCCTTGTGAATGCTTCATTACGTAATGTAGCGCTTTATCAAAAAAATAACAAGCGAAACGTAACAATAATCATCATAATTTCAGAAAATGCCGAATGATTATAACCATGATCATAATTATATCGAGTGTGGACATCAATAAATTCTATATCCATCATGGATAACACTTCATTTGGGGAGACACATAAGTGGAAGGTACTGACTAAAACTCACCTTGTGTTTCACGCTTCTTGGTAAGTACTGAAACTTAGTCTTTGACTTTATTTAAGTAAATAAAAGATTATGATGTCTAGACTTCACCTGTTTTTTTTTTCATTAAAATGTACAGTAACCTCCGCTTTCAATGTGGCGGCACCCTTGGTTTCTATAGTACTTATTGTCGTGATCGTGAGTTCGACTGACAACATTTATACATGATGAAATTTTTGTGGTTTTAAAGCGGCGGCGAGTTGAATTGCCTTTAGTAGTCCTATCGAATCCACTTGTTTTTTTTCTTTTTTAAAGTACTTAATTTTTAGAGTTTAAAAAAGATTTTTTAAACTCGAAACTGTGAGAAACATAAGTAGCGCTACGCGGCGAAGTTCAAAGAAGCTAGCCGACGTTATGGAGGCGCGAGCGGCGTCCGGGATTTAAAAGCCCCGCCACCTGTTTACTGTGCAGCCACTAAATCCTTTGAAAAGGCCCACGCGCTACTGACCGCTTGCGGCTAGCCATCTTTCGGCTTCAGTTACGCACCTTACGCAACACGCGTCACACGCGCAGTTAGTGACGCTACTTCGGTTTTCAAATACGCGCAAAAATGGATCGCCATTACGAATACTCCAATTGGAATACCTCAGTATGGTGCAGACTGCAGATGTACGCCATTACAATGCGACAGAAGCTCGACGGCTCTACGCACAACCGGATCACTTAAACTCCCTTCGTCTTCAAGGAATCCGAAACCCACAAGTTCCGCCGAGTATTACTATCTCAGCCGCAACGCAGCGTTTAATCACATCGACCATGGGCAATTCCGAACACCAGAGCATGCTCAAGGTCGAGGTCGTTCCCGCCTGTACTCGCCGGAGCAAACGATGGGTTTTGTCAGTGGTTATTAAATAATCGTAAATTAAGCATTCTGTGGTCTGACGAGTCAACTTTTACTCGTATTGGAATTTTTTACCAGGACAATGAACATTTTTGGGCCTTTAACAACCCCCATGTGATCCTCAAAGAAAAGTGCGTAAATACGTGTAAATAAGAATAACTAAAATAACTTAATAAGTGTACCCACCTATTTCGTGAGCTGTAAATAATCTGCAATGTTAGTAAATACTGCCGCCTTTAAAACTTTCATATAAACTTTTCTACTTAGGTAACTACAGCTGATAGATGTAGGTACAAAAGTTAACGACCAGTCGTGCGCCGCTCGCTTCGATCATCACGTGACCAACTAGCCGCGGCAAGGTGGCACTACTAATTGATCGCAAAAATTTCGAAATAATAATTTCTCGATTTTTTATTTTTTATTTTAATACTAGGATCAGAATAAATGGTAGAACTAAATTGTACTGTTTATTGCGAGTCACCTCCCTGTCGCCGTAAAACCACAAAAATTTCACCGTGTATATTATTTATAGAATGGCAATACTGAATTCATGTTGGTATTGCATTTTTATTGTATCGAGAGTTGGTAGACATGCATAATTGGACCAATGGCGTACGAACGCGGGTATTTTTTACAAGACGGTGTCATTAGTGGTGGGGCAAAAATTTTAATAGACGAGGCAGGGAGTCGAGTCTGAAAGTAAGTTCGGACGTGATGTTAGAAAGTAAAGTGAGTGCGAGATGATAAATGAAATGCCGTGAGTCCTTTTGTTGTATCGTTCCAATTTATTATTCATTTAATATTTATTATCCGATGGATTATGAAAGTAATCTTTAACACATGTGTTAGTGTGATATTTCAGGATTTCGATAAGTTACATTGGGTAGTTGTTCGCTACCACCCAATAATATGCCCGTTCTATGCCCACGTGTACTGTTATGAACTTTAAATTAAAGGTCTATAGTTAGCCAATCGGTCTTAGATAGTATTTAGTCATGGAATATATATGCCTTTACGAGAATTCGTGACATTATTTAAATTCCCTCTCTCCTATGAGAGTGGAGGCCCGTGCCCAGCTGTGGGACATTAATGGCTGCAGTGGTGGTGGTGGTGGCATTTAAATTGCAAGCTTACTGGTTGCCTGGTGACCAAGAGCCAAGTAAGCTTGCTTCGTTTGGTGTGGCAAAGGGCGTCCAAGCCATCAGTTGTGCCAGTCATGACAGACCCTCCTTCGGGACCAATAGTACCCCAATACACCGCCTCAGCCTTACCTGGACGACAAAAGTGCGCTTCTCAACTTGAAGGAGACAACTCCTCTTGTATTAAGTATATCAAGAGGTCAGGAACCTAAGAACTGAAACTTAAATCCACGTGGACAAAGTCACAGGCATCAATCCAACAATACTTGTATGAGCGTTCCAGAGTAGGTACACGAAGGAGACTCCTGTAAAAACTTCTTTTAAAATTTCGTCGAAAAACCCCAGGCTTCACAACAAGCATGATTGATGATTGTCGTTAGTATACGGGTGACGCGGGTCCACCAATTTTTTCTTCGCCCCCTAATTGCATTTTGTCAACATCTTTTGTAGGTATTTTTTTAAATTTTAATCTTCTTTCTTAGTAATTATGCGACGTAATATAAAAGGAAGGACACTCATGACTTGAAGGCACTATACAGATTAAAATTCAATATCGGTCTGTACCATCTGTTACTTGATAAAATAATATTAAGGCAGAATTACGAGCGAAACGAGACCGCAAAATTTTATGGATTAATTTTATCGTGTAGTAAACCTGAATATAATATTTTTTAGAGTAGGGATTGAAAAAAGTTAGGATAGCAGATGATTTACTTGATGACGTTATATATATGACGTTATATTTTTATAATGAACTGTTAACAACAAGAAAACAATTATGGTGCTTTATTGTTTAACTGAGTCTCGTCTTCTTCTTTTTGCTCTAGGCCCTTTCATTCCGCGGATGTAATTTAAAGTCAGGACTTTCCCTTCGGGAGAGCCTAAAGGGCTTCTATCCTTCTCAACATTTTGCCACCACGGGGCTAAGGGCTGTGTTTCGTGGTTTAGCAGGGTATTAAAGTCCTGTTCCATGGGAGTCTTCTCTTTTTTTAATTGCACCGGAACTACCTTATAAACTTTTAAGGAAAATCCGGTGCAGTGAAAAAGTGATGAAGAGAACGGTGCAATAATTACGTCTTTAGATAAACTTATCTTATGTAATCATTGCCCATTTTCGTGTGGCGATGCCGGCTCCGCATATCATTTTATTTTGATGGTGTAATAATCGCTGAGTATATATTACTTAGGTATTACATTTACCAAATCACGCGACGCAAAAAAATAAAGAGAAATAGGAGATGTTTCTTTACAAAAAATCCGAGTTAAATAAATGTTTTAAAGCAACAAATGAAGATTAATCTGGTAAAGAAATTATACACACTCACAATGCATTATACGCTCAGAATCCGGCTTTTATTTCGCACTGCATATTGTTATTGTGAAGTACTCGTATTATATTGAAATACTGCGAGACAAGCACTTCGTCTTATTACTGAAAGTGCGCCCTCATTTTAATGAAGACTAGGTGAGATCTAGAGCATCCTTTGTCATGGACTAATTAAGACTACCGGCTGAAAGTCGACAAAGATGTTATTGTTATTTAAAATTTTATTACAAGTTATATTACAACTGTTTCGAGGTAGTTATAATAGCTGATACTTTTGTTAATAATTACTAGTACCACAGAATTAGTAATAGCTAGCAGGTACGTGGAAAGACTTTTAAAAGTAAATCAATGGTCACGTAGGTACTGCTTCTGATCCGAATTCGAGAATTCTCGATTGGTTGAAACATCGGTTGTAATCGGTTAATTTAATATAACTGCCATACCCATAGCAGGCTAGCGTGCTACCATCTAATCATCTCTTTTCGCCAAGTGAAAGTTTCTTCCTATTTTATATACAAATGTATTTTGTTCGATAACTTGTTGCCATCTTGTAGGTAGTGATATAATCCCGTAGCTGTAGAAATCTTGGGATTTTTGATAAAAAAATCTACCCAAATAAAAATATCTAGGAAAAAGCATTTTATTTTATTAAAGTAGAGTAATACTGAATTGAACACAAGAACGCGGTGGAATTGTCTTCATTCCGGTTTATCTTACTTAAATCGAGATCATTTCGTTTAAGCAATGGGATCGTTATGGCGTTGAGATGTTATCTCCCCCGGGATGAGGCTTAGTAAATATGCGGGTCATTCACATTAAATTATATGGAAATCGTAGCATATTTTTAGACCATTGGATTGTTATCAATTTTTTTTGTTTCATTGTTCTTTGCTTTTACGACAGCGTAAATAGATATAAAATAAACATTATTTTTACACATATAAGGTTTGAGTCTTCTTTTAAGAGTCCCCTTACCCAGGGGCAAGATGGTACCAGGTACCATCTTGCCCCTGGAAGCCCACAGTGTTGTTCTGTTTACGTGTCCGTCGAATGAGTGGTACAAAAGAACGTACCTAGTGTCTCTTTTACTATGGGTCATTTTAGGGTTAAGAGGAAAATATAAACCCTAATAGGATCACTTCGTTGTGCGTCTATCTGTCTGTCTGTCAACCACCTTTTTCCCCTGATCACGCGGGGTTATCTAGTTGAAATTAATATCAAATACGGTCTACGGTCCCTTGGAGCTGTGAAAAAGACAAGCTTATAAGTCATCGCAATCGTTTAAGCCGCATATTTTGAAACTCGCCAATAAATCAAAACCTATAAGGTATTTTCCGCTGCCCTATCATTAAATTTGGCGAGAAGTAAGGTCTCACAATTCAAAAAGTCGTAAGAATCTGCTTCCGAACCGGCGCAGGTGGTAAAGTCAAAACATGACGTAACTTATGAGACACTTGTCCTACATGGAATAAATAAGTTGAGTATTGCGTATTGATAATAATGCCCTCCCGACCGAATTTCAGCCACGGCGGAAGGAGTAGCCATCTGCGAGGGAGATATTATAGTGCACAAGTGTGACCGCATACATAGGTGCACTCTCTGTTCCTTTACTCTCATAGCCCGATGGGGCAGAAAATCCAACAGGACCGGAAAAAGATCAGGCGCAGGACCGACGGCTTAACGTGCTCTCCGAGGCACGGGGGTGAAACACCGCCAACTTCCTAATTCCAGGCTAGTATTGAGAATTGTCAGAAAAACTTGGGTTTTTGGTTATGAACCGACCCAGGACTCAAACCCGGGACCTCGTCGGCCGCAATCGGACATTCTAACCACTAGATGACTAGACCAACGAGGCAGACTAATAGAATATGATTGGTATTGAATATGCTATTAAAACTAACTTTCTAACTAGTAATACTGGCTCAGTAGTCAGTAGGTATATCAAATCTCCATGATTCAAGTTAAAAAATTACCGATTCCATCAAAATCGGTAGAACAGATGGGATGTGAAAATTCAACAGAAACATTTAAACAGACACATTTTCGCATTTATAATATGAGGGAGGAAGAAAAAATAAAAGGCGAACAAAAATCCCACGCGCGCACTTTTAAATGAACCTGCAGAAACTACTGTGTTTCTTCTAAAACTTTTTAGCTAGTTCTCCTTTGTTCTGTCCTGTCCGTAGTGTGTTTTGGCCCTTAGTACAGATTATCACTATTACATTGTTAGTGCGGCTTAACTAATATTATAATAAACAACAAATAATAGGATGAAACCCTTCAGCTTCAAACAATGGTATAATTAAACTCGTATCTTCGTATTAATTGTGAAAGGGTCACATTCCAATATTTGCGCATAAGCTGTGTTTTATGACGCTGCTCGGAATTCCCGGCGCCATTTATTGCTATTTCGTTTTATAATTCCACTTGAAGTTGGTCGAGTTAAACAGTTTCACTGATAATTAAAAATAAAGTTACTGCGACTTTTTAAGAATTTAGACAATTCTCAGGGATAAAAGTAGTCTATGTTTTGAACGACCTCCGTGGCGCAGTGTATAGCGCTGTTGTTTTAACGTGCGGAGGTCCCTGGTTCGATTCCCGGCGGGGTCAATTTGGGAATTTATAATTTCTGAATTTACCCTGGTCTAGCCGGGTGGGAGGCTTCGGCTGTGGCTTGTTACCAACCTACTGGCAAAGACGTGCCGCCAAGCGATTTAGCGATCCGGTACGATGCCGTGTAGAAACCGAATAAGGGTATGGGTTTTATATAACTGCCATGCACCTAACAGGTTAGCCCGCTACCATCTTAGACTGCATCATCACGTACCATCAGGTGAGATCGCAGTGGGCTAACTTTTAGTGGTTAAAAAAAATGTCATCATCAGATTTTTTTGTGCATGATGCAGTCTAAGATGGGAGCGGGCTAACCTGTTAGGGGCATGGCAGTTATATTAAACCCATACCCCATAGTCCTCTGCGCAGGTACACTATGCTACAGGGCCAAGCGGAGCATGCATGGGGAGCGAGGGGTATGGTAACACGCGGCCCCTCGCGGCGCACCTCATCCCGCACTTCGCTTGACATCCGAAATGTGTTTCTGCGCAGAGGTCAACTTATGCGGCGGCTATTAGGTATACTAACCCCTCCTAACAGGTTAACCCGCTACCATCTTAAGACTGCATCATCACTTACCACCATAAGGTGAGATCGCAGTCAAGGGCTAAAAACAAAATAATAAAAAAAGAAAAGACTATTACTTGTTCTCCATCTTAAGACTGCATCATCACTTACCATAAGGTGAAATCGCAGTCAAGGGCTTAGTGTAGTACTTACTTGTAGTGGGTAAAAAAAATAAATTACTTGTTCTGTGGTAAAAATCCCATCGATCATTTTATTAGCTCTGTTGCGGCATGCAAATCAACAAAACAGCACACTTTCGTATCTATACTTCTATACTAATATTATAAATGGAAAAGTTTGGATGGATGGATGTTTGTTACTCAAGCACGCCAAAATGGCTGAACGGATTTGGATGAAATTTGGCACAGAGATAGATTATAGTCTGGAATAACACATAGCCTACTTTTTCAAGCTCAATCCACGCGGACGCAGTGGTGGGCATCAGCTAGTAATGGAATAATCTGACTAGAAGATTTGAGGTTGTTCGATTTCCGCGGGAACTCTTTAATTTTCTGAGGTAAAAAGTAGGTAGCCTATGTCCTTCTCCGGGATACAAACTATTCCTATACCAAATTCAATCAAAATCAGCTAAACAGATGGGCCTAGAAGGCGTAGCAGACAGACAGACAGACACATTTTCGCATTTATAACATTAGCATGGATTCCCAGATTTACTTAATTCATTTAAGAAAAATTGTCGTCGTTCACAGCAAGGCATGCCGAAGATCGCAGACAACGTTTGTCTCTTTAAAAAAATAAAAGAAAATTCCGTGAGCATTACATTTTCCTTATTCGGTGTTTCGGGCGAGATTTAATTGAAAAAATATTGCCCCAAAGTCGTTTGGTTCCAGAAATTCCTTGGCTGATAATGTTGGTCGAATAAATGAATTTTAACTGCCTGTTTATCAATTCAGCTCATTAGTTGCAAAGCTATTTTCGCTTGGATTTGCGGACTGTTTTACACGACTGCCCAAACATTAATTAGTAATGTTTTCAAGTTTCATGTATGTATGTATTAATGTATGTGAGTTCCATAAGTCTTTTTTTATACAAAAGCTAGATCATTTTAAAAACTTACATGTGAATATAAGTATCATAATATGGTCTTAAAGTTGCAAGATTTAGGGTGGTTTCAGAGTAGCGTATTTTTTGCGCGTCTAAGCTCGTATCGACTAACGCGCTTGCAAGTGCGTCACATATTTTTTCAATACACTTGCTCGAAAAATGCACTTACAGAGGCAGTAAACAGGGCTTGTAAGTTAAATTTACTGGTCGCGTGCAGTAAATTTGCAGTTTTTTTTAAAGTTTTCTTGCGAGAAGGTTCTTAATGATATTGACTTTGTATGTTTCTTTCTACATACAATAACTTAAAAAATAATGACATTTAGATGTGAATTGATGAAATTAATTCATAAAATAAAAAATGTATTTAATATAATTAATAAAAATTGTTTTAAGTTTTATAAATCAAAAATTAAAGGCTGAATAGTCCAGGCTGGGAGTTAAGAACTAGAACCTAGGGCCATGAATTCAATAAATAGTCAGCCCTCGCTGGCGTCACTGGCGTCATCGGGCTGACATTAGCCAACTCGTATGTAAAAACCTACCTACCGCTCTTATATCACAAACTACTATTGTGCTTCAAAAATCCGAATGCGCGTACACACTCTTATTCCGGCATGTTCGCTCGAACCCGTGGGTAAGTCAGTAGTAGTAGCTAGTAGGATAACCATACTACTTACTCACTATACTTTTACAACAAAATTAATTTGAATTTAGAATACAGGGCCATTACAAACTTTTTTTTATTTGAAATGACCAGTACTGAAGAAAGGCCTAAATTAATGTCATGGGTAAAGACCTAATATTATAAATTCGAAGGTGTGCCTGTCTGTCTGCTACGCTTTCACGGCCCATCTGTTCAACCGAATTTGATGGAATTTGGTACAGGGATAGCTTATATCCCGGGGAAAGACATAGGCTAGCTTTTATCCCGAAAAATTAAAGAAATCCCGCGCGAATAAAAAAAACTCTCTTCGACCGATTTTGATGAAATTAGGTATAGGGATAGTTTGTATCTAGGGGAAGGACAAAGGCTACTTTTTATCCCGGAAAATTAAAGAGTTCCCGCGGGAATCAAAAAACATTAATCCACGCGGACGAAGTCGCGGGCATCATCTAGTGAGCTTATAAGCGAATCAACGCCCGTAAGAGCTGCGCTTGTCACAATTGGCGCGTCTTACCTACACGCGTTTCAAAAAACGAGCTTTTACGCGGCGAAAAAAACGTTAATCTGTAACCGACCTTAAGAACAACAACATTATCTTCCCAAGCAACCCATCCAGTGATACGGGTTATAAGTTTCATATTACCGATTTATTTGCGCGCACTCTTTCCAGTCAATATTTGTCATCCCATACGGCGGCCTGGCTCAATAATGGCTGAGGAGCCTCCGCCATTTATATAGAAAGCGTTCAAGCGCGAGATCAAATACACTCACTGTGATGAAAACGCGAAAGGGTACATAATATGAAACTAGTTCATAGAAAAAGTGATAGTGGCATATTTTGTTGGCATGTTAGGATGAATATGCTCTAAGCACTTGCTTAGAGTCGAGAAAGATAGTCTGCCATTAGGCTACATGAGGACTGTTCAGTTTACAGTTTTGACGCCTCTCTGGTGCAGTTGTGAGCGAAGTTGTCTACTAAGTAGGAGGTCCTGGGTTCGATTCCCGGTAGGGTCAATTTAGGAATTTATAATTTCTAAATTTTTCCTGGTCTAGCCTGGTTTAACTTCGGCCGTGGCTAGTTACCACCCTACCGGCAAAGACGTGCCGTCAAGCGATTTAGCGTTCCGATACGATGCCGTGTAGAAACAGATCAGGGAGGTTTAATAAAATCTCCATGCTCATATCAGGTTAGCCCGCTACCATCTTAGACTGTATCATCACTAGTAGTAGATAAAAAAGTAGGAGGTTCTAGGTTCGATCCCCGGCATGTCTATTTGGGAATTGTGCTTTGGTTTAGTGGGAGGCTTCTGCCGTGGCATACCTTTCGTCATAATCGGTTAAATCACAACTTTCGCGTTTGTATTATTAGTATGGGTTGGTCTATTTTTTCGAGCTTATTTTAACGTAATAATGTTATAGGAATAAGATAGCCTAGCTGGGCTTTAATTCCAGAAATTGTGTGGCCTCGTTTCCCTCATAATTTTGCTTAAATATTAATTAAGGGCGAGCGGGTTCAAGTAACAGATGCTACAAACCGATATTGAATCTTAACGCGCCGCCGTAATAGATTCTTATAAAACAAAAGTAATAATATAAAAAAATATCATATTAAAATACTCTATTGCTCTCTCTATAATCTCTACTTCCATTTGTTTTCATGTCTTATAATAGTCCTGCACTAACCGGGAATCGTCCTTGGGTGCACTCGCGTAGTGCGTATAGGGATATTCGCCGGTTGGTGTCAGTTTCCTTTAGAGTAAAATTGTCTAACGGGCCTTTGTGAGTTGGTTTTGCTACCTTTTACGGCCTTCCAAAGGTCCAGAATCCCATTGGTCCTGAGACGAAAGAGACATAAAAAAATATCAATACTAATTTGTATAATATTGTTTTGGCATTTTTTCTTTCGGTATTTTTTGTAAAATTCATTCAATATTGTTGTCATTTTGCCACTCTACTTTTGTGAGGGAGGGTTACTGGAGCCTTAAAGCATAGGGTATCCTTTTTTTTTTTTTTTTTTTATCGCTGGGAAATGCGTTTAGGCATCCCTCTCGGAAGCAGGCAGTGTGAAACTGCGGTGCTTCCGAGAGGGTATGTGGGACTCACTGGCACTCCAGAATACCCACTAAAACCCAGCGGCGCTCCTGCGCATCGCCTTAAGGCTGGGTTACGGGAACACGCAATCATCCGCGACCCAGCCAGCGACGTCCGCCCAAGCGGACCCTCCTGCGGGGGGCATGCTGCCCCGACTCCCCCTCATGTTCCTCCGCGACTGAGGCTCAACGGGCGACAACGACGACGACGACGACGAAAACGACGACGACGACGACGGTCTGGCCGCCCGGAGCTCCCGTCAGGGTGGGTGGCACACCTGAGAGAACCTGCACGAGGCGGAAGGAGAGGGCCCCGTGCGTCCGGCCGGTCCAGAGCTCCAGGACGGGCCGGATCGCCTCGATCGTCCGCCTGCCGGCAGTCGGCGCCAGAAGTCGGTCCCGCCAATGAGCGGCGAGATCGGCCTCCGCCAGCCGCCGCCAGGCGCGATCCTGCGCCGGCGTAGGGTGTTCCCCCCGGATGCGGGCATCCAACCTACGCCAATACGCCGCCGCGAGCACTTCAGCGTCGAGGTCCCATGGCGGCGTCCCCGCCAGCACACAGGCCGCCTCGTGCGATACGGTAGCATAGGGTATCCTATGTTAAGCAGCAGATACCGACCATACCATGTATCATTAGACCTTGGGCTTTTGTAAACATGGCTGTCATGGCATCAATAAAACAATTATTTATTTGTTTAATATTGTAAATGCGAAATTATGTCTCTCTGTCTGTTACGCTTTCAGAGCCCATCTGTTCAACCAATGTTTATGGGAACAGAGTCAGTTTCCATGTCAGGAAATCGAAGAGTTCTGGGGGCATACTTCCTATCGTTTAAAGCCGTAGGTATTGTTTTGATACTGTTGACTTTTGTGTTTTAGAATTATAATCCTTATTCCAGGGAAGTAAAGGTATGTAACACTGTCATTTTGATGTAATACTGCTCTAAGCAATATTAGCTACCGCCCTGACATAATTTTTCAAAAACTCAAATCCACGTCGACAAGTCATGGGTAAAATCTAGTATTATTTGATAGCATGTGGAAACTTTAATTTTCCGGGATAAAAATTAACCTATCTCACTATCCAGGCTTCTAATTATATCTGTGCAAAAAAGAACCACTACCATCCATTGCTAATATTGCGGCGTGATTGAAGGTACAAACCAACAATTAAACACACTTTGCATTCATAATACTGGTAGGATGTATTGTGAATTATTCAGTTGTGTTATGCTTTTGCTTAGCAAAAGGATAACAAAATTATGCTTTCATACGCCATTTTCGTTCCAACGGCATTCCAGCTTCGTTAGTATTCCGTTCAGTTGTGCTTAGTCCTTTTGGGTTAGCATTAGATTTTACATCCCACCAACTTTGATAGATCGAGCTTAGAACACCAATGACGCCATAAAATGGTCCTAAATAACCTGGTTTTAAAGTTCAAGTTTATTTATACATTTACAGCAAGTGTTCCAATCCTTGCGCAATGAAAACCAGCGGAACTGAATACAAGACTTTTAGCGTCATAACACACTACGAGCAAAAAACTGTTCAGTTGACAAAAAAATCAAACGCGCGCCCCTTTATATGTAGCTGCACAGGCCTGTGCGACTGGACAAAATGTATTTCCCATACGACGCAAACATTTCGCAAGGAAATTTTGTTTGTAATGTCCGTAGTGCATTGTCTCTAATTTTGTTAGTCTGTTTGTTGTTGTTTGTTTGTTGTTGTGTTAGTCTGTTTCTTTAGGTCCATTTTACCATCCATTAAATCCATACTAATATTATGAATGCGAAAGTGTGTCACGGCTCATCTGTTTAACCGATTTTAATGAAATTTGGTACAGGGACAGGTTGGTTCCCGGGGAAGGACAAAGGCTATTTTTTATCCCGGAAAATTAAAGATTTCCAGTTACGTTGCGAAGCTCTAATTTTATCAAACGTCTAGTATAAAATCTCATACTAACAACACTGCCCGGTAAAGTAGCTTGAAATGTATTCGTAGTCCCGTTTTATCCCTACGTGGAAATTGAGTGTCACTCGCGACTGCAGTCATTATGTCACGGGAATAGCGGGTATTGAATCAATAATTGACACCTTTGTTTGCATTTTTATTACACTGTCTGTGCATAATGGGATTTGATTGTGATACAGCAAGGTAAATTAAACTTAATTATTACAACACCATGGAAAGTAAATGGAAGCTGGCGAGCGACCTATGCTATGAATATTCTTTCTTTTCTAATATTTTAAGTCCGTGTACCCCTTTCCCTTCCAATTGGGTATTTGACAAATAGTCAAAAAAGCAACTTTTTTTTCAAACGTCAAAACGCATGCTTAATATGGATTTTGTATGAAATTTTAAGTTGTGACATCATCAAAGTTCGACGCACTTTTTTACTTTAATCGATAGTTTAAAATGGTTATTCAAAATAAAACTAGCAGGGGATATTACGACTTTTGGCCGATCCTTTATTTAATAATCGCTAAAAAATAATTAATTTCACTAGTAGTCAAATAACCAATTTAGCATTAAACTTATGTTACCGTGCATTTTCATATTTGCCATCGCCGCTCATTGCGTTGCGCTACTCGCTATATGTCAACGATGACGTTAACACGTCAAACACTTTACACGTTGAATTCACATTTGTCAGCTCATGAAGTTTTGAAAAAAATTACAAGAACTTTCAAAAGAAAAAAATTGCTGTACTTGACTAACATCGCTTCACCCAGCAAAAGAATATGTGAACAGGTAGCTCGCGTTCCGTCTCGCCAACTGCCGCTGCGAAAATGTAAATGCACCTTTAGGACTGAGTGCAACAATGCAACGGGTGCGCTTCAGACGACCTTTCGAATTCCCGTCTTGATCTAGAGCCGGATATACAATGACCTTCCCCGATGTATATCTGGATGTATGGATGTATGGATGTTTGTTACTCAATCACGCCCCAACGGCTGAACGGATCTGGCTGACATTTGGCACAGAGATAGATTATAGTCTGGGATAGCACATAGGCTACTTTTTACCCCGGAAAATCAAAAAACATCAAACCACGCAGGCGAAAACTAGTATTAAATAAAAAGTGGGTTTCATATGGTAAACAGGTCGGTGAATGTCGTGGTATATCCGGATCGATGACTATCTCAGCGTTCAGCTATCGAGCTCTAATTAAAATTAAACCATCATGTTGGATACTCGTAAATTAACCAGCTTTTATCAACGTTTCCAAGCGCTCTGAGCTTCCGAGTACATTGGCTCTACTAAAAGCTATATAGGTCAAATAATTCGAGTCTAGTTTAGCATTTACCTTATCGTCAATGATGGAAAAGCGCTCGTGTGGAATTAGATTCTCACAATTTATTCATAGTTTCGTTTTATCTAGGATACTCGTGGGTGGAAATTGAGGGTCTCGACTGCAAGACCATTACTTTGGAAGAGTCGGGGAAATCGGAACGACTGACGCTTTGATTTCCTTTCTCTTCGGATACTATTTATGGTCATTTATTATGAAGTTTTCTGTTATGAGTTGTTCTCGATGAAACGTACACAGAATACTTAATGAGTTGAGCAATATAGATAGATACCTTATTTTTTCATTTGATATATTTCGAGAAAAGTAAGATGACCTTTGAAGAAATATTTATTTTTAACTACACACTTTAAAAACTTTTATCGGTTTGACACATTGGTATATAAATAAAAATAATGTTTATATGTTTGTCACCAATGCGTTCAGAAACCATTGATCAAATTGTGATGAAACCTTGGTACGGTATTTTGGGGACGTCCACGAGGGTTCCTGGCCCAAAAATTCTAAAAGGTGGCATTGCAACGCATGCCGGATACATCTAGTTAAAAAAAAACTACTTTGATTTAAACATCAATTGAAAGATGGATTAACAGATGGATAGACATGGAAGAATCAGTTTTTTTGTACTTAAAATTATAATTATATTTGATTTGTATAATAGTGCGTTTTACTACGAATCCGAAAAAAAAAGATATATCGTCCTTTTTGCGTAACCTAATAATATTATGCAAACGATTTGCATGAAAGGCTATTGAGCGGTTCATCTATACCCTGAAGACTTGCATAAATCATGAGCTTATATCTAAGAGGCTTCCTAGCACAGCTGCAACTTATGTCGGTACTATACGTAAATACATAATGTTTGTACGAGGGATATCTTCTCTTTTGGAGCCTTAAGATACTAAGTACTTAAGAGGTATACCTCTTTTAGAGAGGGAAGACCTTGATTTTCACACCTGGGTCTTTACTGTAAGTTTCTAATTTAAAAAAAACTTCACGCAAGTATCGGCACGTTACTTATGGCGAAAACACAACTGACAGGACAGGGCATAAATTTAATGCGATACGTCAGCTCGCAACCATTTATAATATGGTACACCTATTAACCCTGTATACAGACTGGTGCGACACGACTGAACGTGTTTACCATTAGGCGCTTATTGTTCGTGCTGACTTTTGACATGTCCTGTAAAAAATGTGTTTTCGCCCGTAGTCTGTTAATAATAGGGTATTTGACAACTAGTCAAATCAGCAACTTTTTAAAATTTAAACGTGCGTGAGAGGGTTGGGTTTTGTATGAGATACTAATTGTTTGTGACGTCATCACAGTTTGAAGCACTTTATTCAGCATAAAAGTCACAGTGAACGTGGATATTACGTCTTTTGGGAGATCTTATCTATACTTCTATACTAATATAATAAATGTGAAAGTTTGAATGGATGGATGGATGTTTGTTACTCAATCACGCTTGAACGGCTGAACGGATCTGGATGAAATTTGGCACAGAGATATATTATAGTCTGGAATAGCACATAGGCTACTGTTTGCTGGAACCAAAAATCCTTAAATCACGCGGACGGAGTCGCGGACATCAGGTAGTATTTAATGTAAGGTCCTCGGGATGTAACCTTTCCGTCAAAAATACAGTGGAACTTGGAGACGTAGTCGAGAGTTTTGCTTTTTATAATATTAAAAGTTCTTAATTTTGGTCAGGAAACTGACATTTTCTCATGTCGTTTTAAGCTCCTAGTTCTTCCATCGTTCGATATGAACGTCCTTTAGCTATATTTAGGTACTATCTATATATATTTAGGACTACACTTAAGCGCTTAAGCTCTTAAGTTTAAGAATAAGATAACATTTCGCCGTTATGAACATCTTATTGTTGGACGAGACGATCTCGATTTAAGTAAGATAAGCCAAAGTGAACAAAATCTAACCGTTTTACTGTGCTGCATCTAAAGCACTACCTTTGAACCTTTTGTCAGAGACGGTGTGAACGACCAAAAAACTGTAAACATTTTAAGAATTCAGGTGGATTACAATGCTCATTAAAATGCTGAATACGTAGTTTAATTAAAGCGTCAGGTATCTTAAGTAAAACAGAAATTAACGAATTTTAGTATCAGATTTTAGGAAATAAACTTGGTACTATAAATAAGTACGTATCATGTATATGTCACCGTAAAATAGCAAAATTGTAATCTAACTAGCGAAATTGTAAGCTGTCGACAGATTACAATTTAACGCATTATTTTTCGGTAGATTGTAATCTGTCACTCATACTAACCCGATAAAACCTAAGTGATTATTTATGTCGAACACTAACCTAACCTACAAGAAAGAGACAAGAAAACGTAAACACAATGAAAATTTCTAAAATTTACACTCAGGAACATTAAACGGTTCACAATCTGTCGACAGTTTACAATTTCGCTAGTTAGATTATAATCTTACGGTTTTTGCAATCTTACGGTGACATATACAAGGCATATATCTTTAGAAATTCATTCCAAGAACCAATAGTCCTTGAGGTCTCAAACTTCCAAGGTGCTCGAATGACACCACACTCAGGAAGGCACTGCGTTGTCAGAACTTGAATATAAATTAATTTAATTTAATTTTATTTATTGATAAACACTTTTTACATTTGTTTGGGTTCTTAACACCCTTAGGTCTCGTCGACTTGTCTGGGTGCTGCACATTCTTCTTACATAATATATTATGCGGATATATTCTACTAACCAAATGATGCAAAATGGCAGCATTTGGACGGTCCTACAAGCTATGTACGTGAGTACGGTGGTTCTTAAGGTCTAGAACTCTTAAGAGGAATGTCGCTATGCGGTACGTAGCGACAATTATGTCGCAATTGGGTGGGACTACTAGTGAAATGAATAATATTTTTAGTGATTATTATATAAAGGATCTCCCAAAAGTCGTAATATCCACGTCCCTTGCTAGTTTTTTTTTGGATAACCATCTTAAATTATCGATTAAAGTGAAAAAAGTGCGTCGAACTTTGATGACGTTACAACTTAAAATTTCATACAAAATCCATACTAAGCACGCATTTTGACGTTTGAAAATAAAGTTGCTGATTTGACTAGTTGTCCAATACCCAATTGCCATCGTGTGCCACGTCACTTAAGTGGGCCCAGCTCCATACAAACTCATACAAAGAATATTTGCCGCTTCGTCCCTCGCCGGCCGTGTATCTGTAGAGAGGCTAGATCTTTATATTAATATGTGTGTCTGATGCCTGCGATGGCATGCGTAGCCTTCATGCCGCATGCTTTCCTATCAAAGAATAAAAATAAGACTTAAGCAAGAAGAATATGATTAATGATTTATTTTATTCACTACGTGTTGAAAAAATGCTATCATCTGTTTTAATTATGGCCGTGTAAAGTCTGGCTTATTGTAATATTAGCTTACTGAAAAACTGTAAAATTATGTATAGTAATTTGTATTGTAGTCAACCTTTTAGCTTGGCGATTAGTCAGTGACATTACTTGTACTTGATGAGTCTTAGCACAGTATGGGGCGACATATAATAATATATTTCTCATCCCATCTATTCGAAAAGGACGACTTGGTTCGCCATTAAGTCCACCCAAAGGTGGTGTTTTCTTTAAGAAACTTTAAGCGGGCAGTAATGAGTTTTTAATCCTCTTTATAAGTGCGCCGCAATTATCTTTGCCGCGCACTTTTTGAATTTGGAACATCTTAGTGTTCAGCGCCAAAGAAATCGAACGCAAATATTGTTTGAATAAAGGCTGGCTGGTACGACGGCACATAATCAGGCCGTCGGCTGAATAAAAAAAAAAGAAATCAAATTAAAAACGCGTGAACTACGTACTTAAAAATTCATGTTTTTTTTTTGAAAAATGTGTTCTTCAACTGTCAGTGAAAGTATAGTACTCGTATTAACTCCTGAAAGTATTAGAACGGACGCAAGAAATATATTAGTTGTTAATATTATGGAAATCATGGGTAAGTAAAAATGGCTTAAGAGGATATATTATTGAGTTTTGCTCCATCAAAGTACAGTATATTTGGATTTCTAGGTTTAAAGATTAATTAAACATAAGCGACCTAGTTTTAATTTGACTTTGTTATTAATTAAGGCCGAGTGGTTCCAAGCGGCAGATGTTTCAAACCAATATCGAATCTAAATGGAAGGCCGTTCGTAAATTTAAACATCAGGATATTACAATTGAATGAAAAGTTTTGCTCAATTTCAAAGTTCTATACAAAACTTCATCCCCTATTTACCCTCCTTAGGGGATGAATTTTCAAAAATCATTCGTAATCATTCATTTACGTTAACTACCTACCTATTAATAATCACAAACTTTGATGTTAAACACTCATCATATTATATAGTCCCACAAACTTATCTGACCCGGTGAAAGCGTCGCTAGTAGATATGATATATAAAAATAAAATAAAAAAAAAACTAAACAGGCATAAAGGTTAGTTTTGACCACCTGGCCAGATAAGTTTGACGGACTATACTATCATTAACAAACATCCTTATATAACTCCAAAGTTACATCTAGGATAAGGCGTAACTTGAGAGCCATAGAGGTAGCACATACTAGCTTTGAAATTTTCATCTAACCGTCTCTAACACTATTTAAGAAACCTTTGTGCAAAATTTTATTCTTCATGGCTTGTCGGCTTAGGTCTTAAATAGGCATAAATTTTTAACAGGCTAGTCAGTCTGTTAGTTTAGTTGTCATGATCGGAACATGTTACCCATATAAACATTAATAAAGTCGGATGTTCCTGAGATTTTGTCGATTGATCACACTATTAATTGAAATAACTGAAACATTCATTAGGTCAGATGCTTAAATAAAAATAAAAAATAAATAAATAAAAGTTTATTGACCAGCACTACAATACTTAGCAATAACTAAAGTTATACAGATACAAATTAAACTTAAATTATTAAACTTTAAATCAATAATTTTCTTTTTCATTTTCATATTCACCCAACTTACCTAGTGTCATAACCACTACCACACAGCATTGTTGTTAACTTACACTGATGAATAATATACTTATTAAACTTAAAATGATACCTCTATCTAATTATTACTGAAATAATTGAAACATCGATGAAATCAGACAGTCCCTGAGATTTCGGTGATTAGTAATAAATTGGGCACACATAAAATAAATGACGTATCCGTTACATAAAAAGTACCAATAGATTAGATGCGACATAGGAAATACCTATCTCTTACTTTCCGAAGTCCAATTCAGCTTCAAGGTCGATGCGCAAACTTAATGAGATATGCCCGCACTCCCCCGTCGCTTAGGAAGACGGGACAACTTGGTAATTAGAGTCGGACGATAAGCGACGTGAACGTTATGGAGGCGAGATTACTTGTCTAAAGGTGTGTGTATGTTCTATTTTCCCTATTTATCTCGTTTGTGGAAGTACGATCGCAGTCAGAAGATGATTACCAGTTTTCAAATTAGATATTAAGATCTAAAACGCAGCAAGGTACTCGTTACGTTTCAAAGTTATGAAAAGTCTTCAAACATCGAATTCAACAAAAAGAGTAAAAAAAGATAAGAGTATTGTCGTTTTGTAATAAAATTCATTTTCCAATTTGAAGTTCGACACAATATTATCATTATCGTATTTGTTAAAGTGGCATTTACTAAAAATATTGAAAGAGATCTACATCTATCCTATCAGTGGCCACATTTGCCACCTACTGAAAGGGTAAAAAAGTCTATTATCTATGCCTAATCAAACCACTTATCGATAACGACCTTCTGACACAGATGGGTCTATGCAATTATGAACCATAAGGTGGTAAACATTTTCTGACCGCGACTTTAAGTCAAAGTCAACTACTTCAAAATGGGTAACATTGTACATTTTCTGAACGTCATTATAGTATTGTTAAAAATTAATTACGTAATTATGATAACTAATAAGATTTGAATATAATAATTAGGTTACGCTAGCTAGCTTTCAGTTCTATGGTACTGTTTTTAATAAAAACAATGATAAGAGCTATCCTAAAACTTAGCGGTTATTCATTACGGTATCTTAAAACCAAAGCTAGATTCACCGCTTCTGACGAAACTTCAAACTTTGGATCGCCGCCCTAAGGTAGCTGGCCTATCGGTATTCTATAGGATATATTTCGGTGAGTGTGCTCAGGAGCTTTTCGATCTTGTACCTCCTTCATCTTTCTATCATCGTACCGCAAGACGCCGTGCGAGTTTCCACCCCTATGTCGTCAACTTTCCGTCCACACGCACGAAGCGCTTTGCGTCTTCATTCCTTATTCGTATGGCTAGGGTCTGGAACACTCTACCAAAAACTGTGTTTCCTACCAATTACAATCCGGGTATTTTTTAAACAAGAGTGAAAAGGCATTTTCTAGGCAAGCGCGTCCCATCTTAGGCCGCATCATCACTTCCCAGCAGGTGTGATTGTGGTCAAGCGTAAGCCTATAACGAATGTAACACTATATTTAAATCAACACCACACTATGGCTCTATGTCGCGTACAAAGTGGCGTGCTATCCGTGTTATTGTGTATTCTGTGGTTATCTAATCATGTAGTCCAGTGGTCAGCAAACTTATTAGCCAAAGAGCCAAACCTGCTTATTTAGTAAACTTTTATTACACTAAATAAAACTAAATTTCATACTTATAAATATTTATTAATGCGAACAATGTGCTTGCATCTCCTTGGAAAGTTTGAGTAAGTCAGGTTTGCATGTTGTTGTTTTTAATTTTAGGCATGATTCCAAGTTCTCATCAATAAAACAACTTCTCAGTTTACTCTTGCTTGCTTGCTTGATAATGTTCATGCTTGAAAAAGATTGTTCGCATATATATGTAGAACCGAAAAACGAAAGAACAGCAAACGCCGCACTCGAAAGTCGTGACTCGTGTCAAAGAGCCACATGCGGCTCTGGAGCCGCACTTTGCCGACCACTGATGTAGTCTATGGTTATTGTGGCAGTCGGCCGCCGCCATTTTTGAATTTAGATTAGAACGAGGCCTGCAGAAGAAGCGTGCGTGATAATATTGAATATTTTCAAAACTGAGATTTATTTGATTTATAGAGATATTATTGTTATTCTTAACTATTAGAAAGATTTTATAAGTGACACCACATTGTAAATTCATACGAATTTCATAAGTATTGATTATCGGGAGTAACTTTTAAAAACCTACCAGCTATTAAGAATAATGTCAGAATAAACAGTTTGATTGTTGTAATTGTTACCTTATGATTGATGAATTTATGATTTTAATTGACCATAAATAAATAAATAAAAAAAAAAGCTTCAACTATTCGTACCGTGCCCTGCGACAAACAACAAACCCAGCTCGTTAAAAATACATAAATCGATTGTGCGATAGTAAGTTGCTCTGTCGGCATTAAACAACACAATCTACATAGTAGTAGTACAGGTACGAGTATTGTAGCTCTATAATGATGGTCACAAGGAAATAATCCTTCAGGATAATGAAAACGGCTTTTCGTACAACCAATGACAACGGTATCTATAAAATTCGCCTAATTCAACATGTTCAAACATAATAAAAAAATATAATATTATAATATGTACAACGTGAAATAATGGAAGTATATTGTTTACTCTCTTTAATATGAAGATAATCTCAGATTTATGGGAGCAATCGTAAATGTAATTTCAGTATCGCTGTGCAAAGATAATATATTGGTTTGGGGGTAGGTAAATGTAAATCTTTCGGAAGAACAAAATCGTATGGGGTATTACGGAAAATTGGAATAAAGTTCAAAAGCCTTATTTATGATAAAAAGATTAAAAAGTAGGGGAATAGGTACAGTTGTTTTTATTTTTCTTAGTTTCGAAGATTTGAATTTCAAGGTTTAATAATATTTTTGACTTCAGTGGTTAGTCATAAATACAATTTCAGCCTGTGGCATCATAGGCCTTGCTTAAAGCTAGCTTCTCACATCTAGCCACTTCTCGCCTACTAACTTCAGATAGGGTTAGTCTTAAACATAATTTCAGCCAGTGGACATCCACAGCTGAACATGGGGATTTCTCCAAGCTAGCTTCTGCCATCTAGCCACTTCTCGCATACTTCTTTATATCCTACCTACACTTTGCTTACTTGTGTGTGATCTACTGAGTTTCATGTCAAATTTTATCTTTCAGACATACCACCCAATATCACTCTCCATATCTGGCTGAGTGAATTTAAATAAAAATAGAACAAAGTGGTTGATTGAGCCCTTAATCAATGTAAAAGTTTCAGTGCTTTAGCTGGGGAATAAACAGTTGAATCAGAGTTTATCTTTGGTGGGAAAAAATTAACAAAATCTTCAGTAGCTAGGCCTAAGGTACTTAAGTATTAACAAAGCGAGTTTTATATTAAAAAAATTGCATTTTTATATGAATTTCTTTGTATACCCAACAATACAGGAACTTAAAAATGTGCTCATTAGGGCGCCATTGTTTATTTTTAATGAAAGCGCTATTTTTCAGCCGCATCCTTTATTTTGGCATAAGCTTCAATGAGTTTCAATTTGCGTATATACTATGCATATATTTTTAACGAAATATAATGTTATGTACCTTTTCATTTATTTAATATACTATAATTCTTAAAAATACGCCATCCTACCCATAAACACATGGATGTAACATCCATAATATTATAATCTTATCTTCTTTTTCTATGTTATGCCATATCAACAGAGACAGTTTATTAAAACGCTCACAGATACACGAAAAAAGTGCAAGAATATCTTAAAAAATTGCTTTACTGGCAGTTTTATAACTGAGTCATACTTAACTAAGTCACGGCTTTTACGACCTTGAAGTAGTCATTTTCGTCAGGTCTTTGGTATAACTACTGAAAACTAGGAAATTTAACATTCAACTCGCATCACACTTGTTGTGTAGTTGTCAGTTCAAATCAACAAGTCGAAATTACGGCTGTTGTCGAAATTATTTGCCGAGCGTGGTTCGATTTATAATTCACTCGAAATCGCTAATGAGTGCCTGACACTACGCGATGTCGATCAGTTCAACTCAACATGATAATAAGCTTGCAAATGTTAAGGTTAATTGGATTAACCTTTTAGCAAAGTCGGGCAAGGTGGAATACAATGTTCATTTTTTCGTGCATTTTTCTAGCAAAGTAAGCGGCGCATATAGCCTGGTGATAAATATATTATAAGTCTCATATTAAGGTGGATCTATACTTCAAATCCCGGGCATGTAACTCTAAAATAATTCAGATTTGTGTGCATTTCAAGGACTTGCTTTGAAGATGCTGAAAACTATTGTAAGCAAAACTTGCATGCCTGCGAGTTCTATAGCATCCTCAATGGTGTTGGAATCTGCCAATTAAACCGCACTAGGCCAGCTTCGTAGTGAATGACCTAAAACCTAACTTTTTAAACTCTTAGGTTTTTGTAACGATTATTATCGATTAGGCTATCGACTGTTATGCATTGTCACAACTAGGCGACTCGTCCCTCTTTACTGCATTAGGTACTCTTAAAACCACTCGTATTCAGCTGATCAACTCAAGTGGTTCTAAGAGTGCTGGGTGCATGTGAGTCTGTCTATCTATAACGCTTTCACGGCCTATCTGTTCAACCTATTTTTGATGAAATTTAGTACAGGGGAAGGACAAATATGCTTCATTTTATTCCGGAAAATTTAAGAGTTCCCGCGGGAATCAAAAAACCTTAATTCACGCGGACGAAGTCGCGGGCATCTTCTAGTATTATTTGATCCAATCCTTCTTGCTGTGAAATTCGGAATGTTAATACATTTTATAGTGCATCCCTGAGTTTATTTCGCTACATGGCAACACAAAATACAGTCTAAATTCTGAAAATATTCTAGCACGATGAAGACAATAGGAAATTAAATTGTAAGTTTCCAGAACCAGCAAATGCAATGGAATTCTTCGAATCCATTTATTTATTTTATTACATAACACGATAGTAGGACTTTGATACGAATATTTGAATTATCTAGTTGTAAGATAGGTGTTGGCTGTCTCCAATTATTCCATTTTTTTTGTTTTTTCCAATTTTGCAATAGCTGAAAGCTGTTATGCTTTAATAGCTTGACATCGCGTACTTTGGATCATAACGTCAAGCTACAGAAGATGATGGTAAAATGTCCGACTTGTGTGACGAATACAAATACGCGTGGTAACTCATTTCGAAAAGCACTATCGCCCTTGCCATATTTTTCTTTAAATTGTGTATACTACGTAGGCTAAGGCTAGGCACACAACGTCACCGGATAGGAATTATGAATCGCCAAGAATTAAAGCCTAAATAAAGAAAGGAAAACCCTCAGAGTTGCAGATACCATATTACGTTTTTCTCCAAGTCAAAAATTCGGCTTAGCTACCAATTGAGTTTTCACACAAATTTAGAAGTGTTTCTAGCGGAAAGCACAAACTCCAGTTGGCCAATTCAACTTTGGACTAGGAATTAAGCACTAAGCCCTTCACTGGATTGGGTTAATGTTGAAATTATGTGAACCGGGCTATTTATAGGTCACAGGGTCACACAAGTTGTTTTCAAAAATGCCAGTGTCGCATGGTAATCGTTGTGAGCATCAGCTGTGTCTATATGTGTAGAGAATAGAACTCCAATTTGCATAGTAATGGGGACGAGACCTTTATTGTGTTTAACCTACGAACTATTCGATGACCAACGGATAACAGTGACGTACCAAATATGAATATACATGAATATTCAATTTTCATTATCGCCCGTCAGAGGTTATACCGTTTTATAAATTGACTCGCGTTAGATATAATGTCCAATATTTGAGTGATCCAAATAATTGAGTTATTTCAGAAAAAACAGATAATTAGAATTATCTATAAGGTTTTTGCATTGGGCTATCAGATTGAGACCTGTGATTGCCCACACACTTATTATATCTCCCATTGCATATGGTTAATTTGTCTGGAAAATGGACGCCGTGGCCGAAATTCGGCCTGGAGTAGACATTATTATTTCTAAGAAATTATATTTATATATTTAAAAAAAAACAGAGTGTTAATTTCGGAATAACTGAAATCAGAATCATAACAGGTTTTCATTTTAGACGACGCTGTCATATAAAATAAATAAAATTCATATAAGGACAGGTAAATCCTAACGACCTTTATGTAATCAAAACAGCGTAACAAATAAGGCGAAAGAAAATATGCCATTTCCTCTCACCCTAATGGAAATTCTCAAGTGGTGCTCTTAAAGCACGTCCCAATATAACTGGATATGAAAACAAAAACTCGAAATTTATTTTATTTGACGTTGAGCTAAGAAGCCTGTTTTATTGAATTGCTATGTGATTATTATTTCGATACTTTGTTTTTATATTCACGCTTTGGAAGGAGATCGTATACTTTATCGCGTGTAACAGATTTTGCGAAGTCGTAGACTTCAATTGAATATTACAACGATCTTTCGAAAAATTAATGAACGGTAAGACAATTTTAACGTGACTTAAAACTGTAACATAGCTTTTTACGTGATGCAAATGCTTCACAATCAAAATCCGCCACAAAAATACAAAATAATTGTTGTTTTAACAAATTCGTAGCTTTAGTTTAACTATCACGTCTTAGTTTGTAAACGTGACGTTCAGAAGGTGCACTTTGCAGATACCTATTTTGAATAAATATAACTTGTGTTTCAATTTATTTGATTTCTATGGAAAATCTGTCAGGTTTAAAATAAATACTGGTAAATTTTGTAGTACTGGCTAATTTATTTTGAACCCCTAAAACGAATTTATTGAACAAGTCATAATTAAATAAATTAAAAAATACGACTGCACTGCCAAAAAGCGAACTAAAAAAGTTAAAAATCTAAATTAATCTAGTCAAATTAGAATCTTATTCACATTTATATTAAATGATATTTTTTGTGAATCACTGGATATTGAACTATAGTGTTATATATTTTTGGAACCCACTTATCATTTTCTTGATGATGATTATATAGTTAATCTTATTTTCGAAATTTTTTTTTCAACTTTAGTCTTTAATGCGAGATCATGGTCACCCCATCATTTTTTTTGAAAATTTTAATAGCCTATGTCACCTGGAATAAGCTAGGGATTCTAACGATACCTCATTTATCAAAATCGGTTCAGGCGTATAGAAGTTATGGTGGAATATACAAACTCACATACATACATACCTACATACATACATACATACATACATACATACATACATGCATACATACATACATGCATACATGCATGCATGCATGCATACATACATACATACATACATACATACATACATGAAAACAATATACTCCTTTTTTCAGGCAGTCGTATAAAAATATCTTGACCCGTATCGTCAGTCCACCGAGTGGAAGTTTGCTAAGACTGCAGCGCTTTGCGGTGCAATAGTGCCAGCTTCTTGGACCAAGAGATATCGGTTCTTTGAACTATGGCAAGGAGCTATTGAGTTTCTAATAAAGATATCTTTAGCATATTTTATTACATCTTTTTTTAAGGAAGTAATTGAATTTTGTTCACATCAGATTATCATGATTTTATTTACGTCAGGATTGAAATATAATTAGATCACGTTTCCAATATCTTACGGGCGATATTATTCGGTGCATAAATTTTGCTTGTCTTGAGTAATAGAGTCGCGCCTCCGTGTCAGGACTGTTGTTCGTATATATTATGTTGAATAGAACATGGCTAACGGCTGATACTCACGTTATCACCATATTATTGGCTAATGGTAATGTTATATATTATATTATAAATAGGTATAGTAGTAGTAGTCGTGTCTAAATAATAAATGCACGGCATAATATTCCGCATACGATTCGACTAAGTATTTAAACTTCTAGGTTTTTAACGATTATTATCAGGTGTTAGTGATAATAACCGGAACCGACGACTTAACGTGCTTTCCAAGGCATGGAAGAAACGAAAAGGCCAAATTTGAACCTCTAAACTCGGTCGCCCATCCAGTTACCGACTTGGGTCAACGTTGCTTAACATTCGCAATCGACTGATAGCGTTGTCACAACTAGGCCATTCGTCCCTCAAGCATAATTACATTATGTTCACCGTTATTTAAAGGATGATGGCAATAGGGATGATGGCAACTCAATCGGATGAGCAACTCTTTATCAAGCTTAAAAACGCGATTCTAGTATGGAAGTTGTATGAAAATCACAATAGTGACGTCATCAAATTTCAACGCACTTTTTTTTCTTTAATCTATATTTTAAAATAGTTATCAAACTTATAACTAACCGAGGATGTGAATTTTAGGTCTTTTGGAAGACCCTCTATTTGATAATCATTTAGAAATAATTCATTTTTGATATAGGCATCATCCCAATTCGTGTACGCACTCCTACATCCGCTCATGCAATCTTAGATCCGCCATAAATTCTTTCATTCACTTGCCTATTTATTCGGTCCATAAATTCCGGTCGTGAGTAATAGAGTCTCCTCCATGTCAGGATTGTTGACAGCATACATTATGTTGGCCTCGATATACTGAGAGCTGGTGACTCGAGTCCGTTCAGTCAATCTAAGATCTGTTCATCTGTGTAAATAATACTCACTAATAATAATTATAAATGCGAAAGTGTGTTTGTTTGTTGGTTCGTCCTTCAATCACGATCGACTTAATTTTTTGTATGAGTATAGTTGAGGACCTGGAGGTCATAGGCAACTTTTGGCAACATATAGGTTGAACAGGTGGGCCGTGAATGCGTAGCAGACAGACAGAAACACTTTCGCATTCATAATATTAGTATGGATTGCAAAAAACTGTTCTACACAAAGAAAATAAGAGTTTTAAAGGCAAAATAATGGGGGAAAATAAACGACGCATTAAAAATCTTTCACGTGTATTATCTGCGTTCACTCTTTTGAAACCAGAGTAATTGCTATATACAATTTTCTTGTTTTATTTCACTCGCGTGTAAATTTAATTTTGTTCCCTTTATACATTTTTATGGTAGCTCTGTTCATTTACCTATGAAAATGCCGGAGATTTATATTACTAAAATCTGTATAATTGAACGAAACAGTAATTAATTCCTTTTTTTTGTTGTTGTTGAT
The DNA here is from genome assembly GCA_964035005.1 of Erebia palarica. Taxonomy (NCBI): domain Eukaryota; kingdom Metazoa; phylum Arthropoda; class Insecta; order Lepidoptera; family Nymphalidae; genus Erebia; species Erebia palarica. The sequence continues at coordinate 33,464,827 of OZ035989.1, read as the reverse complement.
GATGTACTTTTTTCAATACATTTATATAACGGGTCAAATTATTATTATTATTATTATTATTTATTCTTTATTCAACAAAAATAGGTTTTTACAAATGACATCTTTACGTCCTGAAACTCTCGTGAGTTTATGTGGACGTTGCACATTCTTCATAAACAACTATCTAAAAATAACTTATACAAATCAATAACCTAAAATATCGCATTAACATAATACTAAAAACTTGAATATAAATAATCAGTAAAAAAAGTTGGTATATATTTTATTTCTTTGGGTTCACAAACAACGACACAGTAGGTATTACATAGGTCTTAGTATAAAAAAAATAACTGTGGCGTCAACCACAAATTATAAAGATACATTTTTAAGTGGACTTAGTGCTAAATAATTATAATATAGGTATGTTTACAACATTGAGAGATAAAAATAAGCTAATTAATTAGTTAGGTAATTGACCCGCCACGCTATAATACGCCAATATATTATTATTTTGAGATTTTATAGAGATTTTATTTGAAAATTATAATTACATTTACTTTAAGGTAAAGTATTGTGTGGCAGAAATAGTAAAAAAAACTTTTTCTTTCTTTATTTCCTTCCATGCAATTTTGGTAGAACCACGTACGGAACTCCGAGGTCGTAATAACTTGAAAACTCATACTTGTTGATGCTGTATAATTGTGGGCAGAATTGTGGCATAACTTTTGTGAGTGCCCTTTACACTATATTGATAGTCGCTAGATAACATTGAAGGGGCGTTCATGAATATTCAGCTGTCAATATTCTCCCTGTATTATTGTGTGTAATTAAATGAAAGTTTATTCGAACCATTATTTATTATTGATATAAAGACAAATTGTACAAATATTTAAATGGAAACGATGCCGACGACTTCAATATTGAGGCAAATTGAGTAAGTACGCGTCTTTTTCTTATAATAGACTAGCTGATGCCCGCGACTTGGTCCGCGTGGATTGAGGTTTTTTGGCTGTCGCGGTAACTCTTTAATTTTCTGGATTAACTATTTGTTATTCCAGACTATAATCTAACTCTGTGCCAAATTTCATCCACATCTATCCATCCACCTTAAACTCAAACACAAATTATATTTATTCAATACTGGTACCTATAAAGTACACCTTTTGAAAGTCACGTTAAGAAAATATAAGACGTGGTGATAATAAGCCACGGTATTTTAAAACTGGACGCTGTTATACAATACAGTGTCAACCCACAAAAAGTTTTGAAAATTGAGATTTGAATGCAGATCGCTTCTTTGAGTGATTTGCTACGTTTTTCAAAAAGGTTTTAAGCGGTTTGAATCATTTTAATAGCAAAAATTCAGGAAAAACTCTTGACACAAACTTAGAACTGTCATAGTTAATTTTGCAATAGTATTTCAAATACCTTAGCACACAATTGTACCGTTAAAAGCGCCACCTGTTTGATGCCATAATGAGTTATGCGGGTTGAAATATTATTGCAAAATTCCAATGCGTTATTTTCAGATGTCAATTAATTTAGACGATTTAAGTTAGTAATGGAAATTAATAGTTAGTAAAGTTTTAAATCGAGTTTTATCATAAATCGAGTGACAAAGTATTATATGGTTTAAGAAGTGACAGTATTATTGAAGGTAAGTCCAATAATCAATGTATTTCATAGGTTTCTGTGAAGCTGTATCTTTGAGGTTACTTTGCCGGTAATTTCTGCGAAAAACCGATTATAAGGTATAAATTGTAGTAAATACGTTTTCTATACACGAAATTCCAAGTAGTCACTGAATTTATACAAAACTTAACCTATACAAGCAATAAAACTAAATATATTGCATGACATCTTATTGCGAAACTATTAATTGCTTATTTACGTTAACTTGTAAAGGAATCATACAGCTTGACACATTATAGCAAAATGAACATAAAGTGTAACTTGTTTGCATTTTATTTGTAATAATCATTTAAAGTCCTTAACACATTTTAACAAAATGGGAAACAAACGATCTAATCTTACAATTTTATGTTATTGTAGGTATATACTTACTTCGTTCTTACCTTCTAAAAAAGGCAAAAGACGACCTCCCTGGAAAATCGAAGCATTAAAATGGTGCTCATGCTTTTACATATTCTCCATACTACAGAAAGGCTAAAAAAAATAACTATCCGATCTTTACAACCAGGACACACATACCTCCCTAATGATTCTGAGTTTGGGGACGTTGAATGTGCTTTAAAGTCTCAGATTCGACTCTATACAGATGATGATTACATCAGGGTGATGGAAAATTGCAGAAAAAAAAACAAATTCACAGTGATGACAACTTTTGAAATTGAGTTGCGTAAAGATGATCCCTTAAAACTTTTTATGAAGTCAAAACTTGAAGAAGACTTTAAAGTAATTGACATATCAAAAGGTTCAAAAGCGCGTAAAGTGAGACCTAATTTTGAAATGAATTTACCTATCCTGTACCCAAATGGTCGTGAGCTCTCGAGTGCCAAAGTCAGTGACTTGAAGGAAATTATGAAGTTGATTCCATCTGACGCTAAACCATTCTACAATTTTTTGAGGAACGTTAGGTCAAGTGATTTTACAGATGATACAGAAGGCTTTGGAAATACAATTGATTTTGAAATTGAAGATATAGAACAAGATCAATAGATTTGATTTGGTTTAGTTCATTTCAAAAAACATATTAGATCTCATATAGGTTGCTTTTATTACAGCCATGGTAATTTAACTAAAAGTTTTATAATTCTATGTGTTTAATTAATTTTAAGAATTAGGTACATGCTGATACAATATTGTGAAATATTTTAATATAGCATTATGTTTTTATTTTCAAGACTGCGAATAATTTTATGTTGTGTTGATTTTGATGTCACTACTTTATTAGGTTTTTTCTTTCTTTTAGTACATAACTAAATGATGTCCGCAACTTCATCCGCGTTATTTAGTTTTTTAAACCCGCGGCAACTCCTTAATTTTCCGGTATAAAAACGTCTTTCCCGGAATGAAACTCTCTCTATATCAAATTTCATCAGAATCGGTTGCAAAGATGTGTCGTTAAAGCACAGACAGACAGACACACTTTTTAATTTATAATATTAGTATGGATAAAGATGAATTTTAAGACTGATTATGGTTTCTGTTAGTTTATTTTGTACTTAATAAATTTTAATAAAATAATAATTTGCAACTAAAATTTTGTTTTCTCATAACATTTTTTTAATGGTTAATCGTATTTTACAAAAAGAACAATACAGTTTTAAGTTCCATAACCTACAACAAGTTGATAATGGGTCAGCAATATAAAGTTAAGCAATAGTGTGTTAAGGATCTTGAAACTGTTTTTATAATAAAATAAGTGATACAGAATTTAGTTATAATGAAACTTGCATTTTTCTCGAAAACTATATAAATATCTTCAGTTTTTTATGTTTGAATAGTATATTTATGTTCATATATACATATTTACATAAATAAAAAATCTCAATTCAATTATTTTTTTAACAAATTGGTCAATATTAAGAGTGAAACTTCAAACTCGATTTACTCAAAATGGCCGACATGTGGGTTGACACTGTATTGTTTATCAGCGTCCAACTAAAGCTACGAGGGTCCCGAACACGCTCTGGTCTGAGAAGAGTCCACAACAAACTCAACCGGTTTTTTTTATTATCACCATCTTACAAATGTCGTAGATTTATAATTATCCATCCATCCATCAATTCATCCAAAATTTTGCATTTAAACTATTACTATAGATTACGTAGCCGTCCGCTTTGAGAGAATTTTGAAAGTTGAACCAGTAAATAGAGGTAAAATCGGGGTTTGGTATGAACATCAAACTTGTACAAAACCGCGGGCAAATGCTAGTTGTAGATAGCGTGCAATAAAACAGTGCAGCTGTATCAACTGTGCCGTGCGCACTGAATGATATTTTGCGTAGAAATGGGACAAGGCAATTACAGTTTACACTGTTTTACTTTTGACGTCCGCTTTGAGAGAATTTTGAAAGTTGAACCAGTAAATAGAGGTAAAATCGGGGTATGGTATGAACATCAAACTTGTACAAAACCGCGGGCAAATGCTAGTTGTAGATAGCGTGCAATAAAACAGTGCAGCTGTATCAACTGTGCCATGCGCACTGAATCATATTTTGCGTAGAAATGGGACAAGGCACTTACAGTTTACACTGTTTTACTTTTGACGTCCGCTTTGAGAGAATTTTGAAAGTTGTACCAGTAAATAGAGGTAAAATCGGGGTATGGTATGAACATCAAACTTGTACGAAACCGCGGGCAAATGCTAGTTGTAGATAGCGTGTAATAAAACAGTGCAGCTGTATCAACTTTACTTTTGACGACGTCCCTGGCGCAGTCGTGAGTGCTGTGGTCTTAAAATTGGGTGGTCCCGGGTCCGATTCTCAGTAATTTATAAATTCTTAATTTTCTCTTCTTAAAGGTTTCGACCGTTGCTAGTTACCATCCTACCGGCAAAAACGTAGCGCAAAGCGATTTAGCGAAAGGAAAACCTTGTGAAAGAACCCCTGCATAAGAGTTCCAAATAATGATATTATAGCTATGAGAATTCGCAGCGCCAGCGTGGTTTAGAATGGCATTGATTGCCAATCTAAGAGGGAACCCGTGCTCAGCCTACCTGGCTATCATAGCAAAGCTTCAATGGATAAAAAATATATAGAATTAAAGAATAGGTAGTAGTGGGCCTGCGCTGGGTTGAGACGATGACTTCACAGTTGAGTATTTATTTTTCAATATTAGAGTACCCAGGCAATCAACTAATGCTCGACGGTAATCTCATTTGCATAGTGCATTGGTCATGCCCCTTGTAGTCCGAGCACCAACCGAATGATTAAATGAACAAGTTACCTTTTTTTTTTAATATATAGGTTAGCGCTTGGCTAATCAGACTTGCTTGCAAGTGGTGATGCAGAATAAGGTGGAGTGCGCTTGTCTAGAAGATGCCTACCTAATTGAAATGCAATTTTTAGCGGTAAAGTAGGTATTAATAAAGGAATTTTGGGGATAAATCATTTGAAAGGAAGGGAACCAACGCTAAAATTTTACATCGCATATTCCAATCATCCCTTGCGTAAGTATATCGTCACCAATACGATTATTTTACTCCGACACACAAACGTTCATAAACAGCATAAGCCAGTGGACCTAAAGAGTTGACATTCTCCAAATATATTCGGGTACCGGTCTCCTTTAGTCATTGAAAAAAAAATTAAGGATTTTGGTTTATAAAGATTCCTTCAGGATTCAGAATCAACGAGGATATACGCCATAGAAGTCGCGGTTGTATCTTATATGTGAACTGCCTAGATTAACCTCATGTTTCAAGTGTCGATCGCGGTCGCGGTCGGGAAATGTTTACCAGTTTTAAATTAAATTTTTTTCACCTCTCATGCTCTAAAAAGATGTCATTATAGCTTAGCATAGGTGGACTAAAGTTAGCATTTAGGGTCTAGGGATTAAATTTTTTTTTTAATAATTGCATGCTTTATTAATTTATAGGTAGTAAATGGGTAGTAAAATTTAGTTTATAGTCTATGGATAATATAAACAGCCCAAACAAATGTCACAGACACAGTCTAAGAAGATACGTTATTTCCTACCGGTCGTTCAACGAAGGCATCTAGACAAAGCAAAGCTGCGGGGTGACAGAGGCGAAAGAAACTAGCAGAATTTTTATAATACAAAATTCTATCACTCTAATGTCTTTTTAAATGCAGTACCGTACATCTAGGACTGCTAAAAAGCTGGTTGTCAGGTCTTAAATATGTGTGAGCGTCGCCCCACTGTGGAAAATGCATAAATAATTACGCTATGTTAATACGATCCACACAGAATCTACTTTTTTATGTTCCATTTTTAAATTATTTGCACGCAATCCTTGGTTGAATGTAAGAATTTGCGTCAATGTGTTAATATTACCCATCGTAACCTACAGCTATGTCTCCAGTCTATGGTTCTTAATATATTTTTTTAAATTCCTGCTTCTTAATACTATGGAGATAAATAAAGTCGGTATTGCGAATTGCCGGGAACTCTCTAGAATTTATGTTTTAATTATTACATTTATTTAATGGGTGTTAAATTAATCAATTTCTAATTTCGATACACAATACGTAATACAAGGGGAAGGTATAGGGCGAAGTGAATATGACTATTTATTTGTTATTATCATCAAATCAAAATAAAGCGTGCGTGCATTAACGTCTAGAATGCTTGCGCAAGGTATTTTTTACGTTTTAAACATTGAATTCAACAAAAAAAGTATTTTACTGATTTTTTTATAATAAAATTAATTTTTCCTAATTTCAAGATTGACACATTCTCGTTATCGCGTAAAGTGATCATTACTAAAAATATTTAAAGAGGTTTTCTACATGTATGCTTTTTACACAGGCTTTTTAGTTGCCACCTGCTGAATAGGTTAAAAAATCTATGATCTATGCCCATAAAGGTATTTACTCAGTGTCTATGCATAATCAAACTACATAAGAATCACAGATGATTGAACACAGATGGGTCCATGCAGCTATGAACCTTTTCTGACGCTACTGTATAAACAAGTAATTAGAGACACCTTTATAACACCTTTAATAATAATACTAGAAATACCACTATCTGAAACAAAGGCATTCTTTCAATTCCAATTAGTCTAGAAATTCTGAAATGCATAAGGAATTTTTGTCTGCATTACTCGCTGCTGTTTTGTCTCGTCTCTCGTAATCTATCTCTCTTATTCATATTACCTATTACTTCTATCTACGCAAAGGCTGCATATTCACAATGGTTGTATTAAAACCATCACTTAGTCCGCATGGATTAAGGGCTTTTTGATGATTGAGGAGATCCTGTAAAATTCGAATCGATTAATGAATTACTAAATGATGCCCGTCACTTAGTCCGCATGGATTAAGGGCTTTTTGATAACCGCGGTAACTCCCTAATTTTTCGGGATAAAAAGTTGCCTATGTCCTTTCCCGGGAAGCAACCCATCTCTATACAGACCTTTAATCAAAATCGTGGATTACGCCCTATATTGACGTTGTACCGGACGCCATGTCGGATCGGATGGTATGAAAAGTCCTCATCCTCGGTCCTCGGTACGGTTTCCTGTACAAGTGTCGAGCATTTCAACGTACACGTACTCTTTTGCAATCCCAATTGCTTCGTTTCGTTTTCCCGTTTAATTCCGCACTATATTGATTGTGAAAATTTTCAATTTGCTTCCTTCTCCCAATGATCGATGTCCTGGCAACTGGTAAGCGTAAGTGAATGCGATTTATGTTAATAGTGATTTTTTTCAATATAGACAATTCTAGATGATTCCCGTGAATTCGTGCGCGTGGACTAAGTTTTTTCGATTCCCGCGGGAACTCCTTAATATTCGGGTATAAAAAGTAGCCTATCTCCTTCCCCGGGATATAAGCTATCCCTGTACCAAATTTCATCAAAATTGGTTGAATAGGTGGGCCGTAAAATCGTAGCAGATGGACAGAAACACTTTCGCATTCATAATATTAGTATAGATTATGCAGTAAATTAATATAAACAAGCCGTATGATGTACACCCCGTAAAACCTATAAGAACGTGAACTCTTCTCGCAATTCCCTTCGCTCGCTTCTCGCTAACATAACCCTATAAAAATAGTATTTTTTTTAGAATTTTTGTCGTATTAAGAGATAAAAAGATATCTGTAAAAAATTACGATCTATTTTTTTTACCCCAATTGCTGTACGTATATGGTATGAATCAATCAATCATGCATTTATTGCACGTATTGTGGGTTCAATCAATAATGAAATAATTCAAAAGTTTAGAAAAAAAAATTGAAATGAGCGCAATATCTTTGCATGGAAAATCGAGTGTTACCGTAAGACTCAAATTAAACTTTCGCACTTTATCTAACTAGTTTAGTAAATGGGTAATAATTTTGTGTTGTTAGTGGAGTGGTGACACAAAGTTTAAAAGCTTAGGGTGAAAATACATGACAGTCACAAAACGTCAAACGGGAAACGCATGTCGCGGTTACCACTATGATAACTGGATGGTGCTCAGCGTATCTTTTTTTTTATCCACTACAAGTTAGCCCTTGACTGCGATCTCACCTGATAGTAAGTGATGATGCAGTCTAAGATGGTAGCGGGCTGACCTGTAGGGGCATGGCAGTTGTATAATAATATAAACCCATACCCCTATTCGGTTTCTACACGGCATCGTAACGGAATGCTAAATCGCTTGGCGGCACGTCTTTGCCGGTAGGGTGGTAACTAGCCACGGCCGAAGCCTCCCACATGGCCAGACCAGGGAAAATTCAGAAATTATAAATTCCCAAATTGACCCTGCCGGGGATCGAACCCGGGACCTCCGCACGTTTAGACAACAGCGCTACATACTGCGCCACGGAGGTCGTCAAATATAGTATCTATGAGATACTATGTAGATATTCATTCTGAAAACTATTTAGGTAAGACATCTTTTAACGTGTATCGTCCCACAGTGGTGACCCAGACGTAATTGAAACCCACTACACACGTTTGCCCTGTGAACTTTTTATTCGCCATACAACTTATTTTGCCGTAGTGTGTTTTCGCCCTTAGACATGTGTCACAAAGTTCAAAAGCTCACACTTAAGTCACCGTGACGTAAGCATGACGTCGATTACATGAAGCGTGTAATTTCAGCCGCAACACTGCGTTACTATACATAATTAATTGGATGCATAATATTATTAACAATTAGAATTGGGTAATTGCATAGCTAGACAAATAAATTATTTTTAGTGTTAATTAAATAGAGGACCCCACCTAGGACGAGGACCCTTGCCTACCTACCTAACGTCCCTCGTTGGTCTAGTGGTTATGGTACCGAGGGTCGAGCCATAAACAAGGATTGGGGTTTTCGGCCAAGAAATTCCCAGTAATAGCCCGGAGTTAGGAAGTTGGCGGTGTTTCACCCCCGTGCCTCGGAGAGCACGTAAAATTACCTGATCTCTCTCCGGTCGTGTCGGATTTTCCATCCCATCGGGATGTGAGGGTAAACGAACAGAGAGTGCACCTGTGTTTGCGCACACACTAGTGCACTATAATATCTCCCGCGCAGATTGCTAGTTCTCTGGAGATTGGCTGCCGTGGCCGAAATGCGGTCGAGAGGATATTATTATTATGCCAACCATACCACCATATTAATTTTTTTCGATGTAACGGCCAATCATAAATCCTGTATCAATTAATAGTTAAATAGCAGGCCAAAATATTCAAACCTCTTTACAGCCACTTTACCAAAGCCACGGCAGGCAAAACTTTTCTCCGTAGACAAGCTATCAAAGACTATGTATATTGTAGATAGTGCTGTACGAATAGAATTACAATTTGCATAGCGATGGACGAAGACTCGCTGTGAAGGAGATTCTAATCGATTCGTATAAAATATCGGCGTGTGATACATTTTCAGTGGCTGAACTATCTTTGAGAGATTAAGTTATTTGCAGGGAGTGCTTTCAGTTATAGACGCAATGTTGTCTGTCTTTCGGTCTTCTATCGGTAATACTAATTTGAAGATTGTGCTCAGGAACTTCACAACCGTGTTTCCCCTTCACCATACTACAGAAAAGCGAAAGATCGTGATGGTCCAAGATCCCGCGACGATCAGACCTTCGTTGTTTTATTAAAGCTGAAAGTTTTTCTAGGTATGTCTCTAATAGAGGTATAAACGTTCTCCGACGATGATTAGCAAAGATGATAGCAAAGCAACTGCTGTCCAACAGTGGAAGGTATCAGGTAGAAAAATTCGTTAAAAGTTTAAGCTCAGTTTATTTAAATATTTTTCTTTGGAATAGTATTAGAAACCACGTTGTCCATTGGCAGACATTATACTGATATTCTTCTGAACGTCATCAACGAATGCGTCCTGCCGGTAATGACGTATGGAGCGGAAATGTGGACACTGAAAGTAGGCCTCGTCCACAAATTAAAAGTCGCTCAGCGTGCTATAGAGCGGGCTATGCTGGGAATCTCTCTTAGGGATAAAATCCGGAACGAGGAAATTGGTAGAAGAACTAAAGTGACCGACATAGCTCTGCGGATTAGCAAGCTGAAGTGGCAGTGGGCAGGTCATATCTGTCGCAGAACCGATGGCCGTTGGGGCAGACGTGTTCTGGAGTGGAGACCGCGTACTGGTAAGCGCAGTGTAGGACGACCTCCAGCTCGCTGGTCGGATGACCTAAAGAAGGTTGCGGGAAGCGTTTGGATGAGGAAGGCGGAGGACCGTGTTTGGTGGCGCGCTCTCGAAAAGGCCTATGTCCTGCAGTGGATGCATACGGACTGATGGATGGATGGATGGATACTGATATTGTAACCCCCTATCACACACCTTATTGTTTTTTAATTTAAGAGTGTCTGACAGGGGGTCTATCTACTACCAAACAGATACTAATCACACATGAAAGTCTATTTTCAAATCGGTTGAAAAATTTTCGACGCGTTGGTATGTTCGTATAAGAAACAATAAATGTACGAAGACCTTGTTGCATGGCCGTCTAATATAAAAGCCTTTTTAGCGTAATGTAGAATCAAATAAAATTCGAGATTCTGTTTCCATATTCCGTTATAAGGACATGAGTTAGAGGACTACTTAAGTTTTTCCATTAGAGAAAGGAACATAGCGTATTCTCTTTTATCATATCCACAAGCTTTGTCTTACGTAACTCTTGTGAGGAAATGGGAGGATTCGGAAAAGGAAAATTTGGCAGATTTTGGTAATTAGGTACTTTTCCCTTCATACGTTTCACATAAAATTAGATCAAGCCCCCGTGACTTTGTCCTAGATTTTTAAAAAATACCGTGGGAACTCTTTGTTCGATTTTACAGGGTATTATTTTACTTACACCACATGTTAGCCCGATAGGTAAGTGATGATGCAGTGTAAGATTGTAGCGGGCTAACTTGTTACGGATACGGCAGTAATATTGAACAGAACTTTCGCTTTCTACACGAATTCGTACCGAAACGCAAATTAATTCACATAAAATAATACGGGCATTCGAACACTCAATAGGCAACCTAAGACTTAACCACTATCACCACTTGGCTAATGGCTAATTATGATTATAATTAATTGTTATTAAATTATCATATAAAAAATTTACTAAACTACCCACTCCAATTAAGAAGCATCGGAAATTGAGTTTCCGTTACATTTAATATACATGTTAACAGATCTCATATAGCGTTATGTAAATCTCATTGCTTCCGGCAATATTAGATGTTCATTCCGTCTCCCCAATCCACATTGATGTTACTCGGAGTAGATACATGCATTTATGATGGGATTTGTACTACGTTGGAAATTGTAGTGTTAATTATAACATAACTTGTCTGGTAACTAGGAGATGCCCCCGACTTTGTCCACGTGGATTAAGATTTATCAATTCCCGCGGTAACTTCAAAATTTTCCGGGATAAAAAGTAACCTACGTCCTACCTTGGGATGAAAACTACCTCTGTTCCAAATTTCATCAAAAGAGGATGTATTAAGGATAGCTTTCTAACTTTCTGTTATCTTTATTATATCAATAAATATCAATGTTTGTATTTTTGTCTTGTATGCGTTCCGAAACCATCGATCAGATTGCGATGAAACTTTGGTAGTGTGTTCTGGGGATACCCGTGAGGGTTCCTGACCCAAAAAATCTATTGGCATTACAAGGCATAGAGTTACAGCTAGTAATACATAATTTTGTAACAGAAGAACCTTCGAACCTCAAGATCCATAGCCGAAAAAGCTAGTAATTAACATTTATGGTAAGTATATTCTGTGACTGTTAATATCACGCCTCGTAAAAGCTTTAAACCTCAACATCGTACCAAGGTTTGTTCAATTAAATTGACATCGGTTCGCTCAGGCGTAGAAGCTAACTCTGTACCCGTAATATTAAGTTACGGTAACTCTAAACTGTGTAACCACAGTAGTGAGTATGTATGGCGTAACTATTGAAGTAGGACGTGTGGTATGAAAGTATTTTGTATTTTTGTATGACGTAGCATTGAATAGAGTAGTGAAAATATAATTAAAAAAAATAAAAAGCACGTCTGCCATAAAATGAACTAAAAAGTTAAAAATCTAAATGATATTTTTATGTGAATCACTGGATCTTGAACTATAGTGTTATATATTTTTGGAATCTACTCATCATTTTCTAGATGATAATTATACAGTTAATCTTATTTTCGAATTATTTTTTTCAACTTTAGTCTTTTATGCGGGACCATGGTCACCCTATAAATTTTTTAAAAAAATTTCTAGCCTATGTCACCGTGTATATGTATGTTATCGTTAGAATCCCTAGCTTATTCCGATAAGCTAGGGATTCTAACGATAACTCGTTTATCAAATTCGGTTCAGGTGTATAGAAGTTATGGTTGAATATACAAACTCACATAAATCCATACATACATGAACCCTGAAAATAATGTACTTTTCAGACAGTCGTATAAAAACATCATAGAGACAATACTTCATCAAAAGATGTCCAAAATATGATATGCCAAATCCAAGCATTATTTTATTTTTTATTTTATTTTATTTCACTAAAATAACATACCCGAAGAGATCTTACAGTTGCCCGATGCATTTCTCCAGGCTACAGAATCAGAGTGACAATAAATCAAAAAACTTTATATACTTGCTTTCGATTTACAAAATATACAAAAAACACATGATTTAGTACACAGATCACGAAAACAATGTCATTTCATTAAGACTACACTATAAACATAATACACATAAAACAATTAATTAACTAAAATATTAATAATAAGACTATCGATTTTCCAATACTTTTTTATCAGTTTTGTGAGCTGAAGCGGTGAGGTACATGGAAGAAGTCCAGTTCCGAATTTTCGCGAACTAAATCGTTAAGCAAGCGCAGCGCACAAATCAATAGAGCCTGCAGAGTCAGCTCAGAGGCCCAATTGTCTAAGCAAATCGTAATCATTTGACAGTTTAAAACGTATTACTCGAACTTTTTAAGGAGTTCACACATGTTTTTGACGTGGAGGCATGTGTGAATTTCATAAACAGGTCGTATATATCCGTTTGACAAACGATTACGATTACGATTTCCTTACATAATCGGGGGGCTGTTCTGTTATATGGCAATGCAAACAAATGACGTCGTCGAATGATTATTGGTGAGATCATGAATAATTTTTTTAGGATATTATTAGTTGCTTATACTGCTACTAGTTTAAAATATACTATTTTTACAAATTATACTAGACAAAACTATAGTTCATACCCGTTAAAGCTCATGAAATATTGGTAACCGTTTGTTTTTTATTCGCTGACAAGTGAGAGTCCATGCACGCGACGTTTCAATACGCGCATACGACGACACAAACGCGATTCTAACGCAAAACGCATTTAGATACGAGCTAAAGAAGATTTGTGTGGACATTTAAACGCGCATACAGTAAAATACAGACGCCCTGTCAATGGACGTTATGAGCGCGTTTGTATGCACAAATGCTATAATCTGCTTTTTGAACTAAATACAAAGACATTTTAGACGCGTAGACACCGCGTATTCGATGAACACGCTATTTCTGCGCGTATAAAATACGCCGTGTGTTGTAGCCATTAGTCTTCAGATGAAATAGAGTTAGCTTGGAAAGAGTATGGCAGTGTTTTATTAAACCTCTAAACGTCCTCAACCGTCATAGGTCGTTAAATTTCCTTTTGAAAATCACCCCGCCATCACCCTTTCCCCCATACGGTAACCTACGCACATGCATGGCATGGTAATCTACGACATTTAAAAAAGGGGTTGGTTTAAAAACGGTAACGTTGCATTAGTCAACACTGCCACATCCGACATCATGCCGGGAATCTAATTACTGCGCTCCTGTCCTGTTGACATTGACGTTCTTTATTCCCTTTACTTCACAAGCATTTTCAGCTACGACTGTCGATTTCCTAAAATACAGCCTCAGCCTGAGAGGATCGAATGATTTTTTAACACCTTATTTGTACTCTTTACTTTACTTGGCATGGATTTTTAACTGAAATACTGATGTGTAACTTCTAAAATAATATTCTTTCCGTCGTTGATTTTGCTATTCTTACTAATCCATCCATACTTATATTATAAAAGCGAAATTACGTCTCTCTGCATGTCTTTCGGACCTTCTGTTACGTTTTCACGGCCCGTCTGTCCAACCAATTTTGATGAAATTAAAACGCCGCGATGTTTTGAAAACCGCATAAAAAAATTTTGTAGAGGCAATTAATTCCATGGATTTCAAAAATAGTTCTCTAAAAATCTGTAGTCAGAATACAGTAACAAATGCTCTAAAAAGTTCAGGACTACTTTTATTGGTTTTAGAGGTTTTCAGCTCCAATTTCAGTTCAAACTGAAAACTCCAAATGAATTCGGTGTAGTACAGTTTATATGATTTCTAAAAGACCGCTGCTTTGTTGGTTCAGTTAGTAAAATTAATGATTTGAAAATTAATATGAACTTATATTAATTTGAAATCATTAATGATCGTCTATTTAACACAACAGTGATTCAAGTACTAACAGTCTTACTAATAAGACCTATATAGGTAGATAGAAATATATAGACCTATATTATTAATAATCATTAATTAATAATTTTTTATATTAATTTTTAACCAGCTATAATATAGCTGTGTAAAGCTCTCCTTTTTAGATGCTTAGTAATATAACATGATCATTTGTCTCATTAAGAAAATAGACGACAAAGTTAGAATTAGTCGGTAATTGAAAATATTGTGAATAGGAAAACACGTAGGATATTGAATCTACACGCACTTCCGTTTTTCTTAGTTTCATATTTTGAACTGCCCGATATAGGTAACTTTCATATCAAAGGTATTTAACCTGCAAATCAGGAATGAATAGGCATTTTCCAAGAAAACAGAATGATCCACATTTTTGTTATAAAAATATCAGTAGGCATATTGTTACACAAATTGATTTTGAACCTCACTAAAACCACTAAAATTTTGGAGAGGTGGACTAGAGGTAGTACCTAATTGCTTACCGTGTGATTTAATGAGCAAAAAATTCAGATGGTTTTCCGACCAGTCACACTGTGATTGGGCGTAACTTGTTAGGGAATCACCCAGAATGCGTATCCTGAACACTTGTCAAAATATAAGACGAAAACACAGGGACTAGACAGGGCAAAACGTCCGCGTAAAATGTCAACATCGGAAGGGAACGACCTTTTGTCCTATCGCCTAAGAAAACGCGTCAATGTATTACCTACGTAACCTACGTAATATACTTACCTATTACCTACCTATAATGTACCTTCTCAATGATGGACTATTGGACCGTCATCAGACAAGTTTTTATGTATTTTTACTCAAGAATATAATGGGTATAACCAGTACAAACCATGATATAAAAAGGGCCTATGTATCCAGTAACAAGGTGATGTTAAAAGTGTTAGAGTTACACTTGTATCGGAACCAGAATCCAGGAAATTCAATGTGGCTGAATAAATTGAATACCTTTGTCGTATAATGCAACTCGTGTTGGCTCGCTGGAGGTCCGCTTTGAAAAGGAATTTGCTTTACAGTGTTGTGAAGAGGAGTAAGATTTTGTATAAAACTTTATTAAATTAGTACTATTGAAGGTCACAGTGTGACATACAATCTACGTAGTCACAATAGCGTATAGAAGTTGAATGTACTAGCACAGATAAAATAATCGATTGCGTAAACTTAGCGAATATCGAGTTAGTTATCGAGTGATCCAAAGATTGGGTTAAAAAGAGCAAAGGTTTTGGCTTTGGACCAAGCCTTCTGGCCACTTCTCAGGATGCCTAGACCAATCTCGATATAAACGTGTGTTATAAACTTGTATAAATACTATGTTAATAGATATTTATTGTAAAAACTGTTAAACTAACCGCCGATTTTCATAGTAGCTGTTATCGGTAGAAAACTATATTATTGGCTACCTTTTTCCAACCAGTGGTTAAGTCACTTGATCATTCATCAAAAGCACATATAAAAGTTTATTTGAATAAAAAACATTTTAATTGAATTAGGCCTTCTCATTTTGGTATACTTTGCCATGCCATTACATGCCTGCCAACAACGGACTTGGCTGGTTGCATAAGCGCAGATTACTGGCAAAACCAAATTTGGTTATAAAAGTTGTGACCCATCCATGATACTTCAGCCTATACACTATACCTACAATTCATCAAGTTACATGCAGTTTTATTGTACCTAAAGAATATGCAGCCTTTATAACTTTAGAGAAATCGATGTACAAAATAGTTATATATAGAGAGTACAACAATATGCGTAAAAGTTAACTCATCTTACTAATATTATAAATGTGAAAGTTTGGCTGGATGTTTGGATGTTTGTTACTCAATCACGCCCCAACGGCTGAACCGATCTGGCTGAAATTTGGCACAGAGATAGATTATAGTCTGGAATAGCACATAGGCTGATTATCCCGGAAATTTAAAGAATTCCCGCGGGAACCAAAAACCTCAAACCACGCAGACGAAGTCGCGGGCATTCGCTAGTAAAATATAAGGAAGCATTAGCAAAGATGATCTACAAAATACAGCGGGGAATGAATAAAAATGCCGAAGCAACAATGTACACCGGTCGACGTTTATCGATGCTCGTAAACAAAGATTGTCTATGATTTACATTCGGGTTTTAGATGGGGGCTTTTAAAAGTTGTCGGTTTTGTAACTGTTACTGGCAATTTGGTTAAAATGCTGTACATTTTGCAGTTACAGTATCAATAAAAATTGTTGGGATATTTTAACAGATTAGTAATTAATTCCTTATTATTGAATACGTCGATCAATTTATAACCAAATTTGTAACCCACGACCATCGGCTTCATCATCACGTTAAAGTTGAGGCAATCCAGCTGTTCGACGTAACGAAAATAGTGAGAAGACTAAAAAGGACTAAATCTTTTGAGTTAGTGTATTGTAATAAGTGACATTAAAGTGTAGTGCTAAAAGAACACGTGAACAAGTGACTAAGTTTATCAAGAAAGACTAAGATGCGTCAATGGACAATTTCTGAGTACATAAGATAAATTATAAGTTCAGGTTAAAGCAAAACTGCTCATTAGCCAATTAGTTAGGCTAGATTGTAGTTAAATGGAAAAAAAAAATAGGAGAAAAAAATGTTTTTATGATTATAGAACTACCGTATACCGCGGCGTGTGAAAATCTTTGCAAGAGGGCTATGTCCAGCAGTTGACTTCTATCGGTTGAGGATGATATCATGGCATACTTACATATTTCATTTTCCCTTGCTTTGGTTTCTGTCAATATCGAAGTTGTTTTTAAATTGTTATATTTCATTTTTGATGAACAGATAACGTGAGTTTACCCCTTATTCTACCGATTGTGTGTAGGAATTTTAAGGCTTAATATATTAATTTAAATACGATTCATTTTACGCATTATTTTGTTTTTTTAAGACACAAAAATAAATAAACAAAGTAGTACGTTCAATTAAAAATTCAATTTACTATTCTAAAAGATACCCTTTATGCGTTTTTTTGTCCACTAGAGAGGTATTTGCTCACATTCATTCACTTTAAATTTGATTACTTTGTACCGTTTGAGTATTCCATTTCGTGAACACTGGAGTACGGAATTAATTGCAATATACGATTCAAAGCTATGTGTGCAGATACCTACCGAATTCCTTTTGGGTTTTCTGTTTTCGGTTACTAGATGTACCACAGAAAAGGTACCACAGATAATAAAATTCATTTGGGAAAATAAACCTTTTATGAGCGTGAAATTATTTTTTTATGTACTATCCTAACAGCCAGGGTTTTGTTAAATTCACTACAAACAAGAAGAAAATTCAGTGATAGGTAAAATTTTCCCCAATTATTAATACATTTTTATCATTCCAAGAAAACACCTACCACTACAAAATTCTGCGGGAATTTGTAAATTTTTCGGGATAAAATGTAATCAACCTATGTCTTCAATTATATCCATTTTAAAAAGTCGCGGCGTGATAAAAGAACCAACCAACAAAAAAACTCACGTATTCATAATATTAAATGTATGGATTTCAATAGTACGTCAAAGTAAATAAGCTGGATAAAAGTTGATAATAATTAGTTAGAAGCCTCAGCGTCAGTCTACTCCGTCCGTGGACTATGCGCTTTAATTGCCACGTAAAAGGGAATTTAATTTCCTTCTGAATCTCTAAAAAGAAAAGCTCCTTGAACACCATTTCATGGACTAAGTAAGTAAAACTTTACAGTACTCGCAGCGTAGTTGAATTCACATAAATTATTACATTTTAATTCGCACAACTCTACGGAAAAGATTAATTTCAGTGGCTTCACACTATTCCTTTTACATTTTTACTAACTTCGCTGAAATCAAGATCTCAATTCAAAAGCCAGGAAATACAATTTCTTTACAATCACGTCTTTTTTTAATCTCTTTTAATTGTTAGACGTACATTAAACGTTCAAATTTTATTGGTACAGTTTACAGTACTGTCTAGCTGATATAATATCATACTATTGAAGATATTTACTAACATAAGATACTTGTTTCAGGATAAAGAAATGAAAATTAAGAATGGAATACATTCCCTGCGATTAAGAAAAATAACGATGGTGTCAGAGACGAGGTTATAAAAGGATGCGTGCGCATCTGCTGGGGACTACATTGTCACCCGTCGTTGCGTGTCGTTCTTGTGTGATTTTATTTTCTCGCTGTCATTTTTTTATTGTTCATGTTAATAAATGAGTCAGGAGAGCTTTTACGTCTTTCTTCTTCAAGTATCCTCTAGAAATTTGCAAGATCAGAAGTGGGATTCGGTATCAACGTGATGCCTAATCCTACCGGCTATTCTGATTCTATAATTCTATACTTGAGGAAGGAAGGCAAGAATGCCTGATTGTGATCGCGTGAATGTCGTAGAACTGGTCATAATGGTTGTTTGAAGCATGAGGTGGACGCGATACTAGTTCGCGTCAGGTGCTTTGAAAAGTCAGACAGCTACGCCTAATATCACCATCGCCTGATAGGCGTGCGTTGTTGGAAAAACCTCCGTCATGTTCTATGAGCCGGCGGTCATGTTGCAGCCGCTGGGTGCACCATACAGGGGTCAAATGTTGGGTGTTGAATCGCAATGTGGTGTAAGTGACGCGAATGCGGATATGCAATCATTTTGTTTGAAGTAACGAGTAAGAGTTCAGATAGTTACAGCACATATGTTGACTATACTTGTCGTTCACTTCTTCGTTTGCGAATAGTGAGAGGGCTCAGTGTTGGGTAATTGATGTTTTGAAAAACAGGATTGCAGTCTAATTGTCATAGTTGCCTGGTTGCCGTGTAAACAGAAGATGTAAACATTGGGTGTTCAGGTTCTTATTCAGTTCTGCGCATATCAGCCATGACATATTGTCATGTCATGTCAATTATTTGTCTACTTGTGTTTATTTACTTTCGTGTAAAATTATTTGAAGTTTGACCTGTTAATTTTTGGTCGTTTTGTGATCTTGTTAAAGTTGTGTACGTAGAATAAAGTCTGGTTTGTTTGTTCGTATTTCTTTCACAGATAAAGGACCGCTGGTATGCTCACATTTATAGAGAGCACCAAAAAGGAACATTTCTACTTGTTCACATTTAGAGAATGTTGTTCAAGTTAGTTTCGTTCGATGGATATGTTACGAAGTTATTACTCGAAATGTGGTTCATGTGATATGGCTTGTAAAGGTATTCAGAACCTGTGGCAAACGTGTGTGGTGTGGTCATTATCTGTTGTATGTCTCTTTCATATTCGGCGCTCAACACGGTGTGAGGCGTTCTGGACGCGCCAGGCAGCGCGCTCGCCTGCTGAGCCGAGCTGCGCGTCTACATGTCGCGCAGGGCTGCGCGCTCGCCTGCTGCTGCGCGTCTGCTGGTCGCGCAGGGCTGCGCGCTTGCCTGCTGCTGCGCGTCTGCTGGTCGCGCAGGGCTGCGCGCTCGCCTGCTGCTGCGCGTCTGCTGGTCGCGCAGGGCTGTGCGCTTGCCTGCTGCTGCGCGTCTGCTGGTCGCGCAGGGCTGCGCGCTTGCCTGCTGCTGCGCGTCTGCTGGTCGCGCAGGGCTGCGCGCTCGCCTGCTGCTGCGCGACTGCTGGTCGCGCAGGGCTGCGCGCTTGCCTGCTGCTGCGCGTCTGCTGGTCGCGCAGGGCTGCGCGCTTGCCTGCTGAACCAAGCTGCGCGTCTACATGTCGCGCAGGGCTGCGCGCTTGCCTGCTGCTGCGCGTCTGCTGGTCGCGCAGGGCTGCGCGCTCGCCTGCTGCTGCGCGTCTGCTGGTCGCGCAGGGCTGCGCGCTTGCCTGCTGCTGCGCGTCTGCTGGTCGCGCAGGGCTGCGCGCTTGCCTGCTGCTGCGCGTCTGCTGGTCGCGCAGGGCTGCGCGCTTGCCTGCTGAACCAAGCTGCGCGTCTACATGTCGCGCAGGGCTGCGCGCTTGCCTGCTGCTGCGCGTCTGCTGGTCGCGCAGGGCTGCGCGCTCGCCTGCTGCTGCGCGTCTGCTGGTCGCGCAGGGCTGCGCGCTTGCCTGCTGCTGCGCGTCTGCTGGTCGCGCAGGGCTGCGCGCTTGCCTGCTGCTGCGCGTCTGCTGGTCGCGCAGGGCTGCGCGCTTGCCTGCTGAACCAAGCTGCGCGTCTACATGTCGCGCAGGGCTGCGCGCTTGCCTGCTGCTGCGCGTCTGCTGGTCGCGCAGGGCTGCGCGCTCGCCTGCTGCTGCGCGTCTGCTGGTCGCGCAGGGCTGCGCGCTTGCCTGCTGCTGCGCGTCTGCTGGTCGCGCAGGGCTGCGCGCTTGCCTGCTGCTGCGCGTCTGCTGGTCGCGCAGGGCTGCGCGCTTGCCTGCTGAACCAAGCTGCGCGTCTACATGTCGCGCAGGGCTGCGCGCTTGCCTGCTGCTGCGCGTCTGCTGGTCGCGCAGGGCTGCGCGCTTGCCTGCTGCTGCGCGTCTGCTGGTCGCGCAGGGCTGCGCGCTTGCCTGCTGCTGCGCGTCTGCTGGTCGCGCAGGGCTGCGCGCTCGCCTATATATTATTATAATTTAACTTCGCTGAAATCAAGATCTCAATTCAAAAGCCAGGAAATACAATTTCTTTACAATCACGTCTTTTTTTAATCTCTTTTAACTGTTAGACGTACATTAAACGTTCAAATTTTATTGGTACAGTTTACAGTACTGTCTAGCTGATATAATATCATACATTATCATATTTTTAACCCATACCTCGGAAAGTAAGTTCAGAAGAAATTTTCGGTTGTCGTCACAAGTATGTCATTATTTTAGATAATAACTAGCTAATGCACGCGACTTCGTGGATTGAGGTTTTTTGTTTCCCGCAGGAACTCTATAATTTTTCGGGATAAAAACAACAAAACATCCATCCATCCAAACTTTCGCTAATATTTATTTGAAAATTATTTATATTAGTTTTTATTTTATAGAATCGAATGGAAATAATAAATATAAAAATGGTTATTTACTCAATCAGTCACAGACTAATGGTAGGGTATTTTGCGAGATGCATGTAAGGGTATAGACTAAACGATCATAGAACCTGAGCAAGAGTATTCTTTTCTTGATATTCTTGATCTTTTAGTAAGTTATCACAATTAAGTTTCACACACTGTTTACACAAGAATAATTTGATATGTTTGGGGATATAATGAGCGTTCGTACATTTGGTATAATAGTTTTAGTCATAGGTTTTAGTTTTGGATCATCCGTTACTAAAACCCTGCCAAGTTTCATCGACTGAGGATTTAATGTGGGGGTCTCCATACAACAGACGTCCCCGTTTCCTAGACTATAAGTCCACCTTTACAGATTTAAATAGTTAGTATGAACTAACGAATGACTAGTATGAAATTCGTATGTGAAATTGTGGAAGTTGCTATGGTTCTTAGAGAGGGACAATAGCAAATGTTTTGATACATACTAATTAATGTAATCTATACTAATATTATAAATGTGAAACTTTGGATCGATGGATGATTGTTACTCAATCAGACCAGAACAGTTGAACTGATCTGGATGAAGTTTGGCACAGATATATATTATAGTCTGGAATAACACAAAGGCAACTTTTTATCCCAGAAAATTAAAGAGTTCCTGCGGGAACCAAAACACCTCAATCTACGTGGACGAAGTCGCGGGTATCAGCTAATTGTTATTTATATTTTAATTTTAAGGCAAACGAGGTTGCAGAAATTCCAGAAATAAACTTAATGAAGTTCCTGCACAAGTGTTTAATGTTAGTATCTAGGACTTACAAGGAATACACTTGAACGTAGATTGTTTCCTACAGATACACTGAACTTTAATTAAAAGTTGTATTACCTGTACTGTCTACAATATTAAGTGCAGTTCTGTGTGAGGAAACTGCAAGTAGTAAAATTCATTAGTATTTTGTTTCATTTCAATCTATGGGAAATTAAAGCTGGCAAGCGCTCATAGGCCTATTTAGAGCGTCGCTTATTACACAGCAATTTAGGGGCCCTTTCTCTGTAAATCTTATTACATTACACTGATTCAAGGGTCCCTGTCAAAAGTACAGTGTATAGGCCTATCAGCGCTCGCAAATAGATCGCGTTCACGAAAAAAATAATATTAATTTAGCTGCGTTGGTAAACAATCCCGTTGGTCTAGTGGTTGGCATGTTAGACTGCGGTCGACGATTCCCGGTTTGGGCCATAATTGAGTATTGGGTTGTTTTCACCTCTTGCCGGTGAGCATGTTAAGCCGTCGGTCCTAGTTTATTATCATAACATGATAATAGTCGTTAAAGCCTAGTGGTGGTGGGTAGTGCACACAATCTGCATTGGAGCAACTGCTTGTCTCATTCGAAGTTTTCCTTCGAAGATCACGGATTTACAATGCATTTGAACTAGGTGACAGGGTGAAAGAGAAAAAAACATTTGAAGTGAACTGAAACCAATTGATGCGGCGTAGTAGCAGCGAATTTTAGGTTAAAAAAAAAAGAGTATTAGGTAATCGCTAACCAGAAGCTATGCGACGCATCTACTCAATGAATTTCCAGCGACTCGTTTTTGTTCAAAAAAGATCAGTCGATGTAGACACGTTAACATACGACATATAAAAGCAGTTATGGTTTTTCAGAAATGCGTACAACCGATTGTGTCGTCGAACTACTACGAACTGACACAGCGTAAGAGGCCAAAGCCGTGTTTGAGCTTTCTGAATACCAAACGTACCGCAGCGACATCAATTCTAGGCTCGAGCCAAACTTGCATGTGTAGTGGGAGCAAAAAACATCAATGACAGGCACCGCAGTAATTAGATTCAGGCACGTTGTGTTGTACGTTAAAGTCACCAGTGACGGTACCTACGTAAGCGTTTTTCAACTGCGCTCTTTGTCAAATGGATGCAAATCGCTATGCAATTGGATTTTAGTCGAGAGCGTGGAAAAGGTCGGGGGTCGACTTTGAAAGGCGCATTTCGTGGCTGCGACGCCAAATTTAATAATATTTCGGGGTGCTTGGGACTTACTTGTGGGATTTAACATGCATTTATTTATTGAAATGCGAGAAGATGAATAATTCGTTTGATAGAATTTTATTTGTTTATTTTTTTTGCAGCGCGCAGCCAAAATTCTTGCCACTATTCCACGCGGGCATGATTTATATAAGTAGTAATTAGGTTAGACTAGCTAGCTTTATGCTCTATTGCATTGTTTTTAATAAATGAATCATTTTTATTATTTTTATAAAGATGCTAAGTGCAAAGCTAAGCCTGGGTTTTTCCTGCGACACTGTCCGCAAGATTGAGGTTTTTAAAGATTCCTTTGTAATTTCTCAAATCTTTGAGAATATACTTTTGTTAAACTTATTTTTGTTATATTAATGCTGAAGCTTAAAACGCTCATAACTCAGAAGAATTAGACTTGTAATTAGTCTATACAGAAGGTGTCTTAAACTGTATTTCCATAAACAACCATTTTGTAAGTTGTCACACAGACTACCCTCAGGCTATTTTACCAAAGACACATCGAGCGAGCATAGAGTTAGGGACAGTCACACTACAGCCCATTAACGTCCCACTACTGGGCACAGGCCTCCACTCTCATAGGAGAGAGGGAATTAGAGCTTAGACCCACCACGCTGCTCCAATGCGGGTTGGCGGGCTTTAACGACTATTATCATGTTAGTGATAATAACCGGGACCGACGGCTTAACGTGCTCTCCGAGGCACGGGGGTGAAACACCGCCAACTTCCTAACTCCGGGCTAGTACTGGGAATTTTTAATGCGAAAAACCCGATACTTAATTATGGCCCGACCCGGGACTCGAACCCGAGACCTCGTCGGCCGCAGTCAAACATGCTAACCACTACACCAACGAGGCAGTTAGCGACAGTGCTTGATTATAAAAGTTACTGATCATAAAGTTATGTTCCATTCTTACAACAGAAGGCCAATCTTCTAAACTACTATGGCTATCACCGCTAATCCCAATAATCGTGCATCAAAAACAATACTTTGAGCTCGACTTGGCAAAGACACTTCCATGCACCATACTTACCTACAAAAGTTACGTCACATTTAAATTACTCAAAGACTTTAGGAAGCACTCAAAAATGTTCTAAAGCAAAATTCATCCTTCCTTTACTCTTAATGCACTGTCGAGGTAACTTTGAGTAATTATCCCCGCGGTTCCCCTTATAATTGTTCACTTCTAATTACCTGGCATACTTCTAAATGGCCCAAGCCTTGTTTGAGTATAAAGACTTTTGTTCAATGAAGCGATTTAGGGTGAAATCACACTACGAACAGGACAGTGACCATACTGCGAACGCTTAAAGCCATATTATTGTTTCATTATTGTTTACTTTCGTATTTTAGAATTACTCGTTTAATTCGTATTTTAGGAACGTCAAGGTACGTGACATCAAACTGTTATTTTGAATAATATTGCTTATGTATTGCTTTTTAAGCGTTGGCAATATGGCCCCAGGACAAGATTCCATTCAAAGTTAACCCTTGAATGCGATCTCAGCTGGTAGTTAGTGATGATGCAGTCTAAGACGGTAGCGGGCTAACTTGTTAAGGATATGGCATCCACGCAAAACACCCGCTTTGTAGGGGGAACACGTTTTGTCCTGTCCTAATAATTGTCCGCTAGACCAAAACTTTTTATCCGTGGTGTGTTTCCGCCCTTAACCTTTTTTCCCGTGATTCTTAAAAACTAACTAAGAATAATTATGTAATTATTCACGATCATTATTTCCCGCCCTGTGGCTGTTCAAAGCTATATATACCTCTAGACCCGGTAGTAAATATAATAAGTCTATGTCTAGACCCAACAGTGGGTACATTTGTGTATCTATAAGTATTTAAGTCAGAGAGCAATGGATCTACTGGATTTATGCATGGGTATAGTTGAGTACCTGGCGAGTGACATGATATGCTTCTTTTTATCCCGGTAAATTTAGGAGTACCCGCGGGAATTAAATAAAAGTATGTGTGGCAATTCACACACTGCAGAAGTGTAACTTTAGAAAAAAAGCCACGAGATAATGAGATAAATAAAACTTTTATTCTATCTCATTCTCTCGCAGGCTAAATCCTATATAATATGTTTGTATCATTTTGGTGTTCCTTTT
This sequence comes from Erebia palarica, assembly GCA_964035005.1. Classification (NCBI taxonomy): domain Eukaryota; kingdom Metazoa; phylum Arthropoda; class Insecta; order Lepidoptera; family Nymphalidae; genus Erebia; species Erebia palarica. The sequence continues at coordinate 33,439,110 of OZ035989.1, read as the reverse complement.
TCGTTTCGTTGAATTTTCAATTCACAACGATTCTAAAGACATTTCACTTCAAAAAACTTAATACACGCGTCTTTTTTTTTTTTTTATTGTGAGATAGGCTTGCGCTTGACGACAACCATGTTTAGTGCAAAGCTATGATGAAGTCTAGGTTGGAACGCGCTTGCCAAGAAGATGCCTATTCTACCCTTGCCTTGACGGTACTTAAGTCACGGGCATCAGCTAGTTTTATGTGTATAGAAGATTGGTATTATGATAAGAGCTCGCTGTTTTGACGGTTCATGTAAACAACGTCGCAAAATGGCTTTCCCGATAGAAGGAACTCTTTGTGGCACAAACATATTAGTTGGGGTGCGGTCGTATCAGTTTCCGTATCAACATAGTTCGCGTAGTTAACTTGTTATTGTTTTTGTCAAAATAATACATGACATGTATAATATACCTCCATTTCTCGTGCTTTAATAACGTGACATCGAAGGCACGTCTTCTTTATGGTAATATTTATTAACTTTGTTGTATCTCAACCAAATTCTTACCAGAAGCAAATACAATAATATTATAGTTATCTAGTTGAGTGTTCCATTTGTGTTTATAACTTAAGTCTTACACACACACTCCTTAATTTTCCGGGGAAAAAAAGCCTACGTCACTCTCCAGGTAGTCAACTATACCCATGCAAAAAATCGCGACGATCTGTTGCGGCGTGATGGAAGGACAAAATTTTTATTGACGTCCTTGAGGTTAAAAATTTCGAAACTGTGAAATCCCTATTTCATCATTCTAAACCTGAAGCCCAAATACCAAGTTTAATGGCTATAGCTTGAAAAATGGCGGACTGTCATACAAATTTTCAACCCCTATTTCCCTTTGAGGGTGGAAATTTTAAAAATTGTGGCATCTTTTTTTACCGAAAGCCAAACTACCAAGTTTCGATATTTAACTTGACAAATATCTTAAACGTGATAAAAAGTAGCAGTTATTCTAGACTATAACCTATGTGCAAATTTTATTCAGATCCTTTCAGCCATTCTGGCATGTTGAAAGCATCAAACATCATCTACTATTCATTGGATGGATGGATCCATCCAAACTTTCGCATTTATAATAATAGTATAGATTTTCAAGGGAATCACTACTCGTTGTTAAAAGTGGACCCATAGACCTTAATTAGCTTTTTGCTTAGTATTCATATTTGTTAGCTTATGCGTCCTTAAGTGCCCTCATGTCGGCGGGTTAAGGGGACTTGATTCTGATTATAATCTGATTATAATATTACCCTGGCACTTGGGAATATTCCTTAGCCTTTTTCTTATGAAATTTTCACTGGTTTTTAAGACTACGGCAATTTGTTAAACTCTTCTTCTCCGTCGTATCGCTCTTGTAGGAGTGGTCGTGGTCGTCAATTTGGTGTTGTGACATGCTTAACGATCCGTCTTCACTCTTCCCTGATAGCAGCCTTGCGAGTAAATTCGTGTAAGGGGACATCCACCGCAGCCCTCATTTGGTCTGTCCACCTCATGGGTGACCTGCCACGTACCCTGGTGCCCTCTACTCTTCCTTGAACAACCAGACGCTCAATTTCTACGCTCAAGTTATCGTTGCGTCTAATTACGTGACCAAAGAAAGTGAGAATGCGAGCCTGTACAATGGAGGAGAGACGCTGCTTGATGCCGAGTTCTTCAAGAATGGACTTGTTTGTTCAGAATTCAGTACAAGACACTCTCAACATTCTTCTCCAGCATCACATCTCAAGAGCGTCTATCCTCTTCTTCTCACTTTCTCGCAGGGTCCACGTCTCCAGAAGTGTAGAGAAATATAGAGAATACAAGCGCTCTGACAAACCGGGTCTTAGTGGCCTTGGTGATGTTTCGGTTCCTCCATATCTTCCGCAGCTTGTCCATGGCAGACCTAGATATAGCCAGTTTGTTAAACTAGTGTTCTTGAAAATAATTCATCATTTGAAGTTAGGTGCAAGTAAATTTTGCATACCAATTCTAAGGGCAAAAACACACTACAGGGCATAACACAAAGTCGTCGTGATACGTGTACGCGCGAACTTCTATACGGAGCTGTACTGACTTACGTACGTGACACGACAAAATGACGTGAGACGTCTGGTGAATGTTTCCACACGATGTTTTTGTTCTCTCTCTCTCCTGAACGTGAAGTTTAATTGCATAAAACGCACTTTACTCCGACCTCCGAATAGAAGTCTGAAATTTTTACGAGTATCACGTGGCCGCGTACACATGTTTGACGACCTCCTTTGCGCAGTGTTGAGTGCCGTTGTCTTAAGGTCCTGAATTCGATTCCCAGAAGGGTAAATTTCCGAATTTATAATTTATGAATTTTGTCTGGTTTCGTCTGGTGGGAGGCTTCAGCCGTGGCTAGTTACCACCCTACCGGCAAAGAAGTACCGCCAAGCGAGTTAGCGTTCCGGTTCAATGTCGTGTAGATACCGACTAGGGGTACGGGTTTAATGAGGTGATATCGCAGTCAAGGGATAACTTTTAGCGGAATAAAAAAATGATATGTAGAACAGAAATCCTAAAACGATGTATTTGATCAAATAACCCTGAAAGCTCTAAGGAAAGGGGGCTTTAAAATCATCATCATCATCATCACTACAGCCCATTAACGCCCCACTGCTGGGCACAGGCCTCCACTCTTATGGGAGAGAGGGAATTAGAGCTTAGACCCACCACGCTGCTCCAATGCGGGTTGGCGGGCTTTAACGACTGTTATCATGTTAGTGATAATAACCGGGACCGACGGCTTAACGTGCTCTCCGAGGCACGGGGGTGAAACAAGGCCAACTTCCTAACTCCGGGATTTCTAATCCGAAAAACCCTATACTTAATTATGGCCCGACCCGGGACTCGAACACGGGACCTCGTCGGCCGCAGTCAAACACGCTAACCACTAGACCAACGAGGCAGTTACACGCTAACCACTAGACCAACGAGGCAGTTACACGCTAACCACTAGACCAACGAGGCAGTTACACGCTAACGACTAGACCAACGAGGCAGTTACACGCTAACCACTAGACCAACGAGGCAGTTACACGCTAACCACTAGACCAACGAGGCAGGTACACGCTAACCACTAGACCAACGAGGCAGTTACACGCTAACCACTAGACCAACGAGGCAGTTACACGCTAACCACTAGACCAACGAGGCAGTTACACGCTAACCACTAGACCAACGAGGCAGTTACACGCTAACCACTAGACCAACGAGGCAGTTACACGCTAACCACTAGACCAACGAGGCAGTTACACGCTAACCACTAGACCAACGAGGCTTTAAAATGCTGTCACTTTATTGAATTTATGTAGAATAGTGGAAAACGGCACCTGTTACGCAAAACTTTATTAATTTAGTTTGCACGATGTGGCCGCCCTGCTGTATTTTCTTCGAAACTGTTTGTTTAATATCTTTGATTTGTGGTTTAAATACAGTTGCAGTAAATTACCAAGTATGTATGATTCAGAAATACTTGCTCATATAATTAATTAAATTGAAACAATATTATTTGCACAAGTCACTGAGAAGGGAAATATAAAATTCTAGCTGATGCTCGCGACTTCGTCCGCGTGGTTTAAGTTTTTTTTATTCCCTCGGGATTTTTTTTTTTTTTATCCACTACAAGTTAGCCCTTGACTGCAATCTCACCTGATGGTAAGTGATGATGCAGTCTAAGATGGTAGCGGGCTAACCTGTTAGGGGCATGGCAGTTATATTAAACCCATACCCCTATTCAGTTTCTACACGGCACCGTACCGGAACGCGTAATCGCTTGGCAGCACGTCTTTGCCGGTAGGGTGGTAACTAGCCACGGCCGAAGCCTCCCACCAGGCCAGACCAGGGAAAATTCTGAAATTATAAATTCCTAAATTGACCCTGCCGGGGATCGAACCTGGGACCTCCGCACGTTAAGACAACAGCGCTACACACTGCGCCACGGAGGTCGTCAACTCCTTATATAAAAAGTAGCCTATGCCACTCTCCAGGTCTTCACCCATGCCAAAAATCACGTCGATCCGTTGAGGCGTGATTGAAGGACAAACCAACAAACAAACACACTTTCGCATTTATAATGATTATGATTGGGTATGATTATTAGTTACAAAATAATCATGCCCAAGTGGAAGTCACGCTTAACGGCTGATGTTTTCTTAACACCATCAGACTTAACGTCACCAAAAAGGAAATCCAATAATATTAAAAGTTTTGTTTCTTCATTACCGTCTTGAACAAAAATGTAAATTTACCAAGTTGTCAAGTCAATTCAAAGCTTAGATGAAGTCTTCCCAGATTAGGGCGCACTAAAAACCCTCCAAAATTTAATTTACAACTGTTATACGTATGACCGTCACGTTCGTATTAAATAATTTAATCGTAATGTATTAAATAATTAATTTAATGTTCATTTAAACATTAATAAAATATTGACGTCAAAATGTATAGATAGTACTACAAATTTTAAATACATTTTGAATTTGAATTGTTACTCTCCACAATATATTTGTATTAGTGTTTGATTATAATAAAGTCTGTCAATCCACAATTGGCCAGCGTGGTGGACTTTGGAGTGATCTTTACAATGCTGGTATTAGTATATGAAGTCTGTCCATCCTCAATTGCTAGCGTAGTGGACTATGCCCTTATTCTTATTCGGAGATGGGTTGTCACGATGTTTCACCCCCGTACCTCGGAGAGCACGTTAAGCCGTCGGTCCCGGTTATTATCACTAACATGATAATAGTCGTTAAAGCCGACCCGCATTGGAGCAGCGTGGTGGGTCTAAGCTCTAATACCCTCCTTCCTATGAGAGTGGAGGCGTGTGCCCAGCTGTGGGACGTTAATGGACTGTAGTGATGGTAGTGGTCATGATGATAGAAACAAGTGTCGATATTGTGACACAAGAGTGGAAATTGTAAACTCTACCAGTGAATTCAAATCCTTTGGGTCAATAGTCAGCAAAATAAGAGATACGCGGAAATAATGTAACTGAAAAACTACAAAGGAATAAACTTCGTATCTTTGTTGCGAGATAAACGATCGGGACTCGGAGAAACATTGTCAGGTAGTGTAAGCACTTTTGTTGTTTTGCAATGTTTATTTTAAGTGTATTGCTCCAAGTTATTATTGAAAGCTGTAGGTAATACTAAAGTGTTGTGACAGCGTTGAACGAGAGCATTTAGCTTTGTTCTTTGTCACCTTGTTCCATGTAAAGCTTTATTTATTGGTACATTTTGTGACCTCCGTGGCGCAGTGTGTAGCGCTGTTGTCTTAACGTGCGGAGGTCCCGGGTTCGATCCCCAGCAGGGTCAATTTGCGAATTTATAATTTCTGGATTTTCCCTGGACTGGCCTGGTGGGAGGCTTCGGCTGTGGCTAGTTACCACCCTACCGGCAAAGACGTGCCCCCAAGCGATTTAGCGTTACGGTACGATGCCGTGTAGAAACCAAATAGGGGTATGGGTTTAATATAACTGCCATGCCCCTGACAGGTTAGCCCGCTACCATCTTAGACTGCATCATCACTTACCATCAGGTGAGATTCCGATCTCCGGTCAAGGGCTAACTTGTAGTGGATAAAAAAAAAGTGTTCTTTGTCACCTTGTTCTACGGAAATATAGCTTTATTTGTTGGTACATTTTGCCCGTTATAAGACAGTTTGCTGATTTCATCAGATACAAATTAGAAGTTCGGCGAATGTTTATAAATACATAAATTATTCTTGCGTAATCACTTGTAACTAAAAATATTGCGAACATTGTTTTAGTGGTTAAATTTTATTTTATCAATCAAGCACTGGAGGAATTTCATTTTTAATAGTTCTGATTATAATAAAATCCTTTCGAGAATAATAGCCCTCTTTGCCTTCCTAGGTATGATTTCAGGAAAAAAACTAGCTTACATTGGGATAAACACAACATCAAAAACGTACCTGTGTCCAAAACTGTTTATGGTAGTTGAGTAACATAGCGTTGATTTTAAAATGCAATTTTTCAACATTATTATTATGGGGTAGATAGATACTGGTCCAATATATAAATACCTAATATAAAGTGGTATTTCAAACAAAAACAATTAACTCTCATGCCATGCTCGATCACTGTTAAATAAATTGATATAAAAATAAAAGAACGACTTTGAATCTACGCCAATACCACCCAGATAACAAACCAACTTCACCAAAAAATTGGCTCCCTCAACTTAGTTTCGTAACCATTGATATACTAATAACTTCAAACTTCAATTTATTTATTTGTGGAATACGGTACAAAGATGTTCTTGAAAACCAGTGTGGTGTACCAATATTGATTTAATTTAATTTTAATTTGGCATGCATTATAATAACTACTTAACTATATACTGAGCCAACTGCGATTGTTACAAAGAGTTCTATCTAAGATACTTAAAAAAAAAACAACATGTTAAAAACCAAACGGTGATAAAAGATAATGAGATTTATAATTCTATATTTTTTAACTAACTTCAAAAAAGGAGGTTCTCATTTCGACTGTTTTTTGTTTGGTAGATCATACCTCAGAGATGGTCCCATATAAATTTTATCGAAATCGATTCAGCGCTTTTTGAGAAAATCACCAAAAAAAAACAAAATATATACCCACATAATGTTTTTTACTTTTTTCTTTTTAGTTAGAGTTGGTACTTATAGCTAATATATATATATTTGAAGTCGGTTTTCGTTTAAGATGAAAGGAAATAATTATTATTTATAGGTGTCAAAGACGACAAGTGTGGTGCGGGACGCGGGGAGTGTGCGGCATCGCAAGCCGGCCGCGCGTAAAAACTTTAGTCGCTGCATAGCAAGTAGCCTCAATCCATACATCACAATATTGTAAATCCAAATTCAAAAATAAACAAAATATTTACAGTCCTCTCGCATATCATTTCACAACATAAGTTTATGGTCTTCGAACCGCATCAGTGGAAACCAGTATCAGCAGCAAAATCATCAATCATCAGCAATCAGCATCAACAATAACCACAGGATTGAGCAGCAGTAGACAAGTGAGGACGTTCCAATATTTTTTTCACATTCCCTAATAATCCCTTATAATCTCAGAAATTCCCTATAGCAAAGTTTTCCCGTATTTTTTCCAAATTTCTCAAAGTTATAAAACATTATAGTTACCTAAAGTTTTAACTACGCTAGATCCGTGCATCGCAGTGCACTCATAGATCGCAGCGATAAGAATCTTTTGTATTCGCACCGGGCGAGCGACGTTGTTTTTCTGTATGAAGTTTTACGCGTTCTAACGTTCTTATCGTCATACATATAAGGTTAATTTTGAATAGTGATTTTTTGTAACAATTTTGAACGTTTTAGTTAATTATTTGTTACGAAATTTAAGTCATTCGTCTCCCATAAGTCCCTAAAATGAGTGAAAGCCTAAAGGATCTTATAAAGAAGCGAGGTTCCGTTAAGGGTCGACTCACACTATTTATAAATTACGTAAATTCCTTAGAAGATCTAGAACAAGTGCAGTGTACCGAATTAGAACTGCGCATAAAAAAAGCAGAACAACTTTTGACTCAATTTGATCTTATTCAAAGTAACATCGAATACTTAGCAGACACCGATGACGACTTATCGGTCTTCACTGAAAGACAAGAAATCGAAGATCAGTTTTATTCTTACATATCTAAAGCGAAGCAAATTTATAAATCTAGTCTGCGTAAAATCATTAATCGGGAAGATGATAATGACGACATTCACTCATGTATTTCAGGAAGTTCGCAGTTATCGGGTGAGATGAAACAGACAAAGACCAGCGTGAGACTACCGACCATACAAATCCCTAAATTCTGCGGCCGGTACGAGGATTGGCTTGAATTTCGAGACACGTTTATTTCTCTAATACATGAAAACAAAACCATCAGTGAGATTCAAAAGTTTCACTATCTACGAGCCTCCTTGGAGGGCGGCGCTGCTCAGGTAATACGATCAATTAGTTTTTCGTCTGCTAACTACACCATAGCCTGGGATTTGTTGTGCGATCGCTATAACAATGATAAATTATTAATTCACAATCATGTTCAATCATTATTTAAAGTCGAACCGATAAAACGCGAATCATCCGTGAGTATACGTACTATTATTGATACATTTTCTAAGAATTTAAGATCTCTAGACTCTCTAGGGGAACCCACATCTAAGTGGGACACATTGATAATTTATTTAATTAATTCTAAATTAGATTCTAAAACCTCTAGAGACTGGGAGGAGCATAAAACTACATTGAACAAGGTAATGTTAACAGATTTAATTACTTTTCTAAAAAACAAAGCCGATTTATTAGAAACAATACAGTCAAATAGCTATAATGGTACGGATAATCACAAAATTAAAACTCATCATTTGAAGGGATTATTAAACATAAACACAAACACAACATATACACCAAAGTGTCCTCTATGCAAGAAACAACATAAGATTTTTTATTGTGAAATCTTTTTAAACAAATCAATCAGTGAAAGAGCCGAGACAGCACGTAATCTCAAGCTCTGCACGAACTGCTTAAGAGGGGGGCACAGGGTAGCTCAGTGCAGGTCTTACCCTTGTCCCAGGTGTCTCACCATCAAACACAATAAACTCCTTTGTGACTCAACCAATGAAACGCAAGGGTCATCAAGTACTCAAGCTCGAAACGTCGAGCCGCCAGTCGACAAAGCCACTACGCTCTCAGTCCAAATGACAGAGCCAGTACTGCTTTCGACTGCAGTGGTTTATATTCAAGGTAGCGATAATCAACGTCACCAGGCAAGAGCTGTTCTAGATTCCGGTAGCCAAGCATCTTTCGTAACTGACAGACTGTTGAACAAACTAGGGTTGGCATGCTACAATACAGAGACGTCAATCACGGGCATAAATTGTACTACAGTAACAAAAGCAACCAAACGTTGCGACACAATCATAAGTTCAAAGGTAAACAACTCATTCAAACTCAAAGTATCCTTGTATGTTTTACCTGACATTACCAATCTTGGTAACAACAAAGCATTAATCAACAATTTACATATTGATTCAGAAATTTCACTTGCAGATCCAGAGTATTATAATCCCACCAATGTGGATTTACTCTTAGGTGCAGACGTTTTTTGGGACTTAATTCTGACTGATCAAATTCGTCTAGGCAAAAACTGTCCTATATTACAACAAACTCAATTAGGGTACATCATTTCCGGTCCCACAAGTGGTCTGAAACAAAACAAAATTAATAAAGAATTAATTTCATGTAATTTTTTACTGAGTGAGTGTTCAGAAATTCAAGATCAATTAACAAAATTTTGGTCACTTGAGGAGACACCTTATGAATCAAAGCCTGCTTATTCATTAGAGGAAAGTTCATGTGAAAAACATTTTATAGAAAATGTCAAAAGAATGCCAGACGGTAGATTCTCAGTCGCTATTCCTCTTAAACAGCCGGAAAGCCTTTTAGGTGACTCATACAATAGAGCGTTACAGTGTTTTCTATCGCTTGAGCGTAGGTTACAGAAGCAGCCTAAATTGAAACAAATGTACACAGAATTCATGAATGAATACATGCAACTGGGTCATATGTCATTAGTTCCAAAGGATTCAAACACAAACACAAAACATACAAATTACTTACCACACCATGGTGTTCTACGCGAGCAGAGTTCCACGACGAAACTAAGAACAGTTTTCAACGCTAGTGCTGCCACCACCACTGGTATCTCTTTCAATAATCTGCAAATGGTCGGTCCCACTATACAAAGTGATCTATTTTCCATTTTAATTCGATTTCGACACTTTACTTACGTCTTGACAGCAGACATCGAAAAGATGTATCGTCAAGTGTTGGTACACGTAAATCAAAGACACCTGCAACAAATATTATGGAGGGACGACCCTAACAATGAATTACAGACATATCAACTTAACACCGTTACTTACGGAACTGCCTCAGCGCCATTTCTTGCCGTTAGGTGTTTGAAGCAACTTGCAATTGAGTGTGAAGATAGTTTTATATCTGAAATAATAAGTAATGATTTTTACGTGGATGACTTAGTTACAGGTAGTCAGTCAGTTGATAGTTTACTCAAAATAAAAGACGATGTCTACAAGATTTTATCACAAGGTTGCTTTAATCTACGCAAATTTAAATCCAATGTTCAAAATATTGAAACTCTAAATTCTGAAAAATGTACTCTTCTTAATTTAGGCAAGGAAAACTCTAGTACATTAGGTCTCGGTTGGACACCATCTACAGATACATTGTGCTTTTCTAATGAGCCTCCCTCTGTGCGCCAGCCAACCAAGCGGTCAGTTTTGTCCACAATTGGACAAATCTTTGATCCGCTTGGGCTCCTCACGGTGTTCATCATCCAGGCTAAAATAATTCTCCAGAAACTTTGGTTAGAGAAAGTTTCATGGGACGAACCATTACCCATGGACATAGCACATAAATGGAACAAATTCACATCAGATTTACACTTTATAAAAAAATTAGACTTACCTCGTTGCAGTACTTGTCCTAATCCAGACATTATCGAAATTCATACATTCTGTGATGCGTCTCAGGATGCTTACGGAGCATGCGTGTATTTGAGAAGTATTTCTGAAAGCAATCAAACAGAAACAAGATTACTGTGTGCAAAAAGTAAGGTTGCGCCATTAAAGCCAGTTACGATACCTCGTTTAGAACTTTGTGGCGCAGTTGTAGCAGCACGTTTAACCCAAAAGGTGTGCAAAGCATTCAGGCTACCTGTACAAAGATGCGTCCTCTGGAGCGATTCTTCAGTCGTGTTAGGATGGCTAAAAACCACACCATCAAAATTAAAGGTTTTTGTTAAGAATCGTGTTGCCGAAATACAAGAACTTACCCAATCATTTGAGTGGCGTCACGTTTCTACTCGCGACAACCCTGCAGATTTACTAACTAGGGGTGTCGATATGTCATCAATACATACCTTAGACTTGTGGTGGTCAGGTCCAACATTTTTGCGTGAATCAGAATCACAATGGCCTAAAACTAGAATAAAAAATAATGAAAACTTACCTGAAATCGTAGTACACCTTACCTCTTCTTCACCAGCACCTGAAACCAAACAAATTATAGACATTAGTAGATTTTCTAAATTATCCAAATTAAAAAGAGCATTGGCTTATGCATTACGATTTATTAAAAATTGTAAAATACACATTCCTGATCACAAAATATCAGGACCATTAAGCACAGACGAGTTACAAAATGCATTTAATATGCTATTAAAACAATCACAAATTGAATCATTTCCAGAATACACTATTTTACAAAATAAAAAACACTTACCAAACAAAAATTCTCTGCTTCAGCTGTCACCGTTTCTTGATGAACATGGCTTAATAAGAGTAGGCGGTAGGCTAAAAAATTCAAATTTCAACTATGACCAAAAGCATCCAGTCTTATTATCAAGCAAACATTATTTAACTAAACTCATTTTTCTTCACGAACACATTCAACTGTTTCATGCAGCTCCACAACTTCTTTTATCGTCCATCAGACAACAATTTTGGCCGTTAGGTGGTCGCAATTTGGCACGGCAGATCGCACACAAATGTCAGAGGTGTTTCAGGGCAAAGGCTCAAAATATCAACCCAATTATGGGTCAGTTGCCTGAGCAGCGGGTCAATCCTGGATATCCTTTTGAAACTACCGGTGTGGATTACTGCGGTCCTCTAATGGCGGCCGACAGAAAGGGACGTGGATGTAGATTAATTAAAGTGTATGTTGCTGTCTTCGTCTGTTTCACCACAAAGGCCGTTCATCTAGAACTGGTTACAGATTTAACTAAAGATGCCTACATCGCTGCTTTGCGCAGATTTATAGCTAGACGATCAAAACCAAGGATTTTGTTTTCAGACCAAGGCACTCAATTCATTGGAGCTAAGAACGAAATTTATAGTTTTCTTAAACAACAACAATCAAACTTAGTTGAACAAATGGCCAATGACAGCATCACATTCAAGTTTATTCCCGCCTACACTCCTCACTTTGGGGGTTTATGGGAATCTAGTGTGCGATCCGTTAAGTACTACTTAACTAGAATTTTAGGCAACGCGCGATTAACATTTGAAGAGTTGTACACAACATTAACTCAAATTGAAGCTATATTGAACTCCCGACCTTTATACCCAATGTCTCCAGATCCAAATGACCTCCATCCACTCACTCCAGGTCACTTCCTCGTTGGGCGTCCTCTGATGGCGATAGCTGCTCCAAAAATCAACTCTGACGATATTAGCCGACTTCAACGTTGGGATCGAATAGAAAAACTTCGACAGAACTTTTGGGAACGCTGGAGAAAAGAATATGTCGCCGAGCTTCAACAGAAAACGAAATGGAGGTCTTCAAAGGGCAGTCTGCGTGTAGGCGATTTGGTCCTAATTAAAGATGACGCACTGCCTCCAATGAAGTGGAGCCTTGGAAGAATTCAGCGTGTCTATGAAGGAGTGGACGGAGTGGGCCGAGTGGCGGATATGCTAACCACGAGAGGCTTAATCCGGAGAGCTTTCAAGAAAATTTGCCCCTTGCCAACGGAGTCTGTTGAAACCCCAGGTTTCAACGTCGGGGGGCATGTCAAAGACGACAAGTGTGGTGCGGGACGCGGGGAGTGTGCGGCATCGCAAGCCGGCCGCGCGTAAAAACTTTAGTCGCTGCATAGCAAGTAGCCTCAATCCATACATCACAATATTGTAAATCCAAATTCAAAAATAAACAAAATATTTACAGTCCTCTCGCATATCATTTCACAACAATAGGCTATTCTTGTTATAAACGCAAAAGGCTTTTTGGTTTTGCTTGTTGGTTTGTTCTTCAACCATCCCGCAATGAAGCAGCAGATCGTCGTGATTTTACATCGGTAAGTCAGGACCTCGAGAGTGACATAGGCTACTTTTATTCCGAAAAATACTCGTACGGGCATCTTTATATAGTGCTCAGGAAAACTCAGAAAGTAGCGAGACATGCCTGAGCTGTATGTGTGCTAGGAAATTTCAAACCACTACGTTGACTTGTCATCTTTATCGAAATAAAATCTTCTTGTCTTTATCGATATAAATTAAAAAAATATGCCATAAAATTTTTTTTTTTGGTATAGGTGCTATATCCATGTTCTCAACCTACGACTTCCATTCCAAAGGTATAAATTAGAACCTTTATCTGTTTGGAACGAATTTTCCTATCTTTGTAACGGTTTGTTTTACGAGACAAGAATATTTCGTGAATTGAAAAAGGGTAAGTACTATTTTCTCAAACCGAGATAACAAATGGTTTGTATTGAACCAAAATGTTTTGTTTATACATATTTTATTCATATACCTCGTTGCACAAGGCCGGGTTGAGGGCACACGAAAACGTGGTCATTCCACTATTAGGTGGACGGATTCAATCCATTCCGCCGTAAATTTATCTGTCCCCGAGTGTTCCCGTGATGCTGCATACAGAAGTCGTTGGAAGGAGATCCCAAGAGCTGCTGTGAAGGCTAAATCCACGATCACTGTGCAAAGTGTGAACGAATGAGAAGAATAATTTAATTCGCCACACTAAAATGATAAAGGCGAGAGTTTGTATGTATGTGTGTGTGTTTGATATTCCTTCACGACGCAACGATTGCATTGATTTTATTTTATCACGGAAAATTAAGGAGCGGGAAATTAGAAACCTCAATCCTCGCGAACGAAATCGCGGGCATCATCTAGTAGTTAATAATATTTTAAACAATAACTATTTGAGTAATATTTTTATCTTTATGAATTTTTTGCCAACCTACCTTTTAAATTGTTTCTGTCTCATCTTATCCCTTCTTGGGATCATTACTGAGCGCAGCTTCTCTCAGAATGAGAAGGTATACCATGTCAACCATGTTTATCAAATTTACATTATGAGGAGAACTCTAGTAGGAATAGGAGGCCGGGCATCTAAATTCTAAACCAGTCTAAGTATACTAATATTATAAATGCTTGTAAGGATGTTTGTTACTTAATCACGAGAGAACGGCTTATCGGATCTGGTTGAAATTTGGTACAAAGATAGATTACTGTCTGAAATAATACTCCGGGAAACTAAAGAGCTCCCGCGGAAACCGAAAAGCCTCAATCCACGAGTACGAAATGACGATGATGATGATACACAAGTCATAATTAACAAAATTAAAAAACACGACTGCCCTGCCAAAAAACGAACTTAAAAATCTAAATTAATCTAGTTAAATTAGAATCTTATTCACATTTTAATTAAATGATTTTTTTTTGGTGAATCACTGGATATTGAAGTATAGTGTTATATATTTTTGGAATCTGCTCATCATTTTCTAGATGATGATTATATAGTCAATCTTATTTTCGATTTTTTTTTCAATTTTAGTCTTTAATGCGGGACCATGGTCACCCCATCAATTTTTTTTTAATTTTACTAGCCTATGCCACCCGGAATAAGCTAGGGATTCTAACAATACCTCACTTATCAAAATCAGTTCAGGCGTATAGAAGTTATGGTGGAATATACATACAACATACATGAACTCTGACAAATAAACTCCTTTTTTTCAGGCAGTCGTAAACAATATACTCCTTTTTTTCAGGCAGTCGTAAACAATATACTCCTTTTTTTCAGGCAGTCGTATAAAAACGGCAAAATACGACTAAAAAGGATTGCAAAGGAAAAAGAGTAAGGTACACAGTTTGCAGTTATCAGCGCCGTAAACAAGGATTGTGTATGATTAACGCTCGCTTCCCGACCTGGGGCGTGTTTGTTAAAAGCTCCTATATCTATTTACTTCGAGGCGTATATTTTTGCAAGATAAGTCCATTATGTTTGTCCATATGACGACCTCCGTGGCGCAGTGTGTAGCGCTGTTGTCTTAACATGCAGAGGTCCCGGGTTCGATCCCCGGCAGAGTCAATTTGGGAAATTATAATTTCTAAATTTTCCCTGGTCTGGCCTGGTGGGAGGCATCGGTTTTGGCTAGCCACCCTACCGGCAAAGACGTGTCGCCAAGCGATTTAGCGTTCCGGTACGATGCCGTGTAGAAACCGAATGGGGAATGGGTATAACTGCCATGCCCCTAACAGGTTAGCCCGCTACCATCTTAGACTGCATCATCACTTACCATCAGGCGAGATCGCAGACTATACATTTGCTGATTTCATGTTTTAATAGTTTGTTTGTAATGTGTTTTAGGGCAAAAACACTGATAATAGCAGAACAGAACTCGAGTAGAAGCCTCGCTTCATAGAAAAATACGTTTTGTCTTGCTGCAGTAGCCTGTGCAGCTCCTGTCAATAGAGCGCATGGGAACCTTTTGTTCGCCAACATATTATGTAGTAGTCCAAAAATAGCTTGATAAAGTGTTTTTTTTAAACGAAATCGAATTAGCGCTATCCTCAAGATGTTTGCCTCCATACAGTACTATTAGTTTTTTCGCCGTCCTGTTAAATTTAATTTCGCTGATAAATGCGATTTTGTTCCCCAGTATTGTCTTATTATATTGATGCAGACATGCTATGTGTAAATAAAGAGATAGTTCAACAATGAGGGATAATAATATCCTCATCATCATCAGGATCTCATAGATGGAATTATAAAATAAAATACTTCAATAGAGAAAGATGACTGCAAGAAACTCAGCAGTTGCTCTTTTCATAGAGAAGAAAATGTTACAATATGTAGACAACACAACACATACGTTACAAGTATTACACTGACTTGTGGGTCACTGGATGCGAGGCCGGCTACTTCCATGCAACTTTGTCATTAATAAAGTCATCGATAGTGTAATAACCTCGACTTAATAAATGCTGTTATACACAGTCTTTAAATCTATGTAATGCCAAATCCAGAAACTCTTTGGGAACCATATTATAAAAGCGTACACTCGACCCCACAAAGGATTTCTGCACTTTGCGCACACGATACGACGCTTTTACTAGCTTATGGCGGTTTCTGGTGTATCGATTATGAGTATCACATAAGGGGCAGTACGTTGTATGGAGACCATGCATTAAATCCTCAGTCTAAGATACTTGGTTGGGTTTTAGTATTGGATGATCCAAAATTTTCTTTATTTTATTGCCAAGACTATACGTTTTGCCAGTAAATTGAAACATGGGTAAAACATTCTTGTTTCATTACCTACAAAGATTATATTGCTCTACAATCGCTATCGTTGTCGAGAAGCTGGTGAAACGGTGCACCATCTGGTCGTTATTTAAATGAAAATCCAACATCGTGTTATCAAAAAAATAGTCATAATTTTAATGGACATCTAACATCGTGTTATCAGGAAAATGGTCATAATTTTAATGGGAATCTAATATAGTGCTATCAAGAAAATGGTCATAATTTTAATGGAAATCCACAAATCTTTTTTTTTCACTGATTTAAACAGTACAGTTGTTGGCAGCTTACATTGTAAAGTTGTTTTTACCTGTAGCAATTAAACTCATCAATCATAGAAAACTTATGAATTGGAATTAGGGAGATTTGTAAAGCAGTATCCCATAAAGGTTCCTGTTTTGCTTATCTATAGAGCATACTTTGACTTTTAATACTTTACTCGAAGCTAAAATACGATAGATCTATAATATGATAGACGTCAATTCATTTTATTTGAACTCGAGTAAGGTGACCACCTTATGTTGATGTGATTACCGCCGCTCTTGAGCATTTGCAGTACCTACTAGAGGAACTGAAATAACTATAACCATATTACAAATTTATTATCATCATTTACTCTATCATCTATCATTTCCTTGTCACCAGCTCGCCAACTATCAAATAAGTTTACGATTAGCAGTGCTGGAAAATGCAGTGTTTCACTCGTTTTTCATTGGCATTTTTCTTTGCAAAACTGTTCGTTGCTCTTTTTTAGAAGCTAGTTAAAACGATTTTTAAAGATAAAATTGAAAAAGTATTATCAACGTACTATTACTTATTCTGTGGTATTCATCGAAAGGTTTGCTTCATTCATTCATAAAATGAATACTAGGACGTGAGTTGAATATACAATATTTACTGTGTTTGTATTTTCCCTAGTGGCATGCAAGTCCTATAGAGACTTGAAAGCACTGCTTACTTAATCATTTTAGTATATTTCAATGCTTATTTTCCATTACAATGCGCGGCAACCAACCTCTGGAATTCCCTTACCATTATAAAATAGTGTGCAGCCTTCTTACTAAGAAATTCATGAATTCATCAATCTAGCTAAAAAATTAGGCCTCTTTAAGAATAAATCTCTTGTCGCAACGCCCTAAAATCACTCCAAGGTCCCCTAAGGCAAAATTAATACATTAAGCTTATAAAATAATTCATAATATTCCCTCGTTCTAAGACCGGGACACTCACAACGCGGAATGGAAGCGAAATGTTCAACTAGGTTACTATAAGCTGTAGTTACAAGGGTTAGTAGGAAGGTATTTTCATTGTTTCTTTAGTCATAACACTGACGCTATTGCACTCTGCTGTATAACAGAATTCGTGTCCCATATATAACCCTACCTTGACCTACCCACCTACCTACACCCTACATACGTTGATCTAGACCCCTTTTTAAAGTTTTAAACGCAACTAAGTATGTACCGGAACTAAATTGATTAGCGACACGAATAGGATGGTAACAAGCTATAGCCGACGACTTCCACAAGACCAGAACATGGATAATTTAGAAATTATGAATTCCCAAATTTCCGAATCAAACCTCGTACCTCCCACTGTAAAGTTCACAGCTCTACCACTGCACCAGGGAAGTCCACAGCCTTATGTGTCCAAGCCTTTAATGCTCTGTCGAGAAAACTGAGTAATTACCCCAGCGCCCCAGCGTTCTTTCCTTTCTAATTGTTCACTTCAAATTACCTGACATACTTTTAAAACGGTTCTTTTACGAAAAGAAAGAGTTTCTTTCTGTTTTTCTATTATGTAATTAGTATTTAAAAAGAAAAGTAGGAAGCGAAACTAGTGTAACTTCTGATCTAAATACAAAAGATGTCCTTCCCGGGATGTAATCTACCTGTATACCAAATTTCAGCAATATCGGTGGAACAGATGAGCTGTGAAAGCGTAGCAGACAGACATTTTCGCATTTATAATATTAATAAGTATGAATATCTCTATATCATATCCACAACTTCAGAAAGGATTTACAAATCACCAATGAGATCTCGAAAACAACGAAATCGCAAGCGCAGCAAGTCCGATTTTTTTTATATTATTTAAGAATTACAATTACAATCCGGGTATCTTTAAATCAAGAGTGAATAGGCATCTTTTAAGTCCCATCTTAGGCCGCATTAGGCCTTCCCACAAGGTGTGATTGTGGTCAAGCGGAAGCCTTTTAATGATTAAAAAAAAACAGTGATTGCGATCGTTATACTATAACAATCATATTTACATTATTAGGCCCTTGGTTTGAATATTCTGAAATCAGATACAGACTGAAAATAAAACCGGAAATACATTAGATAACTCCGAAAATCCGCTTCCGCTATTCTTACTTTACACGAAAAAATATACTCATTTGATCCCTTCTGGTAAACAAGATTACTATTGATTTATATTTCCGATAGATATTTTTGATAAGAGCACGATTCCTTCTGTTTTTGCTCTGTGTAAACATTGGCCAAATAGCGTTTCCGGGACGAAATGCTTTGTTTGGTAAATAACATAGGTACTTAATACGCGTAAGGTATCTTTAGTACGACCACAGGTGCGATTGATAACCTTTTAGGCTGTAGTAACAATAAGGATGATGACAACTTACAACTCTTTATCAAACAGCAATACAGCAATATTACTCAAAATGAGAGGTTTCATATCACGTAACTTGACGTTTTTAAAATAAAGATTATAATTCTAAAACACAAAAGTCAACAATAATTAAACAATTTGGCTTCAATCGTTTGCAGTACATGTCATACATGTACATTTTAGTTGCTTAAAAATCCATACTAATAATATTAATAATGCGGAAGTGTCTCTGTCTGTTTGTCTGCTATACTTGCACGGCCCATTTGAATAACCGATTTTGGCGACATTTGGTACAGAAATGAGTTGAATCACGAGAAAGGATTCTAGGCTACATTTTTCCCGGATAATTGAAGAATTTCAATTTAAAAAATCTTAACCCAAGTCATATAATACCGTGGGCATCATCTAGTATTTACGTAAATATTAAGTTCTCTTTACAAATAAGTCTTATTGAAATGAATTAAGTTAGATTTTAAGTTGAATTCCACAATTTCCTAGGATTATTATAACGTGGGTAATATTTCACTTAGCTCAGTCGTGAGCTCAAAATGCCACGTTGCATTAATGAGACAATGAGTAAAATTAATTTCGGGTTCATTTTAGAGAAACGAGTCAACGCAAATGGGAATTTGCTATTCCGTAAAAGTATATAAGTATCCCGTACAGTCGCATAATTTAAATTACTAAATAATAATATTGAAATGATAAGTATATAAGCACTACAACAGTAATTATCAAAGAATACTTTATTACCTTCTGTTCAGGAATATACCTACTTAATAATGCGACTCGAAGTATTGAATAACTATATGGAAAACACCCATAATTACGTTTTTGCATTTTAAAAGCTTTTTCAGGGTCGAGTCGCAACTAGCAACTTAGGTCTATTTTCGGACGGAAGTAACAATCCAGTTACGTCCGTTTTAAGATGTTTTATCAAGGTATTGTTAGCAGTCATAAGTAGTAGTAACACAGATTTATAGCTCTGTTTTACATACTACATGAAATGAAAAAAAAATTAAAGATTCAAAAATAGAATCTTGCGTGTTTAATTATCTTCAAGCTTGCGGATAACTAGACCAGGGCCATTTTCAAAGGCTTCACCTTTGAAAATGGTAAAAAGTGTAAAAATATTAATAGTAGGATGAAACCCATTGGAAAAGGAAGAGAACATAAGAAAAATGAAAGGAAAAAAAATTTACGGGCTATCAGAGCTCGGGAAGTAGAAGGGGGTGATTTTTAAGGGTAAAAAACGTTTTTTTCGATTTCCGACATAATTAAAAATCCTATGGAAAAAAGTCAAGTGGCAAAGTTGTAGGTAATAAAAAGATCTACAACTTCTGTATTTACACCTTTTTCACATAATCTCAAAATTTATGTGAAAAATCAAATAACCAAGTTCTTTTTTGAGCTATTTATTAAAATTTACACTTTAATTGCTCGAAAAATGTAAGATTCCATGTTACATTATTGAAAAACAAAAAATTACAAATACATAAAACATAAAGATCGCAAAAATCTTGCGACATTGCACATACATTTTTTAAAAGCTGATGTTTTGACGCGAGAATTTTCAATAGAAAAAAATGGTGCTTTTTCGATATTAAGTCAAAATAAGTTTAAAATAATAAATAATTTAAATAAAAAAAAATTACAGTGTGTTTAGGACATAAAAAGGTAAGTTTTTCGTGCAAAAAAATTGTTTTGTGAAAGAAAAAAAGAATAAACCAAAAACGTTGTTATTTGAATTTTTCACATACATTTTGAGATTATGTGGAAAAAGTGTAAATTCAAAAGTTGTAGATTATTATCACCTATAACTTTGCCATTTAACTTTTTTCCATAGAACTTGAAGTTTTGCCGAAAATCGAGAAAAACCGTTTTTTACCCTTAAAAACTACCCTCTTCCACTTCCTGACCTCAGATCGCCCGTAAATTATTTTTCCTTTCATTTTTGTTATATTCTCTTTCTTTTCCCATGGGTTTCATCCTACTATGTTTTTTTTTGTTTCAAAAATTATCGACCCTGGTCAAAACATGCAATTTCCTATTTATTTTTCACAAATATATTATTAAAATAATATTTTCTATCATCATTCAAAAATACTTAGGAGGTTGCAGAAGTTTTAATACCAGCATTGATAAATTAAATAGTCTTTCAGTCAGCTCTCACTATACCGGTATATTGCTGTTTGCAAAAAAACATTTCACTATAAGGTCTATTAGAGTTGATATCTTACATGTACCTGAATAAATATAGGTATATTGCCGTACTTGACGGCTTTTAAACAGTGGCAAGTAAACGTTGTTTGTATCAAGCCATCGCTTCGGGCAATTTCGGTCACAAATGACCCAGTGCGCGACAGTTTGTCTGATGTAGTGACGTAAACATGACACGGGTTATCTCGAGCGGTAATTTCGTTCGCCTCATCTAGTGTACACGGGGCCTAATTAGGATGTTACGAAATATCTCGGAGGCCCTTTAAAATGTACGCCGCTTGCTGATTGACGTGTGAAAACAGTTTGCTTTCTAGGGAAAAGTGTACCCAGTTCGTCGTCATCATCCGATAGAGGTTTATTACAGCAACTATATTTATTTATTGAAAAAGTCATGAATTAGGATGCAACCAAAACATGAAAAAAGTTGCTATGAGAACATAGACCATCCTGATTGACGATAAAATTGTAAGGAATATTAAAAAAATTATATTACATAATCATTATATTATAAAGTTATAATCATAATAATATTTGTCCTGTGAGAGTACACTCATAACATAAAAACTTCACGCGACACGGAATAGTCACTTGGATCCAGTAGCTCCCTGAAACGAGGCAAACGAAAGAAAAACTTTGTTATACTGACCGTGTTTAACCTGCTTACTTTAGTGCGAACCAACGAAATTTAATAGAAATTTATTTCATTTACTTCTTAGGATTTTCTTTTAATTCGCATGCATAGACCACTTTAATTACGTATTTTTTCGTATTTACTTGATAAAATAATTGAACGGTGTGAATATCCTATCCTTTGCCCAAAAATAGATTCTACGCGCATCACGGCTCGTAATAATGGATGCTGTCGACAATTCTGACATGGAGGTGAGCTTATTACTCACGAGCTAGGGAATTTATGAACCGAATAATATACCGTTCAGAAAATATTGAAAACGTGATAAAAATAATTCTCAATCTTCATCATAATATTCTCTGTACATATAGGGAAAATATTCATCAACATTAAGGTGTGTGAATATTACTTGCAATTACTTTTGTTTTCCCGAACGTGGCACACTTTATATAAAACCTAGTTTGGACTGTGCTAATAATTTAGTCGAATAGCGAATAGTGAACATCAACAGCTGTTAATTAGACAGTAGTTAAGTAAGTGATTTTTTAAATAAATAATAATTTATTCATGAGAATGATGGTGATACACAGTTGACATAATTACAGTTTGAGAGTTTTTCACATTCTACCAATAAATTGTGTATGAATATTTGTTATTTTGCAGTATTCAAAATAGTGTAAGTACGTAACTTATAATAAATTATCAAAATTTATAAATTAGCAAATTAAATTAATAGAAAGCCATACAAAATTACAATTAACAAACAAAAGGAACAAAAAAAAGTACTAGAGAATATGATTGTTACTAAATTACCGAAAACCCTGTTTCACACTCACGATTTTCCGTTATAAAAAGTATCTAATATATATATTCGTCTAGTACCCCATATTCGGCTCCGATATGCAAACTAGGTACCACATGATAAACATAATATTATCTGTACTACATTTTTGACAAATCTGTTAAAACTCAAGAAATTACAGACAGCCAGACAAACACACTTGCATTTATAAAATAATTTAAAGATTTATTAATACCTAATAATTTATGGTATATTCGAATTTCTATAGTTGTGGGTATGAAACGATAGATGATGTTCATCGTTCGTGTCCAACCAATTAACGGGTATGTACCCATGTAGGTAGTGGACAATCAACAACATCATCAGCGTGGAACGCACAAATTACCGATTTGCATAGTAATTACTAATTTGGTCTTTGTAGCAGTAAATGCACGAGCTGATGACAATGAATCAGATAACATTAAACAGTTTGTCACTTGAAGAATTCCAATTGATGCCTTTGGAACCATGCCTAAAAAATTAAGGGCCTGGGCGAGACTTCGTCAACGCTGAATTAGATTTTTTTTAAATCCTGCTGGAATCCTTTGAATTTCTGGAATAAAAAGTGTAACATGTCCTTTTCCAGTATACAAGCTGTCCCTGTACCAAATTTCGTCAAAATTAGTTAAACGGATGGTCCTGGAAAACAAACAGTTACCTACAACACTTTCGCATTTATTATAAAATAAAGATTTAGGATTGATATGGATATCTATAAGGCCTGCCTATGGATTCGCTTAGAATTAGAATTAGCTTTCATTCTTATTCAAAGTTGGAAGCACAGTTGTCACGTCAAATATGGTTAAATTTAACAACAACTATATTATGTTAAACTATATGATAAGGATGTTATTTGTGAATTCTAAGCCTTATGTGAACACATACAAAATCTTCATCTTTATTTGGAAGATTTAATCGAAGGAAGAAAAGAAAGGCGCGTCATCTAGTAAAATAAATTCATGCACAGAATATAATTATTGAAGTTATAAATTAAAGCAAAAGTTAGTAGGCTTTTATCCGCATCCGTTAAACGTTTCATTCGGGCCCACTCTTTTGTAACGGCGATTGCTTCGTCCCATTCTCCCGTTTTGGATTAAGAGCCAGTGAGAAATTAGTAGGAGGTGCTTCTTATTTTAGTAAAGAACCGGTGTAGGTAGTTATACCCCTACATTTGGGATGGTATGTGTTCCAGTGTCTCGATAATCCCAGTGTGCTTAAAAGGTTTTTTCGTAGTACAATAAAATAAGGAGATAATTGTGAGGAGGAGGAGCTTAATAGGCATTTTTTGGATATTCCAGGTAATAATGAAGTCACTATCTCGCGGCTTACTTTTTATGAATTTGGTAGATCTACATCTGCTACGTTCACATTATGTATGTCTAGCGGGGCAGAGATATTGAAAATAATTAAAAATCTGCATTCCAATGCAGAGGGCACTGATGAGATAACACTTGACATGTTACTATTGACCCTTCCACAAAGTCTTGATGTCATAACCTCGATCATCAATAAGTCGATTGAAACTTCAACCTTCCCCGATGCTTGGAAAGTAGCAGTCATTCGTCCAATTCCTAAGACGGATAATCCTGTTACTGTAAAAGACCTACGTCCAATCAGTGTATTGCCCTGTGCATCGAAACTTTTGGAAAAAGTGGTTTACTTACAGGTCTCTAAATACTTGGAACAAAACAATTTGTTGCCAGAAATGCAGTCGGGTTTTAGAGCTGGAAGGGGAACGGTTACTGCGCTTTTGGATGTTACAGACAATATACTGACGGCTCAAGACCAAAGGAAGTGTACTATATTGGTTTTATTAGATTTCTCGCGGGCATTTGATACCATAAATACAGCGCTGCTACTGTCCAAGCTATCGTACTATGGTTTTGACATCAATACTGTTAATTGGTTCAATAGTTACTTGAGCAGCCGTAAGCAATATGTTGAAGTTACTCAGGGGGATGGTAGGAAATGTTGTTCCTCTGTTATGGATGTGACTAGAGGTGTACCTCAAGGATCAATTTTAGGTCCACTCTTATTTATTCTTTATAGTGCTGACATCATAAATAACATAAAAAATTGTAAATTTCATATTTACGCGGATGATTTGCAGGTGTATCTCTCCTTTGAACCAGACGAGTACCAAATGGCGGTTCAGAGGATTAATGAGGATCTCCAACGAATAGCAGAATGGTCAGATAACAATTCGTTGGTTCTCAATCCTTGCAAATCAAAGCTTTTAATTTTCGGATCTAAGGCGCAAGTCAATAAGATAAAATTTGGCTCTGCGAGCGTATGTTTGAAGGGTAATAATTTAGAGCGGGTGTATGAAGCCCGGAACCTGGGATTACTTATGGACTCGGATTTACGATTTGAGAAACATGTATCGATGGTAGTGCGCAATTGTTTTTATCGATTAAAAATTTTGTATAAGATCCGTAAGTATATCAGTCAAGAGGTGCGAATGCGTCTGGTGGAGAGTCTGATACTATCGAAGCTTAATTATGCTGACGTAGTTTATGGGCCTCGTCTACTAGCCAGAACGTGCAAGATTGTTCAGCGGGTCCAAAATGCATGTGCACGTTTTTGTTTCAGTATACCTCCTAGAACTCACGTGACGCCATTTTTAAACAAGTATGGTTTGCTAAAAATGAGGTCGAGGAGGAAGATGCACCTCGCTAGCTTGCTGTTCGGCGTGTTCAAGAATTGCAAACCGCCGTATATATATGATAAGCTAGGGAGGTTGTACGAGGGTAGGGAGCATTTTAGAGCGGTGCGGAAGATTTTGAGTGTTCCACACCACTGCACTGCTGCTTTCAGGGGTAGTTTTAAATATGCCGCAACTCGATGCTGGAATAATATTCCTCCCCCGATACGCGATTCCCGGAGTAAAATTACATTTATTAAAAAGTTAAAAAGATTTTTGCTGTCTAAACAAATTGAATTCGAAAATATAGCGGCCGATATTTCAGTGCTTTAATATTATGTATATGTTATATAATTATGTATCATATTTACTTGTATATTATAAATGTATCGTATATTTATAAAGATATTTAACATGTTTTTCTTCATATTAACTCTAGTAGGTATAGTGAATATTATTATTATTTTTTCTTTTTTTATTTACTGCTTTCCTTTAAAATTTTGGTTGTAACTGTGACGTCACCCGGGGTCACAGCTGAAAATCAGCGCCTTGCTTTGTATGCATTTATGGGCATATAACGCAGGGCAAACGCTGAGCTGTACACCCTTTCTGGGTGGTGTCACAGACGAAAGTGTTACATTTGTATCTAGTTTTGTCTGTGACATCACTGTTGAATAAACTGTTTTTCTTTCTTTCTTTCTTTCTTTATTATACAATTATGATCCTATACCTGTCTTTAAACCTAGGTTAATAATATTATATTACAGTTACTTTAGAAAATGTTGTAGGAGGATAAAAGCAAAAAATCTAAGGCGATTATTTTGCGTTACTCGTGTTGTTAACTAGCTATTCGAAAGTATAATCAGTTTGACTAGCCTTACAAATTTACGCATAAATGCTCAATAATTCGAGTCGAGTAGCTGCTATTATATTGTTTAAGGCATATTATACGTGCTTCTCTGACACGGCTGCTATCAGGTAGTGGTACCTATCTGGCCTTCAGTTCTAGAAATCATCTTAGCTAAAATTCGTGTCCGCAATTAAATGTCTTAGTGACTAGTAGTCTCCCACTCTTTTCGGTCCTCAGCTTTTCATATTGCGGTTGTAAGTTGAAGGCCAGTGAGCGACCGCGTGGTCTTTTTCTTTAAACCTTGCCAACGACTATAAGCTTGAGATACTAATCAAACCTTTGTCTTGTAACAAGCATCTCTACACAATCGTCCGCGGGCTCCCAGCCCGTTTAATTCCACGCAGCTACATCGATGTGTTAAATTCAATTTGTATCCTGGTTCTGCTGTTGAATGCCCGATACGGTAAACTTTTTCAAACTCAATTGAAATTATTGTGTTTTAACTGCATTTTTCTTGTTTTTTGGTAATGTTGACTGAAATTAATTTAAAACTATTCTGAATCATGCATTGTTGAGTTGATTGTCTCTCTGAGTGATTAAACAGAATCTACAAAGAAAATCCGGAAAAAACCTGGAACCCTCGTAGATTTAGTTTTAAGGTACCGATATATTTTAGATATCCTTCCAACAAGGTTTCTATTGTGAACAAAGTCGAATAAAGCTTTTATTAGATTATTTAATAGTCTAGGTTTAAATTTTGCCGGTTAAATTTCATCTTGGCTTTACTTGTATAAATATAATTAATCAAATCAAATTAAATAAACATTATAAATGTGAAAGTTTTGATGGATGGATGTGTGGATGTATGGATGGATGTTTGTTACTCAATCACTACCGAACGGTTGAAAGGATCTGGATGAAATTTGGTACAGAGATAGATTACAGTCTGGAATAATACATAGGCTCTACTTTTTATCCCGGAAAACTAAGTAGTTCCCGCGGGAACCAAAAAACCGCAATCCACGCAGACGTTGTCGCGGGCATCAGCTAGTAGTATAATACGTAATAAGGAAAACTGGACGTAAGCGCATGAGGTTGATCCAAAGTTAAAAAAAACACATTGTTTATATGAGTCGATAAAATGAAAACAAACGGTAAATACATTAGTCAAATAGTCACGTCTACGATTTCCAATTCCAACGAAATGGCGTTGACATCTCAATCGAAACTATTTTCAAGCTACGGTTGGTTATCTTACTGAAAGATAAGGCTTTTAGCGAATTATAAGAAAATTTCTCGTGTCTTATGTGTGATGTCTTATAATAAATTCAGTCGTAATGGTTGTTGTATGAGACCATACATTTATTACAAGACCAGCGAATGCCCGCGACTTCCTCTGCGTGGTTTGAGGTTTTTACCTACTATAATCTATATCTGTGCCAAATTTCAGCCAGATCCGTTCAGCCGTTGGGGCGTGATTGAGTAACAAATATCTATACACCCATACATCAATACATCCAGACATCCATGCAACCATCCAAACTTTCGCATTTATAATATTAGTATAAATATTTTTTGAAGTGAAAACTTCTTTAGGCGCGTTGAACACTTTTTGGCAGGGGGTAAAAATGTAGATTCGCGTGTCCGTGATCGACATGTTCGCGAACATATAAATATACTATATTCGAAATTAAACTTTAATGCCTTAGTGTTAAGGTTTATATTTTAAGAATTCTAATTAAAAAATAAAATAAAAAAAATCTTTCGTTTTCACCTCTATCGACAAATTGCCGATTGGCAATTTTGTTTTTGTGACGGACGAGACGTGCATACAAAATATAAGACAAGACATTTTCTTATAATGCGCAGTAGGCATTACGCCTTATTGACGTTTAAGTATACGAAAGTAAGGAAGACTAGCTGATGACCGCGACTTCGTCCACGTTGTTTACGTTTTTTTTAATTTCCTTTAATTTAATTTGATAATCACTTTTTATCCTGGGAAATCAGGAATTCCTAAATATTCGGGGATAAAAAGTAGCGTACGTCACTCTCCAGGTCCTCAACTTTACTCATGCATAAAACATGTCGTGTTCTGTTGTGGCGTGATTGAAGGACAAACTATCAAACACATACTTTCGAATTTTTTAATATAAGTATAATGGATGTAAATGGGCCTGACTTAATCGACTAGTTGTTTTGGTGTTGGGCTAGTAAAGCAGTGACAGGTGATGCAGATATTGGCCTTCTATTTGAGTTGTCAGAAGTTCGATCTTCTAGCACGCGCTTCTTAACCCCACTCAACCTAGCTCATCTCTAGTGAAAATGCACCCTAAAGGTCATTGGCGGTTAAGGTTTTAATAAAGTCGGGACAAAGTCACGGATAGCTAATATAAAATATATCTAAAGTTTGAATTCGTTTTGATAACTGTAATCTCGTTATTCAATTTCGAAAGGCTTAGTTAAGGTTGACGAACTGTATTCAGAAATCCTTTATGAACCTAAAGCTTATTCGCAGAGAACTAAGAAGCTTAGGTATTCTTCATGATCTACGTACCTAAATATAAATAAATAGTAAAAGTACCTAAATACTAAAACAAATATTACCTACTAAAATTAAACTTAAATGTCAAGATGATGAAACACAAATATATAAACAATGTAACATCCTCCCAATAAAACAAAAAGTTAAATTACGCTTGCTTATAGAAAACTTTCTTACTTATAACAACGATTTATATGAAAGCACAAAATTAACCAGAAAAGTAGCAGCTCGAAAAATAAAAACAGTAGGAGCTAATAATTTTTATGGCGAAAGAACGACCGACTTCCTTATACCAAGGCTAATCAACAATCTACCACTAGCACTAAGAGATTCGATCACGGCTAAAAATATAAAGCCAGTTATAAAAAATATTTCAACGGCTGAACTGCAGAAATATAAAGATAAATTATAATAATAAATACAATAAAAACATTATTTCTATATATTCTATATACTATAAGACATATACTTCTCTCTTTATATATTTGGTAACTATAAATAACCACTATCTAAACTAAATCAGCCTGTATAATACGATGCACGCGTTAGTGCGCACTGCACAAAACCGGTTTGGCATTTGCTCGATGCATGCTCGATGCGATGATACTCGAGGGCGTGTGAGCGCTCCTATATAAGTATTTTACGCTAACAACTACCTACTTACCTATGAAATTGAATATAAGTATGCATGTAGATTGATATTTAGGTATATTGTATTACCACTGTTCTGTTAACTTAGTTGTTTAGGAGGAATGTGCAACGTCCACATAAACTCATGCGAGTTTCAGGACGTGAAGTTAAATAAGATATGTAAAAGTTATTTTGTTAAATTAAATAAATAAATAAAAAAAAAAAAAAAAAAAATGTCATCTTGTCCTTATCGGTTTGATAAATTAGTAGTATATTTTACTGAAAGATCTGGTGATTCTTTTCAGAAATTATAATGATTGAATTGTTTGCTGTGTTTAGAATTTAGCCGGCATCTCATTGATGCATACTAACACGGTGAAATTTTGCTGCCTTAAGTTGCCGTGCCGCCTCACTTTTAAGAAGAAGAAGAAGATACCAATACAAAAATAGAAGGGGAAAACGGAAGCCGGTAAGAAATTCCATACCTTAGTGGTTCGAATCAGAAACGAGGATGCAAATCGTTTCGTACGCTCTAATGCCACTGCGACTACGATAACCTAGTGCTTTTACAAGTAGCTAACGACGTGCGACTGTGGTAAAAGTTCTTCGCTAATTAATTCTCAATTAGATGGCACACTGGGTGATTTTGAACTGCGATTCTCTTCCCCTTCTTCAGCTTTAACCGTGCGTCCATTTTCATTTTCATTGTGCAGGTCAAAAAAGGTTTAATCTTTGCAAAGTCAATGGAACGTAAATGCAATTTTGGCGGTGAAAAAGGACAGCCTGACCTCGTTAGTGTGCCGCCCGGCCGAAAATATTTTTTAATTTTCCTTCCTCGCTGTTAGTTGCATCCATTATACCCCTCGGATCTTATTTTTGGTAAATATTTTGCACTTCTATACGTTAAACTGGAGTTCATTGACCGTAAACCGTGGTACGTGAATGACCCGTAGCAAGGTAGGGAGGTCCACGACCTAACGTGAATTCAGCTTTAATGTGTGTAATACTAGCTGATGCCTGTGTAAAGTTACAAAATAAATTCTACCGCTTGCTAAATTAACTATGTGCATGTTAGTCTTATGTAAATAGGAGATGATTGAAACTGTTTTTGAAATTGAAATTGAAATTGTTACAGGAAATACTTAAAATTAAAAATGTGTAACTGTGTAAGCAAAAATAAAGCTATATTATTTTCATTTTTTTTTTCTTGCTGATGCCCGCAAATTCGTCCCGAGTTTCTTTGATTCCCGTGGGAACTAACCGGGATAAAAGTATTCTATGTCCTACCCCGGGACGTAACCTACCAAATTCAATTAAAATTGGTTTAACAGATGGGCTGTTTGGATAAAAGTAGCCAACCTCTCTCTGTCCAAACTGTTTGATCTCTGTGCCAAATTTCATCCAGATCCGTTCAGCCGTTCTGGAGACATTGATTAACAAATCCATCTATCAAAACTTTCGTATTTATAATATTAGTCTAAATAAAAGTAACTACATAATACTCGTGACTACGCACGTTTTTAAAATCCCAGGGAAATTTGGAACTCTTATTTTCCGGGTTAAAATAAGACTAGGTCCTCAACTGTACCTACGCAAAAAATCACAAATTCACTTCGATCCATTGTTTTGATGCGATGTGATTAATGGACATCCCAAAACAAACTTTTGCATCTAAAATACCGGAGGAATGTAAGCAAATATAATATTCAGTTTGCAAGTTCCGTCAATGCTAATTGAAAAAAATGCATTAGACCTAATAAAAAATTAACAACAATAGTATTTTGATAAAATCTATCTGGAAACCAAACTTTATGATAAACTCAAGCATGCAACATGAATATTCGAATTGTTGTATATTAGACATTCTCAATAACAATATGATAATAATAAACTACATATTTCGAGATATGCCGGAATCCTCGGTTGGCGGTGAATGCAAGGCAAAATCGTGTGTTATTTTGTTATTGAGTACTATAATAATAGTATTCTTTGTTAAAGAATTTTCTTTATTGCTCATACCAACAAGTTCATACTCCATAACATTTTCTACGAGGTATTTCTAGGTTGGGCAACGCTTAATATCGTTTGGCGGTACGGCTTTGCCAGTAAGTTACTAGCCGCAACAAAACATCTCCATCCCCCTACCCCTATCCACAAACTGAACAAGATCAATGACACAAAATTAAAATTAAAATTGCCTCTGTCAGGAGTCGAACTCATGACTTTTCGCATTATCGTAGAACGCTCACAGGCAGGCAGGCAATACTCATACTACTATCTAATTTTCTTTGGTCACAATCTCTATCCGATGGCGTTACTATTTAAATTGAACGGTTTCTACTTCAAAGAAGTGTGTAATAAGTTGTACTTTATATTATACTAGACATAGCCTATGTCTTTCCCCGGGATGTAACCTACCTCTATACAAAAATCGGTTAAACAGATGGGCCGTGGTGAAAGCGTAGCAGACAGACCGACCGACAGACATACTTTCCCATTTATAATATTAGTATGTATTAGTAATAAGATTTCCAAGTTTTATAACGGAACTAAATGAAGAAAATCACTTTTGCTTAGATTCATAGTCGCATAGAGAAACCACTTCCACATCTCATAACGGGGCTAATAAAATAGAAATCTTTTCGGAACTGAATGCAAGAGTACTTTAAGCGCTTTGTTTAGAAAAGAAGCATTTGTCTTTCAGAGAGACATTAATAGGTTTCAAGTGCTATTGCACGATAAAATTCCTACCATAGTTTCTTTTAGTGGGAAATTCGTTGCAATAAAGAAGTGTAGGTACACAAAAAAGTTGTCAGATGCTTTCACTATTTAGAATTGTTTTCTGGCCAATCCGTTTCTTACAGTTGAAGTAGTACTATACTGCTTTAAGTAAGATAGTAAATTTTTGTATTTACTTACTTATAAAAATACTAGCTGATGCCCGCGACTCCGTCCGCGTGGATTGAGGTGTTTTAGGGGTATGAAAAATAGATAGTAGCCGATTCTCAGACCTACTGAATATGCATATAAAATTTCATAAAAATCTGTTAAGCCGTTTCGGAAGAGTATGGTAACTAACATTGTGATACGAGAATTTTATCTTAAAGATAACGAGTAGGTACACTTTTGACTTTGATTACGTTAAGTTAAGTTTTTTTCTTATTCCGTGGGAACTCTCTAATTTTCCTGAATAAAAAAAATAGCCTATGAGCTCCAGCTATGCTTGGAATTGCAGTTACGTAGGTACATTAATAATTATTATAATTTTAGATTTTATAAAAAGAGAATTAACCACCGCATTTCTTGCTGGCTGTTCCCGGTAGGAATGGAGAGCCAGGAGGCAGATTCACTCGCCGGTTCAAAATCATTTGTAAAAGTTAAATTGAATAAAAACATTTCAATTTTGAATTTTATGTCACTGTCCAGGTTTTCGATTGTATGTATGGGTAACCCAATCTAGTGACCTATTGTGGCATGATTGAATGACATAATTTTTATTACGGAAAATTTAAAACATTTCACAGAATTTTCTGAACCTCAAACCATGCGAAATTATCTCAGGCAGCATCTTTCTTTAAATAATTTATTAACTGGAAGACGACAAACTTGCATAGTTAACTCGGCGCTAAACTCAGCACTCGGTCTTTTTATACGACTGCCTGAAAAAAGGAGTATATTGTTTTCAGGGTTCATGTATGTATGTATGTATGTGAATTTGTATATTCCAACATAACTTCCATACGCCTGAACCGATTTTGATAAATGAAGTATGGTTAGAATCCCTAGCTTATTCCGGGTGACAGCTAGTAAAATTTATAAAAAAAATTATGGGGTGACCATGGTCGCGCATTAAAGACTAACGTTGAAAAAAAAATCGAAGATAAGATTAAATATATAATCAACATCTGGAAAATGATGAGTAGATTCCAAAAATATTTATCACTATATTTCAATATCCAGTGATTCAAAAAAAAAATCCTTTAATAAAAATGTGAATAAGATTCTAATTTAGCTAAATTGATTTAGATTATTAACTTTTTAGTTCGTTTTTTAGCAGGCCAGTCGTGTTTTTAATTTTTTTTAATTATGATATGTCTAGAAATACTGTGATCAAGCGTAAAACTGCATAATTAAATTATTTTTTTAATTTAGACTTGTGTGTAACTTCTCTACTTTAGTAGAGTGATTTGTCTACTCTTTAATAAAAGTCTAGACTAAAAGCAATTTAAAAGTGTTCCACTTTAGTGACCTGAATAACTTGTTACTTTCAGCTCAATTTAACAATATTGTGACAGTTAAAGTATGAAATTGTGAAATATTTCTCGAATTTATTTTGTTTCATGTTCTCTAGTACAAGACTTAGGCTGAGTTGAGTCTGAAAACTGATGTCAGATGTCAGAGACATAAATTTATCTCGTTTTGTAATTTGTAAACTCTAAGTAACTTTACCAAGTTTTGAGGCTTTGTTGGATCTGTGACTATTATCTGATACTAGCGTTTTCCCGCAGCTTCGCTCACGTTAAGTTCGATTCAAACCCTTATTTTACCCCTTTAGGGGTTGAATTTAAAAAAATCCTTTCTGAGCGAATGTCTACGTCATAAAGTATGCCTCAATGACCAGGAACTGAAAAACAGATTCATAAAGGTTAGGAACAGACATAGAAGTGTTACAGAATCGAATCTTAATAACAGAAATAAACGGTTACAGATTGATTGGGTTACAGTATCGTTTCTGTTTCCGTTACAAGTTTTTCTGTTTTATAACAATTTCAAAAAACTGTGTTTAAACCCCTTATTTAGGTTACTGTTTCAGTCCTTAGATTTTAAATAGAACTATCATTAGTATGCTGAATTTGAGCCCCATCCTTTCAGTGGTATGGGCTGTACGTTGATAGATTAGTCATTCAGTCAGTCAATTACCTATTCCTTTTATAGTTTATATATTTAGAATCTAAATCAAAATTTTAGATTATGATAGGGGTTGTCGTTGTTACTCAGAGGTTGTTAGACAAGTTAAGTTTCGTTAATCTTGTTTGCTAGTCCATATTATGTAATACTGATCTAGCAACTATGAAATTTAATTTTAAATTTGGAACATTATATTAATGTTACACGGATGTTTTAATAATTTAAAAAAAAAAGAAAAAAAAAACAAAAAGTATTTTACTAGCAAAGCTATGACATGAAAACGTTGAATACACCGTCTTTCTAAATGTAATTGAATTACGATAGTAAAAGCAGGCAAGGAAATTTTAATGAAAACTAGGTCACTTGCGTAGGTTTTCTGTACCAGGCACTGTCTGGGACTATGTTACACGACTATTATTGAAAACTAGCTTTTGTGGGTGACTTTGCCGTACTGGTTTTCTGTTTTAAGTCCTGTAACTTTTTGATTTTTCTATGTCTTCCGGGATAAAGCCTTTTCTATAGCAAATAATATCGTTAAAATTGGTCCACGTACGAACAAAAAACGGTACGACGAATTGTATAAATATATTATTATGATACC
Organism: Erebia palarica; assembly: GCA_964035005.1. Classification (NCBI taxonomy): domain Eukaryota; kingdom Metazoa; phylum Arthropoda; class Insecta; order Lepidoptera; family Nymphalidae; genus Erebia; species Erebia palarica. Next base: position 33,404,451 of record OZ035989.1, on the reverse strand, counting down.
ATACACAAGCTTCACCTTTACACAAGTTTTAAATGTCCATTAAAAGTATGCTTCTTAAAAAATGTTATTATACTTTTGAAGATTATGTAAACGGTAAAAGAGCATGTATTTGACTCGCTTCAGCTATACTTAGACTGCAGTTACTTGTATCCTTATAACGACTGGTTTTTGATTGAAAAGTGGAACCACCGATTTTGTTGCTGGCTATGTAGGAATGACATTCAGAACCATCTGTAGATGCACTCGACGAATCAAAAGCACATCTAAAAGTTTATTATAATAAAAAAAAGTTTGGAAGTTTGAAATAATTATATTATAGTTAATGCCAAATTTATGAACTAAAACAATATACCTATAGGAGCATAGAAATCTCTTAAATTACCAAGTTAAAAACCAGGCCAAGAATCATACCAATATTATAAAGAAAGTTTGTTTGTTTGTTTTTTTATGGGTTTGTCCTTCAATCACGCTACAACTGAGCAACAAATCAACGTAAATTTTTCCATGGGTATTGGGTATAGTTGAAGACCTGTCGAGAGACATAGGCTACTTTTCATCTCAGAAAATTAAGGAGTTCCCTTGGGAATTAATAAAAAATATTCCACTCGGATGAAGTTGCGGGCATCAACTGGTATCTATGGTAGAAAAATTCAGTTCTTATGTTTCTATTTAGTATTTAGTCTATAAATTAATAGAGCGCGTATTTGCGGTCACGGTGGCGGTCGGTTTGCGGCAAACCCTCCCACAAGTCACAATCTATTGTACGCATTTTAGCTCATTCACATTGTGTCGGCAGGTCGAATTTCATTTCACATGTTAGGAATGTTTACTACTTTTGTCTGAACCACAAACATTGTATCAGAAACGATCTAAGTGATTAAATAAATGGAAAATCGTGGTACTTTATGAAAAGTATAACGTCCTCCTATCCTACACTATACCTACACTATACTGGAATACAATTTAACCTACACTATAGGTATTATGAATGCGAATTTGGTTTTTCCTTCTATCACGCCGTAATAGTGTAATGGATGGAGAGCAACGTAAAGTGACGTAGGCACACTTTTTGACTTTTTGTGAAGGAAAATTAAAGAGTTCACGCGGACGAAGTCTCGAGCTTCATCTAGTTAAGTAATAAATAACACAAAGCGTAGGTACTTTAAGTCTTAAGCAAATGTTGTGTGGATGTTATTTATAGAATGGAAATAAACATTTTGATATTTAGCCCTGTGGGTAATTAGAATTCATTTCCCCCTTTGATCCCGATAGTTAGAGTGGAACAGTAAATAGTTACAGAGCAAGTTCGTACCGGATACACGAATGTTTGTATTTTGATACACTACGAAATAATATAATTCCATTGCGATCCGATGATGTAACCAACCGCTATCGCCTATTTGCATGTTTCAATTACAAACAGTTATTTAAATCGGCATTATGCCTAGAAAGCTAATGTCCTGGCCTGGGATGCAAGTTGCAACCCATCTCTGTATCAAATTTCATCAAAATCGCTGGAAAAGATGGAACGTGAAAGCGTATCAGATAAGCAGATAGGCAGAAACATCCTCCCATTTATAATAATACTAGCTGATGCCCGCGACTTCGTACGCGTGCATCGAGCGTGTAAGCTATCCTATCTTTCAAGTTGGATCAAACTGCACACGGTGTACAAATTTAATTTAAAATCGGATAAGTAGCTTAGGAGTCCATTGCGGACAAACAACGTGACACGTGATTTATATGTATTAAGAGATGTAATGTGGATTAAATATTGTTAAACATATGACATGCTTAAACAATATGACATATAAATACATTCGGACGTCGTAAAAGCGTACTATTAAGACCTCGACCTCCAGGATGCGAACTCTAGGGTCTAGAATTCGCATCCTGGGCCGGCACATCTTTTTTTCGGAGCTGTGTGTGTCTAAAAAAACATGAAATATATCATAAAAATATATAGGAAACTTAACAGTTTCGTTGCGTGCGCTCGTTTTTAGCAAAACAATTTTAACCGTATGCTAAAGTAAATAAGCTGATTTTCAATCGATAAAAGAAAGGCTGCGTCTCGGTGCCTCTTCGACTTGCCTCTTAGATTTTAATATTATCGTGATCATCTAAAAACAATGATTCAGTCCACAGGTCAAACATAACATCGAGTAACATGGAGCCTTACAAGATTATTGTGTGGTGTGGTATTGTGGCGGTGCGAATTGCTGGCTTATTGGACGGTGAACTTCGCAAGCTACACGTGCAAACAACACGTCGTCCCACATAGATTTGTATGCTTTGGTGGATTATAGTGAATTTATCTTCTTGTTCCTTGACTATCATGAACCTTTGCAAAGTAACGCCTGCTTCTATCCAATATTAAATAACATTATATTAACTTACACAGCGTAAGATTAATTCCTGCCTGCAATTAAATCTGATACTCAGCTAAGAAAGCGGATACAGGGTTGCTAAACTCTGAGAATCTGTTTACAAATTGTAACCAACACTCATAATACTATGAGAACAAGTATTTATAATTAAAACCTTATTTCTACCTAGTAAACATTAAGTGAAAATATAGATATATTGTGTTAGGCCCCTATTTAATAAAAATCCTAAAGTAAAATATCGCCATCGTCACCATTATTTTGATAAGTTTATACCTAACTAGGAGTAAAATACTTACTAAACAAGTAATAAAGTTAAGATCAAATATAATATCTGATGTTATGTTATAATTTGCGATGATGGATATTATTACTTGTTAAGTTCGTAACCCATGGTCTTTAGATTAAGATAAATTAACATATTATTATAATAAGACGAGGCGTAACATTAGATACAAGAGTCATTTGTCAGTTAAATCTAACAGCCGTTAGTAACGTTCCAGGAGTTATAATTGTGATTAACGGCAATTATTAACCTAAGTATTTGTCCCAATTCCAATAATAAAAACGAGTTGAGTATTCTAAACTGTCTTTAAATCCCATGAAAGTAAACATACACTAAATAATCTTCTTCTTCTTTCTGTCCTTGTCCCATGCTATGAGGGGTCGGCATAAGATGTCTCTTTCTTCCACTCGCTTCTCTTATTCGTCAAATCATTATCCACTCATCTTACATGCATATACTCTTTCACACAATCCTTCCATCTTTTCTTTGGTCTTCCTCTACTTTTTGGTCCTTTCACATGCGAATTCAAGATTATATGAAAAAAAAATAACAAAATAATATTGTTGATATAACTTGTAGATCTTTTTTGACTTTCTTGGGTGGAGTTTTTGTAAGTATTTTGTTAGTTACGTTATGATTCGAGGGCGAAAACATATCATAGATGGAATCAAATTTGCGTCAGAAGGGCTCGGTATTTAATCCTGTCACACTTTATCTGCAGCTCTAGAGTAGACAATCATTAGCTTAACTAGAAAGTAGAACCTCACGTTTTCATTCCGCTTCAGTTTATAACTTTAAGCGACGAAGAGATAATTATACTATATTGTGCGCCTAAAACTAATAGTCATAAATTACACTGTCAGATAATTTTAGTTGGAAGCGGATAATTGTTTTATTATCACGAATTTAATACATAATAATATCATAGCAAATTTTTGCTGACAGGTAGTGAAACGGCAAATTCATTAGCGATGAGGTACACCTAGACTTCTACCTACCTGGAACATGGAGGTGCATGACATTGACCGTGCTGCATATAGTTTACTTCTTTCATGTGGATTTTTACCAAGATATCTTGTGCTATAAAAATAACTAACTTAGCTATTTATTATATAATATGTTGGTAACTCATACGCTTTATCGGAATATGCCCGACTTTCTTTCGAAATCGTCGGTTTTTTGAAACTGTTATAAAACAGAAAAACTTATGACAGAAACAAAAACGATATTGTAACCCAAAAAATCTGTAACCTTTTATTTCTGTTAATAAGTGTTTTTCCCTGTAACCCTAATAGGTACATGGCCTAACAAACTGCACGGTGTGACAACACGTTCTTCTCACTTCATTGGACTTTACACACACTGAAACAACGTGGCTATGTTTGTCTTAAAACATTTGCAACCATCCGTGCTTTCTCCTAAGGTTCAAATTTCAATGGTCAACAGTAAATTCGGCAACTTGGCTATTTCGGTTACACTTTACAACACTTTAATACCCTCCTTTATTTCTGGTACAGATTCATTTCTGTTATAGAAATATAAGTGTTTTGGGTTTACAGAAGTAAAAATACATTCAAAAGGGTTACAGCTTCGATTTTGATACACTTTCATACTGTAACACTTATTTCAGTAACCTTTATGAATCTGTTTTTCAGTCCCTGTTGACGTTGACTGCGTGCAACCAACGCTGCGTATTTTATTGCGATACCGCTTACCGCTGCTCACCAAAAATGCAGTAAAAGTGCTCAGTACCTATACTGGCTTCTAGTAAGTCTTACTAGCTTTCTGGGAGGCTTCAAACGTGGCTAGTTACCAACCCACTAAACACAGGTGCCACCAAATTATCATTTTTTGTATAATGATGCCATAATTAAATTTCCTTTTCATCCTATTAAGTTAGCCCGCTTTCATGTAAAACTGGATCGCCTTCCTGAATTCGCGATCTCATTACAATATATACCACATTTATGACCAAGTGTGATTTTAACAACATTGTTTTATTTTGATAATTTTCTACGTTATTTTCAAGTTTGTTAGCTTTGAATCTCATATAAAATGATTTTTATCACGATAGTTTATTCGTTGGATTAGTATCCATCCATACTAAAATTATAAAATGCGAAAGGTTGTCTGTCTGTCTGCTGTCGCTTTCACGGCCCGTCTGTTCAACCGATTTTGACGAAATTGAGGTAGGTTGCATCCCGGGGAAGGAGATAGGGTAATATTTATGTCGAAAAGGGTAGTTCGAGAACTTCTATCGAACATACGTGTTCTGCATCTCTCGTCTAAAATAAATTATTTTTATAGTAAATAGCTCTGTACGGCACAAATAAGTGGTGAAATAATATTCAGCGTAGTAAAATTACATTAATTAAAGTTGAGATCGTGTGTGGCAACGTTATAGTGTGATAAAACGAGTGGCTATTTGCGCGCGCGTCGGTTGACCTACCAACCGTTGAGTAAAATAATGTCAACAATGAAGTGTCTTGCTTGTCCTAAGGAGTTGCACAAAGGCGAACTAATTAAATGTGTAACCTGTAGCGGTACATATCATTTTCAGTGTTAAAACATGACGTCTGCATACTTTGTCGAGCATTACTTAGACATAAAGAAGACATGGCGCTGTCCATCTTGCGAAAATGTCACCTCGAGGCGTAAAGGGATTGACACACCGGTGCGGCAGCAATTTGTTAGCCCTGATATAGTGCAGCTCGACATGTCCTGCGATGACGTGACGGGTAACGAAGCAAGCGCAGTCATTAGTGGGTCTACTCTCAAAAGAAGTGACGCAAACTCGCAGGGAGTAATTTCTTACCAACAGTTCGCAGCTCTTCTGGATTTTAAACTGGAATATATGAAAGCCTGCCTATCAAAGGATATTCAAAATCAATTAAGTAGTGCCCTTGAAAAACTGAAGTCGGAATTCACGGCAACTACAGATTTCTTATCAGGTCAAATTTGTGATCTTAATAAGGAAGTTAAAAGCTACAAAAACAAATTTAAAGATCTGGAAAAGGAGAACTTTTCTCTGCAGAAGGCAATAAACCAGCTTCAAGTTGAGTTAAACGTCAGGGAGCAGTCTAATTTAGTCAACGACGTTCAAATAACGGGAATACCGGAATGTGAAAATGAATCCTTGATGCATATCGTAACATCTGTTGCGGCTAAGGTAGGAGTAAAGCTTCAGGAACAAGACATCGCCAGTTCAGTCCGTGTGGGCCCAAAGCGAGCTACCGCTGCTGACTTATCGAGTGCAGCGCATTCCTTTCGTTCCCGACCAATTGTCGTGCGACTTATGCGTCGCGCCACACGTGACGAGCTGCTCAAGAACGCGCGTGTGCGTCGCGGTTCAACCACCAGTGACCTTGGCCTTCCGTCGCATGAACCCAGACGTTTCTATATTAACGAAAGGCTTACAAAAACTCAAAGACAGATTTTTGTTAAGGCGCGCGACGCCGCACGTACTGCGAGATGGAGATATGTGTGGACTAAAGAGGGCAGAGTTTATGCCAGGCGCTCTGACTCCTCCGAAGTACACCTGCTGCAAACTGATACGGACGTCGACATACTATTCCGTGGTATTGACACTTCTCACACTGATGTACAATCTCAATGACTTCATTTTTTGCACCCGCTTTCTTAATACAGGATTCCTATGTACTGAACCATTTAATTATGTTTCCAAAGCTTTATTAATTGGTTGTGTAACCTTGCTACCTACTTGTGAATATAGTTTTTGTAATATAGTGTCGCTAATTTTGTCCATATATTTTCCATGTAAACATTGTTATCCTAATAGAGTAATACAGGGAACTTGTAAATATAGTTCAATTGCATGTTATATCATAGTTGAGCTCCGTATTGGTCGATTGTTGAAAGCACTTTTTTTTTGTACAAAAATTTTACTGAATCATATCAGAATATTAATAACATACAAACTATAGTAATCGCCTACCTTATTGTAAAGAAAAGGTTGCAACTTGGAACAACATTGCAACTTTTTTTGTCTTTGTGTTTTTTACTTATTTTTTTCTTGCTGTTATGTTGCGTGCCAATAAAAAACGGGGATGGAAAACTATTACAGGCATTGATAATTAATAATTATACTTGGACCAGTCTTATTGTATTAATTATTATTGATTGTTTACATACAATGAGTACTTATTTAGGTCAACAATCAAAAACAGATATTCTAAATAATAATTATTATATTTTGTAATAAGTACCTAATGGTTTATATACAGTTATTTATATTATTCGGGTCTTATTATTACGCCATACTTAAGTAAATATAAAAGGTTATAAGTCTAAATTTATAAAATTAGGTTTATTTAATGCTGGGTCACTTGCTACTAATCACGATGAGTTTGCAGTTGCTTTAAAGTTTCATTCTCCTGATATCTTGGCCATAAATGAAACTTGGCTCAAAGCTGGTGAAGATGCGCGAGCGCCCTCTGTCGCGGGTTACAAGCTCATACATCTACCGCGCTCTTCTACAGTTCGATCTAGAGGGGGCGGTGTAGGGTTTTACGTTAAGCAAGGGATTAGAGTTTGTAAGTGCCCGCACCCGCCCGGACCAGATGAAGTTGAACAGATGTGGATATCGGTTAAGTTTAAGTTGCACAATATCCTTATTGGCACGGCTTACAGGCCGCCTTGGCTTGATGTGGATATATTTTTCGATACACTTACGGAATCTATTTTGTCCTTTTCCAAATTTGATGAAATCGTCTTGCTTGGGGACTTTAACATTAACCTTTTAAATATTACCAGCAGTAGTTCTCGGCAGCTTACTAACTTTTTAACGTATACCAATCTTAAAAACTACGTTACAGAAGCAACGCACTTTACATCTCACAGTGATACACTAATTGATATTGTTTGCGCTAACATTCCAATCACTAATCTTAACATTTATCACAATCCTGAACTGGGCGGTCATGCAATGATTTTTGCAGAGGTAAAGATTAAAAAGCCCAAAATTCCACCCAGACGTGTAACTTATCGCCCTATAAAAGACATTAATATTGTGGAATTTAACAAAAACCTCGAGAGTATAAACTGGAATGCAATCATGAATGTTAATAGCATTGATAATATGGTAGATTCATTTAACAAATCAATCTTGGACCTCTTTAATAAGCACGCGCCGGTTAAAACGTTTATTACTAAAGATCAATACAGCCCCTGGTTAACCAGTAACGTTCGCTATATTATGAGACTTCGGGATGAGGCACATGCAAAATATAAAGCGACCAAGACGGATGATTATAAAAACCAATACAAAGACTTAAAAAGTTTTTCCTACTTTAGCGCTATTTGTGAAAAAAAAGCTTATTTTGATCATCATATAAATGCACACATACGGAACTCATCCTATCTCTGGAAAAATTTAAAAACCCATGTTTTACCTAACTTTAAGAGCACTGGTGATTTACCAGAACAATTTGATAACCCCGATGCAATTAATGACCATTTCTTGAACATTCCCGGTAATGATATAATTGATGAATCTTTATTGGTACACTTTGGGTCACAGACATTTTCCAGCAAAAGTAGTTTTCAAATTGAAACTGTAGATGAAAACATCGTAGCAAAAATTATATTGGCAATCAAATCAAACGCACAAGGAATAGACAAAATTAACATGGACATGATCATTCTTACACTACCCACTACTCTCGCTGTTATTACTGCTATCGTTAACAAATCAATACAGTCTGCGAAATTTCCCTCACTCTGGAAAACAGCCTTTGTCTTACCTTTACCGAAAATTAACAACCCTGTTGACCTTAAAGATCTACGACCTATTAGTATTCTTCCGTACATTTCTAAGATTCTTGAAAAGGTAATCTACAACCAAGTCATTAAGTATTGTGAGACTAACAATATTTTACCATACTTTCAATCAGGATTCAGGAAACATCGTAGTACAGCTTCTGCTCTTTCAGATGTAATTGATAATATACTCACCTTTCAGGATTCCGGTAAGGGTACTATTCTTGCGTTGTTAGATTTTTCCCGGGCGTTTGACTCAATAAACATAAAACTACTGCTTGCTAAACTTTCGTTCTATGGATTTTCCTCAAATACTGTTCAATGGTTCTCTAGTTACCTTCAGGATAGGATGCAACAAGTAGTTATACGCAAAAATGATGGAAAGGATTTAATATCTTCACTAAAGCCTGTTAACAGAGGCGTCCCTCAGGGCTCCATTCTAGGACCTCTATTATTTATTTTGTATTCAGCTGACATCATAAACTGTATCGAAAACTGTCAGTATCATCTGTACGCTGACGACCTTCAAATTTATATACCTGTCCACGATCAGGATGTAAGTAATTCAGTTAACCAGATGAACAAAGTCCTTAACAACATTTCACAGTGGTGTCAACAAAATGCTCTCATTCTGAATCCCCTTAAGTCTAAATTTATGGTTATGGGCACAAAGAAGCGAGTAAGCAAGATTCTTTCGCAGCAGCCAAAACTATCCATTGAGGGTGTCGAAATTGAACTCGTCAAGGAAACTCGTAATCTTGGCCTGCTTATGGATGAAAATCTACGCTTCGAGAACCATATAGTTGAGCTTGCCCGGTATTGCTTTTACCGATTAAAAGTACTATATAAGATTCGGCCTTACATTCATATTAACCTAAGAATTAAGCTCTGTGACACATTAACACTTTCTAAATTAAATTACTGTATTACAGTGTATGGTCCATGCCTACTAGGTAAATCATGGCGACTACTTCAAAGGATACAAAATGCATGCGCACGTTTTTGTTTTACAATTCCACCAAGATCACATGTTACACCATATTTAAATCAAAATAACTTGCTAAGAATGAAAAATAGGTATAATCTACTTTTGGGCACTTTATTGTTCGGCGTTATCAAATCTAAACAACCGGAGTGTCTGTACAAAAAGCTAGTTTGGCGGAAGCCAAGACTTGGAGCTAGGACGATGATGCCCCCGCTTTTGATGCCACGCCATAGGTCTGCAGCATTTCGTGGTAGTTTTAAATATCTTGCCACGAAATGCTGGAACGACATACCGCCACCTTTTCGCGACGTTAGCTCTAAATTTACTTTTAAAAAATTATATCGTGCCTATTTACTTGACACTCAAAAGTCTGAAAACTAGCTTGTGGCATTAAACTCTATGACCTATATTAATCTCAATAATTTGTATTGTTCACGGGTAGGTTGATTTTATAATTTGGTAAATTTTAAGCAGATTTATAATTTAGATTTTACAAGTGCTTTTTTTCTGTTATTTTTAATTGTGTTATTATTTTATATTTTTGTTTTTTTTTTGTATAACTTTAATATTGCAGTCACATATTCTTTTATGTAACTTCCCTCATTTTGACCCTAACAGAATAACAGCGTTGTGGTTACATTTTGTTCCCACAACATCAAGCTGAGTTAGGACCCTTTTGTTGCACGACACATTCTAGACGTTGAGTGATTAAGTTAAGTTAGATTTTAAGTACTTTTTGTATTTTATGTTTACTATGTGTTGTATCAGCAAATAAAACATATTCTATTCTATTCTATTCTATTCTAAAAATTGAGAAATTTCCGCGGGAATAAAAAACCTCACCCACGCGAACGAAGTCGCGAGCATCATCTAGTTCATAATATTTTTAATACTCTACATTGCAGTTTTTTTGTTCAGCGTTTTTATAACACTATGTTTAGCTATTCCACTGAAATATAGGAAAAAAATAAAATATCAAATGCATTTGCCATCGAAATTTTAATTCGGAACTAGGCCAAAACGCATAATATATTGGCTGAAAAAAAAAACTTTCAGCTCATCCTACCTTTATAGAACCTTTATACGTTTGTGGATATAAATTTTGAATATTCATGTGCTTTTTACTGCTGTAGCGATTTTATTACACGCAAAACTTGTGAACAATAGAGTCTATAAAAATGTATAAATTGTTTTTATTGTCTTAAATGTAACCAAAAATGAAATATTATACATTTATGACGTGTTTTTAAATAAATAAAAATCTCTACTTATAGGCAGCCAGTTGGCCATATAAATTCTATACTATGTATGATGTATGGATGGATGGTTGTTTTTAATCATCAATCAATCAATCACGCCAAAACGGCTGAACGGATCTGGATGGAATTTGGTACAGAGATAGATTATAGTCTGAAATAACACATAGACTACTTTTTATCCCCGAAAATTAAAGAGTTCCCGCGGGAACCAAAAAACCTCAATCCACGCGAACGAAGTCGCGAGCATCAGCTAGTATATCACATATTTAATATTATTTTTTTATCAATCTCAAGTTCTTTATTAATTGCAATTCCATGGGTACACTATACAATTATACTGTTTTAAAATAATTGTGTCATCACAAAACAATATCACGAGCTTTTGCTGAATAAGATCTGAGTTTATTTCGTACTGGAATTAAAGATTTTGATGCCCGTGACTTCGTCTGCGTGGATTTGTTTCCCGCAGGAACTCCATAATTTTCCAGGATAAAATCATATGTCCTATATCCTATATCCTATATCCTAGCCTATGTCCTCCCCCAAGATGCAACCTACCTCTAACAAATTTCGTCAAGATCATTTGAAAAGATGGGTCGGGAAAGCGTAGCAGACAGACAGACATACTTTCGCATTTATAATATTGATATGGATTGGCATGGATTCGTGTATGAGTTCTGCACTATACAATATCTGACACAGGCATAGCTTAACGTACATTGTAGTATATCCCGAATAATCTCAGATTGGTGATTACTGTTACATACAGATGAACGCCTACTAAGCTTGAGCAAAGATCCATTAATAAATAGGAATGACAAACCTTTGAATTTGTCAGGTACATTTTCGCTTAAAAACAAACACTAAACTTGCAATAACATGTTAATCTTACATATAAAATTCTCGTGTCACAATGCTAGTAACCATCTCCTTCGAAAAGGCTTGACCGATTTTTATGAAATTTTATATGCATATTCTGTCTGAGAATCGGCTAATATCTATTTTTCATACCCTTATAACACCTCAATCCACGCGGACGGAGTCGCGGGCATCAGCTAGTTAATTATAAACTTGTTATAAGGGAAGAAAAAAAACTAGCCTGCGAGTTTTATTTTATAAAATATTAGCTGACTACGTCCGGATTCACTTTCATGAAATTATAGGAGATTTTTTGGTAGGTATTTATGCCGCATTAAGGAGAAAATCTATTACATATTAAAACATATTGTTTTTGGATTAAGCAATTTGAATTACTCTCTTTGATTTGTATTTACCTATTATGATGTCATACTTCATACTAATATTATAATTATGTGAGTGTGTTTGTTATGTTTGTCATTTAATCACGCTGCAACAGTGCAACGGATCGACGTGAATTTTGTAATTGATATAATTGAAGACCTGGAGGCTTTTTAATCTCGGAAAATGAAGCGGTTCTCGAGAGAATCAAAAGAACTTAAGCCACGTGGACGAAGTCGCGGGCATCAGTTAGTTATTTTACATAGGTACATCTTTTTTACTACAAGGGAGCAACGTGACGTTTCTACGTAATTTTTCCGTAATTCGAGGACATACCTAATTTTAAAAGCCGTAAATTACCTAGGTCCTCTTGTACAAACGCTGGCTATGTTGGCAGATTTCGTATAGTTTTTACAAAAGGCAAATTCACGGATAAAAACACTAAACATAATACTAAAACATCATAGATCTGAGAATAAATAGTCATTAAACTACAAGCAGCGCCCGTGATATTGAAACCACGGCGAACGTGGAATGTAAAATACCCTATTGGTCGTAATAATCCATTTAAAAGTCAGATCAGGTAGACAAGGGGTACTTACAATGACTTTAATAATATTATTGGTTCCTCTATTATACTAAGGGATATATTCTACTCGTTAAAACTACGAATGAAATTTGAAATTAAAAATGTGTTTTTTTTATTTTACTTTAAGTGGATTAAATTATATTAAAGATTTTTTCCAAATTCATTTTGTTTATGTAGCGTGACAATAATAAATATATGCAATTCCCTAGTTTTGTATTGAATAACGCAGCTAAAATAATGAGGCTCTCTCGTTAGGAAAGTTTAACAGCTGCGCACTGAAGTGTGCTGCTTGGAATAAAGCAAGCAAGTGCTTTCGGCTCTGATTTCATAATTCCTTAGGCAAGCAATTTTCCTCAAGGTTTGATCACATAATATGGTTTATTTATTCTATGGCCAGCTAACATCAAATACATTCCAGTCACAGTATCATTCAAGTCTATGACCGCCTGTCGATTCCGCACAATGCATCTTTATAGCTAAAAAGACGTTTACAAATCTCCCATTAATTACTGCTGTCACAAATGAGATTATGGTTTGTTAGGTAAACTTATCACATCTGATCTATTTTGCTATTCTATGACCAGCTAACATCAAGAACATAGAAGTACAATATCAATCACGTCGTTGACCACCTGTCGATTCCGCACAATTCATCTTCACCGCAAAATAGGCGTTTACAAATCTCCCACTAATTATTATTATTGCTGTTAGAAGAGAAATTACGGTTTGTTAGGTAAACTTATCGCATCTGATCTATTTTGCTATTCTATGACCAGCAAACATCAAGAACATTGAAGTACAGTACCAGTCATATCTGTGACCACCTGTCGATTCCGCATAATGCATCTTGATCGCTAACCCGATGTTTACGAATCTCCCGCTAATTATTGCTGTTACAAATGAGATTACGGTTTGTTAGGTAAACTTATCAAATCATTTGTTCTAATTTGCTATTCTATGACAAGCTAACATCAAGAACATCGCAGTAACAGTATCAATCATGTCGGTGACCACCTGTCGATTCCGCACAATACATCTTCATCGCAAACTCGACGTTCACTAATCTCCCGCAAATTATTTATTGCTGTTCTAGTTTGCTGATTACGGTTTGGTAGATTTGTCATGATTAATTTAGGTACTATACAGTAATTAAAATTTTGGTTTAGGGATTATGCAGATAATCCAAAAGACAGCTTTTTAGTCATCAGTTTAAGCATCTAGAATCTAGATGGCACTTTGTTTGGTTGGATTTAAATCCCATAGGTTTCTTTTTGATTTTCCGGGATAAATAAATCTATGTCTATCTCCGAAAAACAGGCAATAATAAAAGGATGAGTTGTGAAAATTTATCAAAACTGTTAATATAGACACACACGCATTTTGAAAATTATCATGAATGGTGCAATTTCAGCTATAGGAACATAAAAATGACTTTCTAAAAATGAAAATAGTATCAGAATGCAAAACTTATACAAATACTTCCTCCTTGAGTCTCTTGCATAAATATTTCCGGCACTAATCTTCCTATCAAGAAGATATTATCAAGAATAATGTATTTTTGTTTGAAATTAACGTTAACGGGATAGCTTTTACAGCAATATGTCGCGGATTTGTCATAAATGATTGATCGACGACCCGCTTTGGCGCAATTCCGACTATCTTGACTAGTATTACGTTCAACCAATCCGGCAACGTCGTTTGTCAACTGATTATAGATAGTAATATTTTGTCAAAGTTTATTTAGCTGGAAAACTGATATTATTACTGAAACAATTTCTTTCAAGTATCGTCTATTCAATGGTATTTTGCTGCAACGTTTCACTATCACAATGTTCTATCGAGCATATAACATTCGACCATAAAGACCTTATATAAAAAAACTAGATGATGCCCGTGGATTAAGGTTTTTTGATTCTCGTGGGAACTCAAGAATTTACCTGTTTAAAAAGTAACCTATGCCCTTCCCCGGGATGTGACTATATCTGTACCAAATTTCATCAGAATTGATTGAGTAGTTGGGCCGTGAAAGCGTAGAAGACAGACAGATAGACAGACATACTTTCGCATTTATAATATCAGTATGGATGAGATTTGCCCCTACACACTTTCGGAATATATCTACATAATGCTCAATAAACGCAACTGCGTCTCAAGTTTTTATTAATCCTGAAACAAGTTTTAATTAAGTAGGCCTAAACATACATTTTTGCTCCCAATCGTACCCACCCGAAGGCTTATAATTGTAAGCAAAGGTAAGATCCCAGCCAAGAACGAAAATAGCAATGCCACAAAAAAAACGTTTTAAAAGAAAAGATAAAGCATACTCGCCTTATGCAACCCGCTATCTTACTTGGAAGTGAGCCAACTGCTAAGATGCTTCCCATTAATAGCAATTAAAACTCCCAGCTGTTTAGCCCATTACCCAATACACTGGTTCGCTTTATTATCCTGACGTATTCTTCTATTTTCATTTGTAGTCCCCTCAATTTTTAAGGGTTTAATTTTTTTTTCATATAATAACAAAATCTCACAAACCATTTTAAACTTGCCTTTACACAAGTTTAAGGAATCCATTAAAAGTATGCTGTATTAAAAAAAACTTATTATACTGCAGTTGAAGATTGTTTAAATGATAAAAGCGCATTGATTTAACTCGCTCCAGTAGTGAAAAGGAGAGCGATTACCTAAGCATCTACACATAGATGTAATTGTAAATTATTTTTTACAAAAGAGCAACCACCGAGTTTTTTGCTAGTTCTTCTCGGTAGGAATGCCATTCTGAACCAGTGGTAGATTCACCTCATAACTCAAAAGCACTAGTAAAGGTTTATTTGAATAAAAAAACATGAGTATGAGTAAAGGATCGTGCCTCTCCTTCGATAAAACTCTTATTGAATTTGGTTTGGGGAAAATCCCGTAGGAACTCTTTTGTTCCCGGATTAAAAGCCAATGATCTATCCCAGAAACCTATCTGTTTGTAAAATTAAATCATCATCGATTATTAATTTATTTAAATCCTGGAGGTCTTGAGTTTTATCTGCTAATACTTCTAGAAACAGGAAGTTAATAATATTCTACTTACAAAATTCGAAAATTTTAACGTTGCTCATTTTTATCCTTATTAGTTCTTTTCGCCTGAATAGTTGTTGCTTTTGTTTTATTCCATGCTGTGTTTAGTAATCATTCACTTACCCTGTATTTATGTGAAGATTTTTTTTTTGTAATGTACAAGTAAGTAAACCTTTTATAAATAAATAAATTATAAATTACACTGGTGGCCGTGAAAACGTAAAAGACCGTCGAATAAACACACTTAACTTTGGTATAATATGAGTAGGATGATTCTTATAAATAAGCTACCACGCTAAAAAATTCTAAGCAGCAATAAACCCTGCTTTTATGAATCAAATAACAATGTGTTTCAATAAATTGGTTAGTAGAACGACCCTATAGTGAAATGGGGAAGGAATCGAGAACTGCAACTCCCCGTGGTGGGTATCCACATTTCATCTCAAAAGTTTTAATTGCCGTCGATCGACCAAGTTGTGAAATTAATATCTTCCTTGAGTTTTCGTCTACAAACTTATAACATTTGGAAAATTGAAGCTTCTGAAGAAAATATTTCATTATACGCGATACTCAAAAACGTGACTAGACATGAACGAAAGTAATTGAAATAAACATCTTAAGTAGAAATGTTGACTACACAAAACTGGGAAATTGAAAAACAATCTTATGTATTTTCAGTTTACCATTTGACATTCACAATAAAAAAAAATTTTTACGTATAGGATGTTTTGTAAATTGGTGGCTGCGAAGAAAATAAAAAAGAAACTAAGTCGATTCAAAAGTTACATAAGTAACTTATTCTGAGTTAAGATGAGAAAAGGGCTTCATTATTTTGTCCTCGTATTAAAAAAGTTAGTAAGTATTTTAAACTTAGTTTATGTTTAGAAGACATCAACTTTCTTAAAATAAATAATATTATTTTATAGCCGAACAAGATAAAATTAAATACTTTTTATTTTATCTTGTTGGGCGGTATCTTTGGAAAGGATCTAGCGAAACTTGATATTTACCTACATACTCGTAGACACACTTAAAATACGCTTTTCTATGTTTTATGAACTATACCTTTATAATTAAAATTATATATTTATGAAACATGATAATCTATATCCATGCTAATATTATAAAGGCGAAATTTACGTCTGTGTGTATCTGTCTTTTTTATTTTTTTATCCACTACAAGTTATCCCTTGACTGCGATCTCACCTAGCGATTAACTCACGATGCAGTCTAATATGGTAGCGGGTTAACCTGTCTGTCTGTCTGCTACGCTTTAACGGCCCATCTTTTCAACCGATTTTGATGAAATTTAGTATGGAAGCAGGTAACATCACGGTGAAAGACATAGGTTACTTTTTATCTCGGATAATTAAGAAGATCCCGCGGGAAACTTTAACCACGTGGTCGAAATCACGGGCATCATCTAGTTATAAATATGGACAAACAGTATATCCATATTCATAATAATATTATAAATGCGAAAGTGTTTCTGTCTGTCTGTCCATCTATCTGTCTGCTACGCTTTTACGGCCCGCCTATTCAACCGATATTGATGAAATTTGGTACAGGGGTAGTTTGTATCCCGGGGAAGGACACGCGCTACTTTTTATCCCGGAAAATTAAGGAATTAAAACAGCTTAATCCACGACGCGGACGAAGTCGCGGGTTTCATCTAGTATTTAATATTATTTTTGTGAAAAGTTCTTGTTAAAAAAAAATGAACCATATTTCTTTAATCCAGCCTAGCCCGTACCTAGTACTGAGGTCTCGGTATACAAATGACCTACTTTTATAAGTAGCAGAATTTAATTACAACAGGATTTTAATGTCTTACGTTTCGAAACAAGGCTGACTGCAATTGACTTACCTACTGCAGTTTTCTTAATGTAAAGATTAATTATTTTAAAATTGTGTTATTATTTTAAAATTGTGTTATTGTTTTCACAACTTTTGTAACTTTATTTAAAAATGAAAATTTTACTCGTATGTCATACCTAAAATACATCGAAGCCTGTTTATTGTTATGCTATTATATTATTAACTTTTTTAATAGCCTAGCTCAACTATAAGTATCCCAGTGCAAGTGGAAATTTGTATGCCAAAAAACATTGAAAACTAAGTGAGCTAACAATACCCTTCCAATAAACTTCTCCTTTCCCCTGTTGCCATGCTCTGGCATAGGGACAAAATAATTTTATCTCAGTGGACATAATCGGGGGATATAATTTTTGTCCCCTGCCCATGTGACTTCACCCCCTACAGGTGACTTCTAGTAGTGACATCATGCGAATAATCCACTAATAAACCACGTGGTCATTCTCCACTTAGGAATCTGTTGAAATATGACTCCCTGGTGAATTTATTCTACGAACTAAAACAATATACATAAGCACTTCATACAAAGAGTTTACCAGTTCTCTGAATTTCAGATGAAAAGTGAGCCTGAAAGTTTTAGTTGAATAGAATGTTTAGCATTCTGTTATTAATTAAAGGGCTGAATCTTAACTCAGAAGTATTTGCTAATGAAGGCTTCAGCTGTGGAACTTTTTTTCTGTCACAACAATGAACCGGAAATCTTATTAACGTTTTTCTGAGGCTTAATACCATTGAGTTACAGACATACATAGAGTTGTAGAAATCATACACGTACATCAGGCGTCAAAAAACACCAATCTGTCCAGTACATATCTAAATATAAATTTGTAGCTGATGCCCGCGACTCCGTCCGCGTGGATTGAGGCGTTCTAGGAGTATGAAAAATAGATAGTAGCCGATTCTCAGACCTAACGAATATGCATATAAAATTTCATAAAAATCGGTCAAGCCGTTTCGGAGGAGTATGGTAACTAACATTGTGACACGAGAATTTTATATAATATTTAAGATCATTCTTATAATTTCGTTTTTTTTCTCTTGTTAAGTAATATAGCGTACGAATTGCGATCTAGCTATGTTCGCTAAGTTTTGTAGTAAGTATTTACTTGTGGTTTCTGTAAGGGCTGGATTACATTTTGTGAAGTTAACAGAGTGGGTGAAAAGTATAGGTGGAAAGTGATTAGTAAAATTAACGTGTTAACGGCCACGCTATTATGTGTGACGTGCGAGTTTGAAGATAAAGAGAACTTAACGTAGGAGGTCCCGGGTTCGATAACCGGGAGGGTCAATTTTTAAATTTAAAATTTCTGAATTTTCTCTGGTCCGGTCTGGTGGGAGCCTTCGGCCGCGGCTAGTTATCACCGGCAAAGATGTACCGCCAAGCGATTTAGCGTTCCGGTACGATGCCGTGTAGAAACCGACTAGGGGTGGTATGGGTTTAATTTAATTGCTATACCCCTACCAGATTAGCCCGCTACCACCTTAGACTGCATCGTCACTTACTATCAGGTGAGATCGCAGTCAAGGGCCAACTTGTAGTGGAATTTAAAAAAAAAGTAGAGTTCATCTTGCGCAACATAGATGACTACTCTGTTAAAATGATAACGCTCTCTGCTACAACTTTTTAGAAATTGATTACGAATAAATTTGAACTTTGGTAATTCTTAAGAATTTTACGACAAGAAATTTAAAGTTTAATGAATTTTTCACCTTTTTAATAGAATTATATCAAAATCTTTGAGGCACTAACTTTGAAGGAGTTGCCTTGTATGAGGTTTCGGGTTGGATTGGTTGCATCAATGTGAGAAAATACATTTTTATTAGTAGAACATTTAATAATATATATATAGAAAAATTGTATACTAGCTCATGCCCGCGACTACTAAACGCTCTTAACTTCTTCGTTTTTTTAATGCCCATGGGAATTCTTTAATTTTCCCGGGGTAAAAAGTAGCCTATGCTCATGCAAAAAAAGGACGTCAAACCGTCGCTCTGTTGCAGCGTTATTTAAGGAAAAACGAACAAACAAACACACTTTCGCATCTATAATATTAGTATGATGGAGCCTACCTTGACTTTACCTAGATTTAAGACAGGTTATTGTCTCTCAATAAATTCTGAGCAAGGTCATTAAAATAATCCCAGCATGTCGTCCAGCATTTTGAATTTAAGTATCATGCGTTTACTTTTTGGTCCAGTAAAGCATAGAAGCTAATGCATGAAACCAATAGCTTTAAAAGGGTCTCTCTCTTTGTTGTACTCCTCATTATTGAGAGTCATGACCCCTTTCCATTAATCAAATATTGATAGGAGTTTTCTTGTGATAATAATGCGCATACGTCCTTCCGCATACGACTGGAATAAGAGTATTTAAACTCTTAGGTTTTTGTAACGATTATTATCAGATAATTGTGATAATAACCAGAACCGATGGCTTAACGTGTTCTCCGAGGCGCGAAGGAAACAAAAATGTGCTCCCAATTTGGTCACCCATCCAGTTACCAACTTGGGTCAACGTTGCTTAACAATTGCAATCGACTGATATGCGTCTCACAACTAGGCCACTCGTCCCTCGTAAGTAAAGGGTCACTTCTGTAAAAATAAATCATTGCTGCAAGCTGGAAACCAGAAATTAGAATACGAATGTTGCCTCACGTATGGCAAACTTTCGTCACTAGATGCCCAATAAGTTCCGTGTAAATAGATCCCCTTTGAATAAATACGGAACCCGCGGAAATAAACATCGCAGAAAGCCCCAAGACTTAATTAAAATGTGTCTGACTTTGCATAAACATGTATGTTGGGGATGAAGCACTATTACACACACGCATACACAGATTAATATGGTGTATCACTAGCAGATGCAGGGAATTCGTTAATTTTCTGGGATAAAAAGTAGCCTATGTTATTCCAGACTATAATATATCTCTGTGCTGAATTTCGTCCAGATCCGTTTAGCGTGTTTGAGTCGCGTAACATGAAATATCATCCATATCCATAGAAAATGACAAAATTATATACGTGACAACGTAAGCCACGTAGGTCATGTTCTGTTTGACACTGTCGTGTCGCGTCATATCGAGTCACGTTGTTGCGTTTGTCGCTCATATAGTACAATTCCTTGGGTATGAGGGCGATATGAAAATATAACTTTACTAATGGAGTTCAATTCACATTGGCCCAATCTTTTTTTTTAAATCACCCTCAATATAGCTCAACCTCATAAAGCTAGTGAAGAAAAGCACAAAGAGAACAGCAGGAAGTACATAAATTATGATAAAAGTCTCCTATGGTATAAACTCACTAGGGACCGGACAAAATGTCCGCGTTGCAGGGGAACAACATTTCATCCAGTCGGCTTGTGCGCGCTCCACGTAACTGTACCTAAATGATGCGAACGTTTTGTCATTTTCAGTCTAGATAGAATCAGGCGTTACTTTGCGGAAATTCATGATTTAGCAAGAAAAGATTACAATAGGCATGATGACTGATTTTGAAAAATGGTCAGATTATTTTCATATGTAAAAAATATATTATTTCAGCAAAAAAATAAGGTTTGGTAGATAAAATTGGCATTTGAAATTTAAATTTTAAAATTCACACCAAAACGCTAGCCGGTGTCATGGCGTCGTTTGTGACGTCACTATTGTTATTACTAATGTACTCTGTGCAGTGTGCAGTAAGCAATAGTGTGATTGACAAAGCTCGAAAACAAACAATTGTGACGTCATTCGCTTCTTGGTGTTTAATCCATTATGGCGGATTGCTGTATTTTAAAGTTTTATTTTATCAAAAAAAACAACAATCTCACTCGAAAAAGAAAAATAAATACGTTTTTTATAATCCATGAATCCTACATATCCTTTATTAGATAAATACATAATTTCATTGATTCTTGGTTACTGTCATCATGCCCATTATTTTGCTATAATCCGCCAACACACATTTTCAGTCTATGTTTTCCGTATGTGTTTTCGCCCTTATAATTCATTCATGGCTCCACGCCGTGACCTAGAAAAGCGAGATCTCGGAAACTACTCAGCTTCTTTTTATTGCGTGATAGGCTTGCGCTTAGCGACAATCATGCTTAGTGCAAAGCAATGATGAGGTCTAGGTTTTAGAAGCTTTTGCATTTGTCGTCCGTTTGTCAGAGCCTTATAACTGAGAGAGTATAAGCTACAGAGTTTTACTTAATTAAAAGTCTTGCTATGTTAAAACGTTATTTGTTGCGTAAATGTACAAATTACAGTTAAAGAAAGATATTTACTACTGCTTTGATCCTAAAATACAAATAGTGGCCCAACCCGCCTGTAGGTTAGGCATGGCCTGATATACGTATATTCTGAAGTTCAAATCATAATTAATCATCATCTATGTATGGATTTATATAAGTTGTTTAAAATATATATTATGTTTATGACAATCTATATTAATTTTATAAGTGTAAAGTAGAAAGCAACGAGGCGGTTTGTTATATGGAGACCCCCGCATTAAATCCTCAGTCGTTGAAACTTGGCAGGGTTGGCAGGGGTAGTATAGTATGAAATAAAATTTACACAAAAATATCAAAAAGAAAACATGCAGAAGTTAGGTTTTTATACCTAAAACTTTATAATGATGACTGATTATTTTCTCGACTTCTTATTTACACTCAAAACCGAAATATCAAATGAAATAATCATGCAGAACTTCGAAACCCAACTGCGTTTACGCGATAATGTACCTTCTTGCTTTAGCAATTGGGAATAGCATAAACAACCTTACTTCCTTTCTGATTTTTTATTGGATATTTATAAAATAAGTTTAACTCATGATACTTCATTATACTGTAAAGTTTCGTCGCCTGAGGAATTATTGTTGGGGTCCACTTTATAACCTAGACTACTGACTGTCTACTGGTCTGCTTCGCTTTCACGGCTCATCTATTGAACCGATTTGGATGGAATGTTGTACAAGGTTAGATTGTATTCCGGGGAAGGACACCTCTCTACAGAAGAGACTATAAATCCCGGGAAATTATAGAGTTCCCGCGGGAATCTAAAAACCTTAATACACACGAACGAATTCGCGGCATCATCTAGTAATTCAATAACTGACTGACTGACTATTTGACTAATCAACCCGAGCTTGAGCCGCTCAGTCGATCTACGCTTTTGGTAACGTAAGACACTGTTTATTACTATTTGTCTAGACAACAGACTGTGACATCTACGCAATTTGTGGCTGTGTGTTTCGTATTTTCATTTTCCCACACAAAATAAATTTGAACAGTACGCTGCGTTTTTACAATTGGTTTGTTACGGTAAAACGAAGTAAAAGCTGGTGTCAAAAGTAAGAAAATACTATTTAAAAGTAAGAGTAAGAGCGGAAACACTGTGGATGCGCTTGATATTCACTTAAATTTGTTCTTTATGCTTCTATGACGTATTCACTGTACGTAATTGTTTCGCATTTTGTCTTGTCCTATCCGTAGTGTATTTTCGCCCTTAGATTGAGTAGGTAGTTTACTAGTTGTGTTTGGAAATGTTCAGATATGTTCCATTATTTTTGAATTTTGCATCGCTAACAACTTGTTTCTGAGAATTAAAATTCTGTTACGAAGAAAATTCTTTCGTTTGATGAAAAGACAAGGTACACACTGATATAGACATAAAATGGAAAAACCAAAAATTTCAAAGCTCACAGAAACCCACAAAGAAAAACCAGCAAAGTAGAAAACAAAAAGAAAAAATAATACTCGTATTTTATCTAGCAATAACAAGTTTGGTATAAGGTCAATGCGGGCCGGTATCGAAGCCCAAAGAATAGGATAAAAGATAACAATTTTTCAATAAACTGGGAACGAAGTTTGGAATTTGACCGAAAAAGCCAAATATTAATAGCTACCTACATAATTTCTTATACTGGATTTACTGAATCATAATGGGTTTTATCATGTATAAATTTTCCTAACTGAACATAACTACAAACTAATAATTCACTAGCAATTTTTTATCGCAATTCATTTTGGATCTTGAACACAACTACAATTTTAACATTGGGAATTAAACAGGGACTTTCAATGTTTAAACACAAATAATACCTACACATTTACACGTAGCCTACTTTGTGTGATATTTATTTAGTCTGGTGGGAGGCTTCGGCCATGGCTAGTTACCACACTACTGGCAAAGACTTACCGCCAAGCAATTTAGCGTTCCAGTACGATGCCGTATAGAAACCGACTGGGGGTATGGGTTTAATATAACTGCCATACCCCTAACAGGTTAGCCTGCTATCATCTAAGACTGCATCGACACTTACCATCAGTTGAGATTGCAGTCAAGGACTAACTTATAGTGGGATGAAAAAAAAGTCACACAAAAATTATTAATTTTAATAACGTTTCCTGGAGTAAGTCATCTAGTACCGCCCGGGTAACTCTCACGGTACCAGCAGTGATGTGTGGTGAAACTTCTTCAAAGAATAAGGCGTATTTTCTTTCAATGAAACATCCATACCCATCGTAATTATAATTTACTATAATGTCTACTATATACACTATCGATGTTTTGTGTCGTCCCATCACCTTTCACAGGAACATTTTGTCTCGAACAACATTTTACCACTAGTGTGCTCTTCAGCTAACTGACGTCGCAAACTATTGTGTCTATCGTGGCGTAAACATGTTGTATGAGTGTATGGAGAACCAGCTTTGAATTGCAGATTCGTAACTGAATACAGGAAAATTTTGCAGAGCACACAAAACGTTCTGAATTGATTTGTCTATTATATAAAGAGGCTATTAACAGCGATACAAATGCGCTTTACTACGGACACGATCTCCAGCAATTACTATAACAGTATTACTTACTTTACTTTGCTTTGTAAGTATGCACTTTATTGGTATGCAATGCAGGGCTTAAATGATAAATGATTTATTTATTTCATGTAGGACAACTTGGGTCACTTATGAAACGTTAAGACTCTTGAGTGATTCTGTCGTGACGTGATTCTACTGAGAAGAGCCGGCAAGAAACTCAGCAGTTGCTCTTTTCATAACGCTGAGCTGTACACCCATTCTGGGCGATGTCACAGACGAAATTGTTACAACTCTTATATATTTTTGTCTGTTACCATTGTCGAATAAATTGCTTTTCTGTCTTTCTTCAATGCAGACGAAGAAAGTCGTATAATTTTATGGCAAAATTGTTAAGTATGATATCCAGTGACTCCAAAACGTGGCAGTCTTTTACAAAGACTGCCACGTTTTGGAGCACATATCACAATCTATGCGTCAAATTAATGTAAAACTGGCTGATGCTCGTGACAGCGTCCGCGTGTATACGTTTTTTAGCTCCAACATAAACTCTTAATTTTCCGGATTAAAATGTAGCCTATGTAGACAATGCCCGGGATAAAACCTGTCTGTATCCCATTTCATCAAAATCGGTTGAGATGACGGTCCATGAAAGCGTAACAAACAAACACATATTTACTTGACTAGCAAAACTAAAGTTATTCGCAAACGGATCCCTGAATCGAAAATGACTTCACATTATGGGATAGACGAGAAAAAAAATTCATCCCCACTTCTCACTTTTCGTGTAGGGGAAATATCCTAATTTTTTTTGTTTCAACATTTTATATTACTATTTTGTTGACGGGATTCATAGAAAGCTGTAATTTGCAAAGCTATAAGGTTTTTTAGTTGACTATGGAACCCTAAAAATGTAATGCCATAAAAAACAATACTCCACATTATGGGATAGACGAGAAAAGAAAATTCATCCTCACTTTATGTGTAGGCCTCGTATCTCGAATTTTATTTTACTATTTGCGATAAATGGCCAAGGCAAGTGAGGCTGTGGGAGAACATTGCGTCATCCCCCCTGGAAGTGGTAATACATGCGATCCACACAAGATTGTGTAATTAATGAGAGTGCACCACACTTGCACTTGAGCGTTATGCAAGTGCCACTCGGATAAATTGGTAATGTGTGACTGTTCAGTAATCCTTTCTGTAATCGCTTGTACGTAATACCGATGCAATCTCTTTCCCTAGAGATGTGGCGAACTCGAGTTCGTAGCTAGATTATATTATAATAAAACTAGTGGTCCCGGCAGACATGGTCCTGCCCTATCTTCTTCGCAATTTTTCCATATTTTCTCACCGTTTAAACCTTCCATATACTACGACAAACATTTCAAAACCAAAATCAGCTAAGTAGGCCCAGCCGTTCTCTAGTTTTAGCGAGACAAACGAACACCAATTGATTTTTATATAAATCTATATATATAATATATATAAGATTGAAGCAAACAAAACGCGTTATGGGTTGCTTACTTGAAATTAATTACGTATGTATTTTATCCAAGGTAGGATAGCTTAGCAGTTAAGGCTTGTTAGTCAGAACTCCAGTGTTCGAACATATTTGAATTTTCGGAGTTAGGTATGAAGGAATTAATTATCACTTGCTATCAGTGGTGTGCACGGTATTCGGAGCCCGGGTAGGCATTGGTTAAATTCAAATTCACATAAACTTTTACAAGTACTTTTGAATGGTCGAGTGAATCTCTCACTGGTTCGGAATGCCATTCCTACCGAGAAGAACCAGCAAGAAACTGCTCTTTTGAAAACTATAATTTACAATTTCATTAATTTGTAGAATAAATAAGTAACAGCTGTCCTTAGCGTTGCTGGAGTGCTTCAAATCCATGCTCCTTTGTCATTTACGTAACGTACGTAGATACCTACTTTCAGGCAAGGAATGATGAAAAGTATGCATTGAGCTTTTTTAACTAGGGTAAGCAGTACCTTTATGCCTACATTTCGTGCACGCCACTGCTTGCTATAACGGTGAAGGAAAATATTGTGAGGAAACCTGCATGCTTGAGATTTCTCCGAAATGCTATCAAGGATGTATGAAATTTTCCGATCGCACCTGGCCAGCGTGGTGGATGATGGCCTAATTCCTTATTCATTCTGAGAGGAGACCCGTTCTTAAATGTAGGCCCGCGATGGGTTGATGCGTTGATGAGTTGAATTGGTCGTTATCATTTTACCCGTTATCAGTATGGCCAAGATTTTGAAGAAATTACCAAAATTTTATCACTAGTGTAATGGGATCACGGATAAGCTCTCTGATGAGATAATGTTTTTAATCTATTTATTCCTAAAATAAATAATATACTAGTGGTTCACCCCGAACTAAGACCTCACGGTATCCTTAAGATATTTTTTACTATATATTGTAATAGTTAACTTTTTTTTTATTCCACTTAAGATGGTGCTAACGTCTATTATTTGTAAGGTCTATTACAAACGTATAAACTTTTACAGAGCGCCATCTATTGACATCATTGTGAAGTTCTGTTAAAAATACTGAAGCTCATTAAAATTAAATAATTTCGTTTCCATATAATATATATCTAATTTTAGACTTTGTTGTTCAAGTACAGGATATATTACAAATAATTGATCAAGTTTCAGGCTCAGCCTTCCAGAAAATTGAGAGTTCTGAGGTCAACTTTGGACGTTAGAAAATCTCCACTTTGAAAGCCCCTCATTTTGTAAATTTTATGGGACAAATTAAAAAAAAATATATTTTTGGACTATATTCCTAATTATCTTTAAAATGATATACCGCAACCCTATGTAACGCTATAAAAAATATTTTACTTCGCATTCGCTTCTATGAGAGCCCCCCTAAAATAAAGATTTTTATAACTTTTTAAGCCATATTCGGCTGGAGGCTATCGATTTACATATTATATTTAAATTTGAAGTAATTACGTTCAGTAATTCAGAAATTATAAGGCTCTGACAGACGGACGGACTTACAAGTGCAAATTCACTCAAGTAGACTCAGAGACTTACAGATTAGAAAGCAAAGAAAGAGGCCATATTATATACAATAAAGGGTTGAACAGGCCGCCGCTACAAAAGTGATTAATCCATCAGCGTTTGATAGATTTTGAAGGACACAAATTCAGTTATTTGCCTTTGATGTTATAGGATTCAGTGATCCACGAGATCCAGTAATTGGCCACGAAGTATCCAATAAGAATTAACGTTGCCACATTTACAAGATTCGGGTCCCTTTCAATCAAATCTCTCTCATTCGAAATACAGTCGCAAATTACTCCTTTTGGGATTTGCGACTAGCCATGGAGACAAGGGGTTAGATTGCTCTGACTGGTTGACTCGGGATACTATATTTTTTGTTTATACCGTTTTGCATTTTTTCATGCTGCCACAATATTATTATTCCTCTATTCCAATTTCCATATTAATTCCTCAGCATATTATACTTCCATATTTTTTTCATGCATATGGAATGGAAACCACAAACAGTTCAGTGTCGCTTAGTGCTTAATTTCACCACATGCTAGCGCGCTTCATGTACATTCATCCCTCCATACAAACTTTCGCATTTATAATATTATAGTATAGATGGTAATTACAGAGATGGGTTGCATCGAGAGAATTTCCACAAGATTAAAAAAACTGAAACTACGCTATAAAAGGGCATTATCTCGTGAATAATATGTAACTCTTTTAACAATCGCCGTTTTAATAAAGCTATCTACCATTAAAATCTGCCTTAAAAGTTATAGTTAAGTCCTGTTGGTAAGTCTCAAGTAACATTATATTTCGCAAAATCTTGAAATCATTAAATCTAATAAGGGCAATACAGATCCCTAATGGTGTACTGAGCAGACGATTTTGGGGTAAAAAAAAATATGGACTGGTGTTCCCGAGATCATTTAGATAAAAATTCCCAAGGCGGCGTTAAAATGAATTCATTTCAGGGGACGACGTAAATCCGCGCTTCGACTCACACATTTTTCAAACTCACCGCTTCGCATAAAAGCTTTAATTTAGGGAATGAAAAGTTCGTCGGATTTGTTTCGTGCGAATAAAATGTAACAAAAAGTCCACGTGCTTGTACAATGTACATACGAGTAATAAAAATGTGATGTCACAATAAGGGAGTTGGTTTAAAAAATTAATTTTTTTAGAACATTGTTTTTTCTCCATGTGGTTGTTTGATTTTGTATGAATATAAGTATTTGTTAACGTACGTGAAAAGATGAACTGCACAAATTCATATTATTAAACACTAGCTGATGACCGCGACTTCATCCGCGTGGTTTAAGTTTTTTGATTTCCTCGGGAACTCCTAAATTTTCCAGAATCTAAAATAGCCTCTGTCACCCTCCGGGTCCTCAACTATACCCGTGCCACAAATCACGTTGATCCGTTGCTCCGTTGCGCCGTGATTGAAAGACAAACCAATAAACCAACAAACAAACACACTTTCGCATTTATAATATTAGTCTGTATAATATTCTTAATTAATTGTCGCATAGAAAGAACTAAGGAATTTACATTGGACTATATTTTCATACCCATTGATGGGAGGCTACGAAATAGATATAGCTCATTTAGGTAACAATACGTATTGCGCAGCCAATGAGTAGGGTTTTGTTGTACCGTCCATATATTTCCAGTCCGTGGTTTCACATGAGTTTATTCTGCAGGTCAAACATTCTGGGCCGCTTACACATCACTGCCTAACCTGTGCCAACACGTGAGAGCATCACAAAATTCGATTTACATAGTTGAATTTTGTGTGATGCTGTCACTTTTTGATAAGTTTATTCCGGGGTTGATATGAAAAGGAACTGTATAGAAGATTTAATTTATACACATTAGGCGATCTCGCAAGTGAGCCATAAATAGAATCTAATAAAACGGTTCTTTGTTTATTTAGTAATCTAATAGGTATTAGTAATTAAAATGGATCAAATGTTTGAACTGCTGAATAAATCATGTGAAAACACGGACACTTATAAGGGTAAGCCCACCTTACAAGTTTTTACCTTATAATTTATTTTAATATACTACCGCTAACCGCTAGGGTATGGAACACCCTCCCAGCGCACTTGTTTCCTGCCTCTTATAACTTAAGTATCTTCAAGGCAAGAATGAAGAGGCATCTTCTAGGCAAGCGCGCTCCAACCTAGACCTCATCATTGCTTTGTACTAAACTAGCGGCACGCTATGATGGCCGGTTTGACGTTTGTCCGCTCATGAAGTTCCGTATTAATTGATAACGACTTTGAAGGAAATAATTGTATTACTTTATTGACGATAGTGATGTGCAGAGATTCATAAATTTTATCGAATGTAGTTTCTCATGAAGTTCCGTATTAATTGATAACGACTTTCAAGGAAATAATTGTATTACTTTATTGACGATAGTGATGTGCAGAGATTCATAAATTTTATCGAATGTAGTTTTAGGTTTAGGACTCAAAATTTATTTATTAAATTGATTTCTTAAATGTATACAAGTGTAGAAAAATCAGTTTGCACCATTTAAGGGGTGAATGTACTTGTGAATATGAACAATTTTCACTATGTGGACAAACCTCTGAAATCGCAAAAAAATATCAATAAATTTTTAAAAATGGAATCTAATACGATCGTCACATAGGATCGCTGGCTAGCACAACTACTACCTCCGGCAAACTCGCGTCAATGCTCAATGCAAAACAAAGCAGTTTCGAATTGACGTTGCTTCGAAAAGTATAAACTGTCAGTGCAATGCGATTGTGATATAGTTTTGACCTGGCTTTGGATTTCAAATATTGATACTGCATTACTGTTGACCCTTGCTCGTTAATTTGGACTCTGTTCAAGCCCTTTGTTGTGGATTTCGTCGATATGACCGAACGTACGCAGAGAACTGTTCTAAATAGTCAGACACGTGAGTTCGTAATACGCCTTCGTAACTATTTCGATCGTGAAGCTCAAAATGGAGGGCCAATTTTACCTATAACGTCAGTGGTTGAACGCGTAGCTGATGCGCTTAATATTGGACAACGAACTGTTAGACGGATAACTAAAAAAAAATATGGCGAGACTGGCACAGAAGAAAATAAACTTCACACACCAAAAAAGAGAAAACGAGCAAAACCAGTCGTAGGCATCGATAGCTTTGATGCCGATGCTATCCGAAGACATGTTTACGGCTACTATTTACAGAAGGAGTATCCAACAAGAAAAAAGTTGGTGCATTCACTGAAGGAAGCTGGATTATTCTTCGGTGGGGAAAGTTCTTTAACGAAGATTTTGAAGACCATTGGATTTCGATACAAAAAATGTAACAAACGCAAAATATTGATGGAAAGATTTGATATAGCGATGGCAAGGTATACTTTTTTACGGCAAGTGAAAGAAATCAAAAATTGGCAAAATGTTGTGTTTTTGGATGAAACATGGCTTAATGCTAACCATACTGTAGGCCGTTCTTGGAACGATGACACAGCAGCATCTACTTCCAAAGTTCCTGTAGGAAAAGGATCGCGACTTATAATTTGTCACGCCGGAACCATCAACGGGTTTGTCGAAGGTTCTCTCATGGCTTTTGCGTCAAAAACTACTGGAGACTATCATGAAGACATGAATGGAGAAAAGTTTACTGAATGGTTTACCTCAATGTTGTGTAGCCTCCCTGAACCATCTATTATAATTATGGACAACGCCCCATACCACTCGATGCAAATTGACAAGCCACCTGCCCAATCCCAAAAGAAAGCTGATATCGTCGCATGGCTTCGTAAAAATGGCGTAGATGCAAACATGAATATGTTAAAAGCGGAATTAGTACGTCTTTTAAAAGAAAACAAACCAACCAAGATCCGATACGTCATTGACGAAATAGCATTAGAACATGGGCACAGAGTTATACGGTTACCGCCTTACCATTGTGAGTATAATGCGATTGAGTTGGTGTGGGCTCAAATTAAGGGAAATGCTGCAAGACACAATACAGAACCCCCATTTACCACAAAAAAAATGCTAAAATTATTAGAAGAAGCTTGTGAACATGTGACTAAAGGAGACTGGGAAAAGGTTGTGAATAGAACTGTTAAATTAATAAGGGAAGATTATGAAAGAGATGTGAAAATAGATAATATTATAGAAAACGAACATATAATTATTAATGTATGTGATGATAGCAGTGACGACAGTGAAAATAGTAGTATGGACGAATCTGATTAATTATGGCCTTTTGTGGCACCTTTTTTGGTATCTTTTGTATTCATATGTTTCTTGTGTGCATATAAAGTATGTATATTCATTTTCGTTCAAATATTCAGTTCGTTCAAATAAATTAAATAAACATATACATTTTTGTTTTATTAAACCTATTTAATCAGGTACAAAAACAAAAC
Source organism: Erebia palarica (assembly GCA_964035005.1). Lineage (NCBI taxonomy): Eukaryota > Metazoa > Arthropoda > Insecta > Lepidoptera > Nymphalidae > Erebia > Erebia palarica. The sequence goes on along the minus strand of OZ035989.1, from coordinate 33,372,758 downwards.
TTAATTGTTTTTTGTTCGAGAATAAATTGACATTCCACATCACTATTGTAATGTGTCAAACCGGCCATCATAGCGTGCCGCTAGTGTAAGCATGATTGTCGTCAAGCGCCAGCCTATCATGCAATTAAAAAAAAAGTTGATTGTGGTGAGAGGTAAAATAACCATAAAATTAGTTTTTCTTTAATTCCACTACAAGTTAGCCCTTGATTGTGATCTCACCTGATGGTAAGTGATGGTGCAGTCTAAGATGGTAACGGGCTAACCTGTTAGGGTATGGCAGTTATATTCAACCGATACCCCTAGTCGGTTTCTACGCGGTATCGTACCGGAACCCTAAATCGCTTGGCGGTACGACTTTGCCGGTAGGGTGGTAACTAGCTACGGCCGAAGCCTTCTACCAGACCAGACCAGACAACATTCAGAAATTATAAACTGCCAAATTGACCCTGCTGAGAATAGGACCTGGGTCCTCCCACGTTAAGGCAACAGTGCTCAACACAGCGCCAGGGAGGTCGTCAAATTGGTGAAAATAACTGTGAATAAACTATATTATGTCACCTTTCAAAACGGACGCACAAATTCGGACATATTATAGCTATTAATTTATTAAGAATTATAAAGATGGCAACATAATGAGCAAGTCTCCAAATGTCCCCACACGTATTATTGCGCCTATAAATTAAGCTGACTTAGGTTAGTCCGGCCCGGTCGATCAGGATTGCGGTCGGGATGTCGTAAGCAGAATCTGATTGAATCTGGTTTGCTTAGAAAACACTACCTGATGCCCGTGACTTCGTCCGCGGGGATTGAGGTTTTTTGGTTCCCGCGGGAACTCTTTAATTTTTAAGAAGTAGTCAATGTGTTATTATAGACTATAATCTATTTCTGTGCCAAATTTCATCCAGATCCGTTCAGCTGTTCTGGCGCGATTGAGTAACAAACATCCATCCATCCATTTAAACTTTCGCGTTCCTCTGCGTCGCATTCCTCATTGCTGAGGGTCGTGACCCCTTTCCATTAATCACATAATGGCAGGGAAATCACCACTACAGCCCAGTAACGTCCCACTGCTGGGCGCAGGCCTCCACTCTTATCGTACAGAGGGAATTATAGCTTAGACCCACCACGCTACTCCAAATGCGGGTTGGCGGGCTGACATACCGTGACTTCCCTAAAATGAGGATTATATTTCTGAAAAAAGAGCGTCAAAAATATCAAAATAATACAACTTTAAGCGATGATAGTAAGTCCCCTGTGTACAGATTATATACTCAATAGTTAGGTAGGTTGACGTGGAGTAAATAACTCCTACTGTAGAGCGCAATCACTTTTTTTTCCCACAAACTGCACAATATGCAAGGCTGTATAAAGACTATTTTGAACTATCTTAGGGCATTAGGTCAGCAAAGACCGATCAATCGGAATTGCGGCACCATTTCAACCAACGATGAAGGCAGTAGGTAGATTGAAGGGTGACACTATGACGTCATAGGTCAACTTGGAACAAACACATGTTTCCCGCCAGGTCAAGGATTTAATCCACTTTATGTGATTCCGATAATGTATCTGAGTAATTGGAATCTGGAATTATTTGTGTGAGTTAATACACAGATATTTAATAAGTTGACTCCGCCCTGAGTCGGAAATCACGTATTAAGATATTAAAAGAGTTTACGTTTACATCCATTGCGAATATTTGGTAAGTACGAGAAAATATAGTAAAATAGTTCTGGTTACGATCATAAGGCGTTATTTACACTGATCCTTTATATTCAGTAAAACTTTACGTGCAAACTGTGTCTGTCACTATTGAGTCGAATTTGTCTATTGAGGTGCTATTTTATTTACCATTGAAAATGGCAGATGCAAATTGCCTGAGACGTATTTTTGGCCATAGCTCCAAGGATTTTCGGAAAATCGAAATGGGAATAGTACCAAGAGTTCAGGAATTTATCGAGACACGTGTGAACGTTTGAATTATGAAAATCGACTGGTAACTTTTTTTGGAATTTTGAATAATGTAAAAAAGTCGGGCTTTTTGGGGAGTGGTTGACTAAATTGTAAATATTTCTTTATTATTAAATATAATTGTATTTATTATTATTAGTTTAGCTACAAAATGGCGACTTTTCTTTTATCGGTTAAAAATTGTGACCTGTATGTAGGTGGTCCCTTTAGATTTGGAATTGTAGAAAAATTGGTATTTCCGTATATAAAAGGTGATGTAACTTCTATGAATATTGACCAATCGTCATGGTAATGATGTTAAAAGATGCGGATGCAGACGAGACGTGCAATCGGGTTAGAATTATGAAAATCGGTTGATACATTTTTGAAAAATTTTGAAGGGTTATTTTTTCTTTTGAGAATCAACAAAAACTGGAGTGATTATTGACCGATCGCGTATTTCCGTTTGCGTGTGCAATAGAAGGCCGCATTGCCTCGAACCATGCACGGGTTTGATGTGATAACTCTCTATTCAAATTCGTGTTCAATATAGGGAACTCGTCCTCCAATCGTGCACGGGTTTGCAACTGAAATTTTCTTCCAAACGCGAATTCAAATTAAGGCGATCATTCTGACAACGCTGTGCAGTACTGGAGTTTGGGAGCGTTAGCGACGGTATTTTATTCATCATAAATTCATCATTCATGCTATAAAAGTGCCATAAATTTATTTAAAAAATGTAGATCTCTCCCAAAATCGAATCAGCACAACCCGACTCCACGTAGTCTTGTCTGCGCTACCCGTAGAGGGTTTTTGTAAAGCGCGAAGGCAGAAGCTAGCGAAGGAGGTCCGGAATGAAGCGACCGTACGAGGCTGAGTAGAGCGGAGGTGGGAGGTGGCGAGAGAAGCGAGCCGGCGACCTCCGTAGCGAAACCAAGGTCGAGTAGGTGAAGCTGAATGAAGGGGCGACGAAACGAGTTTTCGTTTTGGGCGTAGCCCATGCATTTTACATCAACACTTTTATAAATCGTTAAAAGTTTCCTGTAAAATTAAAATTTTTGGGTTTCTTGCCTAATCATCAAACACCTCACATCAAATACACACGGATTCCGTGCATCAAGGCAAATATTGCCTTCTATTGAACACGGAAATAAAAACGCCTATCAGGGCGCAAACCCTGACCTATCGACATGGTAATGGAGTTAAAAGATGCCTTGCAAGTAATGTCGTTGTGTAATTTTAGGGAAGTAAATCTCAATAAAAATTTCTTATTATTCAACTTGTAAATATTATTCAAAAAAAATTTTTTTTTTTCGTAAATGTTTGTATTCATTTTCAATGCTCCGATTCTTGCGGGGACTGCGAAATCTATGAATTTTTTCATGGAAGATGATACTTTTTAATAGTACATAAGTCGATGATGCCCGTGGCTTCGTGCGCGTTATTCTCGGATGAGCTCTTTAATTTTCGGACATAAAAGCGTATATCCTCCCCCAGGTTTTAACGTATATCTATACCAAATTTCGTTATAATTGGTTGAAAAGATGGGCCATGAAAACGTAACAGACAGACAGACACACTTTCGTATTTATAATATATGAACGGATTCAAGAAAAACACAATTAGCCAAAAGTACCTATTAAATGAGACACGTCATGATATTGACTTCCTCTTAAAAAGTTTCATTCATTTATATAAAGTTTCTTGCTTTTTGAAAAAGGTAAGGAAAAGTAAGGAATTATTCATAAGCTTAAAATGAAGGTCGTATAATAGTAGTTTGTGATATAAGAGCGGTAAATAGGTTTTTACATACGAGTTGACTAATGTCAGCCCGATGACGCCAGTCGAGGGCTAACCATCGTCACGAGGATGTAGAAACCTTAACGCCCGTGTATCACACAATATTTTTCAATACATTTGTGAGAAAACTCGAAAATAAAAGTCGAGTAGGTAGGCACTAGGTACTCACTAGAAAATGGTTTTTCACGCCCATACTTATTTCGAGATTTTTGGCGGCAATTATAAGCGCGGTTTTTTTCTCAGGTCTAAAATACTTAAGTGTTGATTCAATTTTATGACTCCACATCACATCTGCCATTCTGCCAAATAAATATTTATTGATAATTTATAAGAAAAATTCAACGACTCTTTCAAAAATAGCGCGCGCTACGGCGCGTTGTTGTAATTGCGTTTTTTTAATTCGATTCATGGCTCTAGGTTCTAGTTCTTAGCTTCCAGCCTGGACTATTCAGCCTTTACTATTTTGATTTATAAAACTTAAAACAAATTTAATTAATTATATTAAATACATTTTTTTATTTTATGCATTAATTTCATCAATTCACATCTAAATGTCATTATTTTTTAGGTTTTCTACAACAAAGTCAATATCATTATGAACCTTTTTGCAAGAAAACTTTTTATTTAGAAGTAACGTGGACTTACAAAAATTAAAAAAATCTGCAAATTTACTGCAAGAGGGCAGTAAATATTTACTGCACGCGGGCAGTAAATTTAACTTACAAGCCCTGTTTACTGCCTCTGTAAGTGCATTTTTCGAGCAAGTGCATTGAAAAGTATAAGATAAAATTTACAAAGAGCACTGTCGTTCCATTAATATGGGTATATACTTTATATATTATTTAATTACCAATGTAGCCCTGGTGAAGCATTAATAATTACCTATCGACGCAATCAGTGCCTATTGCCTAATGCTTTCAGGTGTATCAATATGCATAAATTAATGGGCCCCTAAACGTAATATTGTGAATTGTTACACAAAATGAATAGGCCAAATATTGCCAACAAATTTCTGCTAAGTACCTACCTAGTATTTAAAGTCTAACGCAGACGATTTCCTATGTATATTGTAAGGTAAACAAATTTTATCCTCACCACCTGGATGCCTGGTCTTCTTCCACAGCCGTGACGACCTCCGTGGCGCAGTGTGTAGCGCTGTTGTCTTAACGTGCGGAGGTCCGGGGTTCGATACCCGGCAGGGTCAATTTGGGAATTTATAATTTCTGAATTTTCCCTGGTCTGGCCTGGTGGGAGGCTTCGGCCGTGGCTAGTTACCACCCTACCGGAAAAGACGCGCCGCAAAGTGATTTAACGGTACGATGCCGTGTAGAAACCTAATAGGGGTATGGGTTTTATATAACTACCATACCTCTGACAGGTTAGGATCTTAGACTGCATCATCACTTACCATCAGGTGAGATCGCAGTCAAGGGCTAACTTGTAGTGGATAAAAAAAACCTCCCGTTATTCCAGGTAATTTCTGCTACGTACCTGCAAATTATGGAATCAGCTATTGATTATAATATGGGACTCTTCAGGGCGGGTAAACTAATTTTTTTTTAAGACAGCAACGCATTGGCGGTTTCTCTGGTGATGCAAATGTTCATTGGCGGCGGTAATCACTTCACAACAACACAAGGTAAAGTGATTACCGCCTGCCGCTATATATATGTCCCCGTGAAATGGAAAAAACTCAGCTGGTAGTTCTTTAATACGTAAATAACAATACGCCATGCTTATTATATAACGTCACAATACCGACTGTTTTCTGATAAGAAACCAGGCGTAACGACATCATTATTTTCGACAGACAGCCTCATCAATGTTCTGGCACTGCATTCATATGCATACTTTTCCAAACTTATATTATAAATTATGCGAAAGTGATTCTGTCTGCCTGCTTCGTTTTAACATCCTATTTGTTAGTTTGACTAATTTTGGTACGGTGGAGATATTAGGTTCAAGGGTGTATCTCATCAGAGGACATAATCCCCGCTTTCGTACCTATAGGAAGCTTTCATCCCGGAAGGTCAATGAGTTCCCATTGGATTTTTGAAAAATCTAAATAAACGCGGACCGTTTTTCAGGCCGCTTTCCCGGCCCGATTTTGACGCAGTTGAGTTACATCTCAGGCAAGTACATAACAGGTACGCTATTCCAAATAATAGATGAGTTCCAATAGGATTGAAAAAATCTAAATACATGTGTACGAAGTCACGGGCATCATCAAGTATTCACATATAGGTAGATAAACAGTCGGTAGTCAACGTTAAACCTAAATCATGAATCACAAACAATTGCGGAGTGCTTTGTTACAATATGAATGGACATTATTTACCTTTCACTATGCTAAGTGAACCTTTGTGTCGGCGTGAAACCGTGTGTGTGCGGAAATAGTGTTTGCCACCTCCTGGCGTATGTATTCTCCTGGTAATAGAATTTCTATCTCCCTGGTAGACTGTTTACATGACTGTAATAATATGGCGAATTTCTATAATCTGATGCACTGCGTATATGGAAAAAGTAGCCCCCGTTTTAAATTAATTGAACTACATTTAAACCTCCCATGAAGTTTGAAAACCAGAAATAAATTCAGAAATGGCGTTCCGTACTTAAAGTACATGTATTTATGTTAAATGTATTTCGCTTTTGACGGCGGCGTCAAGTTTTGTAATTTCTAAAATTAACGGCCGACTTTAGAAATTAGTTTTTTTGGTCACAGTTCACGTCAGAAACATCATCGCTTATTTGACGAATTTCACTACAAATACGTTTTTTTCGATTTATGATTGAGCTAAATACTTTCAAGGAATACTCGTAAGTCCTGACGTTCACGGTTTTATAAACTCGTATGAAGACTATATTATAAACCATTCAATGCACTGTTAACTGAATTCAAATTCACAGCAATAAAGGTCCCTTCGAATGGGAAGTCCGTGTTAGGAATGCAAATTTCCTCGAAGCTTTTGCATTCAATTACACAAAATCCAAGCGAAGAGAATTTTATTAGATTCCCACATTTCATAAGCCTTTCCACATTTTTTTTAACTCCACTTCAAAATCCATACCATTATATGGGTAGTTTTACTCGTTCTATGACCTTTATTAAGACGCTGTAATCTTAAGATATAAAGACCTGAAAAAAAAAAAAGGAAAGTTTCACAGACTCAAGACGAAAAAAAAATTAAACTCAACAAATATACTTTAACATACGGTTCAAATTGTTGCACTTTCTCTTGCCAAATGATAGAACTATATTTGCTTATGCCCAATGTACATATCGCCATAAGACGCCACTCGGTACAACTTAACTTCATTTACCGTACTCGGTCTGCGCTGGCCCTGAGAATTGAGTTTTAGACCCGTATTAATAAACCGATATCAAATAAGAACACGTTCTCAAGTATCGGTCAATCTATGATAAAGACCGGTCTTAAGTGAAGCTTAAGCTATCTTCTTACGAAAAATACGATTGAGGTACGAACAAAGAATCTCAGTCTTGTTACATAAGAACGTGGCAAGTAACATAGAGCAGATAGAAACAATAAAATAGGCTTGTAAAGCCCGACGGAGGACATGAAACTCCTAGATTTGGTCATCAAATTAATTACAATGTGGCCAGAGTCAGCAAACTGTTGTCGTTACTTGCACGTGGTTTACTATTAAAGAGCTGCCACAGTGGAAGAGCGGAGCGGTTATTCATATTTTATAGCTTGTGTTATTTAACTTCCTCCTTCAGAGAAAATATAGTTGCCTTAACGTGCGGAGATCTCGGATTCGATCCCCGGCAGGGTCAATTCGGGAATTTATAATTGCGGCCGTGACTAGTTACCACCCTACCGGCAAAGACGTGCCGCCAAGCGATTTAGCCTTCCGATATGATGTCGTGTAGAAACCGATTAGGGTATGTGTTCATTATAACTGCCATGCACCTAACAGGTTAGCCCGCTACCATCTTAGACTGTGATAATTCACATACCATCAGGTGAGACCGCAGCCAAGGGCTTACTTGTAGTGGAATAAAAAAGAATTGATTTGATGTTATTTTTAAAATTTTCTATGATAACTTCAGTAATTATAGAGAGCGAACCTACTGTGTCAAGTGATTTGCAATACAAAAAGGTAATTTCTAAATTCCAATATAAGGCCTTGCTGATGTATCAATAACAATAATAGATATAAGTAATAAATCCGATAAAATTTGTTAAACTGAACGCAATCATTAGTTAACATTTATGACATTGATGTTTGTCAATTATTATATGGTACTGTGACTTGTCAACTCACTTCACTCTGTTACGCTGAATAAACTAGCCGCTGTTGTGTGCCTCTCTCTGTGATCTTGCTGTTTTAATTTTAAAGTACACAATTATTCCTATTCTTAATATATTAATAATAGTTTTCTTTAAAATTATTATATGATCAACATTGATCCTTCACTTGCGTAGAAACTCCAAATATTTGATATCGGCACTTGTATGAAGACTTGTGATAATATCTCATCAACGTTCATGCCTTCAGTAGCAAAATTCTAATGGTTCTACATCACTGTTTATTGAGCAGCTTCAGTCTCGAATGAAATACATAATTAAACGTTAATCTTATAGTTCTGTAGTGTGACCCGAAGCAAAGAACATAATCCTCGGTATCCTCGGATCCATAAATCAAGCGCTAATACTAAAAACTTTAAAAAAAAAAGTTAGTCGGCTGTGGCCTGTGAAGTTTGTGTATAAATGTAAATGTAAGTATCCAAAGATAATATCACATTCACATTACATACATGCATAGATTTACATAGGGAACAAGGTTAGGACGTTTGGTGCGCCAGCCCGACCGTTTCACCGACAATTTGCCAGCATTCAGTTACGAATCTACAATTCAGCGCACATGCCATTTAAGTTGCGTCGCCCAAAATAATACTATAGAATTAAACTACCACCACTTCTAGAGCTGTTTTGAGCATTGTATAATTGTTAAGTTTGTGCTGAATTTAATTGTGAAGGAATATGTTATAATATTAATGTCCTTCCGGCCGAATTTCGGCCCCGATTAACCATCTGCGTGGGGGATATGATAGTGTAGAAGTGTGTGCAAAAACACAGGTGCATTATCTGTTCCTTTACTCTCATAGCCTGATGTGATGTAAAATTTGACACGACCGGAGAGATCAGGCGCAGGAAAGAGGCTTTACGTACTCTTCGAGGCGCGGGGGTGACATACCTGGCTTTTGACGGGGAGGATTTTCGGGTTAAAATATCTTCTCAGGCGCATTCTTCATTGCTGAAGGTTGTGTCCGCATTGAAGTACTAAGACATAATTATTTAATCTACTTTGTGGTTTAGATAAAGGAGTTTCGAGATGACTCCGCCCCGCTAATACTTCGAAACTTGTTTTCGCTTCATTTTGCTAAATTTTCCTGGCTTTGGGCTGAACTGTGTTATTTAATCATTCAGGTTATCTTTTAATCTGTTTTGATTATCTTTCTTACGTAATGTTTCAATATTCAATCTATCTGAAATTTGTTGGCAGTTTAACGTAAAACAAATAAATAAAATAAAATTGTTTTATTTCAGGTACAAAATACAGAATAAAAAATTAAAATATAGAATTAAAACTTATGGTACAACTACTATCAGCTGTTTAATTTATCGATGATCATTAATATACATAGAGGGGTTAAATGTTAAGTGTTATTAATTATTACCTATATTATATCTATTCAATGAATATTTAATAAACTAACCAATTTGTAAAACCAACCTAAATTGTTAAAGTGCTAAGCAATGCACGTTGAGAGACAAATGCAAGGAATAGGTCAGTCTGCACTTGTATAGTTGGAATCCGAAAAAAAAAAAACTATGATACAGAATTCGGATGTCATTAGTGATGAGTGATCTGACTAACTACTTGATAAACGGGTATTTTCGAAATTTTTGATCCTATTTCCACAGATTCGGCAGGCCGAGTGGTAGTTTTTCAGTCCGCGCACGAGCTCCGAGGAATCGAAGTCTGTAGAAACGACGGCTGTACGCCACCCTTGATCGTCACTCTATATCCAGCTCACACCCAGCACTAGTTTCGAGCTAGACGCGTGTAATTTTGCGATAGTGTTATTGTTTTGCACTAAATAACTCTAGGTCATTACTTTAACATTCCATGGGATTCCTCAGAGCTCGCGCGCAGACTATATTTGACATATCAGCTATACGAGGTGGCAAAGTGAAATTTTGGAAAAAGCTCGTCGAAATCTATAAAATACACAAATTTTCAAAACTCCCGAGAAACTTTCCAGGTAAAACTACCAAATGACTGTATTATCGGAGATATACTGTTTAAGCAGTATATCTGTTGTTGTTGGCGGTTACGCGACGATTTATAGCTTAGGTTATTTACGATAGACACGCAAATAATAAATATTAAATAATTGAAAAAATAAAATTGTACTAAGCTACATTTTTGAAAGTTTCATAAACATCTACACATACACATTTGAAGTCGGATTCCAATACGAAAATCGCCGATTTCAATACAATTGGCTTTTATAGCTTGTATTTCCCATCTGGGAGAAAACTACAAACTTATCAGATGTTGGAGATCGAATGAGGGCATTCGACGAAGCCTAAAAAGTCGCAGTACTTTTTTTTATTTGATGGTAGTAAGCGCTTGGCTACGCTATCTCATATTTTATTCTTTATTCTTATTTCTTATTTTGTGGTAAGGGGCGATGCAGTATAAAATCGAAGCGTCTTATCTTGGACTATAACATAAAAATAAAATAAAAATTCATAATATTTAATCGAGATTCTTCAGCAAAATTTGCTTATTTTTATTGCTTAAGTGTTGCATTTTTCACCACGGTTGATTGCCTCATCTGATGACACACGGGCTGGCTCATTTTTTGCGCATAGGATCAGTCTGGCTGTCCTGTATATACCCAGCCTTCCACACGGGCATGATTTGTATATTAAGTAACTGGGCTAGGGAAACTAGCAAGTCTAATTGTAACGTTACTTATATTAATTAAAAAAATTAAAATGACAGTTCCTCTATATATTGATGAGATTGAGTAGGTTGTAAAAAATTATGTAAGCATTAAATTCGCAAACTGCTATGAAATCACACCGTACACTATTCATTCGCAGTTTTCCGTTTAAAAACTTACATAGAAGTCGTTCTAGTCTGCTAGGAACAATGCCAAGGTTTGAACAATCGCTTTTAATTTGATGTTACGCGACCAACGTTCACAATGAGTGTTGAGTGAGCTGTCTATCACAATGGTTTGTACCATTTTTTTAGCCAATGTACGGTTTAAAGACCGTACGGTATTTCTTATCGATAGCTTATATTTTACCAACGAAGACTTCTCATAGTTAATTAGAACGAAAATCAATATAAAGGTTTCTCGTAGCTGTAGAAAGCGAAACCCAATAAACTAAATAATTCAAATTGTATCCAAACGAACGAAAATAAAGATTAAAACAGGGTGCAATTGCAAAGCTTACCTAGGGGAATCTAGTTTATTATTATAAATGGGAAAGTGTGTCTCTCTGTCTGTCAGCTACGTTATACCGATTACCTGTTTGGTATAGAGATTTTTTGTATCCCGGGGAAGGACATAGGCTATTTTTTATCCCGGAAAATTAAGGACTTCTCTTGGGAATAAAAAAATCCTCATCCACGCGGTTGAAGTCGCGGGCATCATCTAGTAGAATATATTTTTTAAACACAACAGGAACTCAATAAGACAAAACTTCCGCGTGAAACGTCCGCGTTAGAAGGGAACAACGTGTTGTTCTGTCGCGTAGTGTGCGCACTCTATATGAAAGCGGATGACGCGAAATTAGTCTGTAGTGTTTTTCGATCTTAAATTATTGTAGGTATAATCAACTAGTCAACACTAACGGTCAACGATGCTGCAAAGCCAAGTTTATCAGACTTATTGTGTAAGTTACATTAACCCAAGATCGCTTGACAACTTGGTTTCGTTCCAAAACGGTTGCTGTAGAACCTTACATAAACATTTACAACCCCGATATCAAGATTCAAATACAAAATTCACCAATCTCGGTACCATTTTCTTTTATAGGGACATTGTAAGCATGTAGTTTCTATCGTAGGAGCAAGCTATGACTTTATTTGGCTAACCAAAAGACTAGGAAACTAACAAATTAAATTCCTTTTTGTTATTAGGTCAGTAAATAGGTTGGTTGGTAGGTATATATTTTTTTGCTGTTTTCCTACTGTGACGACCTCCTTGGCGCAGTGGTCATTATGATGGGAGGTCCCGGGTTATTTGGAAAATGATAATTTCTGATTTTGTTCTGGTCTGGTCTAATGATGAGTGGAGGGGAGGGCACCCTACGCCACGATTAGTTTTCCAAATTTCAAGGTTCAGGCTATGCTTAATAGGTTTTAAAAGCTTACTTATCCCTCGTTCAAACTCACTGATACACTTAGATATATACAGCGATCGAATAATCTATATCTATACTAATATTATAAATGCGAAAGTTTGGATGGATGGATGAATGTTTGTTAATCACGCCGGAACGGCTTAACGGATCTGGATGAAATTTGGCATAGAGATAGATTATAGGCTGGAATAACACATAGGTTACTTTTCATCCCGGAAAATTAAGAGTTCCCGCGGGAAACAAAAAACCTCAATCCACGCGGACGAAGTTTTAGTTTAGTATATAGAAAAACTGAAGAATACTTATGGCGTAATTATAATTTACACACAATAATAATAAAGATAATTATAATATTGCTTATATCAATAATGTATAGTATTATATCATCAATGCCAAAACGTATCGTAAAGTAAAAATAACAAAAACACAATTTCGTTCGTAAATGTACTTTTGTGGTACGTAAAAGTTTTTCCATGTACAAAAAGTTATTCTGAGTGACAGTTTTCATGGAGTATGGGCTGACAATAACACTCGTTCGCTCGCTAACGTAACACAGAGGATACAAAGAGATGATTGAAAATAGTCCTCTGCCGAGTATATTGGCACAGCTCACGTATTGGTGACAGATTTACCTTTTAAAAAGCTAGTATAGAGTATTGTTAGTTATTCGCTTAAAGTTGTTAAGTCACAACTCGAAAGCCGATGACAGTTGGAACTTGATTGTCTCGATTGTATCAAACTGAAACTCAAAGCATAGTTACCTACCCAGTACACCTTCTGAACGTCACGTTTACAAAGTAAAAGACATGATGGTGATGATTAACCACGGTATCTTGAAGCTAAAGCTACGAGGGTTAAAAAGAGAGTCCAAAACAAACTCAAAAGTAAATATACGGTCTCGTAGCTCTAATAAAACTATTTTATAGCTAGCATGTGAATTCGCGTGTTTTTTTTTAATCCCACGGGAACTTTAATTTTCCAGGATTTAGCCTATTTCATTGCCCAGATCCTCAACTATACCCTTGCTTAAAATCACGTCGATCCGTTGCTCTGTTGCAGCATGGTTGATGGACAAACCATCAAAAAAATACACTTTCGCAATTATATTAGTATATAATATTATTATGAAGTATGATGGTACGTCATATTTTACTCGTAAAGTTGATTTTCACTCACTCACTGGATTTAATCTTAACAATAAATTAAACGTGTTCAGCTAAAGAGAAACAGTAGGTAGTTAGAGATGTTATTTTACTTTTCAATTTATTTTCGTACCTACTAAATGATTAATCCATACAATTATTATAAATGCGAAAGTGTGGCTGTCTGCTGCGTTTTTACGGTTCATCCGTTCAACCAATTTTTATGAAATTTGGTACAGGGATAGTTTGTATCCTGGGGAAGGACAAAGGCTACATTTTATCCCGGATTCCGCACAGGAATTAAAAAAACTTAATCCACGCGTACGAAGTCGCGAGAATCATCTAGTTCCAAAATAACTTCACAAAAGTTAATATTGAATATTCAAATTAGATACAAAGTTTAAAGTAATTTAAACAACCCAACTAAATCACGTTTGTTTTAAATTATTATAATGTCGTTTGCTATTTCTTGAAACAGCTATGGTATAAGCTAAACGCATTCTGTTCATTTTAGTTTTCCCATTACCACTGCAAATTAAACTTGTACAAAAGTAGGAAAAATGCCAAGATTTAAAACAGGGCCTTTTAAAACAATGTTATGCAACTGGAATGCAGAAAACGAACGAACTTTAGAGCTAATGCGGACTATTGGTTTTTGCCAATAACCAATTTATTACCAACTAGCTGATGCCCGCGACTTTATCCGCGTGAGTTGAGGTTTTTTAGTTCCCGCGGGACCTCTAATTTTTCGGGATGAAAAGTAGCTCATGTGTTATTCCAGACCATAATCTATCTCTGTGCCAAATTTAATCCAGATCCGTTCTGTCATTCTGGCGTGATTGAGTAACAAACATCCATCCAACCATTCATCAATCCATTTAGAGCACCGGCTGTGAATGCATACACGAAATCAATGATGTTAAGGTTCAATTTACTTTGACGCTAATATAATCAAACGCTCAATACGATCAATCGAATTTGTAATGGAAAAATTTAGTCTAAGCGTACCGAATGAAAGTAATTCAGAACTCAGTATTGCATTAAGTTTGAGGTTAATTTTATAGATTGCTAGATGCTGTAGGGCTATGTGCGTTTTAAACAATTTGGCATTACTTTAATGTTGAAGGGAGACATATGCATGCTTGGGAATTCGCACTTGGCCTAGTGGTCTATTATTTAATATTATATTATAAGCCTCTTAAAACTAAAATATTTTATCTTTTTTTTAATGTTCTTTTTTTGGTGGACTATATTATAGCCTAAACCATTTCATTTTAATATGAGAACCATGCTCCTGTAGTGCCTATTGCCTAGTGAGCCTATGTAGGTTTAGGCGATGATAAGAAATTTATAATAAGACTTTATAATGAGAAGTAAAATATAATGTCCAACTGAACACGGACAACGCAGTATGCATTGTCTTATTTTTTTTTTTTAATTTATTGTTTATTCAACAATAATATATTTTTGCAAATAAAATCTTCACGTCCTGAAACTCTCGTGAGTTTATCTGGACATTGCACGTTTAATCGTTTTAATAATCATAAAATTTCAGCGTTTTCTTTTTCAAACAAATGAAATGTTTATTAAATTTAATTACTAATTTAAACCTGATTCAAAGGTCGAGTTTGTCAATCGAAATAATTCGCAATATACTCATATTATACTTAATCGCTCTTCACTTCATTTGTGCAAATTAAATATTCACTTCATATTTTCTTCGCGCAATCGACAGAATGAGGTGGACGTTTTTAATTAATTCCTGTTCATTATGAGAGTGTGCTCCGAATAGGGCTGTCAACCAGTCGGAAGTTAAGTATAAAAAAAAACATGCTCAGGAACTTAATTCATACTTATTTTCAAAATTGTGTAAATATGTATAATTATTTGACTTCGAAAAAGTAAATAACTTTGTCGACGTCAAATAATAATAATAATGTGACAGTGTAGCCCTAGGTGAAGCCCTTTAATAACATACGCGTTGATTTGGTCAAACAAGTCCACTTAAAATTATAAATACGCTTTGGATGGATGGATTGATGGACGGAAGCTTGTTACCAGACCGTTCAGCCGTTCTGGCTGAACGAACGTGATTGAAATTTGGCACAGATATAGATTCTAGTCTGGAATAACACATATGCTACTTTTTATCCAGTACAATTTAAGATTTCCCGCGGGAACAAATAAAATCTCAAACCACGCGATGAAGTCGCGGGCATCAGCTAGTATTTCGATAAAAGTAAGTATTCTGTGCCTGATTCCGGGACAAATATCGTAGAATCAGAGCGAACGAGCTGTATTAAGGGAACAGAGACACGTACACAGTCTCGCATCAATGATTATTTTAAGACAATATAATATTTAAATCCACCAAAAGGAGCGCTTAATCTAACATCTAGCCATCTAAGCTATGCAAATGGGAAATATGGAGTCCTCCCTATATGGAAAGTCAGTGTGTTTTTCTGTCTGTTTTGTCTGTCCGTCCGTCTATCTTAACGGATTCTGACTAAATTTCTTCTATTGAAGTTCCACCGGGGGTACTTTTGATCCTTAAAAACAGAGTGTTCCCACATCCATCCATCCACACAAAAAAAACATAATTAATAAAACGATCACTGTTATTCGGAAGAGGATATTGAAATTGTAATTGCTCATTGGAAATTCGGGTCAATAACCCAATACCTCAATTACGGATGGCAGCAACCCTATACCGCAAACTCAGTGGAGTGTCCCGGTAAATGACAACCACAATAATTGCTGGCAACTCTAATTAAAGAATTTCAATTTGTACTATACTCACTGCATTTTAATTGAAACAAACTACGTACTTGTATTATGATGTTCATAAAAAATAAATATTTTTCTACCACTTGTATATCCATTCTAATAATCTTATTATATACTAGCTGATGTGTCCGCGACTTCGTCCGCGTGAAATAAGTTTTTTTAAAATTCCCGCTGGAACTCCTTAATTTTCCGAGATATAAATGTCTATGTCATTCTCCAGGTCCTCAACTATATCCATGCCAAAATTACGTCGATCCGAGCAACGCTCCCTTGCGGCTTGATTAGAGGACAAACCAATAAACCAACAAACAAACACATTTTCGCATTTATAATATTAGTTTGATGAGAAAGTGAAGTTTCCGGAAAATTAAGGAGTTCCCGCGGGAATCACAAAACTTACCACTCGGACGAAGTCGCGGGCATCAGCTAGTATATAATATTAGTATAGATTCATGCATTCAGTATTATTAAATAGGAAGCAGAAGTCTCACTAAATAGCTCCACTTCCCTACACAGGATATAATAATAAAATTTCATAAATTATTTCTTTATTTCTATTCAAAATACAATTGAATTACATTGGGGCTGGAACCTTTTAGGTATATTTAAATAGGAATCAGGAAATCCTCCTTATAAGTATATTTAAATACCTGTATCAGGAAATGCCACTCTTCCGCTCTTTAACATTAAATGATAATGATTTCCACAGTTCTATTGATTATGTAAATACATATTTATATCTGATCATTAATATTATTAACAATAATTACACAAACATTTTTATTTATACAGGATATACAAAATGTATATCCAATTTCAGACCCAGCTTGTGATATGATACGATATGACACTGCCAGTAAAACTCCATCGGGAGGAAATGAAATAAATTTCATACGTGTGCATTTTGCTTAGAAGAATTTGTCGATGTTTATTTATCTGAAATGTTCTTTTATAGTGATTTTATTCACTCTAATCTATACTCTATACTAATTTACAAATACGAAAGTTTGGATGGATGGATGAATGGATTTTTGGTTTGTTACTCAATCACGCCGGAACGGCTGCACGGATCTGGATTAAATTTGGCACAGATATTGATTATAGTTTGGAATAATTTTATCCCGGAAAATTAAAAAGTTCCCGCGGGAACCAAAAACTCAATCCACGCGGACGAAGTCGCGGGCATCAGCTGTAATTACAAATGCAAGTGTGTCTGTCTGTTTGTCAGTCACTCTATCTAAAAGTTTTCACGGCCCATCTGTTAAACTGAATTTAACTAATGTTTCTTCTTGGAATGAGAAGGATTTGGCCATAGTCCACAACGCTGGCAGAGTGAATGAATCATTAGGACCA
The DNA here is from genome assembly GCA_964035005.1 of Erebia palarica. NCBI lineage: Eukaryota > Metazoa > Arthropoda > Insecta > Lepidoptera > Nymphalidae > Erebia > Erebia palarica. Next base: position 33,355,315 of record OZ035989.1, on the reverse strand, counting down.
ATTCAGTCAGTGACGTACCTATGTAATCCATAGGTTATATTATTATTATGTTGATGTTATCACCAAAAAAACGTGAATGTAAGTATAAATTGACATGAAATTTAATAACAAAAGTGTCCGATATACGACAATTTATTGTCGACATAAAATATATCGATATAGATAAATTCTTCGAGGCAGACGTTCGTTTTATATGAAATTTATTCCATATCCTGTCGATAGGATCTCGAATCCTTACTGAATATAAAATTATAAATGAGATCACTCACTATCTGTATAATGGTTTACGGATATTTCTTTGCTTTTCGTCATCATCATTTCAACCCATTAACTGCTCACTACAGAGCACGAGTCGCCTCTCAGAAAGAGAAAGGCTTTGGCCATAGTCCTCCACGCTAGCCAAGTACACATTGGCAGACTTCACTCACCTTTGAGAGCATTATGAAGTACGCTCAGACATGCAGATTTCCTCAAGATGTTTTCTTTTATCATTAAAGCAAACTGTTCCCATGTTCCGTGTAAAAAAAAATGCGCTAATATAAACGTCTTGCTAATCCATACTATCAGTGGCATGCACAGGGTTTGAAGTAGGCATTAGTTGGTCAGAATACATATTTACTAGCTTTTTTGGTGATTGACGTATTTCCATTTGGGTAAACCGTGCTTTTATGCCTCTATGAACTGCAAGCCACTGCATACTATCCATACTAATATTATAAATGCGAAAGTGTGTCTGTCTGTTTGTCTGTCTGTCTGTCTGCTACACTTTCACGGCTCATCTGTTTAATCGATTTTTAGATTGTATTCTGGGGAAGCACATAGGCTACTTTTTGTCCCGGAAAATTATGGAGTTCCCGCGGGAATAAATTTTTTTTATTCCACGCGGATTAAGTCACGGGCATCATCCAGTAATATTATAAAAGTTTGGATTATATAAATAATTATATCAAAGATTATGTCAAAAATTAAAATATCCAATATTAAACCTAATTGAGGACACGGCTAAGAATTATACATTATTATTTTACTGAAGCCAAATTCTAATACTCAATACTCATTTTATTTATTACACGTAGGACATACCTAGGCGTCACCTATGTTACGTTATGTTGTGACTCTACCACCGATTCGGAAAATAGTTGTATTGAGAAGAGCCGGCATAAAAGCAAAATATTACATTAAGTAGGTATATATCCTGAACAATATTATAAAAATTCTGCTACACAATGTTAAATTCAAATTAAAACGTTAATGACATTGAAAAACAAAAAGAGAATGGATGTTTGATAAAGTTTGGCAGTATAATAAGCTTGTAAAGAATTAACGCGACAAGAAAAACTCGTCACAAAAAACGAAATACGAAGAAAGCACGACTAAATTGAATCGTTTTCGCCACATAAACGTTTCTAAATAGAAATAAGTTTTGCAATTGATTTTAAGCTCTTACGACTGGTTACGACACGACTTTTTGAGTTCGTCTTTGTATTGCACGTGCAATAAAGACTTTAAAATAAATCAAGTAAACAAACGAGCCGATGTTTAGTGTAAATTTTTATTTAGATCGTAGCAAGTCCATGAATTTTTTTCTTGATATTCTTTCAAACTTATGTTGTGTTGAAAATACTTAAGCAGCATCTAAGTATTTTCAACTTCAATAGTGTTTGTGGTTGCTTCAATCCACGAAAACGAACCCACTCACACATCATCATCACAATAAATATATTGTGATGATGCCCCAGAATGTAGACATATTGGTTTTTAATAGGAAAGTATATACATAATAATGATTATGAAACACACGCCTTTATAAAAATTATGTATGTAAAGAAACATTATTGATGAAACGAAAAATAGACGGGCTTGTCTTCCTGGAAAGAACTATCTATAATAAATAAGTATGTTTCTAAAGTTGCACTCCACAGTAGGAGGATTTAAAATATTGCCATTCCTTTTAAAAGACTTTTTTAAGACCAGTCGAGGCACGGACATATAATGTCCGTGCCTCGACTGGTCTTCGCTTTGTTTTCCAAAAACAACATACTCTTTATGAAAAAATACGCGCTGAATTAAGAACCTCCTCCTGTTTTGGAATCCGGTTAAAAATATTGAACCAGACATATCCTAAAACGAATATTTGGTGACTGTAAGGAAAGGAAAAAAACTAGATAATTTTTTTAGCAAAGCCTCCACTGCGGTCTTTCCCTTGTCTTATATTATACTAGACTTCTTGATTAATTAAAGTATAGTAGCCATCACCTTATGAGGGCCCTTATTTCCTAGTTACAGCTTTTGTCACAAATTAAATATCTCTTTATCGCATCGTAGTCGTTAACTGAGGATGGACTAACGAGAAAAATCAAATAAAATAGCTGAAAAGCGCGCGCATTGCTGCGGTAAGTCGTAAACAAAAACAACTTTCAGAAGCAAGACACTTTTTGCCGTTTATTAAGCGACGTCAATCACCGCTGCTTGTTTAATAAACGCTATAAACATTGTTTCCCCGTCTTCCCTTGGGGATGCGGCGCAAGAGATACGCTTAGCGATTTTGCAGCAACTTTTTCATATAGACGTTGGACTCAAGAATAAGAATACCGTAATATTTCAATACGCTCACGAAGTATCAACTTATTATATAACTTGATTGTTTCGTCTACATACCGAATTGGATTGGACTACCCTGGAATGTATTGAAGTATTTTCAAGATAAATCACCTCTGATACCCTGATTCTCATCGGTTGGTTTGCACTGTTGCAGAAATAATATGCTACAATAGGCTACAATAATTTTAACTATTGATGTTGGTAATATACAAAAATCAATCTTATTCGTATCTGAACGAATGACTCACCTATTCCACTTGCCATTTAAAGCCATTTTGTTTCATTATTATTGACTTTCGTGTTTTAGAATAATAATCCTTATTTAGGATTGTAAAGGTACGTGACATCAAACTGTCATTTTAATTAGTAGTCTTAAGTATTGCTTTAAGCGTTAACAGTATTGCCTTTAATAACAAGTGATATAGTCACAACTTAACAAGTCCATTAACCTAGCGGGAAAAACACGGAGGAGTCCCGCCTAATACCGGGAAGGAACATAGCATGCACATGCAATGGTATGCATGATAATATGTTAAACAAAGGATAAGAAAAGACCGATAAAGAGGAAGAAGATCTTCTGAAATCGCATTTAACTTGGACCACACCAGTAGCATAGTAGATTGCTTGTCGACCCACGCCGATAATGGCGTAGCTTAACATGACACTTATTGCCAAAATAAATCAACACCAACACCGGTTATGTGTTATTTAACTCACAGGTACAATATTTTATTTCTTGAATAGGATTTAAAACGGTAAAATTGTTTTTAACAGTAAAATACTAATTTTCTGTAACATAAGTAATTGTTTTAAAAGGGCGGCTTTAAATCTGGCTATCAACCTTGACAAATAGGTGTAACTACTGACACAATCACTATTTTAAAACAAATTGACAGGCAGAATACAGAATAGTATTATGTTATCCTTTTCCGCAGAACAAAACAGATATCAATATTTAAATGTGATATTTTAATTCAGTTTCGATATTGCGTGCAACCGAATAACTACCATTTTTAACACAGTAGAACTCATGCATAGTCTATCACTAAAAAAATATCTGTATCCAGATAACTTTGAGCTTGAAATTACCGAGGAAAACTTAATATAGTAAGCAAAAACTTTATAAAATCCAAGATAATTTTATTTTGAGAAATGATTTTCGTTTCACTAACTTTTTAACTACTGCAAAAGGCAAAAATTTTCCTCGGTAACTTCAAGTTCAAAGTTTGCCGGCGTTTACAGCTGTCATAAACAGTTAAAAAGCTACCACTGCCAGTTTATAAGAGTATATCTGCCAACAGCAGCAAACGGAATTCCGGCAGTCACTCCTTATAGGTCAAAGTAAAATCATACTTTTAGCGTCGGCACTCAGCGACTTTGCAACTACATTGATGCTGTGTTGCAATTTGATAACTAATTGTGATCTATTGCGGCAGTGAAATGGCGTGTTGTACCTATTTTTTTATTACTGTTACTGTTCAGCTTCGGAACCAAACCATTATGATTAAACTTGTGATGAAATTATTATGCTACTCTAAAATTTTGTTGCGGCTTCTAATGTCCAAAAAATATCGTGTAATATATATTCTATAAAAACTTTATATTTGTGAATGCCATGCAATTTATATGACACATGTGTGTAATCAAAAACTTGACAGATGTATTGTTTGTGGGAGCGTAAAATAAAATGTACTAGGGTGATAAACATGATAAACGAGATATGCAATATTATTACACAGAGAATCTCGGGGACAATAAATTTTATAGCTAAGACTGGTTTTATTGTTTCTATAACAAATCTGGGAATTGGATGCTTTGACTACATTTTGGGGTATTATTTAGAGCTTCTACCCTCCATATTATTCAAGTATTAAGGGTAAGTAATGTCACGCATAACTTTACAACATATTATATGAGTATCATAAAATAAAGTCATCTGATAGAGGGACAACGACTTCTGGAGCACATGACGTACTCTGAAGTAGAATGTGAGATAACTTTTAGTGCGATAGATCGACATGGGGATGAATGAGGAAGTCAACGTCGGTGATCGAGTCTGGTGGAGAACTCCGAAAGTATGACAAAAAGATTAAAAACTTAAAAAAGATTTAAAAAAATTACTACCGTTTGAATTTAGCACATAACCTATTTTCTGTCACGGTATGGTAGTTAACTGATAGGTGAACGTTAATGCTATTCGGGATTTTCGCACGATGCTGCCTGCAAATCAGAGGCCTCTATAACATTTTAAGGCCGTAAAAGTGGATTGCAGATCTTTACTTCAAGATTTGACTATTCACAAGATTAACGCCTGAGCTCTATGCAAATACGTCTTTTATTAATTGTGTAACATTTGTCAATTCTATTTTAAAGTCAGCGTATAAATGGGATCCACAGCAGGTAACTAATGATGTAGTTTATAATAAAATTACCTAAAATGGGTAAGTCAGGTTATAACAGGACACTAAATGGCTTGGCAGTACATATTTTCCCGTAGAATGGGTAACTTTCCATGGTTTATTCAGACCGTACCAGTGCTAATAAAAATCTAACTTACTCTTATTGAGAATCGAATTCTGGACTCGCTTATAATCAGTATTCGTTTATAATCATGCTATAAAGGTTATAAAATTCTGGGTCAAATTGCTGTAAAATTGTTTACGTCTTCGGTACCCTCTTTCAGGCACTTAATAAATATAGGTTGACGTTAAAGCCAAGCGCTTTCCACCCTACAGATTGCATCATCACTTATTCATGATTGCTTAACAAGGTAATTAATATGATAATGAGAAAGATATAAAATCTGAATTTTTATGATCACTTCAGCATTCTAACAGCAAAATCAATGACATTGCTCCAGCTTATGTAATGGGGGCTACCGCGTTTAAATTCACCGCTACAGGCGCTTGTGTAGAGTAAGGTCTCCGAAATGTCAAATAGTTAATATCACTGGGCCTTTATCGCGGGTCTAAATTATTTCATTAATGTATATTTAATTAATGGCATTATTATTTCATTAATGGCATTAATGTATATTTCAGCAACACCGGATTAATTAACGAAGATGTAAGATACGTGTCAATGAATTTCAGTGCTCTGCGCTTTGAAACGGAGCTAAGAAAAAAAAGTGCAAAATTAAGCGGGTTGAAAGAAGAAGAATTCAGAAGTTAGTACGTTATGTCCCTGGTTCCTGTGTGCTTACTTTTTAAAAACGTATTTTTGTCAAAAGTATGCTTGTTTACCGAATTTACAGCTATACTAAGGACCTTACTCGCCAGTAGCGCCATTTAGTGAGCATAAAAACGGTAGCCCTCATTGTAAGGCACCCGATACACATTAAATCTGTATCGCGACTCGATACGATCCAGATTGACTGTGTACTAGGCGTAACGTGGATTGACGTCAATCCAGTCTGAAGACGATCAATCTGGATCGCGATCATTGACTTTTATGCGCGTATCGTGATCTAGATTATGTATATATAGGCTCAATAACTCGGTTAAGTTCAACATTTCAATAAAACTTGTAAGGATTTAAGTATTTTAGTTGTCAAAATAGTGCCGTGCAAACTTTTTTTTTAAATGTGCATATAGCACTAGCGTGTTCATGAACATATCTCCACATACATATTATGACATTTTCATATTTGAAGCTATAAATTAATCTTGCTGCTATTAGCACTATTCATATTAAGCTGTTAGTATTCAGAAGATAAAGCAACGCTTTGAACCGTTGACGTCCTTTACAATTTCAGTATGATGTATAATGAGTAATATTCAGTGTGTATAACCGGTGAGCAGTAGAGGAAAATATTAAACTATAAAAATTGCATGAACAATATATTTGTACACATAAATAACATTGTTATTGTAAAACATTTAAGCTGGAATGACTTCAAAGTGTTGTTTTGGCGGGCCAAACTAATTTTACAATGGAAAGTTGAACTGCTTTGTTTAAAATAGCATCGCAGCTCTGGAGAGTGCCTTAATTAAAAATAGCCTTTTGATCTCGGCTGCTATGGCTGAATGCTTGGAAAGGGCGGATTAGTATGGCGTCATGCGGGTTCATTAAATAATTACGAAGAAAAACTTTTTTTTTATTGCGTCTTTTTTTCAGTTTTCGTTAGTACCATTCTGACACACCGATGTAATGCTATCTGTTCCAGGATTTAATGATGACGTTTTATCTGTTATAAACTCTATGTTTAGCATTATAATAATACTAGATGATGTCTGCGACTTCGTCAGCAAGGATTAAGAATTCTTTAATTCCTGTGGGGAACTGCTTACTAGTTTCTTAATAAGATCTTTTTACTCCTTTTACGGGATAAAGTAATAAGTAGCCTATGTTCTTCTCCGGTTACCCTACTTTTGTACCAAATTTCATCAAAATCGGTTTATAAGATGGGCAGTTAAAGCGTAGTAGATAGACTCCTTAATTTTCGGGGATAAAAACTTAAGAAGTTGCCCCCCCTTCCCTGGGATACAACCAACTTTTATACCCATCAAAATCATTTGGAAAGATAGCTCCTTAAAACGTAGCAATACCCCGTTAAGATACTTAAGTAGACGTCTTAAAGTAATTGCAATGCCTTGCCTTGAATGAATTCATGCTGGTTTGATTTTTTCAGTGCAGATTTATCTATTTTAGCACTGTCTAGGCTGGAATTAAAACAATTCACGAACGAGTAATATTAGAAGGACGAGGATTTCCAAAAAGATTCTAAAGTGATAAAAATGACTTTTAATACCTTGCAATTGTAGGTACAACAATTTCTATTATTGTTCTCTGGTCAATTTTTGGAAATTGCTGGAGTGCGGCTATAAAAAGCCAGTTTACCTATTGTTTTTTTTTTAAATAATTAGCCATAAGCCATTTCCTAGCAAGTAGGAGAAAATACTATTCAAACTTGCACGGGTAATGGTTTGACTTTTGGTAGAGACTGCTCTGGATCGAATATAATCTAGACTAATTGGTTTTCCACACCAAGCCGTAATTAATGAGAGCAAGTCTGAAACAGCGTCCATATTCTATAAAGTAAAACGTGAGTTTATTAAATTAATAAAAGTGTATAGATTTGAATTGCGGAGACTTTATTATTTACCTAAACTAAAGATAGAACCCTAGGAATAAGTTACCTTACCTAAAACCTAGAATAGAATAAAGGAGTCTTTATAGCTTCTTTGTAGTTCTATAACCACTAACATAATTTCGTGAATTTTAACGACCTTCCTGGCGCAGTGGTGAGCGTTGTGGTCTTATAGTGGGAGGTCCCGGGTTGGATTCCCGACAGAGTCAATTGGGAATTTATAATTTCTGAATTTTCTCTGGTTTGGTCTAATGGGACTAGTGGGTGAGAAAGTAGCCAAGCCGAAGCTGGCTTGACTAGTTACTAACCTACCGGCAAAGACGTACCGCCAAGCGATTAAGCATTCCAGTACGATGGCGTCTAGAAACCGATTAAGGGTATGGGTTTAACCCTTAACCACCCACCAGCGGTCTCACAGACCGCAACGAATTTTTGAAATAAACTTTTTCGATGTGTACGTGTCGTGGCGAAGAATGCTTCCATATATTACCTTTTCTATACACCGAACCGAATTGAGATTAAACGCTCGGCGAGTATACACGTGCGTGCGGCTGCCCTGGGTTAGTGAAACTATTTCGCTAGCGGTCTCCGTGACCGCACGTAGGGGGTTATGACACTTTTTTGTACTATATTGTACTCTATGTTGTACAAGTATACATTTTTGTTGGTTAAGTGTGAAAATGGGTAATAACGATGAAAATTCATGAGAAAAATGGCAAAAAGCTAATAAGCCCGCACAAAAAACGCCGCAAAAAAAATCTAAAATATAGCTCTAGATTATAAACAAGTATTTTTATCCACTGAAATCTTTCATTGTTACCATAGATTCCAAATTAAAAGCAATAATAATCTTACAGCGGTCTCGAGGACCGCACGTAGGTGCTTATGGGACGGAAACAGGTGGTAGGTGGTTAAGGGTTAATATAATTGCCCTACCCATAGCAGGTTAGCCCGCTACCACTTAGACTGCATCAATCACTTACTATGATGTGAGACTGTAGTCAAGGACTAACTTGTAGTGGAATAAAAAAAACTCGATTTCATCACACGAGGGGTCATTTGCATCACCAAAAGCTATCAGTATAGTCTTTTAGTTTTAGTCGAAAATTTTGTTAAAAGTAGGACCCTGACAGATTTTTAATATTAACGTCAACCATACCACATGGTGTGTATTCGGTCCTTAGAAATCCTTATCCTTAGAAAAAAATACATCAAGTAATTTTTTGAAAGGTATCGTTATAGTTTTAGGTGCGTAGTTCATAAAAACTTCATAAACGAAGCACACTGCAGATAAGTAAAGTGAAGTGACGTTTAAACCTCTTGTTTTGCACACGAGCGTTAATGAGCAATAAGTAGGTAAATAAATAAAATACATAATAAAATTTTACAACGCAGAGAAATATAACAAGATTAATTAGTTAAACATTCAAGGCCAAGCTTAATTGAAAATGCTTAACACGGTGAACGAGGGAGCTATTTAACACAAAGCGTAACTGAAACGCTCCTAAACACTGCAAACGCGAAATAAGTCGGAGTATTTCTAGGGTGAGGACTGAAAGTGACAGCCTGGTTATCAGAGAGACAAATTGCATAGCACTTTCTCGATGACCTAGCGTTTTGAAACAGTAGGTACACGAATATCACTGATTTATGACCTATTTTATCTTTTAAACTATCTTGACTCTTGGGTGATATCCATTATATCTATATTAATATTATAAATGCGAAAGTTTGGATGGATGGAAGGATGTTTGTTACTCAATCACGCCAGAACGGCTGAACGGATCTTTACGAAATTTGGCACAGAGATAGATTGTAGTCTGGAATAGCACAAATGCTATTTTTTTTACCGGAAAATTAAAGAGTTCCCGCGGGAACCAAAAAACCTCAATCCACGCGGATGAAATCACGGGCGTCAGCTAGTAATATAATAAATGCGAAAGTTTGCCTGTCTTTCTGTCTATTTTTGTGCTTGTCTACTACGCGATGACAGCTTATCTGGTCAACCCATAGAGACACAATATCTTGTACTTCATATAGATTATATTATTATATTAGGTTTCACAAAGTTTGATGTAATTTGGTAGAGATATATAGTTTAAACACGGGTCGCATACTAATAAGCGAAATTCTCTGTAGACAAGCATGCGTATGGAGTACGCACAGAACATCATAATAATAATAAGTACTTAGATGCCCAATTCTGTGAGAGAAAAATGTCGCTCCTATCAGATGAGGAAGTTTCAGGCCGAAGTTTAATGCCATGTGTGTTTTCTTCCTCACGTGAAGTGGTGCGGGCAGCAAAGAGCAGTGCGCGTTATATTGATGCGTTCACCTTTCATCTCAGTTCAGAGTCGATTTTCGGATTAAATAGTCATGTGTATGACGTAAAAACGAACTTTAATTGATTTGTAATTCTGATATGCAAAAGGTCATGACCATTTCCTTATACAAAGAAGTGGTGAGGGTTTTCTTTGCATACGACAAATTTATGTTTTAAAGCAATAAAAGCAGGGCAAATCGTATTGTCGGATCGTGGTAATGTGTGCAGCACCAAAGCAAAAAACAGTCCTCGCTGCAGAATTCGAATTGCAGACTGCCTTCTATGTGGTATTTATTTGTTCCAGGCGTTATAGAGCCTTGAGAAAAACATTTGGATTATAATTTATTATCAAAAAGTTTTAGTTATAATATAAGTAGCCGTATATTTTGATAAAAACACATTAAGGCAGCTTTTAAAAACATTTAGTGGTTTAGGGATTGTATAAGTTTGGCAATAAATATGATAAAGGTGATTTATGCACCAGATTAAGAAGTTTTGTTCAAGCGCTTTGACAATATTTATAAGCAAGTACCTAACATAAATTGTCTAGTTTATCTGTAATAGAGTCTTTATTTAAGCTTGAAAATCCATAATGCGCGATTGTAGATAGACAGTAGACAGACGATATTTTTAAAAATTAAAGACTAAAGTGATAAAAAAGACCTGACTGATATTACTTAGAAGTATAAGATACCTACAGTGGGTCTGAAGGTATATTCAAGTGGTAAACGGCTTACTTTGAAGTAAATAATTGCAATCAATGCAATTAAGGTTCATTTTGACGATCTCCGTGGCGCAGTGTGTCGCGCTGTTGTCTTAACATGCGGAGGTCCCGGGTTCGATCCCCGGCAGGGTCAATTTGGGAATTTATAATTTCTGAAATTTCCCTGGTCTGGCCTGGTGGGAGGCTTCGGGCGTGGCTAGTTACCACCCTACCGGCAAAGACGTGCCGCCAAGCGATTTAGCGGTCCGGTACGATGCCGTGTAGAAACCGAATAGGGGTATGGGTTTAATATAACTGCCATGCGTCTAACAGGTTAGCCCGCTACCATCTTAGACTGAATCATCACTTACCATCAGGTGAGATCGCAGTCAAGGGCTAACTTGTAGTGGATTTAAAAAAAACTTTACTTAATCCATTACTCGACATTGATCTCTTGTAGTGTTCCAGATGTCGCTGTCTTACGCCACCAAAATCAAGCGGATACTTATAATTAGTGTAGATACTCATTCGTCCACTTAGTAGGGTTTTTTCAACGCTGCATGATGTGAGGGCACCCTGTATCGGTTCTTCTAGCTTTGTGCTCCACCCATGGCCAAGTCAGTGGATTTTCTCATTTATGACCTCATATCACTATGCGGATTTCCTCATTTTATCACACTGTAGTATGAAATAAGACGGGCAGTAATCAAAAAGTTGACAGTGTTATTGTAAGTGGGGACATAAAATAAAATGTACCCGGGGCGATAAACATGATGAACGTGATATGCAATATAAGCTATTTCACGGAGATTTGGGGAGGGCCATAAATTTTACGACTAAGACGGGTTTTATTGTTAACTAAAACAAATCTGGATATTGGATACTTCCTTTATATTTGATTTGTTTGTGCAACATTGTATATGGGATTTTAGTATTGCTTTGATCGACAGTGACTCTATCACATGTGTACGATTTCGATTGATCTCTAAATTATTGTACTTAAGGTTCATTTTACTTTGACGCTAATGTGATCGAATGCTCGATACGACTTAATTACGATAATTTGTGATGTAAAAACATAGACTACTTATGTGAAAATTAGTTTATACTGTAATAGTCAGTACTCTCAAGAGTTAAGTAATCTTTATTAATGTGTTAATGTTAAAGCAAATCAACAGCCAGTTTAACAAATCCTTACTTATAAGTACCTATTATTTTGTGGGATAGAAATCGACATATTTTTTCAAATAAACTCTCAGGCGCACTTTTCAATTGCATAGAAAGGACTCGTTCCGAATAAGAAATCTTCCATCATCTTCTGGTATTTAATAAAGCACCTAGAACGGCTACGTATTTAAAAAATTGTGCTGCAATGTGTGTTAAAGTATATAATGCAATTCCCAAATCAATAACTATATTACCAATTACTAAACTCAAGAATGCATTAAAAAAGTGGCTAGTTCAAAATGCATTCTATTCTATTGAAGAATTTATGCAATTAAAAAACAAAAAATGACCGATTAAATTGTAATAAATTCTAACTTTAATTATTTTTAATTTAACTATTGACATTTAAGCATAGATTCTGTATATTTGACATTTTAATATTGGCATTTTTAATTTATTTATTAAATATTATAATAAATTAATTTAATAAATATTATGACTATAGCCATTCATTATAATATAGTAGCATAGACTTATTGTAAGATTAGGTAATTTGAATATCACATATAGAACATACTTGTACTATGCTATTTAAAAATGTCTAACTACAAAAAAATTGTACGTCAGGGTTGCCTGACTGGATATGCTGCAACTTTTCATACTGTAACCATCATTGTAACACATATTCAGACAAATATAATTATTCTATTCTATTCTATTCATGTTTCTGAATAAACAGAATGGACACACAGAACACAATATACTAGGGACTATAATAAGATCGGTATGAACTCGATAATACATTTTATTTCCATATTTGCTTCTTGGTCTTTAATTTAAGGGTCAGACAACTATAATATATACAACTAGCAGACTTGCCCGCGACTTCGTCCGCGTAAATAAGTTTTTAAATTCCCATGGGAACTTCCTAATTTTTTGGGTAAATATATAGAAAAAGACACTCACAAACAATGTGGCTTTCTATTGGTAACTACCAGCATTTTCAAAATCGCTTCAGTAGATCCAGAGATTACCCCCTACAACGTCACAAACTCACAAACTTTACCTCTTTATAATATTAGTATAGATGTACTCTGTGCATGTGGCAGAAACGCAATTCTATCGATACCACTATTGATAAAAGACTAGCTGATGACACGACTTCGTCCGCGTGGTTTAAGTTTTTTTTTATTCCCGCGGTAACTTTCGCGGATATTTAATTTTTCGGGATAAAAAGTAGCCTATGTAGATCTCCAGGTCCTCAACTATTCCCATGCAAAAATTACGTTGCTCCGTTGCGGCGTAATTGAAGAACAAACAAATACACTTTCGAATGTATAATATTAAGAGTATGAAGTTTGATAAGATTATTTATTGATCTATACAAAATGATATGTTCCAAAGAATACTCCGAAATTATTGCCATCTTTGTTCTGGTACACAAATCTATCGTTCTCACGCTCTTTGCATCGTTTTAGTACTCAAAATAATATAAATGACTATCACTCAATATCATTATACTGGGTATAAAAGGTAAATTGGGCATTAACAACTAAGATACAGCTCGATAGAGACGATTACGGGTTGTTATGGCAGGATTATGCAAAATTGGCAACACAAACAGCCTAGGGTAGCCCATAATGAAGACTCAAAAGAGTCTTCATTATGGGCTACCCTACGGAGCATATTTTTTATGTAAATGTGACAAATTGGTTTGACAACGAAATGGTCCATAACGGGCCTTCTGTGAATAACTTAATTAGAAAATCAATAATTTTCTGTTTATTATGGCTATACTTTTTCTTTCACTATCAATATTTGAAATGCGAAAATGTAGGAGTTTGTTTGTTGGATTGTCCTACAATCACTCCGCATTAGAGTGACAGATCAACGTGTTTCAGCCCGAGAGATATAATCAAGTCACTAGATGATGCCTGCGACTTCGTTCGCGTGGATTACGGTTTTTTGATTCACACGGGAACTTTAATTTTCCGGGATAAAACTATCCCTGTATCAAAATTCAACAAAATCGGTTGAACAGATGGGCCGTGAAAGCGTAGCAGATAGACACACGCACTTTCTAATTTATAATATTAGTTTTGAATTAGTATGCATTAAGGCCACTTTTCATCCAGGAAAACCAAAGAGTCTGGAATTTTCACACTTATAGCCTTCCCCAATCCATCTCTATTCCACTCTTTCCTGCAGTGAGTACCAGTTTCAACTAAATTGGTTGAACAGATGATCCGTGAAGGGGTAGCAATTAGCAACTACTTAGCAGGCAGAATAGACAGACAGATTCATTTTCATACCTGATATATTAAGTATGGAAGTAGGTATGTTTTATTTTTAATTTATTGCCAAATAAATGTACAAAGTTACACTACAATTCGATCACACAACCACCACCACTACATCCCACTGCTGGGCACGGGCCTCCACTCTTATAGGAGATAGGGAATTAGAGCTTAGACCCACCACGCTGCTCCAATGCGGGTTGGCGGGCTTTAACGACTATTATCATGTTAGTGATAATAACCGGGACCAACGGCTTAACGTGCTCTCCGAGGCATGGGGGTGAAACACCGCCAACTTCAACCGAGAATTTCTAGTCAGAAAAACCCAACACATAATGATGGCCCGACCCGGGACTCGAACCTGCGAACACCAACGAGGCAGTTATATAGATCAAAGCGCTAGAATAAAACACAGGCTGGTATTTGTTTACTGACTGTAGGCTGCATTTGTTAGGATTGACACATATGATCAACTCAAGAATAATAATATGACATTGATAACAGAATAAGCCTTGTATGTACCGAAGATGTTGCAGTTTTATTATAAGTATAGATTACCCAACTGAGACCCAACTTTGAACTTCTTACTACCGTGAAAAATCGGATTACCAAAATATTGTTACTATGATACACCCTTATTAGCATAGGGCTGGCAACTATCAAAACAAGATACGATATCTCACAACTTTTTAATAAACTTTCGACAATAGTTAAAATGGGGTAATTAACGTACTTCAGGGACTTGTTCCGTTGACTCCTACGCTGTACTGACTTCCTTTGTGACGTCTTGGCTTTATAAAACCAAGTAAAAGATAAGAATAAGTTGTTAGAAAGCTAAAAACGGTTATATAATATGCTACTTTCTACTCAGTCTGCTGGTTTTTATTCTACTACAAGACTATGATTTTATTTGGATGGTTACCTGGGTGATAAGATAACGTACTCTAAGACGGTAGCAGGCTAACCTGGTAGGGATGACAGTTTGACATCCATACCTACCCTTAATTACATGTTACATGTTTTTTTTGGGTTGTGCCATGCGTGATATGGTTCATCCCTGCGCCTAATCGATTGTTGTTTAGATCTTGTTTAGATCGTTGAGGTGCAGGAGTGATCTACCTCTTTAGGTATGCTTGTTATGTATGGCACAATTTGGAAATAAATTTCTTTCTTTCTTTCTTTCTAATCGGTTTTTATCATCCAAGGTTTACACTGGCACTGTATCGGAACGATAAATCGCTAGGCGGTATGGTACGTCTTCGTTCGTAGGATTGCAATTTGCAACTTGTCTCGACCGAAGCCTCCCACCAGACCAGGCGGGAGAAAATTTAGAAGTTGTTTTCTACACGGCATCTTACCGGAACACAAAATCGCTTGGTCTTTTCCGCTAGAGTAGTAACTTACTATGACCGAAGCCCCCACCAGACCAAATCAGAGAAAATTCGGCAAAATTCCCAAATTGACCCTGCTGGGGATCGAACTCGGGATCTTCTGGCAGCCTTCGCCACTGTGTTCTTTATTATGTATCACCAAGAAAAGATGATAATGAATACTGAAGAAAAGTTGTAGGTATAAAAAGTCGAGCAACATTGACGCATAAATCATAATAATGTTGAGTCGAGGAGGCGGCGAAAAAACTAAAGAACAGAATAAATTTAATGTAATGAATTGTATTATCTTGAAGGATGAATTTGTACAGTAAAGTGAAGATAATCAAAATTTTATATGTGGTGGCACAAAAAGTTATTGAAATTAAAAGGCACTTGCATAAAAGAAAATCAGCCTAGCCTAAAAGCAAAAGTTATACTAATATCACAGTATAGGTAATAGTACGATATAAATGCGAAAGTTCAGATGGATGGATGTGTCGGGCCATAATTAAGTATTGGGTTTTTTTTGATTAGAAATTCTCAGTACTAGCCCAGAATTGGGAAGTTGGCGGTTTTCCACCCCTTGCCTCGGAGAGCACGTTAAGCCGTCGGTCCCGGGTATTATCACTAACATGGTAATAGTCATTAAAGCCCGCCAACCCACATTGGAGCAGCGTGGTATAAGCTCTAATTTCCTCTCTCCTTTTTTTTTTTAGTTACGGGGGGGAAATCTCCTTGAGATACCCAATCTCCCGGGGAGGAGATCGGGTTATGTGGGATTTCTACCCACTAAAACCCCCTCGGTGGCCACCCTCTGCGTGTAATGAGAAGCTCCGGGAACTCTTAAGAACATGCGCCGGAGCTTCTCTGCGCGCGACGCCCATTGGGCTCGTCCGCGATATTATCCTCTATTTCATTTTGCACGGCAGCTTGTGCCACGGCAAGCTGTCGTCTTCCCAGGGTTGCGTGTTTGTTATGAAGGAAGAGCAGCCGGAGCCCCCATTCCAGCCGCTCGCAACCCCGAGGTCCCTTCACCCGGGACTATTGGACGGTCGGACCAGGGCGTTGGCCAGTGCCACCCTGATGCCTCCGTCTCCGAGCGGGATCGGTTCGGTCTCGGTCTCGCTCAGCGGCCTCCTTTTTGGACATGACAAGGTCACAGAAGGAGACCACTGCCCTCCATGTTTCATTTTGCGCCAGCATTGCTGCTATAACAGCTGGCGGCGACAGGTCTCTTCCCATGTGGCTGGCTAATACGCGGCGCTCGGGTTCCCAGGCAGGGCACTCCTCGAGTGTGTGCTGTGCGGAATCCTGGTCATTGTTACAGTGGTGACATCGTGGTGTTGCTTCTCGACCGATCCGGCACAGGTACTCACCGAAACAGCCGTGTCCGGTAAGTACCTGTGTCAGTCTAAAGGTTACGTTGCCATAGTCCCTCCCCAGCCAGGCCTCAAGGTTTGGCATTCCTTTCCTCTTCCAAGCACTTACGCCACTTCACTAGTGCCTGTCGGTGCGCTTGCAGGCGCAAAGTCCCGACGTCTTGTCCATTCAAGCTCTGGCGTACTGCGCGGGTCTGGGTATACACCCTTGCGTCCATTTCCGCCAGTATTTCTAAGGGTGGGGTTCGAGCCAAGACAGTGGCCGCCTCAAATGATATCGTGCGATATCCTCGTGCAACTCGTATAGCCACTTTACGCTGTACACTATGAAGCTTCGCCCTGAGGCGCTGGACACTGGAGAGCCTATGCGACCATACAGGCGCCCCATAGAGGGCTATCGATCTAATAACGCCGGCATATAACCGACGAACCCCTTCCTGTGCCCCCCCTAGGTTAGGCAGCAGCCCCTGCATAGCACCGGCTACTTTTTGAATTCTAGGGACCAGGCGCTCGAAATGTTCTTCAAATCCCCATCTTCCGTCCAAGGTGAGGCCAAGATATTTTAGATATGTTCCCACCTGGACCTCTACCTCGCCGACGCGGATCGACGAACTGGGTGGTTCAAGTCGACTAGGCAATCCATGGAACCATAGTACTTCCGTTTTATGGGGTGCTACTCTAAGCCCGAGTTGATGGATTTTGTCCACTATGCACGCCATGCCGACCTCCGCGAGCCTTGCTGTCTCTTCGAAAGAATTGCCTTCTGCTAGCACCATTGTGTCATCTGCGTAGCAAACTATGGTAATTCCCGATGGGACAGCAACACGGAGAACTGCGTCGTAAGCAACGTTCCACAGGAGGGGTCCCAAAACGGAGCCCTGTGGGACTCCACAATTAACTTCCCTCCTGTGAGTATGACCATCCGGCCCTATGTATTGGATTGACCTGTCGCGTAGGTATGCCCCGACTATTTTGCGCAGGTATGGAGGAACGTTATGGTAAGTCAGTGCTTCCCTTATGGTAGGCCATGGGAGGAAGTTAAAGGCGTTTACAATGTCTAGACTTACCGCTAATGCCACTCCACCGCTGCGGACAGCACGTTCCGAGGAGGCATGAACCCGAAGGATCGCATCTACAGTTGATCGGCCCTGCCGAAATCCAAATTCACTTTCAGATAAGTCAGGGCCTACCCGCGACAGGTGTTCACCAAGACGAGCAGCTATTATCCGCTCAAACAGCTTGCCTGCTTCGTCTAAGAGGCAAATGGGTCGGTATGCCGATGCCGAATTTCCTCTTTCCTATAAGAGTGGAGGCCTGTGCCTGTTATTGGGCTGTAGTGGTAGACGGATGGATGGATGGATGTTTGTTTGTTACTCAATCACGCCAGAACGGCTGAACGGATCTAGATGAAATCCTGAACAAAGATAGATTATTGTCTGGACTCTGGAATAAAACATATTCTACTTTTATTCCAGAAAATTAGAAAGTTCTCGCGGAAACCGAAGGATCTCCACGTGGACGAAGTCACGGGTATCAGCTAGTAATATCATAAAGCGTTGTGAATAATTTTCAGCTCACCCCCTCATTGTAAGCGCGTATTGTTTCATTGTTTTCGGAAAAAAACTACTTTCCCTCACTTTTATTTAGAGTTTGGACTCACCCTTTGGATGACTTAATTATGAAATTCGTAGAAGAGCAAAGAGTAAAAATTATAGCTCAAAGAGTCGCTAAGCTTAAGTGGCAATGGGCGGGGTACGAAGTTTAAAGAACCGACAGGCATTGGAGTCTCAAGATGGAAGGCTGCCTTGCACTGGAAAGAACAGCTTTGGACGACCCTCCTATAGGCGGACGGACATAGCTGGGATCCGTTGGAAGCAAGGGGCGCAAGACAGTGTTCTATGGAGATCCATGCAGGAGACCTTCGTCCTTCGGCCACCATTGTACATCTATTTATTGGTTGAGACGACGATAACTGTAATCAAAGTAGTGACTAAAATTACCGTACTTTGTTTAAAGTAATTTAATTGGCTAAGTTTGTTAATTAATTGAAGCGGTGTTATGTTTGTCAATATTTGTTGTTACTCTATTAAGCAATTCCGAAATTACTAGTATCTATTGTTACAAGTTTTCAGTCAGTAGTTAATTAAAGCAAGCCACAGCGCCCTGTGTTGTCTTGGTTAAATAGCGTTGGTTTGAATTATAAGCGAACGCGATTTTGTACTACCTCTTTCTGATGTCATTTTTTTTATTTTATAATTGTTACAAGCAAATGATTAGTTGATCAAATTTTACTCATCTGCGTGAAGAGATTACATTATTATGAACACGTGCTTGGGCAAATACATGTGCTTTCTTTATTCACTTACTCTCATAATTTAATGCGACGGCAATCTAGCATAGATTGCTGTAACAGAAAGAGATCAGCTGGAACATGGTCAATGGTTTTACCTGCTCTCTGAAGCCCGAGTTTCGACGAGGTGATCGTTTTCACCACAACCGTTTTGTACCGCTATACCAACGAGGAAATGTATATGTTGGACCAAGTTGTGACTAATGTGTGTGTGTGTGTGTTGTGTGATATTAATGCCCTCTCTTCTTATGATTTGCATTACAGCTACAAGAAATGAAACGCTTATTGTCAGCTTCGAATTTTAAACTCATTTATAGGCAACACTGTTCACACAGGCACAGTTCTTTAGTCAGTGGCAGAAGTTGGCAATATTAATGCGGTTCCCAGAATTGCTATCGCCTTGAGTTTGGGCCAAACAGAGCTATGAGATCACCACAGTGACAAACAACTTGCCAAGCAAAGGGCTTACGTACAAACTGGGGATCTATTTTAACGCAAACTATTTTAATATTAAATACACATAACTTAAGGCTTAAAATTCTGTGACAAATATTTTTTTAACTATCGCAGTG
Source organism: Erebia palarica (assembly GCA_964035005.1). NCBI lineage: Eukaryota > Metazoa > Arthropoda > Insecta > Lepidoptera > Nymphalidae > Erebia > Erebia palarica. Next base: position 33,335,464 of record OZ035989.1, on the reverse strand, counting down.
AATGTTGTTAGTCACAGTTAACCTTCCTCGTGAGAATATATTCTGGAATAAAAATATTCCATTTTTCGAAACGGTCATCTAATAAGGATATTTATTTCTTGTTGTTTATTCAGGTAAATATAATCCCATCAAAAACATAAATGTAAAATGAGAGCCAAGTTCAAAATTGTGATATATATGCCTTGGTTGTTGACTTCAGCGACAAAAGAAGTGAGATCTAAATGGGTGCCAAGTTCAATGGTCAGTCCTGCAATTTATATATCCCATCAAAAACATAAATGTGAAATGAGAGCCAAATTCAAAATTGTGATATATATGCCTTGCTTGTTGACTTCAGCGACAAAAGAAGTGAGATCTAAATGGGTGCCAAGTTCAATGGTCAGTCCTGAAATTTATTTATAACAACATATAATATTTTATAACAACTTAAAATATCATTTCTTCTTATAACGTAGTATAAAATGTTGAAGACTAAGGCTTTGGCTTGGCTAGTTTTCATATACGAATTATAGCGTTCACAAGTTGTAAAGCTGTAAGTTCTTATTTTATTCTTCCGAAAATTTAGCTTGCTGGTAGAAACTGTACTTTTAGGTACCTACTTAATAATAATTCGTATATGGAAACTAGCCAAGCCAAAGCCTTAGTCTTCAACATTTTATACTAAGTTATAAGAAGAAATGATATTTTAAGTTGTTATAAAATATTATATGTTGTTATAAATAAATTTCAGGACTGACCATTGAACTTGGCACCCATTTAGATCTCACTTCTTTTGTCGCTGAAGTCAACAACCAAGGCATATATATCACAATTTTGAATTTGGCTCTCATTTCACATTTATGTTTTTGATGGGATATATAAATTGCAGGACTGACCATTGAACTTGGCACCCATTTAGATCTCACTTTTTTTGTCGCTGAAGTCAACAACCAAGGCATATATATCACAATTTTGAACTTGGCTCTCATTTTACATTTATGTTTTTGATGGGATATCATTACTTTTTGTACAGAAATTATTGAACTCAATCTCAAACTCAAAACGTATACAAAGTACACCTTCTGAACGTCATGCTTACAGAGCATAAGACGTGACGGTGATAATTAACTACGATATCATAAATACGTACGATATACGTACGTATACGATATCTTAATACGATATCTTAAAACTAAAGCTACGAGGGTTCCAAACGTGCCCTGGTCTGAGAAGAGCCCGCAATAAACTCCGCTTTTTTTTTACTATCACCATCTCACAAATATTTGAAATTATATATATGTACTTATAATATAACATTACATAATCAGCCGTTGTAACAATTCATACCCATGCCTTGCTATCATTCAAATAATCCTTTACACTGTAATAGGACTTTTCTATTAGTTTAGTTTACGTTTTACATTAGTAGGTACTTATTATTTGGTGTAAGGTCAGTATGTCACCCACCAGTAATTCTATTGTACGACTCATTGTACAAGATAATTAAAGACGAGAATTCTCAAGAAAAATATATAGTGTACCTAGAGTTACACTGACATTGACAGATTACATCTATGGTCAGATTACCTCTACAGCAGATTTCTACATCTCATCAATTTTGATTGCAAAAGTTCAAAATCAAAAGTTTTTTGTGAAACATTGAAAACAAGCACGGTAAACAGTCGATATCACTAAAACCACTATAAACAATGAATACAAATCACAATGACTGACAGCTTGAACTGACGACTTCAAATACGTTTCTTCTTCTTTTCTGTCAATGACGTTTCGTTGCACAAAATGTATGAATACGAAGGTAAGGTTTTAATGCAACTATATTATTATTCATTATTATTTACATTAAAATAATAATTATGTGTCATTTTCAATAGTTAAGGAGTTACTACCACCGCTTAAAGCAGTATTGTTTCAAACTAACGGTTGAATGTCACGTACTTTGACGTCCTTAAAATAATGATTATGACACTACAACATAAACGTCAACAATATTAAAATAATACGGCTTTAAGCAATGGTAGCATGCCTCGTGTCAGAGTTTTGATCTATACCTTTGATCATAAAAATGACGATTTTTGTACGTTTATATCTAAATAACCATTTGAGGTGTGCTTATGAAATTTGGAGCACATATGTATCTCACGGGTCTCAATATATGCGCCAAATTTGACATGTTTATGTGAAATAGTTTTTGAGTTATGAGGGGGTCAAAAGTGGCTCCAAATGGTTCGTGTAATATTACACACGGTGCTGCTCGCCAGTTTTTTTGAACTTTGGCTGGACACGCTTCCGCGTGTCTTGATAACTATTAATAAGAAAAGAAAAATTCAAGGAAACACCGGAAGCCTTAATTAAAAAAAAATTCAAAGGAAAGATTTGCGGGTCCCACGGCGCCGTGGATCATTAATATCAGGTTTATTATTTTAGGGTCCACGAGTAATCTGGTGCGTTTTATCTGCGCCTACATAAATTTAACGCGGGCATAATGAGCTGGAGCGGTAATGAAACGATGAAACATTTTATTATAATCTTTATGAGTTACTAGTCCGCCTGAATTGAGATTTTTTGGTTCCCGCGTGAACTCTTTAATTATCCGAAATAAAAGTGCCCTATGTGCTATTCCAGACTACAATCACATCTGTGCCAAATTTCATCCAGATCCGTTCAGCTCTTTTAGAGTTATAAGTGTTCGAACAAACCCGGCATTGTTTTATATATTAATTAAGATGATAAATAGTAAGTATTTACCTACAGATTTTTTAAATATTTTCAGTGGTTTTGATTTATCGTTCTCTCTCAAGAAAATATCGTAAGCGCATAGGATTTAATATGAGCTTTCGAAGGAAACCTGATGGTGTGGATCCAGATAAAGAATGGCCGGTTTAGTTTTGTAATTTGTTATTTAGATTATTACGTACAGTTATGATGACCGCATTCTTATCTATGATGAAAAGAGTGACCCTTTCCGTCACAGAGGAATGCCTTCCAAATGAAGCTCCTAAAATACCATTTATAGGGTATGGGTGGATTGTGGTTCATGAAAATACAAAAAAAAATATTTGAATGTTTTTATAGGTCTCAACATTTCATATGACAGGCCACCGCGACGGTGACCTATAATTTCATAAAAAACAAGTCATAAATTTTCATTTCACAACCAACGTTTAGCAAAATTATTGATCAAAAATTAATGTTTATACAAACAACTGGTTCTATAAATGATTTTCTGACAAATTTTTGCAGACAAATTTTAATTTCACAAAACATTATTTGCCAAACAAATCATTTATTATTCACATTAATTATTAAAAACACGCATATCATAAAAACGTTTGATAGGTACTATACTATATCTGTCAAAATGTCAGGTTAGGGTTAGACATAAGTATGTAGGTACATAAGTTCTATCGGGTTAATATACCTAACTAAAGTTAAAACTATTTTCAGAAGATCTAAAGTTAATAAATTGTACCGACCTTTTATAAAATCACGAATATGACAAATAAAGTATTTAGTGAAATAATAAATTTGTTAATGATACTTTAACATTCCGCAATTTTGCAAAGAAACATTTGCGAATTGAATATTTGTCAAATGATCTTTTATAAAATGTCATTTTTGACATTTTATAAAACTTTTTTTGGGAAATGATCATTTGATAAATGTTTATTGTAAAACATTGGTGAATCCACCGCTATAGGATGAAACGTGTTTACGTTGCAGGCGTTTCGCGTTATTGTTTTGTCTAGTTTGTGTGTAGATTCTAAGTTATGGCATTAGCTTGTAGCCTTGCAGAGCCTAATTTTCTTTCTTCGTCCATGCATTTAAAACCGTTCACGTTTTTCCGCATTATGTTTATGTCGTCTTTTACGTTAGTTCACAAGTAGGTACGATTCCGCAAACGAGGCTACGATATATCACACATCTCGACACAAAGGAAAGGTCTCCAATTCGTATCAACATATACGTTAAGGTCCGATAGGAAAAGGGATTTTGGAGGTACAATTCCAATAAAGTACGCATGGCTCTGTAACAGCGCTGCGTAAATATTATATACAGTGAGATGACACCCTTAAACTCTACGGACGAGCCGGCTTTACAGGTATAGAACGCGGTAAATTAATTATTGACAAGATTATTTTATGGTAGGTTATTGTTATATTAGTTACCTAGAGTTGTAGATTCACTTGAAGCTTCAAAGCTCTTGTGAAAATCTATTTACTTATTATTATTATTCTCTAAGTATTATTACTTATATTATAAATGCGAAAGATTGGACGAATGGATGTATGGATGGATGTTTGTAACTCAATCACGCCAGAATGGCTGAATGGGTCTGGAAGAAATTTGGCACAAAGATAGATTATAGCCTGCATTAACACATAGGCTACTTTTTATCCCGAAAAATTAAAGAGTTTTCGCGGGAACCAAAAACCTCAATCCATGCGGATGAAGTAACGGACATTAGCTAGTTGATTTAATAAAAAATCCTTTGGATTTGACTTTGACCTATATACCCGCTCGTCTGAAAGCCTCCTTCCCCCGTCTGTAACACCGTGTAGGATTGCACTGTCTAGACGCCTCCAACAGACTGTATGAGGTATCTCTTTAAGTTGTGGCATGGGTATATGTTCCCAGATACATTTAGACTGAACCGTTGCCTTTCTAGTCGAGTTTAGGTAAATTCCTCTTTGCGACATGAGTAAATTTGTAATGGACTCCTTTCAAAAGCGGCACGAATTGTCGGAAAACTGAAAAGCTCTGTATTTTACGGTTGGGTTTAATGTTGCTTTAGAGCTAACGCACATGACCGTCTTTTGTTGGAGTGCGATTTTATCTGGCAATGACTGATTTTAAAAACAATGAAAAGCAGCGTTTGATTTTAAGCTGAATTCGCGCACGCTACTGTTAACTTTAAGCGTGTTTTCTCTCTAATGTTGTCAATGTTGTCATTATATTTTTTTCCAAACGACTGTCCAACTTTTATCAAACCAACTCTTAATATTAATTGGTCTACGGTACCTCTTCCAGTATAAAAAACCTAAGCTTTGTTACTTTACTGTATATATTTACCTAGTGTTTCTCTCTTAACCTCGTATCCTATATTCGCCCCGGGGACAAAAAATTATTGATTTAAAGTATAATTAGATACAATGAAAATCCAAAAACTCCTTTTTTAGATCAAAAAAAAATTACCATCCTCTTAAAATTAATCCACGACTACTTACAGCAAAATGGCCATCGGAAAAACATTTTTTCACGTACATTCGCAATCAGCCGAGTTACCTCCAATAAATTGTAGTCCCACGTGTGGCGATATATCGACGCTTCTTGAATCCTAGGGCTCGCAACTGCCTACAAATTGCCTCAGGTTTACTGTTATTTACGTGATATGGGTTTTCAACGAGCACAGGGAAAAATCTGTAGGCAAGCCGTAGGGTTGGCATAAGATTTTACATCCCATCAACGTTAGTAGAATTCGAGCGTCGATGTATACATTAGGTCAAGGTTTTGACCGTAATTTGCGTGTATGTTTTAAAGATCGAGTACATCCATGTTGTGAATCCATACATCGACATCCAGCCGAAAACGATCAAATTCGTAACTTTAAATCAAGTTCACTTACCGTGAAATGCAACCTCTGTTTTACCAATTCATATAATTATTTGTCAAAGTTTTAAACTACTATAACTGTACACAGAGCCAATAACGAATCACGCAATGCAGTATTTAAGATTGCATTTGATATTTTTTTCAACTCCCAAGGTTCATAGAAAAGTTTATTACTGAATTATATCACGGTAGAGTTTAATTTTAAAAGTATTGCAATAACTGGATTTAAAACTTTGATTTTATAGACAATTTGAACGTATACAGGCACGAAAAAGTTTGTTAAAACACACTGCGCTGTGAGATATTATGCTGAAGCTACAATCTTAAAAATTAAGCTGTAATGTATGTATTTACTTAATTGTACACCACAAATATATAAATATATATACTATATTCAGACAAAAAGTGATCACCTCACGATATTTTGCTTCATCGTTAAAGCGAGTGATATTTTTCTTAAAATGCACATAACTCCGAAATGTTAATACTACGGTTAGGTTGACTTTCCAGCAGAGATGTGTGTCAAACCCACCAGCAGAAGCGCTTTATTTCCATAGCTTAGATCGCTAGATGTTAGAAACGTGGTGGGCTTGACACATTATTAGCTCTGCAAAGTAACTAAAACTATACATCAATGGTTGCAAAGGCATCCTTAGTCCCCTTATTGTCTAGCTATGTATTTAGTTCAGCGTACAACTGCGGGTGGCACACACAGCAATCATCCAATTTAATGGTTAGATGCCATGTCAAAAGAATTCCATGGCACTGTAACCTTCCGTGAAAATACCTTTCTTCGGTACAATCGGTGGCGGAAAAAATCTTAAACGATACATCGCGTGACTTACATATGCGTGGTCAATAATAAAATTTGTTACCGCGTTGATTCTGTGTTTTGACGTTATTGTTGGTTAGATTTTACTAGCAATTTCATCCACGTGGTTTTCAGCATTTTTAGTCCACTACAAGTTAGTCCTTGACTGCTGATCTGAACTAAATGCGATGCGGGCTAACCTGTTAGGAGTATGGCAGTTATAAGAGAATTAACGAATTGGCCATACCCCTGAACCGTTTCTACACGGCATCGTACGGGAACACTCAATCACTTAGCAGCATGACTTTCGGCTGAGTTTGCTGTTGACTTTTTTCAAATCGGCCAGGGCGCAAGCCCTGATGCGTCAACTTTGCTTATCCTTGATATACCCGCCCGACTTCAAAATAGTGTGTAGAAATCATAATTATTTTTTACTTTACAGTGGCTTAGGAAGTCGGTTTTTTATAAAGAATTTAACTAAATTCTTTATAAAAAACCGACTAAAAAGTTTTTTAGTGTAAGAGTTAGAATTTGGAGTCAGAATTTTTTATGGGACTGAAATAAATATTTCAAATCGGTTCAGATACCACGGAGATATGCACCGACATACATTACAAGAAAAAAAATAAAAAAAAACCCCGCCGAATTGAGAACCTCCTCCTTTTTTGGAAGTCGACTTCAACATCAAATAGTATATAGTGTGCTTAGAGGTGAAAGAAGACTGCCTGAGCGAAGCGAAGACTGGCATCACCCGAAATCTGAAATCGTGTTTCATCCCGTGGCACACGCACTAATTTTCATATAATCTGCATTAAAAGTTTTATGAAAATTGTATTTCTTATTTATTTAAGTTGTATAGTTGTTGTATGTAGGTTCTTGTTTACAAATATTATATCTGTAAAATGACAATCTTATAGGTTTGAATTAAACAAAACGTACTCTGACAGGATTGAAAGGAGGGTTTCTACGTCATTCAGCGGGTAGAAAATTCGTAATAAATTCATAATTCTACCTGCTGCATGACATGCGTTTCAGGTGGCTCAACAGGCATTGAAACTCGCATTTTCAATGCAGGTTATATACAAAATAAATTTTATTGTAGAAATAAAAAAATCAGTGCAGAAATCAAAATTAATATTGTTTTGTCCTTTCGTTTCGTTCTTATAACAGCCTCAAAACAATTAATACACGTAGAATGTGTTAGGTATTAACCGTAAAGGTTAATGAAGATCATTAGCCAGACTGAGTCAAAAATAGTTAAGCCTAGCTCGTTAGAAGTGTGACGACGTGCAAAGGACGGAATTACGAGTATTTATAGCTCCTGTTAAGGCAAAAGAAAATCTCAAAATCCACTTGATGCGAGACCCTTAGGAAAGTTCAAATAATAAAATCCTTATGAAGAAATACTTAAAAGAAATAATAATATTATTTATTAATAATATTATTTACTTGTTTATCGGTTGTGTCTTTTTATAATATCTCATTTTTCAATAGCTGTAAGTGTATACTTGTAAGTGGTGTGCCACACGTATGAAGACCTTATGAACTTTTTTTTTATTTAAGCTTTGTGTACTCGCTGTTGGTATACCTGAATACACTAAATAAATAATTTATCTTCTAGATTCTTCTTGCTCTAATCTTGGAGAGCCTTTCAAAAGAACTATTTACTTTCTCTGTTTTTTTAAAATTTAAATTAACATCGAAAACATGTAAAAACGCGTCATGAGTTCATGATCATCACAAATCAGTAGTATTGTTTTCCAAACAATGCTACAAAATCATATTCTTTTATGTATCAGGTTTATGGAAACGGTATAGATTTTTTTTAATTGCAATTAATAAAATTAATTTATTATTCTCACGTTCTTCGCATGGTTTTAGGCCATAAGCAGGTTTTATAATTGTATTACCTGACTTCGTCCGCGTGGATAGAGGTTTTTTGGTTCACGTGGGAACTCTTCCGGGGTAAAAAGTAGCCTATATTGTGTTATTCCAGACTAATCTATCCCTGTGCGAAATTAGTAGAGTAACAAGCATCCAACTTTACATCCAAACTTTCGCATTTTTATTATTTGTATAGAAGTATGGATTGGTTTATTGATTTAAATGACTGCTCTACGGTCTATTAGTTATTCACACAGTGATTTTTGCGGTAAACCACTTTCAATAACATAATTAGTTAGATATGTCCGATTTTATACATTAATTAAGCAAATTTCATTGGGTATTTCATGAAAATTGCGTTATTTCCCGTGAGCTCTATTTGTATGAATTCATTCATCAATGAAAATGAATGCATGTTTTAACCACAGCGCAATGAGTTAATACAGTTCAGTTTACATTGAATGGAAGTCTCATTATATTGTACACTTTATAATGTGTGGGCTCTCTGCGACAGTGGTGAAATGAAATGAAATGAGAATATGAAAGTATACTTTATTGCACACCTAATAAACAGAATTTAAAGAAAACCAAAAAATGCAATAAGGAATGATGCTGTACTTTTGTAGGCGGCCTAATCGCTAAGAAGCGATCTCATCTAGGCACTCTTCAGTGGTGCAATTTTTATCCATGTTAGATTTGGTGGGAATGACCCAAATTAAAATTTAAAAAAAAAAATTTAGTTGAAAAATATTGTCCTTCCTCCGCGTGGAATAAGGGTTTTTGATTCTCGCGGGAATTCTTTAATAATTTTTTCGAGATAAAAAGTATTTATGTGAGTCTATAGAAAGGGAAATATTATGATTTACGGCTTTTAAGTATTGAGTACAGTTATTACGTAAATATCAAATTATTTAGTACTTACAGTATAGTTTTAAGATATTAATCACAGAGTTAATAACAGTGTATCAACTTTCTACTAACTTTGTGCCAAAGGCGCCTTACGTGCGAGGCCCTTGATTAGAGGCTAGTGATTTATGAACGTATGGAGTTCAGCTGTAAAGTTGGTTTGTGATGTTTACTTTACGATTGTGTATTGAGGTCACAGCTGAAAATCAGCGCCTAGTTTTTTATGTGTCACCGTAAGATTATATAAACCGTTAGATTATAATCTAACTCGCGAAATTGCAAACTGTCGAAAGATTAAAATTTAACGCATTATTTTTCGGTAAAATGTAATCTGTTAGGTATATTAACCCCATAGAACCTAAGTGCCCGGCCTGCGGCCGACAGACAGACAGACAGACAGACAGACAGACAGACAGATAGCCAGACAGACAGACAGACAGACCGAAAGGCAGAAAGACAGACAGACATACAGACAGACACACAGACAGACAGACAGACAGGCAGACAGACAAACAGATACACAGACAGATAGACAGACAGACAGACAGGCAGACAGACAGACAGAGAGACAGGCAGGCAGGCAGACAGACAGACACACTTTCGCATACATACTATCAGTATGGAAATGGTAGTAGTATTTATACTTTTAGTATTAGTAGTAAATAACTTTTATTTCAGGCAATTATTAATTGTTATTACGGGTTGTAATTATACAACCCGTAATAACAATTATTATGACCAAGAATGACAAATGAAACAGAGCAGTGCTAATGTTAAATGTGAGAAAAAAATTAACTTTAAAAATATTTTATATTCAAAAATATGTAAAAAAATATATATATAAATCGGACTAAAAAATTAAAAAAAAACAATCATGTGAAAGTGTTGTTGTCGCACCGATGCAGGTTAAACCAGAGTTTGGCAAATGGATTACTCAAATCCTCGATAGCGGCACACAAGATAGAATTGGTACTTTGTCTTACTCATTCCCAGAAGGTAGCCGTTCTCGGTCTAAGTATGGCGAAGAAGACAGGGACTCTCAAAGCAGCAAACATGCATTTAGCACTGCAGAAACGCGGGTAATTGATTAGGATGTAGAAGGAGTGTATCCTAAACGCATTATAGCTGCGCTTGGTCTACTTTGTCCACAGCTGGCTAGTGTAGAAGCATTGGCATAATGCTTTAAATAACTTCATCAGAGCAACGCGCGAATTTGCTCGCTATCATGTTAGCTCTTACCGCTCTCGGTATTGTACAAAGGTATGGTCTCTCCATATCTTGTCATCTTTTATGTCGTCTGTTAAGATATGTCCCAAGTATTTAAAACTCTTAACAACCCGAACTGACGATCCATTCAAAAACACTGGCGGAATGGTCTACGGCCCCTTGCTCTTTTGAAAACGAGCATTTCGGTTTTCGCTACATTATATTTGAGACATTATATTAGCGAACTGTTCACAAATATTAAGCAGTTTTCTAAGTCCATTTATTGAGGGGCTGAGAAGCACCATGGCAACCAACTTTGGTACTTCTCAGCTCCCCAATAGCTGTGCTTCAAGCATAACTTAAATATAATGGACAGGACCCGATGTATCTCATCACTGGCATACAGTATGTGCTCAATACTGAGAACATCGTGTCCCGGAGATTTGCCACGTTTTAAGCTTCTTACAGTTTTCGCAATGTTATCGCGAGTAAAAATATTCTTTAGATAGACAGACGAATTTTGCTGTACTTTAATCGTTATATCGCCAGTCCACAGCTTTACGATAAGCAGGTAAATACTGTTTAGTTAACATTGAATCGAAGCCTAAGTAGACTATATTGTAATATTGTAGACTTAAAAATGTACTTATAGTATAACTAGCTGATGCCCGCGACTTCGTCCACGTAGATCGAGGCTTTTTGGTTCCCGCGGAACTCTTTAATTTTCCGGGATAAAATATAGCCTATGTGTTATTCGAGACTATTATCTATCTCTGTGCAAAATTTCATCCAGATCCGTTAAGATGTTCTAGCGTGATTTATGCTATATCGCATTTATACTATAAGTACAGATAGAAGTACTTATTTTACTTTGGCAGAATATTATTTGTGGTACTTAAACGTGAAAATTATCCAATTCCATTACTGTGAAAACACACTACCGCGCAATATAAAATGTCTGCCAGAAAGGTCGATGCGCGCAAAGTTTTTAGTATCGCTTTAGTGTGTGCATAACACGTGTACCTTAAAAAAGTGAAAAACGGGGACACAGACTGCCAGATTCTTTTCCCTAGTGTTTTTGCGCTTAAGATTCAATACGTAAAGGAGATCGGCGAAGTCCGACCCAGCTAATTTAAAAACCGTACAGATTCAGAAAGCATTTAATATTTTTTAATATATTTCAAAGTATTTTTCTGTGTAAACACCAAATTTTTAGAAGATGGGGATCAAAAATAAAAATAATTACGACACAATAAAAAAGTCATTTTAATGGCAATACGGAGTGTAATAGGTTTTTAATCTGAGGTAAAAGTAGAAACTAACGTGTCAAATGTCAATTATTGTCAACTCAATCAAATGTCATTCGTGGACTGTGGTAGAGATGTGCCAATCAAAGGCGATATAAATAGTTATGGCACCATCAATTTGTATGGCCACGTTATGGATTAAGTAGTATAGTTTTAACGTAGTAGGTAGGTACGCAGAAGCCTGTAGTGTTTTTAATGTACCTACCTACCTACATTAAAAGAAACCGTGTTCTCTTTGGTATATGGACAGATAATAGGTGATCTGCAGTGCCTAATAGATTTTTATAAGCTAATAAGTGGTCATCTGGCTTAAAAACAATGAAATGAAAACCTAACCTCACATAACTATCACTAAGAATATCTTTTTTCTCCCAGCTTTATTTGATTGACTTTGATAAACTTTTTTGTTGGTCTGGTTTAGTATAAAAAATATGAGAAGTTTGATGCGTGAACGTGACCCTCAAGCCTGGGTCGGAAACTATATGGGAGCTCGCCGATCTCCTTTAGAAATCTGTTGGGTTTTAACAAGGATAATTTAAAGTAGATAACGAATTTAAAATAAGATCATCCAAAACAAAACTCCATTCAATAATAAGAGAAGACAGCGACGAAGTAGAAAGATCAGCTGAATTTATAGCAATCCATTTATATCTTTCTTAGAACCAAAATAAAAGGAAATCTCTAGTCTCACCTAATGTGAAGCGGCGAATACTTCCGAAAATGTGGAAAATTTTCTCTGTGTTCACTTTGTTCAGTAGAGTTAGTATGAAATTGTATATCTCACCAACGATGAAAATTCGAACATCGAAAAACTAACGTCACAGTAAATTGGACCAGTGAATGTAATAGTTATATCATAGTAGTCGTTAATATTTCGGTTTCCTGTTCGGTGACTTTGGAGTTCGATCCCCGGACACTGGGAGTTATGTAATTAAAATATATCACATGCTATATCGGTGAAGAAACTTGCATGCCTGAGAGTTCTCTATCATATTCTCAAAGGTATGAAAAGTCTTCCTTTTTGCACTTGGCCAGAGTAGCGGACTATTTCCTTTATGATTAATTAATGTTGTAAGGCTTTCAAAGAAAACTAAGTAACATTGATTTTGCAACGACTGAGCTTTGTTTCGATTTATCTTTGACGTTTATGTGTTTTGATTGTCGAGTATTATCAATGCGTATAAGTATACATAAAATCATCGTATATCGTTCACGTAAAGTAGTATAAATGTGTATAAGTAATATGTACAATTTGAACATTGCAACGTAGGCGAATTTTGAAATCTTATACTAAGCCTCATAGATACGGCAAGACGACTCACTAGTGAAATGAGATCCCAGCCGGGGCCTTAAATAAAATGTAAACGTCTCTGGGAAGGCTCAGACGTATAATTTTGGTGGCGTTCGCCTGTTTTTTTCCTAACTGCTACAAAGTAAAGTGGGGTTACGTGTTTAGAACGTAGGTAGGTAGGTAACTTATTGACAGCTAGAAGAGGTTAATTGAACTCGAAGCTTCTGAAACTCTACAAGATCTTGATTATTATGGACACAAGAATATATGAGAGTCTTACCGCTAGATGATTCACGTGCCATTTTGAAGAAATATCAATTTTATGGGAAGAGTTAGGCATAGATTCTTAGGGACCTCCTCAGGTTGGTTACAGGGTAGACTACCATAGCTTAAAATTGTATTGTTTTTATATTGTTGACGTTTGTGTCTTAGAATTATAATCCTTATTTTAGGGACGTCGACAAAAGATTGTCATTTAAAAATAATACTGCTTTAAGCGATGGTAGTAATCCCCAAAACACTGTAAACACAAGTAAAAAGACGATCAATATAATAGCCACAGTCCCAATGGCCATTATCTTGGCAGAATAAAATGAATCCTGTAATCCTGCATTAAGTGAGAGCCAAAAGGAAAAATCTCGTCTATTCCTCGAACATTTGTTTTACGCAAATTTACTAGGCTTATCTCGACTGCGGGATTATAGACAATCACGATTTCAAATGTGTTTGAATTTTTTTTTTTTTGGTTGCTGTTTTGTTTAGTAATTTCACTATCGGTTTTGCATGCCTGTACCATTATAATATACTTGATCATTTTTCAAATTTTTCAGGGGCATAGTAGGAGTCTTTTTACCTATTTGATCGCGTTTAGGTTAACTGCGATTCGTATGGAATTGTCAAGCGCTTGATGACATTCGATAAACGGCGCTCGTTCAATTCCATTCAAATCGCAGTTAACTTTAACGCGATATAATAAATCAGTCACTATGCCCAACGCACGAAGTTGTCTCGGAGTTAATAAAACTGCCACATGCTAGGCTGTCCTATGCTAGTGACAAACGTGATACCGTGGCTCGAAAAAATGACGCAACTTGACATTGTATAAACAGTATTTGACCCGAGCTGACTCTTCACGAGGCCTACGTTGTCCCAAAAGTGTTTCTACGACATTAATAAATACGGCGGGGCTGCTTCTGTAGTGAACATCTCTAAGCTAAACTAAAATAACAGCATTAAAAATATTGCTGACGATTTCATAATACCCCCTGCGGAAAGGGACAGTACTAGATATTTAAAACCCGTCATTTTAGTTTAGTTTAGAGATTGTGTTATACAAACGACCACAATTTACATAGACGGGCCCTGTCAAACAAAGGATGTGGATGTATTTTACTAACGCCATCTAGTCTGAAAAGCGGGACAGCGCTATAGCGGGGACAAGGACAGGTTTATACAGGTGGTGCACGCACCACAAGTCGGACGCCCGACTTTTTTCTATAAGAGGGCACATCTTGTTCCTACATATATATCGATATGTTATACAGAATTGGCCTCAGTATGAACGCGCACATCATCGCAAAAAAGAAAACTGGAATAATCCGTACAAAATCCGCCTTCATTAATTTATTATCTCAAGCATACATACCCGTAGGCGGCAATTGCAGAATTATTGCACAGCAGTTACTGTTACTTCATTACGCCGCGGTTAAAACACGTATTCGTTGTCGTTCGGGTGAAACGCGTAAATATTCGGAAAATGTATTTCATAATTACAATTGATTAATTTTGTAGGCTCATTAAGCATTAAGCCGTAACCACAATAATGTTACAATTATATTTATTTACTAGTTCTTGTTTGTGATGTTTCATAAATAGATACAGCTGGTTACGCATACATTCACGTATCAGCTTTTAACTTTACAATAATTAAAAGTAAAATTAAGTGAAAAATAATTTTCTTTTATTATGTGGAACACTATCTCTTAAAAACAATTAGTTAGGTACACCTTACGCGATGGCGATGGTCTTAGGCGATGGTTACTAGCATCGCATAAAGCAGTACTATTTCAAAATGACAGTTTTATGTCATGTACTTTGTGGTCTCTAAAATAACAGGAATTTCTTCATGAAGGTAACCTATGGTTGCCTACTAAAACTGAATTTTTTTTGGTTTAATTTTATTAGAATATTTCAAAAGTAGAAAAAATTCCTGACGAGGTTATAAGTACTTTGAAATCAACCCCGTAAGTATATTGTTTGACTATATTTTCTTACGTATTTCAAGATATTCTGACCCTTCTACAAAGTAATAAGATTTGCGGTAATGCTATAAGGGGCCATGGAATCTGACACCGGGGCGACTTAATCGAATTATGCAAATAAAGAAGATTTCCGCGACTCGCAAGCGCCTGACAAGAGAAAATTATGTTTCATTCTGGTATTCTCAACAGATAATATTATTATACTTAATTTTATATTTTTTGTAAAAGTATTTTTACTCGAAACAAGACGGTATTTAAATTGGATGGATGACCGTAAATAACGGAAGGACTTTTACCTTTACGGTGCTGCTAGATTTTTCTTATGAAAAAATAGCTGTCTGATTTCTTAGATAGGCAAATAGAACTATATTATTATTTATTAGCACACCTATTAAGGAACTTTTTTAAAGCTTTTCGTTCTTCATACAATTCAAATGTAAAAATTTAAAGAACTCTGGTACAAGACCCACAAACAAACAGGAGGGAGTTTTTTGCTCTCACTATTAAATTTAAAGTGATTGGAGTTCTTACGGTGCCTTCGCAATACATATACAATAATATAGTCTTTGTTAGGCAGAACATTAATCTTTACAAGAAAATAGGTGATACTCACAATCGATACACTAGAAACCGCCATAAGCTAGTATCATGTGCGCAAGGTGCAGAAATCCTTTGTGGGGTCGAGTATACGCTTTTATAATATGGTTCCCAAAGAGTTTCTGGATTTGCCATTACATAGATTTAAAGACTGTGTTAAACAGCATTTGTTAAGTCGAGGTTATTACACTATCGATGATTTTATTAACGACAAAGTTGCATGGAAGCAACCGGCCTCGCATCCAGTGACCCACAAGTCAGTGTAATACTTGTAACGTATGTGTTGTGTTGTCTACATATTGTAACCTTTTCTTTTCTATGAAAACAGCAACTGCTGAGTTTTTTTGCCAGTTTTTTTCAGTAGAATCATCTTTCCGAACCGGTGGTAGAGTCTTAACGTTTCATAAGTGACACAAGTTGTCCTACATGAAATAAATAAATCATTTCATTTCATTTCAATACCCAATTTTCCTGGTAAGTAAGCCATTTTTGTCTGTAATAGTTTTTCACATAAATATTGCCACGAATATAATTATAGATCACAAGCCGATAATAACAAAGCCCACACCTAGCTGTCAATACATCAATCTAGACACGCCCTTACCTTGCGTGGCACTGCCCACTTACTTTTGACTACATAGCAGATGGTTGGGTCCCACCACAAGTTTTGCATACAGGATTTTTTCCGCAACGTAATAATCCACATGGGCTTACAAAATCCGGATTGGGCCTTCATAAAGTATTGGGTTTTTCTGACTAGGAGTTCTCAGTACTAGCCCGGAGTTAGGAAGTTGGCGGTGTATCACCCCCGTGCCTCGGAGAGCACGTTAAGCCGTCGGTCCTGGTTATTATCACTAACATGATAATCGTCGTTAAAGCCTGCCAACCCGCATTGGAGCAGCGTGGTGGGTCTAAGCTCTAATGCTCTCTCCCTTTATGAGTGAAGGCCTGTGCCCAGTAGTGGGACGTAAATGTGCTGTAGTGGTGGGTTTACAAAATAGCCTAAAACGTACGGTCAAAAATGATCAATCCATCCTGCACACGATCAATTTGGCATTGCGGATCGCCCATCGGCCATGTTTACTTACCGGGTACCGTAATCTCCTACCTATCATTATTTACTCATCATATATATCCCAAGAAAACTACCATTATGTGAACATAATAGAAAAGGGTCAAGACAATGTGAGGTATAATATGCTTATCCAGAGGTTTTAGCTGTACACGGATGAAGTCAGATTTATTTTATATCCGTACTAAGTAATACAAAAATTATTATTAAATGTTTTGTTTTATTATTTAATAAACATGCATAAAAGTTGAAGAGAAGAAAAAAATCATAAAATTTATTTTAAACTTCAGAAAAATGGTTTTTGTAGCTTTTTCGAGCGATGAATAGCGTTAGTTTTTATACAGTATACAGTTTACGTGTACTGTGCATACTATAATACTGTACATGAATCAGCCTTTCCAATGGTGGTTCATTTTTGGTAAACATAACACGTCTTTGAGCGGCCATATCTAAGAAAGGGCCCACCCGCATGCGGGCAGACTGGCAGATTTCCCACCAGTGGAGAGCCTGGGACCCACCAAATACGAAATGGGCCTTTCTAGCGATGGTAACCAAAAGTGCAGCTATCTCCTATAATATAAGGAAACACGTGATTTTTTGCATGCAATAAGTAATTATAATAAGTGATACGGGCTACTTTTTATCCCCTTAAATCCATGAGTTGAGGGATATTTAAAGCTTAAATTCCCGCGGACGAAGTCGCCGGCATCATGTAGTAGATAATAACATGGATCTTGTTTTGACTATTATTTCATTAAAACGTTTGGTTTTTCACGAATAGCATAAAATTAAGCTTATGTTTGATGACCTCCCTGGCGTAGTTTTGAGCGCTGTTATCTTAACGTGCGGAGGTCCCGGGTTGCGGCCTGGTGGGAGGCTGCGGCCGTGGCTTGTTACCACCCTACCGGCAAAAACGTGACGCCAAGCAATTTAGCGTTCCGGTACGACGTTGTGTAGAAACCGATTAGGTGTATAGATTGAATATAACAACCCGCACAACAACAGGTTAACCCGCCACCATCTCAGACTGCATCATCACTTACCATCAGTCGAGATCGCAGTCAAGAGCTAACTTGTAGTGGTTTAAAAAAAAAATGAATACACAGATTACAATAACTTTTCTAAATTTAACCTTAATTGATTCAAATTAAATAACATTGTTATAATATTAATTAAAATATACTTATCTAAAGACTAAAGTATCTTTCTTTTAAGTAAGTAAATAAAAATGTTTACCAACTTCCATAATGGTTTCAAAGCTTTGATAGTGACTTGTGAGCTAAAACCGTTGGATTAGCTCTCAAATATAAACTAATTACTTTATTCAGTAGCAGATATACTGACTGGATTTTGGAAGTTTGTTTGAGAACTTTTGTCTAACTGAATTAAAGCCAGAATTATTAAGTAATAAGCCAAAGTAGTAGTAATAAGTAAGTAGCCAATATAATATTTACATATTTTTCTAGAAAAAACTGATATTTTTTGTTTGATATAACAGATATACAAACATATACACTTTCGCATTTTAACAGTATAAATGCGAAAGTGTGTATGTTTGTTATCCTTTTAGTGTCCAACCATACGCTCAACTAGTTTTGATAAAATTTCGTACAAAGATAGCTTGCATCCATTGGCTTCCATATGCTACTGCGTATCGCGAAAATCAATCAAACACTAGATTTAAAAAAAAAACAGCAGACTGTACCCACCTGATTATATCTGTCGAACCCTAACCTAACCTATAAGAAAGACACAAGAAAACGTAAATACAATGAATATTTCAAAAACACTCAGAACATTGAACGGTTCACAATCTGTCGACAGTTTACAATTTCGCGAGTTAGATTATAATCTAACCGTTTTTACAATCTTACTGTGACATATACTACAACTTAATAGGTTTGCAAACGTCTTATTGATAATGTTAAACTATAGAACTATGCGAATCGCTTGAACCAAACCAAGTTGCTTCCAAGAAAGCAAATGAGGCAAAATTGTTATCAGTACCATTTAATGGTACGCTTCCCAATCTAGGGAAGTTACTCGAGATTTGCCAAGCAATTTTGATCTTTACTTAACACTGTTTACGACCATTCAAACAACCGGCATCAGAGAGTTAGCTGATGTAATTTACTTAGTTGTTCGTCAGGAATCTTTGAATGGAAACGATGTCATTCCGGAAAACAATATTGGAGCAAACTTGAGCTATTTGAATGACTTTGTTCAATATTCTAGAAACTAGGCCTTTTACGAGTCCCATTCTATTCTTAATACTTAATTTATTACTAATACTATTGTTTTCAAGTCTTTGGAAGATTTTCTTCCATCTGATACCAACGGCTGCTCTCTTATATCGCTCACATAATATAATGACGACCTCCGTGGCGCAGTGTTGAGCGCTGTTGCCTTAACGTGCTGAGGTCCCAGGTTCAATTCCCGGCAGGGTCAATTTGGTAATTTATAATTTCTGAATTTTCCCTGGAGGCTTCGGCCGTGGCTAGTTACCGCCCTACTGGCAAAGACGTGCCGCCAAGCGATCTAGCGTTCCGGTACGACGCCGTGTAGAAATCGATTAGGGGTATGGGTTTAATTAATTGCCATGCCCCTAACAGGTTAGCCCGCTACCATCTTAGACTGTATCATCACTTACCATCAGGTGAGATCGCAGTCAAGAGCTAACTTGTGGGGGATAACAAAAAAAAAAGTGAGGTGGGAGTGATAGCCGAGGTATTATTGCGTTATTGCGGGTATAGGAGAGCCTCTGTCAGATCATCTTGGATGGTCTGACTAAGGCTCAAGCTGACAGAGTCTAATTCGAGAGCTAATAGTTTTTTGTATTCCCAATCTATTGATATTTAGTGACTTTGATACCGATTAGTAGTATAGCTATAGAATATTTATGATAAATGATAATTGATTTTTTTATTTCATGTAGGACAACTTGTGTCACTTATGAAACATTAAGACTCTACCACCGGTTCGGAAAGCTGGTTCCTCTGAGAAGAGTCGGCAAGAAATGCAGTAGTTGCTCTTTTCATAGAAAAGAAAAGGTTACAATATGTAGACAACACAACACATACGTTACAAGTATTACACTGACTTGTGGGTCACTGGATGCGAGGCCGGTTGCTTCCATGCAACTTCGTCGTCAATAAAATCATCGATAGTGTAATAACCTCGACTTAACAAATGCTGGTTAACACAGGCTCTAAATCTATAGGCAATGAATCTGTGAAAAAGAGTGATTTTATGAAGAAAACCTACAATTAAGTACTGTAACAAAAGCCGACCAGTGACCACTTGTTCTCATGCGTTAAAGCCCCGCTAGTTGAGTTTAATTTTGGGAGGTTTATCAGTTCTACTTCAGTTATGCAGAAAACGAACTTTTTGCAGAGTTCTCATACTCAAATTGAATGAAAAAGTAATTTACAAAATAAAAAAAACTCAGTACAAAGTTGTGCATGCATTATCACTTAGCAATCTCTTACAGGCAACCATTTTTGAAAGGAGCAAGGTGAAAGAACGGGATGGCGCTGAACATAAAAATAGACTATATAAACTTTTCATATAACCTGCAAAGTGATGGTTTTTTACTCGCTGAATGATGCAACAGCCTGCTTTTCAATCCTGTCAGAGTATCTTTTGTTTATTTCCTTTTTAATTGTCATTTTACCCATCAACTAAACTGACAGATATGATAGATTTCGGGTGATGCCAGCCCTTGCTTCGCTCAAGCAGGCAACTTCACCCTCGTCTGAAATCGACTTGTTTCACCCCTAAGCACACAATATAATATTACTTACTTACTCACACTGCATAAGGCTAAAATAAATATAGCTATGTATATATCTAAATAATAATGCTCCTTACACCTTTACTTATTACAATTGCAGTCATGATCACGTAGCTAACCCTGATCTGGTCTGGCCAATTTGCAATCACGTTCAGTATTCCGCTCTACCAGAGAGTAACCTCTTCAGGTTAATTATTATTTTCAACAATCTATTATTGCCACTGCATTTTAATACCAATGGCTGGCGAAATAAGGATTTGAAATTTGAGCGGAACTGCAAGCTTTATTATTTACTTTGAAGCTTTGATATCCGAAGCACGTTCCTTGGAGTTCGATTTCAGTAGTCGGTAAACCTTTGTATTGTTTCCTCGTTTTTCTTTCATTAGTTAGACTAGCTGCAACTGTAAAAAATGTAAGTTTTGAAGCCGTAGGTTTCTTAATTAATCAGTGTAGCCATGTAATAGTAAAATTATCTTCTGAAAATTTATTTACTCACACGCCACAATATAATATTTGGTGCATGGTTTTAAATCCCATAGGTGTAATACCTGAATGTTTTATGGTGATCTCTTTACCACGTGTTACGAGGTTTTATTAAGACAACAGCGCTCAACAATGCGCCACGAAGGTAGCCAAATATATGTTAATTGTGAGTATTATGTAATTGGGCATTTGACAACTATTCAAATCAGCAACTTTTTCAGTTGTATGAAATACTGAATTATGACGTACATCAAAATTCGACGTATTAAAGACCACAGAGTACTTTTTTATATACGGCATATATGTCACCGTAAGATTGTAAAAACCGTTATATTATAATCTTACTCGCTAAATTGTAAACTGTCGAAAGATTGTTGTGAACCGTTCAAAGTTCTGAGTGTCAATTTTTGAAATATTCATTGTATTTATGTTTTCTTGTCTGTTTCTTGTAGGTTAGGTTAGGGTTTGACATAAATAAGCAGGTAGCGCCCAGCCGGGCACTTAGGTTCTATCGGGTTAATAAACCTAACAGATTACAATTTAACGAAAAATAATATGTTAAATTGTAATCGTTCGACAGTTTGCGATTTCGCGAGTTAGATTATAATCTAACGGTTTTTACAATCTTACGGTGACTTAAATAGTCCGTCAAACTTATCTGACCCAGTAACAGCGTCGCTAGTATAAAATAATAGCAAAAACTTAACAGGCATAAATTAGTTCCAATTTTGGCCACCGGGCCAGTTACGTTTGTTGGGCTAGTTTAATTTTTTTTTAAATTTATTTTAGTACCAAAAAGTTATAAAATAAGAAGAAAAACAATAGTGGACAAGGAAGCACTTATCTCTGTAAGAGATCTCTACCAGTGATCCTTGGCCTTGATGCCGCTTAGAAACCGAATATGGGTATGGGTCCCATGCCCCCAACAGGTTAGCCCGCTGCCATCTTAGACTGCACCATCACATACCATCAGGTGAGATCGCAATCAACGGCTAACCTGTAGTGGATAAAACAAACATTTTTAAAGCAACAGAAATGATGTACTACCTACGAGAAATCGACAGATAGTTTGGCAAACGTAGAGAAAAGTTTATAACGATGCAGCGTCATAAATAGGAGTAAGCTTCCTCATCCCTGCAGCTTCCGTAGTAAGTTTAGGTAACGACGTCAAACTGCTTGAGCTAAAAAACTAGTCACACTGTTAAAACTTTTCAATTATGATAATGTTATGTCGCTTCTAAATTTTTATGTGCAAACTTTCCTGGATTCCGAAGTTGAGTGATGTGAACAGAATAATTAATATATGCGTACGTGTATGTGTATGTGTAAGTACTTTTAATATTTAATTTCGTTAGCTGTATAGAAACAGAGGCCATACTACCACCGCTTAAAGCCGTATTGTTTTAATATTGTTGAGGTTTGTGTTTTAGAATTATCATCCTTATTTTAAAAACGTCAAGGCACGTGACATAAAACTTGCGTTACTAAAACTCAGTCTGAGGGTTGTCGCTCCCACCTTCTTATTCTCCCAGTTTTTAAACTATTCTGGTGGGTTCAGCACAGCATTTTTTCTTTCATTCATTCTGTTAAACGTTATCGAATTATCTTTTTTATTATTCCATTACAAATTGCCATATCTCAGCTGGTGGTAAATGAAGATGCAGTCTAAGATGCTAGCCAGCTAGCCAGTTAGGGGTATGGCAGTAATATTAAACCCATACCCCTAATCGGTATTGTACTGGACCGCTAAATCACTTGCCACGGCCGGCATTCCCAAGAAAATTCAGAAATTTACGAATTGACACTGCTGGGATCGAACCTGAGATCTCCCACTTATAAGACAACAGCGCTCACCACTGCGCCAGAGGGGAATCAAAAATTTTCATCAAACACTTTCTTTCTTTCACACATCCATCTTGTTTAGCCTTTATCTACTAAATTTGACGGCCTTTTTATTGAGATGTATTTAGATCTTTTTAAGAAATGGGAAAAGATTTTTCTTAATAGTATATAAAAATTCTGCAATAAGTATAAAAATTGAATTTAAAAAAATCCTTGTAAAAATCCCATGTCTGCCAGCGAGCGGGCTGTGCGTTGATATATCAGTCAGTAGCGTTTTCCTTTTATATTTTAAGATTTTCGTAAATACCTATAATTGAATGATCATATTCTGATAACAGCAGGCTGCTATTACGACAAAAATAAAATCCGAAAAACATCCTCATAATAAAGTTCCATTGGACTGTTAAATTCTATTGGCAGAAACGAACATAAAAATAGACCTAAGTGAAAAAATGTCCTTAATGCCCCGAACAAAATTCCGTTTCATTTCGTATTTCAATACGAAAGCAGGATATTTGCAGTCGCCGCGTATGAGTCTAACTTGATTAAGCACGGTTCCGGGGAGGCTCGGTTACGATATTAGCATAATGCCGACTGATGTCGACTTCGGCTTAGGACACAATGAAAGAGTCCTTGTCGAGTCGAGAATTAACGATACTTTCATGGGTATCATGAAGATTAATCTTTTATTCTCAAATAGCCGATCCTTTATAAAAAAAAATCGTGAAACATGCTTTCAATAAAAGAACATGTTGCTGATACCATGAAACAGGGAATAAATATTGATACAGTTGCGTCGTTAAAAGTAACAGACATAATAATATATCGCAGATAGACTAGAAAATTTTATAATATTTCCAACTGGACTATGAGAGTAAGGTAAAAGAGAGTGCATCTGCACACACACGAATGGTGTTTCTTCATCATCATCATCATCATCATCATCTATCAGCTTGCATGCGTCCACTGCTGGACATAGGCTTTTTCGAGAGCGCGCCACCAAATACGGTTCTCTGTCTTCCTCATCCACCTGCTTCTCATCACCTTTTCAGGGATCCGTACCTCAAAAGGAAAAAAACTGAACCCTAATAGGATCAATTTGTTGTCCGTCTGTCTGACAAGACCCTTCTTCTCAGGAACGCATGGAGGTATCAAGCTGAAATTCATATCAAATACTCAGGTCTACTGTCTCTTGGAGCTGTGAAAAAATCAAACTTCTAAGCCAACGCAATCAGAAATACAGCCGTTTATGCTGCAAATTTTCGACACTCGCAAGGGAATCAAAACTTAGGGTAACAAGGGTACTTCCCGTGAACTCAGAATCTTGAAAGGACATTGACCATCGCCCATACAAAGTTCGCCTAATTTCGCCATAACCAACAGTCATGAAACATACATTATCCGCTTCAAAATAACACATGAATACCATTCAAAGTAAATTGAAACAACGGACACTTCAGAGAATTAATTTATTACCGATAATATTTTTGATTTTGAGGTTAGATTTTGAATGTCAGTTAATTTACAGTTGACACAAGATTTAGGTTATTTAATTAGCTCCCAGGTGTTTTATTTTTATATGGGAATATAAAACACCTGAATGGCTATTTTTTATACGGAGCTCAGCTTTCTCGAACTACACTTTTTATTTTCAAGAATAGTAACCACACAATTAAAATATACTGGTAAGGTACTGCTTAAAATATGAATTTTTTATCGTTTTTACCTTTGCCATCCCTATAAAATAATGTCTTTGTCAATCTCAACACTAACAAACTGGAAAAGATGGCATTTTATCTCACTCGCACACTATGACAAAATATATTTGTTTCCTGCTCGTATCGTTAAGAGAGAAATTTTCAATATTATTCTTCCTTCTCGTGTCATCTAAACACTTTAAACTGTTTTAATTCTTACTCTTACTTGACGTTTCCAGATGGAAAAGATGGAAAATCGATTAAATTCCCATTTTTTTCATTATTATTATTTAGAAGTGTCCGTTAAATTCTAGTTTTTAAAATTGAAGGTACAAAATAAATTAAGATTTACTGTATGTTTCAATTCATTGTTGATTCTTAGGCGAATTTGGACAATGTCCTTTGGTACGAAGCAACGTATTATAGCACAGATAAAGGAAAAATTGCGAAAATCATCAATTTACTAGTTACATCATATAATAAAAATATTTTTAATAATTTTAATCTTACTACAGGTTTGTACAGAACCCTCGGTGCGAGAGTCCGACTCGCACTTGGCCGGTTTTTTAGATCATCGGTTCAGCGAGCTTTAGGGCGTCCTACAATTGTGTTTGCGCATTCACTAATTGTGCACTATAAGTAGGTACATCATAATAATAATATTTCCCGGGTTTGGGAGGACATCATTATTATTATTTTCATCTGTTGAATGAATTTGCCTTCGAATACTACGTTAAAATATTACTACCTGCCTACAGAGAGCTTTCCATAAAATTAATTTAATTTGAAAGCCACTGCTTATCAGTTTCTATTTTTATTGCTAAATTCCTTTTGCATATTATTTTGTTTTTTATTCCACTACAAATTAACCCTTGACCCTTGAGAGATCGCTCTCCCGGTGGTAAGTGATGAAACAGTCTAAGATGGTAGCGAGCTAACCTGTTAGGGGTATGGCAGTTACATTAAAGGCAAACCCAAAATCGATTTCTACACGGCATAGTACCGGAACGCTAAATGGTAGTACGTTTTTTGCCGATAGGGTGGTAATAAGCCACGGCCGAAGCCGCTAACCAGATCAGATAAGAAAAAATTCTGTAATTAAAAATGACCGAATTGACCCTGACGGGAATCGAACCCCCGACTCCCCACGTTAAGACAACATCACTCAACACTGCGCCAGAGGGGTGAAAATTATTGTAACTGCACAGACGAGTGTCATTTTTAGTTTTGTTGTGATACTTGTTAAGTCTTGTTAATACTTTTGTATCTTTGCAAAATACTAGTCTCTATTTTGGTCTAGACGTAATTTGTATATTCTAAAGCAGTTTTCTTATTTTTGCCGTACGAAAATGCAGATGATACAATTCAAATCAAAACAATACTCGTTGTAAAAAATTTAAAGAGTTGCAAACTCAAAACTCTTATTGCTTAACAGATCAAAATTGTTGAAAAATTGTTAAATATTAAGAAGATTTTATAAGTATATCCACTTTCCTCACAACTACATTAATTATATTGTATTATGAACTAATATAATTGGACAATGCCTGATTTTAAAGCTTTGTTGATGTCTTTACAATCGTGCATGGTCGAGATATACACTTTATATAGAATTAAACTTCTAGTTATTTTATTATAAAGTAATGTTATGTTATAATAGCTTAGAAGCGAATTCAGGTTTTGGAAAATACCCTGGAATATCTTTGATATCACAATCAATGTCACTATTCAGATTATTTACTATATCCATGCAAAAAACTACGCTGACCCGATGCTCCGTTAAAGCGTAACTGAAAGACAAACCAACCAATACATTTTCGCCTTAACAATAATAATAATTACTCAATACCATTTATTCAATATAGGTACACAGTAGGTACACTTATTGACGTTAAAAATTACTTACTTATAAAATATGATTGTGATAATTGGTTACGGTATCTTTATATATTATTATTATTATAATATTGGTAGGATTTATGTGACTTCAACTAATTAACATCTTCAAACCGTAGTCTCTTACACAATACCCACCTCTTTTAATTTCATTGAACGCGTTTACCATTCAATAAACACCGCTTCCGCTGAAACTTTTTCTCGAACAACGAAATAAATTTCACCAGTTGACTCTTGGACAATGGTCCTCTGAATAGCTATAATTGGTTCGGAATAGAGCTCAAAATCGCTTGACATTAACTCTAATACGGTCGCTTGAATTCGGAAGCGTAAAATCAAATGAGCCATACTGATAATGGCTCTGGCTCATTAAATTCCTGAACGCGACTTGGCGTATTCAAACGGTTTGTCTCGTTACCGTAGCTGGATTTGTCTTATCTAATTAATCGGGGTAGGGTGCTTTGAGTTTATGAATCGATGTTTGGTATAGTGCATGTAATTATTTACTGTTTTTTCTTTTAAATAGAGTTACAAATCGACTCCACACCAATTATTTTTACTCACGACGAAACGGAGACGGTATATGTGTTTGCCCTAAGAGGTTGTGCGTTTGTTTGTTTGTTTGCTCACTTTTTTGTTACCATTTTCCTCGAAAACTATTGAACCGATTATAATGCGGTTTTTTATTCAAATAAACTTTTTTCAAAAAATCTACCACTAGTTCGGAATCTGTGGTGCTACGGTTACTTTTCGTAGCACCATGAGCTCAGAGTGTCTCTCTTTGCGTCGTATTCCTCATTACTGAGGGCCGTGACCCCTTTCCATTAATCACAGAATGGTAGGGGTTTTCTTGGGATAATAATTCGGTGGGTTCTCACGTCCTTCCGCATACGACTCGACTAAGCGATTAAACTCTTAGGTCTTTTTAACTAATATTATCAGATGTTAGTGATAATAACCGGGACCGACGGGATAACGTATTTTCCGAGGCACAAAGGAGACGAAAAGGCCAAATTCGAACATCCAAATTCGGTCACCCATCCAGTTACCGACATGGGTCAACATTGCTTAACAATCGCAAGCGACTGTTATGCGTTGTCACAATTAGGCCACTCGTCCCTCAAGCTTAGCGTACCGAACACTCACTGCAGTACATCACAATTGGGTATTTGATAACTATACAAATAAATATTTTTTTAGTGATTATTAAATTGAGAATCTCCCAAAAGTCGTAATATCTGCGTCCCCTGTTAGTTTCATGTTGAATAACTATTTTAAACTATCGAAAAGTAAAAGAGTGCGTCGAACTTTGATGACGTCGCTATTCAGTATTTCATACAAAACCCCATACTAAGCACGCGTTTTGACGTTTGAAAAAAAGTTGCTGATTTGACTAGTTGTCAAATACCCAATACCTCCTACAGAGTTTAGATTGGGAAACATTCGGTCGTCGTTGTCGTTGAAATTTCACAAGCCGGGTTCTTGCATTGGCTGAATCCAGTGGCTCATTGCGACCGACCACCTAAGTAGTGGGAGTTCTTTTACGGATCTCCTCATTTCATATTTTATTTAAATACTTAATTTTTTTTTTTTGGCTAAAGGAAAACGCCAGACTTAGTATAGAGCTTTGCCCCACTTATTAAATTTCGTTTACAAGCATGCCGTATGTAGGATTTAATAGATTTTTTATTACTGATAACTATACATATATTTTGAAGCCTCTAACTCTTGCGGTTTTTTATTAAAACTAAGCTTAAGTTGCAATATTATTTTAGGTTATATGCATTTTTAATTGTGAAATAAGTTAAAAAAATGCTGTGTATCGTTATAATGCTCTTGCTAAGAGATACTATGGCTTTAAAATGAAGTAGGATACTCAAATGCCTGCGTAGCTTGAGGTCTACCTGAAATAATATGATACCTAGTTGCTTGTGCTATCTAGAATGGTTGACTAATTGGAAATAAAACAACTGTTAGTAATCATTGATTTATTAATCTTCATATTAAATATGTAATCAGTCGCTACATTATCAAGAAATACTGCCGTGGTGCATCAGTATCATTTTGATGGTAAGCCCAACATGGCAACAACATATCTTAAGATCCTGTTTACACTCCAGTGACAATTTATGCACCTCAACGTCGTTACCCAAATCGCAAGCAATGGTCATCCATGGAATATAGCGTAAAGTCGGCGAGATCGAATCAATATTATAGAAGGTCTAGCAAGTTTTTTGTGAAACATTCAAAACAAGCACGGTAAACAGTCGACTTCACTGAAACCACGTTAAGCACGTTATATATACAATGATCACAAATCACAATGACATTGACATCTTCAAATACGTTTGTCAATGACGTTTCATTGCACAAAATGCGTGAATGCGAAGGTAAGGTTTTAATGCAACTATTTTATTATTCATTGTTATTTACAATAAAATAATAATAATGTGTCATTTTCAATAATTAACAACACAACGAATTTAAACAAAGATCTGTAGTATGATTTATGTAACTAATAGGAGTTTTGTTTTATTTAAAAACTTAACAACTCTAGTTTTATTTAGCCGTTTATGCGTAGAATGTAATGCAAATTGCCGCAAGAGAAATAGGAAGTGGACAAGGGACTTGAATTACTTTTTTTTTACATTTTTAAATCCACAACTTTTTTATCAATAATTATTAAATCATACGTGGTCATAAATTCCTAAGATAATTTTAAAAAGTTTACATTTTGTGTAAATTATGAAAATTGGTGGGGCAAAATCTGGCATTCTCTTTTGATCCTCCGAAGGCTTCTGCAATACAAGTTTTATCTTAGTGCAGAGTCTGCGCATCAATCTGTGTGTATATTTATACAAGCCATTGCCTCTCAACTTTGTTGTGCCCTTAGTTACTAAGCCACATTTGTAAGTTTTGTGAAATAAATAAATAAATTTAAAAAAAGAAATTACAGCAAATTGTACTACAATAACATGTAATTATATTTTAGAACAAATTATAAATAATCCATACAATATAAAAAAGGAAATCAAAATAAACCAACAGATAAATAAAAGCAACCAAAATCTTCCGCAAATTCATGATTTCATTTTGTGGCCGATACGGCCTACAAATCACGTATTATTGCTAATTTGCAATCACGCCCCTCGGAACTCGTACAGGCCACGTTCCTTTAACCTCTTCAGACAATTAATATTTGAGACGCTCCGTCCATACAAAACGAGATTTTCATTTAATAATGGCCCTTATGATAACATCAATAAGAACTACTGGGGTACGTGAGAGCAATCGCATTGACCCGTGCCTTTATTATTTACCATTGGGCTTTGAGACCCCGGGCACGTTCCATCGGCCTCGACCGTCATAGCCTTTAAGTATTTATATTGTTTTCACTTTTTTTTTCTCTTTAATTAACTGGACTCACGACAGCAAATATCAATTATAAGTTTCATGGACTCAAATGAAATAGAAATAAGCACTTTGTTTTTTAATAAGATTCTAAGAATTTAATAAGTTAAAATTTGATATAATACGAATAAGTGGCTATAAGTGGCTATGGCAAGAATTTTCGTTGAAAATGTCATCTCATCAACGATTTAATAAGTAATCTGTATAATATGATACCATAGTTTTATAGTAAGCACAAGTTGCGTTCTTATTAATTTTGGCTGGTCTTAAAACAAAAAAAACTTGAGGCCACTTCAGTCAGTTAGTTTTTTGTTTATGAATATATATCTCATCCTAAACGTAGAAACTTCTAATCTTTAACGTATCAAAAAAAAAAAACCGGTTTGATCTAAATACAATTTAAAATAATATTCTTAATTTCTGAAAATATGTAGACGTTGTCCTTGTTATGTGAGTTTAGGGATTCAAAGACGACGTAAGTTAATATCATCAAATGTTTACTGCTTCCTGTATTTTTCAGTAGCGACCTCAAATAACGATTGTGATCCGCAACTATAACCATAACATTTCGACGTTTTATGCGTGCGTCGGGTGTCATAAAATTTAGGAATTGAATGGAAGTTACAGTCTGATAATATCCTTGTTTTGATCAAAAATGTATGAAACCTCGCACACGAAAAGAAGCTGACTGGGTAGAGTATCCAAAATTAGAAACTAGTGGTTGGCCCCGAACTGAGACCTCGCGGTATCCAATAGTTTTAACTATAATGTATTGTAATAGTTAACTTCTAACATTAGACGCAAAAGAGCTAAAGAGTTATTGGAGAAACGAATAAACTTTTACAGAGCGCCATCTATTGACGTCATTGTGAAGTTCTGTTAAAAATACTGAAGCTTATTAAAAATTAAATAATATCGTTTCCTTAAAATATTTATCTAATTTTAGGATTTGTTATTCAAGTATAGGATATAATTCAAATAATTGATCAAGTTTCAGGCTCAGCCTTACAGAAAATCGAGAGTTCTGAGGTCAAATTTGGACGTTAGAAAATCTCCACATTGAAAGCCCCCATTTCGTCAATTTTAGGGGATAAATTAAAAAAAAATATTTTTGGACTCTATTCCTCATTATCTTTAAAATGATATACCGCAACTCTATGTAACGCAATAAAAATATTTTACTTCGCATTTGCTTCAATGAGAGCCCCCCTGAAATAAAGATTTTTATAACTTTTTAAGCCATATTCGGCTGGAGTCCATCGGTTTACATATCAAATTTAAATTTGATGTAATTACGTTCAGTAATTCAGAAGTTATAAGGCTCTGACAGACGGACGGACGGATGGACGGACAAGTGCAAATTCACTCAAGTAGACTCAGAGACCTTCGCTTCGCTCGGTCAATAAAATGTATTGTTTGAATTATTGCAAAAAAAAATGTGAAATACAATTACAATACGATCCCACGAGAGCATAGCCGCAGGCTATCGTTGTTTATCAATAAAATTACTACCAAGACTACATAGCCGAACCACTACGTCAAGGCTGAGGTTTTACACGCGAGACCCTAATTCGAATCGATAGACTGTAATCATGAGTAATAAAATCGACCAAGCACAAGTTGGAACAGGCTAGTGAGGGTTCTGAACTACTGACTGCCGCGCACTTAATTATTACATAAGGAACTACCTACTTAGTAAAATGCAAAATCTATACTAAGGAGTTCCCTAAGTAATTATTAAGCGACCGCGAGTGCGATAGTAAGAGATCTTAAACTATTCCTCTCATTATTCGGATAGTATTTGAGTGTCTCACTTCATCGTATCCATAGGCTCCATAGCCACGGATAAACTTTATAATTGTATCCATCTGTTTCTTTCCTCTTTAAGTACCATTAGTCTTACCGATTTTAATAAAATTCGGTACTGAGATAGCTTGCATCCCGGAAAACGACATAGGCTACTTATTTTTATAAAATCCTTAGAAATAATGAGAAATCGACTCTATACCACTGCCAATGTTCGCCGCGCCTTGTCGCGGCACTCGGAGTTTACCTTCAAAGCAAAAGAAACAAGCTCAAAAGTATCTTTTGGTAGGTTCTAAAAGGTTTCAGTTAAAAGTTTAGTAAGGAATCCTAAAAAGCATGTAGACACTCAACTGTGTATAAACTTCAACAAGGTCGCGGTACAGTACACAAGTATTTGTGCGGTAAAGGTTTCCATAAAATTTTATGTTTTACAACAGTTATTATTTTGGCTTACTTATTGATTTCGTTGCTAAGCCCTTTTGGCGTTTAAGTAATTTATTTTACTTTTTATGAGAAATCTTTCGGTAAACGATGTAATGGCTATGTTCAAAGCTACCTCTTTTCTTGGGATAGGCTACCTCTTTTCTAGTTGGTAGCGCTGAAGAAACGTACATCCAAATCAGTAATTTGATATAGTATCATCATAGTCGATTGATCGATGACAGCATTGTTAAATAGGCAAAATTAGTGTATCATTAGACATAAGTCGTACTTTTGTAAACTGTGGCATCAATACAACAATTATTTTATTATTATTGTTGTTACGGATAAGTACTTGGTACCATTTTGATAAAAGATGGAGGCTTCACTAACTGCTGTTTGGTTAGGCGGTCATTTTTGGTCAAAAGGCCGCTTGCACAAGGCCAAATACATACTAATATTATAAATGCGAAAGTGTGTCTGTCCGTTTGTCCGTCGACAGATGGAAAACATATCTGTCTGTGTGCTACGCTTTAACGGTCCATCTTTTCAACCGATTTTGATGAAATTTGGTAAAAACATTGGTATTACCCCGATACTTACTATTTATCCCGGCTGATGTAGGAGTTCTCACGGGAATTAAAAAAACTTAATTCACGCTTTCGAAGTCGCCGACATCATCTAGTTTTCTAAAAATTACCTTTTCATATTCAAATTCAAATGTTTTTTTATTCAAATAAATTTTTACAAGTACTTTTGTATCGTCAAGTGAATCTACCACTGGTTCGGAATGCTATCCCTACCGAGGAGAACCAGCAAGAAACTCGGTGGTTGCTCTTTTTAAATAATTATACAATTATTATATCAATGCATACATAAGTACCCATATCGAGTCCAGAATAAACTTATGAGTGTTTATGAATGATCATAAAAACTAAACTATAAGTTAAGGCAGCGTCAGCGACGGCCTAAGTGATAAAAGAACGGAGTTACGCACTCTTTAGATGCACTCAAAGAAATTTTGCTTCAAAAAGTTTCTAAGTGATAGCTTTTAGCAAGAGTAACTACGTTTTAACTCAGTATTTAACACTGCAATTTGCAACTTCCAGGACCGCAATTCGCAGTTGCACTGAGCGACAAAAGCAAAACATCTGAGAAGCGTTATTCTAGCGACTATTTTATTAATTAAGTCTAGTCTGCACGAATGAACGACGAAAACTATTTCTAGAATAGTGAACAACTAAGAAAAGTACTGAAACAATTTATGAACCAATTTGAAAGAGGTTTTTCTCCCTTGTTTCAACTTTCCGAGTTTGTTATTTAGTTTCTCACGCTCAGCATCTGTCAATCTGGATCCGTGATCTTACGATCAAAGTCACATAAAGAGTGAAAACACGCAACGGACAAGAATAATTTGTCAGATGGGCAGATAGAACGCTCTCTCTTTCTGCGTCGTACTCCTAATTGCTGAGGGTTGTGAACAATTTCCATTAATCACATATTGGCAGGAGCTTTCTTAAGTCCTCAGGTCGTTTATATGGAGCTGCACAGACAGACGACAGAAAAATACGTAAATATGTATTTTCTTATAACCGTTGTCTTAAAAGCAGGTGGTTCTGGTTTCAATCTCCGGCAGGGTCACTTGGAGAATTGCGTCCTGGTTTGATGCCGTGTTTAGAGATATGAGTTTAATATAACTACCATACTCCTAACAGGTTAGCTCACTACCATCTTAGACTGCATCATCACTTACCAGGTGAGATCACAGTCAAATGGTAATTTGTAATGGTTTAAATAAAAAATAGTATCTCTTCTGTGTGGATTGAGGCTTTTCAGTTCCCACGGGAACTCTTTAATTTTCCGGTATAAAAAGAAGCCTATGTGTTATTCCAGACTATAAATCTCTATGCCAAATTTCATCCAGATCCGTTCAGCCGTTCGGGCGTGATTGAGTAACAGACATCCATCCATACATCTATACATCCATCCATCCAAACTTTCGTATTTATAATATTAGTATGGATTAGTACAGATAAAATATAAATCCACGCGTACAGAGTCGCGCCAAAGAGCTAGTAATTTCATGCTAGTAAAGTACGAAAGTTAGGTACTTAAATTTCTATAACAAAAGGTTTATGCATAATGCTGTTCTGAAATTTAACACAGTTACTTTAATACTGTTCTATTTATAGGAGTTGAAACACAATGTTGGTTATTATTTAATATTCTGCCAGAATCCAGAATGGACTGTAGCCACCCACGCGTTTTCGTTTGAGCCCCGTAGCTTTGCTCTAAGTCTGTTTACTGTAGGACCTTTCCTTGGGCATTAAATATTTATAAGCCATGAAGCTGTTAAATTATAAATGAGTTACCTAGGTTTTTCTGCAATTACTTATTTACTAGCCGATGCCCGCGACTTCGACCGCGTGGTTTGAAGATTTTTGGCACTTTAATTTTTCGGGATCTATGTATTCCAGACTATACTTAATCTGTCTCTGTGTCAAATTTAATCCAGATCTGTTCATCCGTTCTGGTGTGATTGAGTAACAAACGTCCATACATCCATCTATCCAAACTGTCGCATTTATAACATTTGTATAGAAGTGTAGCCACTAAATTGCAGTCTTTGCAGCACGTGATGAATTAAAAAAAAATAATATGAAAATATTTCCTTCCTTGGCGTACAGCCTGTACCAAATTTCATCAAAATCGGTTGAACATATGGGCCATGAAAGCATAGCAGACAGATAGATACACTTATAATATTATTATAGTAAGTATGGATGGATTTAGCGTTCCCGAAGCGATGCCGAGTAGAAACCAATAGGAGCGAGGGTTTATAAAAGTTCTATACCATACTTCCATTAAGAACTGGAATACCCAACCAGGACTGCCCACTCCAATTCATTTTAAACATAAGTGCCGTGATATAGTTGTCAAGGTCAAGCATATGGTAGGCAGCGTCAGCGACGGCCTAAGTGATAAAAGATCGGAATTGTGCGCTCTTTAGATGCACTCAAAGAAATTTTGCTTCAAAAAGTTTCTAAGTGATAGCTTTTAGCAAGAGTAACTAGGTTTTAACTTAGTATTTAACACTGCAATTTGCAACTTCCAGGACCGCAATTCGCAGTTGCACTGAGCGACAAAAGCAAAACATCTGAGAAGCGTTATTCTAGCGACTATTTTATTAATTAAGTCTAGTCTGCACGAATGAACGACGAAAACTATTTCTTAAATAGTGAACAACTAAGAAAAGTACTGAAACAATTTGTGAACCGCTTTGAAAGAGGTTTTTTTTTCCTTTGTTTCTACTTTCCGAGTTTGTTTAGTTTCTCACACTCGGTATCTGTCAATCTGGATCCGTGATCTCACGAAGAACAAAAACTTTGAGAAAACACTACCCAGTCCTCCATTTTCTGATCTACTAGGGCCAAGATTAGAAAATTCAGAAACTCTCTTCCCAACTTCTCCTAGAGCATAAGATTGCAATTGCTTTGCCTAAAGATTTTCTTAATTGTCTGTAGACAATGAAAACTAACTAACCACTTAGTGTAAGCATTAGACCTAGTCTCGATCTAAAGTATTACCAAATTTTTTGTCAGTGCATATTTATTTTCAAGAAACCAAAGCTATTCTTTGGAACTTCATTAGCCCCGATTACCCAAAACAATATAAAAAACATCCTTTGAACTTCTAAATTATTTTTCGTTAAACATGGATATATTATGTACCTTTAAATTATAAACATTGTTTGTTAAAGTGACTTAATTATTAATCTAGAGTGTAGTCTTCGGCTTACGTATAATATTCGCGCGTGTACAAAGTTAAACAATTATGACTCCGCCAGCGACATATCAGCTTGAGAAGCAAATTGCCCCTATTTATAAACTTCAACTCGCTGAACTATATTTTGGTTACTAACAAAATGTTGGAACTGGAATTGTTCCACGCCCTACCCACTGCTGCCGTGGTTTTGCTGGCATGGTTTTGTTCTGCTCTAAATTGAGCTAAGCTTAGCTTTTCTATTCATGGGGATCATGCTGTAATTAATTATATCTTTGTACCGTATTCCACAAATAAATAATTTGAAGTTTGAAGTTTAATCGTTGTAATGCATGAATCGAGTTTCATATTTATGCAATTACTAGCTGATGCCGGCAACTTTGTCCGCGTGGAATAAGTTGTTTTTTAATTTTCTCGGGAACTCCAAAATTTACCGAGATATTAAGAAGTCTTTATTATCACTCTCCAGATCCTCAACTATACCCATCCGAAAGATCACGTCGATCCAATGCTTTGTTGCCGTGTGATTGTAGGACAAACCATAAACCAATAACAAACAAACACACTTTAGTGTTTATAATATTAGTATGATGTAGATGATAATGATGCACTTGGCATACTTTTATTAGGTGATACCTGCAGCACCTCAAATAAGGATATAATATAAGGATAAGGATAAGGATTGTCCCACAAACTTCTGACGCGGTGACAACGTCGCTAGTATATATGAAAAATAAAATAAAAACAAAAACTAAACAGGCATAAAAATTTGTTCCAATTTTGGCCAACGGTCAGATAAGTTTGTGGAACTGTAAGTAACATACAAAATCTGAAAAAAAATGGCTTTGGTTTTTTTTGTTTACGCATTATTTCGATTTTGGTTGAATTTATTTGAAATTTTTACGGCGTATTTTGACTTCCGTGCTCATGATTGATAAATATTATTTATCAAAGGCTAAAAGTCCGAAATATAAAACCCACAACAGACAGATCTATGTTTCGAAAGTTATTACTATAGGTATATTATATCAAAATGACAACTATGGAATGAAAATGAAAACCAAGTCTCAAATAAAAGCAAGTTTACTCGGCGACCGCATCGCCTACACACCCAATTTAACTCAAGTGTTCGAAGCTGAAACTATAACTGA
This sequence comes from Erebia palarica, assembly GCA_964035005.1. Classification (NCBI taxonomy): domain Eukaryota; kingdom Metazoa; phylum Arthropoda; class Insecta; order Lepidoptera; family Nymphalidae; genus Erebia; species Erebia palarica. Next base: position 33,298,237 of record OZ035989.1, on the reverse strand, counting down.
CCGCAGATTTGAGGGATGGAATTTCAATTTTCGACACATTTCATAGTGCCACACTTAAATCGGGTTGTAAGTAGCCATTATTTTCTTCAGATGCTTATAACAAAACTGAATCAAATTCTAATACGTGATATTGCTAAGTTTATACTCGTAGTAATTCTACTTTTAAAACTAAGCTTTTCTAATAATACATTTAAACGAGCAATTCTTGTGTATAATCCGAATCTCGTAAACGGATAAAACGATGAAATTTAGTATGCAGGTTTTGGGGGCGATAAATCTATCTAAAGATTCATTTATAGAAAATGAAAATGTCGTTATATCCGTGTTTTCAGGCAATGAAAAACTGCTACAAAATCATTAGAATAAGAATGTAAATTTCGCCATCTTCTACAAGTTTATATTAGCTCAGGTGGAAAATGGTCCGGTCTTGTAACAGTGAGACCCCGGTTCGAGTCCGAATAATTTTTCCCCATTTTTAACAAGTGCCTTCTTTTGTGAGAAAAACTATTATTGGACACAATAACTAACATCACACTCGTAATTTTTTATTTAAATAACCAGTTCATATTTTATTATTAATATGTCGGTAAGATCGAAAAATAATATTCATATTTCATCAGTATGTAATTTGTTTTTAAATATATATACCAAAAAAAATACCGAGTAAAGCTCGGTCACCCAGCTACTAAATTCTTTAATTAAAAAAATACTACGTGTAGGGAAGTTTAATGATTTCAATTTACACCATCACAACTTAAGATGCCAAATCAGGAGGTGTCAACCAATTTCACAATCTAAATTATTTATATTCTAACTTTACATAACTAAACTCAAACGCGAATCGCTTGCAAGCTGAATAAATTATTTGAAAGTGAACTCGTAAGTTGTCATCAAGTGGAATTAACTAAAGCCAATGTTCCCTTCCTACCTTCCAATAAACCTCCATTAATTTTAGCTTACTAAATTCCAATTTATAACGTTGTTCAAAATGTCCATATAAATTTACTTAATCAATACATGAGAGTTAATAAATGCAAAATTTTAAGCAATTTATACTTTAATATTATGATTTACAAAAAAAAGTGTGAACTCTAGTAAAACCACAATTCTAAGATTATACTAATTTTGGATTGAATTGTAAGATAGATTAGGTACACTTGTAAGATAAGTAGCTTATGTAAGTCACTTACAAATCTAATATTCGCAAACAAAACGTGACTTTCCTGATCTCATGTACGCGACTTACTAAAACAAACATAACAAAAACTGCAGTTTAAAACTTTTCAATCAGTGTGACACTGGTTTTTACAGCTTTTGCATCGACAAAGTATTTATTGCAAAAGCCGAGAGAATAATACAATGAGAATAATATAATGAAATTGTCGGCGGACTGCTTATGGGGATGCTGCAAAGCAGCACAAACCACCTGTAATAATAACTTATTGCAAATGTACTTACGATGGTAATTTACTAAATCTATGATAATAATCAAATACAGTCTCTGAGGTAAATGTATTTTTTATCGTTTACCCGCTAACGTTTATGTATAACTAGCTAATGGCCGGAAATTCAACGCCTGGATTGAAGGTTTTTCATTCCCGCGGAAACTCTTTAATGTTATAAATAGTAATGTTATTTCAGATTTTAATCTTTCTCCATGCTAAAAAACCATATCCATTCATTCATCCATCCATCCAAACTTTAGCATTTATAATATTAGTATAGATGTTGCACGATAATATTGTGCAGTTAGTCAGTATTTTAATACAGTTAATTAGTATTATTTTTACACTTTATTTGTTCACCACAACACAAAAAATGGAAAAAAATATTAAAGAAGTAGAATACAAACAAGGCGGCCTTATCGGATAACAGCAATCTCTGCCAGGTAACCTCAAGATTAGGAGAAGTTAATCTCTTTTTTTGGAGTTTCTTATCACCTCCCAGGACTTTAGTAAACTAGCGAAGATATTATGCTAAAACTTTATAATCCCAATGACGTGAGAAAATTGGATAGAAACTTCCAATCGATTTGGTTAATCACTGCTCGGTAATGAAATGCGACGTAAGAACGCCCAAGTAAGAATGTATTGGTCTTTTGGATCTCATGAAAACTTTCCTCAATGAATAATACTAGTGTACCAATAATAATACGTTAATTGTATCATGCAAGACTAGGTACTTCTCGCACTTTTTGTAACAAGTATGAAAGTCAAAATATCAAAACAAATAAGAAAGTAAAAACAAACTGAAAATTATTTACCGATTTCCAAGAAAGAGTCGTTTTCAATTCGGCGCGTATTTTGTAAAACTCATAGCTATTTAGGTGCACAATATATAAAAATAGTATGTTACTAACATATTCATTTTCCTTTTTTAATGGATGGAAGCAAAACCTCCATTTACCATAAACCTTTCATCCGAAAATCCAGATTTTCAGTTCCTACAGCTCTAATTCTACAGCCCAATTGAGTATTTTACTACCGTACCTAGAGTTCTTAATCATTACATAACTTCCTACATCTCTTTAGTATAGATTTCAATACAAAATCTATTACTAAGGAGTTCCTTAAGACATTCATCGGAGTACGACAGTTGGAAATAATTCAATAAAATAGAACTATACGTATGAATGTAGCCTTATTGATGTACTTAACGATACCAGCGGTTTTTTTTCTTAGTTCTCTTTTTTCTATTATCTCTTGGAGCCCTGACTTGCCGAATTTTTTTTTGTCAGTTTGATCAATTGACCAATTTATTCTAACCCGTTCATATTTTTAAATAACTTTTGCAAAGGTTACATGAAAAAGATCACTGGTAAAAGATAAGACAGCCCTTTGCATGTTTCTTTAGTATCCGCGGCTTTCGTGTCTTGCTTGTATTATTTTTTTAGTTTTGTTATAGTGCAACACAAGGTAACGTTTTTTTTTCGTGTAATCTGTTTTCGCTGATTTCTACTTAGAACAAAACATTATTCAAGCTATAGCTTTTAGCAGGTTAAAAAATTACAAGGGTATTCGCATTATAAGACACTAGAATATGGGTAAAGTTTTTTGTATTCCCGCGGGAACTCTTTTATTAACCAATGTCCTTCCTTATTTTACACCCCAGCTCAGTACGAAATTTCATCAAAATCAGTTGTAAAGATGGCACTTACAGACAGACAGATACACTTGCGCATGTATAAAAATAATATGGATTATTATAATTCCGACTTGCTGGATGAGTGTCACTCCTACCACTGGGAGGTGGATGCAGGGAACCTTCAACTTAGGATCCGTTCCCAGTTCTCGCTGCTCCACAAGCGAGTAAGTAATCCAATCAATCCAAGTAAGTTCGTCAAGGTGTAAAATGAGTCTCCTGCATACTCAGGCTTCAAGGTATCTATCATTACCATGGTGTGCAATCATGATTATAATATGGAGCTCTTCAAACGGCGGATAAACAAATATCTCAAAAGCCAGCAACGCATTGGCGGTTCCCCTGGTGCTGCAAATGTTAATGGGCGGCGGTAATCACTTACCATCAGGTGACCCGCTGCTCGTTTGCTCGCTATACATATTTAAAAAAGCGGCTGATAGATAGTCGTTCAGTCGCAAACCACTTAACTTGTCCTGATTACAATAAATAGAAGATTAATATCAAAATAGCCGTTCTAAATACACAATCAATAATACCGTCTCATCGCTCAACGCTTAATAATATGGTTTTCTCCTACTTGTTTGGAAATTGCTTTATTAATAGAAAATAACAATACCATTTACATTGGCTCTTTTAAAGCCTGACTTCAAGCATAGAATAGATAATAGTACTAACTTCAAATAGGAAATCAGACAATTGCCAACGTCATCAACGTCATCACAAGATTTTAGTGTGATTTAATAAGTCATCGCCATCCATCGGATATTTCTGATCGGCAAGCTGGGATCCCCGAGCATGATACCGGCTCGAAGGAAGATTCTCCTATTGCCTCGGGAGCATACAGCAGTGGACGTCTATTGATTGAGACGCCATCGACGACTGCTAAAGAAAACTTTTGGCTCACTTTGGCGATTGTTACATGTACTTCAATCGGATTAAGTTACTCGTATCACATAATCGTCTTGACTCAATCAGCAGCAGGTAAACTTGATTTCTGATATTTCTAGGGTAGGAGTTGCAGACTAATCAAAACAGTTTCCACACAGACGTGAAAACACCATTCATGATGAATATAGTTATGTTCTTACCTATTTGGAATCGTTCAATGCCAAGTGATACGTGACTATTCGGTTGATTACTTTGTAAACAAATCTACACGAAGTTTGTAGGACTACGTTATCTAGACTTGATTATTCTGCTACTGATCAACCTTAATAATAATATCCTTTAATTAATAATAATTTGTATTCCTGTGGGGTATTTTCATTGATTCAAGTTTGAAAGTTTGTAGTTTGATAAATTTGAATAAACAAATTTTATTTCAATTTGATTTCAGGCTCCACAAAATCAATTAATGTTTTGCTTTTGAAGAGTCTTTACCGTCAATAGGTGTATATTTTAAGATAATTACAAATCTCTTATCTTATTATATTAATAGTATATTTCTTTTCGAAAATGGTACCAATAAAGAAATCACTTATTCATATAATACTTACAAGATGATGCCCGCGACTTCGCCCGCATGGATTAAGGTTTTTGATTCCCGCGGGAACTCTTTAGTTTTCCAGGAAAAAAAGTAGCCTATGTGTTATTCCGGACATCTATCCATGTGCCAAGTTACACCCAGATCCGTTCAGCCGTTCTGGCATGATTGAGTAACAAACATCCATTCATACAAACTTTCTCATTTATAATATTAGTGTGGATTTATCACCAACCTAATTAAAAATTATGTAATTTTCAAACCATTCTTTACGCAATTTAAAATAATCGTCGGTCATTTTTCATTTCGAACTAAATAGTGGAAACATTTTTTACAACTCCAAGTCGTTCCACCCTTCACTAATTAACCGCTCCATCATCTTTTTATACGACTGCCTGAAAAAAGGAGTAGGTATATTGTTTTCAGGGTTCATGTATGTATGTATGCATGTATGTGAGTTTATATATTCCAGCATAAGTTCTATACGCCTGAACCGATTTTGATAAATGAGGTATTGTTAGTATCCCTAGCTTATTCTGGGTGACATAGGCTAGTAAAATTAAAAAAAAATTGATGGGGTGACCACGGTCCCGCATTAAAGACTAAAGTTGAAAAAAAAAATCGGAAATAAGATTAACTATATAATTATCATCTAGAAAATGATGAGTAGATTCCAAAAATATATAACACTATATAGTTCAATATCCAGTGATTCACAAAAAAATATCATTTAATAAAAATGTGAATAAGATTCTATTTATCCAGATTAATTTTGATTTTTAACTTTTTAGTCTGCTTTTTGCAAGGAAGTCGTGTTTTTTAATTTTTTTACGACTTGTCTAACGAAGTGCTATCAATGATACTATCAGCAAAAGTCGTGTGTCAACGTGTTTTCAAAACGCAATTATCATAACAGTAACAAAATGAATCTCGGCTTTTAACTAATTGTTGTTTAACTAGCCTCGTCGCAATATTGGTCCTCGCTATTTTAATTATGTACCCCCAGTTTGTTCTGTTGGGGCACTGTGTTATACAATCGACCGCGAGTTTATAATTATACTTGATCATGCTTATGACTTCATTCACAAGGATTTAGTTTATTTTTTAACTTGAGGTTTTTTGGTTCACGCAAGAACTCCGCGATATAAAGGATTAGTTTTCCGGGATAAAAAGTTAGCCTATGTGTTATTCCAGACTATAGTCTATCTCTGTGTCAAATTTCATTCAGATCCGTTCAGCTATTCTGGCGTGATTCATTAACAAACCTCCATCTATCCATCTTTCGCATTTATAATATGAGTATAGATTCCGTGAGAGCTCTTTAGTTTTCAGGGATCAGAAGTCTTATTTTCCTCTCCAGATGTAAGTTGTTTCTATACCAAATTGCTTCGAAATCGGTTGACCAGATTGACCGCCAAAATAAAGTACACAGACAGACTGTGTACTACATTTTGGCGGATACAGAGACAGATACATTTTGCATTTCATTATTAGCACAGCGTGTGTACCTATTTAATAATATCTTCTTAGAGCGTAAGTATATTTAATTGATCCCTAATGTTTTATTTACGTTCAAAGCTAATTAACTGTTGAGTAACAGTATAACAACTTGCCTATCTTGCAACTACAACCGTATGGTCAAAAAAAAAATTGGCAGTCATAGGGACATGGAGATAGATTGAAAACTTTTAACTTAGAATTTTAGTATTAAAATTAGAAATTTCATAGTGTCTAAATTGAAGTTATAAACATCAGTCTGGTTTTCACAAGCAAGCAACAATTATATGCATGTTTATATGGTTTATTTATTGTTAAAATACATTACGGGCTGTACAAGATCATGACCGAGTATAAATACAATTCAATTGAAATAACAATTAATACACAATCATATTTAATAATGTTGCACAATACCTCACAGCATTTCGGTGACGCGAACTCATAAGATTTTCCTCTATCCAAAAGTGCTCAACGCAGCTAAAGAAGTTTTCAGTTCAAAAATACTCTGCCTCTCTTGCAAAAAAGCAAAAAACTGAGCCAAAGTGAGCCAATGCCCTCCAATATCCCTTTAACATTGGTACCAGTTCACTAAATTGTATTGAATGTCATCATCACATCAGCCTGTGGAGTATGGACGTCCGCTGTATGAACATACATTTAAGGTAAATAATATGCGCTACTAAAAGATTTCCATATGTATGTGAAGTTTCTTTTTAGGGTTCCGTACCTCAAACGGAAAGAAAAATCGGAACCTTTATAGGATCACTTTGTTGACCGTCTGTCTGTCTGTTAAGACCCTTCTTCTCAGGAGCGCATGGAGGTATCAAGTTGAAATTCATATCAAATACTCAGGTCTACTGCCCTTGGAGTTGTGAAAAAATCAAACTTCTAAGCCAACGCAAATCGACACTCGCCAGGAAATCAAAACTTACTACGGTACTTCCCGTGAACTCAGAATCTTGAAATTATGTACGAAGCAACGTCTTATAACACAGATAATGGAAAAATTGCGAAAAGCATAAATTTCTAGTTACATCATATAATAAAATATTTTTAATAATTTAACCTTAATATACCTAGGTTTGTACGGAACCCTCGTTGAACGAGTCCGACTCGCACTTTTCCGTGTACTTTTGTGTGTACTCAGTGTAAGCGTATTTTATTTTTCACTACAGCCGCAGGCCTCCACTCTTGAGAGAGGAAATAAGAGCTCAGACCCACCACGCTACTCCAATGCGGGTTGGCAGGCTTTAACGCCTTTAATCATGTTAGTAGATGTTAATCGACTTAGTCTCACTAAAACTCGAGAATAGCTGGGCCGATTTAGATGGATTTTTTGTGTGTTTTTGAGTGCGTCCAAGGCTGGTTTATATTCATAATTGGACCCGGTAGGGGGCGCTGCAATCGGGTTTTAGGTTCAGGGCAGGACAACGTCTGCCGGGCCCACTAGTTTTGTATAAATACACGATTAAGTTTAACATTTGAAATTTAATATTTATTTGATACAAGACCAGTCTCTACGGTAAACAGCTGAGCGAGTTTCATTGCTTATATTATACGACTATTATACGACTTTCCAAAATGTTATCTACATCATCTTGATACAAAGAATACCTAAATGACCTAAGTATAACCCTAAAAGTTAAGGTAAATGTGATGTTAAGAAACTAAGTAGGACCACTAGATCGACAAAGTTGGTAAAAAGGTCTTCAAGTTCTCGGAAATGGGTATAAAACCCTCTTTGAATCGTCGGGCTGACGAAGAAAGTAGGAACAATACTAGTAATAAGAAAAGTTTAAGAGAAAGTATTTTATCTATAATAAATATATAAGAGATTCTCAATAATTACATCAGCTTTTTTTGGACTACGTTGGTCCTGTCCTGGTTATAAATGTTATAGTTAACCGCACTTTTTTATTTGCATAATTGTACAAACAAATACTTACCAGAAATAAGTTTCTCGCCAAACTATACACACGTAGATTGTTGGCGAGTTTTCACTCAAATATTATTTCACCTTGCACTTATTAATTAGAAATACTTACTTATATATACCTACTGTAAACATCATGTAGCCGCTGAAAGCTCAGCTCGAAGACGGAGCTCAGAGAACTGGGTGACTGAGAGAGCAATTCTTGATTTCTGTGTAATCCAATCTGAAATAAGGAGACTCGTCGAAAAACTAGATATTATGTGTAACCGCCATATCTCAATAGGATGTGAAGCTAAAACCTAAAAGCTTCACAGGACATTGAGAGCTATACCGCCGAAGCTCACACCAAAATGACTAATTTTTGGTGGAATAATTTTTAAAAAAATTGGCCGTCATAAGGACTGCCGATAGAAGTGAAAACCATTTTTTTTAAATTAAAATATAAACCTTAACCATTCTTAAATATGAAATTAAATGACGGAAATATGAAATTTATCAATAATTTATAATAATTTACAAAGAATAATTTTTATAGAAAATAATTTCATTTTTGTGCCTTTTGGTTTTGAAACCATGGGGTCGTGGGGCGAATTTGCTAGATCCTTTTTTAAGTATCTATCTTCTCGTCTCACAGAGTCCACAGGTGACTGAAGGGCTGGCAGTTACCTCGGCCAACATACTCGTATAAGTTTGGCTATTCAGCGGGGTAACGCAGCCAGTGTTCTGGGCACATTGCCTTATTGGAGCGGCATAGATGATATTTTTAATGTTCAGTTTTTAACTTAGATTTATTAAAATCTAATATATGTTAATACGATTAATGATTACTTTTCATATTTGAATAAATATAGTGTTTTGGGTCATAAACCTTGACAACAAGGCATTAAAGTTTAATTGCGAATGTAGTATATTTATATTTAAGACCTTTTGTCCTCGTAACAGGCGGGTCAGTCACGCGAATCCACATTTTTACCCCCTACCAAAAAGTCCTTAACGCGGCCAAAGAAGTTATCACTTCAAAAATTGACAGTCATAGCGACTGCCGATAGAAGTGAAAACTATTTTTTTTCATAATGATAAATCTTAACTCTAAGGCATTAAAGTTTAATTTCGAATATAGATTATTTTACCTGTTGTCTTCGTAACAACGCGAGCACGACATATTGTATGTCGATGACGCCGCGAATCCACATTCTTACTCCCGAAGAAAAAGTAGTCAACGCGTTTAAAAAAAAAATCACTTCAAAAAACCTTGTATTATGAAGCTATAAATGTATTACATACATCCATTTATTTTCCCTCTGCGTGCTATGGTATGCCGTCCTTCGTCATGTGTACCTAGCCTAAAATAGCGCCTAGTACAGCAAGACACGCGGACAATTTAGTTAAACGCTACCCGTGCGTAGGGAATAGGCTCTACCTAAACTGTTACCTATGATTATTGTACACAGTAAAGTTATTCCTCAAGGTAATGTGAACAACTTCTAACACCAGAAGACACAGTTGAAGTCAGAAGATGTAAAATGTCTTCCCAACCGCATTTCGGCCACGGCAGCCAATCTCCATAGAGACCAGCTATCTACGTGGGAGATAATTAGTGCGTGAGCAAACCTGAATCATAAGTGCATTCTGTATTTCCTCACTCTCTTATAGCCGACACAAAAATCCGACACGACCGCTGGCTTTACGTGTTCTTCGAGCATGGGGGTGAAATACCGGCAACTTCCTAAATCTGGGATATTATTGAGAATCACATTAATACTGATGTGTGTTTGTTTGTTGGATTGTCCATCAATTATGCCGCAACAGAGCAACGGATCGACGTGATTTTTTGCTTCAGCATATTTAGGACCTGGAGAGTGTCATAGGCTACTTTTCATGTTGGAAAATAAAGGAGTTCCCACGGAACTTAAAAAAAATTTTAACCACGCTGACAAAATCACGGACATCAGCTAGTTTCAGATATTAAAACAGTTCAAGTGAAGATAGAATATAAACCTCATTTATTTACCAAATTACATCTTGATAAGGTCCCTTCATTCGTAACGATCAACTTTTTACACGGTGATGGACATTTCTTACGCCCTTCCGTGTCATGAAATGTGGTAATTTATGTAAAAGCTTGTTTTCATTATAACAGCCCGGCTTTTTTGACAATTCCGTGTAGATTTTCAAGTGTGGATAGTGTCATCGTACTGAATTTTAAAGTTTACTGATCTTACGTTATTATTTAAAAACTTTTAACAAAAGTTTTTAATTTTCAGTGCAAGAAAAAATTATTAAGTTACCTTTAATTTAAAAAAAAAATGGAGTTTTCAAAACTATAGGACCGTGTATGAATCAGCCTCGATAAAATCAATGGTTTTTTAACCTCTTTATAAATAAATAAACAAGCTTTTTGTTAAAAACCACCAGAATTCATGCAGTCAAATGTATTAAAATTGAATGAACATAAAATTTAATATGTGTTACTAAACTGTTATTGCATTAATAATACTCAGATACTCGGTACTATTATAAAAAGTCAGTTTGTCATAAAATGAGGCAGCCCTAATTTATTGGCATTACATTCTTTGGTTGTTTGATTTTAGGTACAACAACCTTATTAGGGCTACCCACTAACTCCATAAACTTCCCTTTGTTAAAGTTAGAGCAAGTTATCCGTCGTAAAAGACGTTTCACAAGAAAGGGCCTTCGCTCTTAAAAGTTACATTCCGTGTTACCAACACTAGATTTTATGATGATAAGCTAAAACAAAAGTTTGCTTTGGTGTAAAGCCTTTAACTTGGTAACAGCAATTTAGTTTTAGCGTTTCGCTTATTCACTTCCTGCCTTCGTGGGCAATCTTAAACAGATTTGACTTTCAAGTTAAACTAATTTGGGGAAAGGATTTCCTTTATCCAAGTCATTATCGTCGTCGTCATCAGTTCAACAATTTTTTTTATTCACTGCAAGTTAGTCCTTGACTGCGAGCTCACCTAATGGTAAGTGATGATGCAGTCAAAGATGACTAACCTGTTAGGGGCATGGCAGTTATATTAAAACCGTACCCTTAACTGCCAAGTGCTATATTATTACCCACTATTAATACCCACTGCTAAGCGAAGGGCTCCTGTAAGGATCTCCACACAATATCTCGACTTTATTGTATGTGTCAAACCACGGATTCAGATATTAGTTTCTACATTATATTAATATACCTATAAAATTTCAATATTGTCCAACTAAGATTGTATGTGGCGCAGTCGCATCTTCAAAATTTTTCCACGAACTCTCAGAACATTTACTAGCAGGTTATTCGCATTTTATGATTTTCTTATCAAATTGATCTGTACAATATGACTTTGCTGTTATCTCGAAATAAATCATTCGTGCTGGGCAAAGTTCCGGGTGACCCAATTCATAATATAACCAAAGCCATGCATAAATTGATAATATTATTTTCATATTTTGCAATGTTACTTTATTTGTACTGTTACTAATGTTACGTAACTCGTTTAAATGAATAATTGTGTGTAATATAATTTCTATTAAGTTTTGGTACATGGCTAATGTAGGAATGCTAAATTTAATATTCGCTTATTGATCAGTAAGTAACATTGAAGCAAATCTATTTAATAATAATGTTGCTAATTAATGTAACTTTAACTGATTAGTTCCCACAGAAAATAGAAAATCTTACTAATATTATAAATGCGAAAGTTTGGATGGATGTATGGATATATGGATGTTTGTTACTCAATCACGCCCAAACGGCTAAACGGATCTGGCTGAAATTTGGCACAGATATAGATTATAGTCTGGAATAGCAAACAGGCTACTTTTTATCCCGGAAAATTAAATATTTCCCGCCGAAACCAAAAACCTCAAACCACGCAGACGAAGTCGCAGGCATTCGCTTGTATAATATAAAAGTGATGAAGGACCCGTCCCTACCCTTTTTTTAAAAAATTATATAGACTAGCGCTTGGCTACAATCAGACTTGCTTGCAAGTGGTGATGCAGCCTAGGTCCCTTCCCAGATGCATGTTATTTAAAATACATCAATTGAAAATAATACAATAGAACTTAATGGTAGCTAGCCTCACCTAATTACTATATAAATCATGCCCACGTGGAATGGTGGCAAGAATGCTGGCTGCATTTCCGCGCTGGACAGCCAGGCTGATCCTTTGCGCAAAAAATGAGCCAGCCCTTCTGTCACCAGATGAGGCAATTAACCGCGGTGAAATATCTCGCAAAAAATTTTTGGCACTAAGACTCCACGGCCCAAGGGTCTCCACGGCAAACGGAACAAATATGTAACTCTCTATGAGAGAGGCATACTTCCGCCGCTTGCCGGTTTCAGCCTTTTCTGCTGCGGCTCCCGGCCTTGATGCTGTCTCCCTGATATGACACGGGGCCAATGTGTCTACGCATGTTGCGTCCCACATTAGCGCCCGTCCCCGTTCCCAGGGAACCAGCGTCAATCCATCAGGTCTCTTGCCATCATCCCGACTAATCCCTGCCGGCTCAATGAGCGCAGGAATATCTATGGTGGCAAGAGCCCTTTTGATCGTATCATTGAGAGAGCCATGCCGAAAAAGCCTACCAGCGCTCCTTTGGCAAGAGAGTCCGTGAATTCCAAATTTATCGACCTCTTTTCCACACGGACATCTGTGCTCGAAGCACAGGGGTGTTCCCAATCTGAGACCTAGAGCCACACGAAAACTTTCATTATCTAAAAGAGTGCCGAGATTTTTCGATGGCAAGGCATGAAGCCAATACCCGGATTCTTTTTCAGATAAGGCTAGAAGCCTTGCTCGATCTCTTTCACTTGTAAGATTTTGAACCAAATTTGTATGTGTCAGCCGAACCAACGGCACATCCCAAAGTTTTTGTGTGAAACATTCCTTCGGGATATCGTCATTGGGACACCTGACCTTCCAACTCTCTAAGGCCTCTGTGGCATAGGTCAGTGAAACTGAATTAGAATTAAGAATCTGAGAACTAAGCTCTTTTATACTATGCACAGAGGACAGAAAAGCCGGAAGAGCAACACTGGAAATTTTTCTCACGCCGATGCCACCATACTTGACCGGTAAAGTAGCTTGATTCCAAGACTGATCATCAAAAGATAAATTTAGAATTTTTTCTAGCGTATCTCTTAAGGTGGCATCCATGATATCGAGTAGTCCAGGAAATTTCCAAATTGGGCTCGCACGGAGAATATAAATTAATTTAGGTACAAAAAGGCAATATTTTAGGATCGAAAATGCAATGTGAGAATTTAGAGCGCCCAATTTGTCAGAATGTGCCGAAAATGTTCTGACTTTTTTGTCCAAGATTGGTTGTATGGCTTCGTTAAAAAGAGGAGCACCAAGAAGACAAAGTGAATGTTTATCAAGAATCTTAATATTAGGGGCAATTTCATTAAATAATTCGGAGGCCGATGATATTCTATCTTGCGATAGCTTTTCTGTGAAAAACAGTTCACATTTGGAAAAATTTAGTTCTAAACCAATTTTGCCAAATTGCTGCTTAACATTGTTAAGATCTTTAAGAACGTCATCCACGTTGCCTCCAATGGTTCCATCGTCAAGATACCATATGTTAAATTTTGATGTTAAATTTGAGATATGGTTGTGGATCCCTAAGCTGAACAGGGCTGGACCTAAAGGATCCCCTTGCTGAACACCTACAGAGGACTTAATATCGCCATCTCCAAAAAATAATTTAGAAGCAGAGCTGTAACATTGCCAAACATACGGGTAAATTTCGGGAAGCTGTGTTGAAACTTCGTTAAGCAGAGTTGCCCTGTCCAATGAATTAAAAGCATTCTTTACGTCTACTTTCAGCAGTACCTCAACCTCGCCATTCGATAAGAAAGTACGAGCCGAATGCACCGCTGCCTCACAACCACCTTTACTGCCAAATCCAACTTGAATGGGTTGGAATTTATCCTTTAGGGTCGAAACTATGTGTCTACACGCTAATTTTGATGCCAAACGGCGAAAAGTGCAGCCAACAGCGATGGGCCGGATCCCACCGTCCTTTTTATTAAAAGCACAGAGCCTCGCGCCGTAAAGGAATGGCAAAAAGGATGAATTTACCTCGCCAGATAACATAAAATTACAAAGTCTGGTAATGTCCCTCAGAAGCGCCTTGCCGGCGTCCCCAGCAGTAACACCCACAAGATCCTTTAGATGTTGTGGTGTTATGCCGTCCATGCCACCAGCAGAGCCACTGGAGAATGACATTATCGCAGCGTAAGTTTCTTCATCCTTTATCTGTAAAAATGAAACGTTTGAAGGTGGGTCTGGAAGTAAAGAGTCGGGATTTGGTAAAGGATGCTTGTCACGTAAGGCTTCTAGCGTTTCATCATTAAATGGAGCCAGCGTATCATTAGAAAACAAAATGCGGGCTGCGTTTTTAAGATCCCCATCCATAACCTTGTTTTCCACAATTTTTTTCAAATTGTAATTTTGTGTTCGAAATGAGCAGTCAGGAATTTGGAAAACGCGATCAACCGAACAATTTTTTTTCAATTTTGAACATAACGACCCGCTTTCTGATTTATCTACTGAAAAATGTTTATATGAAAACAAAAAAAGATTTTGCCAAGCCAAAAGTGAATTTGATAAGACATTTTGGATTGTATGTGATAAGGATCTAGCCAATGATATCCTCGCCCCTCGCGGAATGCGTTTTATTAAAGGAATATTTTGACTATACTTGGATAATTTAAAATGAAATCAATTTAAAAGGAATTCAATAAAACCCAAAAGCTACAGCTAAATAACAAAATTTGTGATGATATAAGTATGATAATAATTATTAAATTATTCTGACCAAACGAACTCGTTAAAAATCATCACTGAATTGATTAAGCTAAGATGAGAAAAATTTCACGAACAAAATACGGTCCATGTACAATGTAAATAAGTCTCGATGAATTAGGGAAGGCATCTTTCATCTCTTTTCGGTGCGATTAGATATTCATAAGGCGCCACTGCGTCCACCCACGTCTGTTTCACCCCCACCCTTGCAACGGATTTCTTATTTGCCTGGCATGCAAACAAAAAGTTTTACAACTCCGTAACATGAATCTATAATGCGTTATTCTATCCCCTCATCCCCCTCGACACCCCATGTGGTTCAAGAAATTATGAAATTTTTTGAGTAGATTTGAGACCTACCTCTTAGTTTGATGAACCTTAGGAACCCAGTTCGCAAAGTATTGAAATGGCGATCTTACACAAAAAAACTCAGTGTTGGCATACACGTCACTATTATAGGTAGACGGTTGACTTCAAGCGAGTTTCTGGCAGCCACTGGATCCAGGTGGCGTATGACTGAGGCGTGCGCAAATCCCACAGAAGATCTTTGTCCATTAGTGGACGTGTGTCCGTTGAAAATAACGACAGGTCTTCATGGAGAAAACTCCGTGAAAATAAATCTCATGTCAAGTTCGACACCGAGCAAAACGGTGTAATTATGCCCCACAAATATAGTATAGTAATATCTATTTCATAGAACCTAAAACTACGTTTGATGATTGCTCTATTTTACCTGAACTTTTTACTTCGTAGCCAAACTGAATCGAACAGTCGTTTTGGGTCGAATTCACTATTTAAAGTCCCTAACGTCCCTAGACAATTCCGTAACGATGTGTTGTTGATATTTATTCAGTGTTCCACGCATAAATGAGTTAAGAAAAGCTTTCTATCTGTTCTTCAATTTTTTACTGAAGCGTAGGTACTAAGAGCTGCGAGAAAGATGACGTGCGATTGAGCTCAGGACTAGGTATACTTTCTTATGGCACATATAAAAATGCTGTATTAGTACCAAGTAGGTACATAATAGAAGTTTGCGACCATGTCTCCGGCTACTGATTTTTTATCTAGTCCCTGGAGCCATACTGCCAACGCTTCAAGCAATACTTAAGCAATATTTCTCAAATAACAGTTTGATGTCACGTACTTTGACATTCCTAAAGTAAGGATCATCTAATTCCAAAATACGAAAGTCAACAATAGTGAAACAGTATTATGGCTTTAAGCATTGGCAGTATGGCCCCTGCTAGTTTGCGTGGGTGAACTCTGCATACCTACTTGGAACTGTCAATTTTATTAATTTAGTTAGTCTTTGAATTTGTCATCCAATGTTGGATCCATCCGTCTTGATTGGATGGCAAATTACGTGTATGCTAAACTTTTGAGTTTTTATTTTTGATTTATCAGCATCAATATTATCAATACTTTACTGATGATAAAAAAAACGCATTTTTAAACTTTATTATTTCTTTATAATGTTTATTATAGATGTAATTTATAGATTGTGCACATAGCGCAATCAATTATTATCCATAATACATACAACAAATATTTATACTATTGTTACTTGTATACAATAATAAACTTTTCACATAATAATAACTGGTTATAGTAAACGAGATTTTCCACGAAAACTATGCAGAGAAAAATACTTCGATGAAATATTTTGTTCTCACGTCACAATTTTACACAAAGATGATTGTTCAAAATTCTATCGGACAACATGTAGAGACTCATTTACAAATGCTTTTTACAAGACGTTTTTGCCTGCGAAAACATAAAACATACATAAATTTTGTTAAGTAAATAGATAACTTTGTTCCTCCTTCACTGTTCTACTCCAGATCAGTGAAAACCCGGGAGCGTTGGTATTTTTATGTTTTTGCCAATCGCTATTTACACGAAGCGTTTTTATTCAACGTTTCTGATACGAACCTTTAGGATTATATGAAACTCTCTGCCATCGATGCAAGAGTAAATCGGCATCTTCTAGGCTAGCGTGCTTCAATTTATTAGGCATGTTTATGTGTAGTCACACATTAACTTCATTCTGATTCGTTCTTTTTCATTCATTACGAATATAGTTACTCCGATACTCGTAAATGTATTCTCATCTCTCTCACCAACCCCTTAGCGATATCTATTTATCGACAAGATTTATGTTTTCACATGCAAAACTTCAAATGCAAAGTATAGGGTCTTGAATTTCATAGGATTATATACAATTTTAGAGTTGATTTTTAAATAAATAGAATATTTTAGTATTTAATGACAGCATCTGTCTTTAAAAGCACTTCGAAACCTCAATACTACAAATGAGGGTATTTTTAAAAAAATATATAAGGACGGGGAACGATAACATGTGCTTCCACTTAAAAAAAAGAAAAATTTTTTTTTTTAATAATTTACATTTGCATACTCTTAACTAATTTGAAAACACATAATATTCCTATAATCCGAGACATTAATTTACTAAAAAAAATATTCCTATTTTAATTCTAAAGGAAAGTTCACGCTTAGAGGAAGGTAATTTACAGATCATTTTAAATGAAATATTATTACACTGTTTATCTAAACTGTAAAATTTATATTTTTTCCTATATTAATACTATAAAAATTAACTTATTTTATCACTAATAATATGTTTAATTACATAGACTGTACACAGGTCATTTTAATATTAAACAAAATAATTTACACAATAACGAAATATTAAAAATAAGTTAAGAACAGTAATCAAAACTTATATTAATATTATAGTGCAAAGTCGAAGTACGAGCGCATCGTGTTTGGCCTAAGCAATCCTAAAAATCGCGTTGTGGCTTTCACTCTTTATCATTAACACAATACCCATTATAAATAGTTCAAGTATTTTATTTTATGAGTTTTTTACACGGTCAGTCATTTATTTTTTAAATAATGGGACATCGCCCCAAATATCCAAACCAATCGTTTTTAAAAACTATTTATTTTATTTTCAGACATGTTTATTATTATAGCATCCCGATATCTGACATTGATCGCCGGCCATACTTTCATAATATTATTATTATTTATTTCGAGAGATAAATGTAAACTGCATTTTATCGCTTTTTCATGAGTAAATCCAGCTGAGACTTTTCATTTTTATCAACTACATGTTGACTGTGATCTCACCTGATGGTAAGTGATGATGCAGTCTTGTATGGTAGCGCGCTAACTTGTTAGGGGTATGGTTAAATTAAACCCATCCCCTAATCGGTTTCTACACGGCATCGTACCGGAGCGCTAAATCGCTTGGCGGTACGTCTTAGCCGGTAGGGTGGTAACTAGCCACGGCCGAAGCCTCTCACCAGGCTAGACCAGAGAAAATTCTGAAATTATAAATTCCCAAATTGACCGTGCCGGGGATCGAACCCGAGACCTCCCACATTGAGGCATCAGCGATCAACACTGCGCCACAGAGGTCGTCAAAACGTCGAGAAACTGCGGTTTAAATAATATTGCGAGATATATCATAACAAGCTCTATCCTCTTATGGTTAAACCTTAAAGTATAAAGGTAATAAGCAGTCAAAAATATGTATATCAATTTGTTTGAAATCTGCAGTTCAAGCGTAATCAGCGAGACAACGTTTTCTCGCAGCTTTGTCACACACAAAGCGTTGCAATAGCCGCAGGAGAATTTTATCACACCGATAATGCTCCAAGGAATGACCTGTGTGAGTCGTTTTTGTACACAGTATTTACAAAAGTTTTAAGTCCAACGATTTAATATAAACTAAGATTTACTTACAATTTTACATTCCTTATTACAGAGTATTAGCTAGATAGATTGATTCGTATATCTTTACTCTTTATTATTATGTACAATCCTTGTATTCTCTAAACATTTGTTTTAATTTATAGTATTGTCAGCTGTTTTATCTTTCCTGTTTACTTTTTCGCTTTTCGTAACTTTTTTTGACAGTCACATTAATTTGGTTCACTTTTCGATAACAGAAGAGAATGCGAATAAAGAATTCCAGCCAATAAAATGGTCACTTTAATTTGAATTACTTTGAACATCCTATCTACATTACAAATGTTTTATATGCCATAGGTTAAAAGAAGAACTTTGTCATCTTATAAATTGTACACTTTATAATCATTGCGACATTTTTGTCATATTATCAGGTTGCTACACCGTTTATGTTACTGTTTCTTTTATTACCCAATGCCTAATGCCAAAAAGCCCAAGCACACTCAGTGCGACACATCTCTCTTGCAGCCTTCAAGCGTTGCTTGCAATGAGAAGGCGTTGTCACACTGATTGTGCTAGTACCACAGATATTTTTCATCTGTATCACTAGTTGCAATAAAACAGCTTCTTTCAGTCTACGGCATAATTTACATACTCAATCGATACTAAGAAAACATAATCTTACCACTAAACATATTAAAAACAAATACAGTCATAACCTTAGATTAGATTATATACAATTCTATAAGAAACAAGCACGTCTACTTGCTCAGGGATTCATTAAATTTATATAATACGTAACACAACCCACTCTATAATAATATAGCAAAACTATTTCGGCTGCTTACACTGATGTTTGTGCTTAAAATGCGTATTTTATATTAAACCCTTAGTAACTTCGCGCAGTAGTGCGCCATATATTATCTTCTAATACAGACCTTTCTTGTTGCGAAACGTATATAGCCAATAATGGACTAAGATCCCGCTGCATGATTGTTACATGTACCTATTGAGTATGTGACCAAAAACTTATTTTTATATTTAAGTATAGATTGAGCAATATATATTTGCCAGGGTGCCAATCAAAAAGTGGCAGCTAGTATTTTTTGCGTCTTAGTTAATTTAGTTTACTTTGTCCATCTAGATGGCACCACGTGTACTCTGCCTCACGTTTAACGAGAGCAGCGGGATCTGGTACAATAATATAGCCAATAGAACGTAGATTTTTCATTTTATTAGTTTTTAGGTGTATTACTTCAAAATTAGCTTGACTAACCAAAACAGATATTTTAACGTACCTACTCAACATAATTTTAATAGTATTAGGTAGGTATATCATTTCAAACTCTTTGAAATGATCAGTATGTATAATATAACCTGATTTGCTATAATATCACAAGCATCGTTATAAACAGCGAAATAGATTGGGATACTATTTACATGGCATATCCAGTTTGGAGATGTCAAGATAAGGCTAGGAACAGACTGGCGATGAGGACGACGCGGTGGATGGCTGTGGGGGCGAACGCTTGGCCTCCCCGCTGCATCGCGGCCGGGTATTCACCTGACAAAGGGAAAATAGAATTTGCTTCTTTGGCAAACATTAAAACTGTTCTCAACACTAGCATTGCCGATTGAACAAACAGATTGAGAAAACTCGTAGACCCAATATTGGCATTTTTGAAGTGCATAAACTTTTGTAGTTGTACAGAAGCAGGCGTTACTTTGCGGAAGCCCATGATAATGAAGAAACTTGAAATTTAATTCGCTATAATCCGCCACAGTAGGTAAATCTATGTTATTACCTGTACCATATTACTGTATAAATTGAGTAATAGGGGGTAGGGGGCGGTATGAATCATGCCAAAAACGTATAAAAGCTGGAACTTTCGATGCGATCGTCACTTTACAATCGTGCATTGTCGATTCAACATCTGAAGATGCTCCGGTATCGGAGTGAAAATTGCGTTGAGAATAATTTAGAAGATTTATGTGCTGTGGTGAATATTGCAAGATAAACATTGTACCACATAGATTTACCTACTGTGGCGGATTATAGCGAATTTAATTTCAAGTTTCTTCACTTTTGTAATTGATTATCCAAATCCGTATTATTGTAAACTAGATGATGCCCGCAACTTTGTCCGCGTGGGTCAAGGTTTTTTGATTCCCGCGGGAACTCTGCAATTTTCCGAGATAAAAAGTAGCCCTCACCCGGGATATAACCTACCCGTAGTGTGAGCTATCTTTGTACCAAATTTCATCAATACCGGTTCAAAACGTAGGCCGTGAAAGCGTAGCAGACAGACAGACACACTTTCTAATTTATAATATTAGTATGGACTAGTATGGATGTAAAAGTATGTATGTCAGTAAAAACGTTATTTTTAATGGCCCATCCGTTTAACCGATTGTGATGAAAGTTGGTACAAAGATAGCTCGGACTACGGATCATAGCCATAGTTTTCTCAATGGACTTTTTAAAACTTATACCAACTAAGTATGCTAAGTAAAATAAGAATATTAAGACCACTAAAAAAAGCTAAAAAATCTAGTTTAAGTATCCAAGAACGATACTAACTTTTCAAGTTAAAAAATGTGTGATCTAGCTAAGCACGTCAAATAAATGAAAAAAAAACTGACAGAAATTATTATTATAATAAGTTATACATAAGTAATGTGCTAATTGGCAAGGGCCTTATTAATAACACATTTTACGTTGGTTCACATGAAAAGCTACACTCGGGCCTCTGTTTTTATTAAAAAAAAGCAACGGCGTAATTTAAGGCACGTTTCATTCCTTTGATTCATCGCTGTCGTTGTTTTAATGGTTTCGGCATCTACGGATTTTATTCCATTTCGGGATTTAAAAATACTTTTCTCCTTTATCTTACGAAGGTCGTTTATCAAGGAAATCGGGATCCTCCTAATAGATAGTACTGTCGTAGGCGTTGGATATTGCATTTTTTTATAAATAGCTCATCCTGTAGGGTGATGAGTTTGTAGATGAAGTGATTTCGTCGTTTTTAGGCTCATAATCATCTTATATTAAACACGAAACACAGTTGCTTTTGAACAACTACTGGGTAAATCCTAAAATTATATAACATTGCATTTTTGAAATTAAAACAAATTATTAACGAAACGAGGAGAACTTTGCTTTAAAAGAGCTTGTAAGCTCTACTTTCTATTTAAAAAAGAAAATATAAGCACCTAAAGTAGGAAGTGCTACCTGTTCCGATTTTCTTACGATACCTAGTTATATTTTTTTAAATCTTATGATAGGTGGTTATACCGTAGGTATTTAAAGAACATTGTTAGATACCCACTGAGCTTGTACTTTACAGCTGTAAAACTGTGTAAATATGAAAACATTTGTAAGAATCATACTAATATTATAAATGCGAAAGTGTGTTTGTTTGTCCTTCAATCACGCAACAACGGAGCAACGTATCGACGTGATTTTTGGCATGGGTGTAGTTGAGGACCTGAAGAGTGACTACTAGACTAAGAGAGAGGCTACTTTTTATCCCGGAAAATTAAAGAGTTCCCGCGGGAACCACAAAAACTACTTTTTTATAAAATTCGCTACTATTTTATAAAAATCAATTGCCGAATGTATGTGCATCACTTCAGAACGGCTGGGCCGATTCTGATAGATTCAGGACAGGACAACGTCTTTTGGGCCCACTAGTTATAATATTAATTATATTAATAGTTTCCGTGTGACCGTTCACTTTGGAAAATATAATATGAGTTATGACTAATATAGTAGTTTGAAAAACACGGGGAACTCACCATTAAGCACATGTACCACGATGCTCTTGGACTGAGCGTTGCTCGGGTTACACTGGTACGTCCCTGAGTCAGATGGTCTGGCTTGCTGAATGAGGAGGAAGGACGTGGTGGTCTCCCCCTTTTCAGTAACTACTGACACGCCACCCCTTGGCGAGTCGTAACTTATTATCTGGTACAAAAACAAAGGGTTAAGTTATCTTGAGCACCAAATAGACTTCAGCTCTCTTTGTATACTCTATTGACAATAAAAATCTAGCCCCACTACAATGGCGTGAGGCACGAAACGGCAAAAAACTAAATTGTAGGTCTGAATACACTCTACAAGTTTGATAATAGACATTTTTTCGAAAAAATAAAATATTCATGTATTTTTCCGATTATCACATTAAAGATGGACGATAGGTGAAAAATGTAAAGCACCTCAATTATAGATCGTAAAAAAAGCAACAAAAAAGCACCAAATTGTTCGTATCTCAACGCAGAACCGAGTTATTGGGAATTCGTATCTCAACGCAGAACCGAGTTATTTAGAAAAAAATGAATTTAAACCTTTTTTCAAAATGGCGGAAAATGCACATAGGAAATCTTGGTCGACAATTTGAAGTTAAGTTTTTCTAGGCCTCCCCCACGTAATATCCAAAATTTAGCTTTCTCGGTTCACTTGCATTTCTAACCCGTTTTTTCCGACGGGATAATGATGAATTTAATGACTGGACTATATGGAGATAAGTCAAATAAAGCGATGCAGCAAGCATATGAACTGTGCGACGCGGCCAACTCGCGACAAACTCATACAAGTAATAGAGTGTTAGTTAGACGTAGACAAGGGCTATATTCGAGACCAAAAATGCTCTCCCGGTCGAGGTGTGTATAATGCTTTTCTAAAAAATGAAACAAGTGACTTTTTTTTAAATATATTATATTATGTAATTAAATTATTTTTAGCTAATTCGGCCTCCGCTCTCAGAAAAGGAGGCGTACAATCTAAATCCATAATATCCTCACTCGAACTCATTTTTTCGTCACTTTTAAATAATAAATTATAACGATTAGGTATGTAGTTAATTCCCGCCTTTCAATATTATAAAGATAAAAAATAAATGTTATACTTTTAATTTTTTTTTGCACTGTGAGTGCTGAACGCGTAATACGGTAGAGTTCCAAATTTAAACTATTTAGGCCAAAGAACATTATAACAAGTTACAAGATATTCAGGAAGAAAGATTCCAAATTCAAACTTATGATATGTAATGAAAATACATACATTCTTTACTGGCCTAGGCCGGGAAGTTTAACTTTTGAACTCATTTACAGGGTATGAAATGTGCACATTTCATATAATTTTTTAGAAATACATATTTGCCGCTACGTGTCGCGCCCTACCGTGCATCTCAAGTTCGGGCTAGACTTTCAAACGTCGAGTGTTTAGAAGAGCTTGTTAAAACTGGATCAAGTTTTATCCTGACCACGCAACGACCTCAATTTACATAGACAGTACTGTCAAACAAAGAATGTGTACTTATTTTACTAACGCCATCTAGCCTGAAAAGCGGGACAGAACTATGACGGGGACAAGGACAGACATCTACAGGTCGGACACCCAACTTTTTACTATGAAAGGGCCCCTCTAGGTACCATCATATATATCGATGTAACCACCTAGATACTTGAACTATCACTACCAAATCTATTATTCGTTAAAGCAAATTGAATGTCTATCAAATTCTACTCATATTATATATACATACGAAGGCATGTTTGTTTATTGGTTTGTTCTTTAATTACGTAGTAACCGGAGCATTTTTTTATCCTACATTAACTTTTTACACCATAAAGAAAAAAAACCCGTGGGATTTTTAAACCAAGCGGTTGCAGTCCTAAGCTTCATCTTGTTCTAATGGCTGTACCAACCGCATCATTATGATTCCAAAATATGTACGCCGGTGGCTCAGGTGAGTACAACACTACACATGTTAGGTTGATAGTGCTGCCCCGGTCGATGTACAGATCGGGACCACCTATTATTTCTGTCGTTGGTTCTGTAACAAAAATAAATATATTAATAAAGCCTGGTAGGTGTTTCCAAGCACTATCTAAGTGATGTAATAAATAATTATCTATTACTAGAACTATTACGATACAACGACATTAAGTTGTAATTTAGCCTAAGCTAGTGTTTTAAAATAGAAACGATGTTTTTTTTTTTACTGCAGTTGGAATGCAGATCTATTGCAATATGCATGATGACAGGAACCAAGAATCAATTAAATTATGAATTTATCTAATGAAATAGGATTCATGGATCATAAAAACAGTATTTATTTTTCTATTTCGAGTGAGATTGCTATTTTTGCTATTTTGACAGAATAAATCTTTAAAATAAACCAATCCGCCAAACTCTGTAGATTTAATAAACAACTATAAAGCTCTAATAAATTCATTGTGTCTGCGAAAGATTGTACGTTATAACAAAAATATATAAATAAAAAGCTGTCGCTCCATTCTGAAAGAAATTAATTTTTTCGCGAAGACGTTTTTTACAATTCTCTCGGGTTGTCGCTCCGGAGTTTTATTGCTTGATAATAAACGGGGCGATAAACATCGTTAATGTCGGCCATGTTTTTACATCGAGTTATTAATTTGTAAGATTGAACGGAGATGGTGGGACATTTTCAGGAAAAATGTCGCAGATTTCGACAAGCTTTTTAAAGAATCAGATTGTATAGTAGGTATGCAATGAGTTCTAATAACTGAACAGTATAATTAGTGTCGATTGAAGTAGAAACCGCACTATGATTATTGCATTTAAGTATAATTGCATTCTCTCTAGAAATTTTGCGTTATATGAAAAAGTTATTAGCCAGAATCAACCAGATTTTGATTCTCTAGATTCAAGGTTTTTCAGTTCTTCAGCTAGCCAGAATTAACCAGATTTTGATTCTTCGAATTCAATATTTTTCAGTTTTTAATCAAATTAAATCGAATGCAGCCAGGAATAAAATCTGAGCTCTCCGTATTCACCCCGTTTTGTCCGCCTTAGGTCTTTTTCAGAGCGTGTCGGTTAGGAAATAATGACAACCAAAGTTTTAGGTACTCGTAACTATGCTGCTACGGATTTCTATCGTATGCGTATTCTGATATGTTCTCTGTGATTAGTACTTTTAGTGTTCTTTTTTCAGGCGCACAAAACATGCCGCTTATGTTGTTACAATGCTGACTCGATCTCTCTCGTAAAATGTTTTTAAGGCCGAAGAACTAATTAAAATTATTTTGTATCACTTTTGTATACCAAAGAAGGGTACGAAAGTTGAAGAGGGGCTTACGTTTCGTGCGTGCCATTAATATGCCGCACATAATTAACGAACTTGTTGAAGCGTAAACATTTTAGTATCCGCCAACTTGTGGGGGCTCGTGACTCGATTTACTTCGGCGAAACTTTTTAACGAAATTCAACTTTGAATGTTGGTTTATGATACTTCAATGTTCTTGTGTGAAAAGTTTTACAACTGTTAATTATGTTTTATTTAAATTCTAAAATCGAAAAAATATTGTATTATATTTTTTCCTATCGAAGTTTTAACTTCCGCTGTAATTTTAACAGAACTCAAACATGCCTCGGTTGATTTAAGAGGAGTTTGGAATTTGCGAGAATAGAATAATTAAACAGTAATTGTAAAGTTCAACATTTCAGAATTCGAAAAGATTTTTTTTAAGAAATGTAAGAGAAAGAGAGAAAGTTTTTATTGACTCTTCCCGAGGTCTCTGTGAAAGATAAAACGAGAATTCTTAGTTTCGTTTTTCTTCCAAAAAAAGAAAAATCAATTCGTTACATCCATCTGTTTCGTCATGCTCCTAACGTTAACGTTGACACGTTTTTTTGACTTGAATTAACTAACCTTCCAAATTCTAATAATAACAAAATGTACCATAGTGACACTGGAATTTTTCTATCACAACTAGATAGCGACGGTTAGGGTTGGTGTATATTTATAATCATACTCGTTATCATCTACTGAAAAATTCACAGATAGCAAAATAGCCAATTAGAGTAGTAAAAACAAAAAAAAAACTGTAAACGTTGCGATCTCATAGATATATTAATACAATGACCTCTCTCCCTTATTATAAATTCTTTGAATAAGTGAAGAACAGCAATGTAAAAGGTTCCGTTGCCTCTGGCAGTACAAGAACCTCCGAAAAGTTCACGTTGTGCACTTGTATAAATTTGGCTTTGTAATCTTATTTTGTTTCATAATTTGTTGAGGATTTATTTGATTATCTTCATTAATCCTCAGATACGTATTGAAGACTGCCGAAGACATATCTACGGTTTACTCAAGGTAAAATCGAATTAATAAATATAATTTATGATAAAAAATATCGGTGTTTTTATGCTTCTTCACTCACTTTACCACCGAGCATGTGAATGTCAGTTGCTCTGTACCCATTTATGATAAACTAGCTGATGCCCGCGACTTCGTTCGCGTGGATTGAGGTTTTATGGTTCCCGCGGCAACTCCTTAATTTTCCGGAATAAAAAGTAGCCTATGTATTATTCCAGACTATAATCTAACTCTGTGCCAAATTTCATCCAAATCCGTTTAGCCGTTCGGGCTTGATTGAGTAACAAAAATCCATCCATGCATTCATCCAAACTTTCGCATTTATAATACTAGTATATGGGTAAATACCTAAAAGGGTCGAGAAAATTACTTAAAATATTTTTCTAACTGGGATTTATGAAAATTAATTAATTAAAACTAGCAGTCGCCCGCGACTTCGTCCGCGTACAATTTCTGATTTTCTATGAGATTTGCCCGCTGCAAAAAGCCTAGGTACATATAGCGGCTAAAAATAATAGGTTATAACCTTAATGCCGATTTTAAAAATTTATAACCTACATGCAAGCCTCCAACCCCATTTCACACCCTTTAGGGTGGATTTTCGTAAAATTGTTTACACAGGTTATTATTATTTAAAACTTTTAACTTACATCCCGATTTTCAAGCCTCTAACTTCAAACACAAAGGACTTTCATACAAACTTACAGCCCCCATTTCACCGTCTTTGGGGTGAATTTTCGTAAAAATGATTATACAGGTTATTTTAATTTAAAACTATAACCTGAATCCCGATTTTCAAGTTTCTAACATCTTAAACAACAACATAACAAAACTTAAAACCCTCATGTAAGCTTCCAACGCCTATTGCACCCCTACTGGGGTAGATTTTCGTAAAATTGCTTATGCAGGTTATTTATTTAAATTTAATAACCTAAATGCCGATTTTCAGGTCTCTTACTTCAAACATATAGGACTTACATACAAACTTACAACCCCCATTACACCCTCTTTGGGGTGAATTTTCGTAAAATTGCTTAAATGGGTTTTTATTAATTATAGCTATAAACTTAATTGCCAATTTTCATGACTCTGACCCACATTCTAACCCCTTATGGGTGAATTTTCTCAAAATCGTGTCTTAGCGGCCGTTTACACCATAGAAGGAAACTATCTTTCTAATTTAACGCCTGTATGCTTTATAGTTCCTGAGATATCGTGATAAATCAGTGGCCTTTCGCTTTTATATACATAGATTTTCTTATAGTGGAAGTTCACTGAGAAAAGATTTTCATAAATTTCAGTTTACTTCCACAGTTTACTTACCAACGACATTTAAATGTATAAAATGACTCATATGTGGGGTTGTTGATATCTGGCACTCGTAGATACCAGAATCCCTGTGCTGAGGATATTTTATCTGGAACAAACGAGAAAAACTTCTAAAAAACGTAACAAGTAGCTAGTAAGTATGTACGTAGCTGGTATGTAGTACTCTTTAAAATACCACCTAGCATACCTGATGTACCGTTCATAATAATATTATGTTCGTAACTACACTGTTATTATAAATGACTGATAATCAGCGCTAATACACATCTACATCATATCAGTATTACGCTGAGTTTGATACCCTTTTTGGGATTTTCTACAATACAGTCTGTTAGTCTATGAGTTTTATTTCAATTTTTGTAATTTGTTTGTTTTGTTTTTTCTGTGTTATTTGAAATCCTAAATAAAGATTTATTTCTTTCATTAAATGCGAAATTATTAATTGTGTCTGTCTGTCTACCTATCTGTCTGTCTGATGCCTTATGCGATTACCAATGAATTGTAATAATACAACCACACACACATACAGACACACACGCAGGCACGCGTGTGACCTTTACGTTATAATATAATGTAAAGGTCACAACAATGTAGTTGTCGGTAAAAAATGAAAAAGGCTCATTCTCGTAATTTATTTCTTTTCATTCAAAACAATAACATCTAACTCAATTTTCCAGTCTGCTGAATAAACATCGAGCTGAATTATTACCGTACCGAATTTTATGCCCTTTCGTTATTATTTTTAATAAGTCGTTCGCCATAATAGTATACTCGTAAAACGAAGCACACAATATGAAAAGTAGACACCATTACTTCTTATTTCTTTCGTTTTGACTTTGTTTCAGAGAATTGAGAGTATTTTTTGGATTATTTGTTAAATTTATTATTATTAATTTATGGCTTACTAACTCCAATAACGAGTTGGTTACTTCACAACATAAAACACTATCATAAACTACAGCTTAGCTGTAAGTAATAGTCTCATTTATATGAAGAAAAACTGCGGTGTGCATTTAGCCTTACTGAAATAAAGACTCAAAGGTAAAGTGGTTATAAAAGCTTTATAGACTATTTTCTTTATTCTTACACAACATTAACTTTATGAATATTGCTAATGTTGAAAGGAACAGGTTTTATCTGTTACTTATTTTATGTTTCACTTAAGCTAAGCGAGTCTAAACTTATACCGCAGACAGGACTGATTATTTATTTAATAAATATCTCTTCAACATGAATATATTTTAGAATAATAATTGAAATATTTACAAAATACAAAAAATCTATAACATTTATATTTACAAAAAGTATACCTACAACGTTTTTTTTTATCCACTTCACGTTAGCCCTTGCGATCTCACCTGATGGTGAGTGATGATGCCGTCTAAGATGGTAGCGGACTAACCTTTTAGGGGCATGGCAGTTATATTAAACCCATTCCCCTATTTGGTGTCTACTGCATCGTACCGGAACGCGTAATCGTTTGGCGGCACGTCTTTGCCGGTAGGATGGTAACTAGCCACGGCCGAAGCCTCCCACCAGGCCAGACCGGGGAAAATTCAGAAATTATAAATTCCCAAATTGAACCTGCCGGATATCGAAACCGGGACCTTCTCCGCACGTTAAAAAACAGCGCTACACTCTGCGCCATGGAGGTCGTCCAAATGATAGCTTAATGGGCATGGTACCCAGGAGACTGACATTATTGCCTCTCTGAATGCCCAGGCTAAGCCGTTGGGCTAAATAAGCGACAACTCTTGGGTCGCCAGTAGCGTTAACCGACTTCTGGGTAACAGCATTGATAAAATGTTTCGTGTCTGATGACCATGTTCTCAAACGCAACCGCCGCAAAAATGTATAGTCCAGTCATTTGGTGCTCAAACAGGGGGTTACCTGGAAAGTTTCTCGAGGTTTTCAAAAGATTAGCGTATTTTATAGATTTCGACGTGCTCTTTTCGAATTTTCACTATGTCACCTTGCATCTTTGCCGCTCGCGCCACCATATTGGAAAAATGGCGCCCAAAAACAGTTTTTTGACAATAGCTCCTTTCGGACTAATTTTACAATGAAAATAATCACTTAATAAATTAAACTAGAAAAAAATTCCTACAATTTATGTAGCAAAGTTTTTTTTGTAAAATCAATAGTTTTAGCGTACCAAACCAAAACCTAAATTCACCTTCCACAGTTTAAATAAATTTGTATTGTGGGTGTTTTACAAGATCTTTAAACTAGATTGACATGGCTAAAGCTAGTGATGCTGTCTTTTTCTTCTTGTAAAAATAACAAATGACTGGACTAGTAGTCTTTACTAATGAGTATTTACGGCGCTTGAGCATTTGAGCAGATTCGGCAGCTACACCAGCCTTTTGGGACATGCCCGGTAAGTGAGACGCTGCCAACATAATATCAACAATATCTAATGATATATTGACCATATGGAAATATGGCCAAGAAAAACTGGGAAGAATTCTGTGTTTTTGAAGTGAAAACTACTTTAGACGCATCGAGCTCTTTTCGGTAGGGGGTAAAAATATCGAAACTCGTGACCGACATCTGTTGTTGTTACGATAAATATGGTACATTCGTAATTAAACTTTAATGACTTAGTTTTAAGGTTTATATTTTAAATATTTTTTATTATGATTATAATTGAATATTATATATAATTAAATATTCGTTTTCACTTTTATCGTCAGTCCCTGTGACTGCCAATTTTTTTTGTTAAACACGCCCTTGAAATAGTGAACTTGCACGCACCAGGAGCCGGTACTTTACAAACGCGGCTTATAATAACTAAGCTTTATCAATTGGAACGTTAGAAGGGCGTTCAATGGCAGTTCAAACTATGCTTTAATAACAATATTATTGTATAGTCCATTTATATTTGTATGCTGAGCGATATCTCAGTGGTATAATATTTTTGCTTTATGCTTCATGGATTTTTATAGATTCTGTAATAGTCAACCTTTCTCTTGGGAGACAGCCGGCTGCTCGGCCGGTCCAGACGATTATAAACTGAATGTTATTTTAGATAGAGTTTATAATTGCTTGAACAACTTTTGATCATAGAGAAGTATATTAATAGCATAGATAACTTACTTGTAACGTCCAGTCTTCAGAATGAGGGAGGTGTATGGCTCGAAACCGTTGGTCGCTGGTGTAGGTGTACCGCCCAACGGTTAGCAAATGGATGTCTCTGTGCCGCACCCATGATACTTGCATGTTCAGCTGCAACAGAATTGTATGGTCATTGGTGTTTGTATTAGTGATCATCTAAATAAAAGGAGAAGGTGACTGACTGATTTATCAACGCACACCTCAAACCACTGGACAGATCGGACCAAAATTTGGCAAAGAGGTAGCATCTATATTATATCTGTATCGGTGACTGACATAGGCATTCGCTAACCTGAAGTGAGCAAAGTCACGGTAAACAGCTAGTTTATAAATAAAATCCATACTATAATATTATAAATGCGAAAGTGTGTCTGTCTGCTACGCTTTCACGGCCCAACTGCTCAATCGATTTTGATAAAATTTGGTACAGAGATAGTTTACATACCGGGGAAGGACATAGGCGACTTTTTATCCCGGAAAACTGAAGAATTTCCGAGGGAATTAAAAATCTCTATCCACGCGGACGAACTTGAGGGCATCATCTAGTATACTATAAAAGGAGAAGAATATAGGGCTATTCAAGAGTTGCATTGCCAAATTCCATAAAAGCCGGTTTTACGTAGTGGTAGTTCTACTGGTACTGTTTCTATAATATAATTACTTCAGGACCCACATATCATTTAGGTACAAAACACACTCAAAATATCAACTCAAAGCAAGTACCGACTCTCTGAAATAAGTAAAAGCATTATAGTAGTAGTGTTTACATCTATCTATCATGATGTCTATCATAATATCCATGTTAAGGATTACTTAAATGACAAGGAAGCTTGGCAATGCTTTGATCTATTGGCTCTGATAGTTCCTTAGTTAAGATGATATGTGAAATGGTGATAATAAAAAAAACCGGCTGAGTTTGTTGTGGGCTCTTCTCAGACCAGGGCGCGTTTGGAACCCTCGTAGCTTAAGTTTTAAGATACCGTTACTGATTATCACCATTATATTTTATAAATGACTGGACGTCAATAAGTAGTATACCTACCTAAATTGAATAAACATTATTAGAGTTGAGTTGAGTTTTTAAAAAAGTGAGAGGTATCGCCAATGGGCAGCGACCCAGTTATTGTAAATGAATTGTCATTTGTTTAACGTTATTGTAAATGAAGACTCATTTGTACAACGTTAAAGTTTAATTTACATTTCTTTGGTTGAGAGGCTACATACTTGAAATTTTAGCTGTAGATTTTCTTTTATTTTAGAGTCAACCAAGCAAATATTTTCAGAAATTCCAGCAGAGTTGATAACAACTACTTAATTAAACAACTTTACCTGCCCATCTATCATAAGTATTTTGCACAGTTTATTAATACTTTGGCAACGGAACAATACGTTAAGGGGAATTAACAATTAACATTCTAAATTGCGTATAAATTTCAATTTAGTTATCGCTCTAAACAAAGGATTGAGATTGAAACAAAATAATAACAATGCAATTAATTTAACTTAGATTTTTTATTACATTATAGTAAGTACAAAATAATTTAATGACAATATAACATTTTTAACTAGAATAGTGATAATAGAATAGTGCGTTTTATTTAAGTTTCACAATAACCTATAAATTGGTTTCTATCTTTAATTTGAATTATTTTATTGACGACTCTGCTATGATGACTACAGTAGCCGGCTCTCAGTGGAAGTGATCAAAGATCAATATTTTTATTAAGGCTAGCCCCACTTGAGATGCACAGAGCGGAGCGAAACGAAACCAAATAGGGGTATGGGTTTAATATAACTGCCACGCCTCTAACAGGTTTGTCCGCTACCATCTTAGACTGCATCATCACTTACCATCAGGTGAGATCGCAGTCAAGGGCTAACTTGTAGTGGATAAAAAAAAAGAGTAATCTTGAGCAATGACATTGGGGATAAACCTATCTTTAAGAAATTATCTAAAATCATTGCCGATTAGAGGTGTTAACATATCGCTAAACGGTTAAACGGTTAACGGCTAATGGTTGAAAATATTAGTGAACAATATTTACTCCTGTGCACTAGTGAGTGGAAAAACATTGTTTTTTTTACTACCGTTTGCAGCCGTTAACCGTTTTAACGTTTGGAGACACCTCTATTGCCGATTATGGAAGAGAGTTGCAAATTTATATGGACAATAATTAATGAGGTCGAAATTTTCGAACTTACTTCAAGAAAATACCGAAATCTATTTCCAATTTAGGAGAAACATTCCAAGTTTATTAGCTAGGAGTAAGACATTTATCCGGAAGCAAGCATCGATAATAACAATTTTCTTTTGAGCTTATCACTCAACGATCATTTTAACGATTCTTGAGACGTAAGACTCAAGGATTTACTGATATTTAAATTCCTTTATGGGGTATTAACTTTGGAACAAGACTGTAAGCTAAGGATTAACAATGGTTTTTGTAAAACAGGTTGTTAATTTTAATTAAGTCAGTTGATTAAAAGTTTTATAATACTTTTCACCAGTGAACATTTTTGCACGGTATACTTTTTGACAAGAAATGAAGTGGGTTCACAAATTATTTCGCATGTACCTCGACTAAAATGTAAATTTTCGATTCAGTTTATCACTGGTAGCCTTTAACTCTCGTAAAAAGTCAGGAATGGCATCTACATTGATATCGAAATACAATACACAAAATTCACACAAACTGTCGTCGTTTCGTGAAACGA
The DNA here is from genome assembly GCA_964035005.1 of Erebia palarica. Lineage (NCBI taxonomy): Eukaryota > Metazoa > Arthropoda > Insecta > Lepidoptera > Nymphalidae > Erebia > Erebia palarica. Next base: position 33,264,343 of record OZ035989.1, on the reverse strand, counting down.
TAGAAGATTAATAGAATTAGAAGAGGAGATAATATAAATTATAATGTATGGTTAAAATATAAAACTACTCATTGTACTCAATAATAGGAAAAACAAGATATAAGACTTGCTCGATTTAAGTATAGGAGTTTAAAATATAGGAGAAATTTAATACGTAATCTAAGATGGTAGGCAAGATGATATGTGTAATAGACTCAATATTTACTTACCGACTTAATATCATTTAGCATCTTCTTATTACTATACTAATATTATAAATGCGAAACTTTAGTTGGATGGGTAGATATTTGTTACTCAATCTCGCCAGAACGACTGAACGAACCTGGGTGTTTGGCACAGAGATTGATAATAGTTTGGAATAACATATAGGCTTTTTTTTATCCCGGATAATCAAAGAGTTTCCGCGAGAACCAAATTCCTCATGCACGCAGACCAAGTCGCGGCTATCAGCTAGTAAATAATAATAATATCCATTAGCTCAAAGTAACTGTAGCCATAGAACCCACCCTGTATACCGGTCACCGCAAACAGTCTCCGTTTCCAGGTGTTCCCGGCGATGCTTAATTAAATTAGCCCGTAACTAGGTTACGACCTCAAACATGCGCGTGATGTTGAATAAAAATCTATACTAGTGAACTAGATTAATGAATCATTTATAGCAGCAGATGACGCACCCTTTATCGACTTTGCGACTGTAGCCAATATGGAATGCCTTGAAATTATGTTAACAATAAAACAAAGTCAATAACTCTAAGGAGTGACCTCCAGAATTTTCAAGCATCTAACTTTTCGGAGTTAAGTATGTGCTATAAAAGGAAATAAATATTTCCTATGACGCTATGAAGTTGATATGACGGTGAAGGAAAACATAGAGGGGAAACTTGCACGACTAATAGTTCAGAAAAATATATAAAGTCTGTCAATCTGCACTTATCCAGCATGGTGAACTATAGCATGATGCTTTGAAATTCAAGTACTTATGGCCATGTCACCGTAAGATTGTGAAAACCGTTAGATTGTAATATATCTAGCGAAATTGTAAACTGTAAAAAGATTACAATTTAACGCATTATTTTTCGGTAGATTGTAATCTGTTAGGTATATTAATCCGATAGAACCTAAATGCCCGACCTGCGGCTAGGCACTACTTGATTATTTATGTCGCACCCTAACCTAATCTACAGAAAAATACAAGAAAACGGAAATGCAATGAATATTTCAAAAATTGACACTCAGAACATTGAACGGTTCATAATCTGTCGACAGTTTACAATCTATCGAGATAAAAAGCGTTAGATTGCAATCTGACTGTTTTTGCAATTTTACGGTGGCAGCCATAACACAACAGAAACATGACATTATTAATTAGCTATGCTATACCCAATGGGGCATGCATAAACTGATGGCTATTTTTATGCCCTTATATCACAAGATGAGGCAACTAATTATTTGGGGCTATCGCTAGGTATCCATGGCCTGACATTTAGAAGAATTGTTTAGCTTATATAGGACGTCATTAGCTAATACCACAAATTGTTCCCAGGTGCTAGCATTGAAATTTAATTAAAATAGCTCTCGAAACTAGGTTATGACCTGGACAGTGTGCGTGCTATTGAATAAAAATCCCAATTTTTACTGACGTTAGTTGAACTTAATAGATCGGTAGACAGAAAGTACAATATTTTTTATGTAAACCTTTACATAGCCATGCCTAACTTAGCTTATAATCTATACAAAGTTATAAGTGTGACTCTAGACAACACTTATCGCTTGATGAACACACAGAAAGAGCTTGCATTTTGGAAATGGACAAAAATACGAATTTCATAACATTAGCAGTGTACGAAGCCACGGTAAACAGCTATTACAAGCTTTTATTTAACGTGCAATGTATGTAGTAACTATGTTTGTTCGGGTGGAATCTTACAACTCAATTTTGAAGCAGATATCTTCAACCGATTAAGCTGAAATTTTGTATACACGTTTAGTTTGGATGACAATGCATAATTAGCTGTGTGACGTTATTCTAAATCCAACATGGCTGAACATCCAAAATTGCGAACTAGTCATTTTTAATTCACTCCTACAATATGGGTATCAAATAAAAGGGCTTGCTGAGCATAACTCGATAAATAAAGTGACGTCACTCTAAATCCAATATGGCGGACTTCTAAGGATGGCAGAAGCTTTTTATCATTAATATTTTAAGAACTGAATTGGTTTCAAGAATCTCATTGAATGCCAAGTTGCAAGGTCGTAGGTCTACTAATGACTTGCACTTCCATAAATGTGGAGCACGTTAAAATGATATCACGGATCGTTCTAAGGCACGAGAGTGGCATGACCTAGTTGCAAGGGGTTGGTAGTTACCAGTTAGTAATAATTAGATAGTTTATAATTGTGACCGAAAATGAAGTTTCAAAACTTAACCGCTAATTCAATTTTGTTTTTTTTGCGAATAGGACTGTTTGCATTTTGGAGCCGTCTTTCACAACACATTTCTTTACTAAATGTTGTTGTTTTTATCCTAATAATCAAAGAGTTACCACGAAATTTTTCTAAAACCTTATCCATGCAGGTATCGAAGTTACGACTACAGTAGCCTAGTATAGTGTTACTAGTGGCGGCGTCGCTCCCGAGGGGATTTTGAAAAATTCGCCTTTATACATCCCAAATTTCAAAATAACTGTTTTAAAATTTTTGCGGTATAATTCCAAGACTTTGGGCTGAGCGTTGATGACCCGATCTCACTCCTGATATGGTCATGCAAGTCATTAGTAGACCTATGACCTTGCAACTTGGCATTCAATGCAATTCTTGAAATGAATTGAGTTTTTAAAATATTAATGATGTCATCAGTTCGACTTCCATGACACGCAATGATGACAGTGCTGTTGCTTTTGTGTTGCTTTGATGCTCCTGATATAGAGTCAGTGAGTGAGATAGAACTCCTTAAATTTTAGAAAACACTGAGTTTCTTGCTGGTTATTCTCGGTACGAACGTCATTCCGAACCAATGTAGTTATTGTTCCCTTGAGCCACACGAGCAAAGCCGCGGTAAATAGCTAGTAAAACATAAAAGTGTGTGTGTGCAATACACACGGCAGAAGTGAAACTTCAGAAAAGTAGCCTGTAGTCTTCAGAGAAGTAGTAGCAAGAGAATGTGATAAATGTAACTTGTATTCTACCTCATTCTCTCGCAGGCTAAATCCTATTATGGATATGTTTGTCTCTTTTGCGGAGATGTGGATTAATATGAAACATAAAAAACAAATCAGTCTTTCTACTGCTTCATTTAAACAATCAAACAGAAAATTACAAAAATGGAACGCTTTGTATATGTCACCGTAAAATTGCAAAAACCGTTAGATTGTAATCTAACTTGCGAAATTGTAAACTGTCAACAGATTACAATTTACGCCATAATTTTTCGATAGATTGAAATCTGTTAGGTATTAACCCGATAGAACTTAAGTGCCCGGCTTGCGGTCGAGCACTACCTGAAGTAGAACCTTTTTTTTTGAGGGAGAAATCTAACCCTAACCTAACCTATAAGAAAGAGACAAGAAAACGTAACTACAATGAATATTTCAAAAATGGACACTCAAAACATTGAACGGTTCACAATCTGTCGACAGTTTACAATTTCGCTAGTTAGATTACAATCTAACGGTTTTTACAATCTTACGATGACATACACGTTCGTCCGGTGGCGTCACTTGTACCGTGGCGACAACATACGTTTCATCGAATTTTCAAATCACAACGTTTCACTTCAAAAATATTTGATTTGATTTGATTTTCCGTGATAAGAAGTAACCCAAGACACAACCCATTTCTGTACTAAATTTCATCAAAATCTGTTGAAAAGATGGGCCGTGAAAGCGTAACAAACTCACTTTCGCCCTAATAAGTTTGATTCGGAGATTCAATTCATTGCCAACATAACGTTATTATGTTATAAATTTAACATTTCTGAATAAAAAACTAAACTCACGAGCCTTTTAGCTGATCCTGTTATAGCAATACTCTTCATGAAGTTATGCAACATAGCATTATACTCGAAATTGCTTTTTGCTTTTAGCGCCATATTGCGCTTTGAACTCTACGCCTAATAGAGCAGTTAATATTCATATCGTTATTATTTCTAATTGGTACGTTAATTAGGCTAATTAAAAGTTAAAATTGAAAAATAATATTATACTAACATCGAATAAATTGGCTGATTAAAATAATTGCTGGGAACTTACCAAATATCGACCAATTCAATATCATCATTAAATTTTCCAGATTTTTCTTTATGAAATAAGCAGTAAATAAATAACGTCCCACTATGGGCACAGGCCTCCACTCTCATACGAGAAAGAGAATTAGAGCTTAGACCCACCACGCTGCTCCAATGCGGGTTGGCGGGCTTTGACGACTATTATCATGTTAGTGATAATAACCGGGACCGACGGCTTAACGTGCTCTCCGAGGCACGGGGGTGAAACACCACCGACTTCCTAACTCCGGGCTAGTACTGAGAGTTTCTAGTCGGAAAAACTCAATACCTAATATTATGGCGCGGCCCGGGACTCGAACACGGGACCTCGTCGGCCGCAGTCGAACATGTTAACCACTAGACCAACGAGGCCCTGAATTTTCTTAGGTAGAATTACTAAACACATTTCTGGTGGGTATGTACATTAAGTATATACAATCCTATAATATATATACAGAGTCCTATATCAAAATACATTACAAAATATAAGCGAACTGCGTGAACGGACTGCAAAATCTACGATCAAGTAAAATGTGTTCTATATGTTTTATGTTTTATTCTAACCACTGAGGTTTTCAATATAGCTCTTTAAATTATTTCACGACTGAATGAATACATCCACTCATACTTTTCAGAACTGAGTAAATAGAGTCTCGAAAATATATCGAGTAAATAACTATTAGAATTAAAATATAAACATTAAATGCCTACATATTTTACACTGTCACCTAATATTACTATACGTCATATTATGCATAGAATGCAGTAATTAGGCTGTCATGTGGATTTTAGTATTTGTGTAGTTCCTTAGTACCAAAAATCTGAAAAGTACATTTACATGGTTTTTGAAATTCTTCTGTGCTAAATGTTGGGAAGTTTTAGATGGATGTTGTCACCTGTTAGTTACTTGAGACACTGATTTCTCACTTTGAAATATAATTTTGCTAGGAAATGGTGAGAATCGTGTCTTAATTGTGAAATGTTTTTGAATTAAAATTTAGGCGTGCCTTAAGAGTAACGCAGATCTTTCGTCACTTCTGCCACATATGGTCGTCTAACAGAACAGCTGTTTTGAGGATGCCATGGATTATTAAGGTAAAAGTATAGATATTGTTGAAGATAAGTATACTCGTTTCAGAAGAAAGAAAAGAAATTCAGGAATGGAATTCATTCCCTGCGATTAAGAAAAATAACGATGGTGTCAGAGACGAGGTTTTAAAAAGATGCGTGCGTTGCTGCCAGTCTCTCTTCTTTGTCATCCGTTGTCGCGTATGGTGCTTGTGTGATTTTATCTTGTTCTTGTAACATCTTTTCCTATGGTATAATTAAATGCACCAGGAGAGCTTTTTGGTATTTCTTCTTCAAGTATCCTCTAGAAATTTGCAAGAATATAATCAGTAAAACGAATTATACACTAACTGTCTATGCTGCTAAATAGTAGTTTGTGCGATAGAATTTTTCCTCGGTTCTGCAACTTGACAGCGGCATAGATGTCTTCATATCTTCTTACCCACGACGTAGATCAAATTCTTTATTATGTACCAATTAGGGTTTTGAAGTTATTACAGACAGCCACACTTTTACATTTGGTGATGAAATAGTGATAATGCAAAAAAAAACCCGGCTAAGTTTGTTGAATCCTACCTAAATTGAATAAAAATTATTTGAGTTTGATGAAGTTCAAAAAATTTTTCGAGTGAAAACTTTTTAATTTTCCGGAATAGCCTGTGTCAATCCGTGGGATGCAACATATCTTTGACTAAATTTTGGGAAAATCGGTCGGACACTGATGGCCCATGAAAGACAGACACACTTTCGCATCTATAATATTAGTACTGATTATAATATTAGTTTGAATTCGTCATGTAAAAGGCTTTATTATGTACTAGATGATGCCCGCGACTTCATCTGCGTAGAATTTGGTTTTTTGATTCCCGCGGGAACTCTATTATTTTTCGGGACAAAAATTAGCCTATGCCCTTTCCCGGGATACAAACTATCACCATACCAAATTTCATCAAAATCGGTTGAACAGATGTGCCGTGAAAGCATAGCAGACAGACAGAAACACTTTCGCATTTATAATATTAAGTATGAATATGGGTACCTTAACTATGCTAATAACTTTTTACAGTAACTATTAGAGGAAAATAACCAATAACGAAATAGAAGATAGTAAACGCATTAAGCGATAGCAACAAAACAGTACCCTGTTTCCAGTCCCACCTGATTCAATTAACTTCGGATCTAGGTTACGACCTCTAACATGCGTGCGGTATTAAATAAAACCAGATCCTACAACGTTATTATTTCTTCCAGTAATGGCGGTAGAAGGCGCTGCGTGCAATGTAACTTTAGCCGGAACAATTAACTTGCCACGAAATCACCTTAACTTGCCACCAAAGGTTGCGTTGCCATAATCTTAATTTCCTTAGGGTGTAAACTCATTAAGCACCGGACAGTACTAAACTTCAACATCGGCACGGCTTTGTTTGACGCTGCATAGACTGATGAGACAGGACAAAATGTCATTCTCATAAACGCAGCCGTTTCACGCCGACGTTTTTTCTTGACCCCAAAGCTTAATTTAAAGTTACAAATTCAATACTACCGATTTAACTTCGAAACGTATCGTTTGGTGCACTGGATGTAAATTCATAAACGAAATTGAGCTCTAAATCAATCACGTTAAGCTCCTTTTTACTTTGACGCTAATGTGAATTTTCAGTGTTAACGGACTAAGCTCTCTACCCTCTGACTCCTCAGAATGAGAAGGGTTTAAAAGGGAAGTAGAAATGTCTTTATTAGTAGGTAAAATACAGTTTATTGTACTGTATTAATACAATACAGTACAGTCCAATACTTAACGTTACTTACGTTAAGTATTGGACTACTTAAGTTAAGTTTACTTACTTAAGTAACTAAGTTACGTAGCGTGATTTAAAAACGTAAGTAAACTTACCTGAGTAATTCACTGATGAGTCTTTAAACAATATCATAACAATACGATCATTTTCACAAAGTTCTTGTAAATCTACTTATGTAATTACGAAACAGAATATTTGATCAAAGATTTGAAAAGAATTATATTTCCAAGGAATATTCTTGGAAAACAATTATTAAGTCATTATGTTCTTGTTTATTATGAAACTTACTTGAATAATAAAATCTACATAACTTTAAAAATGATTTAAGTCTTAACAGGGCTTAGATCAGCTTAGATTTTGAATTTCCTCGAAAATGTGTACAAATTTTACAAAATTATTCTACAAATCTGAACCATTAATTATCCATTTTCTGGGATATGTACCGAATAAATACTACTTGAATATTATAATCTGTTAAGATTAATGTCTCGTAATATCATTTGAATTGAATTTGTCTTTCATTTATCATCTTCATACCGACCTTTTCAAAGATGGCTTTCGAGAAATTATGCGGTGCTCATTATGCGAACATTACTACCAAATACCATATTTATATAATTCCTTATTTGTATTACCGAGGAAATCCACATTTTAAGGGATTAAAAAGACTTTCTCTGTTATATTCAGGTTTAGGTTGAAAAAAAAACTTAAAAATAGAACTTGAAATTAATATTCATGTAATAAGGAACTTCGTTCCTAGCTGATGTCCCACGACACAATACGTTTTTTTACCTTTATAATCTTAATCGTAAAATAGGGCGGTATAGTTGGACAGGATGCACTTATTTTGAGTATAATCCGTGTTTAGTTTTCAGTAGAAATTATTCCAATTTCAATCATATTATATCAAAACGTATGTAATGTTGAGTTGTATTGACGACCTCCGTGGCGCAGTGTTGAGCGCTGTTGTCTTAACGTATCGAGATCCTGGCTTCGATCCCAGGCAGGGTTAGTTTAGGAATTTATATTCTATGAATTTTCCCTGCTCTGGCCTGGCGGGAGGCTTCGGCCGCGGCGAGTTACCACCCCACTGGCAAAAAAATGCCGCCAAGCGATTTAGCGTTCCGTTACGATGCCGTGTAGAAACCGACTAGGGCTATGGGTTTAATATAACTGCCATGCCCCTGAAAGGGTAGCCCACTACCATCTTAGATTGCATCATCACTTACCAACAAGTGAGATCGCAGTCAAGGGCTAACTTGTAGTGGATAATAAAAAGTTGTTTAAAAAACGCGCTACATTGACAACTTGAAGAACCTTAACTTCTAACTTTTAGAAGTTAGAAGTTAAAAAGGACTCGAATATATCTTTGTGTATGGGCCCTAAGTCTCAGCTTTAATTTATCTTCTTCATTCAGAGCTTTTCATGGCTTCTAATGAGAATTATATGAATGTCATTGTTAGATCTAACAAAAGCAGATTTTACTTTGAAATCTTCTACACAATCATATTCTATCTTAAACTAAGTAAAATATCATTAATTTGATTTCAGTAAATATTCATTTGGGACAGGTGATTAATGAAATCTACGATTATAAACAAATTAAATCAGACATCATATTTTTTAGTTGAATCCAAATTAAACCTTGACTGTATAGTGATTCTCATGATAGATGCTTTTTTTTATTCTAAGTTAGACCTTGACTGCGATCTCACCTGATGGTAAGTGATGATGCAGTCTAAGATGGTAGCGGGCTAACCTGTTAGGCGTATGACAGTTATAATATTATTAAAAAAATTAGTAATAACTCATTTATACTTCACACCTGCCGTAGGAAATACATTAACTTCCCTAGTATGCCCATATCCAGATATTTCCTAAATACATATTGAAACATACTGGGAATAGATTATCTAAAATGAAATTTAGGCTACCCTAAATCCCGTACTAATAGTGATAACTAATAAAATTACATGCTGCAGCCAAAGACCTTCCATTAGGCCAGACCAGAGTCAATTTAGACATAAATAGATTCCTAAATTCACTTTACCAAGAATTGAATCCTTTAACGCTAACCCACACCACTGCTTAAGGGAAATCGTCACACGAAAGATTTAAAAGCATTTTAAAAACACTCCAAAGCACTTGAGAAGAATACTTGCATTAAAATATAACACCCATTACACCACCGACACCAAAGCGAGAGAAAGAAAATGTGAAACGTTTAGATTACGCAAATTTTCTCTATTAACATCTGTGTCTCGTAATATTTGAAATTCACATCCTTGTGAAAAGTGGCAAACATTAGAGGGAGCTTTACACGTTTGTAAAGCTTTAATATCGAATAATATTATAGTTTAGTTTAAAAACTAAATATAGGTTGAGATTTCTCGTAAGGCTGAATCAAGTTTGTTTTTGTGGTTTCAGGATTTTCTCGATCTAAGACGAACCTAAGAACTGAATTTATTTTTGAAGTGCAATTTCTTTAAAATCGTTGTGATTTGAAAATTACACCAAAAAGAGACAAACATATTCAGAATAACATTTAGCCTGCGAGAGAATCAGATAGAATACAAGTTATATTTATCTCGTTCTATCATAGGCTATTTTTCTGATGTTTCACTTCTGTCGTGTGTGAATTGCATACACACACTTTTTTAAAAAGTTTATAGACTAGCGCTTGGCTGCAATCAGACTTACTGGAAGTAATGATGCAGCATAAGGTAGAGCGCGCTTGCAAATATTATAAGCGGATGAAAAACGGAAACCAGAAGTTACAGCGTTTAAAAAAACCCTGGAATTAATTACCGCATAATAATAAAAGATTGAAAAACATAATGAATTAATAACCTCAAAATAAAAAAGTTGCATTGCTGTCATCGTGAATGGCATTAAAACGTGTGGACGGTTGCCATCGCGTTATATAGAAGTGTTATAAAAGATGCGGCGGATGCATCACGGCTTAATGAGACTTTTATTTATAAAATTCCCCTCACAATGGCGACTTTAAAGTTACATTGTGCTATTGTTACGTTTCATTTTAAAACGAGGATTTTGTGGTACGCCGCTATGTAAATTGGACGTTAGCTCCGCAATAAGAGGGACTCGTTAGTGTGAACGTGTGCACTTGCCTCTTCTATTTGGGAAAGTATGCGCTACCTATTTTTGAAACGTGAATCGTGATATTGCTCTCATGATACTAAGCTTAGCGAGCCGTAAATCACACAGGCATCTTCTAGGCCAGTGCGCTCCAACCTAGACCTCATCATTGCTTTGTATTAAACGTGATTGTCGTCAAGCGCAAGCCTGTCTCGCAATAAAAAAAAACCATAGAATTATGTTTTTAAGCGCATGTTTAATACTTATATAAGTTCTGATTGAGTATTTATCAAGTACATAGATACACTTGAATATCATAAATATCCATGTATATTAAGATTGTTAGAGGTTCAAGATTGAATTGAAACTGGTCCAAGAATTGAAGAAATATTTCAATATTTCTTCAATTTATTCATAAAAACCTGGCCTATATAATGATATTCCTTTTAGTATACGAAAGACTAGGAAAGAGGCCTTATTTTTGAAATTTCCACGGAGGCATAACAGCGGGTGGCTGCTATCGCTAGTTACTTATTTTTTTAATGTTCCCTTTAAAAAAATAAGCATAATTGCAGTACCATAGAAATTAATTAAGAACACTTTTAACTTTTACAGACTTAAAGTAGCTGTTGATTTTAAAATTATTTCAGACTAGCTGTGCCCGTGACATCGTCCGCGTGGAATAGTGCCTTTCGGCAGCATTTTTAATTTTTTAGGCTAATTATTTTGCAAATAAAACACGTATATACATTTTCTGGGCAGTAAGCTTTTTTGCCGACGTCATCACACAAAAACTTCCATCCAATTTTACCCCCTTTAGGGTAAATTTTGAATGTCGTTTTTATTGAAATATCTAATCAGAAGCCTAAAAAATAAGTTTATAAGTTATTAAGTTATTTTATACTTTTCATGTAAACATTCATCTCCTATTTCAACACCTTACAGCCCCTCTTTCTCATTAAAAAGTAGCCTATGTGAATGAACTAGAAGTTTAATTCGCTATAATCCGCTACAGTAGACAAATCTGTATGGTACAGTGCGTGTCTTTCACCTGCAACATGTGACACCCACCACCCAGCAATTCGCACAGGCACAACACCACACCACACAAATCCTCCAAATCACTCTCAACGTAACTTCACAATCGTGCATTGTCGAGTCAACATCTCCTGAAGATGCTCCGGTGTCGGAGTGAAACGTACGTTGAGAGGGATTTGGAGGATTTGTGTGGTGTGGTGTTGTGCCTGTGCGAATTGCTGGGTGGTGGGTGTCGCATGTTGCAGGTGAAAGACACGCACTGTACCACACAGATTTGTCTACTGTAGCGGATTATAGCGAATTAAACTTCTAGTTCATTCACTATCATGGACTTCCGCAAAGTAACGCCTGCTTCTATTCAATAGTAGCCTATGTCCTTTCTCAGGCTCTAGACTATCTCTGTACCAAATTTCATTTAAATCGGTTTAGTAGTTAAGGCGTGATTACGTAACACACAGATAGACAGGGTTACTTTCGCATTTATAATATTAGTATGGATGATTCTGAAGAAAAGCTGCCAGTGTCTTCGCTCTTAGATGTAATATTTACAGTGTTATACAGCATTTGTTAAGTCGAGGTTATTACACTATCTATGATTTTATTAATGACAAAGCTGCATGGAAGCAACCGGCCTCGCATCCCGTCACCCACAAGTCAGTGTAATACTTGTAACGTATGTGTTGTGTTGTCTACACATTGTAACCTTTTCTTTTCCATGAAAAGAGCAACTGCTGAGTTTCTTGCCGGCTCTTCTCAGTAGAATCATTTTTCCGAACCGGTGGTAGAGTCTTAACGTTTCATAAGTGACACAAGTTGTCTTACATGAAATAAATAAATCATATTTTATCATTTCCACAAAATATTCTGAACTCGTTCACCCACCGTTTTATTTCCTAAGTTTTTGACTCTGCAGTTCAAATAGGCGGTCTTGCCAAGTAGCGCGGTGACATTCCTGGAGGCTGCCAAGTCGAAGTAGGGTCCGGTGCGGGGGGTGGGCCGGGGTGCGTCGATCGCCACCCCTAGCCGTATCACGTTGTCCACTGCTGGTGGTGAAGTCGCCGAGGTGTTCGTTGACAATCCTTTGCCAAATTCGCGTTGCGCTGATGATACTGTGGACAATGGAAAAAAAAATCACTAGCTTTCTCTGACGTCTTTATCACGAACTAGCAGATTCTTCAGAGACTTCGCCCGCGTGAAATAAGTTTTTTAAATGCCCACAAGAACTCCCTAAATTTTTGGGTTAATATCGGGATAGCTTAAGACGCTCACAAAAGTAATGTAGCTTTCTACTGGTACGAAAATTTTCAAAATCGGTTCAGTAGATCCAGAGATTACCCTCAACAACGTCACAAACACACAAACTTTACCTTTGTGTAATATAAGTATAGATTAAGGTTTTTTAAAGATCCAAAAATACAGAAATAAACTTTGGCGATCTTTTGCTTGATTGTTGCTTATTTCGTAATATTTATTACACGACTGCCCGAAAAAGGAGTGTAATGTTTTCAGAGCGTGACGGCTTCTTATTCCATCTTAATGACTCATACCTTCTTAAGGGCTGAACAGATTTGGGTGAATGGGTTATCAATATAATTCCGGCTATAATATTTTTGGAAAAAAGTTTTTTTTTTAAATTAATATTATAGCTAAATTTGATTGATTTCTTGTCTTATTTTCCGGGTGAGAATAATACAACAAATTAGAATAAACCATAAGAATACTTATTTGTTATATTATCTATTCATCAAGTATGGACGACCTCCGTGGCGCAGTGTGTAGCGCTGTTGTCTTAACGTGCGGAGGTCCCGGGTTTGACCCCCGGCAGGGTCAATTTGGGAATTTATTATTTCTGAATTTTCCCTGGTTTGGCCTGGTGGGAGGCTTCAGCCGTGGCTAGTTACCACCTTACCGGCAAAGACGTGCCACCAAGTGATTTAGCGTTCCGGTACGATGCCGTGTAGAAACCGACTAGGGGTATGGGTTTAATATAACTGCCATACCCCTAACACGTTAGCCCGCTACCATCTTAGACTGCATCATCACTTACCATCAGGTGAGATCGCAGTCAAGGGCTAACTTGTAGTGGAAAAAAAAAGGTACTTTTCTAGTTGACTTATCCCTGTATGTAGCTTCTCTAGCTCTAATTGCCTCGTTGGTCTAGAGGTTAGCATGTCCGACTGCGGCCGACGAGGTCCTGGGTTCGAGTCCCGGGTCGGGCCATAATTAATTATTGGGTTTTTCCGACTCGAAATTCTCAGTACTAGCCTCGGAGTTAGCAAGTTGGCGGTGTTTCACCCCCGTGCCTCGGAGAGCACGTTAAGCCGTCGGTCCCAGTTATTATCACTAACACGATAATAGTCGTTAAAGCCCGCCAACCCGCATTGGAGCAGCGTGGTGGGTCTAAGCTCTAATTCCCTCTCTCACATGAGATTGGAGGCCTGTGCCCAGCAGTGGGACGTTAATGGACTGTAGCGATGGTGGTGGTAGCTTCTCTTTTACATATCATAGATCGACGAGTAGAATATAAGTATGTACATATCCACTTATGCCATTAGTTACCAGATACACTGTTCGAAGTTTTTGTTAAATTCCCCATTATCAACCCGTATTGTTCGTAGCAATACCTAACAAAGTAAATAATTAACCGCAGCTTTGCCCTAACATGAATGCCTCTGCGGTTAGTTCATTGTTGCAAAGTTGTATAACATTGTCCAACCTGCGCAATGTTAGTTTAGTGGGCATAAATCACTGACAATTTAGTAATTGCCCCAAATTTAGGTGATGACTATGTAGCTCGTTTACCCTTTCTAGTAGAGGCAGTCATGCAAATGTAGTCATCATTTAGCTGTATAGTGTAGGCAATGGGGCGGTCCGTATGGAGACCCCCAAATTAAATCCTCAGTCGATGAAACTTGGCTGGGTTGTTAGTACAAGATGATCCAAAACTGACACAAAAATATCCAACAAAAATAACATCCGGAAGTTAGGTATTTATACCTAAAACTTAATATTTATGACTGAATATTTTCTCGATTTCTTTTCAGGTAGGTAGGTAGTATATTTACAATATCAAATGAAATAATCATGCAGAACGTCGATATTTAAACCGATTTTATTATCAAATCTAAACTGTGTTTACGTGATGATGTACCTTCCTGCTTTGATAATTGGGTATAGCATAAAAAAACCTTGCTTCCTTTCTGATTTCTTATTGGATATTTATAATATACGTTTAACTCATGATACTTTATCATACTATAAAGTTTATATCTCTCTATATACTAATATTATTATAAATTCGACAGTTTGGATGGATGGGTGTTTGTTACTCAATCACGCCAGAACGCCTGAATGGATCTTTTTTTTTAAACCTGATTGTAAGTGATGATACAGTCTAATAATTAATATAAATTTAATAAATTAAATAGTAAATAAACTATTAATTTCCAAACCCTGCCGGGGATCGAACCTGGGACCTCCGCACGTTAAAGAAACAGCGCTCAACGCTGCGCCAAATTTGGCACAGAGATAGATTATAGTCTGATGGAATAGCACATAAGCTACTTTTTATCCCGGAAAATTAAGGAGTTCCCACGGGAACCAAATAACCTCAATCCACGCGGACGAAGTTGCGGGCATTAGCTAGTAATTCAATAAGTTTGTGAGATTAATTATCTATAGACAAATTCTTCTGGGCATACTACCATCACTTAAATGAATATTATTTTAAAATTGAATCTTTATTTATTATGAACACATGAAGAACCTTGACGTCACATAAATAAGGATTATATTTCTAAAACAAGAGGATCAACAATATTAAAATAATACTTCTTATGATAGCATGCCCTCTTACATACTGAATTTTGAAAAGCAATAATCTGAACTAAGCTTCCGTTGGGAGGTCAAAGCCGCCCCTGAGTGTCTCATTGAAAGCTAAACTGCTAATAAATAATCCGCGTCTTCATTATTTCAGACTAGATTAGGCCCGCGATTAAGGTTTTTGACCCCCACGGGAAATCTGAAATTTTGTGGGACAAAAGTAGCCTATGCCCGGAATACAACCTACCACTGTACCAAATTTCATTAAAATCGGTTGAGCGACCTACTTCTATTTCGGAAAAATTCCCACGAAATATTTATGGTGTAAAGTAACGTAATGTATGTATTACCTACAATTGATTGTCCTGCCTGTGGCAAAATTTAATGTAAATTATTATTTTTACGATAATTAAAATTTTATTATAATTTAAAGCTAAGCAGAAGCCCATAAATTATTAATTATAAATTGATGAATATAATAACATTATCAAAATTCAGAAGCTCTTTGTGAATACATAAATACAATAATAACTTAAAATGTGTTCAAACGCGTTTTTATACAAAATACAAAACCTCAAGCGATATCAGACTGTATAGACACTATAGATTAAATCATAAAGTCGAGTAACAGCTGGTCTTTTACATTAGCTTGTGGGCGAATGGATATATAAATTTTATGACTGCTCTGTTTTAGGGTCCGTACAAACACAATATTTGCTTAACCATAGCTGCTTCAACGATTGCCTTCAACCCACGTAAGGGGTTAAAGTATGTTCAGACGTACTCCTACTCACTCGTGTCTGCGGTGTACATTTTGAAAGCGTGTATGAATTATAAATGACAAATGTTGGCGTACATTAGCCTTTACAAATGTTATATGTTCATACCTATTTGCATTGTTATTTGCCTGTACTCCTGAGGCTTCAGAATAAGTTTTATCAAGATATGAGGCCACAAGTGAACTTAGTTTAACGAATTAAAAAATACGACTGCCCTACCGTATTAAATATTTTTGGAGTTTACCTCCCTATGAAGCGATTTGCATATATAGCCTTTGGAATCTTATTCACATTTTTATTAAATGATATTTTTTTGTGAATCACTGGATATTGAACTATAGTGTTATATATTTTTGGAATCTACTGATCATTTTCTAGATGATGATTATATAGTTAGTCTTATTTTCGAATTTTTTTTTCAACTTTAGTCTTTAATGCGGGACCTTGGTCACCCCATATTTTTTTTTTTACATTTTACTAGCCTATGTCACCCGGAATAAGCTAGGGATTCTAACGATACCTCATTTATCAAAATCGGTTCAGGCGTATAGAAGTTATGGTGGAATATACAAACTCACATACATACATACATACATACATACATACATACATACATACATACATACATACATATACATGAACCCTGAAAACAATATACTCCTTTTTTCAGTAATATGAAAACAAAAAGTGTAAGGATCTTAAAATTGTACACAAAGTGTACCTTAGAACCTAATGTAATTGGCCATGACAGTATTTAAAGTTAATAAATAATTGTAATTATTCACATGTACAAAGAAATTATTAAGTGATTCATATTAAAACTAAAAAATAGGACACGGTATCGGCGTTAAGGTAATATTCCTTATTTCATAATATGGACAGCCATATTAGAAACAAATAGAAACAGAGAAAATCAATAAACCTTGGAAACTTCAATAGGGCTCTAATCAATGCGACGCCTTCCCCACTTATACCTACTCAATACAAAATTTCTTTATTTTATAGAGAATTATTCAACTACCTATAATGAGCCCAAGTTGAGCGTTGGTAGATATTTAAAAAATAATCTTTACTAATATTATAAATCCGAAAGTTTGGATGGATGTACGGATGAATAAATGGATGTTTGTTACTAAATCACGTCACAACTCACAACGGCTGAACGGATCTGGATGAAATTTGGCATAGAGATAGATTATAGTCTGGAATAGCACACAGGCTACTTTATATCCCGGAAAATTAGAGTTCCCGCGGGAAACACATAACCTCGATCCACGCGTACGTTGTCGCAGGCATCATCTAGTATACCTACAATATATAATAATAAAATTCTCCATTTTCTAAGAAAGCTATAACGATTCTTACAAAAATAATTTTAATACAGTCGTTCCATGAATGACATATTTTTATGATTATAAGCCCAAATAAAAGCTAGTAAACAAATTAAAATTACCTTTTTTACCCGAAAAACTAATTTACTTAGCTTTTGGGAAAGTGAAGTATCATCGACAAGCTCGCTGTTGAAATCTCTTTGATATCGTTGTTTTTTTTTATATTACAGATTGGTAGCTGATGTAGACAGCGAATAAATTTGCATAATATTTGCATAATATCCTATAAACGGGTAAAATTCTGCGGATTCTCAGTGCAATTTAGATGGAAATGTATTTCCGACTTATGAGTCGAAAATACATTTTCATTACTGAGATCTATGGAGCGTACTTTGACTTGGCTCACACTTTACTTAGAGTTAAAACGAGATGGGCTTATGTGAGTGACATAAATCTGTCTCGTTTTAACCATATCATAAGTGTAAGCAAAGCCGAAATTCGCTCCATAGATCTCACATACTAGATACTAGCTAATGCCTGCGACTTCATCTGCGTGGATCGAGGTTTTTTGCGGGAACGCGGGAACTCCTTAATTTTCCGGGAAAAAAACCTACGTGCTATTCCAGACTATAATCTATCTCTGTGCCAAATTTCAGCCAGATCCGTTCAGCCGTTGGGGCGTGATTGAGTAACAAACATCCATACATCCATACATCCATCCAAACTTTTGCATTTATAAATGAAAGAATATTAGTAAGAAGTAAGATACTGTAAATGGTTATTTGAATAAAAAATCATTTTAATTTGAAGAAATTGAACGTATCATTTGTTTTACTAAAATTATTACTGCAACATCTTGAATGTTTATGTCTCATATTTTCACAAGAGAGCAATGAAACTGTTTGCGTCCTGAAAACATTTTATATTAAATTCAACAAGATGCCGCTGCGAACATTCGTCATTATACTGAAAATTCAAAATATTCTTTGTTCATCATGTAACTGTTTCAAGCTGTTGAATCGTTATGTCTGTCTGCTGAAAATATATGAAATACTATCTTCTGAAATGTTTATTTCGAATAAACATTTCTTTCTTCATTAAATAATACTTAATTCAGGACATAATGGCTAGAAAAATTGAAAGTCTACGTCTAAGTCTAGTTGAAATCCTACTTAACCATACTTTACTAATGTTATAAATGCGAAAGTGTCTGTCGTAAGCGTAGCAGGCAGATACTGCTACGCTTTCACAGCCCATCTGTTCAACCAATTTTGATGAAATTTAGTAAAGGGATAGGTTGTATCCCGGGGAAGGACATAGGTTACTTTTTATCGCGAAAAATTGAAGAGTTCCCGCTGGAGTCAAAAAAACTTAATCCACGCGGACCAAGTCGCGGGCATCATCTAGTCCATACTAATATTATAAATGAAAAAGTGTGTCTGTCTGTCTGTTACGCTTTAACGGCCCATCGTTTCAACCTATTTTGATATTTGGTATAGAGACAGGGACCGATGGATCCGCGGAAGGACAATGACGGAAAAGTAGACCATCTACTTTTTATCCCGGAAAATTATAGAGATTTCCGCGGGAATCACAAAAATTTTAATCAACGCGGATGCGTTATAATAATTGAAACAGCGCATAATATTAATCGCAACTAAACGGTAAATGAATGGCTAAGCTTTATCTTAGATTCCCTGAGCACGATAGTCATCAGTCCCGGCACAGTGATTTCCCGGCTATCCAATAACCATTAGAAATTTTCTTTTAGGGCGGCTTAAGATTAGCGTTGTTTCAGCACGTATAAGCTCGTTTTTGGAAGCGCTTGTAGACACGTTTAGGCACGCACTTTGCCACACCCGCAACTCTTAAAGTAGGGGAGCCCAAGAGGGGATTTTTGGATTTACTCCAGCGCGACAGATTAATATAAAGGGGCATTCTTTGGAGAGTTATTAACTTTAAAAACTCCAACTCCTGTAGGTCTCACTCAAATCATAAATTATTTGAATGTGCACTTTCCAGCATGTAATTAACTCACTGTACCTTAATCTGACGCGCTCGAGTATTTCTGATGATCGATTTTATTTATCTAATGTTTTAATCTACTGTCCTAGACAGACCCACCAATATACAGAGTTTATATGTGGCGAAAGTACTCTACAGGGTCCAACGAATCCCCCTTTATATGAATCTACCGAGCTGGAGTAAATCCAAAAATCCCCTTTATGCCTTAAAGAGGATTTTTGGATTTACTCCTACTATTATTAGCGTTGATGCGCTTATAAGCTGGTATACAATCAATAAATCAATCAAATATTCATTCATTCAATTTAGGTACAATGTAGGCACACATATTGATGTCAATTACTTACTTATAAAACATGATGGTGATAATTAGTTACAGTATCTTAAAACTAAAGCTACGAGGGTCCCAAACGTGCCCTGGTCTGAGAATAGCCCACAAAAAACTCAGCCAGGAAGATTTTTCAATATCACCATTTCACAAATCATGTTAACTAAGGAACTATCAGAGCCATTAGAGCAAATTATTGCTAAGATTCCTTGTCATTTAAGCAATCCTTTACGTGGTAATATGATTTTTCAATGAGTTTACGTTTTACATTAACTTTGAACTTATTCAGAGACATCTTCAACATGTCTTCTGGGAGCTTATTGTAGAAGCGGACACTGTTTCCAACAAATGAATTGCTAGTTTTATTAAGCCTATACTACTGACTACTACTACTGACTGGCCCACTGGTTCAAACTATTTGCGCATGTACGGTTTTTTGAAGCGCGTAAGCCGATACGAGCTTATACATGCAAAAAAATAAGCTGGTCTAACCAACTTAAACCTACATAACAAAATAATTTTGGCAATAACTTAATCGGTAGGCAAATCGTCTGGGAATTCACAAAATATCCAAAGATAATCGCTATCACAAACGGAACGGATAACCGAAAAGGATCGAGTTCGTCTGCATTTGGGAAACAACGCAGACGGAAAAGCAGCCTATAAAATATTATGTATTTGGCTAACCATAAATTATAACTAACCTAAATATTATCCTCCATTATGAAATAACTGATAAAACTTCTTTAATTGCTAAATATATCACGACCTCTATCATGATTCATGGGCGGGTGAATGAAATAAACACGGGCAAAGATGCGCAATAATAAAACTGACCATTACCGATGTAAGCTGCAACGCAGACGACCGCTTTTGGCTTGTCTCCGATTTATTTAGTTGCCCGATTTTTTTACCGTCAACAACCAATGACTACCTAAACTTTTGCTGCGCTAAGGGTTGTCTACGACGAGGTTCAATCTTTATTTCTGCCTTAAATAAGCTTTATAAATAATTTAAAAAATGCGTTCGGAAAAAATTGGTTCTCTTAGGAAGGGCACATAAAGACAATGTGGAGTGAATCGGTATCTTAAAATCAAACTCGTTACCACCGCACAGTCTAGGAACTTTGGCATAGAAAATTATTTGTAGCTGAAACAAAATACGGAGAGGACTCAAATAACGTATAGCAAGCCATCTTTATAACGCCTTAAGTAGATAAAGCTTGATTTTTATCGAAAGAGAGATCTTGTACCTCGGTTTTATTCCCCTATTATTGTTCCCCTGGTATTGTCTTACGCCGACTGTTAGGATCTATTTTGGATGTTTTCTATTTCTACTCAGACCGATTATAATCGGTCGTCTGCAAGAGGTATTACTGAAGTAAACAATATTAGTGAAAGAGTCACTGTCATAAATTCAGGGGAAAATGCTCCGGCTGCGACAGTTGGCGAAATTGCGGCGAAAGACACATAAATATTCTAGAAGATACAATCTCACAAAAAGGTTATAATTTATCTGTGTATAAGCGCATAGTTTATGAAATTATAGTGACCTAGTTCACAGCCTTTCGGTACTTTCTTGTTGATAAAGACTTCAGAGAATACCTTGTTAGGACAAATCTGCAAATAAATCTTTATAATTATCCTTAATCCATACTATCCATACTTTATTAATATTATGAATGTGAAAGTATGTCTGTCTGTCTGTGTGCTACGTTTTCACGGTTCATCTTTCCAACCGATTTGGGTGAAATTTTGTACAGGGTTAGATTATATACCAGGGAAGGACACAGGCTTCTTTTTATACCGGGAAAATAAAGAGTTCGCGCGGGAATCCAGAAACCTTAAATCCACGCGGACGAAGTTGCGGGCATCATGTACTAATATTATAAAATATACGGAAGTGTGTTTGTTGGTAGATTGTTCTTTAACCGTTATAATATGAAAGGAAGACGGCCACAAGGGAGATTTCCAAAACAGTATTCTGTTCAAATCAAAGAAGCCAGTGCTGAAAACGTCTATGACAAACTACGTATGGCCATGATAGAGCTCTGTGAAGACAGTTAATTAACCACAAGCTTACCCGTTGTCCTAGGTGAGCGACAGAAGCGACGCGACGCGATACGACGCCTTAAAAATGACAGAATTGTCTACGCGACAGAGTCCGCCACGTTAGCTAATGTTTGATACTGTCATATCGAGTCGCGTTTGTCGCTCACGTAGGACAACGGATTACTCAACTTCCGCGTTCACGATCCTTAGTGTGAGATCTATAGAGCGAACTTTGACTTTGCTTAAACTTAAGACATGTTTAAAACGAGACAGATTTATGCTACTCACATAAGTCCATCTCGTGTTAACTCTGAATAAAGTCTGAGCCAAGTCAAAGTACACTGTATAGATCTCAACATAAGACATGAGTAACTGATTGGAAAGAGAGAGTCCTTCAAACATACCGCAACCGAGCAACAACACGGTGTTATTTTTTGCAAGGCTATAGTTACGAACCTGAAAAGTAACATACGCTACCTATTATTTGGGAAAATAAAACAGTTCCCAAGAGTGTTGTCTTCGGTGAAAGTTCTGAAAATACTTTCTTCGATCTCGAAAATTTAATAAAAACCAACAACGCATTGGCGGTTCCTCTGGTTCTGTCAATGTTCATGGATGGTGGTAATCTTTTTTTTATTTCTATCCACTACAAGTTAGCCCTTGACTGCGATCTCACCTGATTGTAAGTGATGATGCAGTCTAAGATGGTAGCGGGCTCACCTGTTAGGGGCATCGCGTTTTACTAAACCCATAGACCTATTCGGCTTCTACACGGCATCGTACCGGAACTCTAAGTCGCTTGGCGGCACGTCTTTGCCGGTAGGATGGTAGCTAGCCACGGCCAAAGTCTCCCACCAGGCCAGACCAGGGAAAATTCAGAAATTATAAATTCCCAAATTGACCCTACCGGGGATCGAACCCGGTACCTCCGCACGTTAACATAACAGCGCTCCACACTGCGTAAAGGAGGTCGTCACCTAAAATTAGGTGACCCGCCTATTCATTTACTTGCTATACATTAAAAAACTCAATTCTTAACCCCGCTGTTCAGCTGTTTTAACCATTAAAAAGCTGAACTTTCATATTATACCTATCAGTTCGTTCATCCTTTAATTATTCGAAAAGATAATTAGTATTGTCTTTGTGATCACATAAAGGAAATAAATATTATAATAAAAACTTATTAATCGAGTGAACGTTAAAAAATTAAGGTAGGTTGGTACTAAATACTTTTACAAGCATTAATCAGAAAAGAATATGAAAATTTGCAAGCATGAAAATCCCAGTATACGAAAAATACTTAAATTTATAATATTTTTACCCGCAAAAAAATCTTTTATGAACTATTCGTCAGTAGGGTAGGTATTAGAGCGTAATAAGGGCTGAGAGAACACACCACTAGCACACATACTTTCATGTTTTTTAACAGCCGTTTGTGAAAAGGTTTGACTCTTTGCTTGTGAAAAAGGGGTCATGATAGAAACAATGAAATAAACAAATTATTTAAAATTTAACAGTAGTAGTTAAGTTATGCTGTAGTATAATAAATATTTTAGTATTTATAAAATATAATACGATACTATAGATATATTTTGTTGCTCTCTGAGTGAATTCACAAAGATAGCAATTTGGATGATTAATTATATCTGAGTAGATGATATTTTTGTTTTTATGTTTTTTTATGGGATTTGTGCTTAATTAATTTTATTTTTTCATAGTTAAGGTAGAATATTATTGCTTCATTATCGGATTAGAGAATCTCTGTATAGATAATGGAAGAAGAAGAATACATAAAATAAATAATGGTATAGCAAAGCGTTGATAGACTAGCGGTTAAGATATCATCTTCCTATACTATTCGGGAGTCCAGGGTTTGATCCCAGTGCACGCAAGTGCGTGCACTGGTATGGCCTTAACCCTTCTATTTTAAGAGGGAGCTTTGAGCTTTTCAGGGGACCGGCGCTAAGCCATTAATTATGATACTGAAGATAAAATTATAGTGTCTGGGTATATCTATACTAATATTATAAATGCGAAAGTTTGGATGGATTTTTGTTACTCAATCAGGCCAAAACGGCTAAACGGATCAGCATGAAATTTGGCTCAGAGATATAGATCATAGTCTGGAATAGCACATGGCTTTTTATCCCGGAATATTATTACCAACCAATAGCCAAAATAAAACCTCAATCCACGCGGATGTAGTCGCGGGCATCAGCTAGTGTAGTAGGTACCTATTTTGTTTTCGTTGTTATTAATTTGTTTTGGATTACAAAGAGTTAATAAAAATATTCACCAAAAAATATAACGTTGGTGCGATTTTAAATAAAAGCTAGGTTTTTGAAGTCAAAAAGTTAATCCATTGCGACAGAGCAAAAATATCCACAAACGAAATAACGTAGGGGATGAAAACGCAACATCAATAGCCCGTAGACGTCCACCTAAATTTATATAGCTGAACTAGGTCACACAGCTCTTTCAGAATGTCTAGGTCTACCTGAAATAACACTATCTGTACTGCAAACAAAGTTACCTAATCTGGGAATAAGAAAAGCTTTCTGCACTTGGCAACATTTGTTTCTCTGCATTTATAACTATGTAGGTACTATTAAAAATTCTCATTCCTTCTTTGCTCTACCATGTAAAAAGTTGCCATCGGTATGTAAAGTAAGTTTGAGTTTTTATCATAAAATTCCGTACACTTTGGCTCCATTCCTAAAGGTGTCCTTTGGACCTCACAATGAATAGAAAAAATTATATTGGCCTTCCAGTCGAATTTCGGCAGCAGCTGCCAACTTCCACAGAGATAAGTCATTAGTGCGGTAGATTTACACAGGTGCACTCACTATGACCGTTGAGAGACTAGACTCAAAACCGACGGCTTTTCGTTCTCCCTGAGGCACGAGGATAAAATACGGCCAACTTCTTAACTCCCAATATAATAATAAAAGAGTAGTAAAATTTCCATTATCAGTTGCTAACACAAGTTTTGCCCAATCGCAATTTGAATTCAGCTCATCATATGCATATAATATATTTAGTAGGGCTAACAAAGAAATAAATTTGAATAAAATTAATAAATTTAACCTAGCTAAATCTCTTCGAAGCTGGCTAGCACCCAAGGGCTACGATGCAACTGAAAATATTTTTAAAATAACAAAATAGCATTGCGCGCACTTACACTTGCACTTTCACACACACACCTACCCGCACACACGCACACATGCACACACACTCACGCAAACACGCACACACACACACACATACACACGCAGATACGCTCAGTTTTCCACACGTAAATAAGTAATTAGTTTTTAGTTATATTTTCACATGTATCACTGGAAGGAACCTATCCTATCCTAGCGTAGAGGGTAGGGACCGTTATTTAATCATGTCAATCATTTATGAAAATAAATATTATTCTTATAATTCTTATTCTTATTCTTAATATTTCAGTCCGGAGTCAAAACCCAGGACCGCGTCATTCACAGGTCTACATGCTAACCACTAGTTCAAGAAGACCACTTTTGCATGGTTTTGACTATCAATCTGAGTCATCCGCTACCAATACCTACTTGTTAAATTGTATAACAGACTTTCCAGCTAAATAAAACTCATTAACCAACTAGTTAAATCTTGAAACTAGGTAGAACAGTATACAACTTTCAACGAGAGTAGTAACAGTACCTACCAAAGTCGTAACATAACACAAACATTGCGCAAGCTTTCAAAGATTAAAAAGGAGAAAAAAACTTTAAACAACTCTGAATTAAGTAAGTGAGAGACTTCCAGACTTTCTTTCAGCTTCTAGCGTGCACGACCGATTAGAAACAATTAATCGATCCAACATATAATGGCAACGATAGACATATAAGATATTGTTTAGATTTGAACGAATAAATGTCCCCTAAAACTTTGGTTGCACTAAATTATTATCACCTTCTCTAATTTGGTGTGATTAATTATTTCGTTTACTTTACACTTTATTGCAAGAATCTTCGTAAAGAGAAGAAAATATACCCTGAGCAACCAAATCGAACGCCATAACATGCATTTCTATGATATTGTTTCTCAAGAAAATATCCCTTTTTCTCTTTAACTCATGCTCACTGTCACTAAAACCGAGTGTGCACGGAAGGGAATAAATGAATGTACCGTTTTTTTCATTATATACTCACTTCATCCGACATTGTGCCAAAAATTTCCAAAAACAAAATTACTAAACAAACCGGAGGTTTGTGGTAGACCTTACTAAAGGAAAACGTAGGAAACACAACAAAGATAACCGAACCGGACAAAACCAGTATCTGGCATCTGTTCCCTTGTGTAGTTTTAAAGAAGCTTCCCACTCTTTTACTCTTGCCCCAAATAAAAATTTCACGATTTTTGACCTTTTATATTTTCAGGTGCAAAACACGAATATTACTATCATACTTATATTAAAAATGCGAAAGTGTGTTAGTCTGTTGGTTTTTTCCTTCAATTACGCCGCAACGGAGCAACGGATCGACGTGATTTTGAAGAACTGGAGAGTGACATAGGCTACTTTTTATCCCAGAAAATTAAGAAGTCGCGGTCATCAGCTAGTATTTTAAAAATAAAAGTTTTTTTTTTTCATCCACTACAAGTTAGCCCTCGACTGCGATCTCACCTGACGGTAAATGATGACGCAGTCTAAGATGGTAGCGGGTTAACCTGTTAGGGGCCAAACTATGGGGGCTATTAAACCAATACACCTATTCGGTTTCTATACGGCCTCGTTCCGGAATGATAAATCGCTTGGCGGCACGTCTTTGCCGGTAGGGTGGTAACTAGCCATGGCCGAAGCCTATCACCCGGCCAGACCAGGGAAAATTCAGAAATATAAGATATCAATAAAGTGTCATACTGGATCATACACTTTATGCGATATAAGTATTTAAGGCTAACCTAACTATTTTGTGTGTTCGTCAAACGGATCTATTAATCAAGGCTGGGAGGAAGTATGCCTCTCTCATAGAGAGTTAAATATTTGTTACGTTAGCCGTTGAGATCCTGGGGTCGTGGGGTCTTAGTGCCAAAAATTTTTTGCGAGACCTTTACCGAGTTTACTTGCCTCATCTGGTGACAGAAGGGCTGGCTCATTTTTTGCGCAAAGGATCCAGCACGGAAATGCAGCCAGCATTCTTGCCACCATTCCACGCGGGTGATAGATTATTGGAAAATAAAACAACTCTATTCTGTGATTCATAATTAAATATTACAGTGGGTAAACACTGAATTTTGTATTATGTAAACATTATTTGTTATTAAAGTGTGGCAACACTTGTATTCTCACTTGATATGTTGGTAATGATCCTTAGGTTATATTTGTGAAACTATATGTTTAAGCTTATTCAGAATAAAGTGTAGACATTATTAAAATAAATAATTACTAATTTAGCAACACAAAGTGTTGATAGATATACTTCAAATAAATAATGTAATTTAGAAATAGGTCAATTGACTATCATAGCGTTTTAAGAGACATTGTAAAATAGTTACTTAATTAAATTATAATAATTCTGTTTTAAAATATAGTTGACTATTTGATAATTATTATTGTGATAAATGATTAGTCATAACTGTATTTTGAGTAATGATTTACTGTAATTAAGAATTTATGTATATCAATTGATACTTCCTTTTGATTCTTAGATTTCACTTTGGTGTACTTTTCTACAGCTAGCTCAAATTAAATGTTGTATTAACTTGAAAATGCTTTTAATAATTAAGAGTGAAGTATATTAATTAGTGTCTGGAAATATATTTAATTCCGTTAAACAGTTTGTTATAAACAAAATGCTGTTACGATGTGAAACGTGGAATAGGAAAACGGTTTGGGTATATGGGGGGAATCATAACCTATAAAACCCACGGTTCTTATGAGATAAGACAGTTTTTGTCTACGAGCCACCTAGAATAAAGATAAGTATTCTTGCTGTAACTTTATATATTTGATTGTTGTCTTTATTGGTTTAAATGCGTACTAATTTCTATGTGAAAATATAATCTAAATTGTGTAAAAAAATTTTTTATTCATTTTGAACTGATGCTTTGAATCTCACAATAATATAAAAAGTGTTAAATTTTGTATTTCGTTTAATTTCTTTTCCTTTACTAGTTTTGCTTTGAAATAGGTGAATTACTTATTCTTGAATATCATACCAAATTGCTAAATTTCTAGTATAGAGCTTTATTCTTTTGCCTAAAAAGATGTGCTTTTAAATAGGAAGGGACTCTATAAAATATGTTTCCTACCTACTTACATTTTTGTTTAAACACGTATAAAGGTATACAAAACCAAGTACACAATATTATAGTTTTTGCATAGTAACAGAAAGCTACTTGTTAAATTCAAGCTCTATCTGCAATAATTTAAAACGGGCATGATTTATCTAGGCTAGCTAGCATTAAGTATGTTGTATTATATTCAATAAATTAAAAAAAAAATTACTATAGAATGTATTCAAGACTTTTTGAATTATTTTATGGTAACCTAGAATATATTCAAGACTTGTGGTGACCCTACCTGTATAAAGCAGG
Organism: Erebia palarica; assembly: GCA_964035005.1. NCBI lineage: Eukaryota > Metazoa > Arthropoda > Insecta > Lepidoptera > Nymphalidae > Erebia > Erebia palarica. The sequence continues at coordinate 33,236,175 of OZ035989.1, read as the reverse complement.
GGATCCTCCGGGAATATCGAGCAAGGTCGCTGGCACGAGTATGTAATGCATCGTTACCCGAATGTTTTCGTTACATTGCCATCGGGCACCACCCTCTCAAAGAACATAGAACCCTCATATTATGAGAATTAATATATGTTTCTCTATTACTATTTCGTAAAGATTTCATGTTAGTTGTATTTGTGCACAAAACCCCTGATATCGGATTCGGAGAATCCAAATCTTGGGTACAGGACAGTGGGTGGTATAGCTATGTACATACATAATAATAGAAAAATCTTTCGTTTATATAATAACTAGATGATGCCCGCGACTTCATCCACGTGGATTAAGATTTTTTGATTCCCGCAAGAACCCTTTAATTTTCCGGGATTAAAAGTAGCCTATGTCCTTCCCCGGGATACAATCTATCCCTGTACCAAATTTCATCCAAATCGGTTAAACAGCTGGGCCGTGAAAGCGTAGCAGACAGACAGACACACTTTCTCATATATAATATTTATTATATATGGATTAAGGATAAGTTGAAAGTATAATAATTTTGGTACTTATATAGTATTACTTTTACCTGTAGACTTTTTTGTGACTTTTATTGAAAATAATATAATAGAACTTGACTGGAAAAGTAACTTGATTCCCGGACTGATCAATAAAAGATATATTTAGAATTAATACCTATAGACAGACGTTATATGTATCATAACATATCATCAATATGTAATATGAAATAATCACAATTAAATCAAAATCAATCGCGATAATTACTTTCAACACTAAAATATGGATAACAAGTTGGCCTTGGATTAATACCAGAACCTCTTGGGACCAAACGCGTAAACTCCAAGACAAAGATGATATCAGCTATAATCTCAAAGTCAAACATCCGAGTTTTCAGTCAAAGTTTTGAAATCGTCAGCGCAAGTAAAACATACTTAAGCAAGATATTTGTATAAACGGAAAATTTACTTCTTTAAAGTACAACTGTTCGTAAAATAATTTTAAACAGTCATTTAGTCATGGTAGCACCACGTCAACTTAAACTTAAGTAAGTACTGAAGTCTTTAAGCGATTTCTGATTTCAAAATACCCTAACTCACGACTTAATTAATTCAAAGCAAGGCGACGTGAAGACTGACTACTTAGAAAAATCGACAAGACGAATTGCAATAAAAGTATTTGTGGGATTTGTGACTTCACAATACGGAAAGTCCTAACTCATGTCATCATTACTTCAAAGCTCTGTTTACAATAATATCAAATGATGCGCTTGTAAAGTCAAAAATGGGACTTAAATGTCTGTAAGGGCATAAACACTGAACGTTTACCCAAAACGGCGGGATTCACGACGCTTTGAGTTTTTTTATGACATCTACACGTGTAGATTGTAAAATTAATTCTATAGCGCAGTAACCCTTTCCCTTTTACAGTGCGTGTCTTTCACCTGCAGCATGCGACACCCACCACCCAGCAATTCGCACAGGCACAACACCACACCACACAAATCCTCCAAATCACTCTCAACGTACGTTTCACTCCGACTGTAGCGGATTATAGCGAATTAAACTTCTAGTTCATTCACTATTAATTCTATAGCACAGTAACCCTTTCCCTTTGAGTTTTACGTGCATTTTATTTGATTTTAGGGCTAAAATACACTACGGGCAGGACAGTATAAAATTTTCGCGAATAACGCCCACGTTGTGTGGGAAAAATGCTTCGTCTTGTCGCGCATGTCTGTTCAGCTCCATATAAAAATGCGCGCGCCGAGATTTTGCGTTGACGTATTGTCCTGTCCTGCGTAGTTCTGTCTGGTATTTTTACCCTTAGAGGGCACTGTTCTGCTTCATTATACTTGAAGTTATAAGTTAATTATACTTGTGGCACGGAGTACACGGAAGACCAAAAGTTGGGCCCATGCCTTTGCAACTACGTCACAATGTCCTCCAATCCATCCATTAAAAAAAAGCAAAAATATGTCAGTCTGTTTGCTACGCTTTGACGGTCCATTCGTTCGACAGATTTTGACGAAATTTGGTAGAAAGATGCGTGCCCTCGGAAAATCTGAGTTTCCACGGAACTTTAAAATAAAAAGCCAAGCGGACTAAGTCGCGGGCAGCGGTCATAACATTGTAGGAACTTATTTAAGTACTTTATAATAATAATTAGGTACTCTTGAACTCTGACTGCGTGCTAGTATTAGGGTTGGGGAAAGCTGTAATTTTACACTTCACATCATAGAAACCATAAAAGAGTCTCAAAAGATCGATTTCGTTTAACATCGCTAAGGTATTTCGTTTCAGTTCAGTTAAACATATAGTATGTATGGAATTGTACCAAATCTTTACAGGATCGTATAGACTTTGTGTTATAGTATTGTAATCTGTCTTTTTTCCACTACAAGTTAGCCCTTGATTGATATTTCACCTAATGGAATGGCAGTACATCTGCAACGTTTTTACGGTCCATCAACTCAACCGATTTAGCTTAAAAATATAAGGATAGGTTATATTTAAGGGGAGGCGGATTATTCAGCTTAAATTCATGAAAATTAAAGAGTTCCCATAGGATATGCAATCAAGCTTTAATTAATTTAAAATAATTATCTGACCTAAAAATGCGCTGCCAATTTTTTTTTCAAAAAATTTATATCCAGTGTCACTCAGGATGATGTTAGGATTCTAATAATACCTCATACATCCAAATCTGTTCAGGCATTTAGAAGTTATGGTGGAATAAATACACATACATTCATTAAACCTGGAAGTTGCAGGAATCTAGTTGATTCCTGCTACAATATTTTCTAAAAAAAATTGCAGAAATATTCTTATGTAATAACTCTTAAATTTAGAATATCATCACAACTTAAAGTTGGCAGGATTCGCTGGCCAACTTCTTTCGCACAACTGGCTACGTAACTATAGACCAATCCATCGTTGAATCGGCTTTTTATATTATACCACTTTGAAATGGTGGTATGTCATACCGTGTAAAAGTCAATTAGTATTTTATGCCTCTACAACCACTAATTAATTACCTACCCATATACTTACGGTTTAGAAAAAAAGTGCATTATGAGTTTTCAATATTCCGCATTTGATAAAAATCTAATTGTGTACAGTCACGCAAACCTTTCGCCCACCTTTTCCCCACTTTTAAGCCACTTCCACCCCTGTATGCCTGTTGTAGCCCCTAAAGGAGGCGGTTCGCAGCGATTAGGCCCAAATTGCTAGGAATACGCTACTGCGTCACTCTACAATCGCCTATTAGTTGCTACGTTGCACGCATTGTTCCAATTTGTGATGTACAATTTAGTGTATGCAGATACAGATACCTACCTACTATAGATACCTACCTGTAATGTCCCGTTGATAGGAAATTTGGGCTCAACCGAAATACTAAATGATGCCCGTGACTTCGTGGATTTAGATTAAATTTTTTGAGATAAAGTAACCTATAATCCTTCCTTTCCTGGGGATGAAACCTATCTGTTTATCAAATTTCGTGAAGATCGGAAAAGATAGATCATCAAGTCGTAGCGGGCACTTTTTACTGCGGTTACTTTATCTCAGTATGAATTTAATACCTTGGTTTCCCATAATAAAGTGACTTGCAAGCAAGTTGCATGCAGAAAGTTACTTTAAGTAGGTATTGAACATGTTAGAACCCGAACCCGGAACCTGCGCACGTTATAAAAACAGCGCTCAACACTGTGCCACGGAGATCGTCTACATCTACGTCTAATACTAGTAATCCCACGTAACATTGGCAAAATTTTGCTGGTGTGGCATGAAAAAGAAGTAGTACACAAAAATATGACAACATACTCGCATGCAAGGACATGCATAATGGTAACTTTCCTTGCAAGCCAAATTCATTGGTTTTCTGAATGATTGTATACATTGAGAGGGTTTGTATAGTCAATACCAACAAAGGAATGTCTTTGCAATATCGTGAAGCATCTGAAATGCGGATAATTTAGCCTTTAGTCTATGCCCGAGCTAGCAGTCATTAAATATTAATTAATACGGCATTGTATTATGAAAATATTCAGAATGTAATGAAGCTAAGATCGAAAAATACCGCAACTACTGATAGTTTAGGGGCTATATTTAATTAATTTGTCCTACATTTTGAAGCTTCTTTCTTCAAAAGTTAATTACTAGATAACTTTAACCTTTTATCTTTGCTGTTTAATTTAAATTGAAAAGTTTAGGAAAAAAAATTAATTAATGGATAAGGAAATCCAAAAACTGCTATAAATACCTATCAAGTTTTTATTAGTTTTAATCGGAGAATATTCTAAATTTCTATATTTATTATCATGTTTATGGTTAGGTATAGGTTCTAAAATCGTTATGAAATTGTTTATTGTTAAGTACCACTACTACTACCACAGTTATTTAAGTATTTGCCTCTGTTGCCTCTAAAATTGTTTTATTTTCTTCATTATTAATGGCTCTATATCAAAAGTTGGTAATCATATTGGCAAATTGAACTTTTAACACTGCAGCTAAAAAAGTGAAAACACTATTTTATTTGAGAGAAACACCGGCGCAGGTTTTCCAAGGCAGCCAGGGTGTCCTTTTTCGTCCGATTGGCACGGAGAAGGATAATTTTGCCATTTCGGTACTTATCAATGAATATATTTTTCAAATTTTCTTTTCGTAATGGGCACTTAGTATAATATATTTGACTACATCACTTACCATCAGGTGAACGCAGGTGAAGGTCAGAACGCATTCAAGGGCTAACTTGTAGTGGATAATAAAAAAAAACTAATTGCAAATACGAATCAGCCTTTCGCGACCTATTTCGTGATTGTGTCGCTAATAAGAAACTAGCTTCACGCTATTGTGAGAAATAATAGGCCAAGGGGCGGGGAACGAATTAATGATGCCTATAGTTTTAGCTTTAGCTTTTTACTTCGTATCCTTACTATTGTGAACCATAATACGCATATAGTGACATATTAAACGGTTCAAAATAAACAAATGAATAAAAAATGGTTAACATGATTTCATTAATTCATTTTGCTCCAAAGCAATCCTCATTTCATAGACATTGATTGCTAATGCTATGACGCATACATTTCAATTTACTTTAAGGCCTTTGTTTATCATACCTACGTATTTTATTAGAATTTACTCATTCTACCAAACCGTGGAAACCCTTCAACAGACGATTTGTCAATTATGATGACATATTACAGGATTCCGGGGATATTCCGGGTTACATCATCAGTGAATACTAACTAGTAACTACTTGACTTTCAGTAGCTTGAGTTGTGTATGAACAACTGATTAAATAATAATAGTTAAATTTGAGCCATTGATCGACGTTGACGCTACCGATTTTGTTAAGGGTTTCAAACTATACAGGTGAAATGTCAATTTGAAACGTCAGTTTACTGCATCTAATTAAACGTCCGAGAATAAGCGCCAATAGGTAAGTAGTAGAATAAATAATTGAAATAACTTAAAATCCATACTAATATCTTTACTAATATTATAACATTTAACATACTTAGATACAAATTACAAATAATATTATAAATACGAAAGTGTATCTGTCTGTCTGTCTGCTACGCTTTCACGGCCCATTTGTTCAACCGATTTTGATGAAATGTGGTACAGGTGTGGTTCCCGGGAAAGGGCATCTACTTTTTATCCCGGAAAATTCAAGAGTTCCCGTGGGAATCAAAAAATCTTTATCCATGCGGGCATCATCTAGTTACTAATATTTTTTTATTTTTAATGTTTATTTGAATTCTACGCTCGCTCTGACACTACAAGTGACGAAAGCATGACGTGTTTGTGTTGTACATATTTGTTTTATTTTAAATCTCCATCGATTTGGCGCAGTGGGACTCATTAAAATGGCTCTATTAGAGAAAAGTTTCAATACTGAGACAAACGTTTGATAGAGCTCAAAATAAATGCTATTTTAAAACAGTCAAAAGAAAAAGGAAGGAGTATTTCCTACATAGATCTTCATGAAATATCGATACAGCGTGCAGCGTTGCTTTTAATGGACAAGCTTGAAATGTATACGATACGAACTGTTGTCTCGTATCGTATCGCTGTTTTATATCCAGAAAGTAATTGAACGAGCGAAGCGAAGCTCTCTGAGTCTACTTGAGTGAATTTGCACTTATCCGTCTTAGGGTTGCCAAAAAAATTTGTCTGTCAGAGCCTTATAACTTCAAAGTGGAGATTTTCTAACCTTCAAAGTTGACCTTAGAACTCTCAATTTTCTAAAAGGTTGAGTCTGAAACTTGATCAGTTATTTGAATTATATCCTGTACTTGAACAACAAATACTAAAATTAGATAAATATTATAAGGAAACGAAATTATTAAATTTTTTATGACTTCACAATGATGTCAATAGGGCGCTCTGTAAAAGTTTATTCGTTTGTGCTTACAAATAATAAACGTTAGCACCATCTTAGTGGAATAAAAAAATACCGCGAGGTCTCAGTTTGGGGCGAACCACTAGTACTATAAATACGAAAGTGTAATTGTTTGTTCTTCAATCAAGAGAACTACAGATCTACGTGATTTTTGCATGGGTATAGGCAGAGAACAAACAGTTAAAACCTGTCTCGTACTTACCTGAATTCAATTAACACGCATTGGGTATTTACAGGCTTTTAAGGTCTCATAATTAAGTAGTAAGCATTAGCATATTTCTAATGGAAGGTTCTATAAAATTATTGTGTAAATAAAATTATTCGTGTGGAATAATATAATAACTAGCTGATGCCCGCGACTTCGTCCTCGTGGTTTAAGTTTTCTTGATTCCCGCGGGAACTCCTTAATTTTCTGGGAAAAAAGTCGCCTATGTCACTGTCCAGGTCGTCAACTATACCCATGCCAAAAATCACGTTGATCAATTTCCCCGTTGCGGCGTGATTGAAGGACAAACCAACAAAGCAACACGCTTTCTCATTTATAATATTAGTAAGTATCATATGATGTTGTTCGCATAAATAAGAGTGCGTTGACCTCTCCAGGGACACAACTTTTTAAAAATTATACTACAATAGTCTTCAAAACAGTGTGATGACGTTATTCTATTGGTTTTTTTAACCACTAAAAGTTAGCCCTTTACTGAGATCTCACCTGAGATGTCTAGAGCCCACATTTCTACAGTTTTAGAATTGAAATAACATCAACGTAAATGGTTTAATTCTCAAGTATAAGAAATTTCATTTACAAATAAAAATAATAACTCGTTCTTATCATTGAAAATACAATATGCCATTCTAGGCAAGTGCGCTCCAACCTAGACTAGATTGTAGCCTATCTCTGGGAACTCATGAGAAGCAATGCGCGAGGGAAACAATGGTACACAGTTCAATGGACGACTATTTATTACCTGTTTGTTTTAAATGAGGAGACCATCAGTATGATACTTTCTAAGGGGTGATATGCTCACTACGTGACTAAACCCCTTTAAATAAATCTGATAAGATTACGCTACAATAATAAGATAAAGATACTTTCTAGATCGCACCAGCGTCGTCGTCACCAGACTAGACCAAAGACAATAAAAAAACTACATATCCCTAAATTGCGTCTACAGGGAATCGAGCCTGGGACCTCAAGAAATTATAGAGTCACGTGTGTGAAAATGTTGTCTTCCATTCCAATCCGCACTTGGCCAGCCTTTTCGTTCCGAGAGGAAACTTGTGCTCAATAGTGAGTTGATAGTGGGTAAGAGAGTGTGGGAAAAGACCCTTAGCCTGCATATTACACGTTCAGCTGAGCAGGATAATCGCTCAATCGCGTGAGCCACCGACAAAGTTTTAAGTGCGACCTCAATCACATTTATTGGTGAACTGTTATATTCCATAATCAACCTCTGTTTGCTACAGTTATGGGCCAGCGCAGACCGAGCGTGGTAAGGAGTTGCGGTGCAGCGAGTGGACTCGATGTGCGGCGAATGGAGTTATGATGTGTCGAGGTGAGTTGAGATGTGGACTCGAAGTGTGGTGAGTACCCTGGACTTGAGGTGTCGACTGTAGTCGAGGTGAAGCGAGTAGAGTCGAGGTGCATCGAATTCAGCCGAGTGTGGAGAGTGAAGACGAGGCGTGGCAAGGACGGTGATATGGACGGGAGCAGCTGACTTCTCCACTGCCACTATTTGGCTGGAGGAACTATTATAACCGTATGTCAAAGCGAATATGTTCAGTTTACTTCATGTGCTAAATTTGACTACATGATTCCCGCCGAGATTTGAAAATTCACGAAAAATCCACCCATCTTTAAAAAAATACTGGATTACTATACTTGATATATAATTTATCATTTTTATGACGCTGTTTTATTACTTTTTTCTATCTATTTATGCTGTACGTTTCAGGATATGTAAGACACGTTACTCTATATACTAATAATTTGATAAAATACTTAGTATATTTTGTGACTTTTGTCTGCGCTGGAACTATGTGGCTAATATATTATCTGAAAGTTAAGGGTGCTTCCATTACGAATATTCAAACCATTTTTGTTTACTTTGGCGCTATAAGGCAATTAATTTCATAGCATTAGAATTTCCACGGAACCGAAAGCGATTAAATTCTGAAATATTATTCCATAATTTGAAAAGTTTTTGTGAACATTTTGTGGTGGATTAAAGCGAGTTTTAGTTTTACGACCTGTTTTATTTCCATTGAATTTTAATGTAGTGTAACAGAATTAATAACGAGTATTCCCGTTCCGTTTCAAGTAAAAGAATTAGTACCGCGCGGTACCTTAATCTTATTGAATATTCAGTTTATTTAACACATTTTTGCTGGCAAAAGCAAAATCAATATACCAAGATGGAATGAAATAAAACCCTTTAGATTCTTTTTCTCGAGCGTTCTCTTTTAATTCTTCGAGTAGAGCTAAGGAACTGATCCGGGCGCTTACCGGGGCGAACGTGCCTCGCCTCTATGAGCGTGCCATCCCCCGGGATCGGTAATCCCGGATAGTTCGGCGTAATGGAGGGAATTTCGCTGAAGGAACTTCGTAGGCGGCGCTTTATAAAACCTGCTGCGCTGGGATGTTGATTATTAAAGTTCCCTCGTGAGGTGGGATCCTGGATTGATTTCCTTTCGGCTGGCTTTTACTTAAAGTGTTCCATTCAATTGAATCGCATGTAGGTGTCAGCATTGTTGCTTTTAGTGGAATATTAAATTATGACCGCGTAGATTTTGTTTCTGTAACAAGTGTTACTATAACCGTCTGAAAAGATGGGACGAGAAAACGTAGCAGACGTACAGATAGACACACATTCGGATTCTTAATATTATATAGTGTAGTCTATATGCATTGTCGTGCCCTTTGCATTTATGATACGCTATAGTTTTCCGTGTAGTAATACCCCCGACTGTATAAGAAAATCATTACATTTGTCAAAGAGATAATTGTTTAAGGAGTTCATAGCTAATTGCATGTCAAGAAATATGAGTATGGTTTTAAGCTCTAAAACGATTACGATTTTCTTAGACAATCTGGCCCGGAACTAAAATATTTGATATATCTAATACCCATACAACCCTAAATAATAGATAATATTATCATACGTGAAACATCGCTTCACCATGCTTTTGTTTGCCTTTAATTTACCCGAATAGACCTTTAGAATCCAACTTGATATCGGTACAAAATTGGATTAGTTTTGTACAATGTGCTAGTTAAACTTGTGAAAGGAATGCAATAGTACCCTCTGAAATTCGGGTACGACCTACGGTAACTAGGTTTCCAAGCAATTTGTAGCGCGCGGCTTTGTGTCTGGGTAACTTTATGTGACCTTTTGCAGTTCTCTTTTATTGGAACGTCTCTTTTTTGTAATAAATATCACAGAAAATACTATCACACTATAAAATTAACTACCCATATTATAAAATAAACGTGTTTGATTATTGTTTTATGTATTTTAATCATGCCACTGTGAAATAATTAAGCAATCGACGTTATTCATTGCAAGGATAATATAGGCTAGAGCTATATAAGGAGTGACATCCACCACTACAGCCCATTAACGTCCCACTGCTGGGCACAGGCCTCCACTCTCATAGGAGAGACGGAATAAGAGCTTAGATCCACCACGCGGCTCCAATGCGGGTTGGCGGGCTTTAACGACTATTATCATGTTAGTGATAATATCCGGGGCCGACGGCTTAACGTGCTCTCTGAGGCACGGGGGTGAAACACCGCCAACTTCCTAACTCCGGGCTAGTACTGAGAATTTCTAGTCGGAAAAACCCAACACTTATCATGGCTCGATCCGGGACTCGAACCCGGGACCTCGTCGGCCGCAGTCGAGCATGTTAACCACTAGACCAACGAGGCACTAGAGCAAGGAGCAGCAGGAGTGACATCGGCTACTAAACATTTCGGAAAATCAGACTTACCAGTTCCCACGGCATTAAAAAAACCTAAATACACGCAGAAGTTACGGATATCGTGTAAATTTTATTTGTATTAAAACTTAATAAATTACATTTAAACTAAATTCATTTGGGAATTCGCAAAGCAGTAACTACTTTGAATCGGTATTTTCAAGTTAACAATAGAAATTTAGTTTTTTCCTGACTAATAATTTAAAAATAATTATAGGCTACTTATTGAACCGAATAACCGAAGTACTTAAATAAAGTGTCATCAATATTAATTTTCATAATTAATATAATACGTAGTTCCTTTTTCATGTAAGCAATAAACTTATTTAAATGAAAATAAATAACAAATTCAGTATTAGTTATAAAAAGGTAAAAAGAAAATGAAGGATTTTTTTTGGGATTTAAAAAACAATGTCACTAGGTACTTACTAAATAACTACCATAAAAGTAAATTAGGAGCGAGAGAATAATGGAACAAAATTACAGTAATATTTAGTTGGTTAAAAAATAACGTATTTCTAACGGAAAACTAATCCACGTTGACGTCAACGTTGCGTGATCAATCGACGTTCGGAAAAGCACTTCGGTTTTTGTTTTTATATTTTCACCATCGATTTGGTAACAAGTGCTTGACATGAATATATTCCGTCTACTCATTGGCAAGGGAACATTCTCGTCTGTAAGTTTATGCAGAGCTAAGAAATATCAACATTACGAAAAATGCAGATTGTTATTATTATAAATCTGAAAGTGTGTCTGTGTGCTACTGCTTTAACGGCTCATCTTTTCAACCAATTTTGATTAAATTTTTAACAGGGTTAGATTGTGTCTCGGGGAAGGATATAGGCTACCTTTTATCCAGGGAATTTGAGGAGTTCCCGTGGCTATCAAAAAAGCCTTGATCCACGCGGACGAAGTCGCGAGCATCATCAAGTTATTAATATTTATTTATCCAGAGTGCAAGAAAAGATTGCTATTATTTTGCTAATCCGCCAACAGAAAAAAATCTGTATGGTCAAGCATGCAGTTACAAGCGAAGCACCGTTTACCCCCAACCAAGCAAGAAAACCAAGTTCCCAAGCAAGCAATGCCACCACCACTCCCATGAACCACCACACAAGACTTTTATACTTTTCTCGACGCACGTTTCGCCCTGGCACCGGAGAATCTTCAGGAGATGTCGACTTTACAATCTTGCATTGTAAGTGGGAAGGTAAACGGCGCTTCACTTGTAACTACATGCTTGACCATACAGAATTTTTTCTGTTGGCGGATTATAGCAAAATAATTGTAATCTTTTCTTGCTAAATCATGAACTACCGCAAAGTAACGCATGATTCCATCCAATATTTACCCAGAGTGCTTGAAATATTATATTACTGTTATGGATAAAATCGATTTGCGTCTGCTGCTCCTTCCCACTCCACGGTTACCTATGTACGGTTTTAACTAAATCTAAAATTTAGCGAATTGAATCGATTCGCCACCTCGCGTCACTATTTTACCTACTTTGCATGAAGTAAATTAGTCTAGACTGACATAACGATGTTAATTCAAGCAGCTATAGCATAAATTAAGCAAAACTCTGTGGAAAGTGTAAAACTATGCTAATGTAGAGGATCGGACTTGTGGCGGCGAGTGGGTATGAGATTAACTCGGATTACTCAGATGCATTGCTTGGCATGTAGGCGACAGTTTCATATATACATTTTTATAGTAATAAACAAGATGTGTATCTTGCATGTGTCCAAGGCATGTATCTACGCGAATCAAGTATTTTTCTTGAAATGGTGTCCTTAGATTATCTCATAAATATAATAATTTCGTCATGGATACTTATTTAGCAGAGAGAATATATAAATATATTTGTCAAGTAATAGTTTTATAATGAGCTGTTTAAACAGCAAATATATTTACATAATTATAATATGAAAAATCAGAAGCAATTAAACCATATTATGCCTGTAGTATTTTTTTTTTTTTTTATCCTCTGTTTAAAGAGGAACCACTTTTTCCTCCGATGTGATGGTCGGAGACCTTTTTTGTCAAGGGTTTATATTTTACTAATTTTATTTTAAAGAAGTATAAATATGTATATATTATAAGTATATAGTTATTTTGACTCAAACCATAAGTGGGAACGTTTTTATTTAAGTTGCTTGTTATATTATTATTAATATAAACGACACTGTAAATCTTTAACGCCCACTTATGATTTACGTCTCTATAATTCTTCTTTATTTATCCCTTGTACTATACATATTATATTATTACTAAAACCGAAAATTTGTCTTTTTATTATACTATTAAAAAAATCTGAAAAATTTGACTATTAATGAATTTTCTCCCTTTTTTAAATATAATATCAAAAAAGTCCTTCCGAGTGTGACATTCGGTCAGCAAGTCACATTTTTGGGGGCATCTTCCAAATCGAATTCTCGTACCACCTCTATGCTCATGCTGATGCTGTACGCCAATGGTGAGAGACTTTCTCACTTTTCTGGATTCTAAAGCGGGCCTGGATCTCTTAAGATCCAGGGTTCGTTTTTGCCAGTTCACAATTGAGTGCGCTATTTTAACTCTATCCATGGCGTACAGCTCCACCCGGAACGCAGTGCAGTACGAGTTCAGCTTTAAATGTTTCCGTCGGTGTAGTTCATCATGATTTGCGTCTTTCTTGGCACGATTGTGCGCCTGTGCGGAGGTCTCGTCCAGGGCCACTTTAGCAATAGGCTACCGTGGCCCTGGCTAAGGCCTCCCATTTCCGGCGCACGACGCATTCCGAGGCAAACGCGCTGTGGGTTGCGTCCAATCCAGCCTGCGTGCAATTGCAGCAAGAAGGGGGGACTCCAGCCTGCCACTTGGGGCAGCTCACCTTCATGTGGGCCTCCCCGCAGTGGCTGCACTTCGTCTGGGAGTCTTTACAAAAACGCTTGCTGTGCCCGTACGCTAGGCACACCGAGCACTGGACGAGCGGGGACTGATCGGCCACCCTTACCCTCTGCAAATCCACGCGAACAACGCTCGCCTCCGTCATAATGGACCACACCTTCGGGGATACCCTCATTACGATATGAGACATGAGAGGATTTCTAGTTTTTCGCCTGTATTTAATTTCCATGCGAGCCTCGTCATGGTCCAGGTCTTTAAAGAGGCCCTCGTTTTGAGTTTTGAGTGCCTGGAGGATGTCCCCGTCAGTGTTATACTGGAGGACATCCTTCAGGATCACTAGCGGGTCTTTGTTCTTTATTTCCTCGACTCTGAGATCAGCTTTTTTGAGTCTTTCCATGACTTTTTCCCTCTCCTCTCTCGTCCCACATCCCACAATAACCTTCCTGTCCTTCGCTTTCCGAACACGGTCCACTTGTACTCCAGTTTCCTTGGCGTTGATGGCCTTTCTAATGTGCTGGAGTACCTCGTCTCCTGTCTCCATCTCATCGTTAGAGGTGACGGCGATTGAATGCAGTGCGGTCCGCTCTGTTGGGCGACTTTTCAGCTCGCCGGCGGCCACATTCGCATATGTCAGTCGCTCCACCTTGTGGTCTTCCATTAAGTGGCTCAGTTTCATTATTTCCTTAGTATTTCTTTCTAGTAATTTTGCGTGTTTCTCCAACTCGTTCAAAATGGAAGTTCCGCCCCCCAGTGTGATTTCAGCCGGCACTTCCCTTTTCCTTTCCACTACGTCTCTCCCTTCCTTTCCTCCGACTACTTCTTTAATTAGACCCTCTGGTGTGCTCGTTTGGGTCATCTGGTCCACTTTCTCTCGTTCGCTATCCCTCTCGAACTCGTCATCTAGTTTTCGTGCCACCGGTACCGCTTTGGTCAGCTCGTATAGCCGATCCAAAGCCTCTTTTATTTGGAGCCTTACGTCTTTTCGAAGGTTCTGAAATCGCTGCAGGTTCTCCAGTCCTTTCCTGTATACCTCGGCGGCTTCCTCCGCCCTGCTAACAAAGCTCGTCCTGGACTTTATGGGGCTGAGAGTGAGGGGGTTTTTCTTTACTTTTGTAGTTGTCGCCGTTGACAGCTTTGGGGGCGTTTTGAACATTGTTAGGGATAACAACTATATCCGGGTTGTGTAGAGGGCAACCCAGGTTTAAGTAATTAATAATTTTAGATAATAAATTTTCAAATCGATACGAACCTAACCTAAGTAAAATGCAATGTCTAAAAATACGTAAATTAATTTAATGTAATAAATATGGCTGGGTTGTGTAAAGGGCAACCCAGTTGTCTAATAAAATATAAACCTAGCTAAAATCTACGATCCCTAATAAATAAGTAAATTAACTGGGTTATGTAAAACAACCCAGTTGTCTAATAAAATTTTTAAAAGCGAAAAAAGTCTACTAAATAATTAAAATAACTGGGTTGTGTAAATGGCAACCCAGTTGTCAATAAATATTAATAACCTAGTTAAAGTTTAGTCTAATAAATAATTAAAATGACTGGGTTCTGTAAGGCAACCCAGTTGTCTAATAAAATCTTAACCTATGTTACCGACTTGGGAGTGTAAAGGCTCCCAAGGTCAAAAACTTACAGTCTAATTAATGGTGAGGAGGTGTATAATTTCTCCCCCCGTCAGGTACTATCTTCCTGCAAAAGCAGGGTATCAATCTAGGGATTTAAAATGTTTCGGGTCTCCCTAGGGTACTGCTCCCTGGCACCTGTCTAACGACAAGTGGGCGGATGGGTGGGCCCGAAAAAAGCGTTTTTCGCAGCGAAAAATCGCGGAAAACCGGTCGTACGGCGGCGCGCGAGCGATCGCTCGCGTGCAGGCCTCGCCCGAGCTGGAAAATGTGAAAATTAAAGGAAAATCTGGACGTTTGAATTTTGATGCGAAATTTTTCTAAGTCCAAAAAATGTGAAAATCGTGAAAAATTAAAATTTTGTTTTTCTTTCGCAGGTCGCTAGTGCCGGTCGACAGCAACGCCCTGTGAAAGTTTCGCTGGAAAATTTGGAAAATTCGGGCAACGGCGCAGGAATTCTGCGATTTTTCGATATTGATCTGATCAATTAGTATGGAGATCTCGAGGTATAAGGTAACCTCGGTGTCGAAATTTCCTAAGTAGGTATACGCGACAAAAGCGTTTTTCGCAGCGAAAAATCGCGGAAAACCGGTCGTACGGCGGCGCGCGAGCGATCGCTCGCGTGCAGGCCTCGCCCGAGCTGGAAAATGTGAAAATTAAAGGAAAATCTGGACGTTTGAATTTTGATGCGAAATTTTTCTAAGTCCAAAAAATGTGAAAATCGTGAAAAATTAAAATTTTGTTTTTCTTTCGCAGGTCGCTAGTGCCGGTCGACAGCAACGCCCTGTGAAAGTTTCGCTGGAAAATTTGGAAAATTCGGGCAACGGCGCAGTAATTCTGAATTCTGCGATTTTTCGATATTGATCTGCCTGTAGTATTAACTATTCTGTGCCTATACCGTACAACCTTTTGCAACCGTTTTAATGATACACAATATTATAAGCGATCAAGTGCTTCCATAGACAGAACTCTAAACTAATTTTCTCATAAAGCTAAATATCATCGTAATCATGAATGTAATAATAAGTGATCAACGTCACAGCTACACCTACGAAACGTTTTTGTTCATTCATTTATAATAGGAACCGCAAAGGTGTGGCCCCTTCTAGCCCTCGTGTTTCCTGCTACAGATGTTTTGACTTTTCGAGTATCTTCAAAGCAAGAAGTGACCTACAAACCTCATAATTGCTTCCCATAAAGATTGATAGTCGTCAAGCGTATCAGTCTTGTTATAAAGAAAATACTACTACTCGTATATTGCCTTTATCTAGAGTCAATTCCCCATCAATCTATTTGAACTATCGTTAACGACGAGTGGTTTCATACTTGGCATTATCAGACCTCGATATTCTCTTCGAAAATACTTGCCTATAATGCCGTTGCTGTACCTAACTAGGCCTCTTTGATTTCGAATAAGGAATAGCTTGGTCGGAACAAGATGATAATTCTTTTGATCTCACCGAGATTTCAATTGAAATCTTGACATTTGCTTTGTGGAACGATTGTTGGCGGAACTCGGAGGCTGCCTTGGTACTTTATATGTAGGCATTTTATTTTTATTTTCAAAATAAGCTTTTAATTTATCCATGCTTCTTATTTTAATACGAAAGCTTGGCGGTCTGTATGTTAAATTATAAGGCCCTAAGCTACAATACTTAATACAAAATTACCATAAATTATGGTTATATACTTCTTATTAACAAGCTAATTAATATAATCTCTCTCTGCGTCATATTCCTCATTGCCGGGGGTCGTGTCCCTTTTTCGTTAATCACATAATGACAGGGGTTTTCTTCGGATAATAATGCGGTGGCATCCTAGGTCCTTTCGCATATTTTAATGCAGTAAAGATCAAGCACGATCGGCATGGGAACTTCTTTCACTTTCTTGCAGTTTGTCGGCTGAAGCGTTACAACTCCGTATAACATAATAAATAAAGGAGTGATGAAAATACTACAATAATTAGCAAGTCATAATAGCCACATTACGCTATTTCAAAAAGTTAAAAAGTTCCCTAATTAATAATTACGCAGTTCACATTTAAATTAAGTTTTCAACGTCTGAATTTAAATGGCGGAATATTAATCTGGCCAATTATTTAATTTTGAGGTTTTTACATAATATTTTCAACTGCTGTGCGGTTTCCACTATTCCAAGTTCCGTTCAAAATACACACATATCGTGAAACGGTCACGAAATATTCCATGGTTTCATGCAATCCACAATAATTGGGCACTTTTGAAACAGCGTATACAAATAAAAAGTCGAAACGATTTGAGTCACCATTTAAGCAGAGCACGTAGGTGTACCTACACGTATTTGAAGTCTGATAGGACCGGTTATAAAAACGAATAACGATATCGCACGATTCAGAATTATACGTGGATAAACAAAGTCATCTTTTGTACTGGCATTTGATAGTTTTTAGAATCAGTTTTTCAATAAACTAAGTGTTGGCTTCCAAAAAACTCACAAAAATGAGCCGGGAAGTATTTATGGAATAGCTGAATAATTCATATTATCACAAAAATAAGTTTGTGATAATATGAATTTGAAAGTTATGAAATGAATTTTAAAATTTTTTTTTGTAAACCTTTTAAATTCTATTAAATTTATTTTAAAACAGTCAAGAATTTTGTATATTAGGATTGATAAAATTCTCTGAAATTTAGACAATATTATCAATGTGTATGTATGTATGCTATCAATTTTGTGATGTATCTAAGGTCTAGATAGTGTAATTATACATTTTGCAGAAATGAGTGCATATATAAATAAAAGCGCGCGTCAAATTCAAAACCACCTTCCTTGGACAGGGAGTACAAAAAAAATAGATTTCACTCACCATATTCGGGACACGTAATGCAAAACGCCACAGCCAGGAAAAAGCCGATCACCTCACCGACACCCTTGCTGGCCATGTTTTTTCTTTTAACCCACGCTCGCTTGTACCGACATTTTTTTTCTATTTGCTCGCGAATCACTCTAGTCCGTTTTTCGTTCCCATCGTCTCCGTTTCGGCATTAGAGCCCTTTAAGAACATTGTTCTTAAACTCTGGCGCGTCCTGTAGTTACATCTGAAACAAGAGAAAAAAATGATTAAAGTAAAATGTTACACAGCATTAATATTGACGTAAGATTTAGTTTTCAGAATGCATAGCTCAAAGTATGCAGCAGAGTGCAATATTTAGATTTTTTATACACACTACGGAAAAGAAATTTTGTGTGACTGACAAAACATTATCTAAGCATATGGAACTGCTCAGACTAGCGTGTCAGGACGAAACGAATTTCCTCTTCGACGCGGGCATTTCGTGCAGATTTTTATCTTATTCTGGCCGTACCTACGTGGTCTCCTACGGAAGTTGACCTGATGTTGCCATGTGCGCCACATGCGTTCGGGTTTAGAATACCTACGTACCTAATACCAGTACAAAAGACTGACTCTAGCAGCGTTGTAATAAAGAGCCATTGCGTGAGCATTAGGGCACAATAATGCCAAGAAATACTAACTATTACATACTACAAAGATGCGACAATCACACCCGCTCGCCAGTTTCACAGGCGAACGAAATGCACGAGTAAATTTTTTGACTTGTATTGACATCGTTAAAAGAAAACATTATTATCATTTAGCTTTCGTTTTCTCTTTGAAGATATTGGTCGTGAATTATCATTGTGCTTGTAGCACACATAATGTCAAAACCGGCATTTACTTAGTTAAAAGCTCGAACGAACGTGATTTTATCGTGTGTGAATAGTCAATGAATTGGTTTTAGGCATTAATCATTAGATAATTAAAAAAGAAAAAAACAACAATTTCAATAATAAATAAATTGTGTTACCAAATAAGTTATATAGCGTCTACCGGAAGGGTTTTCGACAATTTATGAACAATCATTTATCTCAGCAAGAAAAAAACTGTCCAAACGCGCAAAACGATTTCCAAAACCCATAATAATATATCGTGAAAAAACCCATCGCATCTAAAAGTTATATCCGTCCAATTTGATAACAGAAATGTTACTGTAATGATGAGCAATTCTCACAGCCGTGCGATATAAATGGGGCAAATATAGGCCCTAACATCGTTTGATATATGACGAGGGGAGACAAGGACAAAGTGTTAACTGAATTTTTATATGAACTTTCCCTAATATAATAAAAAGGTGGAATTGAACCTCTCTTCTTTGAAAGACCCTGAACATCAATATTTAAAGCCAAAGTTAAAGCACCTATTTTTTACTAAGTAGACGCAAAAAAATATCACACTGCGAATAATTGCATTATAAATTTACTAGATCAAAGTTAAAATCATGAACTTGACTTCATTTTTATATGTACTATTTTATACCAACTCAGGTGGCAAGAAATAGTAAGGTAACCCAATTTACGTTCGCATCAGTCTGAGTCCTTCAATTATACTAAAGGAACTCCTAGTGGTCTTAGAGCCAGATATACAATGACCTTCACTGATCTGTTTACCATATGAAACCTACTTTTTATTTTTATTTATTACTAGATAAATACGCCCAAAATAAGTTTTTTTACATAATAATAACATACGCGATGGTATAGCATTGGCTCTAACGAAGTTGTCCAAAAAAAAATTATTAAAATTAATTAATTTAAAAATAGCCTGGACCGGATTTTGATAGGTAACTTAGGCGTATTTGTCTAGTATTAAATAAAAATAAAAAGTAGCTGTCATCTGGTAAACAGATCGGTGAAGCTCGTGATATATCATGGACTTCCGCAAAGTAACGCCTGCTTCTATTCAATATATATCCAGATCGAGCACTTTAACATATTTTTTTTCAAATAACTTTTTTATATTTTTTTATCGTCAAAATAACAATCGTTACAATTTTGGTGGGTAGCACTGCGAAAAGCCAGGTTTAAAGAACTAACTTCCTGAGATTAGAGTAAGAAGTTTTAGTTTTCTGTAGTTTAAAAGTGATAAATTCAACATAATCCTAGCGTACGTTATAAAGAATAATCCAGTAAACCTGAAAAAAACATCGCAAAAAAGGATGAGAGAACTCCCAACAAAACTCCCCATAAAGCGTGATTTGCGTGAGCAAAAAGCACTTTTAAAAATGCACGAAGTAAAGATTAGCGAGCAAAATTTTATGAGCAATATCTGCGTAAGTAAATTTTTGCCTAACAAATTACACTGCATATATCCATAGGAGGCACAGAGAAAATTTAATATTTTCAAAGTGTTCATAAACCGAAATAAGTTGAAATAACGACGTCGGCGCTCCATTTTATTATGTAAACACTTTCCTAAGAGAATGTAAGACTTTGTGAATAAGGGTGTGCTATACGTGAACCTTGTTACTATATGAACCCTTTGGCCATACCTACCTGTAGGGTAAGCTCACTTTGAAATATTATGTTAGTTTCTTATTGCGTTTTCGTTAAAAATCATCCAGCCTACGATATTTATTATAGATAAACAAACCTGATTTAATTGAGCTTAAGGTAAAAAAATCGGATAGCTTTAAAACTAGGAGGACACACGAAAAAGAAAAAACCGAACCTGAGAGTAACTGATATGCTATACTTACGATGATAATTATGAGTATTAACACATTCAAGATAATATTAATAATATAATAATTAAAATAATATAATTTCAATGACATCAGATAAATATTCTGAGTATCTACATAATATTAATAAGTTCAAAACCATTGATAAACATTTTTAACTGACCATGTAAAGGAAAAACTAATCTTATCCCATTTTAGTCAAAATCGAATAACACATAAACGCACTATTTTAACACAAGTTCATTATCTCACAGAACCACTATCCTACAAGTTATTTTCCAAAGCTAAATTATTTGTAGAACAACCAACTGGAAGTGACCTGAAAAGGACATGGACTATACAAAGGCGTCCGAGGCAGAATGTATTGTACTCAGACTCTTTATGTTCGCCGCAAGTGTCACTTCTGTTTACGGGTACATAGGTACTATTGTTTGTCGTGTCACCCACTTAATACAGTTTCTTGTGTTGTTTGTTCAGCTTTTCTAATGAAATGTTTTATTCACCTGTGCGGAGGTACATTCATTGTGTGCGCCGTTTGTTTTGTTCCGAGGAATTTCAGGATGAATCTTAAGCAATGTTGTTCTCTCACAACGCTCCCGAAAATTTTGAACTCATATTTTTTATATTCTTTGACAACGACGTATTTTAGATGGAGGTGGTTTATTGTAGCATAAAAAAGGCTGGCATATACAATGTATTCAGTGGAATTCGGAAAATAAATTCAGAAAACACCTATCAAATCAATCCATACCTCCGATAGTGTTTCTGTCTGTCTGCTGTGCTTTTATAGCCCATCTGTTCGTCCGATTTTGATACGACCGCAAAAACCTAACTCCATGCAGATGAAGTGGCGGGCATCATCAAGCTTAATCATTCGAATATAATAATCATATTTTTAACTAGCTGACCTAATTTATTATTTCATAATAATATTTCATTCCGAGAAATTATACCCCTCGTAATGTTGCTAAATACATTAACAAATGGAATGAAAATAAATACATTTCACCATTTTCACCCAGCTGTTTTCTTAAGCCCATTGAAGCAGCTCCCAATTATTTATGTAATCCTAATGAAGTAATCAAAATAATTCAGATGAAAAAAGGTATAAGAGGTGATTACTCAAAGCGACAGCAACCTATCAGCTGATCATTCTTCCCTTTTCTACAGCCTTTCGAGTTCTTTTCAATTTATCGCAGATGTTAATATGGTGGAAATAAGATTTTATATCACTCTTGGGTCGTGGACTTGTCCTCCGCTAATCTTGACATGAGGAAATATTGTGTCAGTTTGATAAAGCGTGGTTAGAATAAAAATCACATTAAAGTCTTAAATAGGGATGATGCCTACATCAAAAATAAATTATTTCTAACTGATTATTAAATAGAGAGTCTTCCAAAAGACCTAAAATTCACACACTCGGCTAGTTTTTAAGTTTGATAACCATTTTAAAGTATAGATATGCAAATTTATTGCGTTGATATTTGATGACGTCACAACTGTGAATTTCATACAACTTCCATAATAAAGAGTTACTGATTTGATTGAGTTGTTGTTGTTGTTGAGTTGATATGGAATAGCACATAGCCTACTTTTTATTCCGGAAAATTTAAGAGTTCCCGCGGGAACCAAAAAACCTCAATCCACGCGGACGAAGTTGCGGGCATTAGCCATATAGCAATAAATGCAAACTGCCAGTAACAATTTTACTGACTTGTCTGTTTAACAGATTTTGTCGAAATTCTATACAAATCTGAGAGGTTCCGTCCCGAGAGGTTAGTTACTTTCAATCCTGAAAAATCACATAATTCACACAGGATATTTCATAAATTCAAATCCACCAGTCAATTAATGGGCATCATCAAGTATGGTAATAAATTCAAGCTGAAAATAAATAAATAGGGCGATACAAACAAATTCAATATCACCGACATCCGTTAATATAACTGTCTCTATTTTTCGTACCGGGCTCATATAAACACGCCGTAAAAGCCTGTTTCGTACTGAACATAAAAACGTTTTATGGGTGGAAAAATGTTGTTTTCGACTAGACTAGACGCTTGACGACGTGTATGGGAGCTGAGTATCCTGGGGGATACTGATAAGTTAATTTAAAATTAAATGAGATTTTTAACGAATTTATCGACGTAGAATTATGTAGAGACAGGAATGTGTTTCATTGGTGCAACTAATTTTAAGGACATGACTAGTTTTAAGTCCATAGATAACTAGATATAAGCAAAAGATTCAAGCTCGAGAAATTAAGCTTTAGATAGAGTTTCAGAAAAAGGTATAAAATAGTGAAATTGTATAAAAATACCCATGAATGGGTAACAAAAAACTATTCATACACTGAAGCGTCTCAAACTATAAACTACAGATACAAACTACTCTATTATATTGATACCTAAGCAAGAATTAGATAGTCTTCGGAAAAGCAAGACAAAAGTAATGAAGTTTTTGAAGAAGCTAAACAAAATATTATTAGCTGGCTGTAAAAAAAAAGGTAGTTGTGAAATTTATACTGTGATAAAGCTTTGTTGTTACAAAATAAAAATTGTGTAAGACACA
This sequence comes from Erebia palarica, assembly GCA_964035005.1. NCBI lineage: Eukaryota > Metazoa > Arthropoda > Insecta > Lepidoptera > Nymphalidae > Erebia > Erebia palarica. Next base: position 33,213,128 of record OZ035989.1, on the reverse strand, counting down.
ATAATTCGCAGAACCGTTTAAAATGCTTTTTCTGAAAATCTTACAGTCTAGGCGTTACATGCACTTCTTAAACGATTTGATAGCCCGGTTAGTATGTTCAATGCGCTATTGGGAAATATCACTAAGTATTGAGTGTAACTATCATCACTACAGCCCATTAACGTCCCACTGCTGGGCACAGGCCTCCACTCTCATGGGAGAGAGGGAATTAGAGCTTAGACCCACCACGCTGCTCCAATGCGGGTTGGCGGGCTTTAACGACTATTATCATGTTCGTGATAATGGCCGGGACCGACGGCTTAACGTGCTCTCCGAGGCACGGGGGTGAAACACCGCCAACTTCCTAACTCCGGGCTAGTACTGGGAATTTCTAATAATTTCTAATAAGTGTAACTATGTAAATGGTAATTCAAATTCTGCATAGTTTCTAAGCGAATCTAGCTGAAACTATCCTTGGCAAACTGTGGCAAAGTACACTTGTAAAGTAGGCAAGTATATCTAACAGCTTCCTATTAAATTATCTACTATCAGTCTAACAACGACCTAAAATTTTGAAGCACTTCCCAAGTTGAATTTTAATTGACGATTTTTTAAATATTCACTTAATTTTATAATTTCGATTTAAATCCATGCCAATGTTTGATAAATATTCCATATCCATACTAATATTATAAAAGCGAAAGGGTATCCGTCTGTCTGCTACGCTTTCACGGTCCATCTGTTCGGCTGATTTTGATGAAATTTGTTATATGAATAGTTTGTATCCCGGGGAAGGACATAGGCTAGTTTTATCCCAGAAAATTAAAGAATGCTCGCGAGATCCAAAAAACCTCGATCCACGCGGACGAGTTCGCGGGCCTATCAGCTAGTTAGTTCATAAAACTGAAAATAAATTATTTTTTATATAATTAAATATAATTTACCTCTACAAATAATATATTTACGCTATCCAAATGACCATTAATGGGCATGGTGCCCATTACACAGGCGTTATAGCCTCGTTGGCTATATGACCAGTATATTATATTGGGCTAACTAAGCGCCAGCTCTATAATGGTTACAATGAACATTTATCAGCTTGTGATGACCACTTGCCCCAGAGTCAACTACACTTCTTTTTTTTTTTCTTTCGGGGGAGGAAAAAATCCCTACGGACTTCTGCCTATCGGCAGGGCATGTCCGACTTGCACGGACTAAAATAACCTCCCCCTGTCTTCGAGGTCAGCACGGAACCGCAACTGCATTACTTCGTGCTGACCCTCTATTCTATTCTATTCGCTCTTCTTCTTTTCTTCTCTTTCTCTTTCTTCCCTCCTCAACATTATGCCCCTTAACATCTGGGCATACCTTTGCCATGCGTCTGCAGCACCCAACATGCGTGGGACTAGGTTTCGGGCATCCACTCTGGTCTCAATCATTTCCTGGGCCGTCTCTCTCAGGTCAGCAAAAGCGGGACACTCAAATAAGGCGTGTCTCGGAGTGTCCTCCTCGCCGCAGAAATAGCACTTATCACTCGATGCTTTTCCAATGGCAAAGAGGTATGTGTTGAACACCCCGTGACCGCTGAGCGCCTGCGTTAGCCACCGGTCTACCTCTCCATGTTTCCTTTTGTGCCATATTTTGAGATCTGTAATTAACTCTCTTGTCCAGGCCCCTTTTCCCGCTCCAGACCATTCCCTATCCCACTCCGTTAGGGTATCCTCTCGCATCTCTATAGGCGTTTTCGTCTTGCATCGGAACAGCTTAGCGCGTTCCCTGGCCAGCTTGGCTATAGGAACCAGCCCTGCTATGACCAGCACCGCCTCAGTAGAAACTGTCCTGTATGCTCCACAGATTCCAATCGCCAATCGTCTTTGGACTACCTCCAGCTTTTTTCGGTACAGTTCTACCCTAATTGCTCCTTCGAAGATCGGGGCCCCGTAAAGAATGACGGAGTGAGCAACTGATGCCAGCACTCTTCGCTTACTTGCTCTGGGACCACCTTTCGTTGGCATGAGTCTTTTCAGCGCTTCCGTGAGTTTCTGTGCCTTACTCGCAACTTCTTCAACGTGCTTCTTAAAAGTTAAACTTTTGTCCAGCCATACTCCTAAGTATTTCACGTGTTCTTTAGGAGTCACTGTAGCACCTTTTATACTGAATTGTATTGGGTCTAGCTTTCGTCTCCCGCTGAATACTATGGCTTCTGTTTTTTCTGGGGCTAACGTCAGCTGTTTTCCTAGCATCCAGTAGTTTATTCGCTCGAGCGCCCTGTTTGCTCGAATCATAAGGGAAGCCTCTGTTTTGGCCACCACTACGAGCGCCAGGTCATCAGCGAAGCCCACCAGTTGGATACCCTCCTCTTGTTTCAGCTTAAAGACCCCGTCGTATAGAATGTTCCAAAGAGTGGGCCCGAGAATTGAACCCTGTGGTACTCCACTGCTAACCTTAATAACCTCTTCCACTCCTTTTGAGTCTCTCACTATTATAGCCCTGTCTTCTAGGTAGCTACTTACGAGATTCTGGATGTAGCCTGGGAAACCTCTTTTCCGCAGTTCTAAGAGTATCTCCCTCCAAGGAGCAGAGTTAAAAGCGTTCCTCACATCCAGACAGATGAGGGCACAGAGCTTTCTAGTAATACGCGTGCCCTGTCTTGCCTGTGTAGCCGTCTCTACGACTCTTTTTACAGCCATAAGTGTGGATCGGCCTTGCCTAAAACCATACTGGTGTTCGGAAAGACCTCCGTGGTCTGGCAGCAGCTTCTCAATCCTATTGAGAAGGAGTTTCTCCATTAACTTGCCGTAACTGCTTAGCAAACATACTGGTCTGTACCCGGTTGGATCTTCTGTTGGCTTATTAGCCTTCCTAAGTAGGATCAAGGTAGCCGTTTTCCAGGCCTCAGGAAAGCTGCCTAATGCAAAGGCATCATTTAGGACCTTTTTTATTTTCTCGGGGATAGTTTGCACTGCCAGTTTGACAACCTCTGGACAGATAAGATCTGGCCCTGGCGCTTTCTTTGGTTTGAGGCTTTCCGCTGCCGTCTTTATCTCTTCCTCCGTTACTTCAGTTATTCCAGACGCATCTCCCCTTATTCGGCCGAAGTCTTTATGGACAGGGAACAGGACTGTGACCACGGATTTAATAAGTTCCATGTCCAAGCTGGGTGGACTTTGCCGCAGTTTTTTAGTGACTATTCTATATCCCAGTCCCCAGGTGTCTCTGTCTACTTCTTCGCAAAGCTCTTTCCATTCTTCCGCCTTTGACTTTATGATGGCTATTTGCAGATCTAGTTTCGCCGCTTTGTACTCCTCTCTTAGTTTATTTATTTCCCCTTCTTTGGTTTCGTCTGTTTTCTCGTTTTCCTCAGTTTTTTTTTTCTCTTACGCGTATATCTCCTCCTGCACTGTGTACAGTGATCTCTTTTCTCTTCTATAAGCTTATTCCACCAGTAGATTGGTGCTTTTCTACGCGATCCTCTTTTGGGCATAGCACTGTCGCAGGCTCTTTTAGTTTGCACCACCAGTGCATCGGGGGTTCCAACCTCGCTGTCCCTGAGGACACTCTCAAAGACTTTCTGGTTTAGCTTGTCCAATCTCCATCCCTCTTGTGGCCTTCTTGATGGGTTCAATTCGCGTTGGTGTATGTTGAACTTAATATATCTGTGCCCACTCAGACTATCTTCTTCCAGAACTTGCCATTCCATAACTTTTTTCGTCAGACCTGAGCTAACAAAAGTTATGTCTGGTGTGGAGTGTTTTTCACCTCTTTCGAACGTTGGAGCAAAACCGTCATTTACTATCACCATATCCGTACTTGCGAGCATTTCCATGATTTGGCGACCTCTCTCATTTTCTTTTTTGCTAGACCAAACTTTTGACGCCGCATTAAAATCCCCCGCTACTAAGATGTCAACTACACTTCTAAAAGTTACGAAAAAAAAAACACGACTGCCCTGCCAAATAAATCGAACTAAAAAGTTACAAATCTAAATTAATCTAATTAAATTAGAACCTTAATCACATTTTTATTAAATTACTTTTATTATATTTTTTTTAGTGAAGCACAGGATATTGAACTAGTGTTATATATTTTTGGAACACGACTGCCCTGCTAAAAAACAGACTAATAAGTTAAAAATCTAAATTAATCTAGTTAAACAGAATCTTATTCACATTTTTATTAAATGATATTTTTTGTGAATCACTGGATATTGAACTATAGTGTTATATATTTTTGGAATCTACTCATCATTTTCTAGATGATGATTACATAGTCCATCTTATTTTTGAATATATTTTTTCAAATTTAGTCTTTAATGCGGGACCATGGTCACCCCATCATTTTTTTTTTTTAATTTTACTAGCCTATGTCACCCGGAATAAGCTAGGGATTCTAACGATATCTCAATTATCAAAATCGGTTCAAGCGTATACAAGTTATGGTGGAATATACAAACTGACATACATACATACATACATGAACCCTGAAAACAATATACTCCTTTTTTCAGGCAGTCGTATAAAAAGTATCCCTTGGTACTGACTCAGTAAAGGTAAAAGTTCTAAGAAAAGATCAGACCAAATAAAAGCCAGTAGTAAGGACTAAGATTTTGCGGCACTTAAGCATTTCATCAAATTTGGCAGCTGCACCCGTCTTTGGCACGTGCCCGGTAAGTAAGATGCTGCCAGCGTATCAACGCAGGTGACGACCTCCGTGGCGCAGTGTGTAGCGCTGTTTTCTTCTTAACTTGCGGAGGTCCCGGGTTCGACCCCCGGCCGGGTCAATTTGGGAATTTATAATTTCTGAATTTTCCCTGGTCTGGTCTGGTGGGAGGCTTCGGCCGTGGCTAGTTACAACCCTACCGGCAAAGACGTACCGCCAAGCGATTTAGCGTTCCAGTACGATGCCGTGTAGAAACCGAATAGGGGTGTGGGTTTAATATAAACAGCCATGTCCCTAACAGGTTAGCCCGCTACCATCTTAGACTGCATGATCACTTACCGTCAGGTGAGATCGCAGTCAAGGGCTAACTTGTAGTGGATAAAAAAAAAGAAGCATCCCAGACTAGGGCAAGTCCCACCGTTCACGTGCTATTGAATTTTATTATTGACACCAATAAGTTCCATACAATACAATTCAACACCACTCGAACTCACTATTCTATCTATTTTGTGTAAACAGCACGAGGTGTGCTCATAATTTAAGTTTTAACTCAGAACCGACCATATAATTTTATATTTACCTGTAATGAAATAATAATTATTTGTTTTCTGTACCAAATAAACATAAACAACTACTTGTATGGTAGTTATGGCTAGTTCTGTAAGCTATAATTTTATAGTCATCTCTGTTTTATCGATGAAAAATGAAACTTAGAAGCCGTTGTCAACTCATGAAGTAAAGTCACGTATCTCTACCGAGTATTATAATTTAAATAGTCAGTTGAAAATGAACTCATTTGCATTGTAACACAGTAACTTTAGCCGATGTAAAAAGTTTACGATCTCAAGCGACTGCGTGAATTTATGGCGTACAATATCTTAGAGTTAAATGCATTTATGTAAACTCTCGAGTTTGTATGCGACTGATATTAGATTTTGAAGTTACAGAGTGGAAGCGATAGTATTGAATCAGTTTAGCATACAGATGGGATATGGCACCTCTTTGTTTCTAGTGTATTTGTTCCGGGTTCTTAGACCTGGGTTTCAGAGGGTTAAAAAAATATTTTTGGGTGTGCGGATTAAAAACTCTCAGTATCTTAAAGCCAAATTGATTTTTAATATCCAAACATACTCCAGTTCGCTCTTTCTTGTTCTAGGTCTCTTTTGAACAAAATAGTGAGGATTGTAAGAAAATGACAGATAGAAAGGGTGGGTAACTAAACTCTAACATATGGGCTCAGAGCTAAAATATATCACGTCGTGTGCTTCTCAAAACGGAAAGCCAATACCTTTTTCACGTCTTGATGCGAACAAGCGTAGAATATCAAATAAACTCTAGGATTTCAGAAAATTCGATTCCAGAACCCATTTGATATTCAGGATATAGTACGGGACTTTTATTCAAATAAAATAGATAATGTTTGTCTGCGGTTGCATAGGAAGTTGGTAATAAACAACTTCCTAGCTTATTTTTATAGTGCACAGTTAAAACTAAAATTAATGCTCTCACAGGGGACATTGATAAAACACTTACGAATCTATAACTATCTGGTGACCCATTATTTCAAATCTAATAATTAATTTATTAATCTAATAATTAATCTATAAGCTCAACAAATCTTTATAAATGAAGAAACTATAAATTTAATTCACTATAATCCGTCACACCGTTGCTCTACAATAGTGCATTGTCGAGTCATCATCTCATGAAAATGCTCCAATGTCGGAGTGAAACGTACGTTGTGAATAATTTGGCAGATTTATGTGGTGTGGTGAATATTGCAAGATACACATTGTACGACATAGATTTACCTACAGTGGCGGATTATAGCGAATTAAATTTATAGTTTCTTCATTATCATGGATTTCCGCAAAGTAACGCCTGCTTCTATCCAAAATCTTTGTTATTTTTTAAAGTGTCACTACGATTAATTATTGGCATTGGTTGCTGGAGATAGGGTCACTCAGAATCATAAATACATACGAAAAAAAAACAAGAAAAAAACACTTTTTACGACTGTCGTGAGTTGGCACTTTCTTTCAGAGCAAAACTCGCAGCAGCAAAAAGGACTCTGATATCGAGGATAATTTGAGTGCGATACAAAAAAAAAAGGATTATTATTAGTCGTCTGATCATACTAAAATATTGAGTATAGATTTAAAAGGTCTAGCTTTATCTATTTACGATTTATATCTATTAGTGAGAACAGAGTTAATTCAAGAAGGCCATATTATTTCATAACTGTAATATTATGCTCTCGATTGAGATTTCCCAGGAGAAAACTTAAGTTTAAAGAATGACGATGCAGTGAACAAATAGTGCTTCTTTGGTAATATTTGACGCAGAAGAGGAATAAATATTGTATGAAAAAGAACTTACAGCTTCCCTAGTTTATGACTGGAACCTAGCTTTAGTGGTTGAGCAATCAGAGCTAGTTCAAGAAAGCAATATTTTATTTCACAACTTTTATATTACGCTCGTAAAAATAGGTTCCCTTGCCTCAGCACAAAATGGAGCAAACTTATGTGAGTTAAATATAATAAATGATGATTAAATGCATAAATACTGCTTCATCATCATAAAGGAGGAAATATTTTACGTGTGTTAAATCATGGCCACCGGGAAATATGGCCGCTCAATTTGGATGGTTTCCAAAGTTTGGGTTGCAGGGGAAACGGGGGCGGACGTTGCCTAACCTCGGGTAGATAAAAACAAAGTTTAGCCTGCTAAAGTATTCATGGCAGTGGCTTGTTATGCCGCAAATAAACTGCAGATAAACTTTAAAGCTTTTTACTACACAACTTTTGAAATTGCCACAGATTGAGCCAAACAAAAATATTGTAGTGAAGTTATTCTGACGCTGGTAAGTTTTACCATCTCAGGTACTGGAACCTCAGCAGATGATTTGAACAGATGAAGAACACTCCGAGTCTCTTACTCTAAGTATGAGTTGCACAAAACCAATTCTAAAATTTAAGTAAATAAATAAATGTATCTTTATTGACCCTTACAATAACTAACTAAAATTTTAACCTACTTCCAAAAAAGGAGGAGATTCTCAAATTGGCGCATATTTTTGTACAGTTTCACTTGAATACCCAAAGGACAGTGACTGCAGATTGATATGACATTAATTGTTTGGCCAGAGTGTTTGGAAAAATTCGCGAAAAACGTCCTCGCAGCATTATCGTCCTTGACTACGATAATGCGCTTATACATTCCGCTAAGATATGGAATGCGTATTTGAAGGCCTTAAATGTGGAATTTAAGGCCTTCAAATACGCATTAATTTTTTTTTTTTTATTAATTTAATTTTTATTTAATTTCAATATCATTTATTCAATATAGGTACACTTATTGACGTTAAAAATTACTTACTTAAAAACATGATCGTGATAATCGGTTAAAACGCACCCTGGTCTGAGAAAAGCCCACAACAAACTCAGCCGGGTATTTTTTTTTTATTATAACCGTCTCACAAATCATCTTAGCTAAGGAACTATCAGAGCCATATAGCAAATTATTGCCAAGCTAGGCTTAGAGGTTTTCAATTTACAGGCCCGGAAGTGGCGGTAAATGCGTTCTATGAAGCCATTGAAGAGGTCCCTATTTAAGACAGTATCCATTACTTCACACAATGGTTCCAACGAATGCAAAAATGCATAAATAGCGAGGGCATATACTCCGAAAAACAATAAATTTAACATAAATATATTATCTGGTCTTATTTATCAGAATCCAGAAAATTTCAGTTAGTATGACTTAAGTATTATTATCTTAGACAGTTAGACTTATATTTTATCTACCGTATATTATTATGCTTTTCAGTCATCAACAGCATAACTAGGTATACTGAAAACGAATAATGTTTGTTGAAGTGATCTGTGAAAAGTATTATTTGTATAGGAATTATTCCACCATCCATCACCAATACTACTCTTAATACAAAAAAACAGGCCTCTTATTTGGTATACATCTAGGAATATTGAAAGCGGATTCGATACCCGAAGCAGGTCGAGTGCTCGAGCACTACTCAACCCGAGAACTTGTATAGCTAAAACAGCAACCCTAACATTCTAGTTCAGTTTGACTTTTGAATGGAGTGAAATGATAGCTCTGAATAATATTATGCTTTGTAGTTTGAATAATATTAATAAAATGAAAAATTGCTTTATCGACAGTTTTTTTTTCGTTGCTATTAAATATTGTACCGCTTGTAACGTAAATACCACACCTTACGTTATACTGGGTCGACTATTATCCTAATAATTTACAGTCGTCGTCTTAAAGGTTATGTGATACAGAGATATGTAAAACCCTAAAACAGAATATTGCGTACGTACCTGGAGACCTGAAGACTGGACCATAAAAACCGTGTTCGTAAATAATTTAAGGTACACGGACACCAGCCTGTGGATACTTTGTTATACATATTAGGTATATTAGTACTGAATACTATTGAGAATATTTTTTATCACACACACGAGTCGCTGCAATGTTGTTTTTCTGAAGGTAAATGTTACAATGGACAATTGAACATCAGAATATACTCAATAAGAAGTTCGTTAATTGATGTTAAGGTGATGACATGGCGATTTAAAGAGAAAGAAAAATCTTGTTGACGACGTTGTCAAATCTTCTTTTTATTGAGTATTCGTGGGTAGGCGGGGAAAAAGTTAACGTGGTGGCTTGACTTCTCGTATGCATCGAACAGTGCAGTGTTGCCCGTGTTTTAAGAATTAATCTCAGTATCAACAATTTGTTAAAAAGTTTCACTGATAAATCGAAACCAATTATAAGTACAAAACACTGCTGAAACTAAAAATATGTATATATTTTTGAATTCTATCGACAAGTACCTACTTAAAATATTAAAACATAGTCGACATTCCATGGATACAAACCAAGCATTTTACTACCTCGTTTCTAATAGTTATCTAGTCACTCGTCTTCTACGAAACCGCACTATTCAACTTTCTTGCCGGTAGGAACATCTGGCCTTTCTTACTTCTTATCTAACTAATATTATAAATGCGAAATGGTTTGGATGGATGTATGGATGTATGTTACTCAATCACGCTGGAATCATCTGGCTGAAATTTGGCACAGGGATAGATTATACTCTGGAATAGCACATATGCTACCTTTTATCCCGGAAAATTAAGGCGTTCCCGCGAGAACCAAAAAATCTCGATCCACGCAAATGAACTCGCGGGCATTAGCTAGTAAATAAATAAATAAAACTTAAAACTAAGGCTACGAGGTTTCATTTGAATTGAAAAAAAATGCGTAGTGTATACTGTGTTTTTCTGAAGTAATAAAACAACAGCCTCACTCAAGTCCATTCTACTCGCATTAACAAAGGTTTATTAAATCATTTCAGCTTGCACTGGAAAGCCAGCTCAAGATATGAAAAAGAGCGAAACTAAAAGAGCTTACAGAGGATGAAATATAAAAACTTTTTTCTTTGTCCCGTCTCAGTAAGCCCGTTCGTAGTGCTAAGCTTATAAATATCCCTCTTATAATTAAAGGAGGTAATTTGAATGGCTTATCCCGTATTTAAGTGACAATTTTCGCAGCTTTAGATTTCCCAAATAAAAGTTCGGTTGACATTGCAAAAAGAATAAAGCTATTTTTTCAAGCAAAATGACTCATCAGTCGTTTAATGTTCTTGCACTTTGAACAAAAGAAAAAAACTATTTTATTTTTATTTTATTTTATTTTGCTTAATAATATGCCAACAAATATTGTACAAACAATTAATAATGTTTAAACACAATGTTCTAACACAATACTTAATAGGCATATTAAACAGCATTAAAGATTAAACGTTCAATATATATATAATATATATTTTTAATACTTAAGTACAAAAGCAAAGAATTCTTACGGCTAATAGATTCACATTATTAAAATAACAATGAAATAAAGGAATTTATATTAATATTATGCAATTAATTTTAATTAAATTAATAATTTAGGTACAATAAAATAAAATTAATAACAAGAATCAAATTAGATCCTATTAGATAATACCAATAAATTTAAAGATTTAGTCGACAAATTAAATAAAAAACAAAAACATCTCATCCATAAAGTTACAGTTAAAGATAGTTTATGTCATCGAATAATGCAAATACAAACAAAAAGTTTACATGTAACAAAACTAGATTCTAAATGTAAATTTGGCATCATCCGTTTATATTACCCGTGTAAAATCAAAATTAGTGCTATAAAATGTTTTGAATTGCTCTCGAAATCACATGCATTTAAATAATTTGTGTAACTAAGATAACTCATTTTGTAATCTATTCAATTATTCTACAAGTAAGCGCTTGATGCGATCTCACCTGATGATGCAGTCTAAGATGGTAGTGGGCTAACCTGTTAGGGGTATGGTAGTTATATGAAACCCATACTCCTAGTCGGTTTCCACACGGCATCGCACCGGAAGGCTAAATCGCTTGACGGTACGTCTTCGGTAGGGTGGTAACTAACCACGGCCGCAGCCTCTCACAAGACCAGACCAGAGAAAATTCAGAAATTATAAATTCCCAAATTGATCCTGCCAGGAATCGAATCCGGGACCTCCCACGTTCCCGCAAAGACCACAGCGCTCAAAACTGCGCCATGAAGGTCGTCAACAATACTCTACTCTGTACGATTCCATGTAGGTACTTACAACTACATATTATTGCGTAAGACACTCGTGTTCTAATTCAAATTAATTTCGGTACGGTCGTATAAACAATAATATGGAGGTACTATTACCACTCGAAAGCAAACAGTACATTATGATTAAGTACCTCCAGTCAGCGCTGATATCGGTCCCCGAACACCGACTTGTATAGGAACTATACTAAATTTCCCACTATTAATATAAATAAGCTAGATTTAAAGGTCCTTTGGGGGATTAATTTCATGTTACGCACACGCATGTATAGGCTTTGTTATGCTTTCCGTAATATTAATTAGTAGTCTGGCATTATTTATGATAGGTACAAGTGAGAATTACTTCCCGTATTATTAATATATACTTATAAAATTATGTATTATTAATGCGAATGTGTATTTTGGTATGCCGTCGCCATTTTGATCAAATCGCAATGAAGCATCGAATGGCGTTTTTGTTTTTGTTTTTAAAAGTTAAAGACCTCGAATTTTACATAATTTAGTATTTTTATCTCGAAAAGTCAAAGTGTTCCAGCAGGATTTTTAAAACCTAAATCTACGTGGATAAAGTTGCGGGAATCATCAAGTTATGATAACTTTGTGCTAAACATTAAACATGGCCAACATTTTAAGGAGGTTATGTGATTGGATTCATGGACCTAGGTAATCTATGTTTTGTGATTGAATTTACGTTATTTGTCAGAATCACAGAATGCAAAACAGATATAGAATTGGCAAAGGATTGTAAGCGTTTTACTGCTCAGATAAATAGTTTTGTTTAGTGCAGTTCGTATTATAGCATATGCAGGTTTATTTGCAGAACATTATAGTTTTATTGTCTACCAATTCGCACTTGGCCAGCGTGGTGGAATAAAACCAAACTCTTCTCATTTTGTAAAGAGACTCGTGCCCAGTATTGAGGCGGAAACGTGTTGAAGTGAGTGAGAGTAATAGTTGAAGTTACGATAAATTGAATGAATAGAAAATAACTGCTTTCCAGTCATACTATTATTATAAACTAGCCGATGCCCGCAACTTCGTTCACGTGGACTGAGGTTTTTTCATTCCCGCGGGAACTCTTTAATTTCCCGGAATTAAAAGTAGGCTATGTGTTATTCCAGACTATAATTTATTTCTTTGTGTGTGTCCAAATTTCATCCAGATCCGTTCGCTGGCGTGATTGAGTAACAAACATCCGTCCACCCATTAAAACTTTCGCATTTATAATATTAGTATGGAAGTATAGATATGCGTAAGTGTGTTTGTTTGTTGGTTTGTCCTTCAATTACGTCGCAACAGAGCAACGGATCGACGAGATTTTTTTCCATGGGTATTGAGCACTTGGAGAGTGACCTATGCTACTTTTCATACCGGAAAATTAAGGAGTTCCCGTGGGAATTTAAAAACTTATTCCACGCGGACGAAGTAGCGGGCATCAGCTAGTAATTTTATTTTTAGTTAAAAATCAGTGATACTTTGTTCCAGTATATTAATGAACCATAAAATAATTCTATTGCTTTATTTAGAGTTCTGTGGCCTGAACACACCGAGAAGGCCACCAAAGCCCTAAATTTTATTACTCGGAATACCCCGCAATATTCAGATATAAATTCCAATAATTAATTAATGTAGTACTCCGCCCAAGCTTCAAACGCCATTGTAGATATAATATTAATTAAGTAGAGTATTTTCTATTCGTAGATAAAGCTCGGAAAACAGTTGCTACAGAACAAAGGATTATGTTAAAATATTGCTGTAAGTTCTTTGAATGTTTTATTATTATCTAGAAAATAAAAAAATAATGGAAGAAAGACGTAATTGAAAGCAAAATGGTTTAATGGTAACCATTTTGTTTTCATTTAATCAATACACATAGAATGTTATTACAACATTAAATGGACGTAGAAATAAAATAAAAGTGGCTCCTTCCGAATTTCAAACAAAATTACTTTTGTCCAAATACGTTCGGTATATTCATTCCGAGTTCATGATATTTACTTCGCCCACGTAACAGATTGCTAAATGAATTGTGGTGGTTTCAAAGTGGGTGTTCTTTTGTGCCTTTGATCGTACAAAAATGTACTACATTCACGTTCGCAACGTTCGTACGGCATGTATGTATTTCTGGTGGGAGGCTTCGGCCGTGGCTAGTTACCACCCTACCGGCAAAGACGTGCCGCCAAGCGATTTCGCATTCCGGTACGATCCCGTTTAGAAACCGAATAGGGGTATGGGTTTAATATAACTGCCATGCTCCTAACAGGTTAGCCCGCTAACATCTTAGACTGCATGATCACTTACCGTCAGGTGAGATCGCAGTCAAGGGCTAACTTGTAGTGGATAAAAAAAAAGAAGCATCCCAGACTAGGGCAAGTCCCACCGTTCACGTGCTATTGAATTTTATTATTGACACCAATAAGTTCCATACAATACAATTCAACACCACTCGAAGTTACCACAGTGTAAACTTGATAGCGCTAATTGTATCTACATCACGGAATAGATATTCGACTGAAAACTTGTTACTAGCTGATGACTTTGTCTGCGTGGTTTGAGATTTTTAGATCCCTCGGGAACTCTTTAATTTTCGGTGATAAAAAGTAGCCTATGTGTTATTCCAGACTATAATCTATCTCTGTGCAAAATTTCAGCCAGATCTGTTCAGCCTTTGGGGCGTGATTGAGTAACAAACATCCATACATCCATCCAAACTTTCGCATTTGCCACTACAGCCCATTAACGTCCCACTGCTGGGCACAGGCCTCCACTCTCATAGGAGAGAGGGAATCAGAGCTTAGACCCACCACGCTGCTTCAATGCGGGTTGGCGGGCTTTAACGACTATTATCATGTTAGTGATAATAACCGGGACCGACGGCTTAACGTGCTCTCCGAGGCACCGGGGTGAAACACCGCCAACTTCCTAACTCCGGGCTAGTACTGGGAATTTCTCATCAGATGAACCCAATACTTAATTATGGCCCGACCCGGGACTCGAACCCGGGACCTCGTCGGCCGCAGTCAAACATGCTAACCGCTAGACCAACGAGGCAGTTTAAAAACTTTCGCATTTATAATATTAGATTATATTAGTATAATATTATATAGCATAGATTTGTAACGTACCGCAACCCTTTTTAATATCACAGCCTTGTTGCATGTCGTACTTAGTTATAACGAGAAAAAAAATGATAACTTTTTAAAGTATTTAGTAACAGAGTTACAAGATAACACTGAAGTAGGTAATTGTTTACAATACATTAAGCTCGTAAAGTTGCTCTAAAATACTTTGTAGTTTTTGAATGGGATATGGCATTTTGCTAATTTCTTACTGTTTTCACTTCCAAAATGTATTGTTTATTGATTGCTAATGCTAATGATTTGATTTACGATACACGTGCGCACATAAAGTTATACTTTCGACGTTTTTTAATATCTACCCCTCGTATGTGACTCGGGTATTAAAGTTTTTTGCCTCGAGTATAACTTACATCATACTGCATCATCACTTACCATCAGGTGAGGTCACAGTCAAGGGCTAACTTGTAGTGGATAAAAAAAACTGCACTTGTAGCATAAATAACTATAACGTTTAATAAGCTCGTTAGTACAAAGCGTAGTAATATATAGGCTAGCGCGTTCATGTTTGAGATCTCGGAGCTTCCCAACACAGCTCTGAGGGTGGCCACCGAAGGGGTTTTAGTGAGTAAAAATCTCACATAACCCGATTTCTCCCCCCATTAAATCAGGTATCTATGAAGATTTCCACCCCCGATACCAAAAAAAGAAAGTATACCCCCTGTACGCGCGCAAACTGAACGTAAAGGTGTGTGAATGATATCTAGGATATCACCAACTATTCCCTATTCTGTGATATCACTTTGCAGGCTTACGAGGGCTTATTACCAATAGACAGACATTGGTCTGTCTATTGGTTAATATAGGTTAGTCTAATATAGGTTAGTAGTTTTAGTTACCTAGTATTTAGTAGTAGTAACTTAATATTTTAAAGGTATTTTTAAGGTTGTTGGTTTATTAATACCAACAGGATATTCCACATGAAAAAAAAAACACCAGACGGACAACTTCAAACGAGTTAATAGGAGCCGTACCAATGCAATGCACCAATATTGTAACCGTTATGAAACGCTTTGTCGATTCAAAGAGCGTACACATAAAAATGTAAAGAGCATTTAAAACGACCACAAGCTAAGCGGGCCACCTTTATCAAACACGGCCTTTCAATAAAAAAGTCGTTGCCCCGCTGACCTAACATCCTACTAGGCGGGCTGGGAGCCAACGATATAAAGATTTAGATTCATCTAACGGACCCTAATATACGAGTACAGCGTCCCTGAATCATATCTATTTTTGAATACGAATGCTTTGGGAATACGAAATAGTATTATGAAAAATGAGTAGCCTAAAGATAGCCTAGGTTTGTCATAACTCATAAGTTCAGGCAAATGAGCAACTTTTTTGTATGCCACCACAGTTAAGTACTACACTATCCACTACAAGAGACCTGGGTGGCCAAGCAATAGTCCATACTGTATACTAATATTTAAAATGCGACAGTGTGTCAGTCTGCTACGCTTAAACGGCCCATCTTTTCAACCAATTACAAGAAATTGGATATACAGGTAGGTTATCTCCCGTGAAAGACATAGGGTACTTTTTATCCCGGAAAATTGAGTAGTTCCCCCGGAAATCAAACGCGGAAAATCATCTAGTTTTTAATAAATTATTGGTGCAAAAGTTTGTCAGCTACTGTTCAACAGATTTTGAAAAAATTGGTACAGTGTTAAGGTATGGAAACAATATTTATCATGCTGCTTTTTATCCCGGAAAGAGCTAGTGGTTGAATGACCTAATGATGAAGTCCAATTTTATTGTAGCAATAATACATCCAATTTGCATGCGAGCTTTAAAAAATTGAATGCGCGTTCACATTTTTAGATAAGACGACCTGGCGGTTTACTACCATCGCTTAAAGCAGTATTATTTTAATATCGTTGACGCTCGTGTTTATAATTTTATCCTTACTCTGAGGACGTCAAGGTACGTCATATTAAGCCGTCAATTTTAAAATAATACTACTTTATGCGACCGTAGTACGCCCGCAGTACTAAGTATATTGTATTCCATACTCCATTTCTACATACAAAATGAACCGACCCAACATGCTTCCCCTGGGAAAACAAATCCTTAGTAACTCGCATCGTTACAAAGGGATCTGAAGTTTTCGTAAGCAATATGAAAATAGGCTTCCTTACCGTCTTAAGAAGATTTAGTTTTGACCTTCCATAATGAATTGGGTCTGTCTATTGGGAACGTACAAAATGATTAATGTAAGCAAATACAAAGCGAGGTTTATTGAATAAAACTAAAGAATAGAGGGCATCTATGAAAGGATATTTTCATCCGATATTTCAGAGTATCAAAGAAAATTCTTAGGTTATGTACTTATTATCATGTTTCAGTGTATCAACTGGTTTTATAATCGTACCGGAACTCTAAATCGCTCGGCGGCACGTCTTCGCCAGTTGGGTGGTAACTAGCCACGGCCAAAGCCTTCCACCAGAAAACATCTGGTTACCTACTTGAGTTGCTTATTCAACGAAATTTATAATTCGTCATAAACTTAGTTATTCTGTGTTTCTGTTTGTTGTAAGACACACACAACAAACAGTCTCACATAAGATTGTGTTAAGGACACAATTAGTAATCAAACCCCATACTCTTTCCCCCATACTCCCCATACTCTTTACCCCATATTCTTTCTTGATAAAATTCGAGTGTCGAAGACTTGCGTGGAAGTAAAATGTACTTTTGACATCTTGGTTTAAAGCTCAAGTTCATATACATCTACAGCAAGTACTTCGAGCGGAAACCTTATTAAATTAAAATTGGAGCCACTGAATTTTCGACGTTATATCAAGAACTTCTAGATCCTTTTCCTCTGACGTTATTATGTACAGACGCTTAAATTTGTGAGATTTAAAAGCTCATACTAACTTAACGCTCCATACAGTTGTGATAACCTATCTCCAAAAGTCCTTCAAAAGTCCTCATCTGACCCACAGGAAACTTAGGCACTTATTGTTTTGGGTTAGAATAGCACTCGTCCGCTTATATTCCCCCAAAGGGTACATTCATTGCTTACTTGAAAAGCCTTTTGTGCGTTGTACTTGCCAAATATTCCCTTCATAGATAAGGGTTTCTGTTTCCTCGACGACGGCAGAACGCTGTTAACAAAATAGGACGAAAATATCGCTCGCGAATACGATGGAAATATACTCTTTTGATTACACAATTCGTGAACTCAAGTCGTCAAATTTCGCCAATTCAACAAGATCTCGAATCTTAATTAATTGCAGACTCCACTGTTTTATTCGGTTTTAGCGCGTATTTAAACATATCGTTCTCTGTCTTGAATCGGATTGAGTCGGAGATATTCAGACATAAATACTTTATACCGATTTTCGTCAGACAGCTTTTGGAATATGCAAAATGCTTTATTTTATTGTAGGACCGAATAACTATTCGGTTTTCTGCGATAAGCATAAGGTACACTGTTGTACAATAAAGAGAAATAAGACGCGGTGTAGTTTTTTTTTTATGACAAGTCAATGTAAGCTTTGTTAACATTTTTTTATCAACTACAAGTTAGCCTTTGACTGCGGTCTTATCAGATGGTAAGTGATGAAGCAGTCTAGGATGGTAGCGGGCTAACCTCTTAGAGGTATGGCAGATATATTAAACCCATACCCTAATCGGTTTCTACACGGTATCGTACCGGAACGCTAAATCAATTGGCGATACGTGTGCACATACTTCGCCATAAGTGCAAAACTTTGAGCTTAGATCGCTAAATGTTGAAACAACGTAGCATATATCTGATGGAAAGGCAGCCTTATGGTATGCCGTCAGACTCACTACTACTACAGACAGTATCCTCAATTATATTGGGTCAGTTACATGACAATCTAGGACATGTTACAGTCGCTTCACCATGTCATAGCAATGACACTGTAACACATGTGCGACAAGATAACATCCCACGCAGTGACCCCCTTCTGTCGCTTGTTTCAATTGTATAGCCTCAGAAGGGTAGATAGAAACCATGTTACAACTTCATGACATATTTGATATTTTTAGGAACGTAGTTAATATAAGTAAAGGACATTGTTCCGTCCCCATACAAAGTTCGCCTAAGTACCAGCAGTCATAAAAAATTGATTACTGGGTTCAAATGAATACCTTTTTATACTTGAGAGCAGATAAACACAACGGACACTTGCTAAGAAATCACTTATTACCAAAAATATTTTCAATTTTAAGGTTATTTCAACTTTCACAATCAATCTGCTTGAACAAATAAATACCATCTTTATCCAATTGTAATAGAGCTGTAAACATTATGTAGATAAGAAACCATTCGCCGTAGTTCATCAAAAACATTACAGATGGCGTTAGATATATTAAATTATTGTACTTTCAATAGATGGCGTTGCGAGATTCAGAATACTAGTTTAATCTGATTTTATCTTGTTTCTTACGATACGGATCTAGCGCTCAAGCGGCGGTATTGCATATTATTTTAACCTGTATTGTAGTTATTGATCTGTGGTTAATAATCGAGAGACGGAAACGTATAGTAATCAATTTAATACCCATTTACTTATTTTGTAATTAATTTAAAGTGTCTGTTGAATTCAAATACTTGAAATAAAGGTTATAAAAAAAGCTAAGAATTACTGTTTATTTCAAACACATGTTGATTCTTAGGCGAATTTGGTCAATGTCCTTTTTAGAATTGTTTTTACGTGGGTCAGCTTCGACACTGACATTTTTGATTCATTTAGCATACCTAATAACAGAACGAACCACAGATACTAGCTTTTATTTTTACCCTATCTCCCAATGTATGTTGGGGTTCCAAGGTGCTTGAATGTAATGTTGGACGAACCCGACGATGTGGACAGACGATCTCAAGCGAGTAGCTGGGAATGTGTCAGACACTTTCCATGAACCATAATTTTTGTCAGATGCTTGCAAAATAGATACTTACGACGCCTGTATACTATAAACAGTAAATTAATTTTGCAGAACTTTTTTTAATAACAATACCTGTGTTATTTATTCTAAATTAAATATAAAAGGTCACTATGTACTTAAAGTTTCATCTATGTGAAAATAAGTTATGTTTGATCGCTCTGGGATCCTTATTATTTTTATTTTGAGTTTTGTTAGTGTTTGCTGGATTTTCTTGATATTTTTACTTTAGTGGAACCATAACCGATATAAATTTTAAAAAAATATTACTATACGATCCATTACGTAAAACATCCAACTTTAATTGACATTCAGCGCGTATGGTAGACTATATAAAACGAGCCAAAACAACCAAAACCGATCTGATTAATATCCAAACCACATGGCATCCATATGGAAAAAGTTTTCCCCCATTATATTGGTTTGCGCTTGTTTGCGATATTTTCCCCGCGCTGCTGCCAAATGCTATTAATTTCGAAAATAATAAAAACATACGCAATATGGAATGTTCTTTTATCGGTAGGCAAAAAAAGCCGATCAATTTGGTAGTTTAAAATGTTCTCGTAATTTTTTGGTTTCATTACATTAATAATAAAGGCCTATTACAACGCTTAGTACTAACGAGCTTATTATACGTAATAGTTATTTATGCTACAAGTACAGTATGATGAAAATTATACTCGAAGCACAAAACTTTAATACCCGAGTCATATACGAGGGGTAGATATTAAAAAACGTCTAAAGTATAATTTTATGTGCGCACGTGTATCTTAAATCATTTAACAATACATTTTGGAAGTGAAAACAGTAAGAAATTAGCAAAATGCCATATCACATTCAAAAACTACGAAGTATTTTAGAGCAACTTTACGAGCATAATGTAAACAATTACCTACTTCAGTGTTATCTTGTAGCTCTGTTACACATTACTTTTCTCGTTATAACTAAGTATGACATGAAACAAGGCTGTGATATTAAAAAGGGTTCCGGTATGTTACAAATACGACATAAATATTAGTATCTAATGTTCCATGCAACAAAAAGAGACAAGGAGGACGGGGAAGGAATTGTTCTACTGTCTGTACCTATACATGGTCACCGTACACGGCAGCCGACTATGACTTGTATGTTTTTTTTTATTGTGTGATAGTCTTGCGCTTGACGACAATCATGCCTAGTGCAAAGTAATGATGAGATCTAGGTTGGAACGCGCTTGCCTAGAAGATGCCTATTCACTGTTGCCTTGAAGGCACATAAGTTATAAGTGGCAGGAAACACGTGCGCTGGGAGTGTGTTCCACACACTAGCGGTTCGTATCAGAAACGTCGATCAACAAGTGAAATTAATTTAACGAATTAAAAAATACGACTGCCCTGCCATATTATTTTTGGAGTTTACCTCCTTAAGAAGCGATTTGCATATAATATAGCCTTTGGAATCTTATTCACATTTTTTATTAAATGATATTTTTTTGTGAATCACTAAATATTGTACTATAGTGTTATATATTTTTGGAATCTACTCATCATTTTCTAGGTGATGATTATATAGCTAATATTATTTTCGAATTTATTTTTTCAAGTTTGGTCTTTAATGCGGGACCATGGTCACCCCATCAATTTTTTTAAAAATTTTACTATCCTATGCCACCCGGAATAAGCTAGGGATTCTAACGATACCTCATTTATCAAAATCGGTTCAGGCGTATAGAAGTTATGGTGGAATATACAAACTCACATACATACATACATACATACATACATACATACATACATACATACATACATACATACATACATGAACCCTGTAAACAATATACTCCTTTTTTCAGGCAGTCGTATAATGCTCCTTTTTTTAGTCAGTCACGTAAAAAAAATTAATTTATGAAAATGAACTACCATTTACGAAATTGAGACCACCTAAGTCGTTAGCATCTAGTGATAGATAGATCTAAAATACGAAACACTTCTTTAAGCTTCTCATCTGGTATCACATATAAGACAATCACAAGAACATTCACATTATTACTATTTCTTATACGTAAATCACAAGTGCACATAGCATTTATGGTTTTAAATGTCATGCAAACAAGATAACAAGGTTTTGAAATACAATGGGGTATAAAAACTTACATACCAAGTGTTAAAAACTTACAACTTACTTAATTAATTATGATAATGATAACCTGCTTAGTGCAGGAGCTGGCCCGGTGGGTCCCGAGGCATTTGTAGCATAGGCCACAACTAGCTACCCAAAACCTACGTTGATGCCAATCCAGCTTATTAAACTGGGAGCAATTTTCCAAAATATGATTGTTTAATCTGCAATAAGACCATGAATACGAGGTTCAATCCTTCGGATCCTCAGTCACGTGAACCGCCTGAGGTTTATTTTTATTAATATTAGTATTAGTACCAGGTGTAGCCGGGGTACCCGAATTGGCTTTTTTTTTATCCGCTACAAGTTAGTCCTCATCTCACCTGACGGTGAGTGATGGTGCAGTCTAAGATGTTAGTGGACTAACCTGTTAGGGGCATGGCAGTTATATTAAACCCATACCCCTACTTGGTTTCTACACGGCATCGTACCGGAACGCGTAATCGCTTAGCGGTACCTCATTGCCGGTAGGGTGGTAACTAGCCACAGCCGAAGCCTCCCACCAGGCCAGACCAGGGAAAATTCAGAAATTATAAATTCCCATTGACCCTGCCGGGAATTGAACCCGGGACCTCTGTACGTTAAGACAACAGCGCTACACACTGCGCCACGGAGGTCGTCAAAGGTGGCTGTGTCAATAAGCCTACACTCACTCTGTAAAAACTCCAATAATTGATTAAAGTTAGGTAATACTATAGAATTACCGCCATACTTTTCTTCAAATCTAGTTTTAATATCCAAAGGGAGTTTATTTAGAGTTAAATAAAGTAATAAATAACTCCACTCGGTAACTGGGAATCATAAATAGAGCATAAACCACCAAATATAGTACATTATTGCAAAGGCTGGGAAATAGGCAATTGCAGGTCGAGTATGAGTTTGAAGGCCGAGCCGTAGGCGAGGACTTCACTAATACGAGGCAGGCAATTGCCGTTTCCGCCGAGGTGTTTATATTGCTTTTCTCAAAAGAATGCAGGGAAATAAAACATACTTTTTACCTTTGTCGCTAAATATATATTATCATCTGAGGCTTTAATTAAAAATTGCTTTAAGTTTTCGCCAGTAAAAATTTTCGATTTCTTGCTTTTGAATCCGGTCGATTGTCGTTTAAGAAAAGTAGTTAAGTTCCCATAATTTTTCAAGTTAATGCCGTTTTTAACATGAACTGTACATTTCAGCATGGAATAAATTGCCCATTGGAATAAATTAAAAATAAATTAATGTAGATGGCTTTTTAGTTTTAGCAATCTCATTAAAATACACTGTTTCGGAGAAAATGTTCACTTTTTTCTCGTTTTTCCAACTCATAAAATTTTCATATACATATTATATATATATTTTTCTTTGGACTTCGCTGGAAGCAGGTTTTCCATTGCCAATTTGGCTTCTGATCTTAAATCTAGTGGAGTACAATCAATCTCCATTTCACTCTCTGAACCGTTGGAACTCATTTTATTTATTATTAAATTTATATTTATTATTAGTAAGTATGTAAATAACAAATCAAGACGAATTTTCAGCTTTGCCGCCAATTTTTTTTTTTATCATCTGTGCCGACAGGCAAACGCATTTATGGCTATACAGCCACCAATTTGTACTAAGCAAAGAGACTATGGTATGCCAAGAATGACAAAAGAGATCCGATAAAAGAGTATCTATTAACCCCAACACGCCGTTTCATACAACATTGCAGGAGCGTTGTAATGTTCCAAATTTAAAAAACGCTCCTGCAATGGATTTGATTTTCTTTGTCCGAAAATTCGATACTTCGCGTGTTCTTTTTTCGAAAATAATGACAATATTTCCATGCATGTTTGAGAAAAAAAACTTTTTCTGTGATTCTGCTAAACAGTTTAATGATAGCCGACACCATTTTATTTAATAACGTAATACAAGTATTTTAAGAAATAATATTAGCAATAAGCCTTTGTCAGTCTAATAATGGCGCCTCGTGTTTTCAGCATAGATCAAAAACACAGTACCCACAGTTTGTAAAAAAATCCTGAAGAACAAACAACAAAAGTTTTCGCTTTGAAATGCAAAGGGATAAAAAATACGGCTTTGACGTGGAGTTAATTAAATGAAAAGTTTATTAATATTTGCACAGCATTAGCATCTCCCGGGATTTGATTACTTTAAACTAATTTTATCACATTTTAATATTTAAAGGAGTTAGCTTAGCATGGTTTAATATTTACTATTATTTTCAGATATATAAAATAGATAGCCGCGACTTCGTCCGCTTGGGTGTATGCTTTCGAGAAATCTCGTGAGAAGTAAATTTTTCGAGATAAAAAGTAATTTCCTTCCTCAGGTTGAATCTTATCTAATCAAAATCGGTAGAACAGAATGAGCTGTTAAAGCCTAGCAGGATAGACAGAAAATCTTTCGCATTGATAATTTAATTAGATATTTATTAGTACAGTTATGATATTCTACATAAAGTCTAGACTGAGAGGTCAAGACGCAGCGTCTTTATTGGTAATATTAACTACACAATCTTGTCCTAAGCTTTATTTCGTTGGCATCCTTATGTGGTTGATGTCCAATCTGCCCGCACGAAACGTTTTTGCTCAACGTTTCTGGGGAATTACTACCATCGCTTAAAGAAGTATTACTTCAAAATTACAGTTTTATGTTACGTATCGCGACGTCACTAAAATAAGGATTATAATTCTAAAACACGAACGACAACAATATTAAAACAATACGGATTTAAGCGATGGTTGTATGCCCTCAGATCCGAACCGCTCTTGTGTGTAACATCCTCCCAGCGCACGTGATTCCTGCCACGTATAATTTAGGTACCTTCAAGGCAAGAGTGAATAGGCATCTTCTAGGCAAGCGCGCTCCAACCTAGACCTCATCATTGCTTTGCACTAAGCAAGATTGTCGTTAAGCGCAAGCCTGTCTCACAATAAAAAAAATTACTTTGAAATAGCGACTAAAACAAGTTTTCATTAAACAAAATCTGACTGTATGGTTAGTAGTCATGGACTAACATCGACCAAAAAAATACGCGTAGAATAGAGAAACTCCTTCTTTTTTGAAGTCGGTTAATAAAAAAGGGCGGCTCTCTTTTCTAGGTAGTTACCAACCTACAGGCAAGGACGTACCGCCAAGTGAATTAGCGATTTTTTGGTACGATGCCAATATTAAGGGGCATGGTTTTATATAATTGCCGTACCCCTAACAGGTTAGCCCGCTGTCTTCTTAGACTGAATCATCACTTGGCGAGATCGCAGCCATTAAATAAGCATATATCGTTTTATTTTTAAATATATTTCTTATTAGATGATTCCCGCGACTTCGTCCGTGTGGTATAAGGTTTTTTTTTATTCCCGCGGGAACTCTTTAATTTCCCGGGATAAAAAGTAGCCTATGTCCTTTCTAGGGAGTAGATTATACACCAAGGGATAAAGCACTGTTTTATGTCACGGGCGCTACATTGATCCTGAACGTAACGAAGGACTCCAAATTTAACTCCCGAGCGCAGCGAGGGTGTTATAAGTTAATTCCCGACCAAAGGGAGGGAATTAAGATTGAGTCCTGAGTGCAGTGAGGGATTCAAGCGCCCAAGAAAAAAACTGCTTTATCCCGGTGGTGTATACTCTACTTTATACTTCTACCATAACAGTAAAACAAACTGTAACGGTTAGATATTTATTGCAAATCATAGTAATCAAACTTTTTGCTTTTCATGCTGCCAGTGTTTATGCACATACTCCTTGGTTTAAAAACTTTTATGTCCAATGGTACGATCGTTTGGTCGACCAGTCTGGAGCCTAGACTCTGCTGTGTATATTTACAGTATGGGGTTGGTCAACTAGTTGGGCGAACGATCGACTAGATTACGGCCCTAGGGCATGAAGACTGACTTTAGACCCGCAAAAGTATGATTAAAACAGTAGTAAAGGTATGGTAGAGGTATAAAGTAAATCACTTGCCCGGAATGGAAGGTAATGAACTGTAGGTACCTACTCTGCCGGGGGATTCCATCCAAATCATTTGCGTGGACACAGACACGGTTTCGTGTCTATGGGTGCGCCTTTGTCACACAGGTCGTTGGTTTTTTTTAATTTCACATCATCTCGCTCACGCTTGACAATCCCTCGTATGTTTCCAATTTTTTTTTCCTATTAATGAACACCATCGAGGTACTAACTAACTACTACTATAATGTATGTAAAATGAACGCTGTTTGAGCATTCATCTTCATTAACTTATTACTAGCCCACTATTGTAATACTTATCAGAATGAGAGTAGTCTGTGGCGCAGTGTTGAGCGCTGTTGCCTTAACGTGCGGAGGTCCCGGGTTCGATCCCCGGCAGGGTTTGGAAATTTATACTTTCTAAATTTTCCCTGGTCTGGCCTGGTGGGAGGCTTCGGCCGTGGCTAGTTACAACCCTACCGGTAAAAGACGTGCCGCTAAGCGATTTAGCGTTCTGGTACGATGCCATGTAGAAACCGAATAGGGGTATGGGTTTAATATAACTGCCATGCCCCTAGCAGGTTAGCCCGCTATCATCACATAGCATCAGGGATAAAACAAAAAAAACATTGAAAACATATAATGGAGAATCCCTAACCACGGCACTCACCGTTAAAGCAAGTAAGTAATATTTAGTTGCTTAGAACGCACACCATTTTTTTTGGCTAAGTTGAATTGTTGTTTGCAGTATAATAATATAATATGTATAATATCTGTATTATTTGTTTTATATATTCACATAACTATTATTTCATTACCCAATTGTAATAAAGTATTAGATTTTGCACCATCCTGTTCTTTTATCTTGCTCTTCTCACCAAAGGTTGTCTGTGAGAGATTGCTGTAAGTAATAAGACCGCCTTTGCATGCAATGCTTTGAAGTATGTTTATTTCTTGTAACCTATTTCCTGTTTTTGTGTTTAATAATAAAAGTATTCCGAAAGTAAGATGCGCGTTCCCGGGAATCGAACCCCGAACTACCTATAATGCTGAAATCTGAACCACTGGGCTATCATTTCTATATCCATCTATAATTAGTCCAAGTGTTCGAGCTTTTGTTCGAGCAATTGGATAATTGGCAGTTAGTCAAATAAGCAAAATTTTTCAAACGTCATATTATTATTATTATGACTGTTAGGGATTTCTTATACATTAAGATAATTTATGTCAACCAGTGAAGCCCTTTGATTGATGATTCGTTGAAACGACGAAGACCTATTTCGTTATCTCAACATTCAATAACATATTATTCTTCATTACCATACAAAAGTAATTGTTCTTATACGCCCCAAGAAGGCTATAATAGCGATCAAATTTTCTTCTGAACATGTTCTTTCAAAGAGAAGCAATTTCCCTGAGCTGAATTTCATGAACAATATTATACTTCCCTTAACATTGTTTCAAATAACGGCTGAAGGTTTTAACTCATTTTCTGTAGAGTTAACACAATTTTGCATAATTAACAACGTGATGTAATTTCGAGTATCCAAACACCATAACGTTTAATTTAAAAAGAAAAACGATTAAGTCTAAATGGAATTGGAAACAGGGCTAAATTTGCCTTTAGGTCAGAGTGATACTGGTGCTAATTCTATCGTGCACGAGTTGACATTTAAATTGTTAAGTTAACATGACAGATCCAAATACAATAATGCTGTAGCTTTACCCTTTTTGACAGGAGCGTTATGAAAATGGTTTTATTTATACGTTTAGACTTTAGACCGCTTAGTTTAGTTTAGAGAGTGTAGACGTAACAGAATTAGCTGTATTATCATACAGGGAGTTACTATCATTGGCTATGTCCATTTTTATTATCTGTTAGGACCGCTCGATGACTACAGATGGCACTGTACCTGTGAGGCGGCAAAGCAGTCGTTATGCGAGGTTTCCGTCAATTCGAGAAGTTTCCGCTCATATGGCTATGTTTAATAACGTGACGTGACAATACTGCTTTAGAATAATATTACATTATAGCAACTTCAGAGTCTTTAACCATTCGGTGCTCTGCATTGCCTTGAGTAACAAGTATCAAGAAAGTAGACCTATCTTTACCTTGGTTGCGAGTGGTTATGGATCTAGTTGTTGTTACATTGTTACATTGCAATTAATATAATATATCTGATATGTTCATATGTTTCTTACTAAATAAATGACCGAGTCTGTGTATTATATATTGTTAGTTTGCATCTTAAAACCCTATCCATACCCATACGCAGGTAGGTCTATAATATATCTACTAATTATTTACACGATAATTTAAGTACATCATAATACCATTCCATTTCTTAAAAGCGATATTATTTACTCTGTACCAATTTTTGTATAAACATTTCAGTGGATGAGCTGTGAAAGAGATAGAAACCGATTTTCACAGTTTGAATAATATATTAATATAGATAGTTAGGGAAATGTATGGAAAGGATAAGTAAATTTAAAATCTAAATAACTTTGCCAGCATAGGTACATATTATTATTGTGCTTCAAATATGCCAGGGGGGTTACTGTCATCGCATTATTTCAAAATATCAGTTTTATGTCACGTACCTTGACGTCCCCAAAATAAGGATTATAATTGTAAAACACGAATGTCAACATTATTAAAACAATATGGCTTTAAGCGATGGAAATCATCATTTTTGACGACCTCTTTAACGCAACAGTGTAAAATCCCTTCCCGTAACCAAAGCAAGAGTTCTCGGACTTGAGTCCCAACTGGGTCAATTTGTAAAACGACCTTTCTGAATTAGGTCATAACTGCAGAGCTTTCAACTTCCTTGTTTCTTATGAAGTGCTAAGCTGTGGGCCATTTATAAGTCTTAGTTAAAACGTAGTTTCTTAAAAGAATAATCACTAACTTATCTGATCCGGTCGCCAAAATTGGAACAAATTTTTATGCCATTATTTTTGTTTTGATTTTATTTTTCATATAACTGGCGGCGCTGTCACTGGGTCAGATAAGTTTGTTGGACTTTACTTACCATAAATGTTATAAGAGGGAGTTTGATTCCAGTAGTAGGCACCATAACTGGACACTCGTATCTTCTTCTTCTTGTCCTTTTCCCATTTTATCTGGGGTCGACACAACACTTCTCTCATACCAAACACATTGGACACTCGCATAACAACATACCAAACATAACATAACAAACACAAATCCATAGGTATATCACTGACAGCTCTCTTTGAAGACCCAGAATGTAGTGCGATGATACACCAAAACACGTACAGCTCGAATGTAGTGGCCATACTGCTAACACTTAAAGCCATAATATTGTTTCATTATTGTTATCTTGTTTTATAATAGAATTATATAACAAGAAAATAGTCTTTTTGAGTCATATTGCTTTTGTATTGCTTTAGGCAGTATGGCCCAGCAGTGGATAAACCGCTGCACAAGAGCACACGAAAGAGAATGTAGGCTACATTGCTTTGCCAGCAATAGTGCTGGAAATCCGACCTAGGTGTCCTTCGTGGATTCTGGAATTAACTCGGCTGGCTGGTGTGATCCAGCAGGGAGCCGTAGCAGAGGTCTTACGTACAGCGGAAGACTAAGTGCGATAAGAAACCCAGGTCACAAAAAATAGGCCAAAAATTTCCACATCGAAAATGAACGATTTTTTTCCTGACGCGATAATGTGTCCCATGTGTTTGCGCGTTTAATTATCCAGACCATAGTCTGAACGCCTTGTGAGAGCTTTTATGTTATACTGGCAAGAGAGCCACTTTTTGGAGTTCAGTAACGATACCGCATAAAACCAACAAGGCTTAGAACTGTTAAACTCCATCCAAGTTAGTCCGCTTCGTAAAACCGCATTGTCAGCGCCAATTTCTGCGTCTGAAATGGTAACGCTTCACTGTTATCCATACTAATCCATACTTCCATACTATACTAATATTAAAAATGCGAAAGTGTGTTTATCTTTCTGACTGACTGCTCCTCTCATGGCTCATCTATTCAACCGATTTTGATGAAATTTTGTAATAGGTTGAATGTATCCCCTGGATCCTGGGGAAGGACATAGGCTTCCCGCGGGAATCAAAAACCTTAATCCACACGGATGAAGTCGCGGGCGTCATATAGATTTGATAATAATGCAGTCAAAATAAACGCCTAACATTAGGACTTATAATATGTTAAGATTGTGTAAGCCTCAAGTAAGTCATATTCATATTCGCAAACTTCCTCTCCACAACAAAGGAGCCACTTGGGGATTACTGCCGAGTTTTCAGCAGCATAATTAATTTATATGAGCTAAGCAATGGCCACGTTTGCTAGCAACAATACCTACTCTATATTGTGACTGGCAAAATTCCAATACAACGCCGAATCTAGAACACGATACATTACGTACCCGCGGTTTTGCAACATAAAGCGTACGTCTTATCTTACGGAAATATTTAAATACGGGATAATTGTAAAATACTTAGTTAGATATATACAATCTAGTTTTTTAAAATATTAGATACCATTATAATTTTATTGAAAATAATACAATAGAACTTAATGCTAGCTAGCCTAACCTAATTACTATATAAATCACGCCCGCGTGGAATGGTGACAAGAATGCTGGATGCATTTCCACGCTGGACAGCCAGGCTGATCCTTTGTGCAAAAAATGAGCCAGCCCTTCTGTCACCAGATGAGGCAAGTAACCACGGTTTTGGCACTAAGACTCCACGGCCCAAGGGTCTCCACAGTTAATTAAATCAAGTTATAATATCACACGTCACCCAATTTGTTTCATAACCTATTTCGTTGTATTTTACATTCATTCAACCACATAAAATATATTTTTAAGGCTTAACACAAATGTACAGGTGAAATCACACTAAGGGCAAAAGCTTTGTCTATCGAGAATAAGAATTGTCTGTAACCGAGTTTCTTGCTGGTTCTTCTCGGTAGGAATGTCATTCAGAATCAGCAATAGATTTCAATCGACGATTCAAAAGCACTTGTAAAGTTGATTTGAATAAAACATATTAGAAATTTGAAGTTTTAAAAGTCGACCATAGACTAACGCGATTTGATGAAATTTGTTTCCCATTCCCATGCGGGCAATTAGTGCGGTCGTTTTGTCCTGTCCTTAATATGTTTTTAGGGTTCCATAGTCATCAAGTAACCCTAGTTTCGCCATGTCCGTCCTTCCGTCTATCCGAGGCTTAGCTCATATACCGTATAGTCCCAACCACTATAGTATCAACTTATCTGACCCGGTGGCCAAAATTAGAACTAATTTTTAAGCCTGTTTTTTATTATTTTATACTATAAAGCTGTGCTTTGCCATGGGTATACGACATGTTCTTACATATTTGTGAGTGGTATGCGTGTGTGTAAGTATGTGTGCAATGCACCCTCCTTTGTGATATAAAAATGATTTATTGTAATTATACTTTTTATAGATATATATACGCACCATAAGAAGGACTTTCTTATTTTAAGAAGTCAGTTAAAAGTAAGTCTTCGATGAAGCCTAAACTTACCTACTTTATCAGCATTATATTCTTGTTCAACGAAAAAAGTAAGCAAAAATTAGGTTTTTTTTTCTGCAAAAAAATTGAATAGCTTTGCAGATAGTTAAAAACAAATTTCGAGCGTCATACGATGAAAAATCAAATGTTAGTTTATTTCATCAAAAATTCTTTATGGCCTAATATCCATTCAGCAGGGATAGGATTGAATAGTAGATACAGCAGTAATATCAATAGCTCGTGCCAACGCGATAAATGTTATAAATCTTCGCGATTTATGGATCTGCAGTGCCATCTGGTGAACTGAGATAAATTAATGACTGTAGCGATTTTATTACTCCTAATCCTAATTATTATAACTCCTAATCTTATTTATTTACGCCCAAATTACGTATCTTTGGAGGCACATAACTTCAAAATCATTTTTTTTACTGTTCTTATTGCCATACAATATCAAATAGTGAAGCAGTCGCCCTTCTACGTCTGTATGAAGAAAGCTCTGTCCCACGAAGCCTTAGAGATGCTTAAAAACTCGTTAAAAAGAAGCGCCATATTATGACCCTACAGATTTAATATTTACAATACAAATATTGTACCTACTGACGAATACGTAACAAAACCTCTCGTCAGTAACATACAAAATATTTTAGGATGTAATATCCTGAAATTATCAAAAAAAAAGTATCATGAAGCTGGCACATAAGGCATAAGAATACACGAGTAATAAATTATTCCGGTGATCTAAAGAGGCAATGAGCCATGCTTGTATCTTTCAGGAGTCGTAGTACGAGTTTGAACAACTCAACAAATTTCTGATTTCTTGTCAAATCGAAACGACGTAATACAACTGTACTATTCAAAATTTAAAAAATTCAAAAACTCAAAATTTGTTTATTTGTTGAAATAGGCTGAAGTAAATTAGTACATTTTAAAATATTAGAAACACTATTTCATGCCGTACATAATTAGGCGTACAAATTTTTAGTTTTATACAAATAAAGTAATAACACCCCATAATAACACAATATTGCTGGTTATTGAAATTAAGTAATCTAATAAAACCGTACAAAATCTTACTATAAATATGAGGACTTAATGGATCTACTTATTTAATAAGTTATTTTTTTTATCATTCATATATTTTCTAATACAGTAATAATTTTACCGTTTAAGTATTTTTAAAATTATTTGTTTGAAATTGGTTGAAATTAATTTCTTATATTTTCCGAAAGCTTATTATACATATAAATAGACATATAACATATATTATTTTTATATATTTTTATTAAGTGGTAATACCGTCAATCTGTAGACGCAGTAAAGGACATGTTGACAACGACAGTAATGTAGAGCTATAGTAAGTGTAAGATATCGGGGTCCTCGTCTTCGCCGGCGAAGACGCTGTGTTTGGTAGGTGTTTGTGTGTAGCCCTAAGTAGGGAGCATTGTCGGTAGTGATTTGGTCATCGGGGTCGTATAGGGTTGTTGCGATACCATCGTACTATAGGTACCTAATCATATCAATACATTTTCATTTCATATTAAATTCGAGTGCTACAGATTTGGGTGCTATTTTTGATAGATGTGTTTAGCCCAATAATAATTTATATCTCAAAATAAGGGAGTTAAATTATATGCTTTATAATCTTAATATTATAACATAACAGTGTTCCGACATTCGATATCGTTGTCAAGTTACTCGTGCTGGTACTAAAGGTAAGAGTCATACGCTCTCATGCAGAAGTAATATTGTTTGTGTGTTCAGAACCCATTACTCACGTAATGTTACAACAGGAAACGTAAATGATGTCTGAATTTGAACGTAGGATACACCTTTACTGTAATATATTTTTCGTCACTTATGAAATATAAAAATTAAGAATTTATATACCTAGAGGACTTGATGACGTGGCTGGAGCTATAGTGGTATTATATGTGGGAGGTTCCGTGTAAGATTCTGGGCAAGAGTAATTTGGGTGTTTCCACCGCTACAGCCCATTTTCATCCCACTGCTGGGCATAGGCCTCCACTCCCTTAGGTGAGAGGGAATTAGAGCTTAGACCCACCATGCTGCTCACATCCGGGTTGGCGGGCTTTAACGACTATTATTGCAGAAAAGAGCCACCTGTTCTATTTATAAACTCGGATCACGCGTATCACTTCGAGAAAAATTTAAAGAGATTGATGTTCTTATAGTTCCTTCACAATACATATACAATAATACAGTCTTTGTCAGGCAGAACATTAATCTTTATAAGCAAAATATAGGTGATACTCACAATCGATACACTAGAAATTGCCATAAGCTAGTAACAGCGTCGTATAGTGTGTGCAAAGTGCAGAAATCCTTTGTGGGGCCGAGTGTACGCTTTTATAATATGGTTCCCAAAGAGTTTCTAGATTTGCTAACCACTAGACAAACGAGGCATTAATATTGGGTATTGGGGTATTTATATTTTCTAAATTGACTCGTTATTCTTGCCTGGGAAGAAGGCTTCGGCCTCGAATAGTTTTCAGCGTACCGCAAAAGTCGTGCTTCTAAACAAATTAGCGTTGCAGTGCCTTCGATAATGGAGCCTGTTGCCCATGCAGAAGCATGATTTTGTGTATTGGCAGAAGTCCCACTACACAAAAATCAAATATGCTTTAGGCTATACTCGCTTCTTCTTATCAGCTATATAAATACCTCAGGTATATAAAAACCTGAGGCATAGAACCTCCCAATTATCAAACACGAGTAATATCAGACAGTATGATGTTATTATAAACCAGCTCCCCTACCCATGGCTTTGATCAGATGCAACTTCTGATAAAAATCTCAAGTATGCCCGTTATCAGGAAGTTTTACTGCAGATAAGTCGGTGTGTCAATCAATTGATTTCTACTTTTATACATATTTTTATTTATAGCTATACCTACTTTGCTGCTAATAGTGATAAATTGTTAAAACTTTCCATTGTTTCTACGTCATATCACTTCCTTAGTTTTCCTTTTTTGTACACCAGATTTTCTTGGTAAGTTCAAGTTCCTAAGCTCGTTAGATTTTCTACCAATTCGATTAGGTACCTATTATAGACAGGATGAAAATAGAGTGAAACGAAATCTCTGAGAGATGCTGACAAGGCGTCGGATTGCTGAGGATTCTAAATCGATTTGCGCTACGATTTGCTGCCTCATCGGGTCTCTGGGAATGATGGTTAGAAATAGGAAATGCAGTAATTACACGATAAAGATTAGGTAGAACGTTTTCCAATTTGTAGAAAATCTTTAAAAAAAATTACCTTAATCGAGATAGCAATCTATTTATATCTTTACCTACTAATATTATAGATGCGAAAGTTCAGATGGATGTTTGTTACTTAATCACGCCAGAACGGATTAAGCCGTTCTGGTGTTAATATCTGGATCTTGATCTGAACGAAATTTAGCACAAAGATAGATTATAGTCTGGAATAACACAAAGGTTAATAAAAACAAATTGACCTTGTCAGATAAAACACGGGTGCCTGGCCTGAAAAATTTAAACGTCACAAAAAGCGTTAAATTCTGTCTCTCTCCCTCTAGTTTAAATGAAGTTCATGTAATTATTTTAGTTATTGGCGAACTCTCAGTGGCTCAATCGGAAAAGAACCAAATCGCAGGCAAAATGTCGCAGGCTCGAATGCCAAGTTAATGATATTAGTAATTTATATGTATTTCATAACGTTGTTTTTATTAGAAGAGCAAAAATAACAAACAGCTTGTTTTCAATTTTAAAAATAACATAGCAATCCCGTTCCTTGCAAACAGGTAGAAAGTTGACAGTTTTATTTACTTTTACTGGGGAATTTAAATATTTCTGAAAAAAAAATACGAGAACTTCTGATAAGTCGCAAAACCTTATCGTATAGCTTATTTTATAAATGCAAACGTCGTTATATTTTAACAAAGTAACTTTTAATTTTTAACATGTAGATAAATTTGCAATTAGAAGTACTCATTTGTAAATTACCTTAGAAGAAAATGCCCTATTACAAGAAAGCGTGTATACTGTGTCGATCTTAAGGTTATTTATTAATATCTTTGGGAAAAATATATTCTCAGTGGCGTTATCAAAGAAAACTAAAATATTCTTTTCAGGCCCGCCAAGTAACCATACCTGACATTATTGGATTTACCGCTGCTTCACATGAGATAAATTTGTAATTTGTCTTACGATACAGAAAATTGTATCCTGATATTGTTTTCTAGATATTTATTACTAGATGATGCCCGCAACTTCGTCCGCGTGGATTAAGTTTTTCCAATTCCCGCAAGAACGCCTTAATTTTCCGGGATAAAAAGTAGCCTCTGTTCTTCCCCGGTATACAATCTATCCCTGTACCAAATTTCATCAAAATCGGTTGAACAGGTGGGCAGTGAAAGCGTAGCAGACAGACAGATGGACAGACAGACGGAAACACTTTCGCATTTATAATATTAGTATGGATTGGAAAGTTTTACTGCTACGAAAATAAATAAGAAAAGTTAAATGCTAAGAATATCTACGTGTTATAACTAGTATCTTTTCTTGTTAGGTATATCATTATGATGATATTAATATTATTATTGTTAAATAACACTGGTCAACAATTTTCAACTTTCATAGTTGAACTTTGTCAAACAAGAGGTTGTTAGATTTGCATTTTGGCAGCAATCTAGAAACTCTCAACTTGTTAACTTCGTTAAGTAGATATTTAAAGAAGTCATAATTAAAAAAAATTAAAAATACGACTGTCCTGCCAAAAACACGAACTAAAAAGTTGAAAATCTAAATAAATTAGAATCTTATTCACATTTTAATTAAATTATATTTTTTTGTGAATCACTGGATAATAAATTATAGTGTTATATATTTTTGGAATATATAATACTATAGTTCAATATCCATTATCATAATACATCATTTTCTAGATGATGAAAAACAGTTATCTTATTTTTGTTTTTTTATTCAATTTGGTCTTTAATGCGGGACCAAGGTCACCCATATTTTTTTAAAATTTTACTAGCCTATGTCACCCAGAATAAGCTAGGGATTCTAACGATACCTCATTTATCAAAATTGGTTCAGGCGCATGGATGTTATGGTGGAATATTTAAACTCACATACATACATACATACATACATACATACATGAACCCTGAAAACAATTATATACTCCTTTTTTCAGGCAGTCGTATAATGCTCCTTTTTTTAGTCAGTCACGTAAAAAAAATTAATTTATGAAAATGAACTACCATTTACGAAATTGAGACCACCTAAGTCGTTAGCATCTAGTGATAGATAGATCTAAAATACGAAACACTTCTTTAAGCTTCTCATCTGGTATCACAATACCATCATCTCAATCTGGTACTCACTTGAAAAGATTTTGTGAATGTCAATTTATTCCAAAAAAAGGACATTCTGCACGGGGAGGGTATTAATAATTGATGGGTATTACAAATTGAGAAAATTTTGGTCGATCGACGTGGATTATTTATTCTCAAAAGGCACTAACACAAGATACAATGAAAGCAAAGTCGCGGAAGAGAGCGGTACGTGTTTACACTATGAGAGCCTCTGAACAAGAGAAAGATTTATCACTTGTGACGGCTGATATTACACGATATATTTATAACCAAATTCATGGCTCTGCGTACGAGGCTATTTCTACAATAGCACAAATAACATATAATATACAGGGTTCAGTTTACACTACCAATAAATAATAATAAAGGTTTTGACCAACAATAATCATTTTCCTGACTCTTGAGTAGCGAATATTGCTTAGAAAATTATGTTAAGCATTCACAATAATCATTTTACGTGTTTTATAGTCTTTCTCCTCCCCTAATTTATGCAAAGAATGCGCTATTACCGCAGCGGCTCTTGATTACCAGGGTGTATTAGTTACGTAAGCTAGAGCATTACACTGCGACAAACCTTGATACAATCTTGATGAATAAATTAGTTTATGCGAGCCGGAAAGCATTCGAACGTTTACTGAATCATTATACTGCCACAAAATTCGTTGGCCTTTCAATTATTCTGTGACTTTGTACTGAAATAGTTACTTTTAATGTGTCGAGGGAATTTAAGTACATATCTTCTCTTTTATATATATAATTCTACTGTACGTGTGTATGTCACTGAACTCCTCCTAAACGGCTGGACCGAATTGAATGAATTTTTTTGTATGCGTTTGGATGTCGCCCTGGATGGTTTAGATTCACAAATCAGCCAACCAGATGGCGCTGCAGTCGGTATCATGCAAGACAACGTCACAGTATTATAGGCGCTGCAGTCGGTATCATGCAGGACAATGTCACAATATTATATATCATGCAGGACAACGTCTGTTGGGTCCGCTAGTCTAATATATTATGTTAAATACACACTGTATATGAAGGATTTGAAAAGAAACGAGCAAGGTGTACTACTGATATAAACTTGGATTTTATTTTAATTATAAAGCCACTGATATTTTACATGCTCCCTTTTTGGGCATTCGAGGCAAATAGAAGGAACAATGCCACGGACAATAATTATGATCATAGATCTTACATATATAAATATAACCATAGAATGAGCATTGATTTATGACTACATGTTAACAGTATATAGCAACTGCTGAGTTTCTGGCCAGCACTTTTCAGCGGAGTTTCCAAACCGGTGGTATAGTCAAAACATGACGTAAGATAAGACACCTGTGTGTTCTACATGTAATAATGAGTATTGAGTTTAAAAAATTACGGAAATATTGTTACAATATAATAAATATTGTTAGAAAATATCAAAAATATTCAATCAATCGAAAGATTTAAAAACTAAAATACACTCGTGCAAGTGTTCTTTAACTGTCAGTCGTCGTCGTAATACATACATTTTCTAGCAGGGATTAAGTACTTCATAATTTCTTAAATTGGGTATTTTGACAACTAGTCAAATAAAGTTTTTTTTGTGATTATTAATTAGAGGACCTGCCTAAAGACGTTATATCCACGTGTCTTGTTAATTTTATGTTTGAAAACTATTTTATATTATCGATTATGTAGTAAAAAGTGCGATGACGTCACAATTCAGTATTTCATACAATATCTTATACGAAGCGCGCGTTTTTAAGTTTGAAAAAATTACCTGATTTGACTAGTTGTCAAATATCCAATTATCTCTTGACTTATCTTGTGGGAGGCTGTGGTCGAAGTTAGTTACCAAACTACCAGCAACGACGTGCGCCAAGCGACTTAGCGTTCCAGTACGACTACAAAATAGGTAATAGTTGGTACGACGCCGTGTAGACACAGCTAAGGGTATGGGTTTCATATGTTTTTTTACCAGTGTGCTTAGCATGCGCACAACGAGATTATCTCGCGACGAGAGAGAGAGAGATGTTGTCGTTGCCGGCAAATTTTTCGTTTACCCACTACGTCTACGTCTACATGCACAAAATGCGGTATATTACAAGAAAAAAATTGTCAGCATGTAAAGATTCGTAGAGAAAAATACCACGGATAAGAAATATTACACATAACTTCTACTTTTGACGTAACGAGATATGTAACCATGTTAGCATCGGTAGACAAATAGAGATAACGGGTAGACATGATTTTACTCGTTGTGCGCATGCTAGCCGTACTGGTCAGTCGACTCATCGCACCATCTTAGACTGCATCATCAATTACCAGTATGTGAGATCGGTGTCAAAGCATTACTTGTAACAGATCCGTACTTCCATACTGAAATTATCAATGCAAAAGTGTGTCTTTATGTCATTGGCTAATTTTTTCCACTAATTATGATGAAATTCGGTACAGAGATAGGTTGCATCCCGGGAGAGGACATAGGATACTTTTTATTCCGGCAAAATAAGGACTTCCCGCGGCAATCAAAAAACCTTAATCCAAGTGGACGCACTTGCGGGTATTTAGTAAACAAATAAAATCCACACAAAGATATATGCGCATAGTAACTTTGTATCTTTTTACTATTTAGATAAAGAGAAGAGCTATGTCGACATAAACAATATCCTATTATCTATTCAATTCATGTTTCTAATACCGCATCAAAGCGAAAATGTATCTTTTGTTTTATGGAAAAATCTCTTCAAAGAAAAGTAGTTCTCATTTCTCTTGATATACTCGTATCCATGACCCCAGTTTATACGGCCGCTCTATATTCATCTAGTAATAACATAGTAGGTATCTTGTGTATGTTATGGCTGCTAGTAGAAGATGAGTTTTGATATGAATTTTCTCTTACACGTCTGCAAGTCTGATAATATGTAAAGTGGTTTATTTGCAAATATCTAACTAGCTTAACTTCCCAACCTTTGGTTGGGTGAATCATCTGATAATCTTTTGTTAAGTCGGTTAGTCAGGGCATCAAAGTATTTAAGCATTGACTGCTGTGGTGACTGCAGCGTGGAAGACTCCAAAGAACTCGATGACAAACAGTGTAGAAAACTCCAAAAAACTCGATGACAAACAGTTTGTCATCAAGTTTTTTGGAGAAGAACGTTTACATTATCGGTTTAAATTCACATTTCTGAAATCACTTGTACGTTATTAAATATCATGCCTTAGGATCATGCCAAGGGATTAGCCTTCGGACGAATCCTCGTATAATGATGATCGAACTTCACTTACAGGTAAGTTCGTTTAATCATTAATTATGTCGGTCAGTCAGAGCATCAAAGTAAAACAGGTTTGGCTAGCTGACGACGGATTCAGATAAGGACGCCAAGAAGCTTACGAATCTTAGAAAATTGACTAGTTAGCGTTATTGCATCTTGCTCTCAAGCTATCGAAGGCCGTAAATACGGGAACATTTATTTTGGTTTTCTTATCATACCTACGACGGAAGGACAGGTCGAGCCGACGTTTCGCCCGCACATTCTTAATTTTTATACGACTGCCTGAAAAAAGGAGTATATTGTTTTCAGGGTTCACGTATGTAAGTATGTATGTATGTGAGTTTGTATATTCCACCATAACTTCTACACGCCTGAACTGATTTTGATAAATGAGGTATCGTTAGAATCCCTAGCTTATTCCGGGTGACATAGGCTAGTAAAATTTTAAAAAAATGATGGGGTGACCATGGTCCCGCATTAATGACTAAAGTTGAAAAAAATAATCGAAAATAAGATTAACTATAAAATCATCATCTAGAAAATTATGAGTAGATTCCAAAAATATATAATACTATAGTTCAATATCCAGTGATTCCCAAAAAAATTTCATTTAATAAAAAAATTAATAAGATTCAATTTAACCAGATTAATTTAGATTTTTAACTTTTTAGTTCATTTTTTGGCAGGGCAGTCGTGTTTTTAATTTTTTTAATTATGACTTGTTTGCAGTTCATATATGTAAGGTTTTAAAGGGAAAGTGCAATGTTCATATTATTAACTCACAAGAGTTTCAGGACGTTCAGCGCTAATTTGTAATAAACTATTTCTGTCTAAATAAAGAATAAAATAAATAATTATAATCAAATAACCTTAATCCATGCCGACGATGTCGCGGGTATAAGGTAGTAATGATATAAAGCTTTCTTCGAGGTCGGTACCTATTACAAAACAAAACGCGTAGATTAGAGATTAAAGGCTCCTCTATACTTCAGCGTCGGGTGTGCCAAGGTACCCAATTTACCTAATATCCTACCCAAACTCATTTCAGTTTACGAAATCCTTAATAGACGGTTTGCATAATATTTATGTTTTTACATCAACCCAGAGCAAAATATTAAATGTTTGAATAACTTATGTATTTGGAAAATTCCATACATAATATCAGTTGAATTGGCGTGAAAGGAGTTTTAATTAATTCAGCTTTATGTTTGTTTAAATTAAATATACTTAATTATCGTAAATACCTACCTGCTAAGGCTGTAGCAAAAATGGATAGAAGGTGTTTATTACGTAAAACTTCTTTTACATTTTATTGAAGTTGAATTTCACAATATAATATTAGGTTTGAAATTACTTTTATTAGGTTACTACTGTGGCGACCGATAACTAAATGTTTTAAAAAACTATGATTTTGTCACACTAGCTGATGCCCGCAAATTCGTTCGCGTGTACCAGCTAGTATTTTTATTTAAAGTTATTTTTTATTCCCGCGGGAACTCCTTAATTGTTCTGGATAAAAAATAGCCTATGTCACTCTCCAGGTCCTCAACTATGCAAAAAACCACGTCTTTCCGTTGCTGTGTTGCAGCGTGATTGAAAGACAAACCAACAAACCAACAACCAAACACACTTTTGCATTATAATATTTTATAATTTAAGTATGATATCAAATCATGTTAAAATCGACATTCTGTTAAATGTGTCCATGCAATAATAAACCTTGTAGTGGTAAACATTTTCAGTTCGCGACTGTACACAGCTTGCGCTAAATTACAGAGTTACACTTCCAATTAAATCAAATAACCTTAAACTAGAACGCTTTGCAATATATGGTTTTCGTTCACATATAAATAGTGGTTAACGCTCACGTACGTACCGACTAACAGCCATGTGCGAAATAGTAAGCAATAAATAAAGTTTTATTTGATATGTGCTGGAACACGGGCATTGTGGGTAATGGCTCCCGGGGGTCGTGTAAGACGCCGGGTGAATTTTATTTCTGTCTGGTGACCATATTGTAAATGTTTAGCGACCAGTGAGCCAAATCTGAGTAATAATATAATATAATTCCTGTCTGCCTATCTGCTACACTTTAACGACCCATCTTTTCAACCGATTTTGATTAATTTTTTTTAAAGATTATTACTTTTTTTAAATTAATTTTAGGCTTACGCTTGACCACAATCACACCTGATGGGAAGTGATGATGCGGCCTAAGATGGAACGCGCTTGCCTAGAAGATGACTCTTGATACCCGGATTGTACCCGGATTGTAATTGGTGGGAAACATGGTAGAGTATTCCAGACCCTAGCCATGCGAATAAGGAATGAAGACGCAAAGCGCTTCGTGCGTGTGGACGGAACGTTGACGACATAGGAGTGGAAACTCGCACGGCGTCTTGCGGTACAATGATAAAAAGGTGAAGGAGGTACAAGATCAAACAGCTCCTGAGCACACTCACTGAAATATATCCTATAGAATACCGATACGCCAGCTACCTTACGGCGGTTACTTCTTTTACTTAAAGAGGACTACTTTTTATCCCAGAAAATTAAAGTTTTCCGCGGGAGTTAACAAAAAAACTGAATTAACGATAAGGATTTATGTTAATGTACATTACTAATGTTGTATCATAATATCTCTATGAGTTTGACCTATGTTTCCACGCTAGCTCAAGGTCCGAGCTTTGTATCGTGACAGTAAATAGTGGGTGCGAACCGAATTTCGTTTACGACAGCCAATTTCCATGTTAAGGTTGGTGATACTCATTTAGAACTAATTACTTATGACTTTTCAAAAGAGGATTCGTGTTTCATAAGAAAAAATTGCCTGGTACTATCCCTCCCTACTGATAAGGGATAAGTGGAAAAACATTCACTAAGAGCTTTCGGTAGCAATTGGTGGAAACTCAAGTTAGGTATTTACTTTTATTATATATTACTACACGATATAAAGCATAGAGTTTCGTTTACTCATGGTGTAAATTCCTACAGTGGATACAATTATTATAAATAAAAAAATGCCTTTTCACTTTGATTGAAAAAGATATGTTACCCATTAACATTTAAAATATATGATCATCCCATTAAAAATAAATCCAAATTTGTCTGAAACGAATCAAAATTTGTACGTATCACCGATTACATTTGCCGGAGTGTATCGAATGCGTTTGTATCCGCAGCATGACTCGACTATAAATTTGCAGCGTCAGCCCGTTGGCGGTACACCGACACATATATGTCTAAATGACATCAACCGCGTGGAAAAAATGAACGAGCCACGAAGAAAGACCAATGATACAACGTAAACTCATTGAAAAATCCTATTACCATGTAAAGGACTACTTAAACGACAAGGAAGCTTGGCAATGATTTGCTCTATGGCTCCAATAGTTCCTTAGTTAAGATGATTTGTGAGGTAATAATAAAAAGAAAAAAAACCCAGCTGAGTTTGTTGTGGGCTCTTCTCAGACCAGGGCGCGTTTGGAACCCTCGTAGCTTTAGTTCTAAGATACGTAACCAATTATCACCATCATGTTTTATAAGTAAGTACTTTCTAACGTCAATAAGTGTACCTACAGTGTACCTATATTGAATAAATGATATTGAGTATTGAGTATTGAGATAGGGTCAATGGCTAGATTTCATGGTCTTCCTTATTTTTAAGATGCAACGTTTGTGTGGGAAATTAAATACTCATCGTGGACCCTATCGATTGGTTCATTGACACAGTGATTGAATTTTTTTTGCGTTTTTATCAATCGTTTATTTACAAGAAAATTTTTGTAGTTATGATGACAAACTAAATACTAGATCTCATAATACCAATTACCATAAATTTAAATTTACATATGTATTCCTATTTTTAAAAAAAATTGTAATTAGTTGATTTGATTAACGGCTCAGGTAACTTTACTTTACTTTATTCTGAAAACATACAGTAACCTTAAAAACAATAGGTAAAACAAATAAAACATTACACTTAAACCATAACAGTTTTCAACGTATTTTTGCACATATTGTATAAAAAAAAATCCAAATGAATAGTTGGGTATAGTCGCTAGACGAAAAACAAAATTTGCTATTATACTCACTTTAAATTAGAATAGAGAAAAAGAAAAACATATTGATTAAAAATGAAAAAATTATGAGCTAGTTGGTTTTTGCCAAACTATCTTTAATACTCACCTTATACTTAGGGAGAGAAAGATGAAAAATGTCTTTGTCAGAAAACAACTGGTTATACTGCTTGCAACATCTTTTTATAAATGTATTTTCTGCATAATTTGTCTTGCTTGGTGCAATGTGAAACAGTTTAGGATGTCGAGAGTTAATCCGTGGACATCTTAAAGTTATTTTAGAAATAAGATATGGAGAGTCAACACCATTATTCAAGAGTTTGAAAAGTAGGATTTGATCTCTTTGAACACGTCTGCTAGCTGCTGAAAGTGTAGGAACAAGATTGCCGTCATATATGGTATTATGTTTATTATGTGAAATACAATATGAAAGCCGTTTTAAAAACCTATTGTGTACTCTTTCAATTTTTTCTATATGTACCTTATACCGAGGACTCCAAACTGTGGAAGCATATTCTATGATAGATCTTACAAACGAATTATAGAGAAGTATAAGTGTTGAAGGTAGTTTAAATTCCTTGGAGACCCTTAAAACAAATCCTAACATCCTATAAGCCTTACTAGAGATGTAGTTGATGTGTTCATC
Organism: Erebia palarica; assembly: GCA_964035005.1. Lineage (NCBI taxonomy): Eukaryota > Metazoa > Arthropoda > Insecta > Lepidoptera > Nymphalidae > Erebia > Erebia palarica. Next base: position 33,168,786 of record OZ035989.1, on the reverse strand, counting down.
AAAAAGTAACTTTTTATCTAGTATTACTCCAAGATCCCTCACCGAGGATACCCTGTTCAAAACTTCATCTTTTAGTTTATAATCATAGGTTATTGGTTTACGTTTTCTTGTAAATGTTATAACATTACACTTTTTTATATTTACGAATAGTGAATTTTGGGAACAATAATGACAGAGTGAGTCTAAGTCATTTTGTAAATCAACGCAATCTTTTACGCTACTTATAACTTTGTAAATCTTATTGTCGTCAGCATAAAGCAAGAAATTAGAGTGTTTAAATACAGATATAATGTCATTTATGTAAACATTAAAAAATAATGGACCAAGATGAGAGCCCTGAGGAACCCCTGAAGGGACAGGGATGAACGATGAACAGTAACCTTTAACTGTAACAGCTTGACTGCGATTAAATAAGTATGATTTAATCCACCGAAGTAGGTCCCCATGAACACCAATATGCATAAGTTTAGAAATAAGAATATTATGGGAAATTTTATCAAAGGCCTTTGAATAATCTGTGTACACGACGTCAACCTGATATCCTTTATCCATAGCAGAAGTAACAAAATCAGTAAACTCGCATAAGTTGCTTTCTGTTGACTTTCTGTCGACAAAACCGTGCTGCTGATTTATTATTAGAGGACGTAAGCTTCTTTTTTTTCTTTTTTTTTTTTTAGCCACTAACGATCTCACCTGATCGTAAGTGATGATGCAGTCTAAGATGGTGGCGGTCTAACCTGTAAGGGGGAATAGCAGTTACATTAAACGCCTATTCGGTTTCTACACGGCATCGTACCGAAACGCTATTTCGCTTGGCGGCACGTCTTTGCCGGTAGGGTGGTAACTAGCCACCTAAATTAGGAATTCCCAAATTGACCCTGCCGGGGATCGAACCCGGGACCTCCGCACGTTAACAGCACTACACACTGCGCCACGGAGTTCGTCAAAGCTTTTTTAAGCTTTCTAAAAAATGTGTGAATGCAGATATTCTTATTTTTAAAAATAAAGGAATTTTTCCTTTGAGTGAAAGGAGACGGTTCAGATTTGTATAGGGCGTGGGTCCGGACCCACGCCCAAGTAGACTAATGAAAGAAAAAAAAAATACTAGACAAGTTTTGATCTTTCTAATCTACGAATTCATCGTAATTTCAGTGGTGAAATTATTTAATCTTTACAAGATAAACAACACTAAACATGAGTGGGTGACAATGGTGGATTAATTTTTATTTACGTTTTTAAAAGAAAACCACGTTATTTTGACAGTGACTGTCAGAAATGACATTTGATACATTTTGCGCCTACTACCTTCTCTATGGCTGAAGGTTGCCATCTTGGAAACGTATCGAAAACTTGAAATACATTTTTAATTTTTTTCACGCGATTTACTTTACTCTTCTAAATTATTATATTTTAGTACAATCTATTTCTTCTATTCATGGTAGAGTGTGTGTCTACCAAAAATGAACCTTCTCTTTTATTAACTTTAATATTTAAAGTAATTTTCCTCCGCAGCCGGTAAGGTTTTTCCATTCTGTACACTAACACTCAACACGAATGCATGCATCTCTAAGGCGAATTTTTTAGTGCATCCAATACGGCAGCTGTTGACGTCATTCGTATTTCTTAAAAAAGGCGTCGTATTTGGCGCAAGTAGCGCAAGTTCATAATCAGTTTTATGCAGCCATGCCACAGAATAGCCGTGATATTTTATTGGTTTATTCATAATCATCACCACACTTCGCTGTCTCAATAGTAAGCACGAGCCAGACTCAGAACAAATGGATGTTATTTGCAGCGAAATCCGAAGAAACGAAAAAAAAATCTTTTTGATTTGGAATATCTCAACCGTACATTTTATGTTTTATTCACTTTTCTATATATTTCGGCACCAGCCAATAAATCTTTCGAACAATGGCTGGTTTTGTTCATCAGGGTTTTTTATACGCCTGCAGGCATCCCGAGCTTACGTTGCTTTACGACGCTCCTCAGATGGCGTGTGATAAATGAGTTCGCGAAGACTTATTGGTACTCGGGCAGAATGGATCTTGTTGTAGGTACTTAGGTATTCTGTAAATGGATAGCCTTACATAATCAACGTTGTCGCAGCGATGGAATGGCACGTAACATTGGCATAGGCGAAATGTGAAAAAATGCTTTATATTCTACTAGCGATTGCCCGCAACTTCGTCTGCATGGTTTGAGGTTTTTGGTTCCCGCGGGAACTCTTTAATTTTCCGGGATAAAAAGCCTATGTGCTACTCCAGACTATAATGTATCTATATGCCAAATTTCAGCCAGATCCGTTCAACGGTTGGGGCGTGATTGAGTAACAAACATCCATACATCCAGACATCCATACATCCATCCAAACTTTCGCATTTATAATATTAGTATTATGAACTGAATCTATCTACAAAGGAAGCATAAATAAGGAAAATTATAACAATATAAAAAATCATAGTTACTGGAAAGAGGCATCAGAGGAAAGAGACCGGAAATATCCCGCCACGTTGGTTGTCACGACCATATAAAGAAACTGTCCACACTCGCTATTCACTCGCCTGCAAACAGTATAAAGTAGAAAAACATCGTAATAACAGTGTTATCGAAAGTTAACTATTTTCTCGTAGTGAAAAAAAAGTAAGTAAAACATAGCCCGTTCGATTCACCTTTAATTATTGTAGCTTAAGGCAAAAACGGGATTATGTGTTATAGGTACGATTTGAACAGCACCCCAATTATTACTAATTACAAGTAACAGCCTTGAAGCCCGCATCCCGATTGACTTAGGCTGATTAGAAGACACTTCCTCGTTACATGTGACTTGATATGCCATGTTTGATACATTTTAAAATTAATGTTAAATCACAGTAAACAGGTTAAATCTTTCAACGACGAGCTCAACGAAGACCTTGTCATTGTACAAAATAAGCATGAAAAGTGTTGTGTCATGTAACTCGGTATGCGTATTCCGTAGATATTGTGATGTTTATACAATGTCTTAAACAGGGCTTTACGATTCCCCATAAGATTATTTTGAGATAAATGACAAATTCCCCTTTTGATGGAAAACCATTTCATAGAATGATGTAAAAGCGAATGTTGGAATGTCTTTGGACCAATAGAAGGATTATTTATTGAGGGAAAAACACTGAAAGAATGGTGCGCAGTAAAATTATCTATTTCTATAAAACTGGCCCAAGTAAGTTAATGCCATTTTTATTATAATAGCTTTTCGTTACGAACAATATTTTCCGTATTGATAATTATGTTGAGTGAAATTTCTTTTTCTTCACTCGGTTGGGACTTCTGAAATCCTTTTTTAGGGGAGTTTTATGACAAGTTATAAAACTTTGTAGTTGCTTACATAATTAGACTATGTCCACAAACCTCTATTCTAACGTTTAATTCCTCATTTTAACGGGATACCTGTGCTCAGAAGTGAGTCGAAGCATGCCTGACTTAATGACTGTTTTTGGTGATGAAAAAAGGTGTTACACAAACATTACAGGATAGGCGTCCACTGCTACCAAGTTCCTAAAGGCGCTATTCTATTGCTATTGCAAGTAATTTATGAAGCTCGCATCCTTATAAACCTTAAGGCACTCAGACACAGACACTACTACTCGAAATGTCAATGACGGTAGGGAGAAACAATTTTAAAGGACATCAAATTTGAAATGCTCGTTCCGACCACAGCGCATCTTTCCCGCAACTCTTATTGCAAGGAAACTAAGCTATAGGTATTAAATATATAGAAAATACGATTTGTTCTAATATTTACACTATTAGATTGACAGAATCTACTCAATCTCTCAATCATCTCTACTTAATTATCATTAAATATAACAAAAATATTACAAACTTACTTTTTTATACGTTAAAAAGGAATTCGTTCATCGGCTTGTACTTGATTAAAAATCCAGGTCAATTCCCAACGGCATAATGAAACGAACGGGTAATCAACATTCCGGGTACAATAATACCGATAAAAATGGGGAAAATGTACAACAAAATGAACCGGATTTACTAAGCCACTACCGGCGGTGGTACTAAGATACGTTTTATGTACTGTTAGTCCCAAGTAGTTAGGCGGGTAGGTACTTGAACTGTAGTTCATTCGTTGAGAAAATTTTAATATTTCTCATAAAATAAATAAGATTAACTACTTAGATCGCTTGTCGCGACTCGCGAAGACCTCCAGAAGGTCTTGCGGCGATATTTTGGTTCATGGCGTCAATCTCGGATATTTGGTCAAAATTAGACATGAAAGGTTAGCAATATAGGCCTTAGTAGTTAAGATAGTAGTACTCTTACATGGTCATTGTGTAAAGCCTGACCAGGTCAATCAAAAACGTGTTTGGGGGCGCCACAATTGAATTTATCTTTGTATGTATGAGTATGGATCAAACTAGGTAAACTGGTAGCTAAACCAACTCAGTTACTAATCTTCTACACTGTTGTGACTGCGTGTGTGTGTGTGTGTGTGTGAAAGTATAAAAGCCTTATTTCATGCAAGATATTTAATTAAAGTTCACACAAAAATCAGCATAACAAAGCACGAAAATTCTCCATTACCGGTGGTACTGAAATAAGAAAAAAATAAGCCATAATACGCCACTTGCGACTTGCAATTATGCAATCACCAGTAACTACTCGTTAACACGTCGCCCGCGGTTGCAACGTAACCCACATTTTCCCCTGGCAGCTATTGTACAAAAGCCTTTTTAAAACGCCCCATTGGCCCCACTGCTATAGACTTGAGAAACAAGACTGCTAACCACGCGAATATATTATTTGGAACTGTTACTGTAAGACTAATTGATTTAGTATGAGCGACGCACATTTATGGGGTCCAAAGGGTTTATTAGATAACTAATAACCAGATATTTGCTAGAGGAATACTATCTAGAGTAAGCTCATTTTTTTAATTTATATACGCTAGTCTTTAATTTGACTATACACTTAGTAAAAATACTAGTTGTAATAATATATTAATTGATATATTACTAGGTACATAGTGGTGCACTTCCATTATGGCGACGAAAACATGTGCAGAAATAAACCGATCACATGATGAAATAACGTGCTCCTATTGATGTGATTAATTATCCATACCTAAGCTCTCACTCATCTTCGCTTCTCTACAGCAAAATGGAACAGAGACTTGTTTATGCATACAAAAAGCTAATTTAGAATAAAGTTTTCATTATAAACGATGACCGCCCTGGCGCAGTGGTGAGCGCTGTGGTCTACGGGTTCGATCCCCGGCAGGGTTAATTCCGGAATTTATAATTTCTGAATTTTCTCTGGTCTAGCCTGATGGGAGGCTTCGGCTGTGGCTAGTAACTACCCCACCAGCAAAGGCGTACCGTAAAGCGATTTAGCGATACCGTGCAGAAACCGATTGGGGGTATGCGCTTAGAATAACTGCCGTCACCTCGGTTCTCAAGTATTGATTTCTGATCAAATTTCTGATCCACTCCACTCCGCTTTAGTGGGCCTGCACCCACGTGTTTATATTCACTATTTTCTTACTTCGCTGGACACAAAAATATTCACATCGAAGCCGTATGTCTGTACGCCTGATCTAATACATCAATTATAAGTCTTCGTGTATACAGGCGTCCAATGCTGGACGAAGACTTCCTGCATGGATCGCCACAGGGCACGGTCTTGTGCTGCTTGTTTCCAGCGACTCTCAGTTGCACGCTTGAGATCGTCCATCCACCTAGTGGGGGGTCGTCCAACGCTGAACTTCCTGATGCGAGGCCACCATTCGAGCACTTTGGGACCCCAACGCCTATCAGTTCTACGAACTATGTGCCCCGCCCATTACCACTTGAGCTTGGCGACTCTTCGAGCTATGTCCGTTACTCTGGTTCGCCTACGGATCTCCTCATTTACGGGTATAGACATACTTTGTTCATTTCAGTTTACCTTTAATTTAATTTATTTTTTCTTTTAATTGATACATTCCATCTCTAGATTATTAATATTATTAATTTAGAATAATAAGCATGTCTTACCATTTTTAAATATATTAAGCAATCTTTACACAATTTTTGGTGGGTAATAGAACGAGGCCGATACTACAAAAACACTCTTTGAAATCATTATAGTATATTTATTTTGTATTTTATTTAATCTTATTTGTATTTTGTATTTATTTATATATTATATTTTTCTATAAAATGGCTAATAATGATAGCTTGCACGGCTGCACCGATGACGAATTTTACTCAGCTTCTGATCGATCCGACACATCCGACGATAGTTTCCTCAGCACTTCTATATCCCTTCACTCTCAACTTGGCTCTACTCTGTCATTGTTTCCTAAAAACTTTAACGCTATTCATATTAACGCTCAAAGCGTCCCCTCTCATTTTACTGATCTCCTTGCCTCTTTTGAAAATAACAATAACATCCATGCTATCCTAGTCTCTGAGACATTTCTTAAACCTTGTTTGCCTTCATCCTCCTATTCCATTAATGGTTTCCACTTGATACGGAATGATCGCACGGGTAAGGGGGGAGGGGGTGTGGCTATATATCTTCGTAGCCATATTCCATTTACTATTCTGGACAAGTCACCCAGCATGTACTCCGAATCTGCTGAACACATTTTTATTGAAGTTTTGTTTGGTCAACTGAAACTACTCCTTGGTGTATACTACAGTCCTTCTCGCCATATAAATTATTTCCAATCGTTTGAAACTTTGCTTGAACAATATGTACCCACAGTTGACCATACAATAATTATGGGTGACTTTAACACGTGCCTCCTCAAAGGAGATGCGCGTGCAAAACGTTTATCTGACATCGTAAATAGTTCCAACCTGCTGATGCTCCCTTCCTCGGCTACACACTTCTTTCCGAACTGCGCACCTTCTCGGTTGGATTTGATATTGGTCTCCTCTTCAGAACATGTCAATTTACATGGTCAATTTCCAGCTGAAGCGTTTTCATACCACGATCTGATTTATGTCTCATATAAAATACGTCCTCCAAAGGCGAAGCCGACAATTGTCATGCGACGCAGCTTTAAGAGCTTTAACAATGATAAATTTCTACATGATCTTCATAACATAGACTGGGACGCTATCTATACTGCATCTACTGTGGACGATAAAGTCAATTTATTTAACTCAATGCTAACCGAATTGTTTGACGTGCATGCACCTTTACGGCCAATTAAGCTGAAACACTTGCCTGCTCCCTGGCTGACTAAAGATATAAAAGTTGTAATGGCTAAACGCAACTCAGCTAAAGCTAAATTTAAATTAAACCCTACCGATGAGAATCTCATTAAATACAAAAAACTTCGGAACCGTTGTAGTAAACTTTGTAGAGATGCGCAGCGCAATTATATACATGACTCCATAGACAATGGCAATCCTGTAAAAACATGGAAGTTTCTGGCTTCGCTAGGTATTGGCAAGCAACGAAATCAAGCCATTAAGAATGTCAACTTGAATCATCTTAATATTCACTTCTCTACAGTTACTCTGATGGACAGCCTAACTAAAGCTAACACCTTAGCCTGTATCGGTGAATCGGCTAGACATTATTTCCCTCCTTTTAAGTTTAAATCAGTTACGTTGAATGAAGTTGAAAAACATATTCTAGCAATTAAATCCGATGCAATTGGGAGTGATGGCATAAGCCGAAAAATGGTGCTATTGGCTTTAGAAAAAGTGACCCCAATTCTTTGTCATATTTTTAATTACTCCTTGTCAACTAGTATCTTTCCCAATGTATGGCGCTCAGCATTTGTTATACCCGTCCCTAAAACTGCTAATCCTTCGTCTTCTTCTCACTTTCGTCCTATTTCCATATTACCCTTTTTATCCAAAGTCGCTGAACGAATAGTGTCCTCTCAACTTCGCATCTACCTATCTTATAATAACCTCCTTAATCCTTTTCAGTCAGGTTTTCGACCAGGACATAGCACTGTCACTGCGCTCACAAAGATCTGCGACGACATTCGATATGGGCTTGATAACCAGCTCGTTACAATTATTGTTCTGTTGGACTTCAGTAATGCCTTCAACACCATTGACTTTGATTTAATGTTAGCCATTCTGAAGTCTAATAATATATCGCAGGAAGTAGTCAGCTGGTTTCATTCATACTTATGGAATCGTAGGCAATGTGTCCGTGTTGGTAATGAGTCCTCTTCCTTTTCTTATGTTCAGGCTGGTGTCCCTCAAGGGGGTGTCCTGTCACCTTTACTCTTCGCTATTTTCATTAATACAATTTCCAATTTCCTCTCCTCTTCCTTCCACCTTTACGCCGATGATCTGCAAATATATACTTCTGTACCTGTAGATCAAATTACTGCTGGAATAAGTAAAATTAATTCAGATTTATGTAAAATAAGCTCTTGGAGTAAGTCGTATGGCCTTAATATTAACGCCAGTAAATCACAGGTCATCATTATAGGCAACCCAGCACAAACCCGTAAGGTTGATGTTAATTCCATAGAACCAATTGTGCTGGATAACACGATTTTGCCCTTTAGTGACACCGTTAAAAACCTCGGCTTGATTATTGACTCCTCCTTCTCCTGGAGACCGCAAGTTAACCACGTCAGCCGACGCCTCTTTGCTGCTATCGGCTCCCTGAAACGCTGGAAGAATCTCCTTCCAGTCAAAACTAAGATATCCTTAGCTGAAACACTCCTTTTACCTATACTGGATTATGCTGATAGCAGTTACACGGATCTCACTGAGGAGTTACTAAACAAGCTTGAGCGTTTACAAAATATGTGTATTCGATTCATTTATGGATTGAGGAAATTTGATCACATTAGTGCGTATCGTGCTCGTCTCAAGTGGCTTCCAATTAGGTTGCGTCGAAATTTTCATGTTCTTTCTTTACTATTCTCGATCCTATATGCTCCTCATACTCCCAGCTATCTTAAAGAACGTTTCAACTTTCTCGGTGCTGTTGATCGTCATATGCAGCTGCGTTCTACCATGGATAATAAGCTCAAAACTCCTAGTCATCGTACAAAATTTTACAGCAAATCGTACACGGTGTATGCTGTGCAGTTATGGAATTCTCTACCCAAAAATATTAGAGACTCCAAATCCTTACCTATTTTTAAAAATAGTCTCAAAGAATATTTCCTTAACCAAGTCATGCCATAATAAATAAATCATACTTTTATCTTAATTCGTTACTATGCGTATTTAATTTTTATATTTAAATGTGTAATTTGTGTATGTTTATGCATAATATTTTTATTGTTATATTTATGTATTTTATTTACATGTAATGTATATATACAATACGTTTATTATGTTTTATATTTTGTACTTACTTACTTAATAATAACGTGTATTCTATTGTGCCACACTACCCTACACATCTTATTCGATCCTCTCACCAAAGGTTGCCTGGTAGAGATTGCTCAGTAAGCAATAAGGCCGCCTTTGCATACCTAGTTTATAGTTAACTTTACCTTGTATTTTTCATGTGTGCAATAAAGTATTTATCTATCTATCTATCTATCTATTTCTGATTTGATCACGCAGGGGCGCATCGGGCGATGGAGAGAACTATGCTCGTAGTATTCCGAGCATAGCTCTCTCCATCACCCACTGACTGGCCCTGAGCCTTTTTATCAGGTCCATGCTTTTTACAGGGCAACTTTTTTTGAGCCGTAAGTCTTCACTTTCAACACGCACTGTTCGAAAACTTTCGTCTTCAGGCACTGAGGGATTTTGCCCGAGAAGATTTAGCGGAGTAAGTAATCAATAGCAATTATAAGTAAGTAATCTAAATCTAGAAAATACTTTTCGATGTTATCAGCTTATACCGTGTAACTAGTTCATCCGATTAGGTACTTATAGCTTAACCCCCGGCAAAGGCTCTGCCGTATTTAGGATAACATACAAGTGCTATAAAAATATATAGTCTCGATATACCTAAATCGATCTAAGCAAAAAGGAGATTTATATTCGAAGAGAATAAACGTTTTTATAAAAACCTATCTGTAAAATAAGGGCCTCCTACTATATCACTTCTAGCAGTATTATTTTAATATTATTGACGCTCTTGTTTTAGCTAGTAATGTGCCGGATCGTTAAAAATGTTAATCCACGGATACGGATATTTGGTGTCAAGATCCTGAAGGATACGGGTACGTATACGGATTTTAACTTTTTTCTCAATCGGTGTCGGTGCGCTTGACCTTGAAAGTCACTACGATAAATGTTTGCAATATTAAGGTGCCAAATATTTGATTTTAAGAAAAAAAAAATAATCTGAATGCAATTTAATAGTTCTTCATTGCTACGTAATCATCTATATATAGAATTTCATCTTTGTATTGAAAATTATTAAGGTAAAAGATCCGTCAAAAAAGTATCGTATATGGATACGGATATCCGGCACATCACTAGTATTAGCATTATAATCCTTATTTTAGGGATATCAAGGTGCGTTATTTAAAACTGATATTTTAAAATTATGTTACAATAAGTGATGGTATTAAGTCCCTAGATGGCAACGGGCCACTCAGCAATCACTGCAAAGACTAGTTAACTATGCATGAGTTAAAATTGTACTCCAGTAGTGTAAGCGCAAAGCAGCAATCTCTCAATTCCCTCAACCTTACAGTCCGATGGGACGGCAATCACTTACGACCAGCAAGTGATCAAATGTGGGACCGATAGCTTTACAACTTCCGGAGGCGATGGGATGTAACCCAGGGTCCTTTCTCCGGGCTAGTACTGTCTGTCGTTTTTGACGAAAATCAGGGTAAGAACATGCCGCAGACAAAAAATGTTTGCGGAAAAATAGTCCGCACGCGCACTTTTATATAGTTGCGCGACGAAACGAGTTTTCCAAACAACGCGGGCATTTTGTGCCGATGTTCCGCGGGCTCGTACGAAGCGATTTGCTTCCTCGTTTCTAAATAGAACCGCTAGGATATGGAATGCCCTTCCGGCTACCGTTTTTCCCTCCTCTTTTAATATAGGTACCTTCAAATCAAGAGTGAATAGGCATCTTCTAGGCAAGCGCGCTCCACCTTAGGCTGCATCACTACTTTAAGCAAGCCAAGCGCTGGCCTATATAATTAAAAAAAAAAAAATGTTGTGCCCTTAGGATTGGCGATTTACGTCCTAAATATCAGTGGTATACGTTGCTGTCCTGCTATCAATTTATATTTAAAATCCACAGTATTTCTGTTACACAGAAAAATTCTCCAGCAATAAAAGTGTGTTATGCACTTTAGTCATTAAATATGAAAGTTTAATGAGTTGTTCATTAAACTTCAGAAGTGAATAAAAAATAAATTAATGATCATTAACGCAAGCATTATGCTAATGTACGTTTACATCATTCATTTTACTGTTCTGTTGTTTAACATAGCAATTTATCTGACATTTTAATTTCTACGCTGTGACTACCGTATAGCTCACGAACAAAACATATTGTCATTAGTGTGAGATCTCCGAAACTACAGCCAAGTTGGAAGGGATCTTATACGGTGGTTACGAAAATCAACGATGTCACCTTTCGGATACTACGCACGTCACGAAGTTCAGCTAAGGTTGGAGAAGACAGATAGAAGAGAACCTTGGAGAAGTGCCGTTTGCCCTCATTTGTGTAGACTCAATAAATTATTGAGGAACAACCGAACCTGCATCTCTCTCTGTTTATGTACCCTAGCTGTAACAATATTCGTCCGCGTGGATTAAGGTCTTTCGGTCCTCACGAGAACTATTTAATTTTTTCCGGTATAAAAACTAGCCAATTGGAACGGAGTTCCTTATAGCGCGTTGCGAAAGGGGGCTAGACGGAAAAATTAGGACCAAAAGTTGTAACGACACTTTTTGCTATAGTTGTAAGCCGTACGGCGTGCGCGTGTTTCTCTGTCTGTCTCTCTCTCTCTCTTATAGAAAGCAAGCCAGTTATTTTCGTTTCGTCTTTCTATTTCGCATTGAAGTGTGGTGTCGCGACGATTATTTTTGTCAGACAGAGAGACAGACAGACAGACGGACGGACGGACGGACGGACGGACCGACAGACAGACAGACAGACAGACACTCACTTTCGCATTCATACTATTAGTATGGATATGGATATGGATTCATTGTGTTAGTAAATAATAAATAAATAACTTTTATTTCAGGCAATAAATACAACCTTATGGGTTTTTTTTTAACAATTATGACCAAGAATGATAGATGAAACAGAGCAGAGCTAACGCTAATTATATTCACAAATATGTAAAAAATAAAAAACAAATACATGATTATTGAGTGTATACAGGTTCATCCATCCATCCCTCCATTCATCCATCCAAACTTTCGCATTTATAATATGAGTACAGAATATAAATGTCAAGCAAGACTTGTTAAAGGGGTTATTCTGTACAGCTTCCTGCGGTTTTCATAGTAGGGTTCTTAGAGCCATGCATTTCCAGCGTTTCTTTTCTTGACATTGATACCCATTAAAAAAATTAAAGGTTTCTCTTTAAAAAAAATTCGCCGAGATTCTTTTATCCTTCTTGGAAGGTATTGCATTCCAAACTAGTATAGTGGTAGATTCACATGACGATTCAAAATAATTTATTCAAATAAAAGCATTTGAATTTAGGTTAAACAGTCATACTAAACACTAAAGGGCAAACACAAAATAAAAACAAATTAAGTCACATAAAAAGATTCAAACTGATAAAATGAATAAACACACAAAGGCATCGAGATAGGAAAGCTATAAGACCTCACGTAAGAAGCTATTTTAGAAACAATCGATAGAGTCTCCGAGTTCCAATTCAACGAGAGTAAATTATTCACACATCCGGATAGACATATAGCTATGCTATAATATCTTCTTATTTCTTTTCTATTTATAATATTCTATTTATATCAAGACCGCAACATTAAAATTAAATAAAATGATTTTTGTGTACCTTTTTTTAAACTTCAAAATCAGAGGACGTAATTCAAGATCGTGGCCACTTAATTTTTTTTGTATTAAAATGTTATCTGGATGTAATAAGATTGTTATTTATTGATTAACTTAGAACGGACAATATGCAATTACACTAATTAAAAGCCACACAATATAAATTAAAATTAATAACAATAATTATGATGCATATTTTAAGATTATCTTACTTGAAATTTACTTTTTTTTAATGTCCTTATATTATAAATATACCAGATGATGCCAACAAATTCGTCCGCGTGCTTTGGCTTAGCCTAACTCATTCCCCGGGATACAACAGATCCCTGTACCAAATTTCATCAAAATCGGTTGGGAAATCATAGCAGACAGACATACACACATTCGTATTTATAGGTATCATATTAGCATGGAAGTATGGATTACCTTTTAATTTTTTTATTGCGTGATAGGCTTGCGCTTGACGACAATCATGCTCAGTGCAAAGCAATGATGAGGTCTAGGTTGGAACGCGCTTGCCTAGAAGATGCCTATTCACACTCCCTAACCTATCATTAAAATTCTTATTTTTTACAATAATTTTCTGATAAAAAGAAAAATGACTTTAAATTCAAACAAAGTTTTCTACAATATCAGAGATTTTTCCTTCACTTTATTATCATTACGGAGGAATCCAAGCTGCTTGAATAACAAAATATGGAAATCTTTTCGAATCTGTTCAATAATGCAAGGTTGAAACTTGAATTGTTTTTCAAATCTATTCTTTCTCAAACAGTGACTTCGCATAATTCCCAGAATCCTAAAGAATATCATTAACTGAACTGAAAGTAAGGAAAAATATTATAATAGAGATGATGCCTACGTCAAACATTAATTATTTCTTACTGATTATTAGATAGAAGATTTTCCAGAAGATCTAAAACTCCAATCGTCGTTTGTTTTTAGTTTGATAACCATTTTAAACTATAGATTATAGAAAACAATTGCTTTGAAATTAATTGATGACGTCACAACTATGTAATTCATACAAACTTCCATACTAGAAGCTAGTTTTTAAGTTTGACAAAGAGTTTCTGAGTTGATTGATTTGTTAACATCCCTATTATCCTGCATAATAATAAGTCTGGAATCATTAAAAAATATTTTCAAACAACAAGCTTTTACCGACGGAAATATTGAATTTAGTGTTACGTACTTTTTTCTCCGTAACCCTTTCAATTGATTAAGAATGACGTCATTTAGCTAACCATGCATCCATCCAAACAAAATGTGGATGCAATGCAATAGATTTGACCTAAACAGACCCACAAATATTGCAAGTTAAATAAAAGCTTACCACTACAGCCCAGCACAGACCTCCACTCTCATGGGAGAGAGGGAATCAGAGCTTAGACACACCACGCTGCTTCAATGCGGGTTGGCGGGCTTTAAGACTAATGTTACTGATAATAACCGGAACTGACGGCTTAACGTGCTCTCCGAGGCAAGGGAGGTGAAACACCGCCGACTTCCTAACTCCGGGCTAGTACTGAGAATTTCTAGTCAGAAAAACTCAACTCAATTCCCGACCCGGGACTCGGACCCGGGACCTCGTCGGCCGCAGTCGAACATGCTAACCACTTGACCAACGAGACAGCTAAATAAAAGCTTGTAAAAACACAATTTCCGTGTAAGCCTCCTTGGAATCCTTACGCATTTCCCCTATAAAGTAATTCAAAACCCTAGAATGTGTTTCCAACATCAAAGTGACATTGGTGAAATATTTATGCTCTGCCTGAGCGCGTAAAGCCATAAATAAAGAAGTGAAGCGAAGTGAAAAGCTGTCATACGTTTCCCAAACATTTTTTTGCTTTAGAAATTATACCGACACACTTGTGCACACTCGTTTCGACTTCATACAGGCTTTCCTATACTCAGTTATATATAAAGATGTTGTGTGAACTTCGGTTCATAAAATTCCAGTGATTAAAAAAAATCCTTGATTTTCTGCTATAAAAAGTAGTTAATAAGATTAGTAGCCAAATGTCCGTCTTTGGAATACAAGCCACGTGTATATCTCTTTCTTAAATTTCGTAAGATTCGATTAACCGGATGATCGAGAAATTGAATCGTACACTTTCAAATTGGATGGTCAACTTTTGGTCAAATTGGTCTTTAGTCAGCCGCTGTTCAGACGTGAATTTAAGGCGGATTTATTGGCCAACAAGTGCTTTACCAACGCTTTTGTTTAGTGAAGCGCATTCATTTTTGGATTAGCAGAATTTTTGATTTTGCCAAAACTGAGTTTTTTTAAGCATGATTTATAAAATGGTGAAATAATATGTATGCTTGAAAAAATAATGTTTTTTTAAGACCTGTAAGCAGCCTTTGATTGAAAATTGTCGGATTTAACAAATTATTTACTTATTTCATTTTTTGCAACATTTTGATCTCGTGGACAAAGAGTACCTTCAGTTTAACGCACTTTGAACCTGCAAGTTTAAACCACTTGATATGGTGTAGTACTTATATTAAACAGCATTCCAATTCAATGTTCAAGTTCAAGTTCAGTAAAGTTAAATGGTGATTCGTGCTTAGTTTAACCCTTAACCACCTACGACCTGTTTCTGTTCCTTAACCACCTGCGTACGGTCCTGGAGACCACTAGTAGATTATTGCTTCTAATTTGAAATGTATGGTAATAATGAAACATTAAAGTGAATAAAATACTGTTTTATAATCTAAAGTTTTATTTTAGAATATCATTTATTTAACATTAAAATCTCTAAAAAAACTAACAGTCTTCAGTCTTCACAAAGCTACAATACTTGCATAAAAAATGACTACCCTTAAGAAAATGAGATCTGTAAAATTACGAACTTAAAATTTCAACTTCTTTTTATTCATTCTTATAAATAAAGTAAACGTACTATAAACTAAAAGAAAAAACAACCTTCAAATAAAAACTTGTGCAAAATTGCAGTCCCTCAACATTTACAATTTTTTGCAGCTTTACAATACATTTTTGATTCTCACTACATCCCTCTGAAGGTGATAATTTTCTTTGCGACGTTCCATGTGCGGTCTAATTAGCATTTTTGCCAATTTTTTATGAATTTTCATCGTACTTTTTTGTCTTTCTTTCCATGAATTTTCATCGTTATTACTCATTTTGACACTAAACCAATACTTACACATGGAATAATTTGGGTTAAAAAATTCCTTGCGGTCTGTGAGATCAGTGGTAGGTGGTTGAGGGTTAAAATAATATGATGTTACCCTGATTCATCACGATTTGAATAAAACCAGACCTCGTTAACTTGTTCAGTTCGCGTCCAAGAAAACTTATAATTAACTTGGGGCTAGTTTCAAATTCAGTTGCAATTAGTTTAAAATAATTAATCGACCGCTATTTCACTCGTAGTTCGGACTTGAAACCGTTCAACTCTGAGATATTTGCACTAATGGATGTTTGCTCAGGCAATTTGGATATTCAATGAGAACGTAGAAAATGAATCTTGTGGTTTATTCAGGTATAATTAGTGATCACATATTGGATGCCGGTTTTCTTAAAAGACTTAGTGGCACAGTACAAGGGCTCCAACAGTTGTTTGGGAAGTTTGCAACGCGTTTGAATATTTTAAATGCGAAAGTGCGTCTGTCTGTCTGTCTGCTACGCTTTCTCGGCTCCTGTGTTAACGGATTTTGATAAAATTTGGTATACGGATAGCTGTTTGTAGTTAGTTAGTGTAGTTTGTAGTTTGGTTGTTACCCGGGGAAGTTGATAAAAAAAAAGCCCGGGGAAAGATATTTCCACCACCACTACTACAGCCCCTTAACGTCCCACTGCTAGGCACGGGCCTCCGCTCTCATAGGAGAGAGAGAATTAGAGCTTAGACCCACCACGCTGCTCCAATGCGGGTTTGCGGGTTGGCGGGCCGTTATTACTTATGTAAGCAAAAACTTTGAAATGTAATTGGAACTTAAAGGGTTTAATTAGCCTTAGTATGGTTTAACCTATACACTACCTGCACCAGGAAAGAGACGACAGAAATTTCTCGCATAATATATAGACTGAAATGGGAAAACTATCTTTAACAAAACATGTTGGATTATTATTATATTAAAAATCCTAGCTGTATTACCTGAGTAGATGCCGTGGCGGTCAAGTGACTAGCTCAAAGGCTGCATAATATAAAAGGGAAAGAAAGGTTGATAAGAAAATAGAAGGAAATATCACCAATAAAGCATTGCTATAAGACGAGGAATTTAAACAGCGGTAACAATAACAGAGAAGAATAGAGATGCTAGATTATCCTTTATTACCTGCAGGTACTGGAGACTCGTTCAGCGGAATTTATTGCGAATACGTTACCCTAAGTTACTAAGCAATATTCATTTCTGTAACGTTGTTCAACTTTATGGTGAAGTATACGTACGTAGGTATATGAATGACTACTCATAAAAACAAGACGACTTTTTTTAAATATTAATAATTACACTGTCACGGGTACGAGAAATATTACGGTGTGTGTATTATGAAAATAAACCTTCAGCAAAGAAGATTATCGGCAAAATAATCTCCACAGCACCCTAATTGCCTATCAAACATGCGCTACTAGAAATAAAACTTGATAAAACTTTATTTGCTTTTAAAAAAACAACAAAAAATATGCAAGTGAAAATGTTTAACAACTCGAATGTACAAATTTGATGTCACTCTAAGAATTTAAATGGTGTTAAATCTAGCTTTAAATCCAAAGTTTGATGAATAATTTCGGAGAACGTGTCATATGTACTGATCTGTGTGTCATAAGAGAGAGGGAATTAGAGCTCAGACCCACCACGCTGCTCCAATGCTGGTTGGCGGGATTTAACAACTATTATCATGTTAGTGATAATAACCGGGACCGACGGCTTAATATGCTCTCCGAGGCACGGGGGTGACAACACCGCCAACTTCCTAACTCCGGGCTAGTACTAATAATTTATAATCAGAAAAACCCAATCCTCAATTATGGCACGACCCCGGGGCTCGAACCCAGGACATCGGCGGCCGCAGTCGAACATGCCAACCACTAGGCAGTCAAAAAATAAAATAAAATAATTATAATTAAAGACAATCATTAAAACGTAACAAAGTGTTCTATCCAATATTATAATTCGTCATCCTAACCGATAGAAGTCCACAGCTGGACGAAGGTCTCCAGCATAGATCTCCACGGGATACGGTTTTGTATCACTCGCTTTCAGTTATTCGCTTAAGATCGTTCAATAGTAGGTAAGTAAATTATTATAGTTTTATTAGTTGTATGTAATTAAAATGAAGAATATAAAAGTTTAAAACAGTTCTGGAATAAAACATTCAGTACTTTACAATTTATTTCTTACTTAAAACATCAGTAAAACTCATTTTGACGGCTCCTATAAAAGTATAACCACACAAACCTGTAAATAAAACATCATTACGACAGCTAAGCCTTTGCTTAGACGCAATAATTCCACGTAAACGCAGCTAAGTCCGCTAAGCCGCGCGGAACCGCGGCTGTACCACTTTCCCAAGTTACTATGCTAATTTAATCGCAACTTGACAAACACTTGAAAATACTGCTGTAACACCAAAGAGTACGTTACTTACCGAATGTGTCCGTGGTACACAAATCGGCGCACACAATCACTTCACAAGTCACATAGATCGGCCGCACCAGGGGGTCAATTCCGAACGCATGCGATATCACTATCACGTCACAGCCACTATGATAGGTCACAGTATTTTTTTCCCAAAGTTCCGTAGGTACGACAAGCGGTCTATCGTTCGCCGCAGCCTCAACTGGCTGGGGCGTCGCTAACGCGCGTGTCCTTTCCCCCCGCCCCTCGCTCCGCTCACCTCGCACCACGGGCAAATAGAAATAAAGTATGCGCTGTAAGGACAGAACGTGGAAGAAAAACGAATCTAGATGCCTATGGGGTAAATTAGACACCATTGTCGCCACAAATGCGTAGCTATTTCAAGCAAAAGCTCGAATAAAGCGCCAACTGAAAGTGCTACGGCGTAGAGGTGGCTATTTGAAATGGAAAATGGCGTAGCTCATTATATGCAGCTGTTAATAATTCTTAACGAGAACCATTAAAAGCCTACCTCTTTTTAATAGCTGGCTGCGAATAGCGTGAGACTTTTTTATTTTCCAATAACAGTTAATCATGAAAGTCAAATAGACTTAAATGTAACTATTAAAACAAACTCTATAACAAACTGAATATATTGTAACTGGCATGCTCTGTCATGATCAGTCAAATGAAATAGCCTACAAATTTATTTTCAGTTTACTAAACTATAAATCAAAAATTAGCTTCTATGAATTCTGAGCTTTTGGTCTTACAATAAAGTTTTCATTTGTGAAAATATTCCTTTGACATCTGTAAAAAAATTATCATAAAAAAGACCCATCATAATGCAGCCGTTATTTCATGACTTTCGCATACCTAAAACAGTTTTCAAAAAGTGCGAAGTGTTACTAAAAATACAACGAACGTTTCCTCGCTAACTTTTCAATTGAGGTTAACAAATTCTCACAACACCCGTCGTCCAACTCGTTATACAAGGGAGAGTATGAGCTAGAGACATATTCATACTACAAAGCACGAGTAGGTAGGCAGATTACCTTCTTCTAGCAGTGAACGTCTGTTGGTTGAGACGACCACGACAATAAGTACAGACTGTTAAAGTAAAGTTACATTTATAGTTAAACTTTGACCACCAATAAAAGGCCAAGTGGGTTCAAGCCAAGTCATACGTCCATGGTTAAGGTAAAATTATAGTCTAAAGTTTACAACCCCTGACTTGTGCTAGCTATTTTGCTTATAATGAGAGTCAAAGTTTAACTGTATGTCATGCGACTTGACTTCAGGTAGATTTAAGCGCTAAAATATAAAATTATCATTTAGTTTATAAAAACTTAAAATAACTGTCGTTGATTGGTTTTAAAATGAGCGTCTCGCGCCGAGAGCGGGACTAATTGGGCGTAAACCACTTAAACGTTGCACTGATTTTACTGCGCCTTTAAAATTTCACTTTAAGTTTCCTGCTAATAATAGTTTTAGGAGACAATTTTCAGGAAATAACTAGAGGACGCTCGCTATTTTACCCGCAAAATAGTAAGTGATCCACTTCAGGGCAATAAAAGTATTCTGTATTAACAGAACACTCTTTTTACGCTCATTAAATAAATTTAATTAATATTTATTTTGTTTTTATAAATAACTAGCGGATGTTGCGACTTCGTTCGTGTAGCAAAGTTTTTATTTAATTCCCGCAGGCACTCCCTAATTTTCCGGGATAAAAAGTAGCCTATATACCTATGAAAAAAATCACGTTGATCCGTTGCTCTGTTGCGGCATGATTGAAGTAAAACTCTCTAATTAATATCTTTGGGAATACAATTTAGAAAAACTGCGAAACAAAAATGTATTTCTTTATTTTAAACCAGAAGCCCCAATAGCAACTTTCATGGCTATAACTTGAAAAATGAAGGACTTTCATAGAAAGTTTCAACACCTATTTTACCCCTTTGGGGGTGGAATTTTGAAAAACCGTGACACACGTACTTCTTTATTTTTTACCAAAAGCCAAAACACCTACCTAAATAAATAATATATAATATAAAATAAATAATAATTTCGTTGATATAACTTGAAAAATATCTTGAGAAATGAAGAACTTTCATGAAAACTTACATCCCCTATTTCACCCCGTCAGTTATTTCTTCATTTTTAACAGGTAGCTCGTATACCAAGTTTCATGGGTATAACTGGAGAAATGACGGACTTTCATACATACTTTCACCCCCTATTTCACCTTAGGGGTGAATTTTGAAAAATCCTTTCCACAAAAGGAACCTACTGTCAAAATTTCAAGTTTCTAACCCCAGCGGCTTAGTTATTACTATTACTTCAAGAATTAATAAAATTTAGTAGATATTTTAGAAAACACTTTTATAGCCACACATCGTTTTTCATATAACTAACACTTTATTTATAACTAGCTAATGCCCGCGACTTCGTCCGCGTGGATTGAGGTTTTTTGGTTCCCCCGGGAAATCTTTTTATTTATCCGGGATAAAAGTAGACTATGTGCTATTCCAGACTATATATAATCTATATCTATGCCAAATTTCATCCAGATCCGTTGAGCTGTTCTGGCGTGATTGAGTAACAAACATCCATCCATCCACCCGTCCATAAAATAATATTAGAATAGATATAGATTTAAGTTCGATTTCAAATCCCAGTAGATATAAATAAATTTCCCAGTTTAGTTTTCAATAAAAAGTATAGTGCTGTAGTAATTAAATATCTCCTCACAACTTATTTAATTTTTATAAATTTTTCATGGAAATCGACGAATTCAAACTCAATTTCTAAATTCAAATTTTAATTATCTAAATTCAACGACAAGCTTAGTTAATTAATTCCTTTTGTGAAATAAGAGTAAATAGGTCAATTCAATAAGTCCAAAGAATGGGCCTGAGCATACAAGGTCAAAAAATACTCTTAAAGGCTCAGGCAATGTACGTTCAGGGTGCCGACGGTCGTGCCTTTGTATTTTCGATTTACATAGAAATCTTTGAACTTTGATCTTTATGAAAAATAAAATTAAAACAAAAACTGAACACGCATAAAAATTAGGCCCAATTTTGGCCACCGGGTCAGATAAGTTTGTGGGACTATAACTTTAACGTCATGCTCTGTAGCACTGATGTAGCGTCTACGAAAAGCTACGGGCGCTGAAAACTGATAGTATTGATAGTATTGAATAAAATAATGATAAGTATTTCTGGGAAATAGTTAAAGAGTCTCCTGAATTATGACGTTTAATGATTCTATTGAATTTGTGTAGCTTCCTACTTAGAAGGTACGCAGGATTATTAACCAATCTATCCATATAACTTACTAGCTGATACCCGCGACTTCGTCCGCGTAGAATGAGTTTTTTAATTCCTACGGAAAATCTTAATGGAACTTATTTTTGCGAAATAAAAAGGAACCTTTGTCACTCTCCGGGTCCTCAACTATACCTATGCAAATACTCATGCCGATCCGTTGCTCTGTTACGACGTGATTGAAGGGCAAACTGACAAACAACCACACTTTCGCATTTATAATACTAGTATGAAGTAAAGTTAACTTATATACTAGTAACATGCTACACAATAGTTATTTATGCAACAGTTGTGTAATAAGGGGTATTAAAACACGAATGTGGGTTTATCACACGACGCGAAGCGGAGTGTGATAATAGTATCATATGAGTGTTTTAATACCTAATTATCAACAGTTGCATACAAGACTTTATCTACTCCCATGCTATGAATCCTCTATAACAGATTCTGAAATAGTTAGCTTACTGCTAACATTAAAACATCCAGTCCTAGTAACCTAATATCATCCATTACTGAGTATATACAAATAAACTAAGTATTAATGAAGGAATTATTTATTGTAGTCGTAATTAACATTTTGTACAGTGCAATTATTAAAATTCACTTGATGTTCTTTAATGTTGGAAGGTCCTGATCCCGATGTACTCGGCGGAATATTTATATTTACCACTTCACTATTTTTATTTTCTATGGAATTCGAAATTACATTCGACACTTGGATTTTGTTGGTTATAGTCATTAATATAGCCCTCTGCAACAGATGTAGACTTCCATCCGCCGTGCCGTTTTAAACTTGTTATGTCTCCTCCGGCATCTACTAATATTGTGGCAGATGTTCTGGGAAAGCAATGTCCTGTATACAACTCAGGATTAGGAAGTTGTAAATAGTTAGCAATTGTTTTACCCAAACTGCTAAAAACTTGAATCGCTCATTTTTTTGTTAACGAAGCAATAAAAAAAAGAAGAAAAATGGCGGGGAAAATTCTAGCCTACTTTTTTTTTTACAGCAGCAGTAGTAAAACGCGCGTGTATGACAATGTTCTTTTTTTGAAATTCGCATAGATGTTCTTTTTTTGTAATTCATACAGATACCACGCATCGAGCAGATGTGGCTGGCTGTTGAGTAAACCCTTTGCGCAGAGGGGATCGAAAAAAAAAAACAAAGGAGTGTTGTTATGAAATTCAGTACAACATTACATCACCCGTTTGGATGATGTTATGGTTATTAGGACATTGGGTGTTTTAATGTTGGCAATAAGCTAACTGTTTCAGAACCTGTTATAGAGGATTTATAGCATGGGAGTAGATAAATGTTATAAATGCGAAGTCTATCTGGCTGCTACGCTTTGGCAGCCCATCTGTTCAGATAATTTAGGCGAAACTTGGAACGTAGCTAGATAGGTTGCACCCCAGAAAACCTGACCGGACCAGGGCAAATTTTCATCCCGGAAAATGAAAGAGTTTCCACGGGATTTTTGTGTTTTCAAAAATTTTGATCCACGCGGATGAAGTCAGTACCATTACTTAATTTGTTATGCAAAGCGTGAAGCTAGAAGCTATCGAACGATATTCTCCCGACTGGAGTGAATGTGTTAGAAAGCGAGCGAAGCAAGCCGGCGGCAATCATAGTAAGTCGACGTTTATTCCCTCTCGGTTTACTCTTTAACGTTTATGTTTAAATAACGTAATTATACGTACAGGTATTCGAGAAAGTGCGGAAGAAACGCTTTTCAGAAATACCACTCCACTAAAACCGGGACGGGATAGCTAGTTTACCTTTGTCATCTTTGTTGCTTGTAAAGCTTTATGTAACGAAGCTGGAGAAAAACCTTATAACTGGAAACTAGACCAAAGGACTCCGAATTATAGCTAGACGAAATGACCTCAGGCGGCTTGAGCGGTCTAATAATGCCTGAAGGCTTCATTCTCGAATTTAATATGACATTGCTAATATTTGACCTATCTCAAGCGAGAGTATATTAGAAAATATATTGAATGTGAATACAATTTTTATAATAGTAAATCCGAGACAAGAAAAAAATAGATTTAACAATAACAGTTGGGGTTGAAACAAAATGTGATATTTGATAACAAGTCTATCTCAGACAAGCTTATGATAAAAAAACGACATAACATTATTTAATTTTCCACATTTATCAATAATAACGTACTATTTACTTGAATATAGAATGCCCGGGTTTCGTTTTCCCCTCCACTTTGAACATAATAAGTACATCTTTTAGTCAAACGTGTCACCATAGACAGCATGATACTTGTTAGTGAGCCTCACCAAGCACTAGCTTATAAAAATTAAAAAAAAAACGCTAGATCAAGGCAGTCATGCATGTAATATGACATCAAAACACTTTGCATGAAACATGGGCAACCCCACTACTCGTGTCGTCGTAATATTACGTAACCATCACCCGAGGGCGCTATTCGAGCAATCAATTGCGTGAGTTATCCATATTTTTATAGCTGTTGGGGTAAAACTAGTTAGCTGTGTAATAACTGTAATAGGAATTTTTATTAACTTCCACTAAATTGCTGTCTTGGGGAATAAGGTTTGATTATTTTATGATATCTACGCTAGAACAGTTAAAAAGTTTTGTATCGTATCCATAATTGGTATTCGTGCTTTATAACTATTTATTATTCTTTTCAATCTTATTCTTTCTAAATAAAATGTCTTGTTCTGACTGATTTTTTTATCAACGCATAACACAAACTGCTGGGATTAGAAAATTGACATTTTAAATTCGTTTATTTTATGACCACGGTGATATATCAGTCAATATAAAGTGTATGTTTGTATGAAAGTCCGTCGTCTTCATATATTATGGCTGCGACTTCGTCTGTGTGGATAATTTTTTTTATTTCCTGCGGGAATTCTTTTGTTTTTGTGGTAAAATATAGCATTTACCGTAATTCAGGGCTATGCATTCCAAATTTCAGTCAGATCGGTTCAGTAGTTGGTAGCGTAGAAGTAATAAACATCCAAACTTTCTCATTAGTAACATTAGTAAAAGCGTCATCATTATACTTAATTTCCATAAAATTGACTACATTTTATCCCGTAACCGAATTTAACGCAGACAAAGTTGGGGGCATAATCTAGTCCTAAATAATACTATAAATGTGAATGTGAGTTTGTTTGTTTGGTTGATACGCTTCCACGGTCCGTCTATACAATCGATTTTGAATGAAATTCAATAAATACAGACAAAGAACGTGCCTCGGGAAAGGCTACTTTTTCTCCCGGGAAAATAAGGAGTTCCCACCAAAATTAAAAATCTTATTTTCAAGCGGACGAGTCGCGGGCATCAGCTTGTAACATATAAATATCAAAAATATTGATGGAAAACTTTGTTTGTTAGGGCGCAATTTTCTTTTATAGATTTTATTATTTGAGCTTATTGTTCCGTATTTCTTGAATAAATAAGTAGATTTCTTTTTAGTTATTAAATAATAGAATTATCGGACGTCTTCCAAACTTTATTGTAACGATACACTAGACGATGTCTATGACATTGCCTACGTTGATTTAGGTTTTTAGGACTATTTCATTTTTCGAGAAGAATGAGCCATGTCGGTCACTGACGACGTAACAGACAGATCGACAGATACAATGTCTCATATATAGTAAGAATAATATTTCCTAGTTATCAAATTCCGAACTTAGGAATGTACATATAGATTTTAAAAGCCGAAGCCTTTTGTTAGAAATTAAAAATATAAATCTTAAGCCATTGAAGTAGCGAGATACCAAATTTCGAATCGATCAGCTTTAAGTATTTTTAAGTATTCGATCGCATTAATGCTAACTACCATCTATATTACGGCCAGCTGTAAAGCGCTTGACAATACCATACAAATCGTAGTTAACGTTTTCGAGATCGAATGGGAAGAAAATCTGCCACTAGACTCTGACCTGTTGAAGTTGCTCACATCCCTCGAACAACTCGAAAAGAAGTAATGGTCTTCAAACAGATGAAATCACCTTTCGAACAAAAAACTAAATCATAATTGGCTCATCCGTTTAGGAGTTTCAATACAACAGACACACAAAATACACAGCTACTTATATCACCTGTCTGTTTACGTCGGGGGTTAAAAGGGAGGACTCGGTTACCATGTTAAAATGGAGACAGTTATTATGCCTTTATAAACAGCTATCAACAATCCACATTTTTATCGATAGATCCTTTGTTGCTTTGAAACCTTATGAATACTAAACCTTTGAAAGGTTAGGTATGGATCAGACTTGCCCACGGAGGGTCCCGCACCTTGGAAATAAACAATAATATTATGTATAAACTGCACTGCTGTACAATTATTTTAAAAGGAATAAGCTTGTAAAATAATGGACCATTTCAGACACCAATCCTTTGCAAAGTTATGCATGAAACTGTTATGGACAAGATAGGTATAGCCATATTAT